>JASAUF010000659.1:6417500-8817500 GCA_030180095.1 Magnolia changhungtana | reverse complement strand
TAAGAATAAATTAAAGAATTACAACATTTACCACAAAACTAAAATAATTAAATACATCCAATCCACCAAAAATAAAAATAAACCATTCACCACATAGCACAAGGAATTATAGTGGTTCGGTGCTTTAAAAACAGTCACACTGACTCCACTCCCAAAATTACTTCCCCCGTAATTTTGTCTTTCATTATAAAAAGGTTTTCACAGGGTCACCTTAATAGCTTGATACAGTTTCTTGTGATTTTCACGTGCTATCACAATAAAAACCTAAACTAAGATTTTCACAGGCTATCTCGGACAAAACTTCAATTGAGATTTTCACAAGAGATCTCAGAAAAACCTAAATAAAGTTTTAAAAGGTATACTTATCTTCAATCATAGAAGATATAACAGAAGCTTGTAGCAGAAGGACCTCTTTCTTGAATGTAGATGGCGCTGTGTTCAGTCAGATAGAAAGGGTCTAGGATTCTATAGATTTTAATTTTGTTAAACCCAAATGCTACTTAATTCAATTCTCTTAGATCTCAAAGAGGAGTATAATTTACTCTCTTAGATTAAACTTAAAAGATCTGAGACTAAAGGGAATAGAATAAGCTATTAAAATAAATTATGAATACCAACCAATAACTTCTCAATTACTTGAGCTTCTCTCTCTTGCAGAAGAATTCTGATAATTAAATTGTGTAATTCGGAATGAGAGAAAACCTCAATTTATAGGTGAAGAAGTTAAAACTTCGACTAGCCCGAGATAGGCTTTGACTAGCCCGCGTTCACCGGATTCTGTTCAACGGATTGCACAGGATAAGAATTTTCCAAAATTTGGCTAGCCCGAGATCAAGTTCGACTGGCCGAACAGCACAATTTGGTTAGCTGAATTCCCGTGAATTCCAAAAGTAATGTTGCTGAAATTTCACCCGAACTTTCTCGAGCTGGTCGAATTTCAAGCTTGGGCTAGCTGAATTTTCAATAAAAGTTGTTATTTGTTTTGGGCTTGAAGTCGAGCTGGCTGAGGAAGCTTAGGATGCCCAAACTAGAAGTTAGGCTGATCGAATTCCAGGCAAAAACAAATGTAAAAACCCATGACTAAACAATTTTGAAAGTACCTAATCCTAAGGTTTTTCTAGGGTTTATACTACCTGAGATATTTCAAATATCTAATTCATTTTGGCTTGAAGTTTGACTCGGACTTCATCTTAAATTTAAGCTTGATCTTTTCTTGAACATAAGCTGATCTTGAACTTGATCTTCTCTTAAACATAAACCGATCTTGAGCTCGATCTTTTCTTGAACATAGACCAATCTTGAGCTTGATCTTCTCTTGAAGTGGTTTTGTCTCACAAAATTTGACAACCTATATGTGTGCTCAACATCCTGGCACTTACAATCTCCCTCTTTGTCAATTTCGTGACAAAACACACATTATTATAAATACACATTCAAGATAAACCATACATTGATTTTAATAACATTAAAGCTGCCCTTAAAGTCTTCATAGCTTGTAATCTTCAGCTTACCACAGATGGTGCTTACTAACACTTCCCCTGTGAAATACACATATAGCATTCCATACACATATAACATCCATACATTCTCTCTCCCATACTATATAGCATTGCGTACTAGCTGCCCATCATTCTCTCCCCCTTTTTGTCAAAATTTGACAAAGGAAGAATAACATAAATAATATAAATATCAAAGTATAGAATGAGCATGTAGTAAGAAAATCAGGGCAATCATATGAAATAGTCAACCATATTATCTAAAATAGTCAACTATCAGCAAACACATCATCAAGGCATCCAAAGTATCAAGACAAGTCACAAAATAAGTTTAAGTACAGAACCAACATAAGACAGAAATATAAATAAATCTAGCTTAATCCAACCCAGAGGAAGATGGAGCAGGCATCGAGGGATCATTTAGCTGCAAACTCCGGTTGATGCGATGGAATTACTTTTTCATGTACTTCATTGCAGACTATTGGGTTTGGGCCAATGAAGCTTGCGATACATGTAAAGACTCCACTTTCTCCTCCAATGCAGATAGTCTCTCATCAAACTGAGAGGGATGGTAGTCGGAATCAGCTGGATCATCTAAATCTTCCAACTCTTTAAATATGTCGTCCATGGTTGTGTCGTCAGCAGGTTACGCTTCTTCTTCATCTCCTTCTCTTTGCTCAGGAAGAGGAGTGAGGTTTATCATATTCAAGTTTCAATTGTTGAATGGGAGTTCGGATTTTAGTGCCTCATACGTAGGAATTTGAACGTTATAACGAAAGGCAATGCAAGTCATGTGATGTGCAAAAGGAATTGAACCATGCTTGGGATGCAAGCAGAACTAAATAATAATGTAACAAATTAAAGAAGGCAGACGGACACGAATATCCGATACAACGGAATGAAACACTTTAAGCATAAAGGGAGTAAGATCAGTCTTATTTCCGGCTCGAGGATACACATTAAAAGTAAAAAATTTGATGTAGGACGTATTTAGGGAGCATGTTGTTAGAGGGATGGGCATTACTAGATCATCGTTCAGCATTGAAACAACACAATGCTCGAGTGATAGTTTGTTTTTCAGAGTTAGATATTTTCTCTGATAATGTGGCGATCAGAATTCCATCATTTGCAATAACATATCTATTAATGCAGATATGATGTGTGGTGTTATTGTGAATGTTTCTTCTACAAATATAACTGAGAATGACAGATTCTGAAGATAAACATCACAGATAGAGGCATACATGCCTTGCACTATGGACCAGTAAGTCGTTCCACCCCAACTCAAAATGCATTCCCATCCAACCTCGAAAAGAATAGGAACTAGACCAAACCTAGCAATGTGGTCTAAATTAACAACCTTTTCTATGTTAATAACCCTTGTGCGAAAGTCTTGAACATATTCCAGATCATCCTCCGATGACCGTAGGGTCCATACACTAAGATGAGTTGATATAGAAGATGAACTAGCGCGATTCTTGCAAACCGATTTCTTAGCTCTACGTTCTATTTGAAAATGCACAAGTAGCATATCAAAGAAAAATAGAAGAAAAAGAATAGATCATATTTGAAGCGATAGACCACCTAATACTTGAAGGAATTTGAAAATAAATCACTTACAAGTGAGTTTTGAAGATGGGTTGCTCGAATGGGGCACCGGCTAGCTGAGGAAGAAGGTGAGAAATGAAATAGATTTGGAGATTTTTTTTCCTTTAAGAGGCAAACCCGGGCGATCTTCGGCTAGCCCGAGCCCATGCTCAGTTGGTCGAAAAATCTCAAAATTTTGATTAACTTTTTTTTTTTTTTACTAATATTTTATTTTCATTTCATGCATTACATTATAACAAATAAACATAAACATAAATGCATAAAAATAAATAAAATAATTATTTAACAATACATAATCCAATATCATGTTTTAGATTTGAAAACTTAACTTTATCAAGCGGCTTAGTTAGTATATCTACAAACTGCTTCTCAATTTGAATGTATTCCAGCATGATAGATTTGTCTTCAACTAATTCTCGAATATAATGGTATCGTATGTTGATATACTTTGTACGAGAATGTTGAATTGGATTTTTAGAGATATTTATTGTACTGAATTATCGTAATATAATATTATCATATCTTGCGTATTTCCATAATCAGATAGCATTCTTTTCATCCATATTAGTTGAGTGTAAGCATTTCCTACTGCAATATATTTAGCTTTAATAGTAGAAAGAGATACGAAATTTTCTTTCTTGCTGAGCCAAGATACTAAGCAGTTTCTAACATAGAAACATCCATTGCTGGTAGATTTTCTACCATCAACATTTCCTGGCCAATCTGCATCTATATAGCCTACAATTCGTACAAACGTATCATGTGGATACCATAAACCTAAGTTCACAAAACTTGTGACATATTTGATTATTCGTTTAATAACAATTAAGTGTGATTCTTTAGGATCAGATTGATATCTAGCACATATTCCAACACTGAATGCAATATCAGGTCTACTAGCAGTTAAATACAGAAGACTACCGATCATACTGCAGTATAGTCAAGATTCTACACTTTTACCTGATTCATCTTTTGAGAGTTTAAGAGTTACACTCATTGGAGTATCAAAATTCTTACCATTCTCAAAGCCAAACTTTTTATAAGGTTCAATGCATATTTGGTCTGTGAGATGAACATACTATCTTCAAGTTGTTTTAACTTGTAATCCAAGGAAATAATTTAGTTCGCCGGCCATACTTATTTCAAACTTAGATTTCATTAAATTTGCAAACTCAGTAGATAGGTTGCGTATGTAGATCCATAAATAATATCGTCAACATAGATTTGAACTATCAGGATATGAGCATTATATTTCTTGATTAATAGGGTTTTATCAACACTACTCATAACGAAATTATGACTGAGTAAAAATTAGTCAACTTTTCATACCATGCTATAGGAGCTTGTTTCAAACCGTAAACAACCTTTTTAAGATGGTAAACATGATTTGGAAGTTTGAGATCTTCAAAACCCTTTAGTTGTTTAACATATACTTTCTTATTCAAATCACCATTTAAAAAGCACTTTTTACATCTATTTGATAAATTTTAAATTTTTTATGACATGCAATGGAAATAAATAATCTAATTGATTCAAGACGTGCAACAAGTGCAAATGTTTCATTGTAATCAATACCTTCTATTTGAGTATAACCTTGTACAACCAGTCGTGCCTTATTTCTAATAATGTTTCCTATTTCATTAGTTTTATTTTAAAAAATTCACTTGGTTCCAATCACATGTTTATCAGTAGGTTTGGAAACCAAATACTACATCATTTCTAATGAATTGATTTAATTCTTCTTACATGGCATTAATCCAACTTTCATCAGCGAGTGCTTCATTTACATTACCTGGTTCAATTTGGGAAGTAAAGTAGACATGATTATATATTTTTTTCTAGTTATCTTCTTGTATGAACGCTAGTGTGAGGGTTACCAAGTATTTGATTAGTCGGATGGTCTTTAACTAACCTTAACTTAGTATTGTTTGATTTAGATGAAGAGTCATGTATATTAATCAAATTGATATCATCATCATCTTGATCAGGACTGGGTGTGATCTATCGATCATGTATCACTACATTTATAGATTCTTACATCGTCCCAATTCTTTTGTTAAGAACACGATATGCTCGACTGTTTAGAGCATAACCTAAAAATATTCCCTCATCTCTCTTGGCTTCAAAAATTTTCAAATTTTCTCCGTCACGTAAAATAAAGCATTTTCTTTCAAAAGTTTAAAAATATTTAACTGTGAGCTTTTTATTAAACCATAATTCATAAGTTATTTTGTTTTTAGCTTTTCTAATATAAACACGATTAATTATATAGCATGTAGTACTAATAACTTCAGCCTATAAATTTTAGGTAGGTTCATGCTATTTAGCATTACACTTGTTATTTCTTGCAGAATTCTATTTTTTCTTTCAACTACTCCATTCTGTTAAGGTGTTTTTGGAGCAGAAAATTCATGCAATATACCATGGTCATTGCAAAATTTCTCAAAATTACTATTTTCAAATTCGGTACCATGATCACTTCTAATTTTGACCACGGATAGCTCTTTTTCAGTCTGGATACGTTTTTAAAAATTTTTGACTTCATCAAGAGTATCTGATTTTTCTCTTAGAAAGGCTACCCAAGTATATCTAGTGTAGTTATCAACTACCACCAGAATTTTTTTTTTTTCCACCTTTACTCTCCATTCTAATTGGTCTGAATAAATCTATATGGAGAAGTTCAAGAGATCTAGCTGTGGCTAAGGAGTTCACTTTCTTGTGACTACTCCTAATTTTCTTGCCTATTTGACATGCGCCACAATCTTTTTCTATCTTTTTCAATTTTAGTAGGCCACGTAAGTTATCTCTTTTGCTCAATTTATATAGATCTCTATACTTTACATGTTCAAGACATTTATGCCATAGTTCTGTCTCGTCTGTTTGGACCTTGTAACATGAATGGTTTGTTGAGCATGAATTATCATTTATATAACAATTTTCAGACGTTCTGCAACCATTTAATATTACATTTCATTTCTTATTTATAATCTCACATCCTTGATTTGAAAATTTTACACTATGCTTATTATGACATATCTGAGATACGCTCAGAAGATTGTGTTTTAATCCTTCAACATATAGAACATTTTCAAAGAGTGGTAAGTTAGGAAGTTGTACATTACATTAGCCAATTATCTTGTAGTTGCTTTTATCTCCAAAGGTAACTAAGCAGTCGTTTACTTCGTTGACGTTTGAGGATATAGCCGTATCACCTGTCATGTGTCTTGAACATCCACTATCCAGGTACCATCTTGAATGGCTATTAGCTTTGAAAGCTGTGTGGGCAATAGGACACTTAACCTGTAGAACCCATTTCATTATGGTTCTAGGTTTATAAGGATCTATTACTTTTCGTTGTATTTAGGAGTTAGGATTTCTCCTTTTTTTATATACTCCAGTCTTATCCGAGTTGGATTTTAATAGCTCTTTAAGAAAGTCCATAAATTTTTTTTAGCTAAATGAGGTTTATTATTCCTTTGATGTTTATAGTAGTTAGCATTATTCTTTACAGTAAAGACTTGAAAAGGTTTTAAGTTTTTGAAGTCTTTCCTTTTATAGTTTAAATCTTTTAAAGTATCTACTTTAGAGTTCGAGGATTCTCCTTTTACAAAGGTAGGAGCAAAATCCTTAGATTTCAAAGTGTTATTTTTAATATAACTCAGTCTAGACTTATCACCACATCGCCTCGATGAGGTTAACAAATTTTCAAGTTTCTGGTCACCAAGGGTATATTTTGAAGTGTCCTTTGAACTCTGAAGGGAAGAAACTTCAAGTTTTAGTTTCTCATTTTTGGTTTTAAGTTTTTACAATTTAGAAGACTTAAAACTTGACTCTATTTTTTTTTTCAAAATAATCGGAAAAATGAGATTTTTTCTAAAATAACTTTTTTAAGTTCTAATTTTAGTTTAGCATAATTTTCTTTTTGAATTTTCAATTTGACCGCAATTTTACAACTTTCTCTGTATAGGGCATTATATGCATCTTGAAGATCCTCTTCATTTTCAAGGTCACTTCTTAGAGTTTCATAGTCAGATATATCACAATTATTTGAAGAAGTGACTCTGGCTGTATTCATAAAGGCTTTTAAATCATTTGTATTGTCTTGGTCTGATTTATCAAATTCAGAATTAGTTTCAGACTCTGATGATTCATCCCTAGTAACTATAACATCCTCGAAAGTAATTCAACTGCTAAGATTATTTTTCCTATAGTCTCCAGTCAATGCTAGGTTCTTTCCGACCTTATTTTAAGACCATGTTAGCATATCTTATTCTAGCCAAGTCAAACGGAGTCAACTCAGTAAAGAGATTGTTGAAACTCCGGATTTGCAACAGAGAATTGGTGTCGAAGCAAAGTAGTTGGTTCTTAGATATAATTTTGAGTTAGCCAAATACTTGATATAGATTCATATCTTTGTAAGTTAGGGAATCAAAATCCCTAAAAACATATCCTTTACTCTTAGTCGTTCAATGTTGAAATCTAACCATAAGGATTATGTTAAACATGATAGAATTCAACCTTACGCCGTACACCTCAAGTTATGACAATCTTGAAAAACGATTTGACTCCAAAGGTGAGGGTTTTTCCTTTCAATTTTTTGATAATTTGATTTGATTATCTTATTTTTACGTGCTTCGAGTTTATTATTGTGAATCGTCACCTTATGATTGACTATTACACAATTTAAATAATCACATTATTACCTTATCACGCAAGTGTGGTGTTGGAAATCCCACTCCTAACGATCGATATATTATAGTGGATATATTATAGTTAACGTAATGCGTTCCGGGTAATGACCATCTTGGTCGACACGTAATTCCATGAATTTTGGGTAGTGGTGCACAAATCGATGTAAGTAATCCACAATGCATGTTACATCACTTTTGGGATTGAATGTCGCAAATAGTCGCTCCATGAACAAATCGTGTCACATAATTTATCTGATCCGTGTGTTATGTCGTCTTAAGGTATTTCATGTAAATCCAGGGAAATGTTGGACATGCCGAGAATCTCCGTGGTATGGGATGCGGGGTGAGATGGGTATTTTTGAATTATTTTCCACATCGTGATGATCGCTACGTGTGATGGACCACATATACTTTTCTAGGCATGCATTTCATGTAGAATGTTTGCACATACCAATACCATTCGTATTTGTGGAGTATGAGATGTATCAAGACCCTTCTGTTATTCTTATGAATCACTTGAATCATTGTAAACTTTAAAGGACAACCATCACTATAAGTGGGGCATTGACCCTCTCAAATCAGATAGATATTGTAGGTGAATTACAGGATGATGGTACGGATGATGACCGTTCAGTTGAAGATATGTTTGAATAGAGAAGAAGAATAGCGCACGATTTGCTTTTTTTTTTCCACTACTTACTTTAAGACAATGTAATAAGCCCCATTGAGAGGGCATTAGAAAATTTAGTTGATTTTATACTTTAAAGGAATAAGAAGTACAATTAATATTATTCTCGTGAATAATATTATTCACGAATGTGATATAAATGTGAATGTGATATAAATGAAAAAGAAAAAAAAAAAACAAGGTGCAATTTTGAAGCATCCAATTATTACTTATTAATGCCCAGAATTCTCGGGCAGGAGTATAAACTTGGGTCGCGAAAACTCGGGACGTTACAGTAAATATGCAATATTTCACATTCAACAAAGTGACAGAGAGAGAGAGAGAGAGAGAGAGAGAGAGAGAGAGAGAGAGAGAGAGAGAGAGTTAATGAACTTGAAGTGAACTCTTAGACTTTAGGGGTCCATGGGCTTGACCAAGTCAAAGACCCACCCATAAAGTGATGATGTATAAAGTGGTGCTCATAAAGGTGGATGATGTGGAAAGTGAGGTTAACACCTTAGTTTAGTCAATATTTTATAAAAAGGCCTTTGTGTGTGAGGGTACATGGAGTGTTTGTATGCTCGCTTGCTCGGACTTGCACACGTGCATGAAAGTGCGGGTGTAGGGTGTAGTCACAAGTATCTAAAAGGGGTTCAGGCATGTACACAATAATCTCAATATACTCTAGGAAAATAAATAAACTCCAGTCTACTGTAATTAGTTTATTTTCATTGGGTGGATCAATGACAATCGACTGTGGATGTTCTAGTTGTTATTGTTCCACTATATCAATATGATTGACAAGTTATGGGACTTCCATAATTTCTAAATTTATAAGCCAAAGTACTAAGGTTTGTATTTCTTCAAAAACAACTTTATACAATTCCACACTCTTAAGTACGCTGCCCATCTTCAAGAAATTTGGCAATTTCATTTTCCTTGATTCTCTTACCATCGTTGGACAGTAAAACTTATACTACTTAGATCTTTATTGATATCCAATGAAACACCCACTAACAATTCTAGAGTCCTATTTCTATTTATATGAGTTGTAAAGTCTAGTCTCAACTATTCATCCCTATGAAATTACACATGGAGGGCCCACGAGCTATGCGTACAAGCTTGGCAAGTAAAGGAATGATGGCTATATCCTAGAGGGGGTGATTAAGACTAATTAAAAATTATACCTTTTAAATCCAATTGCCTACTTAAACTAATATAAAATTTTAACTAAGCAAGGCAATTAACTCTAATACTTTCAAGCCATTAGATGGTCCAATCACGTATATTACAAAGAATGTGACAATAAGTGTAACGCCCCGAAAATCGAGGGTTGAGCAAAGCTCAACTCCCAAGATCCGTCGCATCACTTATGCAACATAAATAATGATGATTAAATGTTGTCCATATTAGTGCATTAAACATTAAAGGGATTGCACTAAATTAACATATCATACTCCAGAAATGATTAAATTAAGCAAGCGAAAGACTGTGATAGATATATAAAGTATATAAGTGGTTATAAACCCCTATATTATGATCATGTCACCAGGCTGAATATATACATGTTTGTTCTAAAATATACAAAATGACAAAGTGTAATGTCCAATTAATTCGTATGTCTGTAATCCCGTCGATCAGTACATGGTCTACATAGACCCGCCTAATAGCTGCATATAGAAGAACTCCTCCTCATCGTCATAGAAGTCAGGCTCCACTTCGTAAGCCTCGCCATCATCTGCAGCTAAAATAAAGTCTAGTTGGTGTTTTAAAACACTGTCCCAGAGTGGGAGTGAGTGATCAACTCAGCGGAGCTATAAGGCAAATGTTAACATGTTATCAATTCAGTCAAACAGTAATGATAAAGTAGTACAACGATCATGTCCTAACTACTCTGGTTAATGCAAGGATGATATGTGGTAATGATGCATGCCCTCGCCTGCACTCCCTCAGCGACATCATCTCATGATCGCGCATGGTAAACTCCTTAAACATGCGCTTCCTCACCAAAGCACATGCAATGCGGTGCATGATCGTGTTAGCCAAGTAATTATTTAGGCTTATTCATACAGTAGATTTGAGAAGCTAAGGTACCTCCCTTTATATCATTTACCCAAACAATGATCCATCTAGGGTCGTCAATCTTAGCTAATCACATACGATAGGCAAGTTATAGGGCAACATCACCCCTGATTGAAAAGCAGTTGATAGGCAAGTTCAGGTCATTACGGAGAGGCTCGTCACCTCAGTGTAGGCCTAGTTTATACTTGAGGTCACTACGGAAAGGCTCGTCACCTTAGCGTAGGCCGATAACTCGAATACAGTGTCTTATACCATCGTATTTGGCTCACGAGTTTAGGTTGCTCACTAGTCACTACGGGGAGGCTCGTCACCCCAGCGTAGGCCGACAGTTCGACCATGATGTCCCATACCACCATGCCTGGCTCATGAGTCTTAGCGGATTGTGGTACTAAGGTTGAAATGGGCTTTACGTTGGTAAGCGGTACCTTAGATTCAAGCAGTAATGTTCATACATGGTAAACATACAATGGGCCAATCGGGTTATTTGACAAGTTCGATTGGTATGAGCGCACGTTGAATTAATCAACATGGAGTGCATAAGCACTCCACGTGGCTTAACCACTATCGACCATCTTCATACGACTCGGATTCATCGATCGATCATATCCAATGTGGCGAATCTAGTTTGGCCACTCAACCGGGACTCATTACCGATTGCCTGGACCACGTAGCAGTCTCAATCGAACTTGATTGCAATAGGTAATCGCATGTGATAATCGTAACAACATTTAACAAACAATTCAAATACAATAATCATTTGAGCATTTTATCAAGCACATAAAGCATGTTACTATGCATAGGCACTTTTATACATAAATCACGTATGTAAAATTAAGGTTACATGAAGAAAGTTATACATATAGATAAGGTAGTTGAGAATCCTATCTCAACCCCCTTAATAATTACAATTCATCAAACAATTACTCATTCAGACAATCAAACACTTAGCCTACACATTACTACATACATGCCCTAACTTAGTTATAGCATATATTATAGCAAATCCTTTCGTAAAGGAGTTGTTATACATACAACAAACATGTATTCTAGATTAATAGTCATGGCAAGTACAAATCATGATAGTAATTTCATTCAAACATTTCAACCAACACATGGATTGCATTATATATTCACATAGTTCACACACATGCATTATTTATCGAATACATCGTAACTAAGATCATATGGTGGCAAACAAGTCAGACATAAATCATTAACTGATATTGAAAGCCTTGAAAACCATAACCTAAACATTTATAGTCTGCACCTTTCGTCGGTACGCTCGTTACGAACTCGGTTTCTATACAACGTCTTTGTCTACGACACAACGGCTACCTAAACATTGAAATAGGTTAATTATTCCATCGATTTATCTATTTGAATTCCCATATCAAGATTAGGTTTAGGATTTTTTACCCAAATAGTATTTGGAATCGACGGTGTAACAATGGTAGGGTAGTGGTTCAACATGAGGAGCAGTGGGAATGAATCCTAGTAACGATCTCCTGAACACTTTCTCTTCTCCTCACTCTTTTCTCTCTTCTCTCTCCTAGGGTTAGGAAAATTCGTATGGAATAAGAGAGGGGTGGTTTAAGGGCATTATATAGGCCCGGAAGTGATGTCAATGGCCCCAGGGCCATGGTATACTTAGGGTATAGCCAAAGGGTGGCTGTTTCGGGCCAACGAAGCTCATCTAGAGGTCCATTGCTCCAATATGGTCTGGAGAAAGTTCCTTGACAATGGATCTATGCCATGTTAAGATTTTGGTCCGATCGGATTAGTGGATCGATCATGGAGGTCCCGTTTCCGTTCGACGGTCATCGTTACTCGATCAGGGCCACAAGTATACCAATGGGTGTAGGAAAATTTCTTTGATCCAAGGGTATAATTGAGTCAGAATCTGAAGGTTTGAAAATTTAAATTTGGCTTGCAAGAGAACGGTCCAATTCACGTAAATCTGAGTTCATTTTCTAAAGATATTCGCATTTCTCACACACTTTACTCAGGGCTCAAGTTGTGCATTTTTGGATACTATTCGGGCTCCATTTCCACAATGGTTGTCAAGCCCAATAAGGTGATCATAACTGTATATTTTTACGATATCGGAATTTCAATATGTGGTCCAGGTCCGATACGGAGTTTTAATGTGCTCCTGAGAGCAACTGGGTTTTAAGATTGCTCCTAGGTTTCTAGGTAATGTTGGGTTAGCGATTCTAATAGTTTTAGGTCTTGCAATTCATATAGAAAGTGGTTCGAGCTAATTCACCGATTAATTAGTTTAGTACTTAATAAGTTTTCGTCTAATTTCTACAGAATTCGATCCTTAGTGATTTTTGCTTAAGGTGATACTCGAGTCTTTGTACGAATTTTTTCGAGACGTTACAATCTACCTTCCTTAAAGAAAAATTTTGTCCTCAAAATTAGTACATCTTCGTACTCCTCGAGAATCTAAGGGTAGTTCTTACGGATCTCGGCTTCTATTTCCCAAGTAGCACCTTCCACAGTGTGGTGTGTCCACAATACCTTCATGAGTGGAATCACTTTTCTGTGCAGCACCTGCTCCTTCCTGTTTAGAATACGCGTCAGTCGTAGTACATAGGTAGCATCTTCACTCAACTACACCTGCTCCCATTTGATAATGTGGGAAGGATCGGAACGTATTTCTTCAACATCGATACGTGAAATACGTTGTGCACGCCTGCGAGTGGTGTGGGCAAAGTAAGGCAGTATACTACCACATCCATTTGGTCTAAAATCTAGAATGGACCAATAATCATGGCGTGAGTTTCCCCTTGCAAAATCGAAGGACTCCCTTCATGGGGGAACCTTAAGAAATAGATGGTCCCCAACTCCAAACTCTAGCTGTCGCCGTCTTCTGTCAGCGTAACTCTTCTGTTTGTTCTGTGCTGCAAGAAGTCAGCGCCTAATAATGTTGATCTTCTCTGAGGTCGTTTGCATTAACTCTGGGCCAATCAAACTCTTCTCGCCAACCTCTGCCCAGCAATGCGGTGCTCGACATGGACGCCCATACATTGCTTCGTAGGGAGCCATGCCAATACTCACTTGGAAGCTCTTGTTATAAGCGAATTCAGCATAGGAAGACGGTCATCCCAATTGTTTTTAAAGTCAAGCATACATGCCCATAACATATCCACTAGCACCTGATTTACCCGTTCCGTCTGTCCATCCGTCTGTGGGTGGAACGTGGTACTGCACTTCAGTTTCACACCCATTGTTTCCTGGATACGAGTTAAAAGATAGATGTGAATCGCGTGTCTCAATCTGACATGATCTCTATAGGCACTCTATGCAGACGTACTATCTCCTTGATGTACAGCCTGTCCAAATCGTCTGCTAAGTTTGAGACTTTAATCGGGAGGAAGTGAGCCGATTTCGTCAATCGGTCCACAATCACCTAAATGGAGTCATGTCCCTTCCTCGTCTTCTGCAACCCTGAAATGAAATCCATAGAGATGAAATCCCATTTCCATTAAGCTATGGGCATGGGCTGAAGCAATTCAGGAGGTCGGCGATGCCCGGCCTTGACCTACTGGCACGTGAGACAACAGGACACATAATCTACTATATGGACCTTTATGTTGTCCCACCAGTATGAACGCTTCATGTCTCGATACATCTTTGTACTATCAGGATGCATTGCCATATTCGAATTATGAGTGACTCTTAGAACTTCCTTTCTCAAGTCATGAAGATTCGGGACGCATAGGCGGCCACGATAACGTAAACCCCCATCCGAACCAACTCTCCGTTCAGAGTCTTCATCGTCACTAGCCCATTTTCTCATCTCCTGCAATCGTTCGTCTTCCCTCTGAGCCACAATGATTTGGTCATCGATAAGTGGATGCACACGAATATGTGCGACGCTCTCGAACGGCTCATCTACCGTAAGTTTCTGCTCAAAGTCTCGCACGAATTCCACCATGTTCCATTCTTCCATCCAATGGAGCTGCAAATGCTATCGTCTTCTTGCAGCTCAATGCATCTGTCGTAAGGTTGGCCTTGCCAGGATGGTAGGAGACCTCAAACTTAAAGTCCTTCAGGGTTTCCATCCATCGTCGTTGCCTTATATTCATGTCTCTTTGCATGAATATGTATCTGAGGCTCTTATGGTCGCAAAAGAGCTCGAATCCTCTCCGTAGAGGTAATGTCTCTAGAGCTTTAATGCAAAGATGACGGTCGCCAATTCCAGGTCATGCATACGATAGTTCTCTTCGTGTTTCCTCAACTGTCGCGATGCATAGGCAATCACTCTGTCCTTCTGCATAAGAACACAACCCAAACCAATACGAGAGGCGTCAGTGTATATAGTATATCTGACCCCCTACTTTGTCAATACTAGCACGGGTACGGACGTCAACTTGTCCTTCAGTTCCTGAAAGGCTGCTTCTGCCTTCTCATTCCAGGCAAACTTGAGATCCTTCTGAGTGAGCTGAGATAATGGTCTGGCTATCTTGGAAAAGTCCCTAATGAATTGGCGATAGTAACCTGTTAGACCGAGGAAACTCCTCACTTTAGTAACCGAACCGGGCTGCTCCCAGTCTTAAACTACGGTTATCTTAGCAAGGTCCACAGTTATTCCTTCCTTGGATATCACATGTCCCAGGAACTTGACTTCTTCTTTCCAGAAGTAGCACTTATTATACTGAGCAAATAACTGGCTCTTTCTAAGAGTATCAAAGACTGCACACAGGTGCTCCTCGTGATCTTCCCGACTCTTGGAGTATATCAGGATGTCATCTATAAATACGATGACGAATTGGTACAGATACGGCTGAAACACCCAGTTCATAAGGTTATGAACACAGCTGGTGCGTTTGTGAGTTCAAATGACATCACAAGGAACTCTATAATGCCCTGAAAATCAGGGGTCGAGTAGCAACTCAACACCCGAGTTCCAAAACATCACTTATACAACATAAATGCTTATAATTGAATGTTGTTTGTGTTAATGCAATAATCATGAGTGAGATTATACCAAAATAGTTATTCATACTCCTGATCAAGTTATAAAACGCAAGCAGAAGACTGAAAGATGTATATAAATGTATATAAAGCCAGAAACGGTCACAATCAGTCTCTAGAGTATGAACACCTTACTGAGTCACCATATACATGTATTAGTTTCAAAATCAAAATGCCGAAAAAATAGTACAACTATAATGGTAAACCTTGTAGCCCCGTCATCTGAATGGCCTAAGTGAAGCCTCCAGATAACTGCATGTAGGAGAACTCATCCTGATCATCATAGTAATCAGGCTCAGCCTCCTACGTCTCGTCGATACCTGCATCTAAGACAGAGTCTGGTGGGTGTCCAGAACACCATCCCGTAATGTGGGAGTGAGTAGCTAACTCAGTGGAACAATAAAGCATAGGTTAACATGTTATCAATTCAGTCAAGCAGTAATGATAAAGCAGTACAATCAAACACTCCTAAATACTCTTATTAATGCAAGTATGGAATGCAATCATGATGCATGCCCTCACCAATGCTCCCTCATGCGACACCATCTTACGTCTACAGCATGCTTTCATCCCTCAGTGCTCCACAACGCCAGGCACATGTAGTGCTACGTTATGAGCATGATTACCGAGTTGTTATTAGTCCTTTTCATACAGCCATATTAGGAAACTAAGGTACCTCCCTTATATCATTCCCAAACAATGATCCATTCTAGGGTCGTCAGTCCTAGATAATGTCATATGATGATGCGGTTCTAGGTCGCTGTAAAGGGCTATCAAGGCTGTTACACACACTCATTACACTGCTCCCCCATCACCTTATCAATATAGGCCTAGTTTATACTCTGTTTACTACGTGGAGGCTCGTCGCCTCATTGCAGATTTAAAATATGCTCGAGGTCGCTACAAAGGGCTGCCAGGGCTGTTATACGCAATCATTACACCACTCCCCCATCACCTTATCAGTGTTGGCCGACAGCTCGAATACAGTGTCCCATACCACCGTATTCAGCTCACAAGTCTGGGTTGCTCACTGGTCACTGCAGGGAGGCTCGTCGCCCCAGTGTAGGCCGACAGCTTGACCACGGTATCCCATACCACCATGTCCGACTCATGAGTCTTAGCGGATCGAGGTATCAAGGTTAAACGGGATTTCACTGGTGAGTTTGGTACCTTAGGTTCAAGCAGAAGCGTCCATATAAGGTGGACATACATCAGCACATCGAGTTACTTGATGAGCTCGACTAGCACAAGCGCACGTTGAGTTGAATAACATGAAGTGTGCAAACACTCCGTGTGGCCTAACCACTACCGACAACTTTAGTACGACTCGGGTTCGTCAAACCCATCTAAAGTGGCAAATAAATCTTTGCCACGAACTCAAGCCTGTTACCGATTGCCGGGACTATATCATAGCCTAATCACTAACCAGAAAGCATATAGAGCAATCAGAGCAGAATTAACTAAGTAATTCAAACATGATAACAAGCATGTTATAAACATCACTTAAATAGGAAATTCAATCACATACATTTCATAAGTAAATGATTAAACTAAACAACTTGCATGGAGAAAATCATACACATCACTAAGGTAGTTGAGAATCCTATCTCAACACCTACTCTAAGCACTGTCATCTAAATACTTACTCATACAAGTATTTTCACAAACACTTAGACTACACTTATTTAACATACATAACATATATTAGCCAAAACATGTATTAGGGCGAATCCTTTCCCCGAGTAAGTATTACACATATATATAGCATGTACACACAGTAATTAATCATGGTAAACACACTTTCATATTTTATACATATACGGTATTTTCTACATATACACAGAATACACTAAATACCATAATTTGCATACATAACTGAATCGCAAAATGAACATCACATTTTGCATGTGAAATAACACCCAGATCATGAATCTATCATTATCTGACATTGAAAGCTTTGAAAACCATAACCTATACGTCTATAGTCCGCACTTTACGCCTTAGAAGCGTAACGAACTTGATAGAAGTGCTAAGTCTTCGTCGAGGTTGATATGATGACCTAAATCATGAGTTGAGTCAACCATTTCGCTACTTGCAACATTGGAAACCTTAGAATAGATTAGGGTTAGGTTTTTCTTACTTGGGAATGAAGCCGGAATCGCCGAAAAAATGATTAGATCGTGATGGTTAAGCACGTAGGATAGCAAGGTAGAGTATCAGGAAGAATCTCTCACTCTTCACACACTTTCTCTCTCTTTTCTCTCTTAGGGTTTCTCTCAAATTCGTATGGGTTGAATGAGAGAGGGTTTAAGGTCCTTATATAGGCTTAAAACTCACTAAATTAGACCCAGGGTCATGGTATACCTAGGTTATAGCAAAAGTGAGGTTGTTCCATCTCAACGGAGCACTTCAGGAGCCCCCCCTTAAGCCAAAGGTCGGACTTAAGCTCACCAACCTTGGATCTAGGTCGAGTTAAGTTTTCGTTCCAGTTGGGTTGCTAGATTGCACGTGGAGGACCAGTTTCAGTTCAATGATCACTGAAACTCAATCATGGTTACAAGTACACGGACATGTATGGAAAATGTTCCCTGATCTGAGGGTGTATTTGGGTCAGATTCCGACGGTCTGATTACTTATATTTGGCCCGCAACCGACAAGTCTCAGATTACTTAAATTAGATTTAATTTCTAAAGAAAATCATGTTTTCTCATACTCCTCGCTTCGGGCTTAAGCGAATAGCCTAGGGACACTATCTGGTTTTGACTTCTGAGATGGTTGTCAAGCCCAGCAAGGCGGTCCTAATTCTAAAACCTCATATTATTTAGACTTTTGATGTGCAGTCCAGATCTGATACGGAGTTTCGTGATGCTCTCGAGAGCAGCCGGGTAATGAGATTGATCCTAGATTTTTGGTCAATGTAGCGTCAACGATTCCACAAGTTTTAGGTCTTACAGATCGTATTTAAAGTGATTAGTGCTGATTTCGTATGTAATCTAGTTTAACACTAGTTAATCCTCATCTAATTTCTAAAGGATATGGTCCTAAGTGATTTCTTCCTGAGGTGGTACTCGGGCCTTTATACGGGATTTTCCGAGTCATTACAATCTACCCCCCTTAAAGAAAAATTTCGTCCTCAAAATTAGTACCTTTCCGTACTCCTCGAGAAGCTAAGGGTAATTTTTTTGACCTCGACTTTTGTCTCCCTAGTAGCTTCCTCCTCTGTATGATGCGTCCACGGTACCTTCATGAGTGGAATCACCTTACTGCGCAACACTTGCTCCTTCCTGTCTAAGATATGCGTTGAACGCAGTACATATGTAGCATCATCGCTCAACTGCACCTGCTCCCAATAGATGTTGTGTGAAGGATCATGGATGTATTTCTTCAGCATAGATACATGAAATACGTTATGCACTCCCACAAGTGGTGTGGGCAAAACGAGACGATATGCCACCGCTCCCACTCGATCAAGTATCAGAAATGGGCCAATGAACCGTGGCGTAAGCTTCCCCTTCTTCCCAAACCGTAGGACTCCCTTCATAGGGGAAACTCTGAGGAATACGTGATCTCCAACCTCAAACTCAAGTGATCACGGTCTCGTATCGGTATAACTCTTTTGTCTGCTCTGGGCCGTCAAGAGTCGACGCCTGATAATGTCGATCTTCTCTGAGGTTGCCTGTACTAACTCCGGACCAATCAAGCTGCGTTCGCCAACTTCTACCCAGCAATGAGGTGCTCTGCAAGGGCACCCATACAAGGCCTCGTAAGGAGCCATGCCAATACTTGCCTGAAAACTGTTGTTGTAGGTGAACTCTGCGTACGGGAGACAGTCATCCCAACTGTCCTTAAAGTCTAAAACATAAGCCCACAACATATCTTCTAAAATCTGATTCACCCACTGTCTGCCTGTCGGTCTGAGGGTGAAACGCGGTACTGAACTTCAACTTCACACCCATCGCTTCCTGGATACGAGTCCAGAAGATAGACGTGAATCACGTGTCGCGGTCCGACACGACTTCCAAGGGAACTCCATACAAATGCACTATTTCTGTAACGCCCTGAAAATCGGGGGTCGAGTGTAACTCAACTCCCGAGTTCTAACGCATCACTTATGCAACATATTTAATGATGTTTGAATGTTGTCTGTGTTAGAGAAATAAACATGAATGAGATTATACCAAAACAGTAATTCATACTCCAGATCAATTGTATAAAAGCAAGCTTAAGACTGAATCAGTATATATATGTATGTAAAGAAACAAAATAAACGTTTCATTCTCCAGAGTATGAATCCATCTGAGTCTCCATATACATTTCTGTTTATAATCAAAATATCAAAAATAAACTAGGTACAATCCCTGTAGAACCCGTCGATCCTGGCAACCTAGTCGAAGCCGCCAGAGAACTGCATATACGAGAACTCCTCCCGGTCCTCATCAAAATCAGGCTCCGCCTCCAGGGTAGTCGGATCGCCTAAACCTGAGACAGAGTCTGGTTAGTGTGCGCAACACCGTCCCGTAACGTGGGAGTGAGTAGCTAACTCAGTGGAACAATAAGGCATAAGTTATCATGTTATCAATACAGTCAAGCAGTAATGATAAAGCATAAATCAAACACTCCTAGTTACTCTGATTAATGCAAGTATGAATGCAGGTATGATGGATGCCCTCACCGACATACTCCCTCATGCGACAACATCTCACGTTCGCGGCATGCTTACATCCCACAGTGCTCCACATCTTCCAGGCACATGCGATGCATGATGAGCATGATTACCGAGTTTTAATTAATCCATTTCAAACAAGCAGGATTGGAAAACTAAAGTACCTCCCTTGTATCATTCCCAAACATGATCCATTCTAGGGTCGTCACCCTAGTTAATATCGACGATGGTGTATATTTTCTAGGTCACCGCAGAGGCCGCTGTGGTTGTTACGCACAAAGGTTGCACCACTCCCCCATCACCCCTTAAACGATTCATCACTATACGTAAACAGTGCCTAGTTCATACTCTATATATCACGGCGAACCCTAAGGCGCATGCGACTTCAAAATATGCTCGCAATCACTACAAAGGGTTGCCGGTGGCAAATTACGCACAAAGGTTGCACCACTCCCCATCACCTTATCAATGTAGGCCGACAAAGCACGAATATAGTGTCCCATACCACCATAATCGGCTCACGAGTTAAGTTGCTCACCGGTCACTACGGGGGCACGTAGCCCCAAGTCCGATAGACACTCACCACGGTGTCCCATACCACCATGCCCGGCTCATGAGTCTTAGCGGATCGAGGTACCATGGTTAACGGGATTTTCACTGGTAAGTTTGGTACCCTAGGTTCAAACATTAGCGACCAAACATGGTGAGCATACATAAGACACATGGGTTACTTGACGTGTTCAGCTGGCTCGAGCGCACAACAAGTTGGGCGATGTGAAGCGCAGAAGCACCTCGTGTGGCCAACCACCATCGCCAACCGAAGTACGACACGGGTTCGCCAACACATCATGTGTGGCGGAACGAATCCCAACCACAACTTCAAGTCTGATACCGGATGCCTGGACTATGGACATAGTCCCAAGCTCAATCAAGTTCTAACCATAGCATGCGAAATATAGCATGATAACATGGTAATTCAAGAACACTAGCAATCATGTTATAAAGCATATCATGAAGCATGTTAATAAACAAGTTACAAAGCATGTTCAAAAGCATGTTATAAAGCATTATGCAAATAGGGATACAAATACATATATTTCATAGGTGAGTGGTTAGAGTGAATAACCACATGGAGGATGTCATATGTGACTCTAAGGTAGCTGAGAATCCCATCTCAGCATCTACCTAAGGTTCTAACACTTAAGCACTTACACTCACGAGCGGTTTCACCAACACTTGGAATGCACTATTTCAACATACATGACGTATGCTAGAGGAAAGTGCACTAGGGTTGTCCCTTTACCAAACTAGTATTTTATATATATACATCATATTAATACAGCAAATAATCCTGACAATTACAACAACAAATATTATACGTATAGGGTATTTTCTAGTATACCCAATTTCAACATACATGGTGTTTACAAGGGAACTTGTAATACGGCGATTCCTTTCACCAAGCAATTATTTTATGCGCACATAATATATTTATACAACAATTAATCATGACAAACACCTCGCTAAAATATACATGTATACGGTACTTCTTACAATACCGTATTTCTACATACATAGTGTTTATTTGTAAACATGTATTTAGGCGAATCCTTTCGCCAAATAAGTATTTTATCCATACGTCATATATCCATACGACAAATAAACATGTCAAACACATTTCCAAAAAAAATATGTATACGGTATTTTATACGAATACCTAGGGTATGTGAAATTCCAAATTCTACAATTCTAATCGAAACGTAAAACTAAAAGCACTTTGACATGTGCAATTGCATGCGAGATCATGAATCTACCATTATCCCGACATTGAAAGCGTTGAAAACCGCAACTTATACACTTAAAGTCCTCACCTTTGCCTTTGGAATCACAACGAATCAAAGGGTCGTTGAGCTTCCGTATACGGGAGTTTTCTAGCCTAAAGAGCGGAATCGGTTAGCTTTTACATAACCTACAATGATCTTACATCAAATCAGGCCTAGGGTTAGGGTTTCTTACCTTCAAACGGAATGGATACCGCCGAGAAAACACTGAAAGGAGCGGTGTAGGCCGTCATGAACAACCGAAAGCAAGAGGGAGGAAGATCTCCCACAAATCCCAAGCTCTTCTCTCTCTTTTCTCTCTCTCTCTCTAGGGTTTTAATCCCAAATTTATATGGCTGTGAGAGGGGTTGTTCTAAGCTCCTTTTATAGCCAAAAACATTCTAAAAATAGACTCAGGTTCAAGGGTTACTGCTAATATAGGATATTCGTCACTTTTCCAACTCAAAGAGAGGTTCTGGTAGCCCTCCTGAGCCAAACGTCGACTTAGCTCACCACCTATGGATCTATGTGGGATTACGCCGACTCGATCGGATTCCCGCATCGCACGTGGTGGACCACTTTCACCTCGACGGCCATCGGTGGGCCCACGATCGAAATTCCAAGTATATGTAAATGTTCTCAAATTTTTCTTAATCCGAGGGTGTAATTTGGTCGGATCGATCGACGGTCGTTGCTTAATACCGACGCTGCTGGGTAGGTGCCGATCACTATTCCCGATATTTATTTTGGGATGGGAATAGTATTTTTCACACACCCCTCGCTCCGGATCGAAACGAATGGCCGTGGGACATCGATGGACCTGATTTTCGAGATGATTGTCAAGTCCAGTGAGGCGGTCCTAGTTCCTTAACTTTGTGTTAATCGGACTTCCGATGAGCGGTCTAGACCTAATATGAAGTTTCGTTTCATTCCTGAGAGCAGCCGGGAAATGAGTTTGGTTCTAAACTTTAGGGTAACCTAGCGTCACTTGTTTTGCAAGTTTTGGGTCTTGCAGATCATATTTAAAGCGATCCCAACGGATTTCACGGCTAATCGAGTTTAGTACTTAGTTAACTTTGTTAAATTTCTAAAGGATTTAATCCTAATTGATTTCTGGTCGAGGTGGTACTCGAACCAACGTACGGAAATTTACGGGTCGTTACAATTTCTTTAATGTACAACCTAGCCAAGTCGTCTGCAGAGTTCGTCACTCTGATAGGGAGAAAATGAGCCGATTTGGTCAACTGGTCCATGATCACCCAAATAGAGTCATAACCCTTTCTCATTTTCGGTAGCCCCAAGATGAAGTCCCACTTCCATTCAGCTATGGGCATGGGCTGAAGGAGTCCAGGAGGTCGGCGATGCTCGGCCTTGACCTGCTGACACGTAAGACAACGAAAAACATACTCTGCTATATGAACCTTCATATTGTCCCACCAATACGACTGCTTCATATCTTGATACATCTTCATGCTACCAGGATGCATCGCAAGCTTCGACCTGTGGGCAGTCTCGAGAAGCTCCTGCCTCAAGTCCTGAATATCTGGCATGCATAGGCGGCCATGGTATCGTAGGTCCCCATCTGCGCCAACTCTCCACTCAGAGTCCACATCATCGCTAACTTTCTCTCGAAGCTCAGACAACTGCTCGTCGCCCTTCTGGGCCTCGATAATCCGGTCATCGATAAGTGGCTGCACCCAAACGTGTGCGACACACTCGAATGGCTCCTCCACTGTGAGTTTCTGGTCGAAGCCCCGCACGAACTCTAACATATCCCACTCTGCTATCATCAGCGGAGCCGCAAATGCTATAGCTTTCTTGCGACTTAATGCGTTTGCCACAAGGTTGGCCTTGCTAGGATGGTAGGAAACCTCGAACTTGAAGTCCTTCAAGGTCTCCATCCATCGGCGCTGCCTCATATTCAAGTCCCGCTGAGTGAATATATACTTAAGGCTCTTGTGGTCGCAGAAAAGCTCGAACTCCTCTCCGTAGAGGTAATGTCTCCAGAGCTTCAATGCGAAAATGACCGCTGTTAACTCAAGGTCGTGCGTAGGGTAATTCTCCTCATGCTTTCTTAATTGTCTCGAGGAATACACAATCACCCTGCCCTTCTGCATAAGGACACAACCCAAACCAATGGGAGACGCGTCAGTGTATATAGTGTACTTAACCCCTTGCTCTGGCAATACTAGTACAGGGGCCGACGTCAGTCTGTCCTTTAGCTCCTGAAAAGCTACTTCTGCCTTCTCATTCTAGGCGAACTTCAGATCCTTTCACGTCAACTGTGACAACGGTCTGGCTATCTTCGAGAAGTCCCGGATGAATCTTTGGTAATAACCTGCGAGGCCCAGAAAACTCCTCACCTCAGTAACTGAACCAGGCTGCTTCTAATCCTGAACTGCGGCTACCTTAGCCATGTCCACTGCTATCCCTTCCTTGGACACTACATGTCCTAGGAACTTGACTTCCTCCTGCCAGAAGTCACATTTCTTAAACTGCTCGAACAACTGGTTCTTCCTCAGAGTATCTAGGACTGCCTGTAAGTATTCCTCGTGCTCTTCCCGACTCATGGAGTATATCAGGATATCATCAATAAATATGATGACGAATCGGTATAGAAATGGTCGAAATACCCGCTTCATCAAGTCTATAAACACGGCCGATGCGTTCGTAAGACCGAACGACATCACAAGGAACTCGTAATGCCCAAAACAGGTCCTGAAAGCCGTCTTCTGCACGTCTTCATCCCTGACGCGCAACTGATGATACTCTGACTGTAAATCGATCTTCAAAAAATACTTTGCCCCCTTCAACTGATCAAACAGGTTGTCTATCCTGGGCAAAGAATATTTATTCTTCATGGTCAACTGGTTCAACCTGCGGTAATCAATATATAACCGTAGCAACCCGTCTTTCTTCTTGACAAACAACATAGGTGCTCCTCAAGGAGACACACTGGGTTGTATGAAGCCCTTCTCTACCAGTTCGTCAATCTATTTCCTCAATTCCTCTATCTCATATGGAGGCATGCGATACATCGGTAATGAAATAGGTGTCGTACCAGGCGTAAGATCAATGGTGAAGTCGATCTCACGCCGAGGAGGCAAACCGGGAATTGTCTCAAACACATCCTCAAAATTCTGAACTATGGGCGTATCCATAAGCGTCGGACCATGAATATTCTTCAGTGAAGAAGTGTAGCATCTCAATCGAGAAATGTGACTGACCTGAACAGGGAAAGTAAAAGCCATGCCCTCCGGTCCGTGGGCTGTAACCATCCTAGTCTCGCAATTGATCTCTGCTCGCTAGCATGCACCTTGCCAAGGGGCACATTCAGAAGCCGAGATATCAATCTGACATCAACTGTGGCCAACCGATCCTTTCCACATGGGATCTGGAACTGCAGGGGTTCAAGCGTAGGCTCGTGAATGTTGGCATAGAAAGCTCGGACAGTGCTTGCATTGGCGCGAGACCCGCCATCAAATAGTGGACCCCAATGGGCCTCTTCCAGGAACTCGAACAACGGATATTCCCTAAAGAGCCGCCCATCCACTTGAGCTTCAAAAAGGACCCTACGGCCCTCATAAACTCCATGAGATAGCTTTGCCAACAGAGCCCTTCCAGCAAGAGTCCGGGGATCAAGATCTTGCTTCGTCCGAAACTCCCGATTGGTGCTTGTGCTCGCGGCAGCGCCTCTCGGCCTCCTTAAATGCGTAGGGCGACTTGGCCTGGCCTCATCCGCGGCCCCCTTTCCCATGAGAGAAAGGACGATGAAAATTGAGAAAATTGCCGTAATGAACTCAAAGAGGGCCATGGAAAGTGAAGATAAGGGGGAATAGGGGCTGGAGTTTTTGGTTTTCCACAGATTTGATCCTCAACAGAGGTTGTAAAGGCCCAAATGACAGAGATTAAAGAAGGGAAGTGAAGAGATGGGATGAGTTAGAGAGCTTACACGATTTTGAGCCACAAATGAGGGATGTAAGAGCTCAAATGAGAGAAAATGGAGAGGGTAGATGGGTAGATATTGCTATAAATGATGGAGGTGAGTGGGTTGTGATAGAAAATGGTGGAATGAGTGATTGGAGGGGAGGTTTGAAAGAGAAAATGGCAACCTTGAAGGAAAATGAGAGCTTGGAGGGGTGATTTGTGAAAGAGGGGTGACTTTTGAGGGGTTTTAAATGAAACCCCACATATCAGTGGGCCACCCTAGGTCCCAAACATGATCGGCCCGAGCGGCCCACCCGGCCGAGCCCGCTGACCGACGAGGCCTCGTGTAATGCCCTGAAAATTGAGGCTCGAGCAAAGCTCAGCTCCCGAGTTCCAACGCATCACTTATGCAACACAGATAATGATGATTATGATGAGAGCATTGAAACATGAATGAGATTATACCAAAACAGCATATCATACTCCAGAGATAGTTAAATTTACAAGTGGAAGACTGTGATAGATATGTAAAATATATAAACTGTGGTGAGTCTCCAGAGTGTGATAATGTTGCCAGGTTAATTCATTATAAGTACAATTTCAAATTATACCAAGTTGTGTAAGGTCATCTAGTCAATATCCTAGAAAGCCCCGTCGATCAGGACAAGACTCATAGGAACTCGCCTGAAACAGCATAAAGGAGGAATCCTCCTCATCCTCATAAAAGTCCGGCTCCGCTTCGCAGCATCGCCATCATCTGAAACTCAAACAAGTCTGGTTGGTGTGTACAACACTGTCCCATAAAGTAGCAGTGAGTGATCAACTTAGTGTAACAGTAAAGCATAGGTTAACATGTTATCAAAACAGTCAAGCAGTAATGATAAAGCAGTACAAGCAAAAATTCTAAGTACTCTTATTAATGCAAGTATGAAATGCAGTCATGATGTATGCCCTCACCGACATACTCTCTCATGCGACACCATCTTACGTTCGCGGCATGTGTTCATTCCTCAGTGCTCCACATCTTCCAGGCACATGCAGTGCGATGATGCGCATGATTACCGAGTTGTTATTAGTCTATTTCAAACAGCAGGATTGGGAAACTAAGGTACCTCCCTTGTATCATTCCCAAACATGATCCATTCTAGGGTCGTCAAACCTAAATAATCTCATACGATAGTGTGGTTCTAGGGCGCTGCAAAGGCTGCTGCCAAGGTTGTTACACGTAATCGTTACACCACTCCCCCATCACCTTTTTAACGATTCATCACTAAATTGATACAGGCCTAGTTCATACTCTATTCACCGCTGCAAAACTCGTCACCTCACCGCAAATTCAGAGTATGCTCGAGGTCACTACAAAGGGCTCGTCACCAATCAGTGTAGGCCGACAGCTTGAATATAGTGTCCCATACCACCATAATCGGCTCACGAGTCTGGTTGCTCAATGGACACTACAGGGAGGCATGTGGCCCCAGCGTAGGCCGATAGCTCGACCACAGTGTCCCATACCACCATGCCCAACTCATAAGTCTTAGCGGATCGAGGTACCATGGTTAACCGGATTTCACTGGTAAGTTTGGTACCCTAGGTTCAAGCAGAGGCGTCCAAACATGGTAAACATACATAAGACAGATTGGGTTGCTTGACGAGCTCGGCTAGCTCGAGCGCACAACAAGTTGAATGATATGAAGCGCAAAAGCACTTCATGTGGCGAACCACTATCGCCAACCGAAGTACGACTCGGGTTCGTCGAACACATCTCGCATGGCGAATGAATCTCAACCACGCATTCATTTCCATTTTCGATTGCCTGAAATATAATCATAGCCCCAATTACATTCAATTGCAGATAGTTAAAGCAGTAATGGATCAAGATTCAAATCATACAATCAAAGTCTAATAATATCCGCTTAGGACTGCCAGGGCTATTGCACGGAATAGTTACACCACTCCTCCATCACCCTTCATGGATTTATGGAATACAACTTAAGCATGTGAAGTAGTCAGAGCAGAGTTAAATAAACAAGTAATTCAAACACATTAACAAGCATGTTATAAAACACAATGCAAACAAGAAATCTAAACACATACATTTCATAAATTAGTAAATGATTAAACTAAACAACTTACATGAAGGAAATCATACACATCACTAAGGTAGTTGAGAATCCTATCTCAACACCCTTATACATTACAATTTACTAACTATTACTCAATCAGACATTTCAACAAACATTTAGACTACATACATCAACATACATGACGTAAGTTGATCACATAGGGATTAGGCCAAATCCTTTCACTAGGGAACTGCCCCAGGGATAACACGCGTGCACCCACGACGGAAAATCATGGCAAGCATGAATCCAAGTTCCATATTCATTTGAACATTTTCATAAACACTTGGGCTACACAATTTAACATATATAGTGTATATTGGCCATGACGTGATTTAGGGCAAATCCTTTCGTCAAAGGGGTATCGCCTATACAACAATCATATATCCATGACAATTAGCCATGGCGAGCACGAATGTGAATTCTTTACTTATTCGGTCATTTTCACAAACACTTAGAATATACCCTTTTAACATACATAACGTATATTAGCAAAAACGTGTATTAGGGCAAATCCTTTCGCTGAGTGAGTATTATACATATATATATAGCATGTTCATACAGTAATTAATCATGGCTAACATACTTTCAAAATTTGTATGTATACAGTATTTTCTACAAATACGAAGAATACAATATATTCAACATAGTTAACGTATAACCGAAAAATGAAATGGACAGCACTTTGTACATGTGTAATTGCATGCAGATCATGAATCTATCATTATCTGACATTGAAAGAGTTGAAAACCATAACCTATACACCTAAAGTCTGCACCTTTTGTCGTAGAATCGTAACGAATTTGATAGGTTTGCTAAACCTTCGTATACGACAGTTTGGCCACCTATAGAACGAAATAGGTTAGCTATTTCATAACCTATAACTATTAAAACCCCAAATTAGTTCAGGGTTAGGGTTTCTTACCTAGAAATAACGTCGGAATCACCGGGAAAGCGATTAGAAGGAAGTGGTTAAGCTCGTGTAGCAATAGGGAAGCATGGCAGGGAGATGCTCCCACTTCTCTCACACTTTCTCTCTCCTCTCCTAGGGTTTTTTTTCTCAAATTCGTATAGCTAAATGAGAGAAGATTTTAAGGTCCTTATATAACCTAAAAAGTCACCAAAACGGACTTAAGGTCAAGGTATACTTAGGTTATATCCAAAGTGGGTCAGTTTCAGCTCAACGGAGGACTTCTAGCTGCTCCCCTTGACCCAAAGGTCAGACTTAAGCTCACTGACCTTGGATCTAGGTCCAGTTACGTTTTCGTTCCGGTCGGCTTCTCAGATCACGCGTGGCGGACCAGTTTTAATTCAACAGTCAATGGATTTCGATCGGAGATTTCGAGTACATAGATATGTTTGGGGAAATATCCTTGATCCGAGGGTGTAATTTGGCCTGATTCTGATGGTCAGGTTGCTCAATACTGGTCTGCAAGCGTCACATGCCAGATTTCATAAATCCTTATTTATTTTGGAATTATTTTCATATTTATCACACTCTTCACTCTGGGTTCAAGCGAATTACACTGGGATACTATCTGGATTTGATTTTCGAGATGGTTGTCAAGCCCAGTAAGGCGGTCCTAATTCCTTAACTTCATGTTAATCGGACTTCCGACGTGCGGTCCAGATCTGATACGGAGTTTCGAGATGCTCCCGAGAGTAGCTGGGTAATGAGATTGATCCTAGATTTTAGGGTAACCTAGCGTCAATGATTCTACAAGTTTTGGGTCTTACAGATTGTATTTAAAGTGATTCTAACGAATTTCATGACTAATCTAGTTTAGCACTTAGTTACTTGTCTCATTTCTAAAGGATTTGATCCTAAGCGATTTCTGCCTGAGGTGGCACTAGGGTCTTTGTACAGATTTCTAAAGCATTGTTCTTCATCACCTAAACTTTAGGATTCATGCCTAATATGAAAGTACTTAGAGACGTTTGAAGAACAAGGTAGTGGAAGGTGAGATTTGTGAAGGAAATGGGTTAAGAAGCGATTTTAGACTGTGCGATTGAGTTCTGACAAGTTAATAGGGTGTCAGGAGCGACCCATTGCCTAAGGACGTCTAATTCCAGGTTGGCAAAAATCCGGGATGTTACACCTCGCCAACTCGGCGAGGTTCTCGCCACTCTCTGGACAAATTAGCGAGGCCTCGCCATTTGGGCGAGGACCTCCTGCCCCCTAGGCCCCAAAAAAGTCTGGGTCCCACCCTCGGTCCCTCCAGATTAGCGTGGGTAGGCCCACGACTCCATTTCGATTCGTTTCAGGTCGTTTTGGGAAGTTTCTGATACATACTTGTATTTACCGACTTTTGACAACTGGGATGGGGTGAGTTGTGATCTAAACCCGTTGTTTGATGGTCTAGAAGTATTTTGGGGTCGACTTATGCGATTACGGTTGAGTACAGACTCAAACAAAATGACCAATTTCAGTGAACTTCGCCGATTAGTGAAACTGGGACACCTACGACTATTTCTACATTTTTTCGCACCCTCCTATGTTGAAATGCGTCAGCGTACGTCGTGTGACCATAACCCAGGTCCGGTTTAATCCAAACCTGGCTCTGATACTAACTTGTAATGCCCTGAAAATCGGGGGTCGAGTAGCGACTCAACACCCGAGTTCCAAAATATCACTTATGCAACATAAATGCTTATGATTGAATGTTGTCTGTGTTAGTGCAATAATCATGAGTGGGATTATACCAAAATAGTTATTCATACTCCAGATCAAGTTATAAAATGCAAGTGGAAAACTGAAAGATATATATAAATGTATATAAAGCCAGAAACGGTCACAATCGGTCTTCGGAGTATGAACACCTTACTGAGTCACCATATACATGTATTAGTTTCAAAATCAAAATGCCAAAAAAAATGGTACAACTATAATGGTAAACCCTGTAGGCTCGTTATCTGAATGGCCTAAGTGAAGCCTCCAGAGAACTGTATGTAGGCAAACTTATCCTGATCATCATAGTAATCAGGCTCAGCCTCCTGCATCTCGTCGATACCTGCATCTAAGACAGAGTCTGGTGGGTGTCCAGAACACCGTCCCGTAACATGGGAGTGAGTAGCTAACTCAGTGGAACAATAAAGCATAGGTTAACATGTTATCAATTAAGTTAAGCAGTAATGATAAAGCAGTACAATCAAACACTCCTAAATACTCTTATTAATATAAGTATAGAATGCAGTCATGATGCATGCCCTCGCCAATGCTCCCTCGTGCGAAACCATCTTACGTCTGCGGCATGCTTTTATCCCTCAGTGCTCCACAACGCCAGGCACATGCAGTGCTATGTTATGAGTGTGATTACCGAATTGTTATTAGTCCTTTTGATACAGCCGTATTAGGAAACTAAGGTACCTCCCTTATATTATTCCCAAACAATGATCCATTCTAGGGTCATCAGTCCTAGATAATCTCATACGATGATGCAGTTCTAGGTCACTGTAAAGGGCTGCCAGGGCGGTTACACGCACTCATTGCACTGCTCCCCCATCACCTTATAAATACAGGCCTAGTTTATACTCTATTTACTATGGGGAGACTCGTCGCCTCACCGCAGATTTAAAGTATGCTCAAGGTCACTACAAAGGGCTATCAGGGCTGTTATATGCAATCGTTACACCACTCCCCCATCACCTTATCAATGTAGGCCGACAGCTCGAATACAGTGTCCTATACCACACTGTATTCGGATCATGAGTCTGGGTTGCTCACTGGTCACTACGGGGAGGCTCGTCGCCCCAGCATAGGCCGACAGCTCGACCACGGTGTCCCATACCACCATGTCCGGCTCATGAATCTTAGCGGATCGAGTTACCAAGGTTAAACGAGATTTCACTGGTGAGTTTGGTACCTTAGATTCAAGCAGAAGCGTCCATACATGGTGAACATACTTCGGCACATCGGGTTACTTAACGAGCTCGACCAGCACGAGCGCACGTTGAGTTGAGCGACATGAAGTGCACAAACACTCCGTGTGGCCTAACCACTGCCGACAACTTTAGTATGACTCGGGTTCGTCAAACCCATCTTAAGTGGCGAATAAATCTCAAATGACGAACTCAAGCTCATTCGATTGCCTGGACTATATCATAGCCCCAATCACTAACCAGAAAGCATATAGAGAATCAGAGCAGAATTAACTAAGTAATTCAAACATGATAACAAGAATGTTATAAAGCACAACTTAAATAGGAAATTCAATCACATACATTTCATAAGTAAATGATTAAACTAAATAACTTGCATGGAGGAAATCATACACATCACTAAGGTAGTTGAAAATCCTTTCTCAACACCTACTCTAAGCACTATCATCTAAATACTTACTCATATAAGCATTTTCACAAACACTTAGACTACACTTATTTAACATACATAACGTATATTAGCCAAAATATGTATTAGGGCGAATCCTTTCCCCGAGTAAGTATTACACATATATATAGCATGTACACAAAGTAATTAATCATGGCAAACACACTTTCATATTTTGTATGTATACGGTATTTTCTACATATACACAAAATACACTAAACACTATAATTTGCATACGTAACTGAATCGCAAAACGAACATCGCATTTTGCATGTGAAATAACACCCAGATCATGAATCTATCATTATCTGACATTGAAAGCTTTGAAAACCATAACCTATACATCTGTAGTTCGCAACTTACGCCATAGAAGCGTAACGAACTTGATAGAAGTGTTAAGTCTTCATCGAGGTTGACATGACGACCTAAATCACGAGTTGAGTCAGCTATTTCGCTACTTGCAACATTGGAAACCTTAGAACAAATTAGGGTTAGGTTTTTCTTACCTAGGAACGAAGCCGGAATCGCCGGAAAAGCGATTAGATTGTGATGGTTAAGCACGTAGGATAGCAAGGTAAAGTATCAGGAAGAATCTCTCACTCTTCACACACTTTCTCTCTCTTTTCTCTCTTAGGGTTTCTCTTAAATTCGTATGGGCTGAATGAGAGAGGGTTTAAGGTCCTTATATAGGCTTAAAACTCACTAAATTAGACCCAGGGTCATGGTATACCTAGGTTATAGTCAAAGTGAGGTTGTTCCGTCTCAACGGAGCACTTCTGGAGCTCCCCCTTGAGCCAAAGGTTAGACTTAAGCTCACCGACCTTGGATCTAGGTCGAGTTGAGTTTTCGTTCCAGTCGGGTTCCCAGATCGCACGTGGTGGACCAGTTTCAGTTCAACGGTCACTAAAACTCAATCAGGGTTACAAGTACACAGACATGTATGGGAAATGTTCCCTGATCCGAGGGTGTATTTAGGTCAGATTTCGTCGATCGAATTACTTATATTTGGCCCGCAAGCGACAAGTCTCAGATTACTTAAATTAGATTTAATTTCTAAAGAAAACCATGTTTTCTCACACTCCTCGCTCCGGGCTCAAGCGAATAGCCTAGGGACACTATCTGGTTTTGACTTCTGAGATGGTTGTCAAGCCCAGCAAGGCAGTCCTAATTCTATAACCTCGTATTATTCAGACTTTCAATGTGTAATCCAGATCTGATACGGAGTTTCGTGATGCTCCCATGAGCAGCCGGGTAATGAGATTGATCCTAGATTTTTGGGTAATGTAGCGTCAATAATTTCATAAGTTTTGGGTCTTGTAGATTGTGTTTAAAGTGATTAGTACGGATTTCGTATGTAATATAGTTTAACACTAGTTAATCCTCATCTAATTTCTAAAGGATTTGGTCCTGAGTGATTTCTGCCTAAGGTGGTACTCGGGCCTTTGTACGGGATTTTCTGAGTCGTTACAAACTCGTAGTGCCCAAAGCTGGTTCTGAGCGTGGTTTTCTGTACGTCCTTATCCCTAAGTGCAACTAGTGATGCCCTGGCTATAAGTCGATCTTAGTGAAGTACTGTACCCCTTTCAACTGATCAAACAGATCATCTATCATAGGTAAAGGATACTTGTTCTTCACTGTCACTTAGTTCAACCTACAATAATCAATACACAATCGCAGCAATCCGTCCTTCTTCTTTACAAACAACACGGGTGCTCCCCAAGGAGATACACTTAGTTATATGAAGCCTTCATCTAACAAATCATCGATCTGTCTCCTCAGTTCCTCCATCTCATATAGAGGCATGCGATACATCGGTAAAGATATAGGTGTCGCACCTGGCACTAAGTCGATGGTAAAATCGATCTCGCACTGAGGAGGTAGTCTAGGGATCTTCTTAAATACTTCCTAGAAGTCCTGGACCACAGGCGTATTTCCAAGTGTCGGACCATTATGATCTTTTAATAGGGAAGCATAACAAAGAACCCAGAAGGGGCAACTGACCTAAACTGGGAAAGTGAAGGCTGTGCCCTTTGGCCCACGAGCTGTCACCAATCTGGTTTCACAATCGATCTCTGCCTTTATGTCAGTAAGCTAATCCATGCCGAGGATGACGTCTTAATGGTATATCATGGTGACAATCAGGTCAATGCATATCGTCCTGCTCCCTAAATCTATCAAGCAACCCTCACATAACTTAGTGGCATCTGTAAAAGTTCCTGCCGCCGCGATAACTCACCCCAACCATAGGAACCGTATTCAGCCCTAAGCGCTTGACCACAGAACATGATATCATCGAAATAGTGGACCCAATGTCCACTAATATAAATACGGGTGTACCTTGGATGTGGGCAGTGACTTCGAAGGCTAAAGGTATTGTAGCTGCCGACTTAGACGCTTCAGCTGCAAGTGCATGTACTCGCGCCTGCTGAGAACGGTTCAGTTTCGGTGTCGTAGGTCATTGAGGCGGCCTAAATCGACGTGAAGGTGATCGGTAAGATGACTGTGCAGGTGGTACTGATTGTAGAGGTGGAGCTGAGATAGGTTGTGGCATATGACTGTTGATTTTCTGAGGAGGCTTGAAGCCGCTGTCCCTTATCTTGGTGAAGCAATAAGTGTCCATATGGCCCAACCTTTTGCAGTAGGTGCACTACAGATTTGATCGCCTAGGCTGTGTCAGTGGAGTCATAAGCCTGGAAGACGAATCTGCACATGGCCTCTTGTCAAGGAACGGTCTGTTCGGCAAATCAGGTCGAGGCCTCAGACCCATGGGTACACATGTACGGGATAGTCTGTCCCCATCCTGCTCAGCTCGCAGGGACATGTTCACTAGCTCAGCATAGTTGGGAATGCTAGCGCAACGCATCTTCATGCGGATATCGGGTCGCAGACCATCTGAGAAACGTCGCATCTTCATTGGCTCATTCGCAAGGATCAAAGGAGCGTATCTAGCCAGCTCCATAAACTTTTTCTCATATTCTAACACGGTCATCCCTCCCTGTCGAAGGTGAAGAAACTCTCCCTCCTCTTTATTATGGTAAGTGAGGGGAAAGTACTTCCCATGGAAGTGGGTCTCGAAAGCTTCCCACGTCTATTCGTACACAACAGCAATTGTCCGTAGGATGCTGTCCCACCATAGATTGGCCTCCTTGAACATGTACATAACCAACTCAACCTACTCTGCCGTAGTGTAGTGCAGCAGCTTCAGCATCTTAGAGATGTGGTCAAGCTAGTACTCGACTCCTCTGGTCTGTGAGTACCCATAAAAGTGGGAGTTTAGAAGCGCTGGAATCGCTCAAATAAATCACTGTTATTGATGTTTCCAGCAGGGTGCACATGTGATGCAGGCCGGGCCATGTTCATGTTCTGGGCAAGAGCCCCCGCAATAGTGGTCCAAATCTTCTGTTGCTGCTGCATAAGGAGCATCATCTGCTCTAACCTATCAGGAGGAGAAGCCTCCTGAGGCATGCGCGGCGTCGAGGTAGACGCACGGTTCTTTTCTGAAACCGGTGATGCAAAAGGTATTGGCCCATTGGTGGGGCCAGTGGCCGGCTATGAATCCGACATAGTGTCACTGTCAGGGCCCAAGTTGGGTTCCATGTGGCTATTGCTCAGGGGAGGTGCCCCATCAGACGATCCTCCAAGTGCAAGATGTGTTATATTCCAAGTGCCTTTCGGAGGTATTCCCTATACACAACATAGGGTGTAATACGGGTAAGATTTAACATAACAACACTCAATTTGTCAAGCATTCTACACATTCCATAACAAAAGGAGCTTTATGCATTTCATTTAACCAAAATTGTCACAATACATGAGATGTAGTCTTACATGGATCATGACAGAAGACGCATGTGAGCTAATCTAAACAAAGCTTTAAACACTAAAACATACCAACATCTCTACCATACTACTAAGCCTATCAAGGCTATAACATAGAAAGCAAGAAAACAAAGAAAAACCCAAAGACGACTACAACATATGACTAGTCGTCCGACTCTGGTGATCGAGGAGGAGCACCCTTGTCTTACATACAGCACAGGAGGGTCTTTAGAGTACGGGACATCTTCTTGAACTTCTGTTTCATATAAGCCTTATTCTCTTTAAGCTCTTGCTTCACTTCGGCCCGGGTCTCTCTGACCTCCTGTCTTAGGGCGACTTGGCTCTCCTCAATCTGAGTCAAGCAGGCTTCTAAAGCAGCCCGATCATGGTGGTGCTCATGTCTAGCAGGAGGAGGGTCCCCATCAGAGTCTTAGGCCTCTTCTTCTTCTTCCTGCTCTTTCTCATCACTTCCCTCTTCATCTTCACTTCCTTCTCGCCCATTACCTTCTTCAAGTTCTTCTTTCTCCTCCTCTTCACTACTTCCTTCCTCTTCCTCTATCTCATCATCATACTTATCAAGACAAGCTTGGCATTGTCATGGCCCAATGCCCATGTTGTAGAGTGTGGTGTCATTGATGAAGTGGATCGGCGCAAGCTCATTTGTGTTAAGCCTGTAGCTGAATTCACGAGCAAGCTTGCATACCAGTCGGCCAAATGGGAGTGAACAGTTGGTACGGTTTGGACTATCTGTAGCAGGATGTACGTAGGAAGACACAGCTTGTCTCCTTGCCCAGCTCTATATAGGAAGTCCACCATCAGACATGTGCATTCGATGCGATTGTTCTACCTAGGATACACATTGTATGTGAATATGTGGTGGAGTACGCAGAAATCATGAGTCATCTCAGTCGCTGGGAGGCAATTGCCTCGCTTCCAGTGAACCAATCGGCCATAAAGAAATTACGTGCGGCGATCTCTTTCACACATACTCTTGAGATTCTTCTCGTTAACATGCACCTCTCCACGTTGAATCCCCATAATTTGGGCTATCATGACTACATCAACAATGACTTCCCGCCTTCCCACGGGGATAGTGAACTGTAGAGGCTCCAGTAGTGGATCTTATATGTGGGCGTAGAAGGCTCGGACAGTGCTCTCACATGCACGTGACTTGCCTTCAAATATAGGACCGCACCCAATGTCCAACAGGAGGTCCATCACCGGATAAAGTCCAAATAGTCTTTCGTCCATGTGTACTTCAAAGATAACTTTACGGCCTTGAAACCTACCATGTCTGATGCCCTCCAGTAGAGCTCTTTCGAGAGGAATTTAGGAATTGAGATCCCGCTTCGTCCTTCGCTCCTGCTCAATGCTAGTGCTTGCATCGGTGCCTTTCTGCTTCCTTAGACGGGTAGGGCGGCTTCATCTATGGATGCCCTTCTCTTTCCCATGAGGGAAAGGAATGTGGAAAGGGAAAAGATGTCAGCCACTAGCTCAAAAAGAGCCATGAAAGTCGAAAAAGCTTGGGTATAGGGATTGTGAGGCTTATGAGTTATGAGACACAAAGATGTAGGCTTTGTGCTCAAATAGGTAGGAAATAGGGAAGATGGGGAGTTATATGAGATGGGTTTGAGGAATATGATGGAGGGTGGGTATGTAATGAAGAAGAAGAAGAAGATTAAGTATGGAATGAAGATTTGAGAGGGGAAATAGGATTTTTGAGGGGTTTGAAATCTTGAATGGGGGTGAAAATGGGGAAAAATAGGGCAAACGGGTGTAAATAGAGGGCCTCACATGGAATACATGGCCCCACATGAGTGCACAAGGGCGGCGGGCAGCTGGACCCGCGAGCTCGCTGTGGCCCGTTGGACTTGACCGTGATGCATTGCGGTCGGCCCAATGGTGCAGCAGTCCACTAGACCTAGGGCGGTGGCTCCGCCCTGGGGGTGGTGCCCTCCCCCTCCCGGGGTGCCGAAAATGTGCGGGACCCCCCTTGGGTCCCACCATTTCATGCGATTTGGGCCCCTTCACCCTGTTAAGGTGGTTTCGAGTTCCATCTCACACGTATTCATGCTTTTTGGGTCATTTGAGTGTGAAATACGTTGAATTATCATCTAAACCCATCGATTGAAGGTCTAGAAAGGAATTAGGATCATCTTACATGATCACAGAAGCATACGGGTCATATTTCAATGGTCAGTTTCACCCGTTGGTGAAACTTGGAATCCTACGACCGTTTCTACATTTTATCACTCCCTCTTAAGTCAGAGTACGTTAGTGTGCATCGTGTTACCATAACCCAGGTTCAGTTTAATCCAAATCATGCTTTGTAACCAACTTGTAACGCCCCGAAAATCGAGGGTAGAGCAAAGCTTAACTCCGGAGATCCGTCGCATCACTTACACAACATAAATAATGATAATTAAATGTTGTCCATATTAGTGCATTAAACATGAAAGGGATTACACTAAATCAGCATATCATACTCCAGATATGATTAAATTAAGCAAGCAGAAGACTGTGATAGATATATAAAGTATATAAGTGGTTATAAACCCCCAGAGTATGATCATGTCACCAGGCTGAATATATACATGTTTGTTCCAAAATATACAAAATGACAAAGTATAATATCTAACTAATTTGTATCCCTGTAATCTCGTCGATTAGTACATGGTCTACAAAGACCCGCCTTATACCTATATATAGGAGAACTCCTATTCATCGTCGTAAAAGTTAGGCTCCGCTTCGTAAGCCTCGCCATCATCTGCAGCTAAAACAGATTCTAGTTGATGTTTTAAAACACCTTCCCAGAGTGGGAGTGAGTGATCAACTCAGTGGAGCTATAAGGCAAAGGTTAACATATTATCAATTTAGTCAAGCAGTAATAATAAAGCAGTACAACAATCATGTCCTAACTATTCTGGTTAATGCAAGGATGATATGTGGTAATGATGCATGCTCTCGCCTGCACTCCCTCAGCGACATCATCTCACGATCACGCATGACAAACTTCCTAAACGTGCACTTCCTCGTCAAAGCACATGCAATGCGGTGCTTGATCATGTTAGTCAAGTAATTATTTAGGCTTATTCATACAGCAGATTCGGAAAGCTAAGGTACCTCCCTTTATATCATTTACCTAAACGATGATCCATCTAGGGTCGTCAATTCTAATTAATTACATATGATAGACAAGTTATAGGGCAACATCACCCCTGATTGAAAAGCAGTGGATAGGCAAGTTCAGGTTGCTATGGAGAGGCTCGTCACCTAAGTGTAGGCCTAGTTTATACTCAAGGTCACTACGGAAAGGCTTGTCACCTTAGCGTAGGTTAACAGCTCGAATACAGTGTCTCATACCACCGTATTCGGCTCACAAGTTTGGGTTGTTCACTGGTCACTACGGGGAGGCTCGTCACTCTAGTGTAGGCCGACAGCTCGACTACGGTGTCCTATACCATCATGCCTGGCTCATAAGTCTTAGCGGATCATTGTACTAAGGTTGAAACAGGCTTTACATTGGTAAGCGATACCTTTGATTCAAACAGTAGTGTCCATACATGGTAAATATATAATGGGCCAATCGGGTTATTTGTCAAGTTCGATTGGTATGAGTGCACGCTGAATTAATCGACATGGAGCGCAAAAGCACTCCACGTGGCCTAACCACTGTTGACCATCTTCGTACGACTTGGATTCATCGATCGTATCGAATGTGGCGAATCTAGTTTGGCCACTCAACCGGGAACCATTACCGATTGCCTGGACTACATAGCGGTCCCAATCGTACTCAATTGCAATAGGTAATCACATGTGTAATCATAACAGTATTTAGCAAATAATTTAAATACAATAATCATTTGAGCATTTTATCAAGCACATAAAGCATGTTATTATGCATAGGCACTTTTATACATAAATCACGTATGTGAAATTAAGGTTACATGAAGGAAGTTATACATATAGATAAGGTAGTTGAGAATCCTATCTCAACACCCTTAATAATTACAATTCATCAAATAATTACTCATTCAGACATTTTATCAAACACTTAGCCTACACATTACTACATACATGCCCTAACTTAGTTATAGCATATATTATAGCAAATCCTTTCACAAAGGAGTTGTTATACATACAAAAAATATGTATTCTAGATTAATAGTCATGGCAGGTACAAATCATGATAGTAATTTCATTCAAACATTTCAACAAACACATGGATTGCATTATATATTCACATAGTTAACACACATGCATTATTTATCGAATACATCGTAAGTAGGATCATATGGTGGCAAACAAGTCAGACATAAATCATTAGCTGACATTGAAAGCCTTAAAAACCATAACCTAAACCTTCATAGTCCGCACCTTTCATCGGTACGCTCGTTACGAACTCGGTTCGTATACAACGTCTTTATCTATGGCACAACGGCTACCTAAACATTGAAATATGTTAGTTTTTCCACCGGTTTCTCTATTTGGATTCCCAAATCAAGATTAGGGTTAGTATTTCTTACCCAAATAGTATTTGGAATCGATGATGTAGCAATGGTAGGGTGGTGGTTCAACATGAGGAGCTGTAGGAATGAATCTCAGTAATGATCTCCTGAACTCTTTCTCTTCTCCCACTCTTTTCTCCTCTTTTTTCTCTTCTCTCTCCTAGGGTTAGAAAAATTTATATGGAATGAGAGAGGGGTGGTTTAAGGGCATTATATAGGCCCAGAAGTGATGTCAATGACCCCAGGGCTATGGTATACTTAGGGTATAGCCAAAGGGTGGCTGTTTTGGGCCAACGGAGCTCATTTGGAGGTCCATTGCTCGCATACGATTTGAAGAAAGTTCCCTGATAATAGATCTATGCCAGGTTAAGATTTCGGTCCGATCGGATTAGTGGATCAATCGTGGAGGACCCGTTTCCGTTCGATGGTCATCATCACTCGATCAGGGCCACAAGTATACCAATGGGTGCAGGAAAATTTCCCTGATCTAAGGGTATAGTTAGGTTAAAATCTGACGGTCTGAAACCTTAAATTTGGTCTATAAGAGAATGGTCCAATTCACTTAAATCTAAGTTTATTTTCTAAAGATATTCGCGTTTCTCACATACTTTACTCAGGGCTCAAGTTGTGCATTTCTGGATACTATTTGGGCTCAATTTTCGCGATGGTTGTCAAGCTCAGTAAGGTGGTCATAACCATATAGTTTCGCGATTATCGGACTTTTGACGTGCGGTCCAGGTCCGAACGGAGTTTTAATGTGATCTTGAGAGCAACTGGGTTTTGAGATTACTCCTAGGTTTCTAGGTAATGTTAGGTTAGCGATTCTAATAGTTTTGGGTTTTGCAGTTCGTATAGAAAGTAGTTTGAGCTAATTCACTGATTAATTCAGTTTAGTAGTTAATAAGTTTTCGTCTAATTTCTACAGAATTCGATATTTAGTGATTTCTGCCTGAGGTGATACTCGGGTCTTTGTACGGATTTTTCTGATACGTTACAATAAGCAACTAGTCTATGAACATGATAGTATACATATGTGTGTGGGATGTGCTAACTATCAATATCTAGCATTCATCTAATCATGCGTACATATAATTAAACATTCACCACATAAGCATAATTAAATAAATACTCAAATAACAATCCTAAACACAAGCATGCATAGTGGTTCAGTTTCTTTACTCCACTCCCGGCAAACGCACTCAACCCATGAGTATACCGGATTTCATTATCAAAGTTTCAAATTAGGTTCAACTCTAACTTTTACAATCCTACATAAGAACCGGCTCTCGCAAGAGACTTTATGTGGTTTCTATAGGCTTGCCAAAAACTTTGGTCTTACACAAGAACTGACTAATGTACACTCCCATCAGAGGCTTCTGCATGAGACTTTAGTTTATTTTTCATAGGTTAACCAACAACCTCGGTCCTAATCCAAGGACCTACATTTACTTCTGCCGCTCACATAGAGACTAACACGTATGCACCCGTGTCCGATGGCCTATATAAGGACTTTGATATAGGCCCTATATAAGAGTCATGTCATACACAAGAACCTAGTTGAGTTTGTCAATTCAAACTCTTACACTCAATCCTACACAGGGAAGGAATGTATATGAACTCTTATATATGATAATTTGTCAAATTGAGCCCTTTTTTGTAGCGCTTTCTTAATTTGCTTGATCGATACTCTTCTGTGCTTCAATTAGCTCTCATTTGCTCCCCCGATCATGATGTCGATGATTTGCCAATGCATCAGCTCCAAGATCTAACACTTTGCACGCGATGCTTTGATACGATAACCAAGGTGATGGAAGGTTGGGTAGAATCTCCTATAACTAATGGGATGTTGTAAAGCCTGCGGGATTCTACTTGATGGAAACTCTAGAGGATCATAAACACTTGGGTTTGCTGAGAGAAATGGTATCTAAACTTTAGAGAGGGCTTAAGATCATGACCTTCTCATAGAAAATCTTGGAATGCTCATTAGAGTAAAGAATCACCAAGAAGAGAGCATGAATCTCATTAGGATAGAGTCTAAGAGGTTTGGTAGAGCTTGGGATGCACCAGGGTCTCTAAAATGTCGAAATTCATAATCTTCATAAAGATTTGGTTGCTAAATTTATATATATTTAAAAAAAGGCTCTAACCAATCTATAATGGCTAGTCTTCGGTCGTGCCGAATAAAGATTTAGTCACACCGAGTTATGTTCGATCGCGCCGATTTTGAAGTTCGGTCGAACCGAATTAGATAGGATAGCCATTGGACAGATTTGGACACTTTCGGTCCCACTGAAGGTGGTCTTCGATCGCATCGAAAGTGGTCTTCAGTGAAACCAAAGGTGACACTCGGTTGCAGCCGAATTACATAAAATTCTGCCTCAGGATATTATCATGTTTTAACTGTTTTCAGTCAGACTGAAGGTGGGTTTAGTAGGATCGAAGGTCACTAAAGTTGTGCATTTTTTCAGCAACACAGGACCTCTACCTTCACTTGTGTCTTTGGTCTTCAGCTTCCAAGGGCTCAACCAACCATTTGACACAAGGACTTATGAGATTGACAAATAGGGTGCATAAAACAATGCACTAACACCCTAAACATGTAAATGTGATGGGTTGGGTTTCTACCTTTCACAACTCGGAAGGAACTTTAGGAATAACGTTATTAGGGAACCCTGAAAATGCTGTCGAAATTTCAACTCAAACTTGGCAAATACATTCTACACAACCGTCATAAGAGTTTTAACAAACATTGATTTGAGTAATGTGGAGTTACTGGTCATACTCCTAACTATATCCATCAATGTTAGAAGAGTTTTAGCTATACTATTTTTCCATGACATTCTGACATCATGTACAACGCAACAATTTATTTCATGTTCTTTTATGAATCTAGCTAACGGCTATGGATTCCATCTGATTTCACCATATCTACCGTAAAACTCACCACCTCTATCTGATCTTACAACATTGATCTTTTGATCAAGTTCATTTCTATTTTAGCATTGAATACTTTAAAGGCTTCAAGAGCATCGGATTTTTCATGCAACAAGTAGACATACTCAAAGCGTGAATAATCATTTATAAATTTTAAGAAGTATTTTTCGCCTCCACTATAACATGAGAGAAGAAAAGCACCACATATATACATATGCATTATTTCAAGAAATTTTGAACTCCTTGTAGCACCATTCTTTGTGTACTTTGATACGCTTTCCTTTAATGCAGTCCACACACACGTTAAAGTCAGTGAAATTTAGAAGTTCCAAAATTCCATCCTTCACTAACCTCTCCATTCTTTCTTTGAAATATGTCCCAATTAATAATGCCATAACATAGAGGAGTTTTCCTTAGTCATGCCAGGTTTGATTATACCGTTTGTTTCATTCTATCGTTCACATGCAGGGTCATGAGAAACTGAGTAAACAAGGTGTTTAGATTTTAGGCTATATGAATTACATAAATCATCAAATCCAACAAACTTACCATACCTAAACAAATTGAATTTTCCGTTACTAAATTCAGAAGTATAACCTTATGTATCTAGTTTGAAAAAAGAAATTAAGTTTTGTGATATAGAAAAAACAAAACCAAAAAAAAAGAAGAAAAAGTATGAAGTAAATCTAACTAAAATTATCTGCTCATAACTAAAGGGTAGGTTCCTACAAACTTCCACTCTAGCCTTTAATCGGTTCCACATGATAGTTTGCTCACCCTTGTTTAGGCTCCAAGTTAAAAGGAAACCACACGTGGAATTTGAAATATGGACCACAGCACCAGACGTAACTCACTAAGTATTAGAAGGGAGGTTAGTAAGATTGGTTTTGGAACATATTATGATAAAGGGGATGCCTTTCTTTTTTAATCATTCCTTCCTTTTGAGGCAATGCTTTTTTATATGTACATTCTTTTTACAAAAGTAACACTTAAGACCTCTCCATTGCCTTTGTTCTTCGCTTGCAAACTGTCAATAACGAAAACCCTTTATTTGGTGATTGGCCATTTCCTCTCCCTCACTTCTCCTTTCTATTTCCAGACTCAGAGTCATCATATGTGTAGGTGTATATGTGTGCGAGCTTATGACTAGGTGTAATACCTTGATTTTCCTAGTGGTCAACAGCACATCTGTATACATGTCTCGACTACCCACTCAAGGCAGCCTTCATGCCCGTTGAAGTACCCGGTACCCCACATCTCTTCCATCACGTGAGTGTGCATCGTTCGGAGCCTCGATGTGGGACTCGGACTGTTTGTGCGTAGTATGCACCCCGGTGACCTGAACACCAATACCTCAACATCCCCACTATTTGACTAGCATGTTTGTCTATGCGGCGCTCCATTTGTGAGATACACCGTGAAAAACCTGAGAACTCTAATGTGTGATGAACCATACACACACACACACACCTCATATGGGCTTGGGCCCATAGCCCATGAGCCATTCTAGAAAGACAATTTCTTGGCTTAGTGAAAAATGTCAACAGTCATCACCCACTTAATTAACTCACACATTATCGTGATGTCAGGGTCCACTCACCACACATGCATCATATGCACATGACATCTCACCTCACTCACACTACATGTACATTCTCCATGTAATACCTTACCTAGAGTTTTCTCTCCTCGTGATACATCACCCTCCCATGCATCTCATGCATGAGCCATAGCCATGCAATGTCAATATACCACACTAACTAGCTAACTTAAGTAAACTAACCCTCTCCCCTAACCAAGGGTTAAATCTTTACACAAAAGGGGGCTAAGCATGATGGTTAACCATTCATAATAAGAAAAATTCCAGCGAAGAGAGAGAGAGAGAGAGAGAGAGAGAGAGAGAGAGAGAGAGAGAGAGAGAGAGAGAGGAGGAGGAGGAGGAGGAGGAGGAGGAGGCCACCATTAGAGGGAATATCGAAGCCATCCAATCTTAAGGTGGTGAGATCTATCCCTTGTATTTATTTCATTTTTTTTTCTTTATTTACATAAAAGTGGACCCCACCATGAGATCATGGTGGTGTTTGGGTGGCCCCAAACCATTTAATTGGACCACCCTTTTGAGAAAGCATCATAATGAAATCCACATTAAATTGCACAAGAGGTCACTATCAACAATTTGTAACCATTGGATTACATTGGCAATGATTAGACGGTATAGATCATCCCATTAAGTAACTATAGTGATGCAATTGGTAATTTGATTGTCTTGGGATATCATCTGTGGGTCATGTGTCCAATAGAATGGTAGTCTAGGGGCATATGTTACCCATGCAGGTATCTATTCAGGTCCTCCCAAGAGGACCCCACCTTGCATATGTATTTTATACATGCCGTACATACGGTTACTAGACCTTTTCAATGCACAGGCTACATGAGGAGTCAATATTAGTGTAACGCCCCGAATTTCGAGGGTCGAGCAAAGGCTCAACTCTCAAGATATGTCGCATCACTTTTGCAACATAGAATATGATGATTAAATATTGTCCATATTAGTGCATTAAACATGAATGAGATTATACTAAATTAACATATCATACTCCAAAGACGATTAAATTAAGCAAGCAGAAGACTGTGATAGATATATAAAGCGTATAAGTGGATGTAAACCTTAGAGTATAATCATGTTACTAGGCTGAATAATTACATGTATAGTTCCAAATTTTACAAAATGAATAAGTATAATGTCATCTAATCCATATCCCTGTAGCCCTGGTGACGCAACTCCAGGTCTACATAGACCCGCCAGAGAGTTGTAGGTAGGAGAACTCCTCCTCGTCATCGTAGAAAACAAGCTTCGTCTTGTAAGCCTCGCTGTCACCTGCAGATACAACAGATTCTGGTTGGTATTTTAAAACACCATCCCAGAGTGGGAGTGAGTGATCAACTAGTGGAGCTATAAGGCAAAGGTTAACATATTATCAATTCAGTCAAGCAGTAATGATAAAGCAATACAACGAGCATTTCCTAACTACTCTGGTTAATGCAAGGATGATATGTATTAATGATGCATGCCCTCGCCTGCACTCCCTCTGCAACATTATCTCACGGTCGGCATGCTAACTCCTGCTGTGCTCAACTCCTACACCAAAGGCACACGCAATGCGGTACATGGTTATGTTAACCAAGTTCTTAATTAGACCTATTCATATAGCAGGTTCGGGAAGCGAAGGCACCTCCCTTTATATCACTTACCCAAACAATGATCCATCTAGGGTCGTCAATCCCAGTTAATCACATATGATAGGCAAGTTCGCAAGTTTACATTATAGGTTGCTACGGGAGGCTCGTCACCTCGGTGTAGGCTTAATTCACACTCAAGGTCACTACGAGAGGCTCGTCACCTGATCATAGGCCTATTTTATACTCGAGGTCACTACAGGAAGGCTCGTCACCTTAGCGTAGGCTGACAGCTCGAATACAATGTCTCATATCACCATATTCAGCTCATGAGCTTGGGTTGCTCACTGGTCACTATGGGGAGGCTTGTTACCCCAACGTAGGCCGACAGCTCGACCACGGTATCCCATACCACCATGCCTAGCTCATGAGTCTTAGCGGATCGTGGTACCAAGGTTTAAACGGGCTTTACATTAGTAAGTGGTACCTTAGATTCAAGCAGTAGTATCCATATACGGTAAACACACATTAGGCCAATCAGGTTACTTGACAAGTTCAATTTAGTACGAGCGAACGCTGAATTAATCGACATAGAGTGCGTAAGCACTCCACATGGCCTTACCACTGTCGACAATCATCGTACGACTCGGATTCATCGAACGTATCCAATGTGATGAATCTAGTTCGGCCACTCAACTAGAAACTGTTGCCGATTGCATGGACTATGCATTTGTCCCAATCACACTCAAATACAATAGGCATTTATATGTGATAGTTAAAACAACATTTAACAAATATTTCAAATATAAATCTCATTTGAGCATTTTTACAAACACATAGTGTACATGTTATCATACATAGGCATTTCATCCATAAATCACATAGTAGCAAGATATGTTACATGAAGGAAATTGTAACTATAGATAGGGAAATTGAGAATCTTATCTCATCACCCTTATTAAATGCATTTCAACAAACAAATTCTCATTCAAACAATTTATCAAACACTTAAACTACACATTTCACATATATGAAGTAAATTAGTTATAACATATATTAGGGCAAATCCCTTCACAAAGGAGTTGTCATATATATAATAATCATATATTCTCACTTAATAGTCATGGAAAGCGCAAATCATAATTCCATATTCATTCAAGCGTTTCAACAAACACATGGAATACATTATATATTCACCTAGTTCACACACATGTATAATCTATCGAATACATCATAACTAAGATCATATGGCAACAATCAAGTTAGACATAAATCATTGACGACATTGAAAGCCTTAAAAATCATAACTTAAACATTTATAGTCCGCACCTTTCATCGGTAAACTCGAATCGAACTTAGTTTGAACACTACGCCTTTGTCATGGCACAACAGCTACCTGAATCACGAAATAGGTTAGTTATTTCATCGATTCATTTACTTGGATACTTAAAATAGATTAGGGTTAGGATTTCTTACCCAAAACAGAATCGGAATCACCGGTGTAGAGACACGGGAGAGGCGATTCAGCACGTGGAGTGGCGGGAATGAATCCCAGCAACAAATCACAACTCTCTCTCACTTCTCCTCACTTTCTCTTCTCTTTTATCTCTTCTCTCTCTCTCCTAGGGTTTAAAAAATTCGTATGGAATGAGAGAGGGGTGGGTTTAGGGCTTTATATAGGCTCAGAAGTGATGTCAATGGCCCCAGGGCCATGGTATACTTAGGTTATAGCCAAAAGTCATCTGTTTCGGGCCAACGGAGCTCATCTGGAGGTCCATTGCCTGCTTACAGTCTGAGAAAAGTTCCTTGACAATGGATCTAAGTCAGGTTAAGATTTTGATCTGATCGAATTAGGGGATCAACCGTGGAGGACCAGTTTCAGTTCAACGGTCATCGTCACTCGATCAGGGCCACAAGTACACTAACATGTGTAGGAAAATTTTTCTAATCCAAGGGTGTATTTGGGTCAGAATCTAATGGTCTGAAACCTTAAATTTGGCCTACAATCGAACGACCCAATTCACTTAAATCTAAGTTCATTTTCTAAAGATATTTGTGTTTTTCACATACTTCGCTCCGGGATCTGGTCGTGCATTTCTAAATAGTATTTAGACTTAATTCTCACGATAGTTGTCAAGCCCAGTACGGCGGTCATAACCGTATAATTTCACAATAATCGGACTTTCGACGCGCGGTTTAGGTCTAATACGGTGTTTCAATGCGCTCCCGAGAGCAATTGAGTTTTAAGATTGATTCTAGGTTTCTAAGTAATGTAGAGTTAGCGATTCTACTATTTAATTCAGTTTAGTAATTAATTAATTTTCATCTAATTTCTACATAATTTGACCCTTAGTGATTTCTGCCTGAGGTAGTACTCGAGTCTTTGTACCGATTTTTTTGAGACGTTACAATCTACTCCCCTTAAAGAAAAATTTTGTCCTCGAAATTAGTACATTTTTGTACTCCTCGAGAATCTGAGGGTAGTTCTTACGGACCTCGGCTTCTGTTTCCCAAGTAGTCTCTTCCTCAATGTGCAAGTCCACAGTACCTTCACAAACGAGATAACCTTACTGCTCAACACCTGTTCCTTCCTGTCTAGAACACGCGTCAGTCGCAGTACATAAGTAGCATCTTCACTCAATTGTACCTACTCCCATCTGATAATGTGGGAAGGATCAAGAACATATTTTTTCAGCATCGATACATGAAATAGTTGTGCACCCCTACGAGTGGTGTGGCCAAAGCAAAGCGGTATGCTACCACAACCAATAAATCGTGGCGTGAGCTTCCCCTTCTTGCCAATTCGAAGGACTCCCTTCATGGGGAAAACTTTAAGAAATACATGGTCCTCGACCTCAAACTCTAGCTGTCGCCGCCTCGTATCGGCGTAACTCTTCTGTCTACTCTGTGCTGCTAGAAGTCGACACCGGATAATGTTGATCTTCTCTGAGGTCGCTTGTACTAACTTTGGGCCAATCAAACTCTTCTCACTAACCTCTGCCCAGCAATGCGGTGCTTTACATGGGCGCCCATACGGTGCCTCGTAAGGGGCCATGCCAATACTCACTTGAAAGCTGTTGTTATAAGCGAACTCAGCATAGGGAAGACAGTCATCCAAATTGTCTTTAAAATAGAGAACACATGCCTGTAACATATCTTCTAACACCTAATTCACCCGTTCCGTCTACCCATTCGTCTATGGGTGGAACGCGGTACTGAACTTCAGTTTCACACCCATCGCTTCCTGAATACGAGTCTAAAATAGATGTGAATCGCGTATCTCGATCCGACATGATCTCCATAGGTACTCCATGCAGACGTACTATCTCCTTGATGTATAACCTGGCCAACTTGTCTGCTAAGTTTGAGACTCTAATCGGGAGAAAATGAGCACTTCGTTAATCGGTCCACGATCACCCAAATGGAGTTATGCCCCTTCCTCGTCTTTGGCAACCTTGAAATGAAGTCCATAAAGATGAAATCCCACTTCCATTCAGCTATGGGCATGGGCTGAAGCAGTTTAGGAGGTCGGCGATGCTCTGCCTTGACCTGCTTGCACATGAGACAACGGGACACATAATCTGCTACATGGTCCTTCATGTTGTCCCACCAGTATGAACGCTTCATATCCCCATACATCTTTGTACTACCAGGATGCATCGCCATTTTCGAATTGTGAGCAGTTTCGAGAGCTTCCCTTCTCAAGTCATGAAGATTTGGGACGCATAGGTACCCACGATAACGTAAACCCCCATCCATACCAAGTCTCTGGTCTGAGTCTTCACTGTCACTCACCTGCTCTCTCATCTTTGCCAATAGTGTATCGTCTTTCTGAGTAGCAATGATCCTGTCATCAATGAGTGGGTGCACACGAATGTGTGAGACACTCTCGAATGGCTCCTTTATCATAAACTTCTGTTCGAAGTCTCGTACAAACTCTACCATGTTCCACTCTTTTATCATCAGCGGAGCTAAAAATGCTATTGTCTTCTTGGGGCTCAACGCATCTGCCACAAGGTCGGCCTTGCCCGGATGGTAGGAGACCTCGAACTTGAAGTCCTTTAAGGTTTTTATCTATCGTCGCTGCCTCATATTTAAGTCTCTTTGTGTGAATATATATCTGAGGCTATTGTGGTAGCAAAAGAGCTCGAACTCCTCTCCGTAGAGGTAATGTCTCCAGATCTTTAATGCAAGGATGATGGCTGCTAACTCTAGGTCGTGTGTAGGGTAGTTTTCCTCGTGTTTCCTCAACTGTCGCGATGCATAGGCGATCACCCTGTCCTTCTGCATAAGGACACAACCCAAACTAACACGAGACGCATTAGTGTATATCTATATTTGACCCCTTGCTCTGGCAATACTAGCACAGGGGCAGACATTAACTTGTCTTTTAGTTCCCGAAAAGCTGCTTCTGCCTTCTCATTCCAGGTAAACTTGAGATCCTTCCGAGTTAGCTGAGACAATGGTTTGGCTATCTTGAAAAAGTCCCTAATAAATCGATGATAGTACCCTGTCAGGCTAAGAAAGCTTCTCACTTCAGTAATCGAACCGGGCTTCCCCTAGTCCTGAACTGCGGTCACCTTAGCAAGGTCCACAGCTATCCCTTCCTTGGATACCACATGTCCTAGGAACTTGACTTCTTCTTTTCAGAAGTCGTACTCTTATACTGAATGAATAACTAGTTCTTCCTGAGAGTATTAAAGACTGCTCGCGGGTGCTCCTTGTGATCCTTCTGACTCTTGGAGTAGATCAGGATGTCATTTATAAATACGATGACGAATCGGAACAGATACAGCCGAAACATCCAATTCATTAGGTCCATGAACATGGCCGGTGCATTTGTGAGTCCAAACGACATCACAAGGAACTCCTAGTGCCCAAAACTGGTCCTGAAAGCTACCTTCTGCACGTCTTCTTCCTTGGCGTGCAAGTGGTGATACCCTGACTGTAAGTCGACCTTAGTGAAGTACCGTGCCCCTTTCAACTGATCGAACAAATCATCTATCCTAAGCAAAGGATACTTGTTCTTCACTATCACTTGGTTTAACTTGCGATAATTAATACACAATCGCAATGACCGTCCTTCTTCTTTACAAACAACACAGGTGCTCCTCAAGGGGATACACTTGGTCATATGAAACCTGCGTCTAATAGATCATCAATTTGTCTCCTCAGTTCCTCCATTTCACATGGAGGCATGCGACACATCAGTAGTGAAATGGGTGTCGCACCAGGCACTAGATGGATAGTAAAGTCGATCTCGCGCCGAGGGGGTAAACTAGGAATCGTCCTGAATACGTCTGTGAAATCCCGACCTACAGGCATGCTCCCAAGTGTCGGGCCATCAACATTCTCCAATAGGGAAGCATAACAACTCACGCAGCAGGGCCAACTAACCTGAACTGGAAAAGAAAAGGTCGTGCCCTGGGGTGCACAGGTTGTCACCACTCTAGTATCGCAATCGATCTCTGCCTTCATCTCGGTGAGCCAATCCATACCGAGGATAACGTCGTAATGTCATAATGGAGCAACAATCAGTTCAACGAGTACTGTCCTGCTTCCTAAGTCTATCGGGTAATCCTTACAAATCCTGGTAAAGTCTGAAAAGGTCTCGGTGGTGGTAAGGATTCTCACCCCCCTTGTAAGAGCTATTTCCAACACTAGTTACTTGAGTGCTGTGAATGATATGATCGAGATAGTGGAACCGCTGTCCACCAATAAGAAGACTGTCGTACCTTGAGTATGTGTTGTGACTTCAAAGGCCAGTGGTGCTGTAACTGCTATCTCGGATGCCTTAGCTGCAAGTGAGTGCATACGAGCTTGTTGAGGACGGTTTGGCTACGGTACCATAGGCCATTGAGGAGGCCTAAATCGAGGTGTAGGTGGCCTGTAAGAAGGTTGTGTAGGTGGTACAGAACGTAGAGGTGGAGCTGAGATAGCTGGTGGCATCTGTCGGTTGATCTTCTGAGGAGGCATAAAGCCGTTGTCCCTCATCCTGGTGAAGCGATAAGTGTCAGCATGGCCTGATCTCTTGCAGTAGGCGCACCATACATCAGGTCACCTCAGCTATGTAGATGGAGCCGTAAGCCGAGGAGGAGAATCTACACGTGGCCTCTTGCCGAGGAATGGTCTGTTCGGCAGATCTGGTCGAGGCCTCTGACCCATGGGCACGCACATATGGGATAGTCTGTCCCCGTCCTACTAAGCTTGTAAAGACATGTTTATAGCTCAGCATAGTTGGGTATGTTAGCCCAACTCATTGTCGAGCGTATCTCGGGTCGCAGACCCTCAGAAAATCGCCGCATCTTCATTGACTCGTTTGCTAGTATCGAGGGAGCGTACCTGGCCAGCTCGGTAAAGCGGTTCTCATACTCTGCTACAGTCATCCCTCCTTGTTGGAGGCAAAGAAACTCTCCCTCCTTCTCATTACGGTATGTGAGAGGGAAATGCTTTTCATGGAAGCATGTCTCAAAAGCCTCTCATGTCCATACATAACCAACAACCACGGTCCGAAGGATATTGTCCCACTAAAGACTGGCTTCCTTCTCGAACATGTAGGTGACCAACTCTACCTGATCTACCTTAGTGCAGTGTAACGGCTTCAGAATCTTAGAGATGCGATCAAGCCAATACTCGGCCTCCTCGGGTTTGTGAGTACACGCAAAAGTAGGAGGTCAGAAGCGTTGAAATCCCTCAAATAGGCAGCTAGTGCCCACGTTTCCATCAGGGTGCACAGGTGGTGCAAGTGGAACCACACTCATGTTATGGGCAAGAGCCCCTGCGATGGTGGTCCATATCTGCTGTTACTGCTGCATAAGAAGCATCATCTGCTCCAACTTATCAGGAGGAGAAGTCGCCTGAGGCATGTGATGTGTCGAGGTAGACGCACGGTTCTGTTTGGGAACCGATGGTGTAGAAGGTGTTGGCCCATTAGTGGGGCCAGTGGTCGGCTGCGAATTCGGCATCGTGTCACTATTAGGGCCTAAGCTGGGGTCCGTGTGGCTATCGGTTGGGGGAGGTGTCCCGTCAAACGATCCACCAAGTGCTAGATGTGTAGTATTTCGAGTAGCTTTCGGAGGCATTCCCTATACACAACATAGGGTGCACTACGTGTAAGATTTAGCATAAGAACATATACTCATCCAAACATCATTCACATTCCAAACCAAAAGGAACTTCATGCATTTCATTCACCAAAATCGTCACAATACATGAGATATAGTCTTACATGGATTATGACAAAAGAGGCATGTGAGCTAATTTAAACAAAGCTTTTAAATACTAAAAACACACCAACTACTCTATCATACTACTAAGCCTGTCAAAGCTAAAACATAGAAAGCAAGAAACAAGGAAAACCCAGAGACGACTATGACACACGACTAGTCGTCCGATTCTGGTGATTGGAGAGGAGCACCCTTGTCCTGCATGTAGCACAAGAGAGCCTTCAAGGTGCGAGACACCTTAAATTTTTATTTCATGTAGGCCCTATTCTCTTCAAGTTCTGCCCGGGTCTCTCTGACCTCCTATCGCAGGGCAACTTGGCCCTCCTCAATTTGAGCCAAATGGGCATCCAAAGTAGCCCGATCAGGGTGGTGCTCCTGTGTAGTAGGAGGAGAGCCCTCATCAGAGTCTTGGGCCTCCCCTTCTTCTTCTTCGCTCTCTCCTTCCTAACTTCCTTCTTCTATCTCATTAGTTTCTTCCTCTTCGCTTTCTGTCTCGTCCCCATACTCATCGAGTCGGGCCTAACGTTGGCGAGGGCCAATCCTCATGTTGTTGAGTGTAGTATCATTTATAAAGTGGATTGGCGTAATCTCATCCATGTTAAGTCAGTAGCCAAACTCTTGAGCAACCTTACATATAAGTCGGCCAAAGGGAAGTGAAACGTCCGTCCTAACAAAGCATACAGTCTGGATTATCTGTAGTAGGGAAAACGTAGGCATACACAACTTATCTCCTTACCTAGCTCTGTACAAGAAGTCCACCATCAAACGAGTGCATTCGGTACGGTTGCCCCACCTAGGATACACATTATATGTGAAAATGTAGTGAAGTAAGTGGAAATCATCTGTTAATTTCATCGATGGGAGGCAATTGCCTTATGTCCAGTGAACCAGTCTGTCACGCCCCAGACTCGGTAACTGGACTCACAAGGAACTCGATGGCCAGTTTTGGCCGCAACAGCCTCCATAGTGCCCCATTCTTGGCTCCTGAGGCAGGTTCCGATCCTGGGATCCTACAAGGTGAATTTTCATAACAGTATAATTATTACCAATATGAGCATACCCAAGATCATAGCAAGTAAATCTGAGAATAACAAAGGCACACATCACAAAATTTACTAAGAATTTGAACTTTTACAAGCTTACATAAGGTCCAAAAGGACATACATAAGATAATAGAAGAAAGAAAGGAAGTCTGCAACACTGGGTCCTCAAGCTCAGCTCTAATCCAAACTCTGCCACTGCGACGCCTGACTAGGATCTCCTACACGCATCAATCGTACATAAGCTTATAGAAAGCTTAGAGGGTGGTGAAAGTGTGTAACAATGGTGCTCAGAAGAAGATAGAGAATGCAGAAGGGAATCATGATCAATACCAATACCACTAGCCTTACCAAGGCTATCATGAATGCAAGAAATTATACCAAGGCAGTACGATAATGCAGGAAGCCATACTAAGGCTATATAGTGCAATGAGTACTGTAATGCAATGAGGACTGGGCGTCATACCAAGGCGATGCAATATGAGGCTTATACAATAGATGCAAATGCAATGCGAAGTAATACCAGTGCTCATATCCAATCTACATATCAAGTACATTTCCATCATAAGTGTTGAGGGTTAAATATTGCATATTAGACCCCAGTTATTACATGGATTTATGAACATGACATTGTTAATGAAATATTTTAATCGTGTTTTTGTTGCAAGATGTAATTAGGAGCGTTGACTGAAAAAGAGTATTAAAAGCATGGATTTGATGCTCCAAAGTCATCAGAGTAAGGGACAAACTTCAGATGACCAAGATCAACGAATTCACACACCAAGGATCCGAGGAAATCAAGTCATTCATGTTAAAAATGGCCCGAAACTGGTCCAAAATGCAAGATCATCCGATTGACACGAGAGTTCATACATGGGATGTGAGCCATAAATTAACCGTACATATTAAATTTTAGCCATTGAAGATCTCGGGAAGTGGGCCAACGAATAGATCAGCTCATTAATCTTCAATTTGGGGCCCACCTGATATCTGAAACTGCCTTAACTTTGGTCTCGATGGTTTAAATAGTATGAGAAAAGGTATGCATGGATCAGATTTTGCAGATACATCTTAGTGGATCCCATTTGGGATAGCAGGTACACCATGCACGTGTAAGCTCGACGAGCACCGAAACCAAACACCTTCCAAATCCGGCCTCCGCCCGTATCACTTAAAAAAATGGAGCTTTCCGTTTTCACTTCAGCGAACGGATGGCCTTGGTCCATTTTTCGGACGATTGTGGGCCCCACGTATGCTTTATACGTCTAATCCACACCGTCCATCTTGCAGAGGGCCTCGAATACTACAAAACCTTGCTGAAATTTTACACCCATGCGTGCACACGTGTGCCATATAGAGGCCACAAACAGGCGGTTTTGCGACATTTAAAATTATTTTTATTATAATTTCTTCTCTGAGCCAAGTCAATGGACGTTCAAAACCATCCATTATTGATTGAAATTTTATCATGAATGCAACAGACGGGGTGGATTTCCATGAAAATACCTCTATGGGGCCCACCGATCACGACAGCGAAGGAGTGCGAAGCTTTCACAGATCTGCAAAAACTGACTTTTCCACGCGGTTGTGGCCCACCATCTTTCATCATATGGCAGATCTAAACCGTCTATCATGTAGAGGGCTCAAAAACGTCCCAAGGGACGGTGTTTCTTGAGAAATTGAGCGAGGAAAGTAGGGAGTTTTGAAGCTCTGAACTTGACTGCGAAAAAGCTTTCGCTATGGCTGCGACAGCCCTCCACCGCCTCCAGCAGCTATAAAAGAAGGTTTTGGACATGGGCAGCATTCATTCAGATCTAGAGGAAGGGAGCTTGGACGTGAAGCACAAGGGAGAGTTGTTTGTTATTTTTGTTTTTGTTCTTCTTCTTCTTTTCTTTTTCTATTGTTTTTGTTTAAGAGATTGGGCCCATTCATGTCGGGCTAAACCTCTTAGCTAGGGCTAGGAGGTGAAGCTTGTGGCATGATGGGGAATGATTCTATGCTTTGATTCATGTTTTAATTGAACACTCTTTTGATTCTAGTTAATTTTGGGAATGTTTTTAGTTTTTAATGATTCGTTGTGACTAAAATTACAACAGATCTGTGATGGCTTAGACTATTTCCTCTCCCTTATTTTGATTATGAATTTAAGAAGCCCTGTTGTTCACTATTGCCCCTTGGACATGGTTGGATGATGGAATCCTTCCTAACATTCATACATCTTCTGATTGGTTGTGGATTGGTTTAAGTTCTGTTGTTTACCTTGTCTCATGGGCATGGATTTGTGATGGAATTATATTTAATTCTTATACCTTTCATCTCTTTGAAAAGTAGATCAAAGGAAGTTTAGATTGTGCTTAAGTGATATACTTTCCAACTGGATGAAGATGGGACTCAAAGTCCAGTTGAGTTCATGAATCAAGCGTAGATCTCCCTGATCTCTACAAGTGGATCCTCTGAATCCCTAGTTCCCTACCTTTGAATTTTACATATTTTAGTTTACTATTTCACCATTATTTCTCAAATTCACCTGATTTAGATTTTATCTTATTCTAGTTCTAGTTCTGGTTATTTTCAGATAGCGTACAGGTATCAGTCCCTTGGGATTCAACCTTGGTCTCGCTGAGTTTATTACTACATCACAACCCTATACTTGAGGGTTGAACAAGTTTTTGGCACCGTTGCTGGGGATTGACAGCTATGTTTTCTGAGATTAACTAGTTTAAGGATTAGTTTAAGATTAGGAGTTTTCTAATTTAGAATATTTTTTTAAAAAAAATTTTAGAAACTAACCTGTTTCCTGTTTGTAGGATCTTCTAATTTGGTAATCCTTTTCTATTTTCTCTACTTTTTCTATTTTTAAAATTAAGATTTTAGTTTTAGAAATTTTCTTATTCTAGGTTTCCTTTTTAGAAACTAACTTTCTATTTTTAGAACTTTTCTATTTCTAAGCTTTCATTTATTTTAGAAATTTTTTCCTTTTTAGAAACTAACATTACTTTCTATTTTAGGATTAAGATTTCTAATTTAGAACTTTCCAACTTTAGGTTTAAAACTTTCCTTTTTAGAAGCTAAGTTGTTATTTTCCTTTTTAGAAACTCTTCCTAATTTTAAAAACTAACTCATTTTTCCTTTATTTTTAGAAACTTTCTAATTCTAGGTTTAGGAAACTTTCCTTTTTTAGAAACTAACTTTCTATTTCCATCTTAGAATTTTCTAACTTCAGAATTTCTATTTTTAGGAACTAATTTCTTTTGGTTTCTTTTGCAGGATCTTAACATAGGAACTTCTCATTTGGTACCTTCCTTCTAACTTCTCCCCATCTTAATTTCCATACTGTTGTAGGATCTTTTCTTTTGTTTTTTTTTTTTTTTAAGGATTAGATTCAGAGTTAGGGTTTCACCATGTATATGCATGAGTGGGAACGTTAATATACTGAGATATCTTTTGAGCATGCGAAAATGTACGAAGGGATGTATAATGATTATGATAAACATCAACCTATGTCTCAAAATTTTCCTAAACTATCATCAAGAACCGACCTGAGCATAACACTCCATTGGTTAAGAAGTCCTTACGCAATCATATATGGGAGAACAATTCTATCCCACGGATAGTACTTGAGTGTTGGGGTTATCATAACTATGGGAGTGAAAATTATTATCACCCATCTGAGAAAAAGAAAACAATGCGTGATTATATTGTGAGTGATAATAAGTATTACCAACCATCAGATTCTCCCACCTATGATCCGTATGAAGTGAAAACATCAATGTCGGGAAGCTGAACCAGTTATATACCATAGTGATAATTCTCTTGGGTCCTCTACCTTTGACACCCAATCAGAAACAATCCAAGAGGATTCACTCCAGAAGCTCATAAAAGCACAAGAGCAGTTCAATCAACTTGTCATACAATCATGTGAATTGCTCAAATCCTCAATTCCAATAATTTAGTCACACCTTATGGATAAAGAAGATGATAGATTATCCCAGCCTCATCCCAACCTAGAAGCACAATGCGAAGAAAGTGATCGAAACTCACTTGTGGAAGAAACTGAAATTACGAATGAGGAGCTGGATTCCATTAATGAGCACATAGGTCAATTTCCCGATGAGTCGATCTCGATGACTATCCAAAGGAATAATCAAGAGACGTGGGTATCTTTCAAATATAATGATAATGACGCATTTCACTCACATGACATACTTGATTTCAATAATAAGGAAGAGGTTAGTTCATTCGAACCTCAACCCATTCTAGATATAGAAAGTGAGGAATGTGCCCTCATCCTAAGTGTATACTACACTGAATTGGATGATGATGAGTACTGGGATTCCATCTCTAGTGTGGCCTCTGCTAATGATCAAGAGGTTCAGGAAGTTGTCGACCAAAGTGACCTTCTCCACCTATCTGGCATCGCTGATTTAAATGTGGAGGATGAACCCCTTATGACCGACACTTCTAACACTTATGATGCATGTCTAGATCAATCCCCTGACTTGAATGATGATATGATTCGAGTAATGGACGATTTGCCTGATATAACTCTGGAATTTGAAACTACCCAGTTGAGACCACAATCTGAGCTACACACTTTAGACGATTCAATGCCCCCAGTGAGAAGCTTCAATGACCAGAGTCTTCACATCAATTCTTCACCTATTGATTGTCCATCTGTTTGTGAAGGGTAAGAGCAAGTGAGCATGCGTCCATCCACTTCAAAAGATGATAGAATCCTTGGACAAATCATCATAGACTTCAATGTAGAAAATAAGTCACTCTCAGCTGAATTTTCCAACTCTTTAGATGATTGCTTGGTACACTTTGCAGATTCCAACGATCTCATGATAAGAGTGATAGTGAATGCCTTGCAAGAGAATATCTCGGTAGTTGTCACAGACTAAAAGAACCCTTACTCTGAAGCTCCTCCCTCCCTAAATCCTCACTGTCTACCATTAAAAGAGGAAGAGCTGAAAATTGAACCAAAGTCTGAAACTTCGGAATGTGTTGAGACTATATTACTTCCTGAGAATTCTTCTGAATTTTATCTACCTGTAGTCTCTGATTCACCATGGGATACTAACGTTGAAACTTCTTTTGTCACAGGTGAATCATATATACTTTGGATACCTAAAGCAACTCAACGAAAAATTTCTTATGAGGTACATCAGTTTCTCTGGAAAGTCATGCTCCAGGTCGTCTAAGCCTATTGCAAAAATGGCTTTTGGATGATCCTATTGAGGACTTACTGAGAAACTTATCAAGATATTGGCTGGAAGAGGAATCTTGCGACATGATCGAGTAGTTTTTCCCTGCTATCATAAGACTAGGTTAGTTTGCCTTATACCGTTCTAGGATAGTCGGCTTTATGCCATTAAATTAGTTTGCTTTCTAAGCTGTTTTAAGATAGGTTGCTTTCGATTGGTTTCATTCTTGTGCTAAACCACTCTCACGCTAATATCTCTTTGGAAAAAGGCTACTGAGTCATTCGTTCAGGTACTATCTTTCCATCACTTCTCTTTCAATTTCATTGTCTCATGTGCATTGCATGCTAATATCTTTTGCATTGAGGACAATGTAGATTTTTGGTTGGGGGTAGGAGATTAGGTTACCTAATCAATGTTTGCTTAGTCTTGAGTGAAATTGTGAAAAATTTTCAAAATTTTCTAGACCTTCTTATGAATTCGAAGTGATTTTGAAGGATAGTCGTGATTTGAGAAGTATAAGATACGGAATGTTAGTAATCTACGACTCTTGGATCCAGTCATTTTGGTAGATTTCGCAGTTAAGTTTGAAATATTAATCCATGATTAAAAGTTTTAAACATTGATTGAGTCATGATGCTACATCTCGCTTACACATTGTGGTTTCAGTTCGATATTAAAGGATTAATTTGGTGATCACTAAGCTTGAAAGGAACCTATCTGAGAAATTGAAAGGATAGGGTGAATGGTCTTCACCATAGGTTTGCTCCCTATAGGTATACATTTAATTCCCCATGGTTGATATGAGAAAATGGTTGGGTATACGGTCTTCACCATAGGTTTGCTCCCTATAGGTGAGGATTTGATTCCCCTCCTGGGTATTACTTTTAATGGAAAAATCAAAAGCTGAAAGAATGAAAAGATGATCTGTAAAGCAATTTTTTCTTTAAGTTTTGGTTATCATGAATTCTCTTATTGCTTGCCAATGGTATCATGAAATAGCGAACTGAATCTTTGAAGGTGAGAAGTTGAGGTTACACTATACACCCATGGATCTTAATGTTTAGGGTTTTCTAATTGGTGGATTAATAGCTTAAACTTAACTATAAAGTTTACAGTGCGCTTGAGTCTAGGAGAGAGTAATGCCGACATTTATGAATCTTGGAATTCTCATATCTGGATTGTTTTTCAAAAATCACTCGAGTTCATAGCAATTGTCCTGTAATTCTCAACTTATTTTTCGCATACTTTGCTTGGGATTAGCAAGATGCTGGTTGGGGGTTGTGTTAAGGGTCAAATATTGTATATTAAACCCTAGTTATTACATGGATTTACGAACATGACATTGCATAATGAAATATTTTAATCGTGTTTTTGTTGAAGGATGTAATTAGGAGCGTTGACAGAAAAAAGAGTATTAAAAGCATGGATTTGATGCTCCAAAGTCACCAGAGTAAGGGATGGACTTCAGATGACCAAGATCAACGAATTCACACGCCAGGGATTCGAGGAAATCAAGCCGTTCATGTTAAAAATGCCCCGAAACTGGTCCAGAATGTAAGATCAAAGGGTTACCGCCATCTGATTGACACGAGAGTTCATACATGGGATGTGAACCATAAATTAACCGTACATATTAAATTTCAGCCATTGACGATCTCGGGTAGTGGGCCAACGGACAAATCAGCTCATTAATCTTCAATTTGGGGCCCACCTGATATCTGGAACTGCCTTATCTTTGGTCTCGACGGTTTAAATAGTATGAGAAAAGGGATGGACAGATCAGATTTCGTAGATACATCTCAGTGGGTCCCATTTGAGATAGCAGGTACACCATGCACGTGTAAGCTTGACGAGCACCGAAACCAAACACCTTCCAAATCCGGCCTCCGCCCGTATCCCTTAAAAAAACGGAGCTTTCCGTTTTCACGTCAGCGAACGGACGGCCTTGGTCCATTTTTCGGACGATTGTGGGCCCCACACATGCCTTATACGTTTGATCCACACCGTCCATCTTGCAGAGGGTCTCGAATACTACAAAACTTTGCTGAAATTTCACACCCATGCGTGCACACATGTGCAATACAGAGGCCACAAACAGGCTGTTCTGCGACGTTCAAAATTGTTTTTATTGTAATTTCTTCTCTAGGCCGCGTCAATGGACGTTCAAAACCATCCATTGTTGACTGAAATTTCGTCATGAATGCAATGGACGGGGTGGATTTCCATGAAAACACCTCGTGGGGCCCACCGATCACGATAGCGAAGGAGTGCGAAAGCTTTCACAGATCTACGAAAACCTACTTTTCCACGCAGTTGTGGCCCACCATATTTCATCATATGGCAGATTTGAACCGTCCATCATGTAGAGGGCTCAAAAATGTCCTAAGGGACGGTGTTTCTTAGGAAATTGAGCGAGGAAAGTAGAGAGTTTTGAAGCTTCGAACTTGACTGCAAAAAAGCTTTCACTATGGCTGCGACAACTGCTGCAACAGCCCTCCATCGCCTCCAGCAGCTATAAAAGAAGGTTTTGGACGTGGGGAGCATTCATTCAGATCTAGAGGAAGGGAGCTTGGATGTGAAGCACAAGGGAGAGTTGTTTGTTATTTTTATTTTTATTCTTCTTCTTCTTTTCTTTTTCTTTTGTTTTTGTTTAAGAGATTGGGCCCATTCATGTCGAGCTAAACCTCTTAGCTAGGGCTAGGAGGTGAAGCTTGTGGCATGATGGGAATGATTCTATGCTTTGATTCATGTTTTAATTGAACACTCTTTTGATTCTAGTTGATTATGGGAATGCTTTTAGTTTTTAATGATTCGTTGTGACTAAAATTACAACAGATCTGTGATGGCTTAGACTATTTCCTCTCCCTTATTTTGATTGTGAATTTAAGAAGCCCTGATGTTCACCATTGCCCCTTGGACATGGTTGGATGATGGAATCCTTCCTAACATTCATACATCATCTGATTGGTTGTGGATTGGTTTAAGTTCTGTTGTTTACCTTGTCTCATGGGCATGGATTTGTAATGGAATCATATTTAATTCTTATACCTTTCATCTCTTTGAAAACTAGATCAAAGGAAGTTTAAATTGTGCTTAAGTGATATACTTTCCAACTGGAGGAAGATGGGACTCAAAGTCCAGTTGAGTTCGTGAATCAAGCATAGATCTCCCTGATCTCTACAAGTGGATCCTCTGAATCCCTAGTTCCCTACCTTTGAATTTTACATATTTTAGTTTACTATTTCACCATTATTTCTCAAATTCACCTGATTTAAATTTTATCTTATTCTAGTTCTAATTCTGGTTATTTTCAGATAGCGTACAGGTATCAGTCCCTTGGGATTTGACCTCGGTCTCACCGAGTTTATTACTACATCACAACCCTATACTTGGGGTTGAACAATAAGGAAATCATCAGGGTCCATTACACTACTGGATGACTGCCGCTCTACAGACCCCGCACAGTCAAACGAGCGTAAGAGACCTCACTACCCTGCCTGCGGATAGCCAATCACCAGTAAGGCCTGAAGGTAGCGGACCCATTCACGAGCTAGTCAGACTCAGCCTAGCAATGCCTCCTTACATCAGGAGAGTAAGGCCACACCCTATCCAACTGACTACACGATAGTGTGAGTCGCGGCCTAACGGTGTACAACCCTCGTGCGCTCATAATTTCTACTCGGTCATGGCATTGGTGCAGATTCTTGGTACCATGGAAGTTTTAGAAATTTCACCCATGGACATCCTATGCACCCGATATGCTCAACCAACATTTTCGGTATTCAAACATGGCCATCCACGATGTATTTGTGGAGGCTATAACCTTGATAAAGCAAGGACGATAATGCTCACATGTTATGCAATGCCAGATGCATGAATCACACAATCAACCATGCATCAATTCCAAGTATCCAACGTGCTCAAGAGGGAGTACTACATCCCTCAGAGAAGGTAACATGCAATGCCCAATGGCATAATATGACCACACACACAGTGTCAACCAAGCATACAATGATGTACATGGTTGTAAGAATGAATTTAATCATACTATATGGCGATATACAATGTATATTACATTCCTCCTATCCAAGAAGGAACCAAGACTAGGTACTTAGACAGTATCCTTAATGAAATCTAAATTTTAGTGGGGGCCCATTTACCTAAGGTAGCCCACGAGACTAAGTATACAAGCTACGGGTCTAAGTAATGTAGAAATGAGCCTAGCAAGAGTCTAAGATGAGTATCCAATCACTCTTAATTACAACCGGGCCTAGAGGGGACCATAATGGGGAGATTTAACCATCATTCCCCAAAAAGGCATATCAACCATGAACTATATAAATAGAAGGCCCAAGATCTACATTGAAGATAAAAATAAAGGTAACCACATACATATATTCCTCATAATAGGCCATAAAAAGATATAATACCACTTTTAACAACATAGGCCCCAAGAGGGAAATTAAGGCCTAAGGCTCAATTCCCAATGGCCATAGAATCCATGCATTAAGTTGGACTTGGTGAGCAGCCCGCGTACACAATATACGGGCCAAAAATAAGTTTAAGTTTGGATTAAATGGGCCCCACTACATCAGCCAAATAAGTACAATTTAAGTGGGCAACCAAGGGCCCAATACTATCCTTATCTTAGCCCACAAGTCCATCAAAATGGTGGAAGTTGGCCCAATATATGGCTGGGCCAAGCTGGGACGTCCCAACCCACTCTAGGCCCATGGGATGCCCCAAAAATCTGATCTAAGATGGGGTCCTCATGTGATCACTAAAGGTGATCCAAAAGAATGCACTAATTAATCCCAAAGATTATAAGAAAACACAGGCATGCAACACGTACACAAGTTCTCGATATGGTAGGTCTCATAGCCAAATAAAGTTTTAACTATAAAATTGTTCATTTAAGGTCCTTAGATAAACTTTTGGCCCGTTTGACTTCCTGGATCTGCCAAGGTCCAAAAATTAGTTAACTATGTGGGAATAATCTCATGAAGGCCAACTATACTTACCTGGGGACCCAACTAGATGGAGAGTGTGTATATTCATGAAAAGATCAAGTGGGCCTGTTACTGGATTGTGAGTCCAGAAGCAACCCAAGGCAGAGAGTGCCTCCATGATCGGGCGATCTAAGGCTTGGACGGCCTAGAGCAAACATGCGTTAAGGTAGGCTCTACATACATTCACATTGATCCTCAAACAAATGGCCTAGGGCCTATGGTGGGCCTTTAACCATCCATAGAAGAACCCACGAGCCTAACTTAGGACCACCCAGGAGGACATCCAACCTCAACTGGTTCCCAAGAGGTAGCCCGCCACTACTCAAACATGAACTAAGGCCCAAGGCCTAAGGCAATCCATGGCCTAGTGAGCTTATACTTAAAGCCCAACACATAGGCAATATGGTGGGCTCTCAAGAAAGGTTAGGCCCAACCATAAAGATCATGAGTCTACTCATTGTGGTGGGCCTAATGGGCAGCCCATTATTCCAACATATGGGTGATCCTTATATTTAAACAAGTTGGGCCTCACATCTCGGCCCAAGTATGTTTACTTTAATGGGCAAGCAAGGGCCCAACTACCTGAGTATTTTGGCCCATAAAACCCATCATAATAGTGTATTAAATATAGGCCCAAAGGTCAGGGGTCTATTAAGGAAGTTCAAGACATTGAGCCTAAGAAACCCAACAGCCAACTATGAATATTGTTCTACTAAAACCCATTTAAGGTGGGCCTTAAGAGTGTACTAATTAAGCTAAAAAATCTAATAAGATAGGGCAAGATATGTGTAATAATGTCTCCAAATATGGTGGGCCACGCTGCCCTAAAACATACATTTGTGGGTAGCAACCTTGGGCTAAATACTAAAATTCCAGCCCACCCACTATCTAGGTTTGCTGGAAATTTAATAAAATTTATTTATAGTATATTTATTTCTCTGATGGCCCACACACATCACTGTGGGCCCCACCGGATGAGAGGAGAAATATACAACACATATATACAAGTGGGCCATGCTGTTGGAATGCAGGCCCAGCAGCCCAAGATAGGGGCGTCCCATGGTGGGTGTAGTCCTACGGGCCTGGGTATTGGCCCAAAATTAACCCAATTTACAGGGAGCACCACGGTCAGCTTGAATGTCCATTGGGTCTGAAATTTTATAAGATGATACCTCAATAAGTGAGCCACACCTCCACAAAATTTTAGGATTTTTGAATATTCCTAAATATTTTAATTAATTTAAACAAAATATTCTGATCAGAAAATCGGACAGACCTTGACGTCCCAACGTGGTGGGCCATTCCAACCCTAGCCACAGTGTGTACAGGGGTCCATTGGCCCTAAAATTTTGTAGGTGGGTCCTAAAATAGGTGGACCACATCCTCACAAAATTTCAAAATTTTTGGACATGTAAAACTATTTTAATTCATTTAAATAATTCAATTTGTCCAGAAAATTGGACTGATCTGGACACCATATTATAGTGGGTCGGTCCAGCCACCACTATGGTGGTACAAGCTTCCATTGGCCCCAAAATTTTGTAGGTGGGTCCTACCATGGGTGGGACACCTCTCTGTAAATTTTTATAATTTTTATATACCTAAAAGTATTTTAATAAATTTTAGAATTTCAACCTATCCAGGGTGGAATGTTGCTGGAACAGTGCAGAAAATCCAGACTGTCCACCTCACTTGGACCACACCTCTGGGACCCCAATGAAGGTCAGATGGGGCTAAAATTTGGGGGACATCAAGATGAGATCCACAACTTTCAAAAAAATATATTTGATGGGTACAAAAGATCCCCCAATCAGTCCTAAATTCAAGCCCAAAGCCCAAAAAAAATCTGTCCAGAAAATTTCTGGGCAGCAACATGCACATGAAATAAAATGAGCATAGGAACCAAAATAAGGGGAAATCACCCTATGAAATTTGAGTTGTGGTCCACCTCAGTGGGCCGCATAAATATTCAGACCTAATCCATATCATAAAATCCATTGCATGTGTCCAAAAAGGATCAAATGGGGCACCTATGTTCATAGAGTGGACAGACATGAGCTTCCACTCTCTTTGGATGGTCTGGATACTTCCAGGCCACAAGGTGGGCCACACACTTCTGAGAATAATAGATCAACAAAAGAAGAGTAAGAATCGACCACAAGGGAAGGGGCCCCGCCACATTGAGGCCCTTCCCTTCATCACAAACCACACATATCACTATATTGATGGGATTACAAGATCTATCCATGCATGCATCTTCTAATCAAAATCCAATAGTGGAGATGCCATCTCCACCAAGAATCAAGGGTCTAGATCACCCACAAACATATAAATCAAAGGGAAATCTCATGATGGGGTCCATGGAGAATGGCCCCATCATGGTAATCATGCATGTATAAAGTGGGTTGTTGGCCACACTCATGAAGTCATGTAGGACCTCCACCATTAATTGGTGGGTCCTACACACTCCTAATCAAATGAAAAAGGTTCATGTAAGAGAAAAGGAAAGAGACTAATTCCATGAATCACCCACCTCAAGATCTTTATCAAAACTCCACTCCAAGCCTCTAAGGCTCCAAGTAAGCAAGGTTGAAGGGGTGAGATGTGATTTTGATGGATGGATTGAGGGGAAATGGAGGTGAAGGGGGCTGGAGTGTTGGAAGCTTGCAAGAGGGAGAGGAGAGGGAGAGATAGAGAGAAAGAGAAGAAGAGAGAGGAATGAGATGCATTTGCTAGCATGAAAGGGAGTTTTATTCAAAGGGATGATTGCATTTGGTAGAAAAGAGGGATATGATGGTCTCTCTCTCCCTAGAGAAAAGAAATTTCAGAAAAATTTAGATTGTGGAAGAGTGAAAAGGCACTTTTGCATGGGGTAGAGAAAAAAGAGCTCTCTTGATAAGAGAACTCATCATTACTAGTAAGCTAGGTAGGGGCTAGCAACCTAGTCTAAGCTACCTACCCTAATGATGGCTAGGGAGATGAAATCTATGCTTAGGGGTTTGTACCAAATCCTAGAATGAGCAAGGCCCACAACTCATGATCTACAACTCAGATTGTCACACAAGACACGGCGTTGGAACCGCGGCGACGATGTGGTCGCTAAGGCACTAGTTTTGAGTCGATTCGGGTTAGTTCTACGTGACCAGACTCGAGGAAGAAGCAAACGCTAACCGAAAGTCGCGGGTCGCCGGAATTCGACCGGTAGGACCGCAGGACCAAAATGGATGGAATGCATACTCACACACACACATGCACACATGCGAACTCAGGTAGGGTCTCACATAGTCAGCCACAAAGATATCGCATACGACGATCTCTTTCTCGTATTCTCTTGAGGTTCTTCTCGCTAGCCTGCACCCTTCGCGGAATCCCCATGATTCGGGCCATCACATCTACATTGACTATTGCTTCCTGCCTTCCTACGAAAATAGTGAACTGTAGAGGCTCCAGTAGTGGATCCCAAATGTGAATGTAGAAGGCTTGGACCGTTGTAACGACTCGTAAATTTTCGTACAATGGCCCGAGTACTACCTCGACCAGAAATCACTTAGGATTAAATCCTTTAGAAATTTGATAAAGTTGACTAAGTGCTAAACTATATTAGCCATGAAATCCGTTTGAATCACTTTAAATACGATCTACAAGACCCAAAACTTGTAGAATCATTGACGCTAGGTTACCTTAAAATCTAGGATCAAACTCATTACCCGACTGCCCTCGGGAGCACATTGAAACTCCGTATCAGGTCTGGACCGCACATCGGGAGTCCGAATAATACGAGGTTAAGGACTTAGGACCGCCTCACTGGGCTTGACAACCATCTCAGAAATCAGACCCAGACAGTGTCCCATGGCTGTTCACTTGAGTCCGGAGCGAGGGAGTGTGAAAACACTTGTTTTCTTTCCAAAATAAATATCTGGAATAGTGATCTGAGACTTGTTACTTGTGGGCAATTTGTAAGCAACCAGACCGTCAGAATTTGACCCAAATACACCCTCGGATTAAGAAAAATTTCATTAACATATCCATGTACTTGAAATTTCGGATCGAGACTCGCTGACCGTTGAACTGAAACTAGTCCGCCACGCGTGATCTGGGTATCTAACTGAAACGAAAACTTAACTTTACCTGGATCCAAGGTTAATGAGCTTAAGTCCGACCTTTGGCTCAAGGAGGCTAGCCAGAAATCCTCTGTTGAGCTGAAACAATGCTGCTTTAGTTATAACCTAAGTATACCTTGTCCTCAAGTCTAGTTTAGAGAGATTTTAGGCTATATAAGGACCTTAGAACCCTCTCTCTCACAGCCATACGAATTTGAGAGAAACCCTAGAGAGAGAAGTGAGAAAAGAGAGAGAAAGAGTGAGAGAAGTGGGAGAATCTCCCTGCTACTGTTTCTTGCTACTACCCAGGCTCCACCACTCTGTTCTTGTCGATTTCCCGGCCATACCGACTTCGTTTTGAGGTAAGAAACCCTGACCCTAATCAGTTTTGGAGTTGTAAGGGTTATAGGTTATGAAATAGCTAACCTATTTCATTCCTTAGGCTACCACACTGCTGAATACGGAAGCTTGGCAAACCTAGTTGATCTGTTGCGATTCTACGGTATAAGGTGAGGACTTTAGGTGTATAGGTTACGGTTTTCAATGCTTTCAATGTCAGATAATGATAGATTTATGATCTGCATGCAATTGCACATGTACAAAGTGCTTTCTGATTTCTGTTTCAATTAAAGACGTAGAATATAGAATTTTACATATTCTAGGTATTTGTAGAAAATACCGTATACGTATATATTTTAAAAATGTGCTTGACATGATTAGTTGTTGTATGAATATATGATATATGGATAAAATACTTATTTGCGGAAAGGATTCGCCCTAATACATGTTATGCTAATATACACTATGTATGTAGAAATAGTGTATTGTAGAAAATACCATATACGTATATATTTTGAAAATGTACTTGACATGATTAGTTGTTGTATGAATATATGATATATGGATAAAATACTTATTTGGCGAAAGGATTCGCCCTAATACATGTTATGCTAATATACACTATGTATGTAGAAACAGTGTATTATAGAAAATTCTGTATACGTATATATTTTGAAAATGTGTTTGACATGATTATTTATTGTATGAATATATGATATATGGATAAAATACTTATTTGGCGAAAGGATTCACTATAATACATGTTTGGCTAACATACACTAAGTATGTTGAAATAGTGTATGCTAAGTGTTTGTGAAAATGCTTGTGTGAGTAAGTGTTTGGATGATGATGCCTTAGGAGGGTGTTGAGATGAGATTCTCAACTACCTTAGAGACATGTATGATTTCTTCCATGAGGTGTTTACTTAAACCGCTTACTTGTACAATATATGTGTTTGTATTCCTATTTATGCAGTGCTTTATAACATGCTTTATAACATGTTAACATGCTTGAATTACTTTATTTGTTATGCTTTACTCCACATGCTATGAATAAGGATTGATTGAGTTTGGGACTATGCCTATAGTCCAAACAATCGGTAACAGACTTGAAATCGTGGTTGAGATTCATGTCACCACGTAAGATGTGTTTGACGAACCCGAGTCGTACGTTAGTTGGAGACAGTGGTTAGGCCACGTGAAGTGCTTACGCACTTCATGTCATTCAGTTGATTGTATGCTCGAGCTAGTAAGGCCCGTCAAGTAACCCGATATGTCTAATGTATGTTCACCATGTTTGGTCGCTATTGCTTGAACCTAGGGTACCAAACTTACTAGTGGAATCCCGTTAACCATGGTACCTCGATCCGCTAAGACTCATGAGCCGGGTATGGTGGTATGGGACACCGTGGTCGAGCTGTCGGCTTACGCTGGGGCCACGTGCCTCCCCGTAGTGACCAGTAAGCAACCAGACTAGTGAACTGATTATGGTGATATGAGACACTATATTCGAGCTGTCGGCCTACACTGCTTGATGGGTGATGGGGGAGTGGTGCAACGATTCCGTGTAACAGCCCTAGCAGTCCTGACTGTACCCGGTGTAGTGACCTCAAGTATACTCTAAATCTGCGGTGAGGCGATGAGCTCTCCCATAGTAACAGAGTATAAACTAGGCCTGTATTGATAAGGTGATGGGGGAGTGGTGCAACGATTCCGTGTAATAGCCCTGGCAGCCCTTGCAGCAACCTAGAAACACACCATCGTATGAGATTGTCTAGGACTGACGACCCTAGAATGGATCATGTTTGGGAATGATACAAGGAAGGTACCTTAGTTTCCCAATCCTGCTGTTTAAAATGGACTAATAACAACTCGGTAACCATGTTCATCATGCATTGCATGTGCCTGGAAGATGTGGAGCACTAAGGAAAGTAAGCATGCCGTGAACGTAAGATGGTGTCGCATGAGGGACTATGTCGGTGAGGGCATCCATCATGACTGCATTCATACTTGCATTAATAAGAGTAGTTAGGAGTGTTTGATTATACTGCTTTATCATTACTGCTTGACTGAGTCGATAACATGTTAACCTATACTTTATTATTCCACTGAGTTAACTACTTATTCCCACGTTACGGGACGGTGTTGTACACACCAACCAGACTCTGTCTCAGGTTTAGATGAGCTGGCGACTCAGGAGGCTGAGCCAGACTATGGCGAGGACCAGGACGAGTTCTCATTTATGCAGTATTATGGTGGCTTCGACTAGACTACCGGATCGACGGGATTTGCTGGGATTACATCCTTAGATGTATTTTTGACTTTTTGAACATTAAATAGATATATGTATATGATGACTTAGATGGGTTCATACTCTGGAGAATGAAATGATTTTGTTTCTTTTACATACATATATATACAGTTCAGTCTTCCGCTTGCCTTTATACAATTGATCTGGAGTATGAATTGTTGTTTTGGTATAATCTCACTCATGTTTATTGCTCTAACACAGACAACATTTAATCATCATTATCTATGTTGCATAAGTGATGCGTTGGAACTCGGGAGTTGAGTTATACTCGACCCCCAATTTTCAGGGCGTTACAACCGTGTTCTCTTATGCGTGAGACTTGCCTTTAAATATGGGCCCCCACCCGGAGTCCAATAAAAGGTCCATTATCGGATATAGCCCAAACAGCTTCTCATCCACGTGTGCTTCAAATACAACTCTACGGCCACTAACTTACCGTGTCCGATGCCCACGTTAGAACTCTTTAGAGTGAAATTCAGGGATCGAGATCCCGCTTGGACCTTTGTTCATGCTTGACACTCGTACTGGCTTCGGCGCCCACTTTCCCCCTTGAACGGGTAGGGCGGCTAAGCCCGACTTCATCGATGGACGCTCTTCTCTTTCCCATGAGAGATAGGAGTGTGGAGAGCCATGGAAGATGGGTTGATGGATTTTTGGGCTTTATAGGACACAATGTTGAGCTTGTGTGCTCACATGAGAAGGAGAGGGGAGATTGAAAGTGGTAGGAGATGGGTTTTTGAAGGGAATGGTGGTGCGTGTATGTGTATTGAAGAAAATGAAGAAGATGAGATATAAGATAAAGATTTGAGAGAGAAAAACCAAATTTTTAGAGGTTTGGAAGGCTTGGAGGGGTGGGAATGGGAGAAATGAAGTAAATAGGGGAGAAATAGGGGTCCCCACACAATTTCGTGGGCCCCACATATGTGTACCCACGTCAGCCCATTGGGACCCGACAGGCCCAGCTAAAGCCAGGCGCAGTGCACCGCGGTCGGTGCGGCGCCACCGCTAAACCTAGCTGCTGCCCCTGGGCGGTGGTCACCCCCCTCCTGAGGTGCCTGAGATGTACAAGGGATCCCCTGGGACCCACAGATTTGTGTGGTTTGGGCCCCCTCGACCGTTTGAGGCAGTTTCGGGTCCCAACTAATGCGTATTCACGCATTCTGAGTCGTTTCAGTATGGGATGCGCTGAATTATCATCCAAACCCATCGACCAACGGTCTGTAAGGGAATCAGGATCATTTCACATGATCACCGATGCATACAGGTCAGATTTCAACGGTCAATTTCGTCGATCGGTGAAACCGGGAATCCTACGACTGTTTCTACGTTTCATCGCTCCCTCCTAAGTCAAAGTACGTCAGTGTGCATCATGTAACCATAACCCAGGTCCATTTTAATCCAAAACATGCTTTGATACCAACTTGTAACACCCCGAATTTCGAGGGTCGAGTAAAGGCTCAACTCCAGAGATCCATCGCATCACTTATGCGACATAGAATTTGATGATTAAATGTTGTACGTATTAGTGCATTAAACATGAATGAGATTATACTAAATCAACATATCATACTCCAGAGACGATTAAATTAAGCAAGTGGAAGATTGTGATAGATATATAAAGTGTATAAGTGGATGTAAACCCCAGAGTATGATCATGTTATCAGGCTGAATAATTACATGTATAGTTCCAAAATTTATAAAATAAATAAGTATAATGTCATCTAATCCATATCCCTATAGCCCCGATGACGCAACTCCAGGTCTACATAGACCGGCTAGAGAGTTGCAAGTTGGAAAACTCCTCATCATCATAGAAAATAGGCTCTGTCTCGTAAGCCTCGTCGTCATCTGCAACTACAACAGAGTCTAGTTGGTGTTTTAAAACACCGTCCCAGAGTGGGAGTGATTGATCAACTCAGTGGAGCTATAACGCAAAGGTTAAAATGTTATCAATTCAGTCAAGCAGTAATGATAAAGCAATACAATGAGCATTTCTTAACTTCTCTGGTTAATATAAGGATGATATGTATTAATGATGCATGCCCTCGCCCACACTCCCTCAGCGACATCATCTCACAGTCGTGTATGTTAACTCCCGCTGTGCTCAACTCCTACGCCAAAGGCACATGTAATGCGGTGCATGGTTATGTTAGCCAAGTTCTTAATTAGACCTATTCATATAGCAGGTTCGGGAAGCTAATGCACCTCCCTTTATATTACTTACCCAAATAATGATCCATCTAGGGTCGTCAATCCTAGTTAATCACATACGATAGGCGAGTTCACAAGTTTACACTATAGGTTGCTATGGGAGGCTCGTCACCTCGGTGTAGGCTTAATTCACACTCAAGGTCACTACGAGAGGCTCGTCACCTAATCGTTAGCCTATTTTATACTCGAGGTCACTACGGGAAGGCTTGTCACCTTAGCATAGGCCGACAGCTCGAATACAGTGTCTCATACTACCGTATTCGGCTCACGAGTTTAGGTTGCTCACTAGTCACTACGGGGAGGCTCGTCACCCCAGCAAGGCCGACAGCTCGACCACAGTGTCCCATACCACCATGCTCGGCTCATGAGTTTTAGCGGATCGTGGTACCAAGTTTTAAATGGGCTTTACATTGGTAAGTGGTACCTTAGATTCAAGCAGTAGCGTGCATACATGGTAAACACACATTAGGCCAATCGGGTTACTTGACAAGTTCGATTTGGTACGAGCGCACGCTGAATTAATCAACATAGAGCGCATAAGCAGTCCACATGGCCTAACCACTATCGATAAAAATCGTACGACTTAGATTCATCGAACGTATCCAATGTGGAGAATCTAGTTCGACCACTCAACCAGAAACCGTTGCCGATTGCCTGGACTATGCATTAGTCCCAATCACACTCAAATACAATATGCATTCATATGTGATAGTCAAAACAACATTTAATAAACATTTCAAATATAAATCTCATTTGGGCATTTTTATAAACACATAGTGTACATGTTATCATACATAAGCATTTCATCTATAAATCACTTAGTAGTAAGATAAGTTACATGAAGGAAATTGTAACTATAGATAGGGAAATTGAGAATTCTATCTTAACACCCTTATTAAATACATTTCAACAAACAAATTCTCATTCAGACATTTTATCAAACACCTAGACTACACATTTCACATATATGAAGTAAATTAGTTATAACATATATTAGGACAAATCCCTTCACAAAGGAGTTGTCATACATACAATAATCATATATTCTCACTTAATAGTCATGGCAAGCGTAAATCATAATTCCATATTCATTCAAGCATTTCAACAAACACATGGAATACATTATATATTCACCTAGTTCACACACATGTATAATCTATCGAATACATCGTAACTAAGATCATATGGCAGCAATCAAGTCAGATATAAATCATTGATGACATTGAAAGCCTTGAAAACCATAACCTAAACGTTTATAGTCGGCACCTTTCGTCAGTAAACTCGAATCGAACTCAATTTGAACACTACGCCTTGGTTACGGCACAACAGTTACCTGAATCACAAAATAGGTTAGCTATTTCGTCGATTCATCTACTTGGATACCTAAAACAGATTAGGGTTAGGATTTCTTACCCAAAAACGGAATCAAAATCACTGGTGTAGCGACACGGGAGAGGTGATTCAGCACGTGGAGTGGCGGGAATGAATCCCGGCAACGAACCACAATTCTCTCTCACTTCTCCTCATTTCTCCTTCTCTTTTCTCTCTTCTCTCTCCTAGGGCTTAGGAAATTCGTATGGAATAAGAGAGGAGTGGGTTTAGAGCTTTATATAGGCCCAGAAGTGATGTCAATGGCCCCAGGGTCATGATATACTTAGGTAATAGCCAAAAGTCGTTTGTTTCGGGCCAACGGAGCTCATCTGGAGGTCCATTGTACTGCTTATGGTCTGAGGAAAGTTCCCTGACAATGGATCTACGTCAGGTTAAGATTTCGGTCTGATCGGATTAGGGGATCGACCGTGGAGGACCAGTTTCAGTTCAACGGTCATCGTCACTCGATCAAAGCCATAAGTACACTGACATGTGTAGGGAAATTTCTCTGATCCAAGGGTGTATTTGGGTCAGAATCTAACAGTCTGAAACCTTAAATTTGGTCTACAAGCGAATGGCTCAATTCACTTAAATCTAAGTTCATTTTCTAAAGATATTCGCGTTTTTCACACACTTTGCTCCGGGCTACAGTTGTGCGTTTCTGGATACTATTTGGACTTGATTCCCGTGATGATTGTCAAGCCCAGTAAGGCGATCATAACCGTATAGTTCTGCGGTTATTGGACTTTCGATGCGTGGTCCAGGTCCTATACGGAGTTTCAATGCACTCCTGAGAGCAACTGGGTTTTGAGATTGATCCTAAGTTTCTAGGTAATGTAGAGTTAGTGATTCTACTGGTTTTGGGTCTTGCAGTTCGTATAGAAATTGGTTCAAGCTAATCTACTAATTAATTCAGTTTAGTACTTAATTAATTTTTGTCTAATTTCTACATAATTCGACGCTTAGTGATTTCTGCTTGAGGTGGTACTCGGGTCTTTGTACGGATTTTTTCGAGATGTTATAATTAGTCTAACGTATGCCACACCACATAGACCTCTGTATTTCTAATAGAGCTTTCCATTCGAGTCCCACTCTCTGTATATATTGTGCTAATTACGGCCAATTATCATGTGATATGCTTGATAACATGTTAGTGTACTTAGCCTGATAGGACACACTAATAACATACTTATTATAATGGATATCATGCCCATTTATATGCCTACACACATCATTTGTATGCCTATTATGGATGACGATTGATCATAGCATACACATTTCATCTTGAGATACTTAAGGGATCCCATATGAGCTAGGGTAGCCCCTCATGATCACACGGTATGTGCAGGTTTGGTATATGACTTGGATAGAACTCATGTATTTCGTATTCTGTATGTTATGATTACTTTCACACCCTAACAATATCAAAGTTGCAGCCTCCACGGACATACCATGATTAACTGGATTGGATATCAAAATCATGTGTTCTAGCACTTGGGCGCTATGAATGTTCATAGGTGAAAGTCCCTAAAACCTGTAGTACTAGTAGGATACTTCAACGTCGAGACCGAGTGGATAACATGAGCATTCGAATGTCAACTACTAGTAAGCCGCGTCTCCCACTGTGTCAAGGTCATTTGGAAAACGGTATGACCTTATCCTCCCGGGTGTACGGGGCTATAAGCTAGGTTGAGTCTGACCAACTCGTGAAATGGGTTTATTATCAATGAGTCGGGTAGACATTGACATACCACTGACGAGGCAGATAGTGAGGTATTTTCACTCACTTGGTCATGTGCGCGATGAGCGGCAACCAACATTGTTGTGTATTAGACCCCGATAATGTTCCCAATTACAAATTGTTCTAATACATGGACTGATTGAGGTTTGGCATATTTACATTGCATCTCTAGCATATGACACTCGACCATGTAGGCCTTGTATTGCATAGCCTTGGTATGGATAACGACATTCATGGACTTGGCAGCTTAGCCCTCAATCATCTTCCACATACTCTAATATCAGTATTCTTATCATATGCAAACTGAGCTTCTAAGGAGGCTAATGAGCGTTTATTCATGTTGCAGGTGATGTTAGGGAGTATTAGCAGCATTGAGCCTAGAGCATTAGCCTGATCTTTTGAATGTTGATTATATCTTGTATTTTCCTTTCCAGCACTATACTCAAAGATTATATTAGTAGATATGTGGTGATGATGATGTTTTGTGACTTGGTACACTTATGGTTATGCTCCCTTACAAAAAAAAATTCACCTTGAAAATCCTCTTTATGGGATCTCAAGATCGAAAACTAGCATATTGTTCATAACCCTAAGTGTAGAGCCGAGATGTAGTAATAACTCAATGGGACCGAGGTTGAATCCATAGGGAATGGAGAATACAGTCCAAAACTAATCCAAGTATAATGGTTGCCTGGGTGTTTAATCCAGCCATTTAGGAAAAAGACACTACGCCAAAATCATGAATTTACGACGGATTTTGCGACGGATTGTCCGTCGAAAAAATCGCTTGGTTTAACGACAGATTTAAGCCATCACTAACGGAAAAGGTCCGTCGCCAATCAGGTCTTTCTGGAAAATCTGGTACAAACGTCATGGAATTTTGCGACAGACCAAATTTCGTCGCTAAAATCGGATTTACGACGGATTGTGGTCCATCGTAAACTGGCAATGGACTAAAGCCGTCGCAAATTTTGATTTTGTGACGAAATATGATCAGTTGCAAATTCCCACCCAAAATAGCAATTCCCGATGTTTTTTAGCTACTTTTGCGACGGATCATGGTCCGTCGTAAAAGGACTTTTGCCTTGAACATTTTTTTTTTTCATATTTTTTAGAATATGGTCGAAAATTATATTTTTTCTAGTCTAAGAATTGCTTTTTAATACAAATTTAGTGGTTTAATTGTACATGTTTGTATCTAATATTATTTTTTAACAATTGATTGAATGTAAAAAAAAAAAAAAAAATGTTTTTATATTAAATGAGTGAAAATTATTATTTTTTTTAAATTTAAAAAAAAATATTTAAATGATTTGTAATATGACATGAAAAAAAAAATATTGAGAAGTTAAAAAAACTTAACAATGTTTGAGAAAAAAATGAGATTTTGAAAAAATAAAAATCATGATTTAATAAAAATCTATTTTGTGGGAAACAAAAAAAAAGAATATTGAATAAAGTTGATAATTTTGAAAAAAAGAACTTGATTTCGAGAAAAAAATAATATCCTGAAAAGGAAAATTAAAAAGATTTTTAAAAATGTGAAGATTCTGACGATGTTGAAAATTAAAAATATTTTGAAAAAGAAAATGAGAATTTGTATTTTAAAAAATAAAATAAAATTGAGAAGTTCGAAAAAAAAATTGACAAGTTCGAAAAAAAATGCTTTTAAAAAAAATGGAGAAGTTAGAAAGAATTGAAAATTTTAAAATTAAACAATATTAAAGAATCGATATGATTATGAATGTTTTAAGGAAACCCCTCTCCATTCCATTTAGGTGAGTTACTAATTACCCTTAGCATACTGAGTAAACTCTGTGGGGTCCACCATTATTTATTTATTTTATCCACTCTGTTCATCCATGTTAACAGATAATTTGAGGTCTAAAGAACAAAAAGGAAGCATATTCAAAGCTCAAGTAGACCACACCACAGGAAATAGTGTGATTGAACCTCTACCATTGAAAATTTCTTGGAGGCCATAGAAGTTTTGGATCAAGCTGATGTTTGTGTTTTCTCTTCATTCATATCTTATTATGAACAGGTTGGATGACAAATAAACATTACTGTGGGCCCAAGGAAGATATCAACGGTGGAAATCATTATTCCACATTGTTTCGTGTGGCATGGTCCACTTAAGTTTTGGATTTACCGAAAATTTGGGATCAACCCACACCGTTCATCCATTTTTTGAGATCATTTTAGAGAATTATCCAAAAAATGAATCATATCCAAAGATTAAATGGACCGCAACATAAATAAGGGGAACTGATTGGCTACTCCCCCTGACACCAGCCAATGGCTGGTGGTCGGTGCTCTGTGGGCCCCACCATGATGTATGTGTTTCATCTATGCCATCCATTTATTTTTAAAGATCATCTTACGACATGAGACAAAAAATGAGGAATATACCAATCTGAAATGGACCACATTACAGGAAATATTGTTGAATGAGCGTCTGAAATTGTGGTGAAGACCGCTTTTATTGAAGTAAGGATATGCCAATATGTCCTAGAGGGGGGTGAATAGGACTTTTTAAAGTTTATATGATTTATTTAAAATCCTATTGCACTAATCCTAACAACAAGCTCATATTAGGATTACTCAAAAATAACTCTACTGGCTTCCAAGCCTAGTAGAGGATCCTATCACAAACTATTTAAGAAGTGTAAATTATGCCAACTAGTTTATGAAGGATATGACTGTGTATGTGTGTGAGGTGTGATCTCAAATATTCAGATATGAAAATATTAAAGCAAATCACACAATCAGAAGAATAACAAACTCAAACACAGTCATTTTTATAGCGGTTCGATGATAATCTACTCCACTCCCGGCAGACACACTCAACCCTTGAGTGTGTTGGATTTCACTAAGGAGGTTTCATAGTGGTTCACCTCAAACCTAAGGTTTTAAATCAGGTTCACCTTCAACCTTTATAACCTACACTAAGGCTGACTGTTTATGCTCTCACGAGCAAGGGTTAACACAATGCACCCACTTTTAGGCACACTGGCCAAAGATCTTCCATAAGACCCTAACGGAGGTTTTACGCATTTTACCCCAAACCTGAGGTTTCACACGGTTCACCTCAAACCTAAGGTTTTGACTGGTTCACCTTCAACTAGATGTTTATGCTCTCCACAGAGCAAGGGTCCACACAACGCACCTACCACGTACACTCCCGCCAGAGGCCTCCTACGAGGGCTTGAAGGGGTAAGAAACACCTAGGACCCAATCCTAAAAAGGAGTGATCACAAGTGTCCTCTGGACTCTAATAACTTACAGATAAGAAGATGAGTCTCATTCAGCACGTTGACGAAGATCTCCTCCTTTGTTGATGAAGAGTCTTCGGCCTCCTTGATCTGTAACTCAAGAGATGTACCAATGTATGCCGACGAGTTAAGTCAAGGTTATGATGAAATCCTACTCTTAAAAGATTTTCCTATAAGGAAGATAGAGCGATTTCAATCATCTATGCATTCAAGGCATCCCAGCTTCATGATTTGCCATTAAGGTAGTAGCTGAAGGATCCTTGAATGCGAAAGTTCATTCCCCAATCCACTCTATAGAATATTAATGATGAGGGTAGATTGGAGGATAAACTCCCCTGAGAGAAAGGGACTTGGGTATATGATCTTAGGTTAAACACTCAAAAGCACTCTCTTCTTTCTCTCACAGCAATAATAAACACTTCTTTCTCTCACAGCAATAATAAACAAGTCCTCTTTATATAGGCAAAAGGTTCCAACCGATATAAAACGGTCACATTTATGACAAAGTTTGATATGATCGAGTAGGTACGATATCATCGAGCGTATACTCTCGATAGCATCGATGGTCTGTTCAATGACTCGAACTCAATGTCATATGCTTTTGAAACCTTTTGCCAGTTGGTCGATGAATCGAAACGATTGTCGATATCATCGGATTTCAAACTCCGATTCCATCAATGAGAGGTTTGATCCATCGACACTTGAAAAATGAGAGAGACTTAACATGAAATATTTCAGGTTTTCATGAATGATCGAGGGACCTTCGAGATTATCAGAATTTGAATATCGATGATATCGATAGTTGTGTCGATGCATCGAAAAATCAAATGGATTTTTTATTAAGCTTGTTGGACAGTTTATGTCCTTATTCGGTGCAATCAATACGGCATCGATATCATCGATTTTGAATATCAATTCTATCGAGTGACCCCCAATCATAGATAAACCACCCTGAAATATATTGCTGGAGAACTTGGCGCCCAAGACAGATATCATCGAAGGCCTACCGATATCATCAAGGTTTGAATTTCGATGGTATCGAAGAGGCTTCGATATATCGATGCTTATATGATATTCTTAAGAAAAAACAAGGGTGCCGAAATTCTATCTGTCGATATTATCGAGTCACTTCCGATAGACTCGAGATTTGAATATCAATGATATCGATAGGTGTATCGATACATTGATAATTTTGTCCAGATATGTATGAGGTTGCTGGACATATTTGGTCCTCTTTTCGATGGTATCGATGGAGCATCAAGGACTCGACAGCGCAGGTCAATCATATCGAGATGTGTATCGATAAAATCGATAAGGCAAGAAAACTTAGAGAATTTTCCTATTTTGAAAATGTTTTCTTACCCTAAAAACCTTATGATATTCTAATATTTTTAAGGGTTTTAGTATAACTGGTGATTTGGGACAAGGGATGTGAAGCTCACATTTTCCTATGGCGAGCTTGTACACATCTGGTTAAGGCAGATGCTTAAATTTATCTTCTTATCAGGCTCTGTGGTTAAACTGACTCAGCACTCACTCTAATTGACAAACCAGGGCACTTTCAGCATCAACCATTAAAAACATTTTGGGGTCCATAAAAGTTTTGGATCGAGATGATTTTTTTCCCCTTCATTTAGGCCTGTATGACCTAATAAACAGATTGGATGTCAAATAAACAGTACGGTGGGCCTTGGGAGGATTTTAGTGATGGATATCCAATCACTATTGTTTTCATGTGGTGTGGTCTAGCTGAGATTTATATACCTCTCATTTTTGGAATGAATCCCTAAAATGATCTTTAAAACTAGATGAATGTAATGGATAAAATGCATACATCATGGTGGGGCCCATAGAGCACCGACCACTAGCCACGGGGCTGGTGTCAAGGGGAGTAATGAGACTAGTCAGCAAGTTCCGTGGGCCCTACCATAATGTATGTTTTGTATCCACACCTTCCATCCACTTGGAGAGCTCATTTTAGGGCAATATCCAAAGAATGAGTTAAATCCAAAGCTCTAGTGGACCCAACACAGAAAACAATGGGACAATGACCCCTACCATTTAAAACTTCTAAAGGCCACAAAGGTTTTAGATCAAGCTGATATTTGTGTTTTCCCTTATTTCATGTTTTTTTTTAAAAAACTTTTGAATAGGTTGGATTTCAAATAAACATTATGATGGGCCTTAGGATAGTTTCAACTGTGGCAATCACTCTCTCTGTTGTTTTCTGTGGTGGGGTCCACTACAGATTTTTATCTGCCTCATTCTTTGGCTCATGACTTAAAATGATATCTTAAAATGGATGGACGGTGTGGATATAACACATACATCATAGTGGGGCCCATAGAACTTGGTGACATCAGAGTGAATTAGGGCGTCCAGAGAGACTGCCCTAATTCCAGTGTCTCCTCTCTCTCTCTGTCTCTCTCGCACCCTCTCCTCTCTCTCTGTCTCTCTCTTCCTCTCTCTGATCTCTCCACCATAGATCTACCATTGCCGAACGCCCTACCCACGCACATCCTCTCTCTCTCTCTCTCTCTCTCTCTCTCTCTCTCTCTCTCTCTCTCTCTGAAGGTCGGTTAAAGGCTAGCTCATTCACGACCGTGAGGTATCTCTCTCTCTCTCTCTCTCTCTCTCTCCCTCTCTCTCTCTCTCTCCATCTCTCTCAATCTCATTACCGATTTAGGGATTTGGGGAAAAATGACTGAATTACAATGTAAAGCGCTCGAGATGAGATGCATAGCTGACGGGTCTATTTGGATCTAGTGCAATATAGCCCCTATTTATTCATGTCTTCTACTAAGACCAAACAAAAGCATAGGTCTCCTAGATGTTTCTCCTTATGGAGGAATTTTGGGCTGTTGGGATCAAGGACTCGATCTATGCAGAAATGGTGGCCCTTGCACGAGCATGTAAGATTGCACTGGATTCCTCTTTTGGTCCAGTCATCATTGAAGTAGATTCTGGGAATGCTAGAGTGTGAGCAACCTGCAATTCATATTCTCGGAGGTTGGCAGATAGTATTGATGAAGTGCGTGACCTTTGCAATGGTTGGTTGGTCTCCTGCTCTTTAGTTAGAAGGGATGCAAACTCAAAAGCTGATCCTTTAGCAAAGTATGTTGTTTGTTGGTCCAGGAAAATTGATGAACTGGGTTTTGTTGGTATATTGGTTTTTTAGTGCAGCTCCTCGCTGAAATTTCCTACTTTTGTGCCATTTCCTTATGTAGTCTGTAGGAGGCCTTACATGCTGTTGTTTTTACTAATATTTCTGATTATTCATATAGATATGTGTGTGTGTGTGTGTGTGTGTGTATATATATATATATATATATATATATATATATATATATATATATATAAAACCATGTTCCTGACTCTTTAACCTGCTTTTGTGCCATTTCCTTATGTAGTCTGTAGGACTCTTTGAGGTCGTACATTCTGATATATATATATATATATATATATATATATATATATATATATATATATATATATATATATATAAAAGCCATGTTCCTGACCCTTTGATCAGTAGCCTACAAATGGATGGTTAATAGAAAATTGAAGTAGTGTCAGACTAGAAGATTAGCGATAGGATAACTAGGATCGTCTAATCTACGCATCCTCCAGATTAAATAATAAAATGATTTCACGAATTGCTATTTGTTTCTACACGCTATAATCTGTTACCCCTCGTGAAAAAGACTAACTATAACAAATGGGACTTTCAGCGGCACTCGAAAGCGCCGCTAAAAATCCACGAAAGAGCCGGTGACTCTATCAGCAGCGCTAGCAAAGCGCCGATAGATGGGTATGTCGCTAAAAGTAAGCGGCGCTAGGTAACATTTCGCGGTGCTTTAATGAGCGCCAATATTGGGGACACTTTTTCTCGTGAAAAAGCGTCGTAAGATTTCTATACAAGCGCCGCTAAAAGCCTTTGTAATGGATTTGACGGCCCTAGCATGCCAGTAATTTTTTATTATATATAATTCAATTAAAACCTGTATTTTTTAAATATTTGAAACATAAAAATGATGCAATACAAATAAAACTGAATATTAAACAAATTTTATTACAATAAATGGTCAATGGAAGAAAAGGCTGAAGTAATTTGAACTCTGGATTGCCCCACTTGTATGCAACGAGAAGAGTGGATCACCCACCATTAGCCCTTTGAAAACTGCTCCTATAATAGTCAGAACCAGGCTAGTCCTTAGCTGCTCCATGGAAGAAAAGCACAATGCCTGAAGAAAGTTTGTTTACACATTGAAGTATGAGAAAGAAAACAGCTGATTCTTATAACAGCTTTGTTAGCATGCCACCAACCTGAGCAGGAAAATTTGGCTATATGTCTTTCTGATAGAAGAAGAAGAAGAACACTATATTTTACCCAAATAATCCTCAGAAAAAATTAAAGGCAGCTAATTTCAGAAGAATTTTAAATCAAAGCCCAAATGAATATTAAAAACAGGGAGCTAACTATGAATACGTGCACATGTGTATGCATATTGCAAAACCAAATGCTTACATTAGTTGAAGCATTGAAAAACCAAGGTATCACCAGTATTTCCCAGCATGGATGATAATTGAAAGATCATCTTACTAATGATGATTAATCTTAACAGAAAATAGAATAAGAAAAGGGACCATACTAGTTTGAGAAGAGAATTGCAATGATATTGATAACTGACTGCAAATGAAAGATTCAGTCAATGATCCTAACCTTTGGATATTGATTTTTTGAACATGAGTCATTGAAAATTTTACTTTTATTTTTTCGCAATCATCAGAAAAAATAAAATCCAAATTATCCCTGTTTTCGTTGGAAAATGATTAGAAATATAAAAATTGGATGATCCTAGCCATTTGGTCGGCAGATTCCAAACCAATGGTTGAAAAAAAAAAAAAAAAAGGTTAATGGCCCACATTTGGTGAGAAGAGGAGAAGAAATTGTCTTGGATTACCTAACATTTTTTTTTAAGAACATGATCTGAGATGGGTCCTACTAGATGGACGGTCTCAATTGACACATGACCATAACCCATGTACAGTAAATGGGTTCTATTGGCTCTGCCTTATCAATTTTATTATTCTGTTAGACAATTACCATTTTCTTTTGTAGTGGTATACCCACAGTACCTCCCCACTTTATGTATGGTACAGATGAGCGATCCATCTGATGGTTCCAATGCATATGTGACCATAACAAAAACAAGTAGGACAACTCATCAGATGGGCCACTCATTTATGAGAGAAAAAAATAAATGATTTACAAATGCATAGCAATGGCTCAAATGCCCTACTTGTTGGAGTGTTCACATTTGAGAAATGATCTAACTGAGTAAGTGTATAGAAACCATCACATGCACATGGATGCATTTGGCATCTAAGTCCCCCTATTTGGTTAATTGGTATGTGATTCACTTTGAATTTCATCCAACTGTTTTCTTTGTGAAGGAACATCACTAGGAGAGATTACTGCCGCATGTCTTGAGGAAAAGCGATTTCTATCATACAGAGGCAACCCCAAAGTCCCAACGCTTATCACCCGAGTCTTGTTTTCCAACAGTCTATATAGTTCATCATGTGCTTTCTCGCTTCTATACCTAGAGGTTGGATTAGTACACCCTGGAGACCAAAACAATCACATTCCCAACTGAAGAATTTTCTTCTCGCCCAAAATGGCATAGACATTTTCCAAGCATGGCTTCCTTTACCAACTTGAGGGATTTTATACATGTACCCTATTGTTAATGGATTTAAACACTTCTTCTTGTTCCAATATATAATATTTATGACTACCTTCTGATCCTTGCCACAGAAATTGCCTTTCCAATCTTTCCAATTTGTTGATCAAAAACTGTGGGCAGCTAACCCATACTCCTTTTATAATTTTTCCATGTGGATTTGAAAGCATGCCTGCATGTGTGTAATTGTATTCTTACTCGACAAAGTCCCATGTCAAGTTTTCCAGACTTGGTTAAAAGTACATATACTTAGCTTCAAGTAATTCACAGCATCATTCGATTTAATGAAATTTGAGCAATTGTAACCTTTCTCAATAATAATATTATAACCACCAAAGAACTTTCAAAGAAATTGCAAACCATGCTTGGAAAGAAAATAGAAAAATATATAATCTTACTTATAACCATGACCATCAAACTAATGAAACTTATGATATCATAGTCTTTCCGTGAGAAGTACAAAAAGCATCATTAATCCTTAGACCCACTACAACAGTAAACATAATAGAGCACCGAAACAATAAACTAACCCATGCTGAGAAGCAATAGGAGAAGTTACTGTTTAGCTGCCAAAAGGTATCAGTTATGGCACAAGCAAACCAACTGGCATAAATCTTACCAATGACCTGTATAGAAAAATAAACACACAGCTAGAAAGATATTCAGTCCTTTTCAGATGGGACGCTCAGCAAATGAAGTTTTCAAATGAATTTAAAGCCAAGGTGAAACTAAAAAATGTCATTTTCTATGAAAGATATTCAGTCCTTTTCCATTCCATTCCTTGGTTCCTCACCAATCCAATACATACTTCCAAAGTATATACAATCTCATGAATCTGTAAACACAAAAAATAGAAAAACCAAGAAAAATAAAAACAAAAATTTCAAATAGTAGGATAATTTTTATAAGCTTCAACCACTAACCCATGAAAGAGAGATCCAATTCAAGTGAAAAAAATAAAAAATATATGCATATATTTTCTGTGTAATAGTCGCATATTGGAGGGTAGAAATATTGCCGGATGCCCTTTTGTAGGAACTTCCTGCCTAGGTGGGGCCCACTGTAATGTTTGTGAGAAATTCACCTGTCCATCCTTTGCTCATCATTCACCTCAACTGCATCTTCTGTAAGCACTTTCAATTCCTTAAGAGAATAAGGATGTTATGAATCTTTGATATCTCTAAACATGATTTAAGATTGTTATGGAAAAACATTCTCATCCCACAAACATTACATACATGCATAGTCAGGGTAGGCTCTTAACATGTCAGGTTAATTACCTCTTTAGATAACTGTTGAGATTTTTATCATTTCCAATACAATTACCTCTTCATCAAGCTAGCCTCTTAACATGATTGTTGAAAGCAAAGCCATAGATTCAGGAATTTGTAGCTGAGATGTTGATTTTCTAGTTTATATAGTATTGTCTCATTTTTAGTTTATAGCAAGGTCAATTGTGAACCACCTGAGTTTTGGATCAAGCTGATTTTAGAATATAACCTTGATCCAAGTGAGTCCCATCTGATGAACAGATTTGATGCAAGATACATTGTTCCATGTGGGTTGGGGTCCCATTTTCATTGTTCCATGTGGTGTGGGACACCTGTGTTGTGGGTTTAAATGATTTTTGGCTGCAGGGCATAGAAAGGAGGAATACAACTTGTGGACAGATTTGATCTTACATATACAACATGGTGGTATATGAAGGATGATGTGATCAAGACACCATCCCATGGTAGATTCCTCATTTATAGCAATTAAAAGACCAATAATTTGTACAGAGCAACGACTGAAACAGAGAAGAGCAAGGATACAAGTAAATTGATTCAAATGCTTCAACCTCCTTGCATTCATCAACATTATGTTATGAAGGATGATGTGCAAGTGTATGGACCAAATATGTGAGGATAATTTCACATCATGTTGCATAGAAAGTTGGTGTGCCTTCAGTTGGTAACACATTTGAATAACTTCCATTAAGTTATGTTTGTCCAATGGAATCAATATGACAAAGATACGACAAAGACATTATCTAGTATAAGAAACTTCAACCCCATTCATACAGGCATGAAAATTTACAACATTCAGTGAAATGCAGAATAGAGAAATTTTTCCAAGTGATTGGTCTATGGAATAAATTATAAAAAATACTTACCTCTTTAAACTTGAGTGGATGGGATCCAAATCTTTGAATAAGAAGCCACAAGCATACTTCGCATCCAGAAGCCTTTCCTTTATATATTGGTGTACTTTGCTAAGGAATAGCTTTCTAGCTTGTGGGTTGACACCCTAGCTATGTACCAAGATAAAGTCAGCTGCCACCAGTGGGAAATATATTAAAATCTCTGGATAAGCAAACATTATCCGCTTTTAGGCAACAACAGGCAATGGAACAATCCACACATTTTATCTTCATACTAAGAGTAGGAATACAATGTTAAGTATAAAAACATTTCTAATAAACTTTTACAAGAAAGAAAAGCTCTAGAATATGATATCTTAAAGTCAAATAAAAGACGTCAATTGGTATTCTTTTATCCCAAGATTACTTTGACCAGGTGTTGGACTTTCTTTGAAGCAAGCCTTAGATGGGCCTTGTCCATAATACTTTGCAAGATGAGAAAATCCTCAGGTATAATGCTACTTGTCAGCTACTTAAAACAAGAGATTTAATTCATATGTGAAGGATAAATGTAAAATGAAGGCAAGGATGCCCATCGCTAAGAGATGAAAAAGTTTGTCATGTTAGTAGGCCTACAATACCTTGATTTTATATTCTTTGAAATCTCTCCAAAAGAAAGTATGTTTTTTAGGATTTCCTAAGGTTTTCTATCCCTAGCGGCAGATGAGCATGTTAAGAGATAAAAAGCTTTTCACCAAGGTTTATGCCAAATATCTGCTATGCAAAACCAAAGAGAAAAACAATGAAGAGTAACAAATTGGGGATATTAGCAGTGAAAACAAACTTTACATGGTAACTGGATTGCAGAAAATCATTATAAAAAATTTAGGGAATTAGTTCTTACATGTGTATGACCTGCCTGGTTGATTCCGAGACTCCCATGTCGAATAATCTGGTTTGAAAACTATGCATTAGACCATGTTGCATTCCCAAGTATATATGATGACGAAGATCGCCAAATCTAACAATGCAGCCACCACACCAAATGAATAATAGATATCTAGACATAACCCACCAAGATTATCAGTTTTTCGCTGTATTGAAAAGGAGCAGGGGTGTAAGTCTTGGACATGGTAACTAATGGGTACAAAGGCACAATGATCTAGAGAAATTTTGTACTCACAATCTCATCTACATCATTAGAGAAAAATGATAGATTTTGTACTCACAATCTAATCTCCATTTTCCTTTCCCATACATACAAAATTTCCAACCGATGAGTGGATGGGCATGATTTCTGCGCCAGGTGAAGTTCATCATGGGGTCCACCTTATGCATGGCTTGGATGTCGAATAGGTGATCTTTTTTTTCTCTTTTTTTTTCTCAAAATTAATCACAGGTTTTCTGTCACTCTACAGAGAAAAAAAATCGGAGAAAAATCACGAAGAAAATTGGACAGTCCAAAGGTCCAATCTAAACCGTCCATTTTCCTTTCTCATGTAGGGAAGCCGCAACTAATGAGCGGACCAGCTTGATTTCTGCGGCTGGCAAAGTTCATTGTGGGGCCCACCTCATGCACGGCTTGGATGCCATATGGGTGATCATTTTCCTCTACATTAATTTCAAACTTTCTACCGGAGACAAAAAAATCAAAAAAAAAGGGAAGAAAATCTCGGTAGAAAATCAGACAGTCAGCAGGTCCAATCTAAACCATCCATGTTCGATTTACATGGTAGCCCAAACCATGAGCGGACCAGCCTGGTTTCTGCACAGGGCAACATTCATCGTGGGGCCCACCTTATGCATGGCTCGGATGTCCCATAGGTCATCATTTTCCTCGAAATTAATTACAGATTTTCTCTCATTCTACTGAGACAAAAATCGGGGAGAGAAAAATCAGAAAAAAAAAATCTCAACAAAAAATCAGAGAGAAAACCCCATGTTTGCATCAAAATAGCTGAAATTACCTTATGATTAGATGTGGTCGTAGATAATCTGCTAATTACTTGAGAGAAAACCCCATGTTTGCATCGAAATCTGCTGTAGCTTGAGAGAAAAACCAGATCCGGTCTGTAGGGAGAGAGAGAGAGAGAGAGAGAGAGAAACTAACCCTAGAGGAGAAGAGGTGGATTAAGAAAGGGGAAACAAAGAGATGGTCGATTGAGAGAGGGAAAGGGGGAAATAGAGAGAGAGGGTCGATTGAGAAAGGGGAAATAGGTGGAGATGGTGATGGTTGTCGCTGCCTCTACAGGGGGAGGAGAGAGAGAGAGAGAGAGAGAGAGAGAGAGAGAGAGAGAGAGAGAGAGAGAGAGAAAGAGAGTCAGAGAGGGGAGCCTAGGGCTTTTCGTACGGTATTTATACCGATCGCAAACCGACGCCCCATTTAAATTAGCGCCGCTGATTAGCCAAATACATCGTCGGCTAATCCTCCGTTTGTCATAGAGATAATCTGTTCCGTCAACTTCAAGATCAGAGGAGAGTACTGCTTCAGGTCCTGAGTTCAAGAAGTGTCCTAATGGGGGTGGCTTTTTCCACAAATCATCTTGTGTGGATACAACTACAGTCATAGAAATTGGTGCAATAGTTCATTCAAAATCTGTACTTGGCGCAAATGTTCATCTTGGATACAACTGCTGTCATAGAAATTGGTGCAATAGTTCATACAACTGCAGTCATAGAAATGTTCATGATGGCTATTCTCTAATTCAATTCAAACCTCGGGAATAAGTTACGAATGCATATAAATCACATATATCAATGCATGCAGTGATATTAGAATAGGAAGAGAACATTCTCGTACATTTTACACTTGCAATTCGTAAGAGTTGATTATGTTTGCTGCATATTGGCATGTGGATATTTTTTTGTTGATTTTGAATTATCAAAAGGTTTTCCATCTAACCAAGAACCTTTATGATTGCCTTTGATGGTCTCTATTATTTGCAACTATATTTCATTTGTATTGCATTTCCAGAATGTAATCCAACTTGGAAAGTAAAAAAAGTTTCATATAAACCTAGGGCTGTCATTGGTTCATGTTTGGGCGGCTATTGGTTTATTTGTATCCGGACCGACTAAGGGAATCAGATTCTGGTCCTGTCGGGTTTAGATTGGGTACAAGATCCAAATCTGATCAGATTTGGTATTCCAACAGGTCTAGTTTCAAGCTTGAATTGGAATTTATAATAGGATTTGGATTGGGAATTGGAGTCTGGACTCATTTTCGGTTACACATGTGGACAGGTCCATAATAGAAACATGCCCTTCACATGATTTTTAATAATAAATATAATTAAATAATGGATAAAACTTTTTTGAAAAAATACCTTTGCATACCCGACCTGATCCAATTTCTAATTGGATCGAATCTGTGAACCTAAACCCCAATTGGGCTCGAAATATGGTTCCAGATCCAATTACATCTGGTCAGATGCGTTGGGTATGCGTGAGTCTAGGTGCCCATCAACGGTGTGACGTAAAAGAGACTTTCTGCCATACTATATATATATATATATATATATATATATATATATATATATATATATATATATATATATAGGAAAACGCTCACCTGCGAACCAGTTCGTACTGTAGTACGTCCGAACTTTTTTGAGAACCCATCATATGTGATGAATCTCGCAAATCTGAACCGTTCATGTGAAGCAGAACCTCATGAAACCCCATAGTATGAATTTATACTTTGATCCGAAACTTTGGTGGACCGTGAAAAATATAAACAGTTTCTTTTCTTCATGTGAATTTCTCTTTGCTATGGACGGTATGGATAAAAGTTTTAGATAAAAGTAAAACTTAGTCCTAGGGGGTTTCACTAGGTGCTGCTTCACATGAACGGTTCAGATTTGCGAGATTCATCACCTATGATGGGTTCTCAAAAAAAGTTAGACGCATACAACGCATTTCTGAACTGGTTCGCAGTGAGCGCTTCTCTATATATATATATATATATATATATATATATATATATATATATATATTTTGTAGCCTTAGTCTGCTATATATATATAGATATATATATATATTGTATATATATATATATATATATATATATATATACAATATATATATATCTATATATATATATATATATATATATATATATATATATATATATATATATATATATGTAGCCTTAGTCTGCTATCTCAGCAGTATCTGCTGCTGCTTTTGTTTTCTGTTTGTTTTTCCTTTCTTTTAATAAAATCTCGTTATCTTTCAATGTGTGTGTGTAGCATTACACTTTGGGGTGGTCACAAAATAAGGATTGCAATCAGATTATGGAAGTTCTTTCTAATTTGCCAGTTCAACTGGTTGTTTGTTTACAATTTTTTTTTTAATCAACATGTATGCACTGAAGGCCATTATTTATTCAGTTTATATTTTTATTATTTTTTGTGGGATCCAGTAACATTCTAATGCCTGCACAAAATCTCAAGCTGGATTTGATAAATCTCTCCTATCATTACTTCTCAATGCATGGTTAGCCAAGAATAGTTTCTACTCATTTGACATCTCTACATTTAGCTTTCAATTCAGAGAACTAAGCAAACTATTGTAGCAAAACCGCAACTGTATGCGTTTTATCTAGTAGGCTACATTATCTAGGCACTTGTTCAACTTTTCAACACGAGCTGTTTGTTCCTCCCAGCATGTAGCATCTGTTGTGCACCTGTGCTGTTGTGTGGTCGTTAATGGCCAAAGATGTTTTATCCATCTAGAAAGAAGAGATATTGTAGAAGGATAAAGAGGAGCTCACATGGGAATGGTGTTACTTGAGGACAGACAGTTTTAGTTGTTTGGAATGGCCCTATACGGATCATTGATTTAACGAGGCACTTGGCCCAAAATGATACTTACAACTTTTCTTAAGTCAAGAACATACTTTTTAAATTTGGTCAGGAAATGTGGATTGTGTTTGAGGTTATTTTGAATATTATTTAACTAAATCTTTATCTTGAATTATTTAGTAGTTTTTCTTGACTAATCTAGTGATTTGTTCAGCTTTTCATCTTCTTATGCATAATAGAAGGTACACATATTTCTATTATGATTTGTTTTGATTTTTTCTCTGCTTATGCGTAAAATGTTCTGATTTAAATATTAAGAACTACGTAGTGGCTTTCCCAATCTTCTAAACATTGGGTACATAGGTAGTCGTTCATACTAGACCATATCTGTGAAGCCACAGATTTTTTTTTTCCCCTTCTTGTAGTGTGGATGCATTTTCATCAAGACTACTTGGCAGTAAGAGTGAGGTGGATGTAAGTTCTCGAAACCTTAAATTAATCTTGAATCTTTATATCTTTATCGCTTCATTTATATGTTGTCGTCAAGGTCAACTTGTAACTCCTCAGAACCCGCTCTGCCATAAGACATTATGGTGCATGACGGTTCCTAGTAGGTTAAGTTGCAAATTATTATTAAGAATTGGTTGGATATCTTTTATTTTTTATAAATGTTGTTAATAGTTGGATGGATGATGAATGTATTTGCGAATGTAAATAAAAATAAAGAACTTATAATATATATATGTGTGTTATCAATGGAGGATAACATATATATATATATATATATTTAACATAATATATATATATGCTATCTAAGGAGTGAGTACCATCAGATTCGTATTCGACCCGGTGATGAGTGGAAAATAGCATTCAAGACCAAGAAAGGGTTGTATGAGTGGTTGGTCATGCCCTTCGGCCTATCGAATGCACCAAGTACTTTTATGCGTTTGATGAATCAAGTTCTAAAACTGTTCACTGGCCGATTTATGGTAGTATATTTTGATGATATATTGATATATAGTCAGGATGAGGTGGAGCACAGGAAACATCTCAGGCAGGTGCTGCAGGTCCTACAAATGAACAAGTTGTACCTCAACTTGAAGAAGTGTAGTTTTTTAACTAACAGCCTATTATTTTTAGAATTTGTTGTAACGTCCACAGGTATTTGTGTGGACGATGAAAAGGTGTGAGCTATTAGGGAATGGCCGATCCCAACAAACATTTATAAGGTGAAGAGTTTTCACAGGTTGGCGACTTTCTATCATCGATTTGTGTGAGATATTAACACCATAGTCGCGCCTATAACAGATTGCATGAAAAAAGGACCATTCCAGTGGACCGATAAAGCTGACAAGAGCTTTCATGAGATCAAGCATCGTTTGTCTACAACACCGGTCTTGGTGCTTCCTAATTTTGACATATTATTTGAGGTTAAGTGTGACGCTTCATACGTCGAAATTGGGGGAGTATTATCACAGGAAGGCAGTCCGATAGCCTTCTATGGCGAGAAGCTCAGCGAAGCCTAAAAGAAGTGGTCGACTTATGAGCTTGAGTTGTACGCAGTTGTTCAGGCACTGCGATATTGGCAGCATTATCTGATTCAAATAGAGTTTGTTCTATACACTGATCATTAAGCATTAAAGTTTATTAATAGTCAGACTAACATGAATCGCGTGCATGCTAGATGAGTTGCGTTTTTACAGGAATTCACATTAGTTCTGAAGCATAAGTCAGGGCAGCAGAATAAGGTGGCTAATGCACTTAGTCGTCGTGCATTACTACTTATTACGATGAGCAACAAGGTGGTCAGCTTTGACTGTCTTAAGGAGCTGTATGACGAGGATGAGGACTTCAAAGATTCTTGGGTGAAGTGCCAAGAAGGTCACCCCAGTGACCTTCATATACAGGACGATTTTCTCTTCAAAGGGAATCAATCATGCATCCCCCAAAGTTCTCTGAGGGAGCAGATTATTCAGGAGCTACATGAAGGTGGCCTCGGTGGACGCCTTGGGCGAGACAAGACTCAAGCTATTGTGAAAGAGCGGTATTACTGGCTGCAAGTACGTGATATGGGAAAAGCGATATAACATTGTCATATTTGTCAGACCTCTAAAGGGCAATCTCAGAATACGGGCCTCTACACCCTGTTACCTGTGTCTGACGGTCCTTGGGAGGATTTATCAATGGACTTCGTACTTGGTCTCCCATGAACACAATGCGGTATAGATTCGGTGTTCGTGGTGATAGATCGTTTCTTCAAGATGACACACTTTATTCCATGCAAGAAAACTCTCGATGCAACACACGTGGCGAATATATTCTTTAGGGAGGTCGTACGACTACACGGGGTCCCTAAGACCATTACTTCTGATCGTGACACAAAGTTCATTAGCCACTTTTGGAAGACTTTATGGACTCGATTCGATACACGACTTCAATTAAGCAGTGCTTACTACCCACAAACTAATGGGCAGACCGAAGTTGTGAATCGCATGTTAGGAAACCTCCTTCGCTGTATTTCAGGAGAAAAACTGAAGCAGTGGGATTTGGCCTTGTCTCAAGCAAAGTTTGAATTCAACAACATAGTGAACCGCTCGACAGGAAAATCACTGTTCCAGATTATCTATGGACAAGTGCCTCGCCACACGCTTAACTTGGTCCCTCTGCCCAAGCACTCAGGTATGAGCATTGCAACAGAACATATGGCAGACAAGATCATGGGCATCCATGCGGAAGTAAAGACCAAGCTAAATGCCTCGAACGAGAAGTACAAGGTCAAGCGGACAAGCACTGCCGATAAAAAGTGTTCGAGGTGGGCGACCGCGTTATGGTCCATCTGTGCAAAGAGAGATTTCTGATTGGGACGTACAACAAGTTAAAAAATAAGAAGATTAGACCTGTCCCAATCATTCGAAAGATCAATGACAACGCTTATGTTGTTAATCTGCCAGATAACATGGCGATCTCACGGACTTTCAACAGCGCAGACCTGACCGAGTATCATGAACCAGCGCAGGATGAGAACTCGAGGACGAGTTCTTTTAAAGTAGAGGGGACTGATGTATAGTGGGTTGCAGACAATTTCATGGCTAAGATGGATCAGAAAAGGCCCGGTCGTCGACAAAAGTGATCCGGACCATCGGACCTTAAATCGGGCGTATCTCGCAATCCGGAATGAGTTAGCTAACGTAAAATATATGATTTTAGGGTATAACGAGCTACTTTAGCCAACCAACCCTACTATGCCGGGTTGCGCAGCCTGGAATTGCGAAAAACCCCTGGATAGACGGTCGTTTCCCTGTTTTAATTTCGTTTTTACTATAAATAGTAAGTTTTAGTTTGATTATAACTCTTCATCCGTCGGGCTTTAGGAGTTGTGCCCAACGTGAAAAGAGCTTAGAATAATTAGGAGAACGGTTTGGTGAAGCCAAATAGGACACTTAGTATTTTTGGCCAAAAACCTTGCGCACTAGTAGACATCACAACCATCTATAAATAGTAAGTTTACTATTTATAGTAAGTCGCGGATTCTAGGAGTTTTAGTTGTAGTTTGATTCTGATTTCTTTCCCATTGCTTGGTACCCCTATTTAAAGGGTTGTGAACTCATTTTTAGTCATCAATTAATCAATTTTGAATTTCTTAGAATTTATTCTATTTTCTGCTTTCTTTCCTCGTGGATTTGAGAAGTCTCTATGAGGAGTCCAGAGAAGCTCCGTGGATTCAGAGTAGTTATCCTCATCACGTTCATCCCTGCGTCAATACCTTGTTTAGGGGGACATGAAATTTTGTAGCTTATGGTATGGTGCCCCAATATTGGTTGTATGTCACTAGTATGTAGTAGATAATATACTAGGTTCATCTTGGTGTGAAGACTCCTTTGAATGAATTAGATGGTAATATAAATTTGCAAAATGGGCATGCCCAACTCTAGCTGTAGGAGTTGAGAACATTTGCCCTCCTACGTGTTTGGTAGGTTAGCACTAGTAGCATTATTGCCATTTGATTTTTTATTTTTTTTCATTCTTTTCAAACAGAAGAATTAAATGGAATTTGGGGTTTTCTTTCTCCATATGGAGGGTGAGATAATTACGATTTGGTCATTTCCTCATTTGTTGAGCTGAATATTCACAACTGAATTCAGTTGTCCAAATGAAACTGTTGATACAATTGGGTTGTGATGATCTCAAGGCGATCTGTTTTTGGCATTTCAAACTATTTTGTTGCCCTGATTGTTGCTTACCTGACCATCGGAGTGTGCTAGAAACAGTTGAATTTGTTTAGGGCCTGTTTGGTGGCCCACTTAAAATGAGTTTTAGCTCATTTTGTTTAGTCGTTATTAGGAATCAGAGATCATGATTGTTGGTGATGTAGATTACTCCCAATCCTTACCAAAAAGAATGGTCAGGATTCAATTAAAGTGATATCTAATACATAACTATGATTTAACTAAAATAATATGAAATCGTTTTTAAGTGACACCCAAACAGGCTGTTAGGATTTCTTTTTCTGACGAATGATCTGATGTAATCAGTTGCACCCAACCGCTGGTGCAATCAGTCATTAGAAAACCAATCGAATTTGGGTCAGGTCAGGTTGTTTCACATCTATCTGATCAACATTGAGTTGATGGAAATGAAAATGGATATGTTAATACTGGGAAGAGAATTCATCAGATCCCACTGATGCAAAGAACGCATGGTTGTTGCATTAGGGTGCTCGTTTCTTATTATTATTTATTTTACCATGAGGGGGCTGTTAAATGCCAACTATGGCATGTTTTCTCACATTGTTATAGTTAGCAGAGTTGTATTTTATATTAAAAGAATGCTTTTTAATTTTTAAAACTATGTATATTTTAGACGATGGAAAAAAAAAAACTCATTTTTTCAGCAATAGAAAAATGTTTTTTAAAAACATGTTTTATTAAAAAAACATTTTGAGAGCAATTTGGAAAACAAGGATTGGCTTTCAACCTTTGATGGAATTGAGTAGTGTGAAAAGTTACAGTGGAGAAGGATCATGCATTTGCGAGGCGAAGAAGAAGGATATAGATCCACCATCCATTTGATTACTTATCCATGTTATTTCTCGTGCTTGTACAAATCTATTTATTTTCATTGGAGTTTTCTGCTCTTATTGCGTTGAAGGATTGTGGGCAATTTTATTGGTTTTGGAAGCACGTAGGGGAGATTAAAAGAATGCTTTGAAGTATGCTGTCTCAAGTTCTTGATCCATGTGTAAAAAAAAAAAAAAAAAAAAGTTCTTGATCCATGGATGTTCTCTGTCATCATCAATGAGATTGAAGATTTAGTGTTGCCAATGTTTCCTTTAGTCGCAATGTTTAGAAAAATTGTTTCCATCGGTCATATCCTAAGGGAAGAGAATGACATTGCTAGTGAACTTCCTGTTAGGTGGCACTTCCCAATGGGGGTATTACGTCCTCTCCCATGATGCAAACAAGTAGTTTTCTCTGTAATTTCTTTGCAGTAAAGTTTTCTGTAGTTGAAAGGAAATTAATCAACATTAGTTGGATCAGTAAGTTCGTGCACATGGGTTCATTTAAAATGGTCAAGTTTTTGTTAATTCCCTATCCTAGCAATTGGTTGTGGGTGTTTCCATGTCCACCTGCACCTTATGCAATCTTGATAGTTGGAATTGTTTTCTTCTCGTGTCCTTGTTTCATCAGTCTATTATAATAGTAGATAGCAACCATTCATCACCATTATTATCATTAGCACTGTCACACCTTCTTGGGATCGACTTTAGGTACCCTCTTTTGCCAATCACAAGATTGGAAACAGGAATTCCTCATGATTGACTGTCAAAAAGTTGGTGACCAACTTTGCAACTAGCTGCCAGGTAGAGTTTTCATAGATATCGGCCATTACATTCAAATATGAATGGTATATTTTTTCAAGAGTTCCACAGATATCAGCCATTGAAATTCAATAGAAATGGGTTGTTTGCTACAACCCATTTTATTCATTGAGAACAAAGTTCTTGTAAGAAAATGTAGAAGGTGATTTCTATAAAAAGAAGTTTGTTGGTGATTAAGTTCTCATTTTTCAATATTCCTAAATAGTTGATGCTTCTTTGTTTAGGTGTTGTTTGTATTTTGATAACCAACACTATAAGGGAAATGAACTGATAGCCAACGACAATCCTCTTGACTCATTCTCACATCCTAAGGGAACACTCTTTGTTTAAAGATCTTATTTAAGCATGTGAATCAAGCGGCCGAAGATGTGGCAGATCGGCTCAGGAAAAGAAAGTGTTGTTTTGATTTACCCTTTGCTCATGCAAGCTTTGGCCCCTGACTTGTTGGTTTTTTCCTTTGGCAGCTTGTCTTTTATTTCAGTTTTTCCCTTTCAAGTAAAATTATCATTATTCACAAAGAGCATGATGAATGGGCTGGAAGGGCCTGCAAGGAGGATGAGTAGCCAGAGGACTTGTATCAAGGTGGTGCAAAGGATATGAAGGCTTGCCCATTTACCAGAAATTGATAAGCTTGTTCTTCTTTGTCAAATTTCACTATTTATGTTTTATGGATTATTATGGCAAGAAGATTTAATTTTCTAATTTATTTTTCTTTGAATGGTTGGATCTTAGAATTGTACAATGAATCTATATATTTCCATTAACCTTTGAAAGAAGTCTATCTAATGGGCTTTGGCACATTTGTCTTTTGCAGACTAATCCAAATCCTTTGGAAGATAATGCAGCATATTCAGTTGTTAAGTTAATTTAGCTTTTCTACTTAAGCTGATTTCCTTTGCTCTTTTTTTTTTTCTACCAATAGCTATGGCATATCTTCTCAGTCATTTAAACTGATGGATGATTTATTGAAATAAATTTTTGTTTACATGCAGTATTTTGTTCATGTTGATGATACTGTCCCTCAAAAGGTACTTTAAAAGGTTTATTTTTCGTGGATTAGAGATGTATCACTTGAAGACATCATCATCAATAGCTTATATTGAAGTCCTCATTGTGTAATATAGTCTTTTAATCTGAAATAAAAAATTACTGGATGCACGAGGTGTCAAGAATTTCGTTGACTGATATATCAGGTGTAAGATTCAAAATAAAAAATGCCAAAATTTTTTTTACTAATTTTTGAACTCACCGACCGATTGGAGGTCCATCACTCTACTCATATTAGCGACGGACCTTATTCGTCGCTAATATTTTAATGGCTGACGGTTTTTTCAAAATTAAGCGACGGATTTTTTTTATTTTTTGCGACGTCGATAATCTACAACGGATTTTATCCATCAGAAAAAACCCAATAAATAGCGACGGACCAAGCGATGGATGAAATCCGTCATTTATTCAGTTTTACAATGGATTTGGTCCGTCGCAAATCCGCGATTTTGGCGTAGTGAGAGTTTAAAACAAATAAAGATAAAAGACTGAGGATACAGGAATCCACTTATAAAAATCACAATATGAATTTACTGATTCAATATATATCTCAATTAGAATGGCAGTCCTATCCTATCCAATCAGAAGATAATTCAGTTGAGTCATAAACATTAAGAAGAATATGATTTCAATTGATTGATTTTCTCATGAAATATTCAGATCTCAATCACTAGGAATCAAAAGTATCTAAAGCACCCGTAGGAGACATTAGATCAATCGGTTAAATAGATTGAATCCTTCTCTAAATCAAGGCTAAAATTTTACTAAATCAAAGCATTCATTGTACCCGAAGTGCACAACAAATTCAGAAATAAACAACTCAAAGACTTAAAAGTAAATTCAAACCAAATCAATTTTACTTTCATCATTTAAAATAATGTCATTGAAAAAATAAACTAAATACTGAAATTGAACTACGAGCTTCATCCCTTAGCCTTAGCTAAGAGATTATATAGTCATATCTAACTTAAAAACAAAAGAAAAACTAAAACATCTACTAAAACTTGTGAAGAAATCGAAGCGGAAGAATGTTGTCAGCGCTCCACCTAAGTCTTCTCTCCCTTTTCCAAACCCTAAGAAAATTATTTGGAATATCCTATGGACTCCTTTGAATAGTTTTGAAACTCAATCTTTTGACTGCCTCGAAAAAATCACAACGATTTTGAATTTACATAGCTATCACAACTTCGATGGCACCTTAGATGGGATCGATCCTCCTTCAATGGCATCAAACTCCTATCGAAGCATCGGGTAATTTAACAAACTGTCCAGCAACGAACTTTCGAAATTGCATATTTCTCGATGTCATCAAACCTCCTTCGATGGGATCGAACTTGGCTTCAATGGCATCGAACTGTCCTCAATGGCATCGAAGAATGCCCAAATGTCCAGCAACAAAATCAAAATTTTCATGATTTTTGGGTTGGGATCGAAGTAGCTTTGATGACATCGACACTTGTTTTGATAGCATCGAAAGGGTCGATTTCTATACTTCCGATTTTTTACACTTTGAATCTTTGATTTTCTTCCTTCCTCACTTGGTTTCCTTGCATCTTGGACTCTTGAATTCTTCAATCTTGACCCCCAAAGATCTAACTCTTCATCATCTTCTTTTGAGCTCTAAATCCATCTTTTTAAGCACATATTCATCCTAAGCTTTCAAATAACATCGCATGATGAAAATGTATATAATTAAATCAAATTAACACTTAAATGCCAAGAAAACTAATATAATTGAAGGATTAAATCTGTAATATTTGAGTCTCAACACACACCCCAACTAGCATTTTGCTAGTCCCGCGTAAAAAAATGTGAAAGATATTTTAAAAACAAATGAATAATTTTCATAAGCTCAAGCGGTTCTAAAAATAATCCAAATTATAGAAATCTAAAATACATTAATGTTGAGTACTACTTTCTCCTAAACCCTAGCACTCGATGAATGTCATAATCAAGTTCAAAGCATTAATCCTATAATCAGAACAATTCTAAACATTGAGTTCCATGGGTGTGTGGTGAAGTTTATACTTGTCACAACCAAAGATTCAGTTCTTTACTTTCATGATAATATTGGTGATCCAAATGAAATTTAGGAAACCAAAACCTAAACAAAAACTTTCCATATACTTCAACCTTTTGCTCATATAGCTTTAATTTTTTCATCGATGGTTTTCAAATTAATTTCATCTTTTTCTTCATCTTTACAGTCCTTTCAAGGAATTTCGATAGGTGTAAGTATTATGATTTGATTCCTCTTTGATTGTCAAATTTTGTGTGTCAAAACTTCTTCGTATGTCATGTGTTTATATCTTGATAAATTTGTTCGAGACACCTCGTCAACACTTGAAGTCTAGCTCAAAGAATTCTTCAAGCTTCATGATAGTTCAAGCTACAATATTAAGAGAGAACTCAGGGTCAAGACTCAAGTTCAAGTGAAAGTCGAAGTTCAAGATTCAAATCTAAATGCGGGACTCAAGTACAACTTAAAGTAACATTGAAGCTTCTGAAGTAGTTAAGCTACATCGAGAAGAAATCAAGCTTCGTAAAGATCAAAGTCTAAGCAAATGAAGTGTTCAATGTCCATACTTCATGTTCCAGATTTGATAGACCATTAGATTGACCTTAGGGTAGGTCACTTTGGATACATAATTCAAATGAATATTATTACATGATTTTGATCTACTCTAAGACCAGTCCTAGACCCTGTTCGACCAGTCCTAAGATCGTCTCGACCACTCTAAGAAGTTCTAAGACCAGATCCTAAAATGGTTGCAATTTATCGATTTTTTTGTTACTTATGACCGGGCCCCCTGAGTCACTCTACGGCCGTGAGATGGTTCGACTCGACCTTCGACCAGTCGTAAGGCTTCGACTCAAACTCCAGCAACGAAATCAATTGTTGCACGACCAGTCGTGGACTGCTTTCGATCAGTCGTGGACTGCCTACGACCGGTCGTACAACGGTCTGATGCGATCGCACTCAAAAATTCAAAAATCAGTTTATTCCAAGACTAGTCGTGGTAACCCTAGGACCAGTCGAAGACGAACTTCTTCAGCTATAAATAGCACACGAATTTCAGATTTTTTCATTGAAAAAATTAAGTGAATTCAAGGCTCCACTCTGAGATAAGTCTGCGTTTATTTTTAAGCTATTTTGTGCATAATTTCTTTCTCTTTTTGATAGCTTATTTAATTTGATTTTGTTTCTGTATTCCAATCTGATTTGAAAAGAGGAATTGACTTATTCATTCTTCTTGGAATCAAAATCAAATATAGCTATGCCCAACTAGTTTAAATCTAAAATCAATTAGAACTTAGAACCATATTAAAGTGAGTAGTGGACATTGAACTTCTATATTCGAACATCTACTCCAATTGGTTCTTCCGGGCAGCTACAAGAGGAGAAATTCAGGTATTTTACAATTCTGTAAATTCCATTCTATTTTAGTTTTTTTATTTGGGATTCGCTAGAAAATCTCAATTTGTGTGATTATCTGAGGAGAGCCAGAAAACTCAGAAGTGTGAGTTTTTGAATTGTGTAAGCCCAAGTTAAAGATACAATTGTAAAGGTTTTGGGTGAACCTGTGAAAACCTATTTGATAGTGAACGCTAATATCCTCTGTGTAAGGATATTAGGAGTGAAATAGCATTCTGTGTGGCTGTTGAAAGACAGTTGGTGTTCACACAGGTGAACCACTATAACTCTTTGCTTATGGATTGAATGCTTGCTTAATTTTCATATCTTTTGTCATTCAATTGTGTGGAATGTACATGTGGATGTGAATGTTGTAACAATTTACATTTCAAGCAAGTGTGGGGATTGTTGTAATAAATTAGATCTGTATTTCTGCATTTAATTTCAATTCTTTGTTATTAATTTATTTCTATTAAAATTGAGTTCTTGATCCAAAAGATGTTCTAGAAATAAGGTTGTCCTACCATAAGCCCTTGTTTATTATGGTGTAAGGTTGTCCTTAAAACTGAATTTGTATCAATCTCTCAATACTTATTTATTAAGGTGATTTGATTTCAGCATTGTGAATTGATTTATAATTGTAAGGCTATTGATTAATCTTATTCCACTGATTTTATTTTAATTTGGCATAGTCCTATTCACCCCCCCCCTCTCTAGGACATATAGCTTGGCCTTTTCAAGTGGTATCAAAGCCTAATAGCTCGTTTTATTATTTTTTTTGGATTTATTTCCTGAGCTAACGATCTAAGCTATATTAATAAGATGTTAAATTTTGATAGCCTTTCAGTCACTAGGCCTCCACCCTTTGATGGCTCCAACTATGCCTATTGGAAAGCCAGAATGAGGATCTTCCTCAAATCAATGGATAAGAGTGTGTGGCGAGCCACAGTGACCGAATGGAACTCTTCTGCCATTGAAGTAACTGAATCTGACGGTTCAAAATCTGTACCTGCTTATTATTTATGGACCACCCTTCAGAAAAGTGAGTATAGTGTCAATGCTAAAGCACTAAATGCAATCACTTGCGCACTATCATTGGATGAGTTCAAAAGAATTATATCTTGTGATACTGTAAAGCAAGCCTGGGATATACTAGAAATGACACACGGGGTACATCAATTGTCAAAAAGTCTAAAGTCCAACTCCTCACAACCAAATTTGAAGAAATACATATGGAGGAAAATGAAATGTTTATAGACTTTTACACTAGACTAAATGACATTGTAAACTCTATGTGGGGTCTTGGCGATAAAATTTCAGAAAGTAAAGTGTGTGCAAAGATACTACACTCACTTCCTAAACGGTTCAATTCTAAAGTAACCGCGATCCAGGAACTTCGTGATACGGATAATATGAGGGTAGAAGAACTAGTTGGTTCTTTACAAACCTATGAATTAAATTTTAAAGCTCCTAAAGGTAAATCTATAGCTTTGAAATCTTCTAAAGGTATTTCTCAAGAAAACTCAGATTTAGAAATTTCTGAAGATGATATGGCTCTTTTGGCGAAAAAGTTTTATAAAATTTTTAAAAGCAAGAAAATGGTTAACTTTCAAAAGGCAAATGAAAAGAAAAGATCTAAACCTAAGTCCAAAACTTGGAAGTCTTTGAAGACAGTCAGTGTTACAACTGCCAAGAGTATGGGCATTTAGCAAACAAATGTCCTAAAAGGACGGACTAAGGAAGGGTATGTTGGCTACTTGGGATGAATCGTCTAATTCTGAAGCATCTTCAATCGAAAATTAAACCGAGGCCGGGCAAGTGAAGTTAAAGCCCTTATGACTCTAGCCAAGTTTACTTTTTCAAATCACGATGATTCAACAAGTGAAGAAAATTTGAATAGTGATTATGAAAATGAAGAAGATCTTCAAGATGCTTATAATGCCTTATATAAGGAAAGTTGTAAAATTGTTGTCAAACTTAAGCTTCAAAAAGAAAAGTTTTCTAAACTCAAAGAATGTTTTGAAACTCTTGGTATAGAAAAATCGCATATTTCAGATTGTTTTGAAAAATAAAAATGTGATTTGGAATTCAAAACCTCCTTGATTGATGATTTAAAATCTGAAAATGAGAAACTTAAAAATGAAGTATCTTCTCTTCTGAGTTTGAAGGATACATAGAGATATGCCCAGGGTGATCTAAAGTTAGAAAAATTATTATCCGGATCAAGAAAATGTGGCGATAGATCCGGGTTGCGCTATGAGAAAAATACATCTCCTAAACAGAAGTATACCTCTCCCAACTTTGTGAAAGGAGAAACTTCTAACTCAAAAGGAAAGGTACTAATCAAGTTTTTTCTAAAAATACAAAAACTTTTCATAAACCTAAAAGCAGCTATATAAATTTTAAAAATCAGAACAGAAATTCTCTTGGTGAAAAAATAATTGATTTACTTAAGGAGCTCTTAAAATCTAACTCTGTAGGTCATTCTTATAACATCAGACAAAAGAAGACCAACTATGTTCTTAAACCCAAAACAGTTATGAAATGGGTTCCTAAAGTTGCTTGCTTGGTTGCCCGCACTGCATTAAAAGCAACAAGCCATTCAAAATAGTACCTAGACAATGGATGTTCCAGGCACATGACAGGTGACAAGGCTTTATTTACCGATCTAAAAGATATGACTGATGGATCAGTCACATTTGGTGATGGTAGCAACTGCAAGATTATTGGCCAAGGTACGGTTCAATTTTATAATCTTCCCTTATTTAAGAATGTCTTATATGTTGAGGGATTAAAACACAACCTGTTAAGCATATCTCAAATATGTGACAACAACTATAGTGTTAAATTTTCTAATCAAGGTTGTGAGATTATAGATAAAAAGGGTTCTGTAATATTAACTGATCGCAGAACTTCTGAAAACTGCTATATAGTATGCAATGGAAGCTCATTTAATCAAACATGTTACATGGTCTATACTGATGAGACAGAATTATGACATAAATGCCTTGGACATGTACACTACCGAAATTTGTGCAGATTGAGCAAAGGAAAACTAATTAGAGGTCTACCTAAAGTGCAAAAAGTAGATAAAATATGTGGTGAATGCCAGTATGGTAAACAAACGAGGAGCTCTCACAAAAAGGTGAACTCCAATACCACCACAAGACCACTCGAGCTTATTCACATGGATCTTATAGGACCAACCAGAACGGAAAGTTGAGGTGGCAAAAAATACATCTTGGTTATCGTAGATGATTATACAAGATACACTTGGGTTTCATTTTTGAGGGACAAATCAGAAACCCTTGATGAAGTGAAAAAGACTATAAAACGGATCCAAACTGAAAAATGTTCTCAAGTTAGTAAGATCCGTAGTGATCATGGATCCGAGTTTGAAAATAGTAGTTTTGAGAAATTCTGTAGCGATCAGGGAATATCACATGAATTCTCTGCACCTAAGACTCCTCAACAAAATGGAATTGTCGAGAGGAAAAATAGAGTGCTTAAAGAAATGGGAAATATTATGCTAAATAGCATGAAACTTTTCAGGAATCTCTGAGCTGAAGCAGTGAATACCGCCTGCTACATTATTAACCGTGTTTATATTTGCAAATCTAATGATAAAACGGCTTATGAAATGTGATTTGAGAAAAAGCCTTCTGTCAAATACTTTCGAGTTTTTAGCAGCAAGTGCTATATTTTGCGGGACCGTGAAAATTTGGGAAAGTTCGTCACTACGAGTGATGAAGGGATCTTTTTAAGATATTCTTTAAACAGTCGTGCATATCGTGTTCTGAACAACAGGACAGGTGTGATTCAAGAGTCAATAAATGTTGTAATTGACGATCATTTGAATACACCTGCCTCTAGTTCAGATAATGATGAAGTTCTTATACTTGAAAAACCAGAAACTTCATCAAGTGAAACTAATTCTGAATTTAGGACTGTTAAAGATCATCCAACTTCTCAAATACTTGAAAACCCTCTCACTGGTGTGCGTACTCATAGACAATTAGAGGACATATGTAACTACGTATGCTTTACATCCCAAATAGAACCGGTTAACGTGAAAGAAGTACTTTCTGATGAAAACTGGACAGTTGCGATGCAGGAAGAACTTAATCAGTTTGTCAGAAATGATGTGTGGTACCTTGTTCTTAGACCTAAAGACAAACATATTATTGGAACAAAATGGATTTTCAAAAACAAGTCTGATGAACTTGGAAATATTATTCGAAATAAAGCAAGGTTAGTTGTACAGGGGTACACACAAATTGAAGGTATTGACTATGATGAAACCTTTGCCCCTGTAGCTCATCTTGAATCAATCAGACTTTTTATTTTAATTACTTGCTTTAGGAAAATTAAAATTTACCAAATGGATGTAAAGAGTGCCTTTTTGAATGGTGATTTACATGAAGAGGTATATGTTGAACAACCTACAGGGGTTTGTAGACCCTAAGTTTACTAATCATGTGTATCGTCTTAAAAGGCTCTTTATGGTCTGAAACAAGTTCCCGAGCATGGTACAAAAAAAACCGACTAAGTTTTTACTAAGTCATAATTTTCAGATGGGAAGTGTTGATAAGACGCTCTTTGTTAAGAAACATAATAATGATATTCTAATGGTTCAAATATATGTTGATGATATTATTTATGGATCAACCTGTACTAACATGACTGTTGAGTTTGCAGATTTAATGAAATCTAAGTTCGAAATGAGCATGGTTGGTGAATTAAATTATTTCCTAGGGTTGCAAGTAAAACAGTAATCTGATGGAATTTTTATTTCACAAACAAAGTATGCATTAAACTTGATTAAGAGATTCGGATTTGAAAATGGTAAGAACTTTGATACTCCTATGAGTACAACTCTAAGACTTTCAAAAGACTCTACATGTAAAGATGTAGATCCTAAATTGTATCGTAGTATGATAGGTAGCCTACTTTACCTAACTGCAAGTAGACCTGATATTGCTTTAAGTGTTGAAATTTGTGCTAAATATCAGTCTAATCCTAAAGAATCTCACTTAACTGCTGTTAAACAAATTATTAGATATATCGCAAGTTCAGTTAATCTGGGTCTTTGGTATCCCTATGATACTAGTATTCAATTGGCTGGGTATTCGGATGCTGATTGGGCAGGAAATATAGATGATAGAAAATTAACCAGCGGTAGTTGTTTTTACATTGGAAACTGTCTGGTTTCTTAGTTTAGCAAGAAGCAAAGTTCCATATCACTCTCAACTGCTGAGGCCAAATATATTGCAGTAGGAAATGCATGTACTCAGTTGGTTTGGATGAAATGTATACTGAGTGATTATGGAATTGCACAAGACTCAATGGTTTTATACTGTGATAATTCCAAAGTCGATAAACATTTCAAAAACCAATCCAAAGATTCACGTACTAAGCACATTGACATTTGGTTTCATTATATTCGTGAATTAGTGGAAGAAAAAATAGTATCTTTAGAATATATTCCTACCGAGACTCAGCTTACTGACATTTTCACTAAACCGCTCGACAAAAGCAGGTTTAACAAATCGAAATTTGATCTTGGTATGTGCAATTTTAAATGATTGATTATGTATATTTGTATCATATTGTATATAATGTTAATATGTTTAAATTTCAAAATTCTGTGAAAATTGCATATTTTTTTTCTGGTCTAAGACCGGTCGAGAATGTGCTTGACCGGTCTTGCTACGACCAGTCGAGTATGTCACAAAACTGGTCATGCGCGCTGTGATCTTTTTAATTTAAGGAAAACTTGTTTCTTCTTCATTCTAACCCTCCTCACCAACGAGTCGAGCTTCGACTAGTCGAACCCTTGTGTTCGATTCCTCCAGATTAGAGTGATTTTTCTTGTTTTCTTGGAGAATCTTAATCTTTACTCTTAATTTTCTTAATCATTGTTGTTTATTTCATATAAATCTTCAACTTTTTGGGTTCCTCTTCCTTTTTATTGAATCTAGAGAAACTCATCTATATTTTCTTAAACTTTCTTTCATTTCTTCAAGAATATGGAATCTAGAGGTAAAAAGAAAATTCATAGAGGTGCTTCTTCTTCTCGTACAAATGCTATCACTAGACGTCATCTTAGAGATCCTGAAGATGATCCACCACATGTTCGAGATTTGCGATGCGCAATGTTATTGTTAAAAAAGCTGTTAGTTTAAATCATATTGCTCCTTACGGTCTCCTTCCTCTCCTTCAATCTGTAAGATGGGAAAACATTTTACGCTAGGGTGGGCTGGCATACCAGTCCATTGCACAGGCCATGGTTGCATGCATATCTAACTTTTCTGCTGAGCAATTGACTTTTACTATTGATACTAGAGAAGAGTAGTTTCATGTTGATCGACACTTAATTTTCGGCCTTATGGATATTCAAGTAAATGATGATGGTGTTCATCCTAGTGCACTTGTTGAGAAAGCATCAGAATCGGAAAAACGTATTTTTATTAGAGCATTGTGTAACATGAATGCACTATGGACTGCAAATGGAAATGCCCTTAAAACCAGATACTTGTTACCCAAATACAGAGTTTTACATCGTATCTTCACTTCTAATCTGTATCCCCGCTCTGGAAACAAGACTGAGTTGACTCTGTTTATGGTTCATATTTTGTACTCTATCGTTACTGGTGCTAATATCTGTTTGCCCTCCTTGATTTGTTCCTCTATCATTCAAATTCGTAGTCATCCTGGTCATGGTGATATTCCATTTGGATATCTGTTAAATGTATTAGCCACTCACATGTTAGTCGCTATGCCCGTCGGTGAGGCTCCTATGCAACACCTCATATTTAACAATTCCAACCTGAATAAAATGAAGTTGGGTTTGGCTCCTGGTCAAGTTGATGTTGATGCGGGTGATGCTGCTGCTGAAGCTGAGATGGGTGTCGACGGTGATGAGTTGCCGGCCGATGATATTGACATGGATGATATTTTTAATGAAATTGATTCTGATTCTGGAAATGATCCAGACTTTAAACCATCTGATTTCAATGCACGTCTTAGTGCATTAGAGGAAAAGGTAGAACAAATGAATGTTGGCCACAATCAACAATTTAAAAATATGCGCAAATATTTTAGGCGCTTACAGAAGAACCTTCATCAAAGTGATCCTAACATTCCTGCTCCATCTTCTGGTTCCGATTGAGAATGTTTAATCTTTGGTCTGTAACAAGTTTACTAAGTTTTTTCGTTGATTGTGTGGATTACTGTCTTAAAACATCACTTGTTAACTCTTTTAATATGTACTCTAACTCACCTTGCTTACTCCTTTTGGTTTGTTCTTCACTCTGCACTTTTTATCATTCTATCTTTCTGAGTTGCTATCTCTATTTCTGTCTTTCATGTCCTATCTTTGTTTCTTCCTTTGTCATATTTTGACAAAAAGGGGGAGAATGTGTGAATTTCTATTTATGAGGTATGATTGATATGATATGATGTATATTATATATACCTACTCAGAGGGAGTCGAGGTGTATTAAAGTGTATTAACTCAGGGGGCGTTGAGTTGTCTCAGTTGCTTATTTTATGACAACTGGTACATGATTTGTTATTATATAATGTGATGCTTATCTTATTGAAGTATGAGAAGTGTTTTGTCACAAACTTGACAAAGGGGAAGATTGTAAGTACTATGATTTGATTCCTCTTTGATTACAAATTTTGTGTGTCAAAACTTCTTCGTATGTCGTGTGTTTATATCTTGATAAATTTGTTCGAGACACCTCGTCAACACTTGAAGTCTAGCTCAAAGAATTCTTCAAGCTTCATGATAGTTCAAGCTACAATATTAAGAGAGAACTCAGGGTCAAGACTCAAGTTTAAGTGTAAGTCGAAGTTAAAGATTCAAATCTAAATACGGGACTCAAGTACAACTTAAAGTAACATTGAAGCTTCTGAAGTAGTCAAGCTACATCGAGAAGAAATCAAGCTTCATAAAGATTAAAGTCTAAGCAAATGAAGTGTTCAATGTCCATACTTCATGTTCCAGGTTTGATAGACCATTAGATTGACCTTAGGGTATGTCACTTTGGATACATAATTCAAATGAATATTATTACATGATTTTGGTCTACTCTAAGACCAGTCCTAGACCCTGTTCGACTAGTCCTAGCACTGTCTCGACCAGTCTAAGAAGTTCCAAGACCAATCCTAAAATTGTTGCAATTTATCGAATTTTTTGGTTCGCCTACGACCAGTCCTGGAGTCTGCTCGACCAGTTGTGAGATGGTGTCGACTCGACCTTTGACCAGTCGTAAGGCTTCGACTAAACTCCAGCAACTAAATCAATTGTTGTACGAGCAGTCGTAGAGGGGTCTCGACCAGTCATGGACTGCTTTCGACCAGTCGTGGACTGCCTACGACCGGTCGTACAACGGTCTGATACGATCGCGCTCAAAAATTCAAAAATCAGTTTATTCTAAGACCAGTCGTGGTAACCCTAGGACCAGTTGAAGACGAACTTCTTTAGCTATAAATAGCACACAAATTTCAGAGTTTTTCATTGAAAAAAATTAAGTGAATTCAAGGCTCCACTCTGAGATAAGTCTGCATTTATTTTTAAGCTATTTTGTGCATAATTTCTCTCTTTTTGATAGCTTATTTAATTTGATTTTGTTTCTATATTCCAATCTGATTTGAAAAGAGGAATTGACTTATTTCTTCTTCTTGGAATCAAAATCAAATATAGCTACGCCCAACTGGTTTAAATCTAAAATCAATTAGAACTTAAAACCATATTAAAGTGAGTAGTGGACATTAAACTTCTATATTCGAACGTCTACTCCAATTGGTTCTTTTGGGAAGCTACAAGAGGAGAAATCCAGGTATTTTACAATTCTGTAAATTCCATTCTATTTTGGTTTTTTTATTTGGGATTCGCTAGAAAAATCTCAATTTGTATGGTTATCTGAGGAGAGCCAGAAAACTCAGAAGTGTGGGTTTTCGAATTGTGTAAGCCCAAGTTAAAAACACAATTGTAAAGGTTTTGGGTGAACCTTTGAAACCCTATTTGATAGTGAACGCTAATATCCCCTGTGTAAGGATATTAGGAGGGGAGTAGCATTCTGTGTGGCTGTTGAAAGACAGTTGGTGTTCATACAGGCGAACCACTATAATTCTTTGTCTTGTGGATTGAATGCTTGCTTAATTTTCATATCTTTTGTCATTCAATTGTGTGGAATGTACATGTGGATGTGAATATTGTAACAATTTACATTTCAAGCAAGTGTGGGGATTGTTGTAATAAATTAGATCTATATTTCTGCATTTAATTTCAATTCTTTGCTATTCATTTATTTCTATTAAAATTGAGTTCTTGATCCAAAAGATGTTCTAGAAATAAGGTTGTCCTACCATAAGCCCTTGTTTATTATGGTGTAAGGTTGTCCTTAGAACTGAATTTGTATTAATCTCTCAATACTTATTTATTAAGGTGATTTGATTTCAACATTGTGATTTGATTTATAATTGTAAGGCTATTGATTAATCTTATTCCGCTGATTTTATTTTAATTTGGCATAGTCCTATTCGCCCCCCCTCTAGGACATATAGCTTGGCCTTTTCAATAGGTAACCCTTTTCGATGCTAACTATTTTTTAGCTAGGTATTTGTAATGTCTTGGAAAAATCTGTATAAAGACCTGAGTAACACCTCAGGAGGAAATCACTCAGGACCAAATCCTTTAGAAATTAAATGAAATTAACTAAGTGCTAAACTAGATTAGCTATGAAATTCGCTTGAACCACTTTCAATACGAACTTCAAGACCCAAAACCTGTAGAATCATTAACGCTACATTTCCCTATAATCTAGGATCAATCTCAAAACCCAGTTGCTCTTGGGAGCATCTTGAAACTCTACATCAGACCTAGACTGCACGTCGAAAGTCTGATGACCACGAAACTAAATCGTTATGACCGCTTTACTGGGCTTGATGACCATCTCAGAAATTAAGTCCTGATGATATCCAGAAGTGCACAACTTGAGCCCGGAGCGAAGTATGTGAGAAACGCGAATATCTTTAAAATTTGAACTCAGATTTAAGTGATTTGGGCCTTGCAGTTACGGGCCAAATCTAAGGTTTCAGACCGTCAGAATCTGACCCAATTACACTCTCGGATTAGGAAAAATTTCACGCACATGTCGGTGTACTTGTGGCCCTGATCAAGTATCGGTGACCGTTGAACTGAAACTGGTCCACTACGGCTAATCTATAAATCCGATCGGACCGAAAACTTAACTCGACCTAGATACAATGTCTGGGTACTTAAGTCCGACCGCACGCAGAAAGGGGGCCTCAAGAAGTGCTTCATTAGATCGGAACAGATGTCATTTGGATATAACCTAAGTATATAATGGCCCTAGGGCCATTTCTATCAGTTTTGGGCCTATATAAGTGGCTTAACCTAGCTCTCTCTCATTCCATACGAATTTGGAAAACCTAGGAGAGAGAAGAGAGCAAAGAGAGAAGGAAAGAGAGAGAAAGTGGGAGAGAGTTCTTAGGATTTTATCCCGCCGCTTCATGCACCTAACTGCCACTTCTGTATCGTTATTCCAGTGATTCCGATGCCGTTCTTACGTAAGAAAACATAACCTTAATCTGTTTTAGGATTTCAAATAGTGTAAGTGATGAAATAGCTAACCTATTTCATACTGTAGGTTGTCGTTGTGCCATGGCCAAAGACTCGGTATACAAACTAAGTTCGATACTTGTTTATTGGCGAAAGGTACAGACTGTAAACGTTTAGGTTATGGTTTTCAAGGATTTCAATGTCAGTTAGTGATTTATGACTGACTTGATTGCTATTACATGTGTTTAGATATGATGACTTCCGTAAATTACATATATATAAACTATTTTTTTTTAATGCATTCCAAGTGATTGTTGAAATGTTTGAATGAATGTGGAATTATGATTTGTGCATGTTATAACTATTGATTACAAATATATTATTATTGTATGCGTGACATCTCCTATGCGGAAGCATTTGCTACGATATGTGGTTTAACAAATTTATTACATGTATGTAGTATGTGTAGTTTAAGTGTTTGGTAAATTGCCTGAATGAGAAAATATTTGATGTGATGTACCTAACGAGAGTGTTGAGATAGGATTCTCAATCCCTTATACATAGTTAGAGTTTCCTTTATGTAACCTATCTTACTACTATGTGATTTACTGTTGAAATGCCTATGTATGCTAACATGTGTAGTATGTGCTATGTTGAAATGCTCAGATAATAGTTGTATTTCAGATTTGGTTGTCGCATGCAGTCTTGGTTACTATATGCATATACAATTGCTTGAAGTGTTTTTGGGACTATGGTATAGTCCAGGCAATCGGTAACGGCTTATGATCGGTGGCCGAATTTATTTAGCCATGATGGATACGTTCAATGAATTTGAGTCGTACGTCATTTTGACGACAGTGGTTAGGCCACATGGAGTACTTACATGCTCCATATCGATCGGTTGACGTGGGCTCATACCAGTCGAGCACGTCAAGTAACCCGATTGACCCGATGTATGTTCACCATGTATGGATGCTATTGCTTGAACCTAAGGTACCAAACTCACCAGTGAATCCCGCTAACCTTGGTACCTCGATCCGCAAGACTCATGAGCCAGACATAGTGGTATGGGATACCGTGGTCGAGCTGTCGGCCTACGCTGGGGCGACGAGCCTCCCCGTAGTGACCAGTAAGTAACACCGCCTCGTGAGCCAAATACAGTGGTACGAGACGCTGTATTTGAGCTGTCAGCCTACATTGATCAGGTGACGAGCCCTTTGTAGTGACCTCGAGCATACTCTGAGACTGCGTTGAGACGACGAGCCTTTCCTTAACAACTAGAGTATAAACTAGGCCTACACTGATCAGGTGACGAGCCCTTTGTAGTGACCTAGAACCGTAACATCGTATGAGATTTACTAGGACTGACGACCCTAGAGTGGATCATTGTTTGGGAATTGATATAAGGGAGGTACCTTAGTTTTCCAATCCTGTTGTATGAAAAGGACTAATAAGAACTTAGAAATCACGCTCATGCACCGCATTGCATGTGCCGTTTGGCGTTGGGTAAAGCACTAAGGAAGTGACTGACATGCCATAACCGTGAGATGAAGATCGCAGAGGGAGTGCAGGTGAGGGCATGCATCATTACTACATGTCATTCTTGCATTAATCAAAGTACTTAGGGATGTTTGATGGTATTGCTTTATTATTACTACTTGACTGAATTGATAACATGTTAACCTTTGCTTTATAGTTCCACTGAGTTAATCATGCACTCCCACGTTATGGGATGGTGTTGTACACAATGCCTATGAGGCAGAGCTGGACTTTGAGGATGACGAGGAGGCATTCTCCTACATGCAGTTTTCAGGCGAGTTCATGTGAGTAGTGTCCTGATCGACAAAAATTTCTAGGATATTGACTAGATGACATTACACCTTTTGTATATTTTGGAATTGTACATGTAATTATTTAACCTAGTAACAAAATCACACTTCGGAGACGTACTGCAGTTCATATATCGTAGACATGTATTACAGTCTTCCGCTTGCAATCTCACTTATCTCTGGAGTATGATATGCTGTTTTGGTATAATCTCATTCATGTTTTATGCACTAATACGGACAACATTTAATCATCATTATCTATGTTGCATAAGTGATGCATTGGAACTCAGGAGCTGGGCCTATGCTCGACCCCCGATTTTTAGGGCGTTACAAGTTGGTATCACAGCATGATTTGGATTAAACTGGACCTACGTTATGGTCACACGATGTCCACTGACATACTTTGACTTAGGAGGGTGCGATAAAACGTAGAAACGGGTATAGGATCTTCGGTTTCGTTAGTTGTTGGGTTTGACCAAAACTGACCATCGTAGTACACCCCGCAAGCACCTTTGACTGTGTAAAAAGATCCAAATCTCCCTCTAGTCCATCAATTGATGAGTATGGACGTCAACTCGATAAATCCCACACGTGAACCATACCAAAGGTGTGAATATACACGTTATGGGACACGAAATCGGGGGGCCCAAATCGCACAAAATGGTGGGACCCATGGAGGTCCCCACGCAATACGGCACCCCGGGAAGGGGGGTGGCCACTGCCCAACTGCAGTGGCACCGCACCCAGGTCCAGCGGATTGCAGTGCCGCCTCGCCCACCGTGACGACACCGCCCCCAGGTCCAGCGGATCGCGGTGGCGCCACGCCAACCGCGGTGCACCACACCCGGTCACCCGGTCCTGTCGGGCCGCGTCAGGCCAATGCTTGTAAAGGGCTGTGGGGCCCACAAAATTGGGTGGGGCCCCTTTTATTCTCTCTATTGGCTTCTTTTCCTCTATTCCCCTCCCTCCAAGCTTCCCAAACCTCTCAAAATCTCACCATTCTCCCTCAAATCTCTCCCCCATCCTCACACCTTCTTCATCTTCTTCACTACAAGCCCACCTCCCACTATTTCTTTCAAAACTATCTCCCATTTCCCCTATTTTCATTCATTTGAGTGTACAAACCCTTCTTTGTGCCTCTAAAACCTCAAGTTCCACAACCCCCTTCATCCTCCCATCTTATCTTGCTCAAATGGCTCTTTTCGAACTTGTTACAGCAATTTTCTCCATTTCCACACTTCTTTCCCTCATGGGGAAGAAGAGAGCTCCTACGGAGGAAGCCGGGCCTAGTTACCCTACCTGTTCGAGGAAGAAGGCGGGCGCCGAACCTAGCACAATCGATGTCCAAGAGCGAAGGTCGAAGTGGGAGCTCAATCCCTGACTCCCGCTTGAGCAAGTTCTACCAGCGAGCTTCGAGCAAGGCCTATTTGGTGGCTGTAGAGTTATGCTTAAAGCTCATGTGGACGAGAGGCTGTTTGGGACGTATCTGATAATGGACCACTTGGCAAACAACGGGTGGGGTCCCATATTCCAGGGCAAGTCTCATGCGTAGAACATGGTTCGAGCCTTCTATGCGAATATACGGGACCCATCGCTAGAGCCTCTGCAGTTCAAGATTCCATTCAGAAGACAAGAAGCAATGATTGATGTTAATTTGGTCTCCCGGCTCATGGGAGTTCCGCATGGGGAGGTGAACGCTAGCGATAAGCCTCTTAAAAATGAGCTAGAAAGAGATCGCCGCATGCGTTACCTGTACAGCAAGTTAGCTCATTAGAAGGAAGGCAGAAGCCTCCCGGCGTCGGAGATGACAGACGAATTTCGATTCCTTCACCACATATTCACGTATAACATGTATCCTAGGTGGGGTAACTATACTGAATGTACTCGCCTGATGGTAGACTTCCTGTATAGAGCTAGGCAGGGAGACAAGCTGTGTCTGCCTACGTTTACCTTGCTACAGATTGTCCAGATGGCGCATTCTCTAAGGAATGATGTCTCGCTATCATTTGGCCGACTCATATGTAAGATTGCCCGAGAGTTCACCTACAGACTTAACATGGATGACCTTACGCCGATCCACTACGTCAATGAGGCTACGCTTAACAACATAGGGATTGACCCTCGATAGCGTCAAGCTCGACTTGACGAGCAGGGAGATGAGACAGACACTGAAGAGGAAGGAAACGATGAGATAGAAGAAGAGGATGAGGTAGAGGAAGAGGAGGCCCGGGACACCGATGGGGGCTCTCCTCCTACCACACAGGAGCGTGGCAGTGATCGGGTTGTTTCAGAAGCTCGTTGGGCTCGAATCGAGGAGAGTCAAGCCGCCCTGCGACAGGAAGTCGGGCAGGTCTAGGCCGAACTTGGAGAGACCCGAGCCAGGGTTGAAGAGCATCAAGCCTTCACAAAGTGGAAATTTAGCAAGGTGTCTCGCACCTTGAGGGCCATCCTGTGCTGTGTACAGGACAAGAGTGCACATCCACTGTCACCGGATTCCGACGACTAGTCGTACCTGTAGTATTCTTCTGTTTTGTTTTGTTGCTTGTTCACTTCTTGTTACCAGGTATAGCCTTGTTAGGCCTCGTAATGTGGTAAATTGGCTTGTAGGTTGTAGTGTTTGAAGCCTGCTTATGTTAGCCCTCATACATTTTCTATCATGATTCATGAAATATTGCATTTCATGTATGGTGACAAGTTTTGTTTAATGAAATGCATGGAGTTTCCTTAAGCTGTGTGTGAATGTTGTGTTTGAGTATGCTGAATCTGACCTGGGTTGCACCCTATGTTGGATATAAGGCATGCCACCTAAGAGCACACGGAGCTCGGCACATATCTCACTGAGTGAATCATTTGACGAGGCACCCCCCTAAGCGATAGCCATCCGGCCCCCAGCTTGGGTCCGATCCACGAGACTATGATGGATTCTCAGCCAGCCACTGGCCTCACTGCTGGGCCGATGCCAGTGACACCGCCTATGGCACCCCCTATGGTACCACCTGTTACACCATCGGTTCTTGAACAAAACCATGCGTCTACCTGGGCGCCCCACATGCCTCAGGCCACTCCTCCTACTGATAGGCTAGAGCAGATGATGTTATTGATGCAACAGCAGTAGCAGCTCTTGGCCACCCTTGGAGGTTTCTTTACTCAGAGCATGGGTACGGCTCCGCCTGCTCCATTTATGCCCCTGCTAGGAATGCAGGTGCTAGCGGCCAGTTTGAGCGATTCCAGTGCTTACGGCCTCCTACTTTTGCCGGTACTCATCGACCCGAGGAGGCCGAGTATTAGCTTGACTGCATCTCTAAGATGTTAAACCCGCTGCACTGCATGGAGGCAGAGCAGGTTGAGCTAGTCACCTTCATGTTTGAGAAGGAGGCCAACTTATTGTGGGATAGCATTCTTCGCACCGTTGCAGTCGGATATGTATGGACGTGGGCAGACTTTAAGACCCGCTTCCATGAGAAATATTATCCCCTCACTTATTGCCACGGAAGGAGAGTGAGTTCCTTCACCTCCGACAAGGGGGATGACAGTGGCAGAGTATGAGAACAGATTCACGGAGCTGGGTAGGTACGCTCTGTTGATATTTGCCGATGAGATGATGTGCATGCAACAATTTTTTAAGGGTTTGCAACTCGAGATCCGGTTGAAGATGTGTTGCGCTAACATACCCGACTATGCTGAGCTGGTGAGCATGTCTATACGAGCGGAGCAGGATGGGGACAGGTAGTCCCGTATGTAAGCACTTATGGCTCATAGGCCGTGACCAGACCTTTCGAGCAGACCGTTCCTTAGTAAGAGGCCGCGTACAGATTCACAACCTAGGCTTATAGCTTCACCGGCCCTGATGAGGCGACCAGATTTGTGGTATACCTACTGCAAGAAGCCAGGCCACACTGAGCTGAATTGTTTCACCAAGATGAGGGACAGTGGGTTTTCGTCACCTCAGAGGATCAACCGCCAGCTTCCTCAGGCCATATCAGCACTGCCTCTGCAGTCAGCACCAGCACATCCATCCTTTCGGCCGCCTACCCCTCGATTTAAGCCCCCTCAACAGCCTATGGCGCCACAGCTGAACCCTTCACAGCAGGCTCGGGTGCACTCACAGTTGAGGCATCCAAGGCATCAGATGTAGCACCAGTGGCTTTCAAAGTCACTGCACAGATTCAAGGTACTCTAGTTTTCTTATTGTTGGACACTGGGTCCACTATCTCCATCATTTCATGCGCGACAGTCAAGCGACTAGTGTTGGATACTACTCCTACAAAGGGAGTGAGAATCACTACCGCTACAAAGACCTTTTCAGATGTCACCTGGATTTGTGAGGGTTGTTCAGTAGATTTGGGTAGCAAGACAGTGCTCGTTGACCTGATTGTCATCCCACTATGGCACTACAACATTATACTCAGTATGGATTAGCTCACCGAGATGAGAGCGGAGATAGATTGCGATACCAGGGTCGTGACAACCTATGGACCCGAGGCCGTGGTCTTTACCTTTCCAGTGCAAGTCAGTTAGCCCTGTCGTGTTGGTTGTTACACTACCTTACTAGAGCATGTTGATGGGCCGATGTTAGGGAACATGCTAATGGTCCAGGAGTTTGAGGACGTGTTCAGGGCAATTCTTGGACTGCCTCCCAGGCGCGAGATCGACTTTACTATCGACCTGGTACCCGGTGCAACACCCATCTCGTTACCCACGTATCGCATGCCTCCATGTGAGATGGAGGAGTTAAGAAAATAAATTAATGATCTGCTAGATGCGGACTTAATACGACCCAGTGTGTCTCCATGGGGAGCACCTGTGTTGTTCGTGAAGAAGAAGAATGGTTTACTGCGACTATGTATTGATTATCGCAGGTTGAAACAAGTGATGGTGAAGAACAAGTATCCGTAGCTCAGGACAGATGATCTGTTTGATCAGTTGAAGGGGGCACGATACTTCTCGAAGATTGATCTGCAGTCAGGGTATCACCAGTTACATGTCAGGGATGAGGACGTGCAGAAGACGGCTTTCAGGATCAGTTTTGGGCACTATGAGTTTCTCGTCATGTCGTTGGGCCTTACGAATTCACTGGCCGTGTTCATGGACGTGATGAACAGAGTGTTTCGGCCGTTTTTGTTCTGATTCATCATCGTGTTTGTTAATGACATTCTGATATACTCTAAGAGTTGGGAAGAGCACGAGGAACACTTGCGAGCGGTCTTGGATACTCTGAAGAAGAACCGATTGTTCACATAGTATAAGAAGTGCGACTTCTGGAAAGAGGAAGTCAAGTTCCTAGGACATGTGGTGTCCAAGGAAGAGATAGCAGTTGACCTTGCTAAGGTAGTCGCGATTCAGGACTGGGAGCACCCCGTTCGGTTACTAAAGTAAGGAGCTTTCTTGGTCTGGCGGGGTACTACCGTCGATTTATTAGGGACTTCTCTAAGATTGCCAGACCGTTATCTTAGTTGACACGGAAGTATCTGAAGTTCGCCTAGAATGAGAAGGTGGAAGCAGCTTTTCAGGAGCTGAAGGACAAGCTAGCATCCGTCCCTGTGCTAGTATTGTCAGAGCAAGGGTTAGGTATATTATATACACCGACATGTCTCACGTTGGTCTGGGTTATGTCTTTATGCAAAAGGACAGGGTGATTGCTTACGCCTCGAGACATTTGAGAAAACACGAGGAGAACTACCCTACACACGACCTAGAGTTGGCAGCTGTCATCTTTGCACTGAAGCTCTGGAGACATTACCTCTACGGAGAGGAGTTCGAGATCTTTTGCGACCACAAGAGCCTCAGATACATATTCACTTAGCAGGACTTGAATATAAGGCAGTGACGATGGATAAAAACCTTGAAGGACTTCAAGTTCGAGGTTTCCTACCATTCGGGCAAGGCTACCTCGTGGCTAACGTGTTAAGCCGCAAGAAGACCATAGAGTTTGCGGCTCCGCTGATGGAGGCAGAATAGAGTATGGTAGAGTTCGTGCGAGACTTCGAGCAGAAGCTCACCGTGGAGGAGCTGTTCGAAAGTGTCGCGCATGTTCATGTGCGGCCACTTATTGATAATAGGATCATTAAGACCCAAAAGGACGATGGACAATTGTCCGAGCTTCGAGAGCAGGCTAGCGACAATGAGGACGTCGAGTGGAGAGTTGGTACGGATGGGGGCTTATGTTACCGTGGCCGCCTATGCATCTTAAATCTTCATGGCTTGAGACAGGAGGTCCTCGAGGCTGCACATAGTTCGAAATTGGCGATACATCCTGGAAGCACGAAAATGTATCAAGATATGAAGAGATCGTACTGGTGGGACAACATGAAGGTCCACATAGCAAATTTTGTGTCCCGTTGTCTCACCTGCCAGCAGGTCAAGGTAAAGCATCGCCGACCTCCTGGACTACTTTAGCCCATGCCCATAACAAAATGGAAATGGGACTTCATCTCTATAGATTTCATCTCAGGGCTACTAAAGACAAGGAAGGGACATGATTTCATTTGGGTGATTGTGGTCTGGTTAACAAAATCGGCCCATTTCCTCCCTATTAGAGTTTCCAACTCGGCAAACGACTTGGCCAGATTATACATCAGGGAGATAGTGCGTCTGCATGGAGTTCCTATGGAGATCATGTTGGACCGAGACACGCGATTCACATCTATCTTCTGGACTCGTATTCAGGAAGCAATGGGTGTGAAGTTGAAGTTTAGTACCGCGTTCCACCCACAGATGGATGGACAGACGGAATGGGTAATCCAGGTGTTGGAGGACATGTTGCGAGCATGCGTGCTTGATTTCAAGGACAGTTGGGATGACCGTCTTCCTTATGCCAAGTTTGCCTACAACAATAGCTTTTAGGTGAGTATTGGCATGACCCCCCAACGAAGCACTGTATGGGCGCCCGTGTAGAGCACCGCATTCCTGGGTAGAGGTTGGTGAGAAGAGTCTGATTGGCCCCTAGTTAGTACAGGCGACCTCAGAGAAGATCGATATCATTAGATGTCGACTTTAGGCAGCACAGAGCAGACAGAAGAGCTACGTTGATACGAGATGACAGCAGCTGGAGTTCGGGGTCAGAGACCATTTTTTTCTGAAAGTTTCCCCTATGAAGGGAGTGCTTCGGTTTGGCAAAAGGGGAAACTCACGCCGAGATTCATTAGCCCATTCCAGATATTAGATCGAGTGGGTGGGGAGGCGCACCGTCTTTCTTTACCTATACCACTCGCAGGGGTGCACAACGTATTTCATATATCTATGCTGGAAAAATATGTTCCCGATCCTTCCCACATCATCAGATGGGAGCAAGTACAGTTGAGTGAGGACGCTACATATGTACTGCAACCGATGCGGATACGAGATAGGAAGGAACAGGTATTGCGTAGCAAAGTTATCCCACTTGTGAAAGTACTGTGGACGCATCACACCGAAGAAGAGACTACTTGGGAAACAGAAGCCGAGGTTCGTAAGAACTGCCCTCAGATTCTCGAGGAGTACGAAAAGTACTAATTTCGAGGATAAAATTTTTCTTTAAGGGGGATAGATAGTAACGTCTCGAAAAAACCCGTACAAAGACCCGAGTACCACCTCAGGCGAAAATCACTCAAGACCAAATCCTTTAGAAATTAAACAAAATTAACTAAGTGCTAAACTAGATTAGTTGTGAAATTCGCTTGAACCACTTTAAATACGAACTTCAAGACCCAAAACCTGTAGAATCATTAACACTACATTACCCTATAATCTAGGATCAATCTCAAAACTCAGTTGCTCTCGGGAGCATCTTGAAACTCTGTATCGGACCAGGACTGTACGTCGAAAGTCCGATAACCACGAAACTAAATCGTCATAACCGCTTTACTGGGCTAGACGACCATCTCGGAAATCAAGTCCTAATGATATTCAGAAGCGCACAACTTGAGCCCGGAGCGAAGTGTGTGAGAAATGCGAATATCTTTAGAAATTGAACTCAGATTTAAGTGATTTGGGCCGTGCGGTTGTGGGCCAAATCTAAGGTTTCAGACCATCAGAATCTGACCCAATTACACTCTCGGATCAAGAAAATTTTCATACACATGTCGGTGTACTTGTGGCCCTGATCAAGTATCGGTGACCGTTGAACTGAAACTGGTCCACCACAATCGATCTGTAAATCCGATCGAACCTAAAACTTAACTCGACCTAGATCCAATGTCTGGGTGCTTAAGTCCGACCACACGCAGAAAGGGGGCCTCCAGAAGTGATCCGTTAGATCGGAACAGACGCCCTTTGGATATAACCTAAGTATATAATGGCCCTAGGACCATTTCTATCAGTTCTGGGCCTATATAAGTGGCTTAACCTACCTCTCTCTCATTCCATACGAATTTGGAAAACCTAGGAGAGAGAAGAGAGCGAAGAGAGAAGGAAAGAGAGAGAGAAAGTGGGAGAGAGTTCTTAGGATTCTATCCCGCCGCTTCACGTACCTAACTGTCGCTTCTGTATCGCTATTACAGCGATTCCGACGTCGTTCTTAGGTAAGAAAACCTAACCTTAATCTGTTTTAGGGTTTCAAATAGTGTAAGTGATGAAATATCTAACCTATTTCATATTGTAGGTTGCCGTTGTGCCGTGAACAAAGACTTGGTATACAAACTGAGTTCAATACTTGTTTATCAGCGAAAGGTGCGGACTGTAAACGTTTAGTTATGATTTTCAAGGCTTTCATTGTCAGTTAATGATTTATGACTGACTTGATTGCTATTACATGTGTTTAGATACAATGACTTCCGTAAATTACATATATATATATATATATATATAAACAATGTTTTTTTTAATGCATTCCAAGTGTTTGTTGAAATGTTTGAATGAATGTGGAATTATGATTTGTACATGTTATAACTATTGATTGCAAATACATAATTGTTGTATGCGTGGCATCTCCTATGCGAAAGGATTTGCTATTATATGTGGTTTAACAAATTTATTACATGTATGTAGTATGTGTAGTCTAAGTGTTTGGTAAATTGCCTGAATGAGAAAATATTTGATGTGATATACCTAACGAGAGTGTTGAGATAGGATTCTCAATCCCCTTATATATAGTTAGAGTTTCCTTTATGTAACCTATCTTACTACTATGTGATTTACTGTTGAAATGCTTATGTATGCTAACATGTGTAGTATATGCTATGTTGAAATGCTCAGATAATAGTTGTATTTCAGATTTGGTTGTCGTATGCTGTCTTGGCTATTACATGCATATATAACTGCTTGAAGTGTGTTTGACATTATGGTATAGTCTAGGCAATCGGTAACGGCTTATGATCGGTGGCCGAATTTATTTAGCCACGATGGATACATTCAACGAATTTGAGTCATACGTCATTTTGACGGCAGTGGTTAGGCCACACGGAGTGCTTACGCCCTCCATGTCGATCGGTTCGACGTGTGCTCGTACCAGTCGAGCTCGTCAAGTAACCCGATTGACCCGATGTATGTTCACCATGTATGGATGCTACTGCTTGAACCTAAGATACCAAACTCACCAGTTAATCCCGTTAACCTTGGTACCTCGATCCGCAAGACTCATGAGCCGAACATGGTGGTATGGGACACCGTGGTCTAACTGTCGGCCTAAACTGGGGCGACAAGCCTCCCCGTAGTGACCAGTGAGCAACACCGCCTCATGAGCCGAATACGGTGGTATAGGATGCTGTATTTGAGCTATCGGCCTACACTGATTAGGTGACAAGTCCTTTGTAGTGACCTCGAGCATACTTTGAGACTGCGTTGAGGCTACGAGCCTTTCCGTAGCAACTAGAGTATAAACTAGGCTTACACTGATCAGGTGACGAGTCCTTTATAGTGACATAGACTGTAACATCGTATGATATTTACTAGGACTGATGACGTTATAATGGATCATTATTTAGGAATTGATATATGGGAGGTACCTTAGTTTTCCAATCCTGTTGTATGAAAATGACTAATAAGAACTTGGAAATCACGCTCATACACCGCATTACATGTTCCATTTGGCATTGGGTAGAGCACTGAGGAAGTGACTGACATGCCGCGACCGTGAGATGAAGATCCCAGAGGGAGTGCGGGCGAGGGCATGCATCATTACTACATGTCATTCTTACATTAATCAAAGTACTTAGGGATGTTTGATGGTATTGCTTTATCATTACTGCTTGACTGAATTGATAACATGTTAACCTTTGCTTTACAGTTCCACTGAGTTGATCACGCACTCCCACGTTACGTGACGGTGTTGTACACACTAACCAGACTCTGTCTTAGTTGTAGGTGGTGGCAATGGCTACGAGGCGGAGCCGGACTTTGAGGATGACGAGGAGGCATTCTCCTACATGCAGTTTTCAGGCGGGTTCATGTAAGTCGTGTCCTGATCGATGGGGATTTCTAGGATGTTGACTAGATGACATTATACCTTTTGTATATTTTGGAATTGTACATGTAATTATTTAACCTGGTAACAAAATCACACTTCGGAGACGTACTGCAGTTCATATATCTTAGACATGTATTACAGTCTTCCGCTTGTAATCTCACTTGTCTCTGGAGTATGATATGTTGTTTTGGTATAATCTCATTCATGTTTTATGCACTAATACGGACAACATTGAATCATTATTATCTATGTTGCATAAGTGATACATTAGAACTTGGGAGCTGGGCCTTTGCTCGACCCCCGATTTTCAGGGCGTTACAGTATTACTCCTCTCTTTTTTTCTCAATTTTTTCATTGAACACGATGAACTAATTTCCCAAGTTTGGTTCCTATCATTGTCAATAATTATCAAGTTAATAATTCAATATCAAACTTAAACTTTAATGTGTAAGCTAGATGTGATACATGAATTACATGACTCAATCAATGTTAAAACTCCTAATTCAAAGATTAAAAACTTCAAACCTTTTTTTTAAATCTATCAAATAACTAGAATCTAATAGTTTAAAAAAAAAATCATCAATATTAAGTATCTTATCATTCTAATATCTAAATTATCTTCAAAACTACTTAAATTCATAAAAAATTCCAAAATTTTTGAAAAATTTTATAGCTCAAAAATTTAACAAATTCAGCACAAATTCAAAGAATTTCCCAAGGAAACTTACCCCCAACCTAAATATTACATTGTCCTCAATATATAAACATATGCAATAAGAACAAAATTGAAAGCAATAAAAATAAAGAGGAGTAGATGAAGAGTACCTGGAAGGCAAAAGACAGGTAAGCAAGTGCGAACTTCCTATCAAAAGATGTATCAGCAACTAAACTAAACTAAGTAAAACAAACTAATCTTAAGAAAGTAATAAATTCCTAATCCTAACTGTCAATCATCCAGATGCAACGACTCTTCCACTGACAAGTATCTCAACAGATTTCTCAGCGAGCTTTTTAACAAGATCATCCAAAAACCTATTTTATAGTAAGTTTGAATGTCCTCGACCATCATCATCCAGAGAAATATGTGTACCTCATCAAAGATTTTCTTCTTATTGTTATGAGGCGTCCAAAGAATGTATGATTCACCTATGACATAATTTTTTTAATAGTAGTATACCATAATGAATAAGAGACTACAAACAGTTGAATATCAAAAAGGTTTTTAACTAGCATAGTCTCTGAAAAATTTGAAGTATTAAACTTCGGTTCATAATTTAGCTCCTCCACTTATAATGGTAAGAATTCAGCATTAGTGGAAGGATAGTTTTCACAAGAATTATCTTCTCAGCTAGTATCAGGCGCTGCGACACAATCCCGCAAGCCATTCACTATTTGTTTAATCATAGGATCATTTGAATCTTCAAAGTGTGCCAAGCATACTTCTAGAGGTTCAGGAGTTTCAATCAAAAGAGGCTCATCATCTTCAAATATATCAATTAAGTTTACCTCATGGATAACATCCGCATCTTCCTTTGGTTTATGCAAATTAAACATGTTTAGTTTTAAGGTCATATTCCCAAAAGATATTTTCATGATCCTATTTCGGTAATTGATTATGGCATTAGCAGCAGGCAGGAATGGTCAACCTAATATGACAAGGATTTGAGTACTCGCATTTATAACTGGGTGTGTATCCAAGACAATGAAGTCTGGTGGGTAGTAGAATCTATTAACTTGGATCAACACATCATCTACTACACCTCTCGGTATCCTAGTTAAGCAGTTGGCCAATTTTAATATTGTCTTGGTGGGTTTCAACATACCAAGGCCCATGTAATGCCCTGAAAATCGGAGGTCGAGCAGAAGCTCAGCTCTCGAGTTCCAACGCATCACTTACGCAACATAGATAATGATGATTGAATGTCGTTTGTATTAATGCATTAAACATGAGTAGGATTAAGCCAAAACAGCATATCATACTCAAGAGACAGTTAAATTATGCAAGTGGAAGACTGTGATAGATATATAAATTATATAAACAGTTGTAAGTCTCCAGAGTGTGAACATGTTACCAGGTTAAATATATTAATGTATACTCCAAAAAGGATCAAAATGAATATACATGGGTGTTCCAAACGTGCTAAATAACAAGCTTAATGGCATCTAATCAGCAACCTTGAAACCCCGTCGATCAGAACACGGCTCACATGAAACCGCCTAAAAACAACATGCAGGAGAAATCCTCCTCATCATCATGAAAGTCCGGCTCCGCTTCGCAGCATCGCCATCATCTGAAACTCAAACAAGGTCTGGTTGGTGTGTACAATATCGTCCCGTAATGTGGGAGTGAGTGATCAACTCAGTGGAACAATAGAGCATAGGTTAACATGTTATCAATTCAGTCAAGTAGTAATGATAAAGCAGTACAATCAAACATTCCTAAACAATCTTGTTAATGCAAGTATGAAATGCAGTCATGATGCATGCCCTTGCCTAACTACCCTCGTGCGACACCATCTTACATTCGCGGCATGCTTTCATCCATCAGTGCTCCACATCTTCCAGGCACATGCATTGCTATGTTATAAGCGTGATTACCGAGTTATTATTAGTCCTTTTCATATAGCAGTATTGGAAAACTAAGGTACCTCCCTTATATCATTCTCAAATAATGATTCATTCTAGGGTCATCAATCTTAAATAATCTCATACGATGACGCAGTTCTAGGTCGCTGTAAACGGCTACCAGGGCTGTTACATGCAATCGTTACACCACTCCCCCATCACCTTATCAATACAGGCCTAGTTTATACTCTGTTTACTACGGGAAGGCTCATCACCTCACCGCAGATGTAGAGTATGCTCGAGGTCACTACAAAGGGCTGCCAGGGCTGTTACATATAATCGTTAGACCACTCTCCTATCACCTTATCAATGTAGGTCGATAGCTCGAATACAGTGTCTCATACCACCATATTCGGCTCACGAGTCTGGGTTGCTCACTGGTCACCATGGGGAGGCTCGTGGCCCCAGCGTAGGCCGACAGCTCGACCACGGTGTCCCATACCACCATGTCTGGCTCATGAGTCTTAGTGGATCGAGGTACCAAGGTTAACAGGGTTACACTGCTAAGTTTGGTACCCTAGGTTCAAGCAGTAACGTCCAAACATGCTGAACATACATTAGACAGATCGGGTTACTTGACGAGCTTGACTAGCACGAGTGCATAACCAGCTGAACGACAAGAACTACATAAACACTTCGCATGGCCTAACCATTGTTGCCAACCGAAGTGTGACTCAGGTTCGTCAAACACATCCTACGTGGCGAATGAATCTCAACCACAAACTCAAGTCTGTTACCGATCGCCTGGACTATCACATAGCCCCAATCACATTCAAATCCTATCCAGAAGCATGTATAGTAATCTAAGCAGAATTAACAAAGTAATTCAAGCATGTTAACAAGCATGTTATAAAGCACAATATAGACAGGAAGTATAGACACATACATTTCATAAGTAAGCGATTAAATTAAACAACCAACATGGAGGAAATCATATACATCTCTAAGTTAGTTAAGAATCCTATCTTAACACCTACCTAAAGCACAATCATCTAAGTACTTACTCTTACAAGCATTTTCACAAACACTTAGAATACACTTATTTAACATACATAATGTATATTAGCAAAAAAACATGTATTAGGGACATGTATTAGGGCGAATCCTTTCGCCGAGTAAGTATTACACATATATATAGCATGTACTCACAATGATTTATCATAGCAAACACACTTTCAAAATTTATACGTATACGGTATTTTCTACAAATATAAAGAATACACTATACGCCATAATTTGCATACATAACTAAATCGCAAAACGAACATCACTTGTACATGTGAAATAACACGCAGATCATGAATCTATCATTATCTGACATTGAAAGCTTTGAAAACCTTAACCTATACGTCTAAAGTCTGCACCTTATGCCGTAGAAGCGTAACGAATTTGATAGAAATGCTAAGTCTTCTTCAACGATGCTATATCAACCTATAGCAAGAATTAAGTCAGCTATTTCGCAACTTACAACCTTTGAAACCCTAGAACAAGTTAGGGTTAGAGTTTCCTTACCTAAGAATGATGTCAGAATCGCCAGAAGAGCGATTAGAAGGTGATGGCTAAGCACGTATAGCAGTGGGATAGAGTATCAGGAAGATGCTCCCACTACTCTCACACTTTCTCTCTCTTTTCTCTCTTCTCTCTCCTAGGTTTTCTCAAATTCGTATGGAATGAGAGAGTGAGGGTTTAAGGTCCTTATATAGGCCCAGAACTCACCAAATTAGACCCAGGGCCAAGGTATACTTAGGTTATGTCCAAATACGGACTGTTCTGTCTCAACAAAGCACTTCTGGATTCCCCCCCCCCCTCCTTTGAGCCAAAGGTCAGACTTAAGCTCACTAACTAGGGATCTAGGTCGAGTTAAGTTTTCATTCCAATCGGGTTTTCAAATCACACGTGGTGGAGCAGTTTCAGTTCAACGATCACAGAAACTCGATCAGGGTTACAAGTATACAGACATGTATGGGAAATGTTTCCTGATTCGAGGGTGTATTTGGGTCAGATTCTGACGGTCTGATTGCTTATATCAGGCCCGCAAGCGACAAGTCTCAGATTACTTAAATTTGGAATTTATTTCTAATTAATTTCACATTTCTCACACTCTTCACTCCGGGCTCAAGCGAATAGCCCCAGGACACTATCTGGATTTGATTTCCGAGATGGTTGTCAAGCCCAGCAAGGCGGTCCTAATTCTATAACTTCGTATTATTCGGACTTTCGACGTGCGGTCCAGATCTGATACGGAGTTTCAATGTGCTCCCGAGCAGCTGGGTAATGAGATTGATCCTAGATTTTAGGGTAACCTAGTGTCAATGTTCTACACTTTTTGGGTCTTGTAGATCGTATTTAAAGTGATTAGTGTGGATTTCGTAGCTAATCCAGTTTAGCACTTAGTTAACTTTGTCTAATTCCTAAAGGATTTGAGGTTTGAGAGGTTCATAAGGGGTTAGGATCTACCCCTTGCCTAAGGACATCTAACTCCAGGTTGGCAAAAATCTAGGGTGTTACAGCCCAATTGCTCATATACCGAGTATGGTATCAATAAATTCTTCAATCTTGACCTCTATAGATCCAACTCTTCATCATCTTCTTTTGAGCTCTAAATCCATCCTTTTAAGCACATATTCATCATAAGCTTCCGAATCACCTCGCATGATGAAAACATATATAATTAAATTAAATTAAAACTTAAATTCCAGGAAAACTAATGTAATTAAAGGGTTAAATATGCAATATTTGACTCTCAATACACCCCAGCTAGCATTTTACTAGTCCTGTGCAAAACATGTGAAAGATATTTTAAAAACAAATGAATAATTTTCATATGCTCAAGTGGTTCTAAAAATAATCTAAATTATAGAATTTAAATTACATTAATGTTTGAGTAGTATTTTTTCCTAAACTGTAGCACTTGAAAAGTGTAATAATCAAGTTCAAAGCATTAATCATATAATTAGAACAATTCTAAATATTGAGTTCCATGGGTGCATAGTACCTATCTTATTTCTTCTTGAAGATCCACTTACTGTCAATCGCTCTATGGCCGATAGGAAGCTCCACCAACTCCCACATCTTATTCTTATATAAAGAGTCTATCTCATCATGCATCACCACTTTCCACGTTTTAGCATCTATGTTGTCAAGAGCCTCATGAAAGGTAGACGTATCCCCCTTATCTATAACAAGGGCAAAGGCAACATTTGAGGCATCCCTATATCTCGATGTAACCTACGATCCCCTGGTGGGTTCCTTCTCATAGGTATTTGTTCCACCTGCTCTTGTACCTCTGTCTGCATCTCAATATCAGCCTGTCTCTCATCTCTGTCCATCTAAACATTCATAACCGACTTTTCTGCTTCCTTGTGCTCATCCTTACAGAACAAGGTCCCTCGTCGATTTTGACGTCACGATTAAAGATGATTTTCATTGTGACCCGGTCATATAGCTTGTACCCATTCACACCATTATTATAGCTGATGAAAATATACTTGTTAGCCCTTTGATCCATCTTATCTCTCTTAATTAACAGTACGTGAGAGTAAGCATCACAACTAAATACTCGCCGTCCCTAGTAGTCAACCTCCTGACTACTCCACACTTCCTCTGAAATTTTACAACCAACAGCCATAGAAGGGGATTGATTCACCAAGTAACAAGTTATATTAATGGCCTTAGTCTACATTTCCTTGCCCAACCTAACATTACTCATCATGCATCGGGTCCTCGACACTTTCACCTTTCACCTTGACCATTTTTCCACCATTATCTTTGAAAAAGTTACGTATTTTTGAAGTTATTCTTTTTATAGTTTAACTCTTTTAAAGTTTCTTCTTTAGAGTTCGACGATTCCCCTTTTACAAATGTAGGAGCAGAATCCTTAGATTTCAGAATGTTTTCTTTAATATAACCAAGTCAAGACTCAAGATTTGTCCCCACATCGGTGAGATGAGGTTAATCAATTTTCAAGTTTCTGGTCTCCATGGGTATATTTCCAAATATCCTCTGAACTCATAAGGGATGAAACTTCAATTTTTAACTTCTCATTTTCAGATTTAATATTTTGCAATTCAGAAACTTTCAGACTTAAATCCAATTTTATTTTTCTTTCAAAACAATCAGAAAAATGAAATTTTTTCCAAAATAGCCTTTTCAAGTTCTAATTATAATTTGGCACATATTTCTTTTTGAAATTTCAAGTTAGCCACAATTTTACAACTTTATCTGTATAGGGTATCATATGCTACTTGAAGATCGTCTTCAATTTCAAAGTCACTTGTAGGAGTTTCATAATCAAATGTTTCACAATTATCTAAAGAAGTGATTCTGGCTATATGTAATGCCCTGAAAATCGGGGGTTGAGCAGGAGCCCAACTCTGGAGTTCCAACGCATCACTTATGCAATATAGATAACGATGATTAAATGTTGTCCGTATTAGTGCATTAAACATGAATGAGATTATACCAAAACAACATAGCTACTCCAGAGAGTTAAATTACGCAAGCGAAAGAGTGTGATACATATATAAAGCATATAAATGGTTGTAAGTCCCCAGAGTATGAACAGATTACTAGGTTAAATAATTACATGTTTGGTTCCAAAATATACAAAATGATGAAGTGTAATGTCATCTATCCATATCCCTGTAGCCCCAGTGACGTAAGTCCAAGTCTACATAGACCCGCCAGAAAGTTGTAAATAGGAGAACTCCTCCTCATCATTATAGAAATCCGGCTCTGCCTCGTAAGTTTCGCCATCATCTGCAACTAAACTAGAGTCTGGTTGGTGTTTTAAAACACCATCCCAGAGTGGGAGTGAGTGATCAACTTAGTGGAGCTATAAGGCAAAGGTTAACATGTTATCAATTCAGTCAAGCAATAATGATGAAGCAATACAACAAACATTCCTAAGTACTCTGTTAATGCAAGGATGATATGTATTAATGATGCATGCCCTCGCCTACACTCCCTCTGTGACATCATCTCATGATCGCAGCATGCCACACTCCCGCTGTGCTCAACTCCAACGCCAAAGGCACATGCAATGCGGTGCATGTGCGTGATTAGACAAGTTCTTAATTAGTCTTATTCATACAGCAGGTTGGGAAGCTAAGGCACCTCCCTTTATATCTTTTACTCAAACAATGATCCATCTAGGGTCGTCAATCCTAGTTAATCTCATACGATAGTAATTCTAGGTCGCTACGGAGAGGCTCGTCACCTCAGCGCATGCCTAGTTTATACTCGAAGTCACTACGGAAAGACTCGTCACCTTATCGTAGTTCTAAAGTATACTCGAGGTCACTATGAGAGGCTCGTCACCTGATCGTAGGCCGACAGCTCGAATACAGTGTCCCATACCACCGTATTTAGCTCACGAGTTATTTTGCTCACTGGACACTACGAGGAGGCTCGTCGCCCCAACGTAGGCCGACAGCTAGACCACGGTGTCCCATACCACTATGCCCGGTTCATGAGTCTTAGCCGACCGAGGTACCAAGGTTAAACCAGCTTTTCACTAGTAAGTTGGTACCTTAGATTCAAGTTGTAACATCCATACATGATGAACATACATTGGGCCAATCGGGTTACTTGACAAGCTCGACTAGTATAAGCGTATGTTGAATTAATCGACATGGAGCGTATACGTACTCCTCATGGCCTAACCACTGTCGATAATCACCGTACGACTCGGATTCCTTGAACGCATTTGTCGTGGCTAAAACAGTTCGGCCACCGATCGTAAACTGTTACCGATTGCCTGGACTACATTGTAGCCCCAAACACACTCCAAGCAATGGCATTCACATGTGATAGTCAAAGACAGCATGTGACAACCAATTTCAGTATCCATCTCGTTTAAGCATTTCAACAAACACGTAGTACACATGTTATCATACATAGGCATTCTATACATAAATCACATAGTAGTGAAATAGGTTACATAAAGAAAATTGTAGCTATAGATAAGGGAATTGAGAATTCTATCTCAACACCCTCATTAAATACAGTTCAACAAGCATTTTTCTCATTCAGGCATTTTATCAAACACTTAGACTACACATCAACATACATGTAATATAGTAGTTATAACAAGTATTATAGCAAATCCTTTCACAAGGGAGTTGCCATACGTACAACAATCATGTATTCTTAAACATCAATCATAACAAGCACAAATCATAATTCCATATTCATTCAAATATTTTAACAAACACATAGAATGCATTAAAAATCAGCATAGTTTATATATATATATATATATGTAATATACGGAAAACATCGTATCTAAACACATGTGATAGCAATCAAGTTAGTCATAAATCATTAATTGACATTGAAAGTCTTGAAAACCATAACCTAAACATTTATAGTCCGCACCTTTCGTCGATATACACGTATCGAATTCAGTTTGTACACTAAGTCTTTGTTTACGGCACAACGACACCTACGACATGAAATAAGTTAACTATTTCATCACTTACTCTATTTGAATCCCTAAAACAGATTAGGGTTAGGTTTTCTTACCTAATAACAGAATCGGAATCACCGGTGTAGCGATACGGGTAGGCTGATTAAGCACATGGAGTGGCAGGAATGAATCCCTGCAACTATCACTCGCTCTCTCTCTCACTCCTCCTCACTTTCTTCTTCTCTTTTCTCTCTTCTCTCTCTTAGGGTTTAGGAAAATCGTATGGAATAAGAGAGGGGTGGGTTTAGGGCTATATATAGGCCTAAATGTGAACTCAATGGCCCCAGGATCGTGGTATACTTAGGTTATAGCCAAAAGTTAGCTGTTTTGGGCCAACGAAGCTCATCTGGAGGTCCCTTTTCTGCATACGGTCCAGAGAAAGTTCCCCGACATTGGATTTAGGTCAGGTTAAGTTTTCGGTCCAATCAGATTTACGGATTGACAGCGGAGGACCAGTTTAAGTTCAGCGGCTATTGCCACTCGATCAGGACCACAAGTACACTAACCTGTGTTGAAAAATTTCCCTGATCTGAGGGTGTATTTGGGTCAGATTCTGATGGTCTGAAACCTTAAATTTGTCCTGCAAGCGAACGGCCTAAATTAGTTAAATCTGAGTTCATTTTCTAAAGATATTCGCGCTTCTCACACACTTCACTCCAGGCTCAAGTTGTGCGTTTCTGGATACTATCTAGATTTGATTTCTGAGATGGTTGTCAAGTCCAGCAAAGCGGTCATAATCGTATAGTTTCGTGGTCATCGAACTTCCGACGTACGGTCCAGGTCCGATGCGGAGTTTCAATGTGCTCCCAAGAGCAACTGGGTTTTGAGATGAATCCTAAACTTTTAGGTAATGTAGCGTTAGCAATTCTGCTAGTTTTGGGTCTTGCAGTTCGTATTTAAAGTGGTTAAAGCTAATTTCACAGATAATCTAGTTTAGCACTTAGTTAATTCTCGTCTAATTTCTAAAGGATTTGGTCCTTGGTGATTTCTGCCTGAGGTGGTACTCGGGTCTTTGTCCAGATTTTTTCGAGACATTACACTATAGTCATCAATGCATTAACATCTTTTACAGTTTCCTAATCTGATTCGTCAATTTCTAAATTAGCTTCTGATTCTTTTTAAATTCTGATGATTCATTCCAAGTGGCAATCGTGCATTCTCTGCTCGATTTATCCTTTTTAGGACATTTTGAAGTGAGATACCCATATTTAGAACGGTTGAAGCATTGGGTGTCTTTAGATTTAGATTTCCAATAGTTTGAGTTCCTTTTCTTTTGTCAAATGGCTTTTGAAAATCAGTTATTTTCTTATTTTTGAAAATTCTATCAAAATTCTTTGCCAACATAGTCATATCATCCTCATTTTCCTTTTCATTCGAATTTATATTTAAAACATTTGATTAAGACTTAGAGGATTTGAAGGTAATGAACTTGATTTTAGGAGCTTTAAAATTCAACTAGTAAGTTTGTAGAGATCCAACCATCTCCTCAACCTTCATTATATCAGTATCTCTCAATTCATGTGTAGCAGTAACTTTAGAATTAAACCTATCAAGAAGTAATCACAGTATTCTTTTCACAAACCTTGCTTTTAGGGATTCTATCTCTAAGACCTCACATAGAATTGACTATATCATTCAGTTTTGTATAGAAGTCCATTAATGACTCATTTTCTTCCATATGAATTTCCTTAAATTTGGTTGTGAGGATTTGGATCTTAGACTTTTTCACAATGTTGGTTCTTTCATGAGTCATTTTAAGTATCATGCTTGTTTAGTTGTATCACATGAAATGATTATTTTGAATTCATCTAGTGATAGAGCACAAGTTATAGCATTTAAGGCTTTAGCATTAGCACTGCTTTCACTTTTTTGAGTAGTCTTCCAAAAAGCATAAGTGGTTTCTTTCATGGACGTGGTTCCATTCTTAGCTACTACTTCCATCATAAGAGGGATCCATTGAGTCACAGTGGCTTGCCACACACTTTCATCAATGGATTTGAGGAAGATCCTCATCCCGGCTTTCTAATGTGAATAATATGAGTCATCAAAGGGAGGTGGCCCGGAAATGGATAAACTCTCCAAATTTAACATCTTATAGCTCTGGATCTAGCTCTATGAGGTAAATCCCAAATAGAGCAACCTCTCTGTAATACCAAGTTATTTTCCATCCAAACACATTCACAAGATATATCCATATTCAAGCATCATATATACATGTATCATGAATTATCAAGTATATCATCACATTTAAGAATCACATGCACTACACATATATCACATTCACTTTCTTCCCCTTTTGTCACAAATTGACAAAGGATGATATAATGAAAAAGAGCATTATCAAATGGGCAAATGAATGAGCATAAAATAAACTGATTAAGCACAACAACATTAGAAATTCGAGTCAAGTGTAACAAATATAGAGTAGCAAACACTGTAGAAAACAGTGTATGAAAGTGAGGCACACGAAACCATCTAAATATAAAGTTAATACAAACCATAGTTGAGAAAATATCACTTTGATTCAGAAGAGAATGGAGCAGGCATCTTAGGATAATTAATCTTCAAACTCCTACTAAATCAGTGAAAGAGCTTTTTAATGTATTACATGTTTAAAAAAAAAAAAAAAAAAAAGTTTGAACCAATGACTCTTGGGATACATGCAAAGCATACATCTTCTCCTTTAAAGATGACAACCTCTGATGAAATTAAGAGGGCTGGTATTCAAAATCATTAATGTCTCTAGACTCTTTCAGATTAGCAAAAATATCATTCATATTAATGTCGTCTTCATGTGCTTCTTCCTGATCATCTCCTTGCTCAGGAGGAGGAGATAATCACATCATATTAAGGTTAACATAATTGAAAGGCAATTCAGACTTCGGCGCTTCAATCGATGGGATGTGAACACGATATTGTAAAGCAAGGGAAGTCATAAAATGTGCAAATGGAAGCGAACCATATCTGGGATGCAGTTTATATTGAATGATAACAAAAAAATAAAAAAATTTAAGGGAAGAAAAATACGAACACCAGTGGCAACAACATGAATAACTCAAATCATGAAGGGAGTAAGATTAGTCTTATTCATTGCCATTGGATATACATTCGAAGTGAAAATTTGATGAAGGACACGGTATTTGGGAAATAACTTATTAATGGGTAGGACGTTACCGGACCTCCAATCAGCATTGAATCCACATAACACAGGTAATAGACTCTTTTTCTGAATTATTCATTTTATTAGAAAGAGTGAAAATAGGAATCCCGTCTTCCGCCATATCTATTTCCATCAACGAAGAAATGGTGGAAGGTGTTATGGTGACGGTTTCTTTCAAAAATTTAACTTTGAAAAATAATTCATATAAAAAAAACCTTAGAAATAGATGCGCACATGCCTTGCATAATGGACCGATAAACCATCCCTCCTCATTGTAAGATTTTCTCCCATCCTACCTCAGAAAGGAGTTCAACAAGTGTGAGACCCGACCCGAATTTGCATGTGTGCATGTATGTGTGTGAGTATGCATCTCGTTTATTTTGATCCCATGGTCCTACCGGTCAAATTCCGGCGACCCGCTACCCTCGGATAGTGTTGGCGGTCATCCTTGAGTTCGGTCACGTAGACTCGACTCGGATTGACCTGTCACGCCCCGAACTAGGAGACCGGGCTCATAAGATTCCCGATCGCCAAATCGGCACCGACAGCCTCCGTAGTACCCCATTCTCGGCTCCCGGCACCCATATACCAAGTTCCGATCCTGGGATGCTACAAGGAGGATTTCTAATAATCTATTTGATTCGTAATGAGCATAACCAAGCATAACCCACGAACAATAACCACAAGAACACCATCACAAAATTCACTATGAACAAAAACTTTGAATACAGTGCGTATAAAGGAAAATACAAGATAGTGGTAATATCAAAACTCCAAAAGCTCGGCGGCACGCTCCAACTGCGGCGAGACTACAGCTGCGTCCTGGCGTCACCTGCACGCATCAATCGTGCATAAGCTTATAGAAAGCTTAGAGGGCGGTGTAAGTGTGTGCGAACGTGCTCAGAATGCAATGCCGAAGTGTAACATCCCGAAAATCGAGGGTCGAGTAGTAACTCAACTCTCGAGTTCCATCACATCACTTATGCAACAAAATGAATGATGATTGAATGTTGACTGTATTAGAGTAGTGAACATGAGTGAGATTAAGCCAAAATAGCATATCATACTCCAAAGACAGTTAAATTTGCAAGCGGAAGACTGTGATAGATAGATAAAATATATAAACTATGATGAGTCTCCAGAGTGTGATAACATTACCAGGTTAAATAATTACAAGTACAATCCTAAAATATACCCAATATGTAAGGTCCTCTAGTCAATATCCCAAAGAAGCCCCGTCGATCGGACACGGCTCACAGAAGCCTTCAAAGACAACCAATACAAGCAGGCATCGTAGTCATTGTAAAGGTCCGGCTCCGCCTCAGAAGTAGCGTCGCCATCTGAAATCAGACAATGTCTGGTGGGTGTTCGAAACACCGTCCCGTAACGTGGGAGTGAGTAGCTAACTCAGTGGAACAATAAAGCATAGGTTAACATGTTATCGACTCAGTCAAGCAGTAATGATAAAGCAGTACAATCAAACACTCCTAACTACTCTTATTAATGCAAGTATGAATGACATGATGTATGCCCTCACCACACCCTCCCTCGTGCGACACCATCTCACGTTCGCGGCATGCTTTCTTCCCTCAGTGCTCCACATCTTCCAGGCACATGCAATGCATGGTGAGCATGATTACCGAGTTGTTATTAGTCCATTTCAAACAGCAGGATTGGAAAACTAAGGTACCTCCCTTGTATCATTCCCAAACATGATCCATTCTAGGGTCGTTAGTCCTAGTTAATATCAGACGATGGTGTATTTTCTAGGTCACTGCAAAGGCTGTCAGGGCTGTTACGCACAAAGGTTACACCACTCCCCCATCACCTCTTAAACGATTCATCACTATACAGAAACAGGCCTAGTTCATACTCTATATACCGCGACAAACTCTAAGGCTCACCGTGATTTCAGAGTATGCTCGAGGTCACTACAAAGGGCTGTCAGAGCAGTTGCTCGCATTTGTTGCACCACTCCCCCATCACCTTATCAATGTAGGCCGACGGCACGAATATAGTGTCCCATACCACCATAATCGGCTCACGAGTCTGGTTGCTCACTGGTCACTACGGGGAGGCACGTGGCCCCGCGTAGGCTGACAGCTCGACCACGGTGTCCCATACCACCATACCCGGCTCATGAGTCTTAGTGGATCGAGGTACCATGGTTTTCACTGGTAAGTTTAGTACCCTAGGTTCAAGCAGTAGCGACCAAACATGGTGAACATACATTAGACACATCGGGTTACTTGATGAGCCTGACTAGCTCGAGCGCACAATCAATTAGACGACATAAAGTGCATAAGCACTTTGCGTGGCCTAACCACTGTCGCCAACTGACATACGACTCGGGTTCGTCAAACACATCTTACGTGGCGACATGAAACTCAACCACGATCTCCAATCTGGTACCGATTGTCTGGACTATAGACATAGTCCCAAACTCAATCAATTCTCATTCATAGCATGTGGAGTAAAGCATGATAAACAAAGTAATTCAAACATGCTAGTAGGCATGTTATAAAGCATGTTATAAGGCATGTTGTAAAGCACTACGTCAATAGGAATACAAACACATATATTGCAAGTAAGCGGTTTAAGTAAACAACCTCATGGAGGTAATCATACATGTCACTAGGGTAGTTGAGAATCCTATCTCAACACCCTCCAAGGCATCAACATTCAAACACTTTCTCACACAAGCATTTTCACAAACACTTAACATACACTATTTCAACATACATAGAGTATGTTAACAAACATGTATTAGGGCGAATCCTTTCGCCAAGCAAGTATTTTATGTACACATAACATATTTATAAAACAATTAATCATGGCAAACACATCTCTAAAATATACATGTATACGGTACTTTTACAATACAGTATTTCTACATACATAGTGTATATTAGTAAAACATGTATTTAGGCGAATCATTTCACCAAATAAGTATTTTATCCATATATCGTATATCCATACAACAAATAATCATGTCAAACACATTTCCAAAAAATATACGTATACGGTATTTTCTACGAATACCTAGAATATGTAAAATTCCATATTCTACAACTTTAATCGAAACAGAAAACGGAAAGCACTTTGTACATGTGCAATTGCATGCAGATCATGAATCTATCATTATCTGACATTGAAAGCGTTGAAAACCATAACCTATACACCTAAAGTCCGCACCTCGTGTCGTAGAATCGTAACGGAGTCGATAGGTTTGCTAAGCTTCCATATTCGGCAGTTTGGCAACCTATAGAATGAAATAGGTTAGCTATTTCATAACCTACAACCTTCACAGCCCCAAAACAGATTAGGGTTGGGTTTTCTTACCTAGAAACGACGCCAGGATCGCCAGAAAATCGATGAGAAAGGGGTGGTTAAACACGTATAGCAGCGGCAGAGAGATGCTCTCACATCTCCCATACTTTCTCTCTTTCTCTCCTAGGGTTTTCTCAAATTCGTATGGCTGCAATGAGAGAGGGTTTAAGGTCCTTATATAGCCTAAAAATTCACCGAATTAGACTTCTGGACAAGGTTTACTTAGGTTATAATCAAAGCGAAACTTTTTCAGCTCAACGGAGGACTTCTGGCGGGCCTCCTTAAGCCAAAAGTCGGACTTAAGCTCACTAACACCGGATCTATATTCCATTAAGTTTTCGTTTTAGTCGGATATCCAGATCACGCGTGGCGGACCAGTTTCAGTTCGACGGTTAGTGGGTCTCGATCGGAGATTCCGAGTACATGTAAATGTGTATGAAATTTTTCCTGATCCGAGGGTGTATTTGGGTCAGATTCTGACGGTCTGATTGCTTAAAACTGATCCGCAAGCGACAAGTCTCAGATTACTATTCAAGATATTTATTTTGTAAAGGAAACAAGTGTTTTCACACTCCCTCACTCCGGACTCAAGCGAACAGCCGTGGGACACTATCTGGATTTGATTTCCGAGATGGTTGTCAAGCCTAGCGAGGCGGTCCTAAGTCATTAACCTCATATTATTTGGACTCACGATGTGCGGTCTAGACCTGATACGGAGTTTCAATGCGTTCCCGAGAGCAGTCGGTTAATGAGTTTGCTTCGAGATTTTAGGGTAACCTAGCGTCAATGATTCTACAAGTTTTGGGTCTTGCAGATCGTATTTAAAGCGATTCAAATGGATTTCGTAGCTAATCTAGTTGAGCACTTAGTTACTTTGTCTCATTTCTAAAGCATTTAATCCTGTAAGATTTTTGTCTGAGGTGGTACTTAGTCCTTTGCAGTTTGTATATAAAGTGATCCAAGTTATACTACTTAGCTAGTTTAAGATAGTGTCTAGGGTGAAAGTTCTTAGAAAAATTGGAAGATCAAGGTGGTGAAGGGTGAGATTTGTGAAGGAAATGGGTTCAAAGGCGGCTTTAGACTTTGGGATTCAGTTCTGACAAGTCAATGAGGTGTTAGGAGTGGCCCATTGCCTAAGGACGTCTAGTTTCAGGTTGAGAAAAGTCCGAGATGTTACACGGAGTAATGCAGAATCATGCTGATGAGTACGTAAATGCAATCAGTAGTACCAAGGCTATGCAGTACAAGATGTGAATGCTATCGGCCATACCAAGGCCATGTAATATGTAAGTCAAGCATGCCAATCCTCATACCAATGCAACTCCTCACTAGAGCATCAAATCAGTACGGTTCTCAGTTTGGATAATCACCGGGGTTCAATACACTCCAAATGGCACTGTCTCTCTCCAAGCAGTACAGTCCAAGTGAGCATAAGAAACCTCACTATTCGCCTGGCCAATAGTCAGCCAATACCTATCCGGCATGTCGATAGCGAACCCATTTCCGAGCTGGTCAAACTCAGCCTAGTAATGCCCCCTTCTCTCGGGCGAGTAAGGCCACCACTCCTTTCCAACCGACCACGACACAGTGGGAGACGCGGCCTCATGGTATTCGGCCCTTGTGCGCTCATATATCCACTCGGTCTCGACGTTGGAGTCATCTTCTGGTACCATCGGGTTCAGGGACTCTCACCCAGGGACATTTATGGCGCCCCAATTGCTTAGAACAAGATTTTTCCGGTATCCAACCAGCTACCCACGATATATCTATGGAGGCTATGGCCCTGATGTCGCTAGGGCATATCACAATCACACAGATGCAAATGCATGAACCACACTACCAATCATGAAACCATCCTGTGTGAAACACGCTCTCATGTAGGGCAACTCCGCCTATCAGGGAGCCCGTAAACAGTCTGCCCGAAGGCATATGCTATGATCAGACACTCCTCATCTCAAGCATACATATGATGCGTATGATCATGAATCATGGGCTGTACTAAACATGTTATAAAGCAATAAACTATCCTCTCAATGAAGATGGGCCTATATGGCCTACATGAAACAGATACGGGCCTATCAGTGGCCTTAGGGAGAGTTATAATGTGGACATCGAACCAACATTACTCGTACAATGTGGACGTCAAACCAACATTGTCCCTAAGGCTCGGCTCACCTCAAATACCATTAAATAAATCCTGGTGGAATCACACATTGCAATGTGCCTTAGGTACATCCCACTGGGCCCTAAATACATCAAATGGGCCGTATCTCATAGGCCTTACATTCATCAAGTGGGCCACCTCAATGACTCTCACCAATGGGCCCTAGGTACATTGCAATGGGCCATCATCCATGGGCCTGAGAATGTATTAAAATGAGCCCAATCACATAGGCTTTATGTGAATCAAACGGGCCTAATCACATAGGCCATATACATATCAAAGTGGGCCTCAACAATAGGCCACAAATACCTCAAATGGGCCTCATAACGTGGGCCAATATATATCAGGGTAGGCCCCAACAACGGGCCCATAAACACATCAAGATGGCCTACACACATGGGCCCATATGTATCAAAGTGGGCCTTAATAACGGGCCTAAAAATATACATCAAGATGGGCCTAAGTACATGAGCCCATATGCATCTAAGTGGGCCACATGTGAAGCCCACCATAATGTTTATTTTACTATCCAATCTATTGATAAGGCCATGTGGCAAGGGGCCCACCAAAATATTTATTTTCCATCCGCCTGTTGATAAGGCCATGTGGCAAGGGGCCCACCAAAATATTTATTTTCCATCCGCCTGTTGATAAGGCCATGTGGCAAGGGGCCCACCAAAATATTTATTTTCCATCCGCCTGTTGTTAAGGCCATGTGGCAAGGGGCCCACCAAAATGTTTATTTGAAATCCAACCTATTCATAAGGTCATGGGACTAGGGCCCACTGCAATGTTTATTTGTCATTCAACCGTTCATAAGGTCACACTGGCCTGGGCCCACGGCCAGGGAGCCCACCGTAATGTTTATTTGCCAACCGACCCGTTCACAAGGTCACGTTAGCAGGGGTCCCACTGCGAGGTGGTTCACAAATCCAGCCCATACATTATGTGTGTCCCACCTGTCTAAGGGTCCAGACCAAGTTTCAGTCCCATAAAAAATTCAGGTAGGCCCCACCAAGTGTTTTTATATGATTTAGGCATGTCTTCACATGATTTAGATGGTATGGCCCACCTGAGTTCCGTTTGCGGCTAATTTTCGAGTGGTCCGTGGCCAGGGGGGAGGCCCACCCAATGCACGGTACTGATGCTCGAAACGCATCACAGTGGGGGCCCACAGCTGGAGCTGTGAGGCCCAGCCACCCGTCCGCCCGCCCAGCAGCCGCAGGCGCTGCCTGCGCTGCACAGCGCTGCATTTTTTTATTTATTTTATTTTTTTAATGGGGCCCACCTAAATGTGATTCACAATCCAGCCCACCCATTATGTGTGTCCCACTTGTTTGACCGTCCAGACCGAATTTCAGCTGCATCTAAACTCCAGGTGGGTCCCACCAAGCATGTTTTGGCATATTTTCACATGGTTTTAAATGGTATGGCCCACCCGGTGATCGGATCATCTTGAAACTTCGGCTCAACGCCTAAAATGATCTGAAGATCAGAATGGACAGTGTGGATCACATACATACATCAAGGTGGGGCCTGCATGGTAAGCCCACCCAAAAAGTAAATTTCCCTTTTTGTTTTTAGCTTGGAAGTACACGCCCGTGTCAGTACACGACTCCATGTTAGCCAGCCATAGTCCAGCGTCCAGGGACGCTGGACGGCGTGGATAAACGCTGCATCATGGTGGGTCCCTAATTCACGTGGCCCACCCATTTGGACCACCTGATACATGTGTTTTTCCTTCCATCTGGGCCCATTAATGGGTTGGATGGTGTAGATTTAACCCATTCATCCAATGGGTCCCACATGAACTATATGATTCATGGTGGGCCTCATCATCCTTCATCATCATCATCATTCATAGAGAGAGAGAGAGACGTGGGGAGGGACCCCGCCACTAATGGGCCCTCCCAAATACAATGCATTCATCAAGTGGGTCCCACACAAGTGGCCCTACAAAATGAGATTAATGGTGAATCACCCACCTTGTTGGCCTCCTCCTTGCTCCCTTAGGCTTCTTAGCTCTTAGCCCCCTCTTTCAATGGTGGTTGATGATGATCCAACGGTTGAGATGGGAGATGTGAGAGTAGGGGAAAGTGGGCCACACTTGGAGAGGGAGAGAGTTTGGAACGTATGGAGCTTTGTTGCTTGGAGGGATTTGAGAAAAAATGAGGGAGAGAGAGAGAGAAGTAATGGGAGATATGGATGGAAGGGATGGGTGGAGTGGTGTTGTAATTAATGATGTATAGTTAGGTTTGAAAATGTGAAAAAGGAGGAATGGTGAGGGGAGGGAGAGTTTGACTGTGGGAAAAGAGAGAGAGGCCACTTGTACTTGTTGTTGGGTGAGGTGGCATGGAGGTAAGGTGGTGTACTTGACTTGATTGATGGGACATCTCGTAGAGATTCCCTCGAGATTCGCAACGTGCGGCGTTTCTTCGAACCGAACGCTAACTGACATCTTCCCACCTAGGTATCGGTTTGGTGTGCGAGTCGCGGCGTTAGAACCTCGGCGACGGCACGATCGCTAGGATACAAGTTTCGGATCGAGCCGCCTTCGGTAGGCAGGACTCGGCTTAAGATCACGCGCAACGTCGGATATGAGTCGAGGATTGCCGGAATTCGACCGGTAGGATCGCGGAAGCCTACGAAACGGTACGGACTAGGGTACGGGTCTTACAACTCTCCCCTCTAAATAAAAATTTCATCCTCGAAATTTACACAATCATCGCAGCTAGTCATAACTCATAATAGAAAAGGAAACAAGGCATCGTCATATAAAATTGAAGACAGTATACAAGATACAGCACAAGATCAATCATCAAAGAGATGGGGATAGTATACTCCCGAATCTCAGCCTCACACTCCCAAGATGCCTCATCAGCAGAATGGTGACCCCACTGAACCTTCACTAGGGGTATGACCTTGGTCCGGAGGACCTGCTCCTTCCGATCAAGGATACGAACTGGCTGCTCAATATAAGAAGTGTCCTCACGAACCTCCAACGGCTACCAAGCGATAATAGGGACTATGTCTGACCCACACTTCCGCAACATAAAGACGTTGAAAACGCTGTGGACGCCAGACAACTGAGGTGGCAAGGCAAGTCGATAGGCTACAGCGCCAATGCGCTTAGTGATCTCGAAAGGTCCTATGAATCTCGGGGCAAGCTTGCCCTTCGCTCCAAATCGAACTACACCCTTCATGGGCGAGACCTTGAGATACATGTGGTCCCCTACATCAAACTCCAAGGGACGACGCCGACGATCAGCAAAACTCTTTTGCCGACTCTGAGTTGTGCGCATCCTCTACCTGATGATATCAATAGCCTCTGAAGTTTCCTGCACAAGCTCGGGACCTAGAAGACGCCGTTCTCCAACCTTGGTCCAACAACTCGGAGATCTGCATGGTCTGCCATACAATGCCTCAAAAGGAGCCATGCCAATGGTCGCCTGATAGCTGTTGTTATATGCGAACTCAGCCAATCGTAGATGCTCATCCCAGCTACCACCGAAGTCAATCGCACAGGCCCGAAGCATATCCTCAAGGATCTGGTTGACCCTCTCGGTCTGGCCATCGGTCCTGGGATGATATCGTGGTACTGAGCTGCAAATCAGTCCCCATCGCTCCTCTGGAAGCTCCCCCAAAACTGAGATGTGAACCTCGAATCTCGGTCAGAAACGATCGAGACTGGAACGCCGTGCAGTCTCACAATCTCCTCAATAAATAACCTCATAAGCCGGTCCATAGACCAGGTCGCACGCATCGCGAGAAAATGTGCCGACTTCGTCAGACGATCCACAACAACCCAAATGGCGTCATTACCGCGCTGAGTCCTCGGCAAGCCCATAATGAAATCTGTCGACACGTGCTGCCACTTCCACATCGGGACGCTCAACGGCTGCAATAGACCAGGAGGTCTCTGATGATCGGCTTGGACACGCTGGCATGTGTCACACTCGGCCACAAAACTGACAATCTGGCGCTTCATCCTCGCCCAGAAATATTGTCTCCTCATATCACGATACATCTTCATCGAGCCAGGGTGGATAGAAAACCGCGATCGATGTGCCTCGGTCATAAGATCTCTGCGCAACTCTAGAATATCCGGGACACATAATCGGCCTCTGAAGCGAAGTCCACCATCAGCACCCATCTGCCAATCTGTCTAACTCTCAGATGCTGCCTCTGCTCGATAATCCTGTAACGACTCATCTGTCTGCTGAGCCTTAATCACCCTTGCGACAAGAGAGGGTTGAATCGACAGGCTCGATAGCCGAACGATAGAAGACTGCAGACCAAAATCGAAGTCGTACTCTGCGATATCCTCTGTTATCCTCCACTCCTGAATCATCAAGTGTGCCACCAGTCCTCGTGGCTGACGGCTGAGGGCATCCGCCACCACGTTTGCCTTGCCTGGGTGGTACTGGAGCTCAAAATCATAGTCTTTCAGAAGCTCCATCCAGCATCTCTGTCTCATGTTCAGCTCGGACTGAGAGAATAGATACTTCAAGCTCTTGTGGTCAGAGAAGAGCTCGAACCTGACCCCATAGAGATAGTGTCTCCACACCTTCAGTGCGAAGACGACTGCTGCTAGCTCCAGATCATGCGTGGGGTAGTTCAGCTCATGGACCTTGAGCTGACGAGACGCGAAGGCTACAGGCCTGCCATGCTGCATTAGGACAGTACCCAATCCAATACGCGAAGCATCGCAAATAAATAGAATCCATCACTCCCAGAGGGGAAGAGTGAGGACAGGAGTGGACGTCAGACGGTCCTTCAACTCCATAAATGCTCGCTCGCATGCATCAGTCCAAACAAAATCTGCGCCCTTCCGAGTCAACCTGGTCATCGGGGCAGCAATACGGGAGAAGCCCTTAATAAAACGCCGATAATAACCCGCCAAACCAAGGAAACTGTAGATCTCGGACGCAGTCGTGGGCTGGTTCCACTGACGCACTGCCTCAACCTTCGAGGGGTCCACTACGACACCCTCTCTCGTCACCACGTGACCGAGGAACTTCACCTCTTCCTACTAGAACTCGCACTTTTTCAGCTTCGAATACAGCTGGTGGGCACGGAGGGTCTGCAAAGCGATCTCCAAATGCTGCATATGATCCTCACGGGTCCTCGAATAAATCAGAATGTCTTCGATGAAGACCACAATAAACTGATCGAGATATGGACGGAAGACCTCGTTCATCAACTGCATGAAGACCGCGGGTGCATTGGTCAGTCCGAAGGACATGACCTGAAACTCAAAAATGACCAAAATGACCATAACGCATCCTGAAAGCTGTCTTCGAGATGTCCTCCTCTCGGACATGAATTTGATGATAACCGGAACGTAGGTCAATCTTCGAGAAGACTGTGTACCGTGCAGCTGATTAAATAAATCGTCTATCCTCAGGAGCGGGTACTTGTTCTTAATCGTGACTCGGTTGAGCTCACGGTAGTCGACGCAGAGCCTCAATGAGCCATCCTTCTTCCTGACGAAGAGTACCGGCGCTCCCCAAGGTGAACTGCTCGGGCAAATAAATCTTAACTCACGCAACTCGTCCAACTGCCGCCGCAACTCATGCAACTCCATCGGTGTCATACGGTACGGGGCCTTCGAGATAAGTGCGGTACCAGGCACAAGATCAATTTCGAACTCAATATGGCGATGAGGAGGCAGTCCCGGAATCTCCTGAAACACGTCGGGAAAGTCGCAGACAATCGAAATATGATCGATACAAACGGCAACGGGCTCCACAACAGCACAGGACATCAAGCATGATAACGACTCTCCTCGGGGCTCGGCAACAAACTGAAACTGCGGCAAGCCAGGTATGCAGAAGGTGACTGTCCTCGCGGAACAGTCCATGATGGCGTGGTACTCGGCAAGCCAATCCATACCCAAGATAACGTCGAAATCTGTCATCGGCAGCACAAATAAGTCAGCAGGTAAGAATATATCATCGACCAGAACAGGGCAAGACGGGCAAAAATGGCCCAATACTGTAGTCTTCCCTAAAGGCGTCGATACGGTCAATCCCTCGTTAGAAGACTCGGTCGGCAATCCAGTCGATCGACAAAAACCCTCAGACATAAATGAGTGCGAAGCGCCGGAATCGAATAATACTCGTGCGATGCATGAGGAGACTGGAAGTATACCCTCTATGACTCCTCCGGAAGTCTGCGGGTCCTGCTGAGCTGCATAGAACCTGGCCTGAGCTGGCTGGGGAGGTGCCTGTCCCCTCTGAGGTCCCTGGTGCTGCTGCTGCCTCTGCAGCGGCCTATGCTGCTTGTCTCTAGCCTCGGGGCCTCCTGCGGGCGAGGTGGCCGCGGCCGCCGCCGAGGGGCCGCCGCCGCCGCATCGGAGGCCGCTTCTTTATGGTCGCAGGCTATCTCTCGAGACCGCCGTGGTCCTCTAAACTGCTGTAGATGAGGATGGAGGTACTCAGATATGCGGTGTCCAGAACCACCACATCCAAAATACATCCTTGGAAACAGCTGCTGGGGTGGCGCAGAAGATGCCGCTGACGCTGTTGGTGCTGCTTGTGTCACTGGTACTGCTGGTACTCTAGCAGGTGGATGACCCCTATACCTCTGTGGTCGTCGATGCTGCTGAGAGCTACTGGACTAGGCTGGTCTCTTCCGGCCTCTCCTCTGATCTCGACCACTCTGAGAGTCAGCCCATTCAGTCTCGTAGATCTGGGCCCTTCGTACCACCACCTGAAAGGTGGGGAGCTCGTGCCCAATAACACGGCCTCGAAGACCGAAACGTAAGCTGCTCTCGAAACGGCGGGCCTTCCGCCCCTCATCATCAACCATATATGGCGCAAACCGTGACAGTGCCACGAAGCGAGCTGCATACTGTGCCACAGACATGTCTCCCTGTACTAGAGTCTCGAACTCTCGTGCCCTCTGATGAAGAATGTGGTCGGGGAAGTACTGCTCCTCGAATCGGCTGATGAAATCCTCCCATGTCCAAACATGATCAGGTCCTGCGACACGAGTAATAGAGGTCCACCAGTGCTCTGCCTCACCCTGGAAAAGGAATGTGGCCAATCGGACTCGCTGCTCGGTCGTACATGACATAATATCAAAAATCTTTTCCACATTGGAGCGCCATCTCTCAGCTGCTGATGGATCTGGCTCGCCCTGAAATCATGGAGGATCCATCCGTCTGAACTCGTGAAGAAGGGCACTCGCGTGCTCCTGCTCTGCCTGAGCTGTAGAAACAACTGGGCGCCTGCCCTGCCCCTGAAGTGCAGCTGTCACAGCCTGTAACATCTGCTGTAACTGCGAGGCACTCACAGGCACGGTCGGATCTGCACTGGCATCAGGTGGAGGAACATCATCCTCAGGAAAGGGAGCAGGGATATCTGGTGGTGGAATGGGAGGCACAGGTGGTAAGGTTGGAGCCTCATGTGGTGGAGTAGGAGTCCAACCGGTCACTCTCCTGGGTGGCATGTCCTATAGGAAAGATAAGGCGCCAATTAAACTTGAGAATCGCGCGTTAAGGTACTCAATCGAAAGGTTACACACTCGGAACCTAATTGTCCTAACTCATAGCAAACATGTGATGTTGTTCTCGGTTATTCCCAAGTTATGCTCTGATACCAACTTCTGTCACGCCCCGAACTAGGAGACCGGGCTCACAAGATTCCCGATCGCCGAATCCGGCGCCGACAGCCTCCGTAGTACCCCATTCTCGGCTCCCGGCACCCATATACCAGGTTCCGATCCTGGGATGCTACAAGGAGGATTTCTAATAATCCATTTGATTCGTAATGAGCATAACCAAGCATAACCCACGAACAATAACCACAAGAACACCATCACAAAATCCACTATGAACAAAAACTTTGAATACAGTGCGTATAAAGGAAAATACAAGATAGTGGTAATATCAAAACTCCAAAAGCTCGACGGGACACTCCAACTGCGGCGAGACTACAGCTGCGTCCTGGAATCACCTGCACGCATCAATCGTGCATAAACTTATAGAAAGCTTAGAGGGCGGTGTAAGTGTGTGCGAACGTGCTCAGAATGCAATGCTGGAGTAATGCGGAATCATGTTGATGAGTACGTAAATGTAATCAGCAGTACCAAGGCTATGCAGTACAAGATGTGAATGTTATCGGCCATACCAAGGCCATGCAATATGTAAGTCAAGCATGCCAATCCTCATACCAATGCAACTCCTCACTAGAGCATCAAATCAGTACGGTTCTCAGTTTGGATAATCACCGGGGTTCAATACACTCCAAATGGCACTGTCTCTCTCCAAGCAGCACAGTCCAAGTGAGCGTAAGAAACCTCACTATCCGCCTGGCCAATAGTCAGTCAATACCTATCCGGCATGTCGATAGCGAACCCATTTTCGAGCTGGTCAAACTCAGCCTAGTAATGCCCCCTGCTCTCGGGCGAGTAAGGCCACCACTCCTTTCCAACCGACCACGACACAGTGGGAGATGCGGCCTCATGGTATTCGGCCCTCGTGCGCTCATATATCCACTCGGTCTCGACGTTGGAGTCATCCTCTGGTACCATCAGGTTCAGGGACTCTCACCCAGGGACATCTATGGCGCCCCAATTGCTTAGAACAAGATTTTTCCAGTATCCAACCAGCCACCCACGATATATCTGTGGAGGCTATGGCCCTAATGTCGCTAGGGCATATCACAATCACACAGATGCAAATGCATGAACCACACTACCAATTATGCAACCATCCTGCGTGAAACACGCGCTCATATAGGGCAACTCCGCCTATCAAGGTGCCCGTAAACAGTCTGCCCGAAGGCATATGCTATGATCAGACACTCCTCATCTCAAGCATACATATGATGCGTGTGATCATGAATCATGGGTTATGCTAAACATGTTATAAAGCAATAAACTATCCTCTTAATGAAGATGGGCCTATATGGCCTACATGAAACAGATATGGGCCTATCAGTGGCCTTAGGGAGAGTTATAATGTGGACATCGAACCAACATTACTCGTACAATGTGGACGTCAAACCAACATTGTCCCCAAGGCTCGGCTCACCTCAAATACCATTAAATAAATCCTGGTGGAATCACACATTGCAATGTGCCTTAGGTACATCCCACTGGGCCCTAAATACATCAAATGGGTCGTATCTCATAGGCCTTATATTCATCAAGTGGGCCACCTCAATGACTCTCACCAATGGGCCCTAGGTACATTGCAATGGGCCATCATTATGTATTAAAATGAGCCCAATCACATAGGCTTTATGTGAATCAAACGGGCCTAATCACATAGGCCATATACATATCAAAGTGGGCCTCAACAATAGGCCACAAATACCTCAAATGGGCCTCATAACGTGGGCCAATATATATCAGGGTAGGCCCCAACAACGGGCCCATAAACACATCAAGATCGCCTACACACATGGGCCCATATGTATCAAAGTGGGCCTTAATAACGGGCCTAAAAATATACATCAAGATGGGCCTAAGTACATGAGCCCATATGCATCTAAGTGGGCCACATGTGAAGCCCACCATAATGTTTATTTTACTATCCAATCTATTGATAAGGCCATGTGGCAAGGGGCCCACCAAAATATTTATTTTCCATCCGCCTGTTGATAAGGCCATGTGGCAAGGGGCCCACCAAAATATTTATTTTCCATCCGCCTGTTGATAAGGCCATGTGGCAAGGGGCCCACCAAAATGTTTATTTGAAATCCAACCTATTCATAAGGTCATGGGACTAGGGCCCACTGCAATGTTTATTTGTCATTCAACTGTTCATAAGGTCACACTGCCCTGGGCCCATGGCCAGGGAGCCCACCGTAATGTTTATTTGCCAACCGACCCGTTCACAAGGTCATGTTAGCAGGGGTCCCACCGCGAGGTGGTTCACAAATCCAGCCCATACATTATGTGTGTCCCACCTGTCTGAGGGTCCAGACCAAGTTTCAGCCCCATAAAAATGCAAGTAGGCCCCCCAAGTGTTTTTATATGATTTAGGCATGTCTTCACATGATTTAGATGGTATGGCCCACCTGAGTTCCATTTGCGGCTAATTTTCGGGTGGTCCGTGGCCAGGGGGAAGGCCCACCTAATGCACGGTGCTGATGCTCGAAACGCATCACGGTGGGGGCCCACAGCTGGAGCCGTGAGGCCCAGCCACCCGTCCGCCCACCCAAGAATAAGGCCGCAGGCCGCCGCACTTACAAGACAAGAAGCGTAGCATTTTTTTATTTTTTTTATTTTTTTTAAATGGGGCCCACCGAAATGTGATTCACAATCCAGCCCACCCATTATGTGTGTCCCACTTGTTTGACCATCCAGACCGAATTTCAGCTGCATCTAAACTCCAGGTGGGTCCCACCAAGCACTTTTATATGTTTTGGCATGTTTTCACATGGTTTTAGATGGTATGGCCCACCCGGTGATCGGATAATCTTGAAACTTCGACTCAACGCCTAAAATGATCTGAAGATCAGAATGGACGGTGTGGATCACATACATACATCAAGGTGGGGCCTGCATGGTAAGCCCACCCAAAAAGTAAATTTTCCTTTTTTATTTTTAGCTTGGAAGCACACGCCCGTGTCAGTACACGACTCCATGTTAGCCAGCCATAGTCCAGTGTCCAGGGACGCTGGACGGCGTGGATAAATGCTGCATCATGGTGGGTCCCTAATTCACGTGGCCCACCCATTTGGACCACCTGATACATGTGTTTTTTCCTTCCATCTGGGCCCATTAATGGGTTGGATGGTGTAGATTCAACCCATTCATCCAATGGGTCCCACATGAACTATATGATTCATGGCGGGCCTCATCATCCTTCATCATCATCATCATTCATAAAGAGAGAGAGAGAGAGAGAGAGAGAGACGGTGATAGAGGGGAGGGACCCCGCCACTAATGGGCCCTCCCAAATACAATGCATTCATCAAGTGGGTCCCACACAAGTGGCCCTACAAAATGAGATTAATTGTGAATCACCCACCTTGTTGGCCTCCTCCTTGCTCCCTTAGTCTTCTTAGCTCTTAGCCCCCTCTTTCAATGGTGGTTGATGATGATCCAACGGTTGAGATGGGAGATGTGAGAGTAGGGGAAAGTGGGCCACACTTGGAGAGGGAGAGAGTTTGGAACGTATGGAGCTTTGTTGCTTGGAGGGATTTGAGAAAAAATGAGGGAGAGAGAGAGAGAAGTAATGGGAGATATGGATGGAAGGGATGGGTGGAGTGGTGTTGTAATTAATGATGTATGGTTAGGTTTGAAAATGTGAAAAAGGAGGAATGGTGAGGGGAGGGAGAGTTTGACTTGTGGGAAAAGAGAGAGAGGCCACTTATACTTGTTGTTGGGTGAGGTGACATGGAGGTAAGGTGGTGTACTTGACTTGATTGATGGGACATCTCGTAGAGATTTCCTCGAGATTTGCAACGTGTGGCGTTTCTTCGAACCGAACGCTGACTGACATCTTCCCACCTAGGTATCGGTTTGGTGCACGAGTCGCGGCGTTGGAATCTCGGCGACGGCGCGATCGCTAGGATAGAAGTTTCGGATCGAGCCGCCTTCGGTAGGCAGGACTCGGCTTAAGATTGCACGCAACGTCAGATATGAGTCGAGGATTGCCGGAATTCGACCGGTAGGATCGCGGAAGCCTACGAAATGGTACGGACTAGGGTACGGGTCTTACATGACCCGAGACCTATGTCATTGCGACTGCATCGTCGCCGCGGTTCCAACGCCGCGTCTCGCACATAAATCTGATATGTACATCAAAAGTTGTGTACATTTCATTATATAACCATTGATCATGTGGCCAGCTTAGGTGGAATGCATGTGGACCACCTCCATGGCACAAGTCCCCTGCACACTATACACATACCACACAAATTCTATGGAAACACCACCCATCTCAACAAACACCACCCAAGCCTAGCCTAAAAGCCTAAGCATTGTAATCTCCTCCCTATGTTATGATAACTTCTCTTACAAAATAATGATGGCATTTTTCTCTCTTTATTCTCTCCCTCCCTCTCATTTCCCTCCATTGCTAGAATTTTCAGCAACTTTCCTTCCATCTCCCTTTCTTCTCCAGCCCCCTAATCCTCAAAATACTCCCAATCGTTCCATTAAAAGTAGATCTCCACTATTAAAACTTCTTCTTAGGCTCAAGACCTTCATGGTGTAGGAGTTTGGAGGCTTGATTTGTAAGTGGGTGATTATAATTTCTGATCTTTTTTTCTACCCTTTAATCTTCTTTTTCTTCCTAGTTGGATCATATAGGACCCACCAATCCATGGTGGGGACCCCATTTGACCCCATGGATGTGACCTTTTAGCCCCATCCTACATGCATATCATAAACATGATGGGGTCTTTCTCCATAGACCCCATCATGATATATTGTATCATCCACTTTATTTCAAGGGCATCTAGACCCTATAAGTCATGTTGGGATGCATCCCAACCACTCATTCTAGTTAAAGATCATGCATGCATTAGTTTAATGTTGCATGTTCAAGTAACATTATTGTATGGTTGAGATTGACTCTTGGGAGGGCCCATGAGTGGCGGGGCCCTACCCCCATGGCCGGATTTTATTTTTCCATTATTTTATTTTTGATTCCTGATATGTGTAGCCCACTTAGCGGCCCTAAAATATCCAGACCATCCAAGCAAGGTGGACGCCCCTTGCTGTCCATTCTATGGACGTTGGCATCCCACTTGCTCCATTTTGTTTACATGCAATGAGTTTTATGAGGGGGGTATATGGCCTGGATGTTTGTGGGGCCCACTAAGGTGGACCACAACACTAATCTTGTGGGGTATTTCCCGCTTTAATCAGTGGTTATGATCAGTTATTTCAAGTCATACCTTGCTGTCCAGAAAAATTTTGGACTGTTTTTATATTGTTTTTGGCATAGTCTATGGACTGATTTGGAGGATGTTTTACCTCCACTATTTAATTAGTTCTGGAGGTGTGGACCCCACCTAGAAGTATGACAAATTTCACCCTCATATGTCCCTGTTTGGTCACCCAAAAGGGTGGGCTAAGGAGGGTGGACGGTCAAGATTTTTCTGAACTGTCCAGCCATACTGTTTGCTGGAAAATCATAAATATCAGCCTGATTTTGAAATGGTGGGCCACCTTTGTGGACCCTACCTTGTTATATACTTGTATAAGAAGGTTTTCCTTGCATTTTTCCAAATTTACATAGACCTAGGTCCACTCAAATGGGGTGCAAAAGTCAGGGACAGCAGCATTGCTGTAACAGGAAAATAAAAATCTGGACCTTGCTGTCCATAAATTGCAGGAGTTAAATAAAATATTTTTACTATCCCAAAAATTCTAAATTTTTGCAGGGGGTGTTCCACCCATGGTAGAACCTACCTACAAAATTTCAGGGCCAAGGGATCTCATTTGGGCATCCAAAGGGGTGGGCCAACATACTAGACTGCCAGAAATTTCTGCTGTGCAGTCCAGCAGCATAGTCCCATAAAAATAAAATTTTAAAAATACTTTATAAGAAGGTGGCCATATTTCTATGTCCCACCTTGTTGTAGACTTGATGAGGGACTTCGTGTCCAAATTTCAGAAAATTTGAAGGCCTAGAACCCACCCATTTGGATGGCCCAAATTCAAAACAGTTATTTCCAGCAACATTCACCCTGGACACATTGTAACTCCTAAATTTATTAAAATACTTCTGAGTATCAATAAATTATAAAAATTTACAAGGAGGTGGTACACCCATGATGGGACCCACCTACAAAATTTTGGGACCAATAGACCCCTATGCACACCATGGCAAGGGCCGGACTGGCCCACCACGTTGGGACTTCCAGGTCAGTCTGATTTTCTGGACAGACTGTTTTGTTTAAATTAATTAAAATACTTAGGAATATCCAAAAATTCTGAAATTTTGTAGGGGTTGGCCCACCTATGGAAGTATCACCCTACAAAATTTTAGACCCAACTAACATTCGAGCTGACCGTGGTGCGGCATGTAAATTTGGGTCAGTTTTGGGCCAGATACTTAGGCCCGTAGGACTACCCACCATGGGACGCCCCTACCTTGGACTATTGCTGGGCCTATATTTCAGCAGCATGGCCCACTTATAATATGTGTTGTGCATCTCCCTCTCATATGGTGGGACCCATAGTGATGTATGTGAGCCATCAGAAAATAAATATATTATAAATTAATTAAATTGCTGAGCCCAAAATTGTTGCCTATAAATGTTGTTTTGAGACAGTATGGCCCACTAAATTTGAGGAGGATTTAAGTCGGTTATCTTACCATTTTAATTTTATTTTTGGGCTTAATTAGTGCATGATTAAAGGCCCATTCCAATTGGATTCTTCTTGGGCTAGTCTTCTAGTTAATAGGCCTTATAACCTTAGTTGGGCTGGAACTTTTGATAAGCCTGTTGGACCCTTAGGTCCTATATTTACCATGCCATTGTAATGGGTCTTTTGGGCCAAATACTCAAGTAGTTGGGCCCTTGCCTGCCTACTATAATAAATCCATACTTGGGCCAAGATGTGAGGCCCAACTTACTTGTGTTAAATATAAGGATTTCACATATGTTAGGATAATGGGCTGCCCATTAGGCCCACCACAATGAGTGAACCCATGACCCTTATGGTTGAGCCCTAACCTTGCTTAAGGGCCTACCAGGTTGCCTATGTATTGGGCTTAGTGTATGGCCCACTAGGCCATGAATTGATTGTGTCTTGGACCTTTCTTTACATACGTAGCACGCTACCTTTTGAGACCCAGTTGAGGTTAGATGTCCTCCTTGGTGGCCCTAAGGTAGGCCCATAAGGCCCTTATAGGTGGTTGAAGACCCACCATGGACCTTGTTAGGCCCGTCTCCTCCTTGAGGCTTTATGATTCTCCTAGCTTGTGGGTTATCCCAAAGTATTGGGCCCCCACTAGAGGACTTCGCTTCTCCTTACTACCTATCTATGTACCTAGACCTTGTCCCTCCTTAGGACAGAAGAATACATTCTACAAGTAGCACACTTACATCATTATGACTCATATGCATCATCTATATGAATTGATTGCATTGTATGGTAGTCATTAAAGGATGGAGTTTCTCCCCTTATGCACATTGTGTGCCTGCAGCTAGTGCATGATCTGTGTGTGTGACTCATGCATTGGCATAACAATTCATGATGATACCGCCCTTGCTTCATCAGGGTCTCGCCTCCACTGGGATATCGTGGATGGCCGTATGAGTAGACACCGAAAATATTACTTGAGCATACCAGGTGCATAGGATGCCCATGGGTGAAATTTTCAAAACTTTTAAGTACCAAGGATCTGCTCCAACACCGTGACTGAGTGGAATATATGAGCGCATGAGGGCCTTATCCCGTTAGGCCGCGACTCCCACTATCGTGTAGTTGGTTGGATAGGGGTATGGCCTTACCTGCCTGGTGTGAGGAGGCATTGCTAGGCTGAGTTTGACCAGCTCGTAAATGGGTCTGCTACCTTCAGGCCTTGTTGGTGATTGGTTGTCCACAGGCAGGTAGTGAGATCTCTTATGCTCGTTTGATTGTGCGAGGTCTGTAAAGCGGCAGTCATTCAGCAGTGTAATGGACCCCGGTGATTTTCTTATGATGAAAAATATACTTGACATATAGTTTGGTTATGAGCACTAGCATTATTTGCATTACATTAGCATTGGCTGTGTAAGTCCCTTCATGCATTACCTTGGTATGACTCCCAGTACTCATTGCATGGTATTCATAATAAGCCTTGGTAAGGATAGTGATATTCTCATTGAGCATGTTCTTTCCTCGTACCTCTTGCTATTCTTCTGTGCACCATTGACAAACACTTTCACCACCCTCTAAGCTTCTATAAGCTTATGCATGATTGATGCGTACAGGAGACTCTAGGCAAGCATCGTAGCAGCAGATCGTGGAGTAGAGTTGAGCAGTGAGGACTCCGGTGTTGCTAATTTCTCTCTTTTCTTATTACCTTATGTATGTCCTTTTGGACCTGATGTAGGCTGGTAAAAGTTTAAATTCTTAGTGGATTTTGTGATGTGTGCCCCTTGTTATTCTCAGATGTACTTGCTGTAATCTTGGGTATGCTCGTATTAGAATGATTATACTGTTATGGAAATTCTCCTTGTAGGATCCCAAGATCGGAACCTGTCTAAGGAGCTGAAAATGGGGTACTATGGAGGTTGTTGCGGTCAAAACTAGCCATCGGGTTCCTTGTGAGTCTGGTTACTGAGTCTGGAGCATGACAACAAGTCCAAATTGAGCAATATGGTTTAGATTAATGGATCGCTCTATAATAATACTTCTTATTCTAAAATCCCAAACATTTTTTGGGTCATCTTCCAGTGCGCGTAGGGTACGCACATCGCGTGGATTGGAACAGGATGAGGAACCCATTTGATTCCTGCGTATAGTGAGTTTAACTCTAGGTTTCATGCTTTTGAACAACAAGAAATTACCAATAGGGAGGTAGAATAATGTAAATCAGATTTCGGGGAAAATCCTCAAAAATGGGTTTCTAGATTCAATAAAAATGATAAAATCTATATTATAATACAACTAGGAACTTAAATCTAGAAAAGAAAATGCTCAAAAACAACTTACAAGAGAGTTAGGAAGATGGGTTGGCCGAAAGGAGCACCGACGGATCGAAAAAGAAGAAGTGAAAAATGAGAAAAATGGGATTTTCCCCCTTTGTGAAGGAATCGATGCATGATTTGGCTAGCCCGAGTCTGAACTCGGCTGGCCGAAAAACTTAGTCAGTGCCGGACTAGCCAAAAATCTTTTTTTAAAAAAAATCACATTTTTTAAATTTATTTTTCCATTTTTCTTTTCTTTTCATGCACAAATTATTTTCATACATACAATGAAGAATAAATGCAAAAAGAAGAGTAAAAACAAAGTTATCATCATTTAATAACACATAATCCTATATCATGCTTTCAATTAGAGAATATGAAACTGTCAAACAACTTAGTCAGGATATCTGCAAGTTGCTTCTCAATTTGAATGTATTTCAGCATGATAATCTCATCTTCAACTAGTTCTCATATATAGTGATATCTTATGTCAATGTGTTTTGTACGTGAATGTTGAATAGAATTTTTTGATATATTTATCGAACTTGTGTTATCGCAATATAAATTCATCATTTTTGAACAATTCTATAATCAGCTAACATACGTTTCATCCATATAAGTTGAGTGCAAGCATTCCTTGCAGTAATGTATTCTGCTTTTATAGTGGCTAATGATACAAAATTTTACTTCTTATTCATTTATGATATAAGACAGTTTCCAATATAGAAACATCTACCACTTATAAATTTTCTATCATCAACCTTACCTACCCAGTCTGCATTAGTGTATCCTGCAATTTGTACAGACATATCATGTGGATACCACAAATCTAAGTTAGAAGTACTCGCAACATATCTGATTATCCGTTTGATGACAAACAAATGGTATTCTTTAGGGTCAGATTGATATCTAGCACAGATGCCGACACTAAAATAAATATCCAGTCTACTGGCAGTTAAATAAAGTAGACTATCAATCATGTTGCGATAAGGTCAAGAGTCAACACTTTTACCTTATTCATCTTTTGATAATTTGAGTGTTGTACTCATAAGATTATTAAAATTCCTACCTTTTTTCAAATCTAAACTTCTTTACTAAGTTCAGTGCATATTTGGTTTGGGAGATGAATATTCCATCTTCAAGCGGTTTGACTTGAAGTCCAAGAAAGTAATTTAGCTCGCCGACCATACTCATTTCAAAATCTTATTTCATAAGATTTGCAAACTTTGATTCCAATTAATTCGTAGGACAACCTTCACCTGTTATTTTAGGTAGGACAACCTTATTTCACAATGTTCTTGAAATCAAACTTTCAAAGTAAAAAGAGACAGAATTAAATAAAATAATCACCATAAATGCACAAGGAGTTATAATGGTTCGGTGCTTAAATCCACACCTACTCCACTCCCAAAATTACTACCCTCGTAAATTTGGTTTTCCATTATATCAAGGTTTTTACAAGTTCACCTTAACAGCCTGTTACAATTCTTGTGATTTTCACGAGCTATCACAATAAAAATCCCTTTGTAATTTTCCTGGGCTTACCACAAAACAGCCCTCTTTGTGATTTTCAAGGCTTACCACAAATCAACCCACGAACATTTTCAGACTATCTCAGAAAAAATCCAAATAAAGCAATAATAATAATAATAATAACTATACTTATTTCAGATTTCGATTTGAAGATGTATTCCGGGCTTCAAACAACGATCTTCTTTCTTGAGAGTCGATGAAATAATATATGTTCAACCAAAAAGAATATAGGGATTTAAAGTTTTCTCAAAGAATATAAACCCTAATTATTGCAGATTCAATTCTATATTTTTCAAGTAGAGTATAGATTACTCTTTAATTGCATTTAACACTAACTTAAGAAAGGGAATTGAATAAGCTAAATAAAAATATTAATTACCACACAAATAGCTTTGGGAGGACCTAGGTTTCTCTCTGACTTGCAGAAGATTTATCAGTGAATTTCATTGTTGAAATATATGAGAAATGATCTCGATTTATAGTTAAACGATTTGGAAATTCGATCAGCCGAAAAATAGGTTTGGTTGGCCAAATTCCAACGATTCTGTTCCAACGGCCATCGAATTGTGTGGGATAAGATTTATCAAAAATTCGGTTAGCCCGAGCCAAAATTCGACTGGCCGAATACATGATTCGGTTGGCCAAATTCTTTTTAAAATTCGAGAATTCATTGCTGTAAACTGACTCGAAACAGCTTTGGGCTGGCCGAATTTGCAATAAAATTTTCAAACTTTTGAATCTGAAATCTTAGTCGAAACTAAAGTTGGGTTAGCCGAAGTAAGTTGGGCCTGTCGAACCTAAAATTGGGTTGGCCGAACTTCAATGAGCTTACACTGTATTTTAAATATTTTAATCATTTTTCGAAAGGACCTAACCTAAGGTCTTTCTAAGGTTATTCCACCTGGTGGGTGGCGTATATAGACATCTTAATCTTGAAACTATACGACGTCTTTAAGTCTTAAGATATTGAGCCGATCTTGAATCGATCTTCATGAGATGTCGTTGAAGACTGAAGTGTACTTGAGATCAAACCAGTATTTTATCTAAGAAATTTGACAACTCTAAGTGTGTTTCAGATACAAGCGCTTACAATCTTCCACTATTTGAAGTTAATGAAAACCTTTGATTTATTTTTAATCAATAAACATAACGAACCATGGCGACCATCCAACAGAAACTATGGGCAACGGCTAGGGGTGTACACAAACCAGGCTAGCCAGGTTAGCTCACTCGACCCGGCCCGAAAAAGCCCGACTCGGCCTGACCCGGAACTGAGTTCGGGTCAGGACGGGCCAATTTTCTAGGCTCAAAAGTGAGTTCAGGCCGAGTTCGGATACCTTCCAGTTCGGCCTGACTCGGTCCGAAATCCGACTCGCCCCAGCCCGACCCGTGTATGATTATATTTAATTTGTATAAAATGTTTTATTTTATGCTTTGTCAAATGTATGTAAATGTCCTGACTAGTTAGATTTTTTGTGGAGTCTATAGTTCAACTATCTAAACCGTTGATCGAAGGCCTTGTAATGGGACGCGAATTACCTGCCAAAGCCCTTCCCATGAACTTGCTGTAAGGTTCGAAACTGGCCCGAACTCGAAGGTTCGAAACTGGCCCGAACTTGGCCCAAATTCGCGCTGGGCACGGTTCGGACTGGAGATGTTGGCCCGGTGACCCGGCCCGATCGGGTTCGGGTATTGTGTGGTTGTTGAACGGGCCTGGATGGGCTGAGGCCAATTTGACTCGGCCCGACCGGTGTACACCCCTAGCAACGGCCCCCATATATTATAATGCACATAATCTAAAACCACCTTACAAATATGTTTTCCAGACTTAAAAGATAACATTGACTATTTAACATATATATAATGCTCACATATACTAAAATCAATACTTTTAAAAATTAGGATCAAACAACGGTCAGAAAATACCTTCATGCCTCACTCGCTCAAGTGGCCTAGGTATGCATGCTACATGTGCAGACGTGAAATCTATTACAAACGTTGCAGCTCCACCCGATGAAGTACTCTCGATTAACTAGTAAATGTTACCATTCCTCTATGCTTTCATGACTACGAGTGCCCCCTTTAAAACTTTAAGGACATGATCGAATCCGATGAATTTTGCACTCAAGTGTCTTAAGTGCACTTAAAGATATCAGACTCTTCCTCAACTCAAAAACGTATTTCACATCAGTCAAGATACGCTCCATGCCATCAAACATCTTGATGCACACCAATCCAACACTAACCACATTACAGACATTGTCATTTGCATATAAATACCTGGCCACCGTCGCACTCACTGTAACTGGTGAACAAACTCCTATGAGGGGTCATGTGATATAAAGCCCCCATATCTAAAATTCATTCATCGTCGAAATACCCAGATTTTGATGCGGTTAGTATATCACTACCACTCGCCTCCTTACTGGATTCCACGGTGTTACCCTCTTTGAAAGAATCATCTAATTTCTTCTTCCTAGACTTAGGATTTTGATCATCCTTCTTCATATGCCCTATCATACCACAATTCTAGCCACAATTTCAACACTTCAGCTTGCCTTTTGCCCTTGCTAATGGATTTGGATCTTGATCACGAAGATCTTTTATCCCACTTAGAATTTCTTCCCCTTGTAACCAATGCATTTGTAGAAATATCAACATCATCTATTTTCTTTCTCATCATTTTTTACTGAAAAGTTGAGATAACGGTCTCAATACTAATAATCTTCTTACCAGTGCATAAAGTATCTTTGAATGACCCATGTGATTCTAAAAAAGAATTCAAAATAATACATGCTTGATCTTCATCCTTCATCACCTCATCCATATTCAATAATTTGTAAACAAGCATATTAAAGTTACAAATGTGAGTCTCAATGTCAGTCCCTTAGTCATCTTCAGATTGAACAATTATAGCTTTGGATACAAATAATTCTAAAAAATCTTCTCTGTGTAGATATTCTCTAACTTCACCCATATATCAACCGTTGTCTTCTCTCTCATAACATTGTAGAGAATTTCATCCGTTAGACACAACTAGATCGAGATATTAACCTTTTGACTTGTTCTACTCTTCTTCTTTCATAATTTTCAATCACTTTCCAATGAATGCGTCTTTCAATCCTTGCTAAACTAGAAGGCTATTTACATTCACCTTCCATAATTTAAAGTTGTTTTTCCTGAACTACTTCTCTACATCAAACTTCACGATAGATGTCATAGATACCTTGCCTTTAGATTTGATTTACTTCCCAACACCAGCTTTGATGCCACTTGTTTGAGATTCGTGGAAGCACACGGAGAGGAATTAAACAAAGTAATCACAATCGCACAAGCAAATACAACAAAAAATATTCCGAATTTACATGGATAAAGGCACAACGCAATAATGCACTATGAATAAAGTTATAAGAACGAAAATATAAACAAATCACATAAAAACGCACAACTTATTGACCTGTCAAGTCTACCGATCGAGATGCTTCAACCAGTCGAGTCAACCAGTCGTGAGTTTTGCCAAAAACTGAATATTTTTGTTATCCTTCTAACTGTCAACGAAAGCGTAGACTAGTCGATGGCCCTGTTTCAGCATTAATTTGAGCCATCCAATTTCAACAACCCCCCACCCCAACCCCCCTCTCTCTCTCTCTCTCTCTCTCTCTCTCTCTCTCCTAGGTCAGGCCAGGCCCAACCAAACTTTTTTGGGTTCGGTCTAGCTTGGGCCATGATCCCTACGGTTTGGTTGGGACCATGAGCTTGTCCAGACAGCTAAGCTACACATGCCAACGGACACATGGGACACTGAACCATGGATCAAGTGGCCCCACCAATGAGCCCAGTGCACGATCTTTGGACCAGATCATCAAAACAGATGGGCCTACACCTACAGCATAGATGTAAAGCCACGGATACAATGGTATTGAGAATATTACGAATTTGAAAATCTTAATTAGCAAATGCATATAGCCAGAAGCGCATTTTGAGCATTAATTTTCAAAGCCAGGACCTCTCCCTGGCCATCAGAAAATTCAGAAAGGGTGAAAAGTAATTTCCAATCTCATCTAAAAGTGTGGAAGATAACATAAGCTTCTTTCTTATATCTTGGTTCATCACTGTAACATGATCATTCATTGCCAATAAAACTCACATCGCATATGCCCACACACCTTTCTACTCATTCTTCGGGAACTATTTCCCGCTTCTAAGGACCATTTGCTGCATCCCAAATCACAATTCTATGAGCAATATTGGTGATCTGAATGGACATTCAAATGAGAAGGTATATATTGGAAGCACCATTTTCACGAACTGTGTCAGGATGCATGTTTCCACCCGATATCCCCATCTGAAAAAGCTCAAGTGGGTTCTGAAGTTTTCTGGATGGCAAAATGGCGGAATGGGATCCATTGCCACAGAAGGCAGAAATATCCGAACACACCTTAAAGCCATCATTACCGGATGATGGGTATATGCGAATTAATGCACATTGGGGAACAAAATGTGAATCCATTCCTAGGCAATAAATGTTCAAGTTTCAACATGTCTAGTGGAAGAAATGACCCTCCAGATTATTAAATGAGAGAAACCCACATTCCACTATCCCATCCCATCAGTACGTGGCAATGCCGTTGTTGTTGCTCTTGGGGTGATGCTTCTTTAGTCTCCTCCTCTGCAGATTGCTTGCCCTGCATGACCGACGCATCATTGTAAAACACATCAAACAACCAACAAAGAGATCCTGTGGATGGATGATAGAATACAGTTATTTCTAGAACAATACAGGAATTCTCTGTGATGAACATTTTTTACTCATGTTGGGAAGGGAGAATAGATATGGGGGCACAGTACAAGAAAGTGACAACGAAGAGACTGGCAAGAGAATGCATCCATACTTGCATGATACTGAAAGACGCAGCTATGTAAAAGGAGTTACATAGCATTGCCGATGCTAGAAAATTTTCACCTAGGAACCAGTTCTCAGGAGAACCAGCAAGAACCCTTTCGAACTCATCCTGTGTGGCGTATATGCAATTCAGGCCATACAAACCCATCCTCTGGATTGGATGAAGGGTCATGCAAAAAATCAGGCTCTTTCACAACTCAGGTGGGCCTCGGTGAAAATCAAGGGTGGGTGTCCCCTCCCACCTTGTCCCCTTTGCTGTTGCCCACCTACGTTTTGGATCAGGCTTATTTTTAGGCCCTAGGGTTTTCATGAGGTGACACTTCTGATGGATGGTTTGGATATTGTGTACACATCATGTGAGATGAGTTCTCACAGAAGTTATTTATGGACCGGTTCCTAGGAGATCATTACCCAGCTGATAGTTTCATTTTCTTTGTAGGACCCTCGGTTCAATGGTCTGGATGTCAATCTGATGGGCCTCATCATTTTTGTTTGTAGGACCCATGGTTTGGTGGATCAGATGTTGACCTGATGAGCCTCATCATAAAGGGGAATGTCCCAATCATTCCTAAATTGGAAGGACGCTAAGCCTCCAATATTTTAGCCTTTTCTCAATTGAAGATGGACTCTGGGTATATATTTCTTTCTTCCCTACTACTTGTGACAACTGACATCTAAATAAAGAGTTAGAATCTTCCAGTCTGACAGATCAATAGTCCAGATCACCCATCCCAGTGGGGCCCATCAGTTTGTCGGTCTGGACCAACCAACAATGAATCCCACACGTATGAAATTGGAAGCATCAGTGGATGCACATTTGCTGAGGATTAAAGGCCCATAATTTCCCCCAACTATATAAAATTACATAAAACAAAAGGACATTATTAAAATCAAACACATGAAAAATCTATCACTAAGTAAATAGAGAGAACAACAGGAAAATTGAATTAAGATTTTTCGTAATAGCTGTGTAGACAAGTGCCGCACAAGGAATTTTTCTTTTGAAAAAAATGAGGCAACCTTGTATGATGAAAACAAATCCAATGATGATATACGGTACTCACCAGTACTGATTGTGAAATACAACAGAGTCTGTTGGTACTTGTTTTCCATCGTCGTTGCGGTTCCAATGGTAGAAGGCATGTGTTCTGTTCTTTATCTCCAATGTAGAATGACCATAACTGGCTTCTCTGAATGCAGAATAATCTGGCTGCGGGTTGGTAAACCTACATGGCGCAACATTAAAAATGGATTATAAATTTACAGACAGAATATTGAAAAACTTGAGATCATTTTGAAATATTAAGGGGACCAACCGAACCACATCAGAATAGAAAATTGAAGAATACTGTGAACTTATAAATAATCAAATGGACTTACTTTCCGGCCAGACCTTCCTGGTTTCCTCCATCGCCCACGGTTATGTATACAGGAGCTGATTTGTCGGGCACAGGATAACGGTCACCAGTTGTTATGTTGTAGTTTATATTAGAGATCCGATACTGTGAAGAAACAAAAATTTCTCTTGAAATTCCACAAAATAAAAGGCAATGGGAATTATTTGCAGCCATTGGTAATGCAATTAGAATAATCCCTGATAACTGTAAACAAATATGATAGAAATAACTTGCATTAGCAGACACATACAGCAAAATAATGGCAGCCATATCTTGAATATTTTAGGTACTTCTAATTGTAATAGATAGTTTTTCAGTTTTTACTATTCTTTTGTATTTGCCATCATCAACTACTGCATATCCATTTTAAATTAGTTTAATCAATTTCCAGCCCACTCCCTTTCTGTTCAACTGGTCCAAGTCTGTTTCAGCTGCAACTTTTTTCGTTGTGCGATATCTGGACCATGAACCGGTGGGCGCAACAAGAACATCCTCTGCAAAAAGCCAGGCTGGTCCACATAACAGGTGCGACATGTGTGCAAATTCAATATAGAGATTTGGTGTTTCTTTCTATCCATCAATTTTTAACCACCAGCTGAGTGGTGATTGGCCTTATTTGGTGCTGCAGAACTTTCAATCAGCCCCACCCAGTGAATGGTCAGATCCGTCATGCATGTCATGTTGGAATGTAAACTGCGATTCACCTGTTAAATTCTTCACTTGAGCAAAGTGTTGTAGAACTCTATTGCTATTCTAAAGTGTGGGAATGAGCTTCTTTGATAGAAATACTTAAGTTTGGGATTTCAGAAGCCCCAACACCATAGACAGAAAGGAGAAATAGAATGGGGAAAAGGATTAAATCAATGGACTTCAGTCCTGCAACTAGGTACAAGACAATCAGATTCTAGAATAAAAAACGTCCCCACAGTAACATTTATTTCCGACTTATAGGAAATAAGGTTGACTCAGCTAATCAGCAATAAATCTGTTGGCATATTGATTTAGGTTTCTTTTCTAACACCAAGAGCTGAATGTATGAATATGTCAGATTACAACTGCTAATTGCAGAATCCAGAATCCAGAATGCAATTCATATTGAATCTATTGGTATCTGCCACCCTTTTTTTAATGGTGGCACATGTATTGGGCAGTCAATGGGGTCAACGATCATCATTAAAAGTAAAAGGGAATGACCTATACCGATCTTTCGTAAGCATGCACATGGCCAGCAAAGATAAGATCGACTTTGAAACGAACAAACCAGCTTTCAAAAATAGCACGCATGCCTTCACCCTCCATGTAGTGGGCTTCGTTACTGTTGTATATTGGGGCATGCATTAGAACAATAAGCCAGGGTGTCTTCTCCCTATCCACTCGCAGTAGCTCATCACGTAGCCATTTCCATTGAGGAGTGTACTTCACTGGCAAAACATTTCAATCTTTTAGCTAGAAATATAGATAGTATGAAACTGATCTTTAACTATATAGAGCAGCCAAGCATAAGACTTCAAAATTATGCAACTGAGATGATAACGATAAGAAATGGTAACAAAGTGATCTTTCTATTCCGTTTTAATTTCATGATTGGGTATAATAATGAATACTAATGAAAAGTTCGACGTCTAAAATAAAATGATATTAATTTATTTTAGGTTGTGTTTAAATGTTTTGGAAAAATTAATTTTGTGAAATTTTATTTTTGTATTTTTCTTAGTATATTTTATTTTCATGCTTTTAAAATTTTAACATTCTTTCAGAAGATGGCCTAAGAGTTCCTTCCGCTATAGTCAACTCCGACCTTCATCGATAAGTGAATCAATGGGAGCATCTCTAATCAAAGTGATTCTTAAGAATTTACAAGCATCTGGCCCATGGCAGGGCCCATGTAATAAATGGTCTAGATTGATGGTTAGACCCATTTTCCTACATAAATATGGACCATCCATTTTCCTAACAATTGATTGGATGGTACAGATGGTCCAATTAAAGTAATTCTTGAGGAACTTTGGGCAATCAAAAGTGGGGTCCATATGATGGACAATCCAAAATTAATGATTAGACCATTTACGTACAAAAATATAGATGGTAGGGAAAAGGATATATTCATGGATTTGGACTCCATATGGCCGCACTTTTAGTTATATTTATCTCAGAAAAATCACTTTGATTAGATCATTCTAATCCTCTAGGCAATGACGAGTAAAATGGACATCTTAGATTAATTGTCTAAAAAATGGTCTGATCATCAATCAGAACCATCCATCATGCTTGCCTCATTATTGATTGAATGTGCCTTGCGAGGATCACTTTGATGTGGATCCCGTTATGGGTATGTGCCTTTAAAATTTCACAAATCACTTTGATCAGATAATGCTAACATCAAATCTAATCTGGTCATTGATTGGTCCAACCGAGTTGGTATTGAAAATCAATGGCACAATTGGACTGATATCAAAACCAAATGTTGAATATACTAAAGATGAACAATCAGTTTGACAGATATAAAATATGAATGGTCCGATTAGTCGAAAATTAAAGATCAATGATCCGACTGGACAAATGTCGTAGGTCAACGGTTCCAATTGTGCTAAAATTGGAGATGATTAGTCATATTGGGCTGGTACGAAAATTCAATGGCTTAGTGGGACCAATGATGAAACTAAATGATTTAACTGACACTACGATGAATCAGACCAACAGCAAAGATGAACGGGAATCCGACCACTATCAAAGATGAACTGTCCGATCAGTCCAAAATTGAAGATCAATGATCTGATTGGATCGACATTGACAATAACGATCTGATTATGTTATTGTTGGATATGGATAGTTCGATTAGGTTGATAATAAAAATCAACAGTCTGATTGGACTGATGCCGAAGCCACATGGTCTGATTTTATTTTTTTTTCCACTTGAAATGACACATGGTCTGATTTGATACTAAATATGAAAAAGTCGAATTGCACCGATATTAAAGATGAACAATTTAATATATCCAACAATGAAGATGAATAATCTGATTGGGCTGTGTTGGGATAAACGGCGGAATCACACAGAGATGAATCTAGGATTGCAATCCAAAAGCACCAAGCAAACACAAAGAGAACACAACAATATAATGTGGAAAACCCTTTCGAGAAAAAGCCACGGCACAAAGCGACAGAAATCCACTATGAAATCAGAAATTACAAAGAGAAAGGACTTACCCGATTTGAACAATCCTCAAATCTCACCCTTACTACACCCCTTGAAACCCTAGAACTATTTAGAAACCCTTTGGAATAGTTTAGGAAGCCTTAGAATATCTTAGAGACACTTTGGAGCATTCTAGGAACTCCTATTTATAGATTAGGAACTCCAACTTTCGCACCGAGTTGGAATAATCCGGAAACCGCCTCAAATTTACGCAGTCCGCGCATAATTTGCGTAACCTTAGGTTGGCCAAACCAGAGCTCGGGCTAGCCGACCGACACTTCGGCTAGCCGAACTTGTCCTTAGGCTGGCTGAATTTCCTGCAAGTTCCAAAAGAATATGTTGCCGGATTTTCACCCGAACTTTCTCGGGCTGACCGAATTTCCTGCAAATTTTCACCCAAAGCCTGCTCAATGTCATTGAGCTTGTTTGACAGATTTAAGACATCTATCAACAACAGGCTGATATTGATGATCAATTGAAGATGAACAGTGATAAAATATAATCAGACCATTCCCCTTCGATTTCAGACAGTTGCTAATAAAAATCTACCCAACCAGACCATTATTCATCATCCTATTCATCAGGTTCAGAAAAACTGGACTGTTCATCTTCAATATCTATCCCATTGATCTTCACAATTTTCTAAACAGGACTGTTCATTTTTGTTATCAGTCCAATCATACCGTCTATACTTACATTGTTCAAATCAGACCATCTGGTTTGACATCATTCCAGTTGGGTGGTTGACTTTCAATATTAGCCCAATTGGACCATTCATCTCCAATTTCAACACAATAGGACCATTCATCTTCAATATTCATCCAATCAGACCGCTTCAACTTGGGACAGTCAGACCATTCATCTTTGATACCAGTCCAATCAGATCTTTCAAGTTTAGTATTGTTCAAATCAGGCCATTGGGCATCAACATTGGTCCAATTGGGCAGTCGATTTCGAGATCGACCTAATTGACCATTAGTCTTTGATTTTCAGTATCAGCCCAATCTGACCTCTCACTTCTATTTCAGCACAATCACACCATTCATCTTCAATATCATTTCAATCAAACTATCGTCTTTAATTTTGGAGTGTTCAAGATATTCGCCTTTGCTATCATTCCAATGGGATCATTTATCTTTATTATTGTTCAAATAAGGCCATTTAGCTTTATCATCAGTTCAATTGGGCTGTCAATTTTCAATATCAGTCCAATTTGACCTTCTCACTTTCAATTTCAGCCCAATTGGACCACTCACTTCAATAAATTCCACCAGAGTGCTTACCTTGAATTTTGTACTCATCAAACTATTCATCTTTGATATCAATCCAAAGAAACCATTCATCTTTAGTGTCATTCAAATTGGGCCATTCACATTCAACATCGATCCAATTGGATAGATTTTCAGTATCGGCCAATTTGAAAATTTCCAATTTTAGCTCAATCAGACTGTTCATCTTCATTATGGTCCAATCGGACTACTGATCTTCAATTTTGGACCGATTTAACTGTTCATCTTAGACAATGGTCCAATTGGACCGTTCATCTTTGACATCAGTTCAATTGGGCCATTGATTTTCACTACTGGCTCAATTCAACCGATCAGTAACAAAGACTAGACCCACAACCTTGTGGACCACCTATAATTATGGATCAAATGTGTATCCCACGTGCACTTGGACTATTCATCATGTGGGCCCAACAATTGTCCTTGAAGAGCCTTAATTACGTGATATGATAAAACAATTACACTATATATATATATAGGGAAATGGTACTATAAGGTCGACCTCATGGGAACTTCCCATGAGGCCGAGCTGTGTGGGACCCACCGTGATTCGTGTCAAAGATCAACACCGTGCATTTGATGGGTCCCCTTTAGGTTATGGGATATCCCAAAAATCAGCTCTATAGGGAACTCAGCTGAGCCATACCATCTAAAACCATGTAAAGAGATGCCTAAAACATATAAAAGCAATTGGTGGGGCTCACTTGAGTTTTGGATGTGGCTGAAACTTAGTATGACTCCTCATCCAAGTGGGACACACACAATGGATGGGCTGGATTTGTGAACCACATCTCGGTGGGCCCAATAAATGATTATGAATATTTTAATGGGAGGGTAAACCTTCTCAACTATTGTATGTGGTGTCGCCCACCCAAGTCATGGATTGACTTGATTTTTAAGCCTGTGGCCCACCATGGAATGGTGCATCTAATTGATGGGGTAGATGTTCGACACATATCACGGTGGGGCCCACACAGCTCGACCTCATGGGAAGTTACCATGAGGACTTACCATGAGGTCAACTGCATGTTACCATTTCCCTATATATATATATATATATATATATATATATATATATATATATATATATATATATATATATATATATATAAACTTCCCATGAGGTCAAGTTGTGTGGGCCCCACCATGATGTGTGTCGAACATGTACCTTATCAGTCAGATGCACCATTCCATGATGGGCCTCGAGCTTAAAAATCAAGTCAATCTATGACTTGTGTGGACCACACCACATACAAAAGTTGAGAGGGGTTACCCTCCCATTAAAACATTCATAATCATTTGTTGGGCCCACCGAGATGTGGTTCACAAATCTAGCCCATCCATTATGTGTGTCCCACTTGGATGAGGGGTCAGACCAAGTTTCAAACGCATCCAAATTTTAAGTGGGCCCCACCAAGTGCTTTTATATATTTCAGGCATGTCTTCATAAGATTTTAGATGGTATGGCCCACAAGAGTTCCATATATGGCTGATTTTTGGGATATCCCATAATTTAAAGGGGACCCATCAAATGCACGGTGTTGATGTTCGACACGCACCACGGTGGGGCCCACACAGCTCGACCTCATGGGAAGTTCCCATGAGGTTGACGGCATAGAACCATATCCCACGCACGCACACACCTTCTCACGTGAGCACCCATGCGCACCTTTACACATGTGTCTTGGGCACAGAATCTGAATGATCCAAGTGATGTGGCACCCCTTAAAACACTATGGGCCCAATTTTCAACCTAATCCAAAACTCTAGTGGGCCATAGCAAAGAGAAATGCAAATCAATGGAGGAAACTGTTTCGTTTTGTCATGGCCCACCAGAGTTTTGTATCGAGCTGAAAGTTGCGCTTGAGAGGTTTCAAGGGGAGCTGCATCACGTGGACCGTTCAGATTATGTGCCCATGACACGTGTGCAAATGTGCACACAGGTGCTCACGTAAGAAGGTGCGCAGGTGAGCATTCCTCTATATGTGTATGTATATGTGTGTGTGTATATATATTGACTAGAACTCGAAGTTAAAAATATCACAAAATTGATGTATTTTAGAATGATAAATAAATTTGTTTTGATATAACAAAATGGAGGTACTTACAGAGCAAGATAATATTATTTCATGAAATTTGGTGCAACCAAACACACCCTCAAGAAAATATCCCAATCATTGGAAAAAAGAGAACACAAATTCAAGTAGCCAACATTGTAGGTTTGCTCCCTATAGGCAAAGGGTTCAACTACCCTTCCCGGCATTACCCGATGCACTTGGTTGCGGGTGATTGCGTGCATCTGCAGGGAATAGTCTCGCCTCAAAAAAGGGACAGGGATACCTTGTGTTGTAAAAAAAAAAAAATCATGAAAGCCTAAAAGAATACTAGTTACGCACTCCCTTCCTTTCTAGTACAAAGTATATCTCTAAAATCTACGGGATTAAAAATTTGTGTTTCTTCTAGAGGAAGTTATTACCACTTTATCGGATGGCACTTGTCAACTGTGATAAGTTTCAAACAAACTCTACATGGGTTTTGTTATCGCTAGAATCTGGTTGAACTTGCAACTCCACCTGTAGGTTACTAAGTACCTGGGCCAGTAGAAAAGAAAGGACAATGGGGGCGCCAGTTGTAGCTAGGGACCCTCCAATGCCTTAAGTCAGGTAGATAAACTTAGAGTAGGTGTGGCTGAAATAGGAAATTTCGTAAATACTTTTACCCAAGATGGGGTATATTTATAGGTTCTCTAGGTAGTTTGTGTATCTTAGTGGATCTATTAGATACGCTGGAAGGGCCCGTATTATAATAGGGATCTGCTTCTGAGAATATCTCTAATACTGCCTTGATTGGAGTGATTTTCGGCCTTTTCTCTTTGGACTGATCCCGTCCTGGTACGATGCGAGGTTCTCTCCGGACATTCTATTTCGATGTTGAGGTTGGTTTCCGAGGTCGAGGTCGGTTAGATAACTCGGTTGAGATGGTCAAGTCGGTCAATGAATCTCATTACCGAGTTCTGAGCTTGACCAGTTTAGCTAGGCAAGTGAGTCCTTTATCGAAGTTCGGCTCGACTTCCCTGGTGGTAGACACATTGATGGCTTACAGAGGTTACTCTGTTGGTTCTTCGCCACATGTCTCATATGGCTAGTCAATTCAGTGTTCCCCATAATAGTTGCCCCCTACTTCCGAGTTTAATATCCATGAGCTCGGAAAGTAAGAGTTTGAACTAATGTATAAGCGGTGGAATTTGAAATTTTAATTATGAGTAGATAGCTCGATTCGTCCGTCTTATTCGATTTTGCCACCTGGTGATGAGGGTGGGCATCGAAAAGGACGGAGTCTGTCATGGGAATAAAAAACGATATAATAGCGGTTTTGTCGTAAGAGGAGTCGTGCACTGAATGTCGAGCGTCGTTTCATCTTACAAATGACTCACAAGTGGACACCCGTCTCTGCACAATTTAATGCTCCTCCCAAGTGAACCATGTGTCGCCACGTGGTGGAGGTCGTGGATTAAGGCGTCTCTTCGTGCCCTCGTGAGTGTTGCTGGCATTAAAGGCATTACCCCTTGGATGCTTATAAATAGAGGCTTCCCCCTCATTGTGCATCCACCAAGTCTAGTGAAGTCCAAGCTTTGCTGACCTGTTTCCTTTTTCCTTTTGTCCTGTGGGTCCTTCGTCGTCCGCTTGCGGTTGTCTGAAGACTTGATCTTTTCGGTACACCTCCTCTGCGTCTCTCCCCTTTTTCTTTTTGCCAATATGTCTTTCAAGGTCATCTCGAGGGGAGCTTCTGTCTCAAGAGCCTTCCACAGAGAGTCTATACATGATAGTACAGACTCTGCGTTGGCTGCATCTTGGAGGGAAACATCGTCGGTGATGGCATCTCGCGATGGGGAGGCTTCTCTGCCTCTGGCGAATGCACCCTCCTTGTCTTTCCTTGGGGTGGCCTTATCAGCCAACATTTTTGTTTCCCAGCTACGACCGGAGGATTTACAAGCCATCTAGTCGAAGTTTGGGATCCCATACTTGGTGGGGCTGCAGCTTCCCCGAACTGGGGAACTTTCGGGTCATCCTCCCACAGGGGAGGTGGCCTTTTATCCAATTTTCTTTCCCTACGGCATGAGGATGCCTTTCCATCCATTGGTAAGAGAGGTGTTACACCACTTGAGGCTTGCCATAGGACAACTTAACCCTAACGTATGGCGAGCTGTCTTTGGGTGCTATATCTTATGGCGACAGATCGGACATTTTGAGCTCTCTGTGGATGAGCTCTTATACTTGTACCAGGCTAAGAGCAGCCCAGGTTCTCGCAACTGGTATTATTTTTCCTCTTAGCCGAGCATGGGCCAAGCTATTATTACCAACAACCTCTGCTCCAATAAAGGTTGGAAAGACATGTGGTTCTTCGCTATGGAAGAGTGGGAGGCCACTGCATCAGAACTGGGTAGGTCATGGGCTCGAGTTCCTACCATGTTTGCCATCCCAGGTTGGGACTTAGAGTTGTGACTTTACATTTACAGAATGTCTTTGATTTCTTGCCTTGTGGTTTTTAACTCATCTGATTGCTCCTTTTGCAACTCTTCCTCAGTCCCAACCCCATCTCTCGGAGGCCCTCCTATGCCAGATAGGATCGCTCGAGGGCGTCCCACTGCCCAACAGGATTGTAGGAGGTTGATCACTCCGACTATGCTGCAACAGGTCACTTTATCGACGGTCAGGTCGTCAGGTAACTCTTTTTTCTGGCAAGGCTCTTGTAGTTTTTTGTGTGTGTGTGTGTGTATTGCAGAAGTGGTGGATCGTCCCCGAGGGAAGAGGATGAAGTTCCCCTCTGCAGGGAAGATGGAGCGGCTGAAGGCTACAGCTAAGAGGGTCACTCCCTTGTCGCCTGCTCGGTGCGCAACTGGGGTCGAGGCTGTGGGGTCCTCGGCAGAGAGGTCGGCGACAGGGCATGCGGCGACGGGGCTTGTCCCTAGAATTCTTCCCCCTACTATGCAGGCAAAGGTGGGGGCTGATGTTGTGGCAGAGCAGAGAGATGCTGCAGCGGAAGTTGCTGTTGAGGCAGCTCCTGTGGTGCTCCAGGAAGTTGTTTCGACTGTAGCAGCACAGAGCTCCCCTCACCTGAGCATGCCTTCGACGGAGGTGGTAAACCTAGAGTCGTCTCCAACTCGTGTTCAAGTGGAACAGGCGGAGGCTGCTCCTAGGGGTGCTGCTGAGTACCAAAGTTCTGGCCTCGAGGGGGTAGTGGGTGCAGGGACGTCAGGGACTGCAGTCCATGCGCTTCTCCCACGACATATGTCCGTGCTAGCCAACTGGGGCCGCGATCATGTGCCCGAGGAGGAGGTTAATGTGATGCTTTCCCTGCATCCCGATCTTCTCCTTGGTGCTATGGCGTCGATGCTAATTAAGGTAACGTTGTTAACACCCCTTTTTTGCTCTCTCTCTCTCTCTCTTCTCCTCTCTCTCTCTCTTTTTTTCTTTTGCTTATGTATTTGCTGACCTTCGTCTCTTTCCTATTTGCAGAGCGCCACTAGGGTTCTCGCCACCCACCACCTTTTGACAAACCTGAGGGGCCGCTTGGAAGAAGCTACCCGGAGGCTCGAGTCTGCCAAGGTCGAGCTCCGAGCTAAAGCTACTGAGCTGGAAGCGGCTGCGAAGGCCCAGGTGGCGACCCATGCCGAGGTCGAGGTCCTTTGCAAGGCCCTAAGGGTTTCCAAGGAGGACCAAGCCACCAGCGCCTCTTTGCTAGCCACGGAGCAACGGGAGCCTATGTGGTTGAGGTGGAGGCGAGGGCCTCTGAAGCGGAGTCTCGCCTAGCCGAGGTGGGAGTTCGGGCGATTGAGGCGGAGGCCAGGCAAGCGAAAGTCAAGGCTACAATTCCTGGGAAGGAGGCAACCGTAGTGGAGGCCTTCAAGGCATCCGAGGATCATGTGGTTGAGCTGGAGGAGACGTTCAGCGTTGGCTTCTAGCATTGCCGAGAAGACATCCTGCATCGGTACCCCAATCTCGACTTAGGGTGTCTCGATGACGATGTTGCTGAAGCCTCCGAGGTTGCCACTCCCGGGGCCGAGGAACTTCCCTAGGGATAAGCTTTTTGTAAGTGTATATCTTCTTGGACAGCTTTGTAACACTCCCCCTCATCAATGAGAAGAATTCTTTTTGCCCAACTATGGTGTTTCTTTTTTTATTTTATTTATTTATTTATTTTTCTTTTTTTGTTGATTGTTGTGCATAATTACTTGGTAGATGAGTTAGTCATCTTAGTAGATTAACTTGGTGATCCAATTGTTGAGCATGTGAACTTTGGTCGGATGGTTGTTAAGGACGCAAACTTAGTAGAATCAGAAAGACTGATTCCTTTTTTATTCATAAAGGGAATCTTTTACATGGAGCAATCATTTGATGGTCGGCAGCTTGCACCTGGGGTGAGTTGTCAGTGTATTGTAGATTTCCCTCGAGCTCATTCTTACTGATAGTAGATTTTCAGGTGCCCAGCATTCCACAAGTAGGATAAGAGTCAACCCTGCATGTCTCGTAGTCGGTATGTCCTTAGGCGAACCATACCGGCTACCTTGTACAGTCCTTCACAGTTTGGCCCTAGGGCTCCCGTGCGGGGCTCCTTGGTGTTATGGAAAATTTCCCAGAGTAACAAGTCCCCTACTCGGAATCTACGTACTTTAACCCTCGTATTGTAATGATGAGCAGCCATGTGTTGGTAAGCAGCGACCCTTATACCTTTTCCCTTAATTCTTAAATCAGATCTAGACCCAACATTAGTTGTGCATTGTTTTCTTCCATGTCGAACAGCTCGGTTCTCCCCGAGGGTATCCCGATCTCAACTAGTACCACCGCTTCTGCGCCAAAAGCTAGGGAGAATGGAGTTTCCATTGTTGTTGTACGGGTCGTGGTGCAGTATGCCCATAAGACGTGGTAGCTCATCAGCCCAGGCTCCCTTGAATTTTTCAAGTTTGGTTTTTAAGTGGGTTTTTATGATTTTATTTATAGCTTCCACTTTTTCGTTAGCTTGGGGATGTCGAGGTGAGGCGAAGGCGTTGTGAAGGCTGAGCTTCTCACACAATCCTCGGAAACGAGCATTGTTGAACTGCCTACCGTTGTTAGTAACGATAGTGTGGGAGATAACGAACCTGCAAATGACATTTTTCCAAATGAAGTCGGTGGTCTTTTGCTCGGTAATCCTTGCCAGGGGCTTGGCATCTATCCACTTGGTGAAGTAGTCGACTGCGACAATGGAAAATTTGGTATGTCCTCTACCCATTGGCAACAGTCTTATGATGTCGACTCCCCACTGTGCAAAGGGCCAGGGACCACTCATTAGGATCATCTGCTCGGGAGGTTGTCACAGTATCGTAGCGAAGTGTTGGCACTCGTCGCACTTCCTTGTGTACTAGTTTGCGTCTTCATGGATGTTCGATCAGTAGTATCCTTGCCGAATCACCTTATGGACTAAGGCCCTTCCCCGAATGGTTTCCTCAGATGCCTTTGTGGACCTCCCTTAGAACATATTCGGCTTCATCAAATCATAAGCATCTCAGATATGGCATCGAGAACCCTCTTTTGTATAAGACGTCTACCAGGATCGTGTACCGAGCAAACCGGTTTTTGATTTTATGGGGGGCCTCTAACTTGTCTTCAGGTAGCTTGCCTTGTCGCAGATAGTGTATGATCGGGTCCATCCAGCTTGGCGATTGGTTTGTTAGGAGGGCTTCTTTTTGGTCGGGCTGGTTGATCCTGGTCTCGGGCAGGAATTCGATCAGCATGATCTTGGCGAGGTCATCGTCGACCACCGCAATTAATTTAACTAGGGCATCTGCTTCGGAATTTTCCGACCTAGGGACCAAGATGATCTTGTGCTTGTCGAATTCTTTAAGCAAGTCCCATGCCTTTTGCAGATAGGCAATCATTCTCTCTCCTCTAGCCTGATATTTCGTAATGACCTGGTTCACTATGAGCTGGGAGTCACTGTAGATTTTCAATGCTCGAGCTCCCATTGCTTTGGCTAACCTGAGCCTGGCAAGGAGTGCCTCATATTCCGCTTCATTGTTAGAAGCTAGGAATCCGAACCTTAAAGCATACTCTATATTGGACTAGTCTGGTGACAAAAGGATCAATCCTGCTCCACTTCCCCGAGAGTCGGATGACCTGTCCATGTGAATGGTCCATTCCTGTAGGCTGACGTTCCGCTCGTCGTTTGTCTACTGCTGAGGAACGAGGAAAGTGAATTCGGCGATAACTTGGCCTTTGATCGCCGCCCTTAGTCGGTATATGATGTCGAACTCACCAAGCTTGATTGCCCATTTTGCCAGTCGTCCCGACGCTTCCAGTTTCTGCAAAACTTGGCAAAGTGGTCGATCGGTTAAAACCACAATAGTATGAGCCTGGAAGTATGGTCGGAGGTGTCGAGATGATATGATCAGCGGTAGCACTAACTTCTTTATATCTGGGTATCGCGTCTCGACTTTGACTATAGCTTTGCTCACGTAATAAACTGATAGCTGCTTGTTTTCCACCTCACGTATTAGGGCCGAGCTAACCGTTGTGGTTGACGCCTCTAGGTACAGTAGTAGCAGCTCCCCTGGCTCTGGCTTGGATAGCAGTGGAGGGGACCCCGGATATTCCTCGAGTTGTTGGAATGCTTGCTCGCACTCATTCGTCTAGGTCAGCTTCATGTTTCCCTTTAGCTGCTTGAAGAACGGCAAGCATTTGTCCGTGGCCCAAGAGAAGAATCTGTTCAATGCCGCTACTCTGCCCGTCAGGCATTGAATCTCTTTTGTTGTCCTGGGGGAGTTCATCTCTGGGAGAGCTCGGATCTTGTCGGGGTTCACTTCTTTCCCCTTCTGGTTGACTAGGAAGCCTAGGAACTTTCCCGAGATGACATCGAAGGAGCACTTGTTCAAGTTCAACTTCATTCGATATTTCTTCAGGATTGCGAACATTTCTTTCAAATTTGCTATGTGGTCCCTTGCCTAAGAACTCTTGACGATGTTTTCGACGTAGACCTCCATCGTGTTCTCGATCTACTTGGCAAACATTTTGTTGACCAGGCGCTGGTAGGCTGCTCTGGCATTAGCCCGAATGGCATTACTCGATAGTAATACAGTCCTTTGTTCGTGACAAAGGCCATTTTTTGCTTGTCGTGTTTATGCATAATGATTTGATTATATCCCGTGTATGCATCCATGAAGCTAAGGGACGCATGCCCGGCGGTACTATCCACCAAATGGTCGATCCTTGGGAGGGGAAAGCTGTCTTTCGAACATGTCTTATTCAGGTCGGTGTAATCTATGTAGACCGGCCATTTTCCACTGGACTTTTTAACAACGTTGGCCATCCAGTCGGGATAGTAAATCTCTTCGATGAACCCAACTTCGAGGAGTTTGTCGACCTCTTCGTCGATGGTCACGTATCTCTCTGAGTCGAACACTCGTCTTTTCTGCTTCACAGGTTTATGGTCAGGGACTCGAGGTCCACGTTCAACCGATAGACCATAACCTCTGGATCTATACCAGGCATATCCTGATGGGACCAAGCAAAGACATCGGCATGTTGTCTTAGTAAGTCGGCTATCTCCACTCGAAGCCCTAGTTCGAGCAACGATCCGACCTGAACGGTGCCGGTTGGGTTAGACTCGGAGAGTTGTATTGCAACGAGGTCTTCCATCGGTGACCCTCTTTCAACAGTCTCTCCCCATGGGTCTAAGGAGATAATTTGCATTGCCTGTTGTCGTTGTGTCTTTGCTCAGAGTGTTGTTGAGTAGCATTGTTGGGCCTCGTGTTGATCGCCCCTAACCTAGCCGGCCCCGTACTCGGTCGGGAATTTCATGGCAAGGTGTTAAGTGGACATGACAGCTCTCATAGTATCCAACGACGGCCTGGCCATGATCATATTGTAAAATGAGGGGCAATCTACCACCAGAAAATCAACCATGGTGGTGACCTGGTTCGCGCCTTTGCCAACGGTTACAGGTAATAGGATGCTTCCTTCAGAGGTTACCCTCTCCTTGCAAAGCCGAGCAAGGGCGTTTGGACGGGTCGCAGTCTAGACCTTCTAACCCCCATCTTGTCAAATGCACCAGCAAACAGGATGTCGGCCAAGCTGTCGGTGTCGACTAGTATCTGATATACCTTGTGGTTGGCCACTGTCATAGTGACTACCAGGGCGTCGTTGTGCGAATGATGAAGTTCTTGGGCTTCCTCTTCAATGAAGGTGAGGCTGCATAAGTTCAACCTTGGTTCCTTGATGGATCGGCCAGTAAGATAAACTTGATGCTCCCTTTCACTATTGGTCATGCTTCGAGCGTGGGCTCGGCGTGCCTAATTTGAGTCTCCACCTCCGGTAGAACCTCTAAAGATGGTGCGCATTTCGCCCATCGCTTCATTGTCGTTTTGCTCATCGCGTCACTCTTGCTGCCTGCTCGGTCGATCTTCTCTTCCCTTGTCGACGAATTCACATAGATTTCCCTTCCGAATAATGGACTCAATTTCTTCCTTAAGGTCAAAACACTCAGCCGTGTTATGACATCTCAATGGAAATGGCAATACTTCATCTTGTCCGTCTTCTCAAAGTTGGCCCTCATCTTGTTCGGCCACCTTAAGATTCTTTTGTCTCCCACCTCCATAAGTACCTGTTCCAGTGTGGTATTCAAGGGAGTGTACTTGTGGAAATGGCTTTCCGGACGTCGATTGGGTTGCGAGCCGCTGCTCTAGTCATTGTCCTTTTTTATCTTGGAGTTTGCAACGAGTGGCTGTCTCTCTTCCTTTCGCTTCATGTCTCTAGCAGAGCTATTTTCGCCTCGAGTAGCCCTTCGCGTGTTGAATAACTCCTCTATGTTTGAGTACTTTTGAGCTTGGTTGAGGAGGTCGGCGAGAGTTGAAGGGTTTTTTCCAATCGAAAAAAGAAATTTCCCTTGTTTGAGGCCAACCATCATGGCGATGAGAGCAACCTGGTCAAAGACTCGGAGTAGTTATCCACCTGAACAGGTTCAGCGTTGAAGCGCACAATGTAGTCCCTCAAGAGCTCATCCTCCCTTTGTGTTATTGTGAGGAGGTGAGCTATGGGTTTCCTCATATCCTTTCCGCCGATGAACTGGGCAATGGAAGCCTTGTTGAGCTGAGCGAACGAGCCAATGGACTTTGGCTTCAAGCGCTTATACCATTTCCGAGCAGCCCCAGTCAGTGTTAGGGAAAACGCCCTGCACATTACAGGTCTGGAGGCACCGTGGAGTTTCATCCATGATCGGAGGGGCTCTAACTGCTCCGCTGGATCCCCTGACCCTGAATAGGGAGTTATCTAGAGCATTTGGAATCTGCCTGGGAACTGGACCTTCATAATGTCATCTGTGAATGGAGGCTCGGTTTGCTTGAGTAGGGCGTCCACGGACGCAGGGGTCTTGGCCCGACAGGCCTATTGGTTGTCTCTGATCTTACCTCGGATTTCTTTTAAACTTGCCCCCCAAGGGACCTCGTTCTCTACTGTGACTTTCGAGACTTTTCCTCGAGCTCGCCTTCTTTTCTCCAATGTTTGTCGCAGATCTGACTCAGCGAGCTCGATGGTTCCTAGAGTTTGCGTTGGGATGCATCTGCTTCTAGCTGGTCGATCTTTCGCTACGTGCTATTCAGGAGGCACAAGCTGGGGGGAAGCTTACTCGGTTGCTCCCGCCAACTCTATATTTTGGTCATCAGGGAGAGGATGATGCCTCTCCAGTATCCTCATGATGCGGTCAATGCTGGCATTTAGGACCTCCACTTTGGTTTCAAAGGAGACGAGCCGACTTCCCCTATTCCGGGATCTCTGTGCGATCACCGGTGAAGGGAGGTCAGGCTGGGGGCCTAACCGGGAAGCCTGAAGGTTTTCAGGTTGTTCGTCCTACATTAGCTCGGCGACAGCCAATGCCTTTCCCCTTTTCTTGGCCATCGAGGTGGGAGAAGGGGAAGGGTGGTCCGGCTTTACTGGTATTGGGGAACTTTAATGGCTTTGTTGTCATTCCCACAATGGTGCCAAATTGTTATCACTAGAATCTGGTTGAACTCGTAACTCCACCTATAGGTTACTAAGTACCTACACCAGTAGAAAACAAAGGACAATGGGGGCACCGGTTGTAGCCGGGGACCCTCCGATGCCTAAGTCAGGTAGATGAACCTATAGTAGGTGTGATTGGAGCAGGGATTTTTGTGAGTGTGGGGGGGTATATATTTATAGGTTCTCTAAGCAGTTGCGTATCTCAGTGGATCTGTTAGATACGTTAGAGGGGCCCGTATTGGAGTAAGGATTTGCTTCTAAGTATATCTCTGATTCCGCCTTGATTGGCGTGATTTTCATCTAAGATCTTGTCGGACCGATCCCGTCCTGGTACGATGTGAGATTCTCTCTAGACATTTCTATTTTGAGGTCAAGGTTGGTTTTTGAGGTCGAGGTCAGTTAGATAACTCAGTCGAGATGGCCAGGTTGGTTGATGAATCTCATTACCGAGTTCTGAGCTTAACCGGTTTAGCTCGGCAAGTGAGTCCTTCATTGGAGCTCAGCTTGGCTTCCCTGGTGGTGGACACATTGATGGCTCGGGGAGGTTGCTCTGCCGATTCTTCGCCACGTCTCTCATATGGCCGGTCGGTTTGGTTTTCCCCATGACATGTTTAGTTGGAGGCATTTTACAGGATACCAACATATTTCCCGAAGTTATATTCCTAAAATCCATCGTCAGGTAAACTACATCACATTGTCCAATATCTAGTAAACCTCTTGGATAAGACTTGGTCCAAGCTTCACAGGATTAGATTCCCCTGAACTTTCAATCAAAAGACTTTTCGTGGACGCCTTTTGAATCTCCAAGAACTATGCAATTGATTAAACCTTTAGGACAATCTAACCAATGTGAAGCTTGGCCTATAATCCATTCAAGAGGTGGTTAATCCATTGCATGGAAATTTCAGTGAGAAACATTTTGATTTAAGAAACATTGTCGCATTAATCCTTATAGTATAACTAAGAGGACCTTTTCTCCATTATCTTTTATGTTGGGGGGCTTGCCCAATTGAGTTTGTGCCTGGTTACTGTTATTTATGTACTTCTAGAGACTAAATTCTCTTGATACACAATTATACATGATGAAGACTAAAAGTGAAGCATTCTTCATAAATACTTAAGACTTGGTTTATTGTTAGTATCAGGTTCCAAGATCTATCTACAAGTTTCAGCCAGATGGATCTCTAGTGGAGTACAAAGCCCGTTCACTTGAAAGGAGTTTTCATCATCCACAAGGTATTTGATGTAGGACCAATCCATGAACTCAAATAATGTGAGAGATCAATCAGCGAATTTAAATTAATTAATGAAAACTATAAATCTTGCTACCATCATTACAAATATTAAGATTCTAAGAGGAAATCATGCATAGTTTAAGCCTAAGTTGTCAAGCATCATCCTCAAATACCATTAAACATGAGAAACTAGCATCTAATGGATGTAGAAACATCCGAATAGCATAGGGTTAGGTCTATTGTAAATGGGAAGGTCTAATACTACCTAGGGTTTATTAGATTTGGGTGTGGTTAAGCTAGGATTATAAAAGTTCAGGAAAAATGTGAAATTAAGGTTAAAGTGAGGAATTGAATAAATGGATTAAAGGATTTAGGTATTAGGAGATGGGAATTAAGGTTTTGGATGTAGGAAAGTTAAGGATTTTAGGTTAATTGAAGAATTTGAAGATAAAGGATTTGGGAATTTGGGAAAATTGAGAGATTTGAGATTTTAGGGTTAGGGTAAGGGTTTTGGACAAGGGAACATAGGGTTTTGAGGGAAAGGATGATGAAGAAGAAAGGAAGGTGCTAGAATAGGTTTTGGTTGAAGAACTAAGGAGATTTCAATAAAATACCTTGCATAAAGAAGAAAAAACAAAGGAATTTTGTTATATATATATATATGTGTGTGTGTGTGTGTGTGTGTGTGTGTGTGTTGTGTGTGTCCTCATCAGTATTGACTATAGAGACTTTCGCTCTAGTAGTCAAGATGAATTCCATCATTGTTGATCTCGATCAGTACTCCTAAGGGCCTGTTTGATTGTTGCAATTACTAAGAATTGGATGTAAATATATAATAATTATTTACCTTGATATTTTATGTAGTATGATGTTGACAACTACAACAACTCGGTTTGTATGGCAAAAATCTGTGGGCTCCACCATGATGTATGTGTTTCATCCACGCCGTCCATTCATTTTGCTAGATCATTTTAGGGCAAGTAATGCATTTTCACATTGGGCTCGAGTGGGGTCGCCAGTGAGATGCAAGGGCATACTCAGGGTGGGTGACTCATGCGATTTGGGGCCCACGGGAGAGGTCTTGTGTTCGAGACTCCTTACCAGGGGTGATTAATGCGCATTTCACATCGGGCTCGAGTGGGGTAGCCCATGGGATGCAAGGACACACTCAGGGTGGGCGGCCCATGTGATTTGGGGCTCACGAAGGGGGTTCGGCCGAGGTCCTAAAACCTATGAGATGTGGAGCCTGGGCTATGAGATAAAAGGGATTAATTCGTCATACTCTAACAGTTCGAGCTTTTAAGAGCAAGTAGTTAATTGTCCTGCATCAAATTGGTATCAGAGCCGCAGGTCTCGTGTTCAAGACTCCTCACCGGGGGGTGATTAATGCAGGAGCATTTTCACACTAGGCTCGAGTGGGGTCGCCTATAGGATGCAGGGGCACACTCGGGGTGGGTGACCCATCCGATTTGGGGCCCACGGGAGAGGTCTTGTGTTCGAGACTCCTTACCAAGGGTGATTAATGCGCATTTCACACCGAGCTCGAGTGGGGTAGCCCATGGGATGCGGGGACACACTCGAGGTGGGCGGCCCATGTGAGATTTGGGGCCCACAAAGGGGGTTCGGCCGAGGTCCTAAAACCCATGAGATGTGGGGCCTGGGCTATGAGATAAAGGGATTAATTCCCCATACTCTAACCGTTCGAGCTTTTAAAGCAAGTGGTTAATTGTCCTGCATCAAATTGGTATTAGAGCAGAAGGTCTCGTGTTCGAGACTCCTCACAGGGGGGTGATTAATGCAGGGGCATTTTCACACTAGGCTCGAGTGGGGTCGCCTGTGGGATGCAGGGGCACACTCGGGGTGGGTGACCCATGCGATTTGGGGCCCACGAGGGAGGTCTTGTGCTCGAGACTCCTTACCAGAGGTGATTAATGCGCATTTCACACCGGGCTCGAGTGGGGTAGCCCGTGGGATGCAGGGACACACTCGAGGTGGGTAGCCCATGTGATTTGGGGCCCACGAAGGGGGCTCGGCCGAGGTCCTAAAACCCATGAGTTGTAGGGCCTGAGCTATGAGATAAAGGGATTAATTCGTCATACTCTAACAGTTCGAGCTTTTAGAGCAAGTGGTTAATTGTCCTGCATCAACATAAGCCCAGGAATGGGCCAGATCCAATGCTCAAGTGGACCACAGCACAGGAAGCAGTGGGGATAATGATGCCCACAGTTGAACCCACTATTTTTTGTGGTGTGGTCCACTTGAGCTTTGGATTTGTCTCATTTTTGGGCTCATGCCCTAAAATGATATGAAAAAAAATGAATGGACGGTGTGGATATAACACATACATCATGGTAGGGCCCACAATTTTTTACTTGTAAACTGCCCATTTTTCAATGTGAAATTTCACCTTTATTTCAAACAACGAACACTTACTATCATTATGCCTTCACCATTGTTTACCGATAATTACCGGCAACTAAACAAATTCCTCACATTAGATGGATCTTAGGCATACATTTTTTTCCATGTGAGATAACAAAAATTAGTTTATGCGACTCTTTCTCTCAATTCATAGAATCAAGAGGATGATGAAGTTTTATAGACTCAGAGGCAATATGGATTGTAAAACAGTGGAAAGAGAGATAGAATAAAGAATAAGAGAGCGAGAGAGAGAAGAGAATGCAAAAAGGAGAAGCTAAAGTTAGATTTACGCTCCCCTCCTTTTATATTATGAAAGTTCATAATTACATAAATAACATTAATAACAACAGCAAAAATCCCCTCTCTGTCCTAGAACAAAATAAACCATCTAAGTGGGCCTATGTAGGCCCATATTGCATTCATTAACATGAATGTTGGGAATTTTTGAAAAGCGGAAACTTTTACAAATCATGTTTTTAAACCTTATACGATCAATTCCCACCCATAAATAAACAAATTTCTAAGCTCTAAAATAGATGGTTCAGATCCTTAATGCTGCGAAATATGGATGCTAAAAATCGATATCATTACGTCACAAATCAAGTTCTCCTAGATCTACCAAAAAAAAAAAAAAAACACTAATTCTTTATACTATATGGTTGTAGAAGCGGTTGGAGATAATGGGCCTTTGTTCAAATGGGCCACCAATGAAGAAGGGAGGAGATGAGCGAAGGAAACTTTGTGTGCGCACGTGCGCATGTGGACGTCACTGGGGGGAAGGGGGTTGCCCAAGGCTTGGACTAGGATCTATTTATAAGAGGAGCCCTACAGTTTTGGTGGAGCATTTGTTATGCTGCTTCATCCTATGAACTTCGGTAATGTCCTACAATATCAGAACTTCGTCATCCTGATTTTTCCACAAACCCAAATAGACCTATGTCCTTCCACCTTACTATAAAAACCAATCTAGCCTTTAAAACCCCATTGCAAGGCTTTAAATTGGATACGAAAATATCTGACTAGTGGATTTCCATTAAGCTTGATAATAACAAATCTATAGTGAAAACAAACAATCCGATGACTAAAGTTCATCTAAAAACCATTTGACAACATATGATGACACTGACTAACTATTTTAAGCTTGTTGGAGCATCCAAGAGGCAAGATCTAGCCACTAAACTTAAGTCATGGGCAATAAGTGGATTTCTTTTTGAAGTACGTCAAGCCCTCACCCAAATCTTCACATGAGAACCCAATATTAGGGGTGGCCGTCGAGCCGAGTCGAGTCGAGGTGGGCCAAGCTCGGCTCGGCTTGTGCATGGTGTACTCGAGTTTGAGCTCGAGCTCGAGCTCAGCCTCGAGCTCAACATTGAAGCTTGGCTGGTTTGCCAAAGCTGTCGAGTCGAGCTAGTGGTTCGAGTCGAGTTGAGTTTACCTCGAGTCGATCTCGAGCTTGATGGACATCTAATGGACGGCTGGTTTGCCAAAGCACATCTAATGGACGGCTGGATGGCACCCAAACATCACCAGGGCCACACGATTTAATTGTCTTGCATCCAAACGTATGTGATCATTTCCCAATGGCCAACGGTTCTCACTCCACAAGGATTGTCGGTCAATCTGCATGGTGGGCCATGCATGATGGAACCACCAGATAAACGGTTCGATTAAGCTGGGATGGATCCATGTACAATGGTGGCCTACAAACTACAAGTACAGTACATCATGTATAATTTTACAGAAAGAAATGATTGTTTAGATGAACGCCAGCAAAAACTGACTTTGATGGTCCATTTAAAAGATCTATAATTCAAGGTGTCCGCCCAAGGTATGGCCTACCCGATGATTGGCTCAGATCAAATGATTGATCCCTTAACCATCAAGATTCAAGGTGGATCTTAAGAATATTTCAACAGTACCCAATTTGCCCAATTCAGTAGTCGTAGTAGAAGAAGAAGAAGAAGATGATGATTTGGGCACTTACCAGTGTATGCTGGTCGGGCGGGCATGCGGCGGTGGGAGCTTGGGTGGGGTAGAGAAATAGAAGGAAGGGAAGGGGAGAAAGGGAGAGGGTAGGGCCGGCGTAGGGTTTATAAGTCTATATAATATATTTAATATAAATATAATATATATAATATTTTAATTTTTAATATTACTAATTGAGCCAAGTCGAGCTCGAGTTAAAATGCCCCCCTGGTCGAACTCGGCTTGAACCCAACTCGAGCTACAAATAAATAGCTTGACTTGGCCCGAGTTGGCTATTCAAGCTGAGTCAATCTGAGCTGACTCGAGCCGAGTCGAGCTAGTTAATCGAGCTAGCTCGACTCGTGAATAGCCCTACCCAATATCACTCGTCTCTTAGCCACTAATGTAACATCAAAAGGTGTATCAAAAACCCATATTAAGACCCTGAAGTACATTTGCAATCTCATGTTTAAGGACTAGTACAAGTTGTGTGCCAAATAGGTGAAGGTGGCCATGTTGTTAAAAACGTAAACCTTTGCCTGGAAAAGATTTGAGATAACGAAGGATACGATACACTATTGTGAAATGTGTGGTACAGGAGGGCACGCATGAATTGACTTACGACACTCACAGCATATGAAAGATTTGGCCAAGTGAGAGTGAGATAGATAAAGCGACCAACTAACCACCGATAATTCCTGGATTAGGAAGAAGTTCGCCATCATTAAGACTAATCTTGTGAGTCGCATCCATATGAGTGTTAATAGGCCTACACCCGAGCATTCCAGTCTCAGAAAGAAGATCCATAGCATATTTCCTTTGAGAGAGCACAATGCTAGATTTAGATCGGGCTTCAATACCCAAAAAGTATCAAAGAACCACAAGATCTTTGATGCAGCACATGAAAGTCAAGTATGATGTGCAAGATTTCAGGCTTTAGATCACACTAGTTCAGAAACAATTACACAAAATTCCACATCCCACACAAAAGTTCAAACATTCAATCAAGGGGAATCTTATACGGGTCCAAGCCTATACATGCTAGGGCTGGATCAATCAAAATTATAGACCAAACAAGAATCAAAGGAGGGTAAATTCATCCACACATGCACAGAAATAATTCCCCCAATCCAAGGGATTCAGAAATTTCAATTCGGGGAACCCTAAGGTTGAAAAAAGGGCATAAAATTGGGGATTTGAGTAATTTAGAGTTAGGTTTAGGGATTTTGGGTGAAAGAGGAGTGAAAGAGAGGAGAGATGAACCAAAGAAGTACCGCACGTGTAAACAACAGCAATGGCCCAAACGCACGTACGTGTAATCCCGGCCGCACATGTATGGGGCTCAGTATTCAGAAAAAGGCCACCTTGACCCTGGTCAGCCAGGGATGGACTCCAAAATCTCCAAATCTCAGCTCAATCTGATGCACGGTTTGTGCGTGGTACTCCGCCGAAGTTTCAGCCCTCCTGCAGGGCCAGATTCTGGAAATCTGTTGTAGAGAGAAAAACGGCTGCAATTGAGGATGGATTTGAAGCATAGATGATTGTAGGAGAAAAGAAATATGGATGGAAGAAGGTGGGGGCAAATCGGGATAGGTGTGGCTTCGCACCACGGTAGTTAGCCCTTTAAGGAAGGGAGGGTTTCGCACCCAATTGAATCTCCACAACTCAGAAATTTAGAGGAGCAGAAAAACGTAGCAATTTTATTAATATTCATTGAATGAAAAAGACTACAAGGTGTGTCTATTTATAATAAAACCCTATACCTCCAAAACTCGAGCCATGTGCGCAACCTATTACTTGGCGACGAAATAATAAAAAATAACAACTAATCAAAGCAATGTAAACCGTCCATGATACTCCTAATAACAATAATAAGCAAAACCCAAAGTACTAGATTAATTAGAATAGTGGGCCATGATCATGAGAACCCACGGTGTGATTTACATGACTATCGGGTCCACTCCAACAAACCAAAACGTAGTCCTTTAACTAGGAGGCCCTCCCTGGACGTCGTCATCGATCCAGATCGATGGTGGGGCCCTCCTCCTTGTGTACGTGCGTAGGGGGCGTGCGTGTGCGCGTGATGTCCCTATTAATCTTTGATCTCAAATTGAGCCTTGAGGAAATATTTAACGACCACCATTCTTGCAATATCATCACCGGACAATACAATTTCATCAACAAAGATAACCAACACCATAATCCTGATGGGTCTATGACAAATGAGCAACGTGTGATTGGCTTGGCTCCGAATGAATCCAACGTCTAGAAAAGCACAACTGAATTTGTCGAACCAGGCACGTGGGGATTGCTTGAGATCGTAAATGGACTTCTTGAGTCGGCATACAAGAGGCAAAGTGTGATGTGTAGAGAACTTGGGGCGCTGATCCATATAGACTTCCTTGACAAGATCACCATGCAAAAATGCATTTTTACATATAATTGAAATAGGGGCCAAGACAAATTGACCGCCAAGGAGATAACCACACATACAGAGTTAAGCTTGGCCAAGGGAGAGAACGTCTCAAAGTAATGTACTCCATATGTTTGAGAATAGGCCTTTACAAATAGTTGTGCCTTGTACCGATCAACAGAACCGTCAAGAAGATACTTGATAGTATAAACCCATCAACATCCAACTGTCTGTTTTCCTGGAGGTAAGGGAATGAGCCCCCAAGTATTGCTCTTTTCCAACGCCCTGCATTTCTTCCATCGTAGCCTTAGTCCAATCAGGGCTACTCATAGCTTCCTTCAAAATACATGGGGTAACAGAGGAGGATATGGAAATTGCAAAACAACGGAAGGAAGGTGAAAGACTGATAAGAAACAAAATTGCTAATAGGATGCTTTGTGCATGACTGGGGAGGTTTGCACAAAGTAATAGGAATATCATCAGGAGATAGAGAGCTTATACCTGGATCACCAACTGAAGTGGATGAAATAATAGACAAATGATTAGTAGAGGATTTAGTCCATCAACGATACACAAGGATAAGCTTGGAGACAGATGGAATAGGGGATCATCAAAACAAGTGATAGGAAGAGGTATAGAGTTGGATTGAGGCTCCCCCTGACTAGTAAGAGAATTATGTAAAACTGATGATAGATACAAAGAGGGAGTGATGCAGGACACATGATTTAATACTACCATGCAACGTAGAGATTATGAAAGAGTCTATAAAGTAATTTAATTAAGAGTAAACAATAGAAAATAAAATTTGATTTAACCAAAATCACATGACCGCATGTTAAGAAATCAAGCGAATCAATTAAAATTAGGCCCAATGGAATGATAGAACTTCCAATTTAGCATAGGCACGTTCTACACTCAAGGGTTTGACTTGTAGGTTCTATGATTACAGTTAGGAAGGGAAAAATCTGAGATTTGAAAAATTATAGTTCATGGGAATTAGGAATTTTGGAATAGGGTTTTTTTAGAATTTGGGGAAAAGATAAAATTATGAATAAATTGGGTGAGTTGGTTAAGGGGATTAATTGATTTAGGTGTTGGTAAAGGGGAATTAAGGTTTTAGATGAAGGGAAGTTAGGGATTTTGGGATCCTCAATGGTTAATTTCGCTTGGGGTTGAAGTTGGATGATGAAAAGATAAAGAAAAAGATGATTTGGATGGTTTTGAATAGGAAGGGAAAAAGAGAGATGAAGTTTTTGGGAAAATACCTCTTTTAGATAGAAAGGAAGAGTGAAGGAAGATGATAGATGGAAGCCTCATACCACCTTTGAATGGGGAATGGAATCATACCACACCCAAGCTTCAAATTATATGGAGTATTTTTCAAATAACATGAAGAAGAGATAACTCAAAGCTTTTCTTTTTTATTTTACAAAATAATGGCATAAGGGCTTCACACACCCATCTTTCTCTTTTATAGTCTTAGAATGGACTTTTTACAAAAAGATGCTTAATAAATTAAAAGTTGTTCCTAACTCCCTATTGCAACACAAATATAAGCTATACCAAAGATAATGAAGCATGTAAATAATTTAAACAACTAAACTATTTCGTGGCCCATGAGGATCCACGATGAAGATATCCGATGATGATTATCCAACGGTCCAATTGTCATGTCCATCAAGCTCCTATATCAACCCACACGCATCTTCCCAGTGTGGGGTCTTCAAAGATGCACGAACATGCACATGGGGTCTTCAACGTGGCTAAGAATGTCGATTGGTCTAAGTGGGCCCCATGTAATGGTCGTTTAGCCATAAGTAGACCGGCTCAACCATCCTCTGGTATAGTGCTCGGATGTCCTCATCAGGGAGAGAGCCTAATGGAACCCGTTCCAATTACAAGAGTTTGGTTTCCATCAGCAACAACGACAAAGTGTGATTGCCCAGAAGGAAGATAAGAACTAAACATATGAGACTTACCAGTCATGTGAGAGGCAGCTTCGGAGTCAATGACCCAGGGAGAAGGAGAAGAGGTCACACCGAGAACAGTGATGGCTCTAAAAGTATCAAGAACATCACGAACATGTAGTTGCATCAATGCATCATTGGTCTCATGAGACAAAAGAACCAAATCACTTGAGGAAGGCTTCTCCACTACAGGCAGCAATGAAGTTTTCTCAGAGTTAGTGGAGGCACTACTGGCTATAAATATGCAAGCCCAAGATGGACAGCTAACAATATCCCAACATTTATCAACAAAGTGATTTGTTTCCCCCACGGTGTGAACAATGGTGTGATCTATCATGTTTTCGTCCTCATCCACTGCGGCATTAGCTACCACGGTTACCCCGAACAGTGTCGCGACCCTTGCCTTTCTTACTCGATCCACTATCACATCCACGTCCTTAACGGCTCCACATTGGAGCTTGAGACCCGTGGCTAAAGGAAGGTCGGTCCCCAGCAACATAAGCAAATCGACCAGGAGAAGCAAATGTAGGGCTAGATGATGTATCGACCCTTTGACACATGGCATAGATGAATTTTAGATAAGGAAGAGGGTCCAATAACTATAATTTTCTTTCGAACACTGTAATACTTAGAATTGAGGCCATATAGAAATTGCATGATTCTAGTTTCTTCACGCTGCATCCATGCATGTTCATAATCCATGGTACAATGGGAAGGGAGAGGATGATAGAGATCCAACTCATCCCACATACCCCGAAGAGCAGAAAAACACTCCTTCAAGGATCCAAAAAAATACTCTTCAAGGATCCTGAATCTTGTTGAAACTTTCTAATATTTGAGGTCAACTGGAAAATTCTGGATACGTTTTGAGCCTCTGAATACATAACATGAAGGGTGTCCCATATCCTCTTAGCAAACGTCAAAAACATAACTAAATTACTCATAATAGGCTCTATTATGTTAAGAAGCCAAGGCATGACTTGGTAGTTCTCCTTTGTCCAAGTCTTGAAGCTCACATCTGAAGAATCTAGGGCTTTATCAATTACGTAAGAGAATCTATCCCTTCCTACTAGAAACAATTTTACTGATTAGGCCCACTGCAAATAGCTGTTGCCATTCAACTTAATTGTGGTAATTAACAAGGGATGTGATTCTAATGATCCGACTCTGCATACGGAAGAGATTTTATCTTCCATAAAGGCCTAGCAACACACAACAAGGCCAAAACAGCTACACGGGAGCACACACAATGAGGCAACAACACATATTTGCACAGATCTAGGTTCTAGAAAAGGATTTGAGGTCCAAAAAGAAGGTTTTAGGCCCCAAAAAGAAAGACAATAAGAAGCCACACTCACATCAATGTCTAAATCAAGCAAGAAAGCCACCCCACTACACTAAATGATCACTTTAGGCATACACCGAGAGATTTGGTGTACAATTGCAAGCCCTAGGCTCCCAAAATGGTACAACTGGACCCCAATTTGGCTCCCTGCTCTCTCAAATCCTCCCAACATGAGACCAAAAAAATATATATACTATAGATTATAATGGACTATGAATCTGCCCCCCATTATGAAGAAAAATTGGAGAAACATTCACTGATTTAAGAGGAATCACGAAAACTTCGGGATTTGGGGTTTTTCTGTCGAATGTGAAAATTAGTCCAAACATACCTCAAATGGCCTCCAAAAATTCTGCAAAAATCACTATAAATCTCCTAAAATCGAGTTGCTTCAAACCATGTTCTTCCCATTGTAAAATGACCTGTACGGATAGTACAATGCTGCCGTCTGGCGTATGGTTGCTAACGTCAGCAGGTTCCAATGGCACGATCAACTCGTAGTGCCCCTCTCTGATACCAAGTTGGTTGAGATGGATTTAGGGAACGAAGGGAAGAAAAGGAAATAAGAGGTGGGTGTGGGAGGAATAATTTTTCGTAAATTCCAATTTGATTGCCAGTTAAATTCCCTTAATATTTATGGATATAATACACTAAATATGCTGCCATTATGGTGTGCTTAATGTTCTTTTGCAAGTTGAACATGTCGGGAGGAAAGGGGAGACAACTTGACGTTAGACGGTAGTATGGGACCCATCTTCCTAATAATCAATTCGGGTCTCGGTGCATTTTTTATTTCTACCAGATATTGAAAAGTGGAGGGGTGACCGGCTTGAGAGAATGCTTAGTTGGAGGGCATCACGATGTTGTAGATTGCCCAAAATATCTGAAGGATGTGAGAGCACAGATAAAGGAAGTGTTGAGAAAAGAGATGAAGATTAGAGATGATCGTGCCAGAAAGGAAATGGATATTAGGGAGGAGTAAGGGAGGTTAGTGCAAGGTGTTGATGATGGAGTGGAGTTGCATAAGGAGGTGAATTCTAATTATAGACGCGCCATAGAGGAATCTTTATGGGATGAATGGGATAGGAACCAGGAGAAGTAGTGAAGCAAAAAGGGCCACTTTTGAGGGGTTTACCCAAGGGATTGGGGGTAATCGGAGGAGTGGAGTGGGGGGTAGTAGGAGGGGAATGTCATGGGGGCCGAGCCGTAGTGATAGCATGCAAGTGCCAGGTGTACCTTTAGATCCAACGATGTATAAAGAGGAGGCAAAGCAAAAGAGACTAAAGGATATGTTCAATAAAAGGATGTGAGAAAGAGAGTGGGAAAGTTCATTGCCATTTTTTTTTTTTTTTTATGATCACCTTGCAACAAATGCAACCGCGAGCCCGCGCTTCAAGAATATAATCACAGAAGTGCAGCATGGGGGTGAGAGTGCGGTGTCACCCATGCCACGTGAGACGATGAGTAAATATTTAGATGATGACGTCATCGACATGCAATGTTATGTCGATGAGTTGAGGCAATCCTAAGAGACTTATGACACCACTTTGATGTGTGGTGGATTGGACGGATGAGAATGTTGGTGATAAGTTTCATGGTCTAGGGATAGGATGGTATTCTTGAAGTCCATAGATGTCAGTAATCATATTAAAGATTCAAACTATATCTATGGTTGATGCATGATGTCATGAAAAGCATTAGGAGGAAGAACCTCATATAGTTTGTCACGTACAATGGAAGCGCATTTGTGAAGGCAGAGAATGAGTTAATGAAGAAGTTCCACTTGTACTGGACCCCGTGCGCAGCCTATTGCATAGATCTTATGCTGGAGACGATAGGGTATAGGCCTTCAGTGAAGGCTGCGATTACTAATGCCCAGTTAATGACAAATTTAATATACAACCACACATGATTATTAACCAAGATGCATGAGGTGTGTTGGGGAAATATTGCGGCCTGGGGCGACGCGGACCACCACAAATTACATCACCCTGAATAGCTTCCTAAAACACACACAAGGGCTGAGAGAGCTCTTCAGCTCTAGGGAGCATGCGGACTAGAATCAAAGTGGCAAGAGACTAGCTTGGAGGAGCGAGGAGATAGTTTCGAGCAGCTCCTTCTAGGACTTCATACGCAAGGTGGTGGGTATTCTGGAGCCCATATATAGTGCTAAAGGTAGTGCATAATGAGACATATCCGTCGATGGGTTCCTTGTATGAGTTCATGCGGTTAGCTACCAACGCTAAAGCCTCCTAATGCATATAAATGGGTGCAAATAATAATTGATGACCACTGGGAAATGATTTTTGCGCATTCACTTCATCAGGATGGTGAGTAATTACATGAGTTACATTTAATTTTCCATATGCTTCAATACTTTGCTGATTATTTGCATAGCATGTATGTTTCTTTTCTTGTACTGATATATGAACATATGCACCATGTTGGATTTCAACATACTTCCTGAATAGTACCTCTATAGTTGTGGGCTCTTCGATGACAATGGCTTAAAGAAGGCGGTGCATGAGGTATATAAGTTATTCCCCAACCGTACAAGGAAAGACAACTTTGGCAATGAAGTGAACATGTTCTGCACCTAGCTCTTCTTTAAGTTCCTCAAAACCTTCATACTCATAATAAATGCTAATGTCATCAACAAATTATTCAATTCTGCAATGCAGCTGGTATGTTTGGGTGCGAGGCCGCACGATCGTTGAGGACAAAAATGATGTAATGCAAGTTGTTGCATTAATTAGCTCTTAAACTAAAAGTTTTTTTTTTTTTTTTCATATTTTAATACTGCATGTGAAACTAAGGAAAAAATTATCAATTTCATAGGCGAATGGTGAGACATGTATGGGAATGACTATGAGACATTACAGTGACTCGCTATACGTGTGGTTGCACATATGGCTCCTCATAGTGTGAAAGAAATTAAAGCACCTTCTCTCTCATTACACCGACAAGTGCATTAAATTGGGTTACGAAAGGCCTCACAAGCTAGTTTACCATTACAACATAAAGCTACGAGAGAGGTTACTACGTTCAGGAGCTTCATATGTACCCACCCTAGATCCATATTAGCCATAGACTGTGACAGTTATGCATTACCCATGGATGGCCATATCAATCCAGTTCAAAGAGTACCAGTGTTATGTTAGAGAGTATCTTCACTGGTATCATTCTACTACAAGCTGGGCACAATATTGTTGGTTTGTGGAGCAATAGCACTATGCCAAACCCCGTTGAGATGGAGTCATGGAGATGATGATTTTAAGCCACCATGCAGCTCTATGTGGGCCAAAGGCAATAGCCACGCACATCATTAACAAGTATATTTCTAGTTTTCTACTTCAACTTTTGCTTTTCAATGTATTACTTGTGTTTCCATATATATGTTCTTACATTTACAAATTATATTAATTGACTTTGAATATACTTACATCAGTTCAGTCAAACATTCCATAGATTAAGACCCTATACAAAGGAACCTATTATGTGCACTTGTTTTTTGTAGTGTTTTGATTTCGAAGTGCGTATTGATGTTTTTTTTTTTTAACAATTCCTAAACTTTCATTGAAAAATTTGACCAATTTCCCAATGTTTCCCCATGTTCCCCAATAACAACAATACATTACGTGATACATCTGATATTTCCTATGTGATAACCAAGATGTTTCCTTCTCCCAAGGGTATGATACATCTATTGATAACAATACGGAAAACATTGCGCGCCGGCGAGCACACACACATAGATTTGTGCATATTTAAGGGTTTTAAATTAAGTGCAATAGATATCTCTAACCTATGTACATGTCTCTACATCTATGCTATACGCTGGAATGAGAGTTCATGAAAACAAAACATAATAGCAGCAAACAAGGGAAAGACAATTACCAAATGAAGAATAGCTTGATAGAACAATGATATGAGTAGATGCACGACGGATTGAATACCAAAGAGGAGAACTACTCATGGAAGCCTTATACGGTGTTGTGTATCGATGTAGATAAGATTTGAAAGGAATAACTTCCCCCTAATTGCACAAATAGAAAAGGGACACATAAGTGCATTTATAACAACATAATTTGGTAATATCATACAAACTACAGCTCTCTATGGAACAAAAGAACAAACAGAATTCCCATGATACATGAACAATATCAAAGCCAAAAGAGCATCCCATCGCTTCCAAAGAGCAGATCCTAAAGATCATGTAACCTAAAGTAACCTAAAACACAATCATTTTAGTGAACACATGGACTGAAATCAGTCTTCATCATCATCTAATCCTTATCCAACTAAATGGGGCTGGTGGCAGTCAATTGAAATCACTACCAAGTGATAGTAGTTCAAAATCGACAGTCTTCATTGAAAAGAACTGCACTAGATTCAGACTATCATTCCTTGCTTTTCATATTATCGGTTTTCTAAAGTAAAGGACACTTGTGCAATAACTACCTGCAATTTTTAGCCACATGATATTGTGCAGAAAAACTGACAAGCTGGAAATGGATATTTTGTAGCACTCATATGCAGCGAAGAAGAAAAAGATGGCCTGATGTTAGAAACTAACTCTTTCTATAATGCTTCAAATCAAATTACATAAGAAATCTTGTAAAACAACTTTGCCCTAAAATTTCAAAAAGGCAAACTACATACCCATAGAACTCAAAGTTACAGAAGTTGCAACACTTCCCCAAGTACTTAAGTTTTACAAGCTGCTCGTGGAACCAAGTTTTGGAAGGAAACGAGTCTGAATAGTGACTCAGCCCAAAATTCGGCTGAGTCAACTCAACTAATTTCAGATCTGTGATTTCTGATGTTCTCTAAATCCCCAACCCCAATGTTTTTCTTTCCGAATCGAGCTATCTGGATTATGGGTTATTTGCAATCCCCATCGCTATTTTAACCAACCCAAAACTATAGTACTATACCAGTGTTAATTAAATTGGCATATCATCAACCATGAATCCTTTTCTTCTGTTCCACTCTATCAAGGGTCATAACTTCAGTTAGACCATAGGTCATCAAGTCTTTTCTTACTACTTCCACCCATGTTCTTTTGGGCCTTCCCCTTGCCCTTTTAAAGCCTTCAACTTGTACCACCTCACCCCTAATCAGTGCAGTTCTCCGTGTCCATTGCATATGAGCAAATCATCTAGGCCTACTTTCCCTCATCTTCTTGGTGCTACTAAGTTCCCTCAAATGCTTTTATTTCTAATTCTATCCTTCCTCATCTTTGCACTCATCCATCTCAAAATCCTCATTTCTCCTCCATTCAACTTATGAACAGGTTGTTCCTTAACTGCCCAACATTTTGACCCATAAAGCATGGCTGGTCTTGTAGCTATACTATAAAATTTTCCTTTCAGCTTGGTTGATACATGATGGTAACATAAAACTCCAGAGGCAGATCTCGATTTCTTCCACCCTGCTCGAATTCTATGGGCAATACCCTTCTCAATCTCTCCACTCTCATGAATTATTGACCCAAGATATCAAAAAATGGTCATTTTGGGAAACTTCTTGGCCAACAATCTTAACTAATTCCTCATCTTAAGTTTATTTTTACGATTTTTTCCATGATTGATAATCTCTCCTTGAGATCAAGGAATATTAAAGAGACTCCTTTGAAATATAAGCACCTGTGTGGTAGATGCCTAAAAATGAGTTCAACAACTCATTTTAGTTAACAGTAATTATGTACTAGAGATCTTCATCTCTAAAACATAAGATCATGTTAACGGTAATTATACATTAGAGATCAAGATCTCTAATACAAATTTAGTGCCAACTAAAATGAGATGAACTCATTTTTAGGTATCTACCAAACAGGGTCTGACTTTATATTTAGAAAATAGAGATGTATAATATGCTTGTGGGATATTAATAACAACATTGATTATCTTATATGCAAATTACCATATTAGTTTGTATGTAGCACTTTATTGAAAAGAAAATGTGATCCGTCCACTAGTGTAACATATATTGGAGAAGGTGGGTTGAAGTGTACCCATTGCCATACTACGTATAGGTATGGCCTGCAATCCAGGTAACCATGATTTTATCCCTCCAATTAAAGGTTACGTGCATTAGGCCCTGGGTAGATCATTCTGTTTTAGGGGAATTGATTTGCCATACTGAAGGCCTTATTTACATAACTTTGGAACTGATTGACATTAATTATATCTACCCACAAAAAGAATGATACAACTAATTTTACTCAAATACCTACAGAACAATACAACAAAAAATTAATGGCTAAATCTCATGCACTCCAAGCCATAAAAGAGTCTTTTGAAGATTTAAAGGGCCATTTTTAAAAGAAAATGAAAGACTCTTTAAAAAGGAAGGAAAGGAAAAAAGAAGACAAACAACCAAATAAAAGAAAAGAAAAAAGAAAGAGTTTGGAGCTTCATATGTCTTTGTTAGCATTTCTAGAGAGCTATTTTAACCATGTTCAGAAAGGCCTAATGCAGTCCCATGCAGGATACCATGGAATCAAGAACGAGAACCAAAGAAAGAAACCAAGACTGCAATTTGAACAACCCAAAGGGAACCACCTAAAGGAAATAGAAAAGCGGGGGAAAAAAAAAAAGAAGAAGAAGAAGATTAAGTAGTAATGGTTGTGGGAAGATTCCACAACCCTCTAGCCAAAACTAGAGATCACAAGAATTTCCATCTTTATTCCACTTCCGAGAGCAATCACCAAAAAGAAACACAACATATATTTCTTAATGCCAAAGATGCTTCCACGTGTCCAAGCTATGCCTTTTATAGGCTTAACAAAGAGAGAAAACCCTACTAAGGGAGGGTATTGATGCCAGCCACCAAATGGCCACACAAGCTGGTTGATCTAAGATGTGAACAATCCAACCATTCAGATTGTCTTAATTGATGATTTGGACCAAATTAACGTCCAATGATCAATTGGTTGAGATCAATGGTCAACTTGCACTGTGGGGCCCATGGGACCAATCTCATGGTCATCAATTTCATAGGTTTATTTATTTAACTAGTTAGGGTGAGTCATGATTTAATTAATAAATTACATTTAGTATTTTTGTCCTATTTTGGTGGGCCACTTTTGGGCAAAAAAAAAAAGTCTCCAAATAATGTGAAATCGGTCCTGTTTGATAGCCCATTGAGTTAGCTTTCAAACGAGTTATGGTAGTTTAGTCATTTTCATAAATTAGGGCTTCCATGTTTGTTTAAAGCCCATATAAGGCTATACTTGAGGTGTTAAAAGGCACTGTTATGATTTAGAAAAAAATAAAATAAAATTCTTTGGTTTTGGTATTTATTTTCTTTGGAAGATTTTGAGAGGGGGCTGCTTGATCTCTATCATTTGGTTGGAGGATTGTTAGGGTTCTACCCTACAATTTTGTTTTTCTACCTTTAACCAAGTTGCATACCTTTTGGAGTTTGCATCAGGTGTTTTGTTCATTTCCTATTTATTATCAAATAAGGACAGCAATAGACAAATAATCCTAAGTATATGGCCGCCCACCAATAGTGTGGCCATGGCTAACATGTACGAACATGAGGGATCCACATGTTCCAAATGTGTGATCAAGTGGTCCCCACTCCTGATCTCTTGCATAGCATGTGTTGATTGCCTCAAAACTAGTCCTGTAACTGAACTGAACACCAAAGCCATAACGCAAGACATGGTAATCACCATGACAGTTTGAAACAGGTTCCCTAATCCTTCGAACCAATTGCTTACCAATTTGTTCTTAGTCATGATTTCATGCTTAGCGAACCCCAATTAGTTGGGACAAGGCTTAGATGATGATGATGAGTCACGATTTTAGGCGCGCCGTGAAAGCTGCAGAAAAGAATTTGTTGAGGAAAAAATGGATCAAATTGATCACTTGTGCAATGAAAAAAATTGAAGTGCTTCGATAAGTCTAATGTATTAGAAGGCTCAAGCCACTATCAAAATAAAGCATTGCTGGACGAGGAATTCTAAGGTGCCCCTTAATTGCATGCAACCCTATGGGAAGTAACTGGACTTCCTAGGAACTCTTAGGCCCATTTAGTTGCTGGGGAATTCATTCCCCTATATATGTATATTTCCTGCAGACTTTGTGTTTCCTTGGGAATGTTTAAATTCTCTTTGGTTGTGAAACCTGGAAAAAGTCTAAATTTTGTTTGTTTCAAACTCTGAGTTAGGTTGATGAATGTCTGAAATTTGGTTGGTCAACGTCTCCATCATATTAGCCCTACCTTCAAAATTGACCATGACTCTCAGTAATCCCTTTTGTTGGACATCCATAATTGTTTATCAATATCCAAAACATGGTGGGTCTTGATTAATCATATTAAAAATGTCCAATCATCGATCCAGACCGTCCATCATGCATCCCAGCTAGTGTTCGAAATATCGGTATCGCACCATGTATCGCACCCTCGAGATACAGATACATATCGGTTATTGCATGGGATATATCGTTTGTATCGCATAATTTATCGCACTTTTTGGGAAACATGGGGAAACATTAAGGAAATGGTTGAAATTTTTAATGAAACTTTGAGGATTGTTAAAAAAGCCCTTAATACACAATTTTAAATCATAACATCTCAAAAAAAATATGTACATAATAAGTTTCCTTTGTATAGGGTCCTAAGTTATGCGATGTTTAACTGAACTAATGCAACTATATTTAAATTGGATGCATGATATTTATAAATATATCATAGTCATGTATGAAAACACAACTATTTGGAGATATCATTTTAGGCCATGAGAAAAAGAATGAGTCAAATCTAAAGCTCGAGTGGACCCCACCACAGAAAACAGTGGAGAGAGTGACGCCCACCATTAGAAATTTCCAAGGGCCACAAAAGTTTTCGATCAAGCTGAAATTTGTTTTTTCCTTTCTTTGATATCTGTCTTAACTGATAAATAGGTTGGATTTCAGATAAACATCATAGTGGACCCTTGGAAGGTTTCAACGGTGGGCATCCCTCTCCCCACTGTTTTCTGTGGTGGGGTCCACTCCAGATTTGGATTTGACTCATTTTTTGTCTCATGCCTTAAAATAATATAGTCAAACGTATGGACGGTGTAGATACACGGCATACATCATGGTGAGCCCTATAGAACTTGGTGCGTCACTTCAGTAACCAGTCTGGCTACGCAACTTGTCAGGACGCGGAATGCGTACTACCCCCGCCCGTCCTTAGCTTCGAACGGGCAGTTCTGTGGGCGGGCCCACCGTGATGTATCTATACATCCAAGTCGTCAATCCCTTTTCTCATATTATCTTAAGGCATGAGCACAAAATTGAGGCAGATCCAACGTTCAAGTGGACCACACCAAATAATAAGCTTGGTTGCATTAAAATGCACAAAGCATTAAATGTCAGTTGCTTTAATGCTAGTGGTCGGTGCTCTGTGGGCCCCACCATAATGTATTTGTTTCATGCATTCCGTTCATCCATTTTTATGGATCATTTAAGGGATTGATACAAAAAATTATAGGGATATAAATCGTAGGTGGACCACACCATAGGAAAACAATAATGATTGGATATCCACCATTAAAATCCTCCTAAGGCCCACTGTACTGTTTATTTGACATCCAATCTGTTGATTGGGTCCTAAAGACCCAGATGAAGGGAAGAAATAAATATTAGGTTTATCCAAAGCTTTTATGGCTCCCAAAACGTTTTTAATGGTCGCCGCTCATTCGACACTATTTCCTGTAATGTGGTCTACTTGAGTTGTGTATATGGTTTAATTTTGGGCTCAACATCTAAAATGATCATTAAAAACGGATGGACAGCGTGGATGGACCACATACATTAAATGTGGGCCCAAGTGAGTTTATTGAGTACCATAAGAGCGTACTGAGTAACGCACCACGCACCGATTGCATTTTCATGGAAGCGGACTGCATACTGAGTAAACTCAGTGGGGCCCACCGTCATTCATGCACTGTATCACTCCGTAAATAAGTTTTATAATATAATTTTAGGGCTTTAAACCAAAATTTAATCATATCCAGAGTTTAAGTGGACCACACCACCTGAAGTAGTGTGAATTGAAGTCTACTGTTGAAAAGTACTCGGGGCCCACAGAAGTTTTAGATCAAGATGATATTTGTGTTTTCCATTCATCCATGTCTGCGTGATCTTATGAACAGTTTGGATGACAAATAAACATCACCGGGGGCCTTAGAAATGTTTCAACGGTGGAAATCAATACTTCCATTGTTTCCTTTGGTATGGTGTACTTGAGCTTTTGATATACTTCAGTTTTGGGCTCAACCCCTAAAATGATCTAGAAAAACGTATGGACGGTGTGGATAAATCACATGAATTCACAGTGGGCCCAACAGAGTTTACTCAGTACAATGAGAGTGTATTTAGTAACTCAGTACACGTCCCGATTTCAGTAACCCATCAGCGCGACCCCTTTCACCCATCTGCGCGCTTCTCCTTCCCATTCCCTCTCCTTCACGAACGCATGCCTTCCGAGATTCTGGCGAGGTTTCCTCAATCCGGCCTGATTTCTCGCCGGAATCTCGGAAAAATTCCCACGAACGCTCTCCAATCAGCGAAGAAAGAGGAAAATGGAAGAAAATTGCGAGAAAAAGAGGGAAAGCGTACTTACCTGTCGAATGACCCACCTCCAATCACCGATCTTCACTGCAGCCTACAGGTACTCTTCGATTTCTCCATTTTTTATTTTTTTCTGATTCAAAATTTTTTTTTCCACGCGATATCGTAGATATATCAAGCGATATTGGCCGATATCTGGATTTTGGGTTTTTCAGTATCTTCCGGGGGTTATCGTGAGGGTTTCGTCTCGTAGGGGTGCGATAACGATAATATCGGCCGATAGTATCGATATTTCGAACACTAATCCCAGCTTTGGTTGCCCAACTCTTTCTAGAACCACTTCGATTAGATGATTCTAAGCATCTAATCAATGGCTAAGAAAATGGATGGTTTACATTGATCATAACAAAACAACCCAATCATTGATTTGGTCAATCCATGATGTGGGGTCCACCTTTGATTGCCCACCCCTCTCAAAGTTCACTTTGATATGATGAAATAGATCCAAACATTGATAAGGATCATCCATGACATGGGTCCACCTTTAATTGGTCATCCCTCCTACGAAAACTATGATCAAATGACCCTAACCATCTAATCAGTGGTTAGGAAACAAACAATCCATATTTATTATACCAAACAAAGGTCAAATAAATGATCTGGACTGTCATGTGTGGCACAGTTTTCTAGAAATTGATCGGATGGTTGGGATAATGCAATCGAAGTATTTCTTGAGAAAGGGGATCAAAGGTTGGCACCACATGATGGATTGTCCATTTAATGCTTGGAACTTTTCTAATATAATCAATATGACCATTCAATTTTCCTACACATGAATTGGATGGGGATCATCCAAGCTAAGTCATTCGAGGGAGCTAGGCAATCAAAGTTTGGCCTTACGTGAACGATTGCCCATATCAATGATGCAATATTTTCTAGAATAAAATTAATATGGACCATTCGATTTTCCTACACATGAATTGGATGGGGATCATCCAAGCTAAGTCATTCGAGGGAGCTAGGCAATCAAAGTTTGGCCTCACGTGAACGATTGCCCATATCAATGATGAAATATTTTCTAGAATAAAATTAATATGGATCATCCATTTCCATAACCACTGATTGAATGATTAGGATCATTTGATAAAAGTGACTTTTAAGAGGGATGAACATTCAAAGGCCGGCTGCACATCATGGACAGTCTGAACCAATGATAAGACACTTTCCAGTATAATCAGCATGCACCATCCATTTTCCAAGCCATTTGTAGGATGGCGAGTATCATCCAATCAAAGCAAGTATCATCCAATCAAAGCAATTTTTTAGAGGATGGACAATAAAAGGTGGCCCCACACAATAGACACTCCATATCAATGATTGGCCCATTCTAGTACAACCAAATATGAAGAATCCATCTTCCCGACTATAGATTGAATAGTTAGATTCACCTATCACAGGACTTTGCGAGGGATGGGCGGATGGGGTCAAATGTGGGCCCACATGATTGAAAGTCCAAATCAACTATCAAATCAATTCTAGTATGATCAATATGGATCTTTCATTTTCCAAGACATTAATAGGATGGTGAGATCAAACAAAGCAATTTTAGAGCAGGAAAGTAATTTTTTATGAGGATGGCAACAAAAGGTACGCTCCACATGATGGATGGTCCATATCAATGATCATCATGTTTCTAGTGCAATCAATATTGGCCATCCATTTTCCTAGTGATTGATATGATGGTTAGGATCCTCCAATCGAAGTGAGTTTTTGAGAGGGATGGGCAATCAAAGGTGGTGGCAACGGATGGACAGTGTAGAACAAAGGAAGAACCTTGATTTTGGGACAAGGGATGTTCACATGGAGCAGAACCTAGTATATGATCCGGATCTCCCACACATGTACCATGTTGGCTTATGTGTTGGATTCATCTTTTCGTTCTTTAGATGAGTTTAAAGCAATATTGGCATCCAAATATCACAACTCAAGTTTGACAAAACTTGGAGACATCCAAAAAACCAAAAACAAAAACAAAACAAAACAACATAACTAGAGTTCTGGGAACTCTTTCCATGGAAGTAGACTTTTCATAGGAGCTCCAATTCCAAGCATCCAAACGATGTCGTCCCTCGCATTAGATGCATGGGGAAGCTTCACATCATAGTTCATACATGCTACCATGGAATACGTGTGAAAGATCCAGGTCATTCATCATGTAGGCCACAAAATGAGCATACCCTGGCCCAAATATCAAACTAGTTCAATCAAAAGGCAGATGAAACTTGTAGGAGAACAATGGATTGTAAGAAATACTTCCAAAGGTCCAGGGTCAACACACACGTCCTACCTGATGAGCAGACCGGCCCAATTTTTGTTCTAGGGCATTTGTATACTTGTGCCAAGTTAGCATGTCTATTGCAAAGTCCCACATCCATCTCACATGAGTGACTACACAACACTGCTCAGTGCTGGAATTGTCTAATCAAAGACGTATACAAATCATTCCCAGTGCATGGGGAGAAAATATTACCAGATGTGGCATGTACTCTATTTCATGATTTCCAGCTGACCAAAGCCATGGCTGATATGCTGCACTTCGCTCAATGAAGCGGCCCCATGAATCCCAACGGACACCATTCTCAAGGTTATATCTATCAGCATAAGAGAGATCTCCAACATATAAGACAGCTTGTCCTCCACTCTGCATGTAATGCTCTAGAGTGGAAAGAGAATTATATGTTTGGCCTAAATCACCTGAAAGCGAAAAGACCAATCTGTAAAAGAGATTTATATAATCTAACAATGTCAGAGATGCCAACAATTAGAAGCTACAAAAGTAATTTCTATATTTTTATGGGCAAAGGTTGGCAAGATGAACATGTTGGATGTGTCCAGTCTTTTTTCCTTTTTTTCTTCTTTTTTTTTACACACGCACACATACCCCACACTCGAACCCTTGATGATGTGTCCAGTCTCACAAGGAAATTTAATGCATAAAGTGAATAATTTTCGTCAGTAATTTCAAGTCATATTAAAGCCCTCCTATTGCCTCCATGAAAATTAATGTTAAAAAAGAATAAGTTGATTAGTAATTCCAAGTGGTATTCAAGCCTTCCTTTTATCTCCATTCTCCATACCACGAAGAACTGAATTTTGTCGACAGCCCTCATCCTTCTAATTGCCATCTTTCATTGTTGTCTTGCCTTGGTCTATACAACTTAATTTCCTTTGTCATTATTAAGTAAATGTCTAATCCATGGACCTTGAAACTATTCATCATCAAGTTGACCTGTTTTTGTAATAACCTGAATTAAAATATATATAGTAATTATAATAGTATACATGCAGCATATATTTTTATTAGAATAATAATAATTAATACACACACACACACACACACACACACACACACACACACACACACCTATATACATACATGATCCATCCATCCAGGCCATTACATGATCTACATCTACTCACACGGCCCAAATCCCACTGCCATTATGGTCCCGTGAACTGATTGCATTTGAACTCAATTCACTGTTTATTTGTGTTTTTAAATTGTGCAAATCTAACCGTTTATGTGTGTATTCGAATTGTGCAAAGCTGACCGTTTAATTGTGTATTAAATGTCCAATTAGGAACATTGATTAGTGTATTAAATCTGTCACAATCGTTGATTTGTTTGTTAAATCTGTCTAATTATGACCATTAATTTGTGTGATAAATCTGTTCAATCATGACCATTAATTTGTGTGTTAAATCTGTCCAATTCTGAACATTGATTTGTGTGTCGAATCTGTCCAATTATGATAGTTGATCTGTGCATTAAATTTGTCCAATTATGACCATTCATTTGTGTTAAATCTATACAATCCTGACCGTTGATTTGTGTGTCAAATCTGTCCAATAATGGCCGTTGATTGGTGTACAGAATTTGCCCAAATCTGACCGTTGGATTGTGCATGAAAACTATTAAAATATGTCCATTGATTCATGTGTGGAAATCATGCAAATCTGTCCATTGGTTCATGTGTATAAACCATGCAAATCTGTCCATAGATTCATGTGTATAAACCATGCAAATCTGTCCATTGATTCATGTATGCGAATCATGCAAATTTATCTGTTGGTTCATGTGTATAAACCATGCAAATTTGTCTGTTGGTTCATGTGTATAAACCATACAAATCTGTCCATTGATTTATATGCACAATCCATTCAAATCTATCCATTGATTTATGTGTACAATCGGTACAAATCCAATCATCCATCCAACTGTTCATCCCTCCATCCATCCCTCTTACCATCCATCCATCCATCCATCTGACAGTGCTGCACACACAACCCACACATGCTTGCCCAATTTAGAAAGAGGGGGAGTGGTGTGCATAAGTAGGAAGAGTCGACCATCAACCAAGTGTCAATTGATAGATTCATCTGGACCATGGTAAGACAAGGTCATAAATGGAAAATAAGACATCATTCATTATTAAATGGATTTGGATCAATGTTAGTTAGGTTCTCTTATTAAGCTTTTCAAAAAACAATTATTCTTCGATACCAAAAGACATAAAAGTGACAATAGTGTTTTGATTTTTTAATTATTTTTTCTGGCCTGGGGGGACAATAGTGTGTTTTGATTTATTTTTATTTTTTGTCGAGGTGGGGGGGGGGGCCACCGTCAATCTGGCTCGATGTCGACGTCAAGGAGGGCCTCCTGGTTAGAAGACGGAATTTTGGTTCAAAAGAGTAGGCTCGATAGTCAAGTAAAGCCTATCATAGGATCTCATGATCGTAGCCCACTAGTCGAATTAAGTTCATATTTTAAGTTTTGCTTATTTATGTTATTTAGAACATCATGAACACTAGCTTTCTTTGATTAGTTTTTATTTTGGTTTACTTCATCGCCAAGTAATAGGTTGCGCACAAGGCGCGAGTTTTGGGGTATAGGGTTTTCTTATAAATAGGCACCCCTTGTAGTTCTTTTGATTCATTGAAGAAATAAAAAATTCCTATGTATTTTTTTCTACTCTCTGAGTTTTGAGTTGTGGAAAAATTCAAGTGGGTGCGAAGCCCTCCCTTTTCGAAGGGCTAACTACTGTGGTGCAAAGCCACGCCTATCCCAATCCGCCCTTACCTTCTTCCATCCATATCTCTCACCTTCTACAATCATTCTTACTTCGAATCCACCAGTTTTTGTAGTCATTCTTATCCCTACAGACAGTTTACAGAATCTGGCCCTGCAGGAGGGCGAAACTTCGGCGGAGCACTGCGCATAGACCGTACGTCGGATCACCACAAAACTTGGAGGTTTTGAAGACCTCCCCTCACTAACCAAGGCCAAGGAGGCTGTTTGGGGAATAGGGCCCCGCTCGCACATGTGGCTGGGTTCGAGCGCACGTGCGCCAGGCCTTGCCGCTGTCCGCACGCATGGACTTTCATCGGTTCAGGTTTTCTTTCTTATTTTCTCTCTTTTTATACCTATTTTCATAAACCCTAACCCTAGATTGCATTATCCTTAATTTATTTGTCCTTTGTTTTACCCTAGGGTTCCTTGAATTGAAATTGGTGAATCCCTTGGATTAGGAGCTGGTTACTGTGCATGTGTGGATGATTTCTATTTCCCTATGAGCATCGTTTGGTCCATAATTGTACTGATCCAGTCCTAGCCTGTGTAAGCCTGAACCCACACAGATTCCCCTTGCTTGAATGTTTGGACTTTTGTGTGGGATGTGGAATTTTTATGTTATTGTTTCTGAATTAGTATGATCTAAGCCTGAAATCTTGCATATCATATTTAAATTTCATGTCCTGCACCAAATTGTATCAGAACGGGAGGTCTCGTGTTCAAGACTCCTCATTGGGGGTGATTAATGCAGGGGCATTTTCACACTGGACTCGAGTGAGGTCGCCTATTGGATGCAGGGGCACACTCAGGGTGGGCGACTCATGCGATTTGGGGCCCACGAGGGAGGTCTCGTGTTCGAGACTCCTTACCAGGTTGATTAATGCGCATTTCACACCGGGCTCTAGTGGGGTAGCCCGTGGGATGTGGGGACACACTCAGGGTGGGCGGCCCATGTGATTTGGGGCCCACAAAGGGGGTTCGACCGAGGTCCTAACCCATCAGATGTGGGGCCTGGGCTATGAGATAAAGGGATTAATTCGCCATACTTTAACAGTTCGAGCTTTTAGAGCAAGTGGTTAATTGTCCTGCATCAAAAACAGTGAATTTTTATCAAATTGCACGATTTGTGACTCAAATCATACAAATTTGGTACCAATTTGAATCCAATTCATACGAAGTGCTAAGATCGCAATCCAAAGGTACAGTTTGAAACTTTGAACAGTACATAGTGCTGACAATAACATTTGTATAAAGAAATAATTCAAGTTGAAGAATGAGCCAGTGAAGACTCTTCGGGAGCAAATGTGGGTAGCCTCTTCTAACATACAATCAATGACATCTTATCTAGCAAATCCCGCAATTTCATTGGATATTAGGATGCTAGACAGCAATACATAATCATATTCAGAGATGAATTGTCATTGTCAACATTTTAAGAGCCGTCTTATATGCCAAGTACTATTTGTCCCATTTAAGTGCTTCGATTTCAATGGCTCTAATATGTTAGGATTCTTCTAAGAACTTTCTCATTTTATACGCCAAGCAGTGATATACATTGCACATGTTGAAGGTCAACCCAAAAATAAAATTAATTAGCAAGAGGCATATAATAAAACTTAGCTGTTGAAGAGTGTTGGTATAACTTACCAATAATGCCAAAAATGTAAGGAGCATCTGGATCAACCTTGGGAGGTGTTTGAAACCAAAATTCCCTAGCAGAATCACCAGTTCCAATCTTGTAGTAGTACTTGGTATCATACTGGGAATAAGAAGTAAAAAAAAAAAAAAAACGATATCAGTTTTCTAAAATCACAGAAGCATGTGTTTTTATCCAAATGAATAAGCAATTTGTCAACACATCGAGGCCAACAATGCATCAAGAAGATAAATTTACTTGTTATATCATATATTTTACTTTCCATGTAAATGAAATATTTTCTTCAAAATGTATTCCATAACGATGGCATAATGCCTACCAAAAGCAAAGAAAGCACCAAGTCTTCCTCAGCAAGAGATCACGATTCAATTTGGACCCATAAAGACATAAGCGCACAATGTTAAAGACAATGTTAAAACTATCAATGATCAACCTAAGCCCACAAAAAATAAGCCTAAATTCCATGGTTTAAAATTAAACAAGAAGCCAATGAAAACATTTTGGGAGCATCGTTCCATTACTAGAACAACATGGAAAGAACCATGAATTAACCTGAGCCCAAAACGAGTAGCATTTGCATCCTCCTCATCGCACTGGCAAACCTCATCCTCACTAGAAAAAGAAAAGATGCTTGAACCATTCTAGTACTTAACCATGTATCCCTGCCATAGTTCGAGCCACAATCAAAATAGCCCATGAAGTTCACCGTCCAAGCAGGGAGGATTTGACTTTTAAAAGGTTCCTATTAACCATGGCGAGACGTCTGTCAAACCAATTTAGGAAAACTTTGTGAACCAATTCATTCAACACATGTTGGGCTCTAAAGAAGTTAGGGAACATGCCCAAGATGGAGGAGACCAATCGTCGGTTTAATAAGAGATGATCAAACCATTCCTCCACAACCTTGCACATAAAAGAGATATTTAGGAGTTAAGAGCTGATGATTATTGATATGGTAGAGATCTTGTTTTTTTCTTTTCGTTTTTTAATTAGCAAGAGAGAACTTTGTTCGTGACCATCATCCAACATAAGGCGGCCATCCGATGAATAACCTACCCCAAAAACTAGCACAATGGAAGATGTCCCGCTTGACTTAGAAACAGACAAGAATAAAGCCTTGGAGAAAAAATTTCCAGAGTATAATTCACAAATCGTCCAATCCTCTTGCCCAGGGGTAATGATGGTCAACTGAAGAGCTTGAGGAGATCTCTGAAATACCAATTTCCTTTAGGGGGTATTTGAGGTTGTTGAAACCATTTCGTTAGTATGGAAAATGGACATGGAATGCACAAGAAACAGAAAATTGTGTATTTCATAAGGAAATCTATGTGTTTGGTTTGTAGTTTTGCATGGATTTGCGTAGAAATGTGAAGAAACCAACAGTCAAAATGGCCACTTTATTTCCTTTCAGCAATTGAAATTGATTATCATTTTTTTGGGCGACATTGATTTTCCCATTTTTTGCAGATTAGCTTGGAAATGGTCATGCCACTTTTTTCTTTTTTCCAGAAACTTCTTCAAAGTAGATTCTATAAATATCCTTCTCATTTGAAAGGTATCATAGGAAAAATAAAAAATAAAAACACCCTTAAATTCTTTGAGAGATTATATTTCAAACAATTTCCCCCAACAAATTCATAGGATTAATAATACAAGCTTGCTTGGACGAGACACCTACAACAAGCAGGGGAAATAAGCAAGAGTGCTTTTAACAATCCACATGTCCTCCCAAAAGGAAATTACCATCATCCACTCTTAGTACGGTCTCAACTACAAAGAACCAGCCATTCTCTATGTCATTCTTCCAATCTTGCAAATGTTTTCTAATCACCAATCTATGTGTGTTTTTGGCTTCCTGCCACCTTCGCCATGGTTCCACTCCCAATCTGATGTATCTATATTCTATGGTGGCACAAAGCATGAGGTGAAGCAGCTATTCGGGCGCAAGGGCAGGGAAGCATCTGTTTTAAAATGTTATCAAGTATAATGCAGCTGGTAAGCAGGAGCGCGAGTACAAAGCACAATTTGAAGTTAGAGAGGCACCTTGATATAAGGATCGTGCAACTAAGGTGGTTCCATGTGTACAGTAAGGAGATACTTACCTCCTTACTGCCTTTATTTCCTAGCCAAATATCCACTAACATTAGGAGAGAAGGCCCCAATTTCTTTCCTTGAGGTGCTCTATTCCCAAAGCTCCTTCCTTTTCGGATGTTTGAACTTCAACCTAGTTAATTAGATCATAATATATATATATATATATATATATATATATAGAGAGAGAGAGAGGCATGCTCACCTATGCACCTACACACATGCGCACCTTTGCACATGTGTCATGGGCATCTAATCCGAACGGTACATAAGATGCGGAATCCCATGAAACCCCAAGGGACGAATTTTCACCCTGATCTAATATTCTGGTGGGCCATAGCAAAGAGAAATACAAATCAAGGGAAGAAACTGTTTTCATTTTTCATGGCCCACCAAAGTGTTGGTTCAAAGTAAAAATTGGTACCAGGAGGTTTCATGAGGTTCTGCTGCACGTGGACAGTTCAGATTTTCGAGACTCATCACATATGATGAGTTCTCAAAAAAGTTCATAGGACTTCCGTGCGAACTGGTTCGCAGCTGAGCATTCCGCTATATATATATATATATATATATATATATATATATATATATATATATATATATATATATGGGTTTAGGTACTATGCGCCCGAGCTCACGATAAGCTCCCGTGAGGTCGACCATCAACACCGTGCATTTGATGGGTCCCCTTTAAATTATGGGATATCCCAAAAATAAGCCGTATACGGAACTCAGGTGGGCCATACCATCTAAAATCATGTGAAGACATGCCAAAAACATATAAAAGCACTTAGTGGGGCCCACCTGAGTTTTGAATGCTGTTGAAACTTGGTCTGAACCCTCATCCAAGTGGGACACACATAATGGATGGGCTGGATTTGCAAACAACATCTCGGTGGGCCCAAAAAACGTCCCATGAATGTTTTAATGGTGCACGGCCCCTCCCCGCTTCTGTATGTAGGTACAATGCGCTCGAGCTGATTTTAACGCCCCATGAGGTCGAGCTGTGTGGGCCCCACCGTGATGCATTTCGAACATCTACCCCATCAATCGATGCACCATTCCATCGTGGGCCTAGGTCTCAAAATCAAGTCAATCCGTGACTTGTGTGGGCCACACCACATACGTGATGGGAGGGGCCGTGCACCATTAAAACATTCATAACCATTTTTGAGGGCCCAGAGATGTAGTTTGCAAATCTAGCCCATCCATTATGTGTGTCCCACTTGAATGAGGGTTCGAGACCAAGTTTCACATGCAAAACTCGTGGGCCCCACCAAGTGCTTTTATATGTTTTAACGGTGTCTTCACATAATTTTAGATGGTATGGCCCACCTGAGTTCCGTATACGGTGGATTTTTGGGATATCCCATAATTTTAAGGGTACCCATCAAATGCACGGTGTTGATGGTCAAAATGCATCACGGTGGGGCCCACACAGCTCAACCTCATAGGAGCTTATCGTCAGCTCGAGCGCATTGTACCTTTTCCCACACACACACACACACACACACACATATATATATATGTTGTGATATGGACATCCTCGCTAGACCGTTGCACTCCTGCAAAAGCTAACAATAATGGAGACCCTGGTTACAACAGGGGACCCTCCGATGCCAAAGTTAGAGCGGGCAAACTAGGTCTAGTAGAACTTAGGGTTTATCTGTGTATTTGTGCGTACACTTCACCATAGATACGACTCTTATTTATATCCTTCTAATGTCGGTAACGTATATGGCAATGAATCTTCCGTTCAGTTGGGTATCGTAGAAGGGATCGTCACTGAAATCCACAGCTTTACCCTCGGCTTGGTTCTCGGCGAAAATCTTAGGAGACTGATCTTCCCCGTGTAAGAAGGAGATTCCCAGTGGTCGGCTTCTGAGGACATCGTGGTGGATGGCCGAGGACGACCTTGAAATCCGACTGGTTAAGGTCCACAGACCGAGCTGAAGTGTCGATCATGGTTGGTATCTAAGGTCGAGGTCATTACCCGAAGTCGAGGTCAGTATTTACCCGAGGTCGATGTCGGTATCCGAGATCGAGGTAGCAAGACGTCGACAAGAGCTGAGCTCACTGTTGGTGTTCGATCCTCAAGTTGTTTGTAGAGATTGTGCTCAATTGTCGAGGTCGAGCTCTTATCTAACCTCCCTTGTGTTTTGTATTCTCTCTCATTATGGTTGTCTTAGTCAATCCATTTTTACCCATAATAGTAGCCCCCCTATTTTCGAGCGCTCTTCAGGAGCTCAGGAAGTAATTCGATGTGGACTGACATTTGCGTGGTGCCTTTCACGGGAGAAGTTGGGAAGTTGAGAGGTTGAACCCGTCCATCATTATGGTGGGAGAGAGAGAGAGAGAGAGAGAGAGAGAGAGAGAGAGAGAGAGAGAGAGAGAGACGGTTAGGGCGAAGATCGAGGGGGGTTTAGCTATGATTGCGACGAGTTGCTTGAGAAGACGTGTTCTAAAATGACACCTCTTTGATCCTCAACGTATAGGAAGGAGACGTGGTTCTCTCTTGAAAGTCGGGTCGATTAGCGAACAGGCGGTCGCCACGTGAAGGTCGGTGTGAACTGTAACGTTTCTTCGGACTACAACATTGAATACGAGCAATTAATGCCCGTGACCGAGGACTCAATAAAAGGGAGGGAAAAACTGAAATACTTCTCATTTGCTCCCGCTGCTACTGCTGCTTCTCCAGACCATCGAACTAAACGATTTCTGGTATGTCGAAAATCCTCCTTCGACAATCTCTTCTTTCCCTTTCTTTTTGGTGCTCCGGCCTCTGCCTCCCCTTCCCTTAGTTTTCTTCATCTTTCTCATTCTTTTCTTGGTCGGAATGTCCGATATCTCAAATAAGAACTCCATATCCGAGGCCTTCCACGGGGACTGTACCGGAAAGCATAGATTCCCGACTAGGCGCACCTTCTGAGCCACTGTCCCCGATACCGGACGAGCCAACAAGACCCGCACTAGTGGAGAGGGCAGCGGCTCAATTCTCTGCAAAGCGTCCTGCAAACATTGGCCCTTTTGGGTCAAGGCTTAGAAATGCCGACCTGGTTCGGATTAGGTCGGCGTACCAAATACTAGATTCTGTAGTACTCCAAGCTCCTGAACTTGGTGAAATTCCAGGTGCTCCTCGTGAGGGCGAGGTGGCCATATATATGGTCACCTTGCAATGTGGCCTCCGACTTCCCATTCACTGCATTGTGCAGGAGGTCACATCTCGCCTGAGGCTGGCCTCGAGCCAGATCTTCCCCAACACCTAGAGGGCTCTGTTGGGGACTTATATTCTAGGGTTCCAACTCGAGAACGCCGAGTTGACGGCCGAGGAGTTCCTATTCTTATATCAGGCAAAGGACAGCCCCAAGCACCAGGGCCTATATTACTTCTCGGCATAGGTGAACAAGAGTCAGGCCCTCATAACTGGCAACCCGTCCTCTAACAAGAATTGGAAGGACAAGTGGTTCTGGGCATCCGGAGAGTGGGAAGCCCCAGCGGTTGACGTGGCTAAGTTGTGATCTCGGGTACCTACCAAATTCGCCAATTCAAGTCAGACATAACTGAGCTGTAGACTTTGTAAATTTCTTTAATCTTGTAATTTTGCTTGCTGACAATAGCGGTAATTTTTGCAATTCTTCCTCAAAGTCAGCCCTAGATCTCCAACCTACTGCTTCGCCAGGTCAACCGTGCGAAGCTGAAGGACAGTGCTGACAGAGCTTGGAACAAGTTGATTATGCCCGAGCTCCTACATCGATCCGGGCTCTCTGACCGTCACGACAGGTAGATAGTAGAATTTTCTTGGGAGTTCTCGTATTTGCATCCCATTTTTTCGTATCTGACTATGGGTTATCTTGTTTTATAGAAATGGCCGACCTTCCTCGGCCCGTAAAAAGGGTCCGGCTTCCTTCTGAGACTGTGGCGGCCCATATGAAGAAGACGGTGAAGAGGAGGGCCATTGTGCCCCCGTCGCAGCGGGCAGGATCCTCCACTGTTGTGGAGGGGAGGTCAGAGCGCAGCGCTGAGGGGCTCGTAGCAGAGCAGCCGGCTTTGACTGCTGCAAGTGAGGGAGCCCAGGATGCCCCTCCTTTTAAATTCTCTCCTCAGCCAGCGGCTTTGGAGGTAGTAGACTTGGAGCCTTCCCGGGCTTAGGAGGTTTCTCCTGCCAAGGAGCTCCAGCTCCCCACAGTCCAAGTTCAGGCCAAGGAAAGTGGTACCTCGGGCTAACAAGATGACAAGGCCAACGGGCTGGGTCTTTTGCCCCCGGGTTATTATATGAGCCATCTTACCCCGTGGGCAGCTCGGCATGTTCCGAAGGAGGAGATCACGACCCTCATTTATGCTCACCCAATGTCCCTCCTAACTGATCTGGCAGTGACTTTCTACAAGGTAGACCTCCCCTCAGTTTGTTGCTTTTGTTTTCAGACCGTCGCTTTCTTCTAACAGATTGTCTTGGTCTTTATTTCTTCTTTCAGGTCGTTCCCGCTTTCCTAGTTGCCCATCGATTGTTCGGGCAAGTGGCTGCAGAGTGCGAGCAGGCGAAGGCGTCGCTTCAGGCCAAGGTCACCGAGCCGAGTCCCTCAAATGGGCTTTGGAGAAATCTGGGGAGGAGCAGGCAGCTCTGAAGATCTAGTCGGATGAAGCCCAACGGAAGGAAGCCTTGGCATGGGCTAAGCTGGAGGGGGTGAGGTCGCCCCTCTCCTGGTCCAAGAGCAGGTTAATGCGGAAGCCAAGGCCGCGAGGTTGGAGGCTGAGTTGGTCAAGGCGAGGACTAGTTTGGCGACCAAGTTGGCCGAAGTTAAGGCCTCCATCTGATGGGGACATCTTGCGCACGCGCACGCACGCCGCCCCACCTACGCACTTACGCACAGAGTAGGAGGGCCCCACCATCGATCTAGCTCGATGACGACGTCCAGGGAGGGTCTCCTACCTAGAAGACGAAGTTTGGTTCAAGAGAGTGGGCCCGATAGCCAAGAAAAGCCCATCATGGGATCTCATAATCATGGCTCACTAGTCGGATTGATTTCATATTTTAGATTTTGCTTATTTATGTTATTTAGAACATCGTGAACGTTTTAGATTTCTTTGATTGGTTTTTATTTTAGTTTACTTCATCGCCAAGTAATAGGTTGCGCACATGGCGCGAGTTTTGGGGTATAGAGTTTTCCCTATAAATAGGCACCCCTTGTAGTTCTTTTCAGAGATTAAAGATTAATAAAAGTTTTGCGTTTTCCTACTCTCTGAGTTGTAAAGCCTAATTGGGTGCGAAGCCCTCCCTTCATTGAAGGGTTAACTACCGTGGTGCGAAGCCACATCTATCCCGATTCGCCCCCATCCATCGCCATCTCTACTACCCATCTTCTATCATCCATTCTTCTCACCTTACCTCATCATATACACTTCAAATCAATCATCTATTGCAGCAATTCTCCTCCCCACATCAGAATTTCAGAATCTGGCCCTACAGGAGGGCTGAAACTTCGGTGGAGCACCACGCACAAGCCGTACATCGGATCGAGCTAAGATTTGAGGGTTTTGGAGTCCATCCCTGGCCGACCAAGGCCAAGGTGACCTTTTTTTGAATAGTGGGCCCCACACACGTGCGGCCGGGATCACACGCACGTCCGTTTGGGCCATTGTTGTTATCCACGCGTGGGATCGTCTTTTGGCTCAGGCTTTTATCCTCTTTTATCCTCTCATAGCCGTTTTTCATGAAACCTAGCCCTAGATTACGTTTTTCCTAAGTTATATGCCCCTTTTCTTACCCTAGGGTTCTTTGATTTGAAATTGGTGAATCCATTGGATTAGGGACTAATTACTATGCAAGTGTGGATGATTATTTCTTATCTTTGAGTATCGTTTGACTCATAATTTTTATTGATCCAGCCCTATCATGTGTAGGCCTGGACCCGCATAGATTCCCCTTCAATTGAATGTTTGGATTTTCATATGGGATGTGGAATTTGTGTAATTGTTTCTGAATTGGTATGATCTAAGCCTGAAATCTTGCATATCATATTTAATTTTCCATGTCCTGCACCAAATTTGGTATCAGAGCCTAGGGTTCTTGTAGGGGAATTCATTACATGTTTTAGGGTTTGGTTATTTATGTCCATTACGCATCAATTCTCGTCATATATGGCTGTTTAGAAGTCCATACACCCTGACATAAGCTGCTGAAATTTTCTGTTATCCCCTTATTTGAATTATTTTAAAAATTAGCTTAGCTTTCTATTTCTAGGTTTAGAAACTTTCCTTTTCTGCTTTTAGAAACTTTCTTAATCTGTTTTTAGAAACTAATTTCCTTTCCTTTTTCTTTTTTAGAAACTAGTTCACTTTCCTTTTCTTTTTCTTTTTTCTTTTTTTTTTTTTTTTAGAAACTAGCTTACTTCCAATTTTTAGAAACTTTCCTTTTTCTTTTTTAATTTGCTTTTTAGAAACTTTCTTTTTCGTTTTTAGAAACTAGGTTGCTTTTTTGGAACTTTCTTAATTTGTTTTCAGAAACTTTCCTTTTTCGTTTTTAGAAACTAGGTTGTTTCTTAATATATATATATATATATATATATATATATATATATATTTAAATCTTATATTTTGACAACTATATTGTTGAATTTTGGCTTGCACCCTACACTAAACATGGAGTAACTGCTAGAGTCATTGAACAAGTTATCCCAGCAGATCGAGTATTTGGGTGAGCATTATGAACAATATTTTGACGAACGCTGTGGTCAATTTGATGCGCATATTACCCAACTAAAGGCCTCCGCTGGGACAAATCCCAGCATTAGGGAAGATGGCCAATCTCAGGCAGGTGGACAGGAGGATAGACCAGTGAATGGAGGTGGCCAAGGAATTAGTCATGGGCGTGCACCTGTACCCCCACCCCATGAGGGACATCAAGACCATTATTTTGAGGGGCACAATATGTGCGGCCTCGTGACTATAGAGAGTGCACCAGAGGCTCATGTAGAGTTATCTACTGAGGCCATTCCAGTAGTTGATGAGCTTCATGATGTCTTTCCTGATGATCTACCGGATGAGTCTCCCCCAAGGAGGGATATAGAGCATACCAAGACGTGGGACGCCGTACTACCCATAGCCAAGTTTGCATACAATAGTTCTGTCAATAGGTCCACAGGTCTAAGTCCTTTTGAAGTCGTTACTGGTTACAAGTTTAGGAAGCCTATTGATCTTATCCCCATGTCATTATCCCATAGGCCATCAGAGTCTGCAGAGTCTTTTGCGCATCACATACATTCATTGCATCAAGAAATCAGGTGAAAGATCACTACTAGTAATGAGCAATACAAATTTTCTGCAGACCAACATAGACGTTTCAAAGAGTTCAATATTGGGGACTCTGTGATGGTCCGCATCAGGCCTGAGCGGTACCCTCCAGGGGCCGTTTGTAAGTTACACGCGCGTAGCGCTGGGCCCTTCAAAATTATAAAGCGAAACGGTCTCAACGCGTATGAGGTAGATCTTCCACCCTCCATGGGAATTAGTTCCACATTCAATGTGGAAGATCTAGTTGCATTTCAAGGGGTCATTGATGCATTATCCAGCCTTTCGCCTAACCATCGTGATTCATCAGACCTTTCCTTTGATCCATGGCCCCCTCCTGACCCATTTTCCCAGCTTCCACCTCCCATACCTATCCGTCCCGACCCATCTTCCCAGCTACTACATCCCATACCTACCCGTCCCGGCCCATTTTCCCAGCATCTACCTCCCATACCTACCATTCCCGACCCATTTTTTCAGCCTCTACGTCCCATACCTACCCGTCCCGGCCTATTTTCCAAGCCTCTACCTCCCATACCTACCATTCCCGATCCATTTTTCCAGCCTCTACCTCCTATACCTAGTCTTCCCAACCTTTCTTCCCAGCCTCTACCTCCCATGCCTAGCCTTCACACACCCAGAGAGGAAATAGAGGATATCCTGGACCATCAGATAGTTTCAACGTCGGACGTCGGGTTTCAGAAGTACCTGGTCAAGTGGAAGTCACGTCCAACTTCAGACAGCACGTGGCTCACTGCGGAGGAGCTTCAGAGACTTGATCTTGACGTCCTGGAGTGGTTCAGGAGTTTTATTTCGCCAGTGGCGAAATCTTCGCAGCCGAGGAGAATTGATAGGGACATCTCGCGCACACGCGCACGTACGCCGCCCCACCTACGCACTTACGCAAAGAGTAGGAGGGCCCCACCATCGATCTGGCTTGATGATGACGTCCAGGGAGGGTCTCCTACCTAAAAGACGAAGTTTAGTTCAAGAGAGTGGGCCCGATAGCCAAGAAAAGCCCATCATGGGATCTCATAATCATGGCCCACTAGTCGAATTGATTTCATATTTTAGGTTTTCCTAAGTTATATGCCCCTTTTCTTATCCTAGGGTTCTTTGATTTGAAATTGGTGAATCCCTTGGATTAGGGACTAATTACTATGCAAGTGTGGATGATTATTTCTTATCTTTGAGTATCGTTTGACTCATAATTTTTATTGATCCAGCCCTATCATGTGTAGGCCTGGACCCGCATAGATTCCCCTTTAATTGAATGTTTGGATTTTCATGTGGGATGTGGAATTTGTGTAATTGTTTCTGAATTGGAATGATCTAAGCCTGAAATCTTGCATTTCATATTTAATTTTCCATGTCCTGCACCACCATCCCATCGATTCGAACAGTAGCGGTGGAGCAATACAAGGCCTCGAAGGAGGGGGCTGAGTCTGACGAGGTGGAGGTATACTATAGCATCGGCTATGAGCGTTGCCTCGAGGATGTCAGAGGGCGATATTCCGAGCTCAACCTGGACGGAGCTCCTGCAGATCCGACTCCAACCGCTGCTGAAGTCGAGCAGCCTCCTCCTTAAGCAGACTAAGCCTTACCTCACTTTGCTCCCTGTAGAAATTTTTGCCATTCGCTTTTTGTAAATTTTTTTATCTGTTAATGAGAAGTCTTTTTGGTCATGACTTGTTTTGAGATATTCGAAGTAGAATAAGTAGGCCGAGCAACGTAGATATGTTGTAATAGGCTGTGCATGGTAGAATTAATAGGTTGACCACATAGTAGTAGGTCGAGCGCTCGATAGAAGCACTTTCTTCCCTTAAATTGAGGGGTCCTTACTGTCGATCATATAGCTCGGATAATAATATTATGAAAGAAATTTCATTCCCTTGACCTGGGGAAGTTCTTTCATCGAAGGAAGTCCTTCCCTTGAATCAAGAGAAATCCTCATAATCGATTGCGTAGTTCGGATAGCAGAAATGTTTAAAAGAAATTTTCTTCCCCGGACTAGGGAAAGTTTCTTTATTATTGTCGAATTTGTAAAAATATTAGACATAAAACGGTAGCAATGTCCTGAGCACCTTTTTCCCTTTAAGAAGGGAGGTCGCTCTATTTGAATGGATCATTAAATCGACACACTCATAGTCGTCAAATTCCTTGGCTCCCTAGGAATAGTAGATCTTCAAATGCTTGGCGTTCCATGGATGAGACAAGGGTTGTCCGTCCATATCCTCAAGTCGATAGGCTCCTAGCCGCATTGTACCCATTATCTTGTAAGGTCCCCAACTTGAAATATTTGCACTTTGACCCAGGAATTGTAGTATCGAGCGACCCGTTATTGATGGGCCGCAATCTTCAACTGTGCTCATCCCCTCCCTTCCTCGAGTAGGTCCAAACTTAGTGCCATATGCTTGGCGTTTTGGTTTTCGTCGAAGGAGTCGATTCGCGCAGTAGGGAGTCCCATTTCGACTGGCACCACGGCCTCTTTGCCAAAGGCCAGGGAAAAGGGGGTCTCCCTTATTGATGTCCGAGCAGTAGTTCGGCATGCCCAGAGGACGTATGGGAGTTCCTCAGCCTAGGCCCCTTTAGACTTCTCGAGCTTGGTCTTGAGGTGGTTCTTTATAATTTTGTTGATCACCTCTACTTGTCCATTAGCCTAAGGATGTCAAGGTGATGAGTAATCGTTGTGGATTCCGAGCCTTTCACACAGACCTCAAAATCGTGCATTTTGAACTGCTTGCCATTGTCAAAGACGATAGTGTGCAGAATCCCTTATTTGCAAATGATGTTCTTTCAAATGAAGTCAGTAATCTTCTGCTCGGTAATTTTGGCTAACAGCTCGGCCTTGGCCTACTTGGTAAAGTAGTCAACTGCTACTACGGTGAACTTGATCTGACCTTTACCCATTGGCAATGGTCCTATAATGTCTATTTCCCATTGGGCGAATGGCCAAGGGCCGGTCATGGGGTCAGCTGCTCAGATGGTTGTCGAGGTATCACAGCGAGCCGCTGGCATTTGTCGCACTTCTATGTGTACTGCTTGGCATCTTCTTGGTTGGTCGGCCAGAAATACCCTTGTCAAATCACTTTGTGGGCGAGTGCTCTTCCGCCTGAATGATTACTGCAAATACCTTCGTGGATCTCCCGCAGGACATATTCAGCCTCATCGGGGTAGAGGCACCTCAAGTATAGTAAGGAAAATCCTCTTTTGTAGAGGACATCCCCTATCATGGAATACCAAGCTGCTCTGCTCCGAATTCTCTGTGCCTCGAGCTAGTCATCGGTAGCTTGTTCTCTCGGAGGAAGTTCGTGATTAGATCCATCCAGCTCAAAGTCAAGACAATGGGAAGCGCCTTCTCTGACTCAGGTCAACCAATGCTGGGCTCGAGCAAGAACTCAATCGGAATCGATTTGGAGATGTCATCGTCAGTTGCAGCTACCAGCTTCGCCAAAGCATCTGCTCGAGAGTTTTGGGCCCGGGAGACCAAACTGACCTCGCATTCACTGAATTGGCCGATAAGTTCCCTCGCCTTCTGGAGATAGGCGATCATCTTTTCTCTCTTTACTTGGTATTCGTCGGCCACCCGATTAGCGATGAGCTGGGAATCGTTGTGGATCTTCAATGTTTAGGCTGCCATGGCTTTCGTCAGTCGGAGCCCAACGAGGAGCGCCTCGTATTCTACTACATTGTTGAAGGTCGGGAATCCAAATCTTAAGGCATGTTGTGTGCAAGTCTGGTTGGGTGCCATAAGGATTATCCCTGCCCCGCTACCTTTTGAATTAGAAGATTCGTCAACATGTAGAGTCCATGCTTGCGGGTCGGCTTCTTCTCTGATCTTCTCGAGTTCTTCCAAGAGCTTGGAGTTGGTGAATTCAGCGATGAAGTCGGCCACTGCCTGACCTTTGATAGCAGTTCCGAGCCGAAATTCAATGTCGAATTCGCCGAGCTCAATCGCCCACTTGGTCAATCTCCTTGATACTTCAAGCTTTTGGAGCACTTGACGAAGGGGCGGATTAGTGAGGACCACAATTGTGTGAACCTGGAAGTAGGGGTGGAGGCGGCGTGATGACACTATCAAAGCTAGTGCAAGCTTCTCAATGTCGGGGTATCTGGTCTCAGCTTGGACCAGTGCTTTACTAAAGTAGTAGACAGGAAATTACTTGCCCCCAACCTCTCGAATTAAGGTCGAGCTAACTATTGCGATGGAAACTACTAAGTAGAGCAGCAGTGGCTCTCCCTGTTCGGGCTTGGAAAGCAGGGGGATGACCCCAGGTACCGCTTGAGCTACTGGAAAGCTTGCTTGCAGTCGTCTGTCCATATCGGCTTTGCTTTACCCTTTAGTTGTTGAAAGAACAGAAGACACTTGTCGGTAGTTCGGGAGACGAATCTGTTGAGGGCCACCACTCTACCTGTGAGACATTGAATCTCCTTTATAGTTTTGGGCGAGCTCATATTCAACAATGCCGGAATTTTGTCGGGATTTGTCTCAATCCCTCTTTGGCTGACCAGAAAGCCGAGGAATTTTCCCGAGCTTACCCCGAAAGCACATTTGCTTGAGTTCAACTTAATCTAGTACTTCCTCAGGATGGTAAACATCTCCTCGAGATTGGTCACATGGTCCGTGGCTTTGATGCTCTTGACCAGCGTGTCATCGACAATGACCTCCATTGAGTGTCCGATCTGCTGGGCAAACAATTTGTTGACGAGCCGTTGATACGTCACTCCAGTGTTCTTCAGCCCAAAGGGTGTGACTTTGTAGCAGCAGAGTCCCTTGTCAGTGACGAATGTTGTCTTCTGCTTGTCGTGAGAGTGCATGGCGATCTAGTTATAACCCGAATAGGCGTCCATGAAGCTGAGGAGATCATGCCCTATCGTACTATCGACCTGCTAGTCGATCCTCGGGAGAGGGAAGCTATCTTTAGGACATGCTTTGTAAAGAGAATGTTAATGTATAGTAGTGGCCCTTGGCCCTTTTAGTGTAAGTGCATTTGCACACTTTCCTCTTCTCCTGCGGTGTACTATATGCTCTATTATAATAAAATATTGTGTTAGGGCAAGCAAGCCTAACACAACATCTTTCCCAAACTCTCCTCTCTTAATCTTCTCCTCTTTTCTTCACACATTATAATCATCAAACCATTCTCTACTCTTTGTTCAAATCTGTGTAGTCGACACACACCCGTTGCTTTCCGTTGGACTTTTTCACCAGCACGACGTTGGCGATCTAGTCGGGGTAGTAGATTTCTTCATTGAATCCGACTTTGAGGAATTTCACCTCCTCTCCGATGATGGCGTACCATTTTGGTTCGAACGCTCATCACTCCTGTCTTACTGGTCGCTAGTCAAGATCGACATTCAGCCTGTGAACCATTACCTCAGATTTAAAGCCGGGCATGTCTTGGTGGGACCACGCGAAGACATCGACGTGTCGCTTCAGTAGATCGATGATCTTATCCCTCAAACCTAGGGCCAACAGCGAACCGATCTGTACTGTGTGAGATGGGTCTGTCTCACTGAGGGGAACAGCCACCAGGTCTTCCATAGGGGATCCTCTCTCAACCGATTCTTCTCAGGGGTCAAGGGAAACGATGGCCATCGTATGTTGTCGTACCCCTGCCCTTAGTGCTGTCGAGTAGCACTGTCGGGCCTCGTGCTGATCACCTTTAACTTCGTCGACCCCATGTTCGGTCGGGAACTTCATCGAGAGATGGTAGGTAGATACTACTGCCCGCATGATATTCAGGGATGGACATCCCAGAATAATGTTGTAAACTGAGGGATAGTCGACCACGAGAAAGTCGATCATTACTGTAATTTGGTCGTGACCTTCCCCAATGGTCACAAGCAGTATTATGCTTCCTTCAGAGGTAATTGCTCTCCTATGAACTCGAGCAAGGGAGTATGGACAGACATAGTCGGGATCTCCCAATTCTCATCTTGTCGAAAGCGGCAGTGTAAAGAATGTCGGCCGAGCTGTCGATGTCCACCAATATACGGTGCACCTTATGGTTCACCACCATCATGGTCACTACTAGGGCATCATCGTGTGATTGGTGGATTCCTCGGGCATCTTCTTCAGTAAAGCTCAAGCTGCAGGGAACCATCTTTTGTTCCTTGGCAGCCTTACTTGTGAAGTTGGCACGATGCTCCGAGTTATTACTAGTGATGTTCCGAGCATGAGCCCTTCGAGCTCTGTTCGAGTCCCCGCCTCCTGCGGGTCCTCCGAATATCGTGTGGATCTCGCCCGTTACTTCGTTGTCGTTCCCATTGCTTTGCTACTCGTTCCTCTGATCTGATCGCTTGTCCCTTTTCCTATGGATGTACTTCAGCAGATGTCTATTGCGAACGAGGGACTCGATCTCTTCCTTCATATCAAAGCGATCTGCGGTGGTATGATCGTGGTCATGGTGGAAGTGATAGTACTTTCATTTATCCCGCTTGTCAGCGTCAACTCTCATTTTGCTTGGCCATTTCAGGATCCTCTTATCACGTACTTCCATGAGAACCTGTTCAAGAGTCGTGTTCAACGGAGTGGAGCAGCACTTGCTCTCTGGTCGTCGGTTCTAGCACTGGTCCTTGCTCGGACCATCACACCTTCTCTTCTTACTACTGACCGTGGGTGGCAGCTCCTTGCACTTTCGATCTTCAGCCGAGCTCCCCGCACTCTGAGTAGCTTTACGTGAGCTGAAATGCTCATCCGCATTAGAGTACTTTTGTGCTCGGCTGAGGAGATCGGCCAATGTGGTAGGAGGGTTCTTGCCGAACGAGAAGAGGAATCGGCCTTCTCTGAGGCCAGATATCATGGCGGCCAAGGCTATCTGTTCCGAATAACCGTCCACCTATACTGCGCATTGAAGTGGATCATGTAGTTATTCAGCAGCTCGTCTTCTCTTTGGGTAATGGTGAGGAGATGAGTCGCCGACTTTCTTCTATATTTTCCACCAATGAACTGGGTGATAAAGGCTTTGCCGAGTTGTGTGAAAGAGTTGATGGATCTCAGCTTTAACTGCCTATACCACTTCAATGTCGCTTCTGATAAAGTCGAGGAGAACGTGCGACACATTACCGAACTGGTTGCGCCGTGCAGCTCCATCCACGCCCTGAAGGATTCCAGATGCTCGGCGGGATCTCCTGCTCCAGAGTAAGGAGTAATTTGCGGCATCCAAAATCTCAGAGAAAGTAGAGATACCATTATGTCGTCGGTGAATGGTGGCTTTGTTTCCTCTAACATGACATCAACTAAGGTTGGGGCCCGAGCTCAGTAAGCTTGTCGGATATCACTGATCTAACCTCGTATCTCTCTAAGCTCGGCCTCCCAGGGAACCTCGTTCTCAGCCATTACCTCGAGCACTTTCCCGCGTCTTTTCTCATCCAATGTGTGTTGCAAGTCGAAGTCAACAAGCTCTATAGTTCCTGCGGTGTGGATGGGTGCATGGCTATGCTACCCTGGATGTTGCTTGGCCCCACACAAGTCATGAGGAGCCTGCGGGGATCGGGATTGTTCAATAGGTGCACCTATCTCTGGTCAATGGTCGGGGGGTGGGTTTTGCCTTTCCAATATCTGGATTAATCGGTTCATGTTGTCAGTTAAGGCTTTGACATGGTTCTCTAGAGAGACAAGCCAGCCGCCCCAATTCTGAGATCGATGAGCAAGCGCTGGAAGAGTAGAGCCAGCTTCGTGCTACAAAGGTGGACCTGGGAAATCTAAGGATTGCTCGACTGTCGTGTGAGCAACTAGTGTGGGAGCTATTGTGACAATGGCTATCAGAGCCTTCTTTCTTCCTTTTGCCATCGTAGAACCTCGGTGAGATGGAAACGGCTTTGATGTCATTCCCATGGACGGCGCCTACTGCTGATGTTGTGATCTAAACGTCCTCGCTAAACCACTGCACTCCTGCAAAATCTAACAATAATGGAGACCCTGGTTATAGCATGGTACCCTCCGATGCCATAGTTAAATCAAGCAAATTGGGTTTAGTAGAACTTAGGGTTTATCTGTGTATTTGTGCGTACCCTTCACCGTAGATAGGCTCTTATTTATATCCTTCTGATGCCAGTAACGTACATGGCAATGAATCTGCCGTTCAGTTGCGTATCGTAGAAGGGTTCGTCCCCAAAATCCACGGCATTACCCTTGGCTTGGTTCTCGGCAAAAATCTCGGAAGACTGATCTTCCCCGTGCAAGAAGGAGATCTCCCGATGGTCTGCTTCTAAGGACATTGTGGTGGACTGCCGAGACCGACATCGAAATCGAATTGGTCGAGGTCCACAGACTGAGCTGAACTGTCAGTCGTGGTTGGTATCTGAGGTCGAGGTCATTACCCGAGGTCGAGGTCGATATTTACCCGAGGTCGATGTCGGTATTCGAGGTCGATGTAGCAAGACGTCGACTAGAGCCGAGCTCACCGTTGGTGTTCGATCCTCAAGTTGTTCGTAGAGATCGTGCTCAGTTGTCGAGGCCGAGCTTTATCCAACCTCCCTTACTTGTGTTTTGTATTCTCTCCCATTATGGTTATCTTGGTCAGTCCATTTTTACCCATAACAATATATATTACCTCTACTTCCCAAACGAAATCTCTTTGCAGTTGTTTTTAGTACTTTAGCTAACTATTTGAATCCTTGTGTTTTATCATGAAAGGATCCAACAACACAAGCACCAATGCTCCGCTCATCATAATACTCGTTGTTTTGTGGCACTAATGCTCCGCTCATCATAATACTCATTGTTTTGTGCCCAGAAATGCCACCACCACAATGCATTCCACCTTTCCTAGGAATAAAAATGAGACAAAGTGCAAAAGCTACAACTTCCATACAAAAAGGAAGGCAATAATTTCTTAGGGCCTCGGGCCCCATGTTGCAACATATGTCAATAACAGAAAAGGACAAAACCTTTTTAATATTATAAATGAAAAAAATTCATATAAACAATTAACTTCTAAACTACGAAAAAAGTGTTCCATATGTTTAAAACAAAGCAATGAAACAAAAATTACTGTTTCATATTATATTTAAGCACTTGAAAAAAAAAAAAAAAAAAAAAACACCCTCCTTTCATAGGAAATAATGGTATAAACCTTCAAAACATGTTTCCCTAAATCTTAAAGTTCACTAAATAATTACCTCAAGGCCACCAACAAGACAGTGATGAATGTATCCAGATTTATATTTGTAGAACGGGTAGTTCGTGGAGTTCCCTACAGCTCGATTCTTGTATTTGTCCTGTGATGTGCCATATAATACTTCACTAAGCCCAGGCTCATCCATTGTCACCCAGGAAATTATTACAGCCGTCCCATCATAGTCACCTTGCGTAATATGGACCTACAACAGAATCAAGCAGATCGCTATAAATGATGTTGGAAGCTGGAAGAAATTATACATGAACACAAATTTGCAAGAAATAGAAGTTATATAAAGCCTAGAAACATCTAGAGTAACTTTGCCTCAAAGCAGAGTATATGCAACATCTTGCAGAAGGATAGCATGCTTCAGAAATATGTCATAAACATTTAAAAGTAGGTTAAAAAGTTATAAAGAATTAAAAATGAAGAAACTCCATCTAACAATCTGTACGTGTGTTTTATTTTTATCAAGACCAGGGCTTAAGGGCATAATAGATGCCCAATAACTCTGAGACAATGAAGTAGCTCATTTTTTTAACTGCTAAAGAAGGAAGTTGATCATACAATAGAGAAACGAGGTATCAAAGCTTGATCGACAAAAATTGAAGAATCAACCAAACACTCTCCTACTCTCCTAGGGATGTTAGACAAGCAAAGATCCAAGAGAGAGTAAAAATGGTGTTTAAAGATCAAGAGAATGACACGATGATACCGGCACATCATCCATGTAAAAATGATACTATATAATGCAGTCAAAATCTATCCCATATGTGTGAATTGGTGAAGTAACCAAAAGTGGGACCCATCAAATACCCATGTGTCCGATCCCATCGGGAATTAGTTTATATGTTAAAAAAGCATTTTTGGTGATTGTTGACAAAGGAAAAAATCACTTTTTCCATGTTGCGCCAAAGCCTAAAGGATATCACGAGGAACCAAGCACACAACCAATAGTTGACATGGGCTGGATGTTGCGCATGGAGAAAGGCATGGTCCAAAGGCGCAGGACACCAAGCTTTTTGCGACACAATCCTGTGGGAATATTGAAGGATTCCAAGACCTCTGACAGCCATTGTGCTTAGCCAAGAGTATGTCCAAGGCTCTATGCCTATACAGGAAGGCTCTAAGGAGATATGGGAGCAACTCCGTTATGTTTCCGACATTAGCCAAGAAGATATGGGATACAATTCGTGACATGTGTTCAGAGGTTCCTAACATATCCCAAGTGTATAAGTTGATTTCAGATATTAATAGATTCCAAAACCAAGAGAACGTAGGAGTGAGATAGATCAGAGCGCTGTGAAATCAGAGCTGGCGAGATGGCGGTCAATGCAAATGGATCTTAGAGAACAGAGTAGTGTCTCACAAGATTCTTCTCTAACAGAATCACGGGGTCAATCGCAGGAAAGCCATCGCCGAAAAGATTGCAGTGTGGGGTATGCAAGTGAAGGAGTTCTGACGAGGCTTTAAGGTATCAAAGAAAGATAACTGAAGAAAGGAGTAGAGTAGGAAGAGGAGTAGCGGCCCTCTCTTCAGGTCACGATATCAGTGATGGAAGGGAACATCGGTACAATGAAAGACGAGAGAGAATGGACTATGGTGTATTGTAAGAAAAATAGAAAGATGGGGTACTAGCAGGGTCAGGGAAAGAAGAAATTGAAAGAATTTCTGACAGCATTTGTCAAAAGTTTCCCTGCAGAATGGAACCATCTGAATTTCAAAGAGACCTTGGGGATTAAAGGGAGGTTAAAGAAATTATAATACCAAAAAGGAAATGGTCGATGGAAGCACGGGGTTTTTCTTTTGTCCGAATGAGGGTTAAGGGAAGAGATGGAAGAAGCTGCAGAAGCCATCAATGGCATTCAAGTAGGGGAAAGAGTACTGAGGGTTAATGTTACTAGATAAGGGCCGGAGGAGATAAATAAAGGAAAATAAAACAAAAAGCCAACAGTAGCACAAAAGGAGGAGAATCAAAGTCAGAGAACAGAGAGGGGAAAACGGTCTCTGTGAATCAGCTGAAGAGGTGGAGGTCTGAAGGAGGCATATCTAGTGGTATCCCAAGCCATGGGAAAAAAAGAAATAGATACAAAACGGGAGAAGATAGAAAAAAAAGGGGAAGACAGAGCAATAGGAGGCTCTAAAGGAATGGGTTTGGAGAGTGCATACAGAGGAAGTTCCAATAATACAGGTGCATCCGATGATGTGCAAAAGTCATGGGAATCCTTCAAATGGTGTTTCTTCATATCTATCTGGCCCATTATGCCGGAGAGGAGGTTGGAGATTGCTTCTGCAGAACTTCTGTGTGGAAGAAAAAGGCATGGGGATCAAGAAATTGTCTGATTCAGAAGTGTGGGTTTCGCTGCATGCGCAAGTGGACATCGATCATTCCTGATGGCTTGCAAGATATTCATGGACAACATGATCAGGGAGGTGATGAGATGGGAGGAATGGTCTGTATTTGGTTGGGAGGAGTCTTATTATCAAATATGGGGTCTTCCTTTAGAGCTTTAAGATCACCAAAGTTCTCAAAACGGTGGGGTCGTGCCTTGGGAAGGTGGTGAGGATCAATCCTATGTCAGAAGAATGTGAGATGCAACGATATGCCCGAATCTGTGTCAGACAAAAAACAGGATCTGATACCGGAGACAATGATTGCAAGGGTTGGTGAGGATCGAATTTTGGTTAGTGTGGTGAAGGTGGAAATTGCTTCTGCGGAGGCAATCGTGAGTCTAGACAACCCCAGCATAATGACAAGAAGAAGGGAAGCTGCTTTGAAGGGTCGACAATGGCAAATTCAGATGTCCAAGCCGAAAGAGCATGAGACCATGAGAATGGGGCATGGTAACGTGGGATCACTTGGGAGGGAGTCGGTAGGGAGGGGGTGGAGAAGGAGAAGACGTGTGGAAATCGGAGCGGCAGTGTCAGGGTGATGATGTCAGCAATAGCTAACATAAAGCAAAGGGACGGGATACATGGCAGAAATGGGTGTCTCGAGGGATGGCTGACATTAGTGCTAACATCATGAGTCCTAATGAGTCGCAGGCATATTGAAACGCGTGGCTAGGGTTGGTGGACATAGATCACATACTGACACCGCCAGTAGCAAGTTGCTATTGGACAGTGCTCTGTGAGCCCCACCATGATGTATGTGTTTTATCCACGTTGTCCATCCATTTTTCCAAATTGTTTTAGGGCATGCGCCCAAAATGAGGCAAATCCAAATCTCAGGTGGACCACACCACCGAAAACAATAGTCATTGAATGCCCACCCTTAAAAAACTGGGCCACAAAAGTTTTGGATCGAGCTGATATTTGTGTTTTCCCTTCATTTAGGCCCGTATGACCTAATCAATAAGTTAGATGGCAAACAAACATTACAATGGGCCCTCTGAAGTTTTTAATGGTGGGTGTTTAATCACACCAGTGTTTTCCTGTGGTGTGGTCCACTTGAGATTTGGATCTGCCTCATTTTTTGTCTCATGCCGTAAAATGAGCTGAAAAATGGATAGACGCCATGGATAAAACACAAAAATAATTTCTTTAATAAACACATCCAATTACTTAATAGATAATGCACTAATTTATTCACTACTTAAATATTTTTTTTTAAATGTATTTTTTAATTTGTTTGAATTAAATAATAATATTTTTCCAAAAAATAAAGAGTACGGCCAATTTTGTAGACCAGCCTGCGGTCATCAACATTTTATTCCACACACAAAATCAAGTTTAAATGGTAAGAAAGGTAAAAAGTTCGAATTTTCCCAGTTTCTTTGGCCTTCCAACTTCAAATTGAAATTTGTTGCTTCAAATCCATGTCAATGCCTTGAACTCATGCATGGATAAGAATTTACACTTGTTTTCCTCCTAATCTATTTAAGAAAAGAATTTAGAAAAATAAATCAAAATTTTCTCACCTATTGGGTTCCGGCCCGATGCCACTCTAATATCGTGATTTCTCCACTAAAATCATGTTAGCATGCGAAACAACTTGAGTGGAGTTGCCAAAACATAGGCATGAACAATTTCCAACAAAAATGCTTCTGTTTATTATTATTATTATTATTATTATTATTGAAATATTTCTTGAATTCCAAAGATATACATTGGTATTGCTCAAATCAATACAATGTTAATTAAAAAAGGGACCTCAATCACGATTTTTCCTAAGATCATGATATATTGGCAGTATTGACAACAATATCATCATTGCAGCATAATATTTGTTATACACCCCATATATCATATTGATACCATGAAATATCAATAAACATCTGCTGATATTTTTGTTGATACATTGAACATTGCTGATAAGAATCAAATGCAATGTCTTCGTTGGCCCCTCAAAGTTTGTTGGATAATGCATTTAGCCTAGGAGTGGGCTCTCTCTCAAGAATTTCGAAGATGAAAGAATGCAAACCTCACTACCTCAAAGGAGTAAAGAATACAAGCTGTTCCCTCTCACTTTACTAAGTAAAATAAATTAAGACGTGTCCACTTATGAATATGCAAATATGAATCTATGTGTTTGCATGTTTATGATCCTTCCAGAAGATCACCACATGGTATTATCCTTTGAAATCACTCAAAATCACAAACTAAGAGTAGAACTTCACCTGTTGTGGTGCATTATGACCTTTTGGAATAGCAAATACTTCATTGTCAAGAGGAATGTCCACAGATGGCCATTGAGTACGAACAAAAGAACTTGTGATCCCCGCATCGCCAATTTGCACAGATCTCAAAAGAATGAACAATGTAAGTAGGAGCTGAAATAACATGCTCCACATGCTATTGCCCTCGAACATGGTTATTCCTCGACCAACCTGAAATAACCATAATCTAAATCAATATTGGAAATATATAAAAGATAAAACTGATTAATCCCAAGGAATGGTAAGAGATTCAACTCTCAAATAATCACAACCCACCATTACCAAGCAACAAATTGCCCAATTTGATTACATTCAATTTGTAAAAGAAAAATATCATGAAAAAATATCAATTTACAAACCCCGGATGACCTGGCAGGTTATGGTAAAATTTTTGAAAAAAGAAAAGCCATTATAAAAACTTGGATATATACATAGCAAATGTGGCAATCACTCTTCCTAGTAACAGTTGCACCTGCAACTGCCAGTCGCAAGCTCAGGTAAACAACGAGAAGTGATATCAGGTAGGCATCTGGCAGGTTGGGGGTGGTGAAACTTCAGCCAAGCTACCATAAGAATTTATCCTGTTTCGAATCTTGATGATTCGCGAAATAGGATTCTTAAAGCTGACCCCAAATGCCTGGGATGAGAAGGATATAATGATGATGATATGGTGTGACCATTCCATTATGCAAGATGCTAATCACAAGGAAAACATCCAAACTATAACCACAGCATACACCCAGAATAACTAGATTGGTAGAAAATTGTTCCTTTCTGGAAACATAACAATGGTAACATCATACAAGATTTTATCTAGACAACAAAATGGTCCTGAAGTCCACAAGGTATGAAGAGATAATAGCATCACCTAGAGTTGATCTTATTCCCAATACTGAGGAACTTTTATGAGGAATTTTTTTCAAATATGACTGATATCGATAATATTGCCAGATGTCACCAATATTATCAAAAATATCAGCAATATTTGAAATTTTTATAATGCCAGTAGTTTCAATATCGCCAACATCGAGAACACTGCCTCAAACTCATCTAAGTGGATTGCTACTAAGTAGGATGAAGGTTGCAACTCATCATCAATTTCTAATGCAAAGATATGGTTTTCTAGATATGTTAGATGCATATGAGTACTCAAGCTCTTCGTATGTTCATTTATAGGGTGAGAATGTTCTGGAGCAATATCATGCTCATTTTCAGTGTGATCATTGTTATTACTAGCTATTGATTTCTCCTTAGGGATTTCGAAGAACTCCACTAAACGTGGATTAGCACTATGATTTCCTACTGGATCCAAAATGCGCATCTCCACATTCAACCACGATCCTGGCAGTATGATCATACATACGACGACACTTAGAAAGTGTTTAGGATACCCCACAAAGAAGTGATTCCTTTTAGCTTATTAACACATGAGTAAGACAATTCATCTCTAATATCATCTAGTCTGAACTTGGACCCCTTCCAAAGCTCAAAAGGAATTTTCTCCACTAACTTGTACGGAACTCTATTCAGGATGTTTTGTACAAGATGTATAACTTCTCCCCACACATCTAATGAAAGGTCAACATGACTCATCATGGACCAAACCATCTCTAACAAGGTTCTTTTTCTTCTTCTGGCTATTACCATTTAGTTATAGCGTATAAGGGATGGTTGTCTCATGTAGAACTCATGTTCTACAAAAATGCACTAAAGTGGTCAGGGAAGCATTCTCCTCTTCGTCCTTAGGATTTTAGTTTTCCTTCCTAATTAGCTTTTAACATCAGCTTTATATATTTTGAATTTTTCTAAAGCCTACGATTTTCTATGAATTAAATGTTTGTTGTGTTTGTGTGTGTGTGTGTGTGTGTGTGAAAGTTGCTTATGAAGGTGTAAATTTTCAGTCCCTCCACATGTTCACGCATTCATAGGGCCACAGATGTTAAAGTAGATGACATACAAAAAATCTTTCCTCTTAGATGTTTTAGGAAAAGGTCTCTTTAACATTTTTTCCACGGATGCATGGTTCACATGTAGGATAGTCTATATTACCTACGTTGAGTAAAAATAGTCCTTTTATCATTTTACTTATTTAGTTTTTATTTACGTGACCCAATTGTAAGTGCCATAAATATGCTAAACCATCATGAGAAGCATGCAAACAATCATATGAAGAAGCAACATTCATTTCATTAGTATACAAGAGATAAAAGTTATCTTTCAGTGACACAAAAGCCAGAAACCTGTCATGCATTCTAATAGTCACTTTATTCAGTATAAATTTGATTTTATATCCTTTTCTAGCCAACCAGCTTACAAAAATTACAATTCTTCTTATAGCAGGAGCATGAAGAGCAGTTTGCCAGGTAGAGAGACTTTCCAAAAGGGAGTGAAATCCAATATCGGCCATTGCCCAGGTTGTCACAATAGGTGTCATTACCCATGTAGACACACAAGTCTCTGGATTCAATTTAAAGGAGTTCCGCGAACATGATATTTGTCCTAGAGATGTGACGAGTAGACCTAGAGTCAATCCACCAGCCCTTGTGTCCACCATCATACACTCGGCTAAGAATACAAAAGGACATTCTCAGTTTTTTCGAATCATCCAAAATTTTCAAGCAGCACACTACCCTTATTACTTTGATCCCAAAAACTGAGGATGTCTTATCTCCCAACGATCTAAGGCCTATTTCTCTCACCAATGAAGTTTACAAGATCATATCTTGTATCTTGGTGAATAGAATGAAATATGTTATGCCAGGAATTATTAGGCAGACTCAATCTGGCTTCATTCCTGGCAAAAATATCTCTAACAACATCCTTCTAAGTCATTTCCTTATCCGCAGTATCCATCTTGATTTAGGCCCTCCTAGAATGTGAGTAAAAGTTGATCTTAAAAAGGCAACTTTGATATGGGATTTTTCTTCTATCCTTTGTCTTAATTTCCTAGAAAAATGGATAGATTGGATCAACTCTTATATCTTTAGGCCTTCCTCTTTGGTCATTGTTAATTCCTAGCAAAAATATCTCTAACAACATCCTTCTAAGTCATGACCTCATCAGTGGTATCCATCTCAATTCAGGCCCTCCCAGGATGTGCATAAAAGTTTATCTTAAAAGGGCGACTGACATGGGATTTTCTTCTAGCTATCCTCTGTCCTTAGTTTCCTAGAAAAATGGATAAATTTGATCAACTCTTATATCTTTAAGCCTTCCTCTTTGGTCATTGTTGATGGCGAAATTTGTGGCTTCTTTATAAGTATTCATAGCCTTCGACGGGAGCAATGTTTTAAATATCAACGATATTGGCTGATATATCCCACCATGTATCTTGTATCCTACCTGTGCGATACGAAACGCACAGGTAGTGCCAATATATCCCACATGTTCGATCCAGTGAGAGTCTTTTTTTTTTTTTTTTTTTTTTTTAAAAAAAAAAAGGTAACTGAAATATATTAATAAGAAAGAAAACAACAACAAAAAATCACTAGAGCAGAAAAAGGAAAAAACAGGAGAAACAGTCCATTGAGATTGCAGGACCATTAAACTCCTAGAAAAAGAAAATCTGTATCTATTAAAACATCAACACAAACAGCCCATTCAATCCGGTGAGCATTTTCAATTTCTGATCCTTTTTTTGTTGAAATTATGTTAAATCAATACCAAATGGTTATAAATCCATTGGTGCTTCATGTTTTGCATGAAAAATCATGGAGTTGGAGCTTTGATTTTGATATCCATTAGTTCTTCATGTCCTCCATGTTTTTTTCGAAAATTTCCTTCAACCAGCTGTCAATTGAGAATAATTTCAAAGTATTTAGGAGTATTCGATGAAATGATCATCACATACACTCTAATTTCGAAATTTGAGTATAGGTGGTCCGATTTGGGAAAATTTGGGGAAATTTTGAAATGTCCCCAATTTCTCCCAAATTGCTTGCAATGTTGCACTCCAAACATGAAATCAAGCATGTATGAGGGCTGATCTATTGATTTGTCAAGTCCTTGCCAATTTTCAGAAAATAAAAATCATTTTTAATTAAAAATTGATTAAAATAAAATCTATTAAAATACTAATTTTTTTCAAAATTCTCCTTCAAACAGATGTCAATTAAGACTAATTTAGAAGTATTTAGGAGTGTTTGATGGAATGATCATCACATATACTCTAAATGTTATGCATTCAATTTGAATATAGTTACATTAGTTCAGTCAGACAGTGAATAGCTTAGGAACCTATAGAAAGGAAACCTATTATATGCACTTCTTTTTTGTGATGTTATGATTTAAAGTGTGTAGGTCATTTTTAACAATCCCTGAAGTTTCATTGAAAAAATCAACCATTTTCCCAATGCTTCCCCATGTTTCCCAAAAAGTGCGCTAAATTACCCGATACAAACGATATATCCCATGCAATAACCGATACGTATCTGTATCCCAAGGATGCGATACGTAACACGATACTGATATTTCAAACACTGGATGGGAGAACCTCATTTCCCCCTTCCTTTTTGCCATAGTTACGGAAATGTTTCTTACCCTTTTATCTAAATGTTGTGTTAATCGTTTAATTGCTTCCCCCTTTACTTTGAGACCAATTACCGTTTCACACCTTTTTGCGGATGATCATATGATCTTAGTTAATGCTGACCTGCAAACTGCAATGAATCTTAATTGCTTTTTCTCCAATTTCAACACTCATTCAAACCTTGGGATTGATCTTCAGAAGACTAATATCATTTTCTCCAGCTCTTGCCAGTCAAAAGAGATTATCCTTAATAGAGGAAGGCCAATTGCCATTCAAGAATCTTGGCCTTCTCCTATACTCGTCCAGGCTCCATATTAGAGATTGTAAATCCTTGAAAGGTAATCTCAATAAGAAGCTGGGAGGGCAGAAAGCTAATCTTCTTTCCTTTGCTGGCAGGCTGGAACAAATCAAATCAACTCTTTACTCCTCACATCTTCTGGTCTCACATTTTCCTCCTTCCTAAGGGTTGTTTCGATATTCTAGAAAGAAGAACTAGGAAATTCCTTTAGAGAAGTTCTAAGGTTCATTCCATTTCTCGAGATCAAATCTGTAATTCCAAGAGTGATGGATCTTAGGATCCTTCCCCTGAAATCACTGTCAAAGCCTACCTTATAAAACAATTGTGGAAAATCATTTGCAAGGAAGACAACCTTTGATGTAAATGGGTTCATAAAAAATATATTAAAAATGGTTCTATCTGGCATGTTATGCCCTCTTTAAATGTGTCATGGGCCCAGCATAGCATCCACAATATTCATAACATTGTCAAATGACAACCTAGATTCCTAATTGGTATGGGGAATAGCACGTCTTTTTGCTATGACACTTAGCTTAGAGAGGGCAGCCTTGTGGGACCCCTATGGTGAGCATATCATAGTGGATTTGAGAATGGGACTGACATTAAAGTAAGCACAAATATTCAAAATAATGAGTGGCAATCCCCTTATCCGTTAACTTCTAAACTTAGTGAAATATTTGCCAAATAAGTTTCTAAGCTTAGTGAAATATTTGCCTAAATGAAACAAATTTCCCTTATTCCTACCAAGGATGAAATTATGTGGACCCTTTCTCCAAATAGCTTTATTTCCTTCAACTTGGCAGTGCAAGCTTGTCAGCCTAAGGGAGACTTAGTCCCCTAGATTGATTTAGTCTGGTTCAAGGGTAACGTCCCCAAGCATTGTAGCATTGTATCGTGGCTTAGATGATTTTTCTCAAAAGGCTTAAGACCAAATATATGTTGATAAGGTTAAATATTATTACTGACAGTCATTTCCACTTTTGCCCTTGCTCCGCGGAAACTATTGATCATATTTTCTTTGAGTTTCCCTATAATCACGGGTCTGGGAGAATGCCAAAAGTTCCTTACCTGTAATCTCTACCATCTTCTCCCCTTCTATTACTCAAGATGTCACCCATCTTATTCAAAATTCTATAGACCCCATAAGTAATCTTATGAGTATTCTCTACTTACCAGCCCTTGCTTGGCACATTTGGAGGGTAAGAAATAATTGTCTCTTTAATAAAGTCTCCCTCACAAAGAAGATCATCTTGAGACATTCTGGAGGAGGTGAGATCACGAGCTTTATTCATCTTTGGGCCCACTATTGTTGTGGTTGCTCCTACCCACATTTTGTCTGCTTGGAATCTCCCAACATATTTCCTTCATAATCCTAGGCAATATCTAAATCACCGGCCTAAGACTTTGGGAAATCGCCATGGGCCTTCTCGGATGCTCTCTTGCACCGAAACCAACCCTTCCAAGATTGACCTCTTGTGCTTCTCCCCTTCCTCCAAGACTATCTGGGGTGAAATCACTAATGTTGACAATCGAGGGCTAGGAGATAAGAGTCTGCCTATTAATCTTTTTTGTCCAATGAGATTAACTTCCATTATTTTAGGAATCCTCATCGAAGTGCACAATGAAGATTGTTATCAGGCAATTCCTAAATTGGATTCCTATTGGAGAATGAGGCTTTTCACCCAAAATCTAAGGTCCCTGATTAGTGTGCATGAAAGGTAGGTGATGATCATTAGTAGGCGGAAGAAATCACATACCTCTAAGCTCGCTGATACCCGTCCAATTCCTTCATCGATATTATCTTGGAGATTGAGTTAGCTTCGCTCCTTGGAGCCTATCTCTTCATCTGCTTTCCTTTCCTTCTTTCTCTAGCCTGGAGTGAGGGTGTCTCCCTAACCCAAGGTGTGGGTTTCTCCTTGACCCAGGGTATGGGTTTCTTCTTCTTCTTCTTCTTCTTTCTTTCTTTCTTTCTTTCTTTCTTTTTTTTCTTTCCTTTCCTTTCCTTTCCTTTCCTTGGCCCGGGATGTGGGGCCCCTTTTGTATTTTGTGGGCTGCCATTTTCGAGGAAATAAAGTGTCTGTTTAACTTCCAGAAATAAATGTAACATCATGTCCGCACTAGGGCTGCACATCCTCACTAATCCTCACACAAATTATGACTTTTATCATGTCAACAAGAAGACATCCCATCCATTATGCCACCATCCAACCAACAGATCACATGTAACACCAACACGATGTCAGATCCTATCCCAGGCTGCCACCTGGCCGGGATGGATCGTTGAAATACAGATCCAAAATGGCTACGATGAGATTGAGATAAACCAGGGTTAACCCTTTAACATGGTATGCCTTTTAAGACCTGTCCAACACAAAAAGGCCTCTATTGTCTAGACATCAACAAACCATGGTCCCAACTTGAAGAAACTGAAAACCTGAGTATCTTGAGCACGGCATCACCCGAAGGATCATATAAATGCTCCCCAATAACTGATGGGGACATCACGTGCACGCCGCCCCCCTATGCACGTACGCCAGGAGGAGGGCCCCACCGTCAATCTGGATAGATGACGACGTCCAGGGAGGGCCTCCTAGTTAGAAGACGGAATTTTGGTTTGTTGAAGTGGGCCCGATAGTCAAGTAAAGCCCATCATAGGATCTCATGATCGTGGCCCACTAGTCTGATTGATCTCATATTTTAGGTTTTGCTTAATAATATTATTTAGAATATCATGGACGTATTAGATTTCTTTAATTAGTTTTTATTTTGGTTTACTTCATCGCCAAGTAATAGGTTGTGTACATGGCGCGAGTTTGGGGTATAGGTTTTTTCTTATAAATAGGCACCCCTTGTAGCTTTTTTATTCATTGAAGATTCATATAAAAAAAAAATCCTACGTTTTTTTCTACTCCTTTGAGTTCTTGAGTTGTGGAAAAATCCAATTGGGTGCAAAGCCCTCGCTTCATCGAAGGGCTAACTACCGTGGTGCGAAGCCACATCTATCCCAATCTGCCCCTATCGCCTATTATCCATACTTCTCACCTTTTACAGCCATCCTCACCTCGAATCCATCAGTTTTTACAGCAAATCTTCTCCCTACAACCAGTTTCCAAAATCTGGCCCTGCATGAGGGCTGAAACTTCGGCGGAGCACCCGCACAGCCAGTAGCTCGAATCGACTCGAAATTTGGGGGGTTTGGAGCCCACCCCTGGCTGACTAGAGCCAATGAGTCGGTTTCCAGGTATGGGACCCCCTCGCACGTGCGGCCAGGCCCCTGCGCATGTGTGTCAGGCCTGGCCCGCCGCCGCACGCGGGAACTGTCTTTCAGTTCAGGTTTTCTTCTTATTTTACCCTCTCATACCTGTTTTTCATAAACCCTAACCCTAGATTGCATTATCCTTAATTAATTTGCCCCTTTTCTCACCCTAGGGTTCCTTGAATTGAAATTGGTAAATCCTTGGATTAGGGACTAATTGTTGTGCATGTGTGGATGATTATTACTTATCTTTGAGCATCGTTTGGTTTATAATTTTTTACAGATCCAGCCCTAGCCTGTGTAGGCCTGGACCCATGCAGATTCCCCTTGTTTGAATGCTTGAGCTTTTGTGTAGGATGTGGAATTATTATGTGATTGTTTTGAATTAGTATGATCTAAAGCCTGAGATCTTGCATATCATATTTAATTTTCATGTCCTACATCAAATTTGGTATCAGAGCCTAGGGTTCTTATAGGGGAATGCATTACATGTTTAGGTAGTTTCTTTAAGTCCATCATGCATCCAGTTTCATCATATATAGCTGTTTAAAAGTCCGTAGTTACTGATATTAGTTGCTGAAATTTCTGTTATCAAGAAGCTAGCAATTCACATTGCTGTAACTTTCTGTTATTCCCTTATTTTGACAACTATATTGTTGGATTTTAGTAGCACTGCGTAGTTTCCCTCATATATAGTCTCATAGGATCATTTAGTTGCATATAGTCATAGTAGAAAGTCCTTAGGTGGAGTTAGCAGTTGTATGTCCACACATACGAGTCGTGGTTTTGGTTTGCACCCTACACGAAACATGAAGCAACTGCAAGAATCAGTAAACAAGTAAACCTAGCAGGTTGATTCTTTGAGTAAGCGCTTGGAACAATGCATAGATCAACGCCGTGACCAATTTAATGAATGCATTACACAACTAGAGGCCTCCTTCGGGGCAAACCCCACCAATGTGGAAGATAACCAATCTCAGGCAAGTGATCAGGAGGTTAGACCAAGGAATGGAGGCGGCCAAGGAGTTGGTCATGGGCGCGCACCTGTGCACCCACCCCACAAGGGACATCATGACCAATATGACCCAGACGCACAAATCCTCAAGGGAGTTAGAGTAGATGCCCCTACGTTGATGGCCACTTGGACCCTAAAGCGTTTTTAGATTGGTTGGTGGATATGGACCACTATTTTGAGTGGTATGACATGTCAAATGCCCGTCGAGTTCGATTCGCTAAGATGAAGCTTGTGAGTCAAGCAAAGAGGTTTTGGGCGACAGTAGAGCCAAAGAAAGAAAGAGCGAGAGAGCTCCCAATAGTTCATTGGGGAGAGATGAAAGAAACGCTTAAAGATAAGTAACCCCCCTTCTCTTATAGCTTACGGTTGATTGAGGAATGGCAATCTCTTCGACAGGGTTCCATGAGTGTTGCTGAGTATATTGAGAAGTTCAAAGAGTACTTGACCCATTGCGAAGTTAATGAGGACCCCGTACTTACCCTTGCTCGTTTTAAAACGGGCCTCCGTCCTGACATTAGGAGAGAGTTGCTCGCCAAAGTATCAAGTAGTGTTAAACGTCGAGCAATATCTCAAAGCGTCTGTGGGAAGGCGGTTTGACTTTCGCAAGTCTAGTGCTAAGGCCAATCCCTCTGGGTCTAGTCCTAACACTGGATACCAAAACAAGCCTTCCAACAATTTTCAACCCAGACCCAAGGATGATAAGGGTAAAGAGATTGCTGGGTCTAGTTCACGTGGACGTGGGGCCACTATGTGTTTTAGGTGTCAGGGGTTTGGTCACTTTGCCCACCAGTGCGGCACGAAAGAGAGCATCAAAGTATTCCTTATTGATGGGCAAGTAGAAGTAGTGCCCCCAGAGAGTGACGGTGAAGAGGAAGAATATGAGCCAATAGAGACCCCTGGTGATGAGGAAGAGGGAGCGCAAGAGTCTGCGACCCTCGCGATTGTGTGTTGCGCCTTGGCTCAAGCCAAGAACACTGATGATTGGCGCCGCAACACGATATTCTATACTTATGCAAAATGTGGAGAAAAGAGCTGTAAAATGATCGTAGATAGTGACAGTTGTGCCAACATGGCATCGACTAGCACTGTGAGCCGTTTGGGCTTGAAGTTTGAGGCCCATCCTCAACCCTATAGAGTCTCCTGGGTTGATGAAACATCCATTCCAGTCTCGCACCGTTGTCTTGTTCCTATTCAGTTTGGATCATATAAAGACACTTTGGTATGATGTTGTTCCCATTGATGTTGGTCATGTCAGTCTGGGTAGACCTTGGCTCTATGACAAGGATATTACCATATTTGGTCGTTCAAATGTGTGTACATTCTGGTTCGAAGGCAAGAAGGTCAAGCTAAATCCATTGCCACCCAAGAACACGACTAGAAAGGAGTCCATCACACAGAGTGTTGCGAGCGGATCAAAAGAATTGAAGGAATCGAAGTCCAAGTCCAAACCACTCCATATTCTAAATGTCAAGGACTTTAAGCGAAAAACGGACGCGGATTCGATAGTATACGCCCTTGTGGCTAGGGAGAGTGTACCAAAAGCTAGTGTAGAGTTACCCGTTGAGGCCATTCAGGTAGTACATGAGTTTCGTGATGTCTTTCCTGATAATCTACCGAATGAGCTTCCCCCTATGAAGGATATATAGCATGCCATTAATTTAATCATTGGGGCGACTCTACCAAACCTCCCGCATTACAGAATGAACCCAAAGGAGCGCGCTGAGTTGAAGAGGCAGATTTACGAGCTCCTAGAGAAGGGTTTCATTCGAGAGAGCATGAGCCTGTGTGCCGTGCCCGCCCTTCTTACACCTAAGAAGGATGGCACATGGAGGATGTGTGTTAATAGTAGGGCCATCAACAAAATCACAGTCAAGTATCGGTTTCCCATACCACATCTTGATGACATGCTGAATATGATGGCCAATGCTACTATCTTCTCAAAAATTGACCTCAAAAGTGGTTATCACCAAATCCGTGTACGCCCTAATGATGAGTGGAAGACGGTCTTCAAGACGAAGGATGAGCGATACGAGTAGCTAGTTGTGCCTTTTGGGTTAACTAACGCCCCAAGCACTTTCATGCGTGTGATGACCCAAGTATTGAAGCCCTTCATGGGAAAGTTCCTGGTCATATACTTTGATGATATCTTGATTTATAGCATGATCAAGGAGCAACACCTCAACCACTTGAGGCAGGTTTGTGGGATCCTTGGGGCCGAAAAGTTGTATGCCAACCTAAAGAAGTGTGCGTTTTTGTCTAGTAGTGTGATCTTCTTAGGTTCTATTGTGTCAGCTGAGGGCGTATCGGCAAATCCCGAGAAGGTCAAGGCCATCGTCAATTGGCCTAATGATGGAGACATCACGTGCACACGCGCACTCACGCCGCCCCCCCTAAGCACTTACCCCAGAAGGAGGGCCCCACCGTCGATCTGAATCGATGACGACATTCAGGGAAGGACTCCTAGTTAGAAGACGGAGTTTTAGTTCAAGAGAGTGAACCCGATAGCCAAAAAAAGCCCATCATGGGATCTCATGATTATGGCCCATTAGTCGGATTGATTTGATATTTTAGGTTTTACTTATTTATGTTATTTAGAACACTGTGAACGCTTTAGATTTCTTTGATTGGTTTTTATTTTAGTTTACTTCATCGCCAAGTAATAGGTTGCGCACATGACGCGAGTTTTGGGGTATAGAATTTTTCCTATAAATAGGCACCCCTTGTAGTTCTTTTGATTCCTTGAAGATTAATAAAAATTCTGCGTTTTCCTACTCTCTGAGTTGTGAAGCCTAATTGGGTGCGAAGCCCTCCCTTCATCGAAGGGTTAACTACTGTGGTGCGAAGCCACATCTATCCCGATTCGCCGCCATCCATTGCCATCTCTACTACCCATCTTCTACCATCCCTTCTTCTCACCTTACCCCATCATCTACACTTCAAATTAATTATTTATTGCAACAATTTTCCTCCCCACATCAGAATTTCAGAATCTGGCCCTACAGGAGGGTTGAAAGTTCGGCGGATCACCACGCACAAACCGTACATCGGATCGAGCTAAGATTTGAGGGTTTTGGAGTCCACCATGGCCAACCAGGGCCAAGGTGGCCTTTTTCTAAATAGTGGACCCCACACACGTGCGGCCGTGATCACACGCACGTGCGTCTAGGCCATTGTTGTTGTCCACTCGTGCGATACTTCTCTAGTTCGTCTCTCTCCTCTCTTTCACTCCACTTTCACCCAAAATCGCTAAACCTAACCCTAAATTACTCAAATCTCCAATTTTATGCTCATTTTCTCACTCTAGGGTTCCCCGAATTGGAATTTCTGAATCCCTTGGATTAGGGACTGATTACTATGCAGGTGTGGATGATTATTTCTTATCTTTGAGTATCGTTTCGTTCATAATTTTTATTGATCCAGCCCTATCATGTGTAGGCCTAGACTCGCATAGATTCCTCTTAATGGAATGTTTGGACTTTCATGTGGGATATGGAATTTGTGTAATTGTTTATGAACTAACGTGATCTTAAGCCTGAAATCTTGCACATCATATCTGAATTTCATGTCCTACATCACCTAAACCCAGCAATATTCATGAGGTGCGCAGCTTTCACAGCTTAGCTACCTTCTATAAGTGGTTCATTCGATGTTTCAGTTCCATTATGGCTCTCATCACGAACTGCATAAAAAAGGGAGAGTTTCGATGGACAAAGGCAGCTTCGAAGACCTTCAAGGAGATAAAGGTCAAGATGACCGAAGCTCCAGTCGGGCGACTTCCAGATTTTTCAAAAGCTTTTGAAGTCGCATATGACGCGTCAAGAGTTGGCATAAGAGTACTTAGTTAGGAAGGGCACCTTGTCACTTTTTTTAGTAAGAAACTGAATGAGGCGAAACAAAGATATTCCACCTATGACGAGAAATTCTATGCGGTAGTGCAATCACTGTGTCATTGACGTCATTACCTATTGCCGCAAGAATTCATCTTATTCTCAGATCACGAGGCCTTGAGATATCTGAACTCTCAGAAGAAATTAAACCCTAGGCATGCCAAGTGGGTTCAATTCCTTCAAGAGTACACTTTTATACTTAAGCACAAGACCGGTGTAGAGAATAAGCCTGCCGACGCGTTGAGTCATTGAGTCGCATTACTCAATTCCATGAGTATCGAAGTCACGGGCCTCGAGCGCATCAAAGAAGAGTCTGAGTGTCCAGATTTTGGAGTTGTGTATGTGTCGTTGTTAGAAAGTCTGTCAGGAGCTAGCAGTGAGTACTTGATTTTAGACGGGTATTTGTTTAGGAATGACCGCTTGTGCATACCACGCACTTCCCTCCGCGATTTTCTTGTATGGGAGTTACATTCAGGAGGGGTCGCGGGTCATTTTGGTTGAAATAAGACCATTGCCCTAGTGGAGGATAGGTTTCATTGGTCAAGCCTCAAGCGAGACGTGGCCAAAATTATAAGGCAATGTCGTACTTATCAACTGGCAAAGCAAAAAAAAAAAAAACACGGGATTATACACACCTTTGCCAGTCTCATTCATCCCTCTGCAAGATATCAGTATGGACTTCGTGCTTGGATTCCCCAAGACTATTCGGAAACACGATTCCATATTTGTTGTCGTGGATCGTTTTTCTAAAATGTCCCACTTCATTCCTTATTCTAAGATCTCCGATGCATCTCATGTTGTCAAGTTGTTCTTTAGTGAGGTCGTCAAACTGCATGTGTTACCAAAAACCATAGTGTCTGACCATGACGTGCGATTCATGAGTTACTTTTGAAAGACACTATGGCATATGATAAATAGTAGGCTCTAATTTTATTCTACCTACCACCATTAAACTGATGGTCAGACTGAGGTAGTTAATAGGAGCATAGGAAGTTTGCTCAGATGTTTAGTAGGGGAGCATACTAGGATATGGGACGCCATACTACCCATAACCGAGTTTGCATTCAAGAGTTCTGTCAATAAGTCCACAGGTCTAAGTCCTTTTAAAGTCGTTACTGGTTATAAGCCTAAGAAGCCTATTGACTTGTCCCTATGTCATTGTCCCATAGGCCATCAGAGTCTGCAGAGTCTTTTGCGCATCACATCCATGCATTGCATCAAGAAATCAGGCGAAAGATCAATACTAGTAATGACCATTACAAATTTTCTGCAGACCAACATAAACGTTTCAAGGAATTCAATGTAGGGGACTCTGTGATGGCCTGCATTAGGCCCGAGCAGTATCCTCAAGGGGCCATTCATAAATTACAAGGGAGAGCGCTGGACCCTTCAAAATTAGAAAACAAAACAGTCCTAATCATTGTTATCAAATGCGATCGCATATGCGCATACTTTTGATGAAATCGCATATGCCATGATGGCATATGTGATCTGGCTAGTATGCCATGGCATACTTTTGTATGCGATAAATATGCGATCGCATATGCGAGTATGCGATCGCATACTGCATATGCGATCGCATATTTCTCAATGCCTGGCAAGATTTTTATTTTTTCAAATTGGAAAAACTCATATCCCCTCTATTTTCACTATTCTTTACTCCAAAGCTCTAAATCTCTTACTCTTTCTCTCTTACACCTCTTTCTTTCTTACTCTAATCTCTCTACAATTATTTCAATTATGTTTATTTTTTGCATTTTATAAGTTGTGCTTACTTTTTGTAAATTGAGTTGCAAGTTATAACTTGTAAGTTGTTTCAAGTTATCCATTTATCATTAAAATTTCTTTCTTCGAAATTTATAATAATTAGTTATCTTTTAATGTAGCTAGTTGATTGTTTTGTTAAAATTTATCTAATATAAGTAATTAAATATATCACTTAATGAAACACATAAACTATAATAAAATAAGTAAAATAACTCAATCCAATCATGTGTACTAATGTTTTTCCCTCTTTTTTTTTTAGATTTTTTTTTTTTTTTTTTGAAAAAAAAAATGCCATGGCATATGCGATTGTGCGATCGCATATGCAAACAGCATATGCTGATCTCATGCAATCGCATATGCGATTTGACAACATTGGTCCTAATGCGTATGTGGTAGATCTTCCACTTTACATGAGAATTAGTTTCATATTCAATGTGGAGGATATAGTTGCTTTTCAGGGAACCCCTAATACTTTGTCCATTCCTTCACCCACCCATCCTGATTCCCCAGATTTATCCCTTGATACATGGCCTCTTTCCAACTTTTCTTCTTAACCTCTACCTCCCATACCTAACATTCACACACCCAGAGAGATAATAGAGGATATCCTAGACCATCGGATAGTTTCAACGTCGGACGACGGGTTTTAGAAGTACCTGGTTAAGTGGAAGTCACGCCCAGCTTCAGACAGCACGTGGCTCACTGAGAAGGAGCTTCAGAGACTTGATCCTGATATCTTAGAGCGGTTTAGGAGTTTTGTTTGGCCAGTGACGAAATCTTCGCAGTTAGGGAGAGTTGATGGGGACATCACGCGCACACGCACATGCACGCCACCCCCTATGCACATACGCCAAGAGAAGGAAGGTTCCACCGTCGATCTGGTAGATGACGACATCCAGGGAGGGCCTCTTAGTTAGAAAACAGAGTTTTGATTCGTTGAGTAGGTTCGATAGTCAAGTAAAGTCCATTATGGGATCTCATGATTGTGGCCCACTAGTTTGATTAATCTCGTTTTTTAGGTTGTGCTTAATAATGTTATTTAGAAAATCATAGATGGATTAGATTTCTTTAATTAGTTTTTATTTTGGTTTACTTCATCGCCAAGTAATAGGTTGCGTACATGGCGCGAGTTTGGGGTATAGGTTTTTTCTTATAGATAGGCACCCCTTGTAGCTTTTTTATTCATTGAAGATTAATAATAAAAAAAAAATCCTACATTTTTTTCTACTCCTCTGAGTTCCTGAGTTGTGGAAAAATCCAATTGGGTTCGAAGCCCTACCTTCATCGAAGGGCTAACTATCGTGGTGCGAAGCCACATCTATCCCAATTCGCCCATATCGCCTATCATCCATACTTCTCACATTCTACAGCTATCCTTGCCTCAAATCCATCAATTTTTGCAGCAGATCTTCTCCCTACGGCCAGTTTCCTGAATCTGCAGGAGGGCTGAAACTTCGGCGGAGCACCACGCACAGCCCGTAGCTCGGATCGACTCGAAACTAGGGGGTTTTGGAGCCCGCCCCTGGCTGACCAGAGCCAAGGAGTCGGTTTCCAAGTGTGGGACTCCCTCGCATGTGCGGCCGGGCCCTTGCGCACGTGCATCAAGCCTGGCCCACTGTCCGCACGCAAGAATTGTCTTTCAGTTCAGGTTTTCTTCTTATTTTACCCTCTCATACCTATTTTTCATAAACCCTAACCCTAGATTGCATTATCCTTAATTTATTTGCCATTTTCTCACCCTAGGGTTCCTTAAATTGAAATTGGTGAATCCCTTGGATTATGGACTGATTGTTGTGCATGTGTGGATGATTATTAGTTATCTTTGAGCATCGTTTGGTTTATAATTTTTTACAGATCCAACCCTAGCCTATGTAGGCCTAGACCTGTGTAAATTCCCCTTGTTTGAATGCTTGAGCTTTTGTGTAGGATGTGGAATTATTATGTGATTGTTTTGAATTAGTATGATCTAAAGCCTGAGATCTTGCATATCATATTTAATTTTCATGTCCAACATCAATAAATCTTCCATCGGACAATTAAAATTGAATCAGCATTGCCAACTAAAATCCATTTATGGTCATTTGATTGGACCAAATACCATGATTAATCAGTTTAATTTGGTGCAAATTATCATGAAATTCCACGATCTTACTTGTTACCAAAATGCACCCTTAGACATTTTGAAATATCGGATAATTGCAATTTTTTTACATTGAACAAGTTTATCTGCTTGACATACCAACAAAACCTGAAACCACTTCAACAGCGTCAAATAATAATTAATATAAAAGACCACAGATGATCAAATAAGACAAAACTCCTCCAATCAGTTAGCAGATAAAGGGAACATGGATCAAACCCAAATCGACTGCCGAAAAATCAAAACTTAAACCAGCAGTGACATTTCAATTTCTCAAAAAAAAAAAAAAAAAAAACACCCACAAGGAAAGAAACATCAGGCTCCTAATTAGAAAACCCAACAAGAAAAGGAGACTCCAAACAACCAACCATTTGCATATCTAGATCATGAATAAATGTATACGACAACATACTCCATACAAAGCAAGAAATGCATGAATAAATGAAGAATCGAATACACACAGATCATTCAATGTACAAGACTACATACTCCTGATTTCATAAGAAGCTACTAATTATAGATGAAACCCAAAAATAAAAAAGGAGGAAATGCATGAATGAATGAAGAATCGAACATACAAAAACCATTCGGTGTATACGACTACAGACTCCTAATAAATAACTCAAACTGAAAATGAGGAACTAAAATGGTGGGTTGAATGAATACCTGAAAAAAAGAGGAGAACTGCTGAGAATGAGAGATAATGAAAGAGCGGATGAACTTTTCTTGTTTTAAGCAATGAAGGCTGGTGTTTACCTCAGCGACCCCTTGATAGAATTATTTCAACCGCTAAAAGCGATTCGCGCGAGGGAGGTTGAAGAGTTGCACAGAAGCGCACGCGACAGGAAACGGATTGGCTACTCCCCCTGCCACCAGCCCGGTGGCTGATGGTCGGTGCTCTGTGGGCCCCTCCATGATGTATTTGTTTCATCCATTCCGTTCATCCATTGTTACAGATAATTTTAATGCTTCGTCTCAAAAATTAGAGGGATATAAATCTCAGGTGGACCACACCATAGGAAATCAATAATGATTAGATATCCACCATTGAAATCCTCCTAGGCCCACTGTACCTTTTATTTGACATGAAATCTGTTTATTAGGGCATACAGGCCCAGGTGAAGGGCAAAAACAAAGATCATCTTGCTCCAAAACTTTTATGACCCCAAAAAAGTTTTTAATGGTTGACGCTCATTCAACACTGTTCCTATGATGTGATCTAAAAAAATAGATGGACAGCATGATGAAACGTATACATCATGTGGGCCTACAGAGCACCGGCCATCAACCATTGGCGGTTGGCGGGTGGGAGGAGGGTAGCTAATACGTTCCCCACGCGACAGCGGTGACGCCGCATGTGAAAAACAGAGGCTGGACGGGACGCGGATCAGCAACTGAACCGGACAGTAGCGAGTCACGCTATTGAAGTGACATCACCACGTTACGGGGAACCCATCATGATATATGTATTCTATCTGCTCATCCATTTGGAGAGATAAATTTAGGGCATGAAACAAAGAACGATACAAATCCAAAGCTTAAGCGGACCTCACTACAGAAAACAGCGGGGATTGAACGGATACCCTTAAAAACTTCTTTGCGCCACAGAAGTTTTCGATCAAGTTGATATTTGTTTTTTCCCTTATTTCATGTTTTTTTTTAACCGTTGGATCTCAAATAAACATCATGATGGCCCTCGGACAGTGTGGATACAACATATACATCATGTTAGGGCCCACATAACGTGGTGACGTCACTTCAGTAGCGAGTTTAGCCACTGGCGGGTACAGTAGCTAATCTGCGTCCCGTGTTGGCTCGAATTGGGAAATGATACAAATTAAGGATCGGCCAGGATTTTCCTATTAGTGTAATTTTTTGAACCGTAGGCTTTCAGAGGCCCCCGTTAGGTGGACGGATTTCATATCAGGCTGGCATGGCCACGTTTATGTTCGTCCATCGTGATTTTCTTCCTTGAAGCAGATCCAAGGCTACAGCCGACTACACTACATGAAGCAGTGGTGACAGAAACCTTTTTTTTTTTTCTTTTTTTTTCTCTTTTTCCTGTTAACTGGTTAGTACACCCAATTGTCAGTTCACACTTCACCGTTAGCCACCCCCACTAGGGATTGATACCAAGACCTCAGTGTTAGAACGAGGTATCTTTCACTCAATCTACCACTTGAGCTATAGATTAGGGTGTTTTTTTTCCATCAACCTATTCATAAGGTCATGTAGACCTATATGATGTGAGAATATAAATATAAGTTCAATCGAAAACTTTTTTAGTCCTTAATGAATTTCGGCTTGATCCAAAACTTTTTTAGCTCCCAAGAAATTTAAGCTTGATCCAAAACCTTTTTTAGTCCCAAGAAGTTTTAATGTAAGAGTTTTCCAATGAATAAATATTCCACTTGGACTCTGGATATACTTTAATTTTGAGTTTATATTTTAAAATGAGACGGCATGAATAAAACCTACACTGCACGGGGCCATGGAGCCCTAATTAAGCCGTTTCCTTCTAAGCAAGGCAGACATAATCAACTTCCCTATTAGATGGTATAGAATTGTATTAGAAAGAATTAACACCATTATTGCATATTGATTACATGTTTGGAAATGTCACGGTATTTTAGCCATCCAATCCCATGCTTGGGATAAAATTCTTGATGCTGGAAAATCACTGGATTAAGTGGAACTATTTGGTGGAGTATGAAATTGTTTGGTGGACCATGGAATTGTATTCAACGAACCAAATTCACAATGTATGTCAGTAGCTTGTACACATATATAACCAAAATGCCACATGTAAATGACATATTTGGATGGACAACATACATAAAATACATGCATCAATGTAGGGCCCACATGTATAATGTATTTCAAAATTAATAGGAATTCTATGTGAGACCAAATGCAATTACTTCCCCCTTCATCTTATCCACCTCAAATGCAAGATGGAATTTGTATGAGACCAAATGTAATTTGGTCCCACCTAATTTCATCTAATATCATGCGTCAGATTCAAGAGAAGTTATTTGATGATTGGCTATGTAGGCTTGATACACATGATCTAAAACATATGTACTAGCTCAAATTAAATTAACACTTTTGTAATCCACTGGCAAAGTTACAATCTAAAAATTAGATCATTTGAACCATTTAAACTCATGGTTTGAAATAAGACGGTTGGATTTTATTTTTTCAAAAATTTACCATCCAATAAAAATCCAGCAATCTAATAATTAAATAAACATATAATAGTAAGAATTTGTTCGTGGGACATCTAAGTTGATGCCCTTGGTTTGGACGGTTTGTACCACTCATGCAAGTTCTTTCTCGATGCTGGAAGCGGACCGATTTTTTATTTCCAACACCGACTAGGTACTGCAAGGGCTTTGTGAGGCCTATCATGATGTATGTGTTTTATCTTTACTGCTCATCTATTTTTTATAAATCATTTTAAAATATGATTTAAAGATGTAGAAGTCTCATCTTGTATTTTCTCTTCATCAGAATCCATACGACCAGTTTGGATGGCAAATAAATATTACAATATGTCCAAATAAAGTTCCAACGGTCGGTTTATTATTTCTACTGCTTCTGGTATGGTCCACTTGAGCCTTAGATCTGTCTCATTTTCGAAATTATATCTTAAAATAATCTTAAGAAATGGAAGAAACACTGAGATCACGATGGCCCCAAAGAGTCCCTGGTAGGACCGAGTCGGTCGTGGCAGGTGCAGAACGCAATGTACGTGTCTTGATGCGTATATTTGAATATTTTAGTGGAAAAATGATAGGTCCCAACGCAGAGAATATATAAACTAACACAATTGTTCTCTTCGGGTGAGAACGTACCACACTTTTGAATGCAAATACTTGATTCTTAAGGAAAACATTAGTTGCTTAAATAAAAGAAATTCAACATACATAAAATAGAGAGCACTACGCATGTAAGCATGTAACTGTCATGACTCAGTCCACTCCACATGTAATCGCTACCATGACTCCATGTCTTGCACTTCATGTAATGTCGAGCCTAACTCCATGGGCCATGACTCATGTAATCGGATTGTAACGATATGACTTCATGTAACTGCCACCCATGTCATCCCAAATATTTGGGATTTGTAAGGCCCCTCTCGGATCGTCGTGGCTATCAATACCCTCCCATTAAGTGGACGCTTGTCCCCAAGGTCCATGAGGACCACCGTGGCGTCCTCAACCGTAGATGCTTCCACCGAACCGTCTTCTTCAAATTTATTTCCACCGAGTGTCCAATATATTCTGCGGTTCGAGGATAACGGCCCCTTCATCATTCACGGGCGGTAGTTCCTTTGGCAGGAGTTGCAAGCTCACCCATGTAATTTTTAAAGCGAAACGTGGAAGACAGGATGAATGCGGGCTCCTTCGGCAGTTGAAGTTTGTGTTTACCGCCCCAATTTTTGTATCAACGTAAGGACCGTAGAACCGACTAGCTAGCTTTTGTGGGCTCGTTTGAAGGTGGTCTGTTGTCTTAGTGCAACTTAAGAAACACCATATCACCAACTTCAAAAGACACATCTCGACGTTTTTGATCAGACCTTATACGATTAATGGAAGTCTCCACTTTTGAGTTGAGTAGTAGCTCATCGCGACCCACTAGGCTTTGGTCTACTTCATGCACCGAAGAAAACCCACTATGGTAAATGGGAATGGAAGAGGTAATATAATGCTTGATCATGCCGTGGACACATGATACGTTGTATTGTACCATCGACCCATGGAAGGTAGTTACTCCACTTTCGTGGCCACCGATGAACCATACCCTGGGTATTGTTCAACACAACGATTGACAACTTCATTTGTCCGTCCGTCTGTGGGTGATAGGCGGACAGTTGTAGCTTGGTTCCAGACATTTGAAAGAACTCTGCCGAATTTGCTAATAAAAATGGGGTCCCTATCGCGATGATGGACTTGGGTAGGCCATGCAATTTAATAATTCCGTCTACAAACTTTTCACCACGATTTTAGCAAAAAAGGATGAGTTAAGGACGGTGAGCAGATTACTCAAACGGTAACTACTAGGATCGTGTCCTTGCCGTGGATGTTGCAGTCCTTCAATGAAGTCTAAGGTGATGTCGCCCCATACTTGACATGGAACGGGTGTGCAAGTGGAGCCAGTGGACGGTTTCGTTCACCCTTTGGCATGTTTCTTTTTTTATATATCTTGCACTGTACATTTTTGGCCAAGTAGAATTGTTGGGATAATTTCTTGAACGTCCGCAAGACCCCGGAGTGTCCTCCTATTTTTGTATCGTGCATTTCATGGAGTAGTTTCGCCCTAATGCTACTTGAGAAGGAATGACTACTCTCCCTTTAAAGAAAAGCAATCCATCACGCCACGCATACGGTCCATCTAGTTGAGCCACGTGAGTTAGAGATTGGATGTAAGAGTCACCTTCATAAGCATTTTTAATTTCATCCCATACGGTCACTGTCGGCACATGCAAATGGTGAAGAAGCTGGACTATCAGACTTGCGTGAGAGGGCGTCCGGCTCGCGACCGGGCGATAAATAATCTCGTAGTCATAGCCCATTAGCTTAACTACCCATTTTTGTCGTTACGCCTCGCGTATGCCACACGCCGCTCCAAGAAATATTTCAAGCTACAGATGAGAATGAAGAATTTTTTTCCAGAGATAAGGTCGCCATAAGCGTATGGCTTCTACAATGGCAAGCATTTCCTTGGCGTAAGTTGACCAAGATTTTTTGTAACCCCAATGCTCGACTCATGAACGCTATAGGTTTGCTTTGTCGCGATAAAGTGCTCCAATTCCCTCTCCGTGGGTTTCAATGGTAAAAGAGTCATTGAAATTAGGCATAGCCAACGTCGAGTAGTTGTCATTGCTTGTTTGAGAGCCGAAAGGCCGCGTCGGCTTCATCATTCCAAATTTTCCCTTCTTGAGTAAGTTGGTCGGGGTCGCGCAATTATACCATAATTTTGAACAAACTTCCGATAATACAGCCTAAAAACCACGTAACTCGAAATATTAGTGGGGGTGGCTATGCGACCATGGCTGCAATTTTAATCGACCTTCACTCCTTGATGTGTGACAATGTGCCCCAAGTATTCCAGAATGGCCAAATACGCATTTGCTTGCCTTGGCAAAGAATTGGTGTTGTCGCAAAGTCTCCAATGTTTGCCGAACATGCACCAAATGTTCATCCCATGTGGAACTATATACCAGAATATCATCAAAAAAAACCAAAATGAACTTTCGAAGGAAGGGTCGAAATATTGAGTTCATGATGGCCTGAAATGTCGAGGGTGCGTTACAAAGGCCGAAAGGCATTACGAGATATTCGTAATGGCCATTATGCGTACGGAAAGCAGTTTTGATAACATCGGAAGGATTCACTCTTACTTGATGATAGCCGGCCCTCAGATCCAATTTGGTGAAGTAAGTAGTTATAATTCTTCCAATATCGTGTCGAATGGGAAAACGATCCTTGACGGTGGCGAGATTAAGTGTGCGATAATGACAAAATCGCCAATTGCCATCTTTCTTTTTTACTAGTAATACGGCGACGAGAAGGGACCGGTGCTGGACGTATGAGCCCCGAATCTAGCATTTCTTGACTCTTGATTTCGTGGAAGTGGGCGTACTGTATGGGCGTACGTTAATCGGCTCGGTCCCCTCTTTCAACGTAATACAATGGTCCACTTCACGTTCGTGGTAAACTTGAGGGCTCCCGGGAACACATCTTCATATTCTTTCAACAACTCCTGGATACTTTGTTGTTTATCATCGGTTGGTGCATCGATGGTGCGGTTTCCTGGTGGTGAAAGCACACAAATAACGCGTGTCCTCGACGGAACTCTTTTGATATTTCTTTTAATGAAGTCAGTCTGAATGGTTTGCATGTCCACTCCTTGCAGCCTTCGGTCTTGATTGTCCCAAATAAAATCCATGGTCAACTGCTTCCAGTTACAAATCACGGATCCCAGCATTTCAAGCCATTGAATACCAAGGACAAGATCAAGACCTGATAAGGGCAGAGAGAAAAGTGTGAGATAAAATTCGGTGCCTTGTAATTCTACCCGTACCTTCCGTAACGCCCGACGTTAGTTTGTCTCCGTTGGCTACTCGGACAAGGAAAGTTTCTGTAGGTATGACTGGCAGCATGAGCATGCTTGCTAAACGGTTGTTGATGAAGTTGTGTGTCGATCCACTGTCAATCAACACCATTACTTCATGGGGACCCATTTTCGCTGTTACACGCATGGTTTTCGGTGCGGTCCACCCCGTTAGTGCATGTAGCGTAATTTCGGGTTCAGGAAGTCCTTGGTGATTTTCTCCAGCTGGTTGTTCTTCGGTGACATCGTCGCATAACAGGTCGCCATTTTCCTCGTAACCCTCCAACATGAGTAACCGTGGTCCCTGACATTTGTGTCCTGCAGTAAAACGATCATTACAATTGAAACATAAGTTTTGGGCTCGTCTCCGCTGCATTTCGTCCCAAGAAAGTCGCCGCACAGGAACGGCAGGGGTTGGTGATGCGGCTTGATGAGTAGGGGGAAGAGCTAGGGGAGCTCGTGTTGGTGGTGCGGGCCTTACAAACCTCCTTTGTCTAGCAAGTTGATCATCCTTCATTCTTGCTAAACTGATGGCTTCTTTTAATGTCGGGGCTTAAACATCCGTATACCATCCGAGATATCGTTCTTAAGCCGCCCATAAAAGTTCCTACAAGAGCTTTTTCGTCCATCCGTGTACTCGATTGCCCAAACGTTCGAATTCCCGTTGGTAGTCCCGCAAAGAACCAACTTTGCCTTATCGCGACAAGGCTTCATCAAAATCTTCGCACTCAGAAGGCCCAAAACGAGCCCGAGTTCGTCTTCAAAATTTGACCACGAGAGAGCTCGTTCTTCTTCTTGGAATGTCCTGCGAATCCACTTTGCCACCATTGGTTGGCCTCTCCTTCCAAGTGATAGGAGGCCAGGAGACTTTTGGGCTTCGGGAGTATTTTGGAATTCAAAAATTGGTTCACACGATTGAACCACTCAGTCGGATCATTTCCCGAAAATCAAGGAAATTCAAGCTTTGCTTTGTTTTGGAAGATACCACTCGGTCGTCCCCCATCGTTACCTTCTCGGTGATGGTTGCGGGGTTGGGGTTCTCCCCGCAAGCAAGACATCGGAGAGGCGGTTGAGAGTTTCTTCCATTTGACGAAGCCTCATCGACCATGCTTGAGCTCCATCTGTTTAGCCCATCTTCCAGCGCTCAATACGTTCTCTATTGGTTCCCATAAGTAACCTGGCTCTGATACCAATGATAGGTCCCAACGCAGAGAATATATAAACTAACACAATTGTTCTCTTCGGGTGAGAACGTACCACACTTTTGAATGCAAATACTTGATTCTTAAGGAAAACATTAGTTGCTTAAATAAAAGAAATTCAACATACATAAAATAGAGAGCACTACTGCATGTAAACTGCATGTAACTGTCATGACTCAGTCCACTCCTGCATGTAACTGCACCATGACTCCATGTACTGCACTTCATGTAACTGTCAGCCATAACTCCATGTAACTGCCAACCATGACTCATGTAACTGCCAGCCATGACTTCATGTAACTGCCAGCCATGACTTCATGTAACTGCCAGCCCTGCATGTTCTCATCTTATCCCAAATATTTGGGATTTGGCTTAAGGCCCCTCTCAGATCGTCGTGGCCTATCAAAAAATTACGGGGTCTGAAAATGTTTCAGAGGTTTCAGATGATCCCCTGGCAAAGGATATTATATGTGCAGTCCCGAGCCTTGGGGCGCGGATTGGATACTATTCCACTCATCCGTAGGTAGAACGGGCGGTACATGAGGGACCACCGTGGTGTATCAGTTTTATCCACCGTCCATCAGCCATGTCATTTTTACATGTGGGGCCAAAAGTGAGGCAGACCCAAGGCTCAAGTGGACCACACCACAGGAAGCAATGTGGGTGAAAATGACCGTTGAAACCTTCTTAGTACCCATCATGAAACCATCAGACCTTATCATTAGGTCACGTAGACCTCTCCACGAAGGATGATAGAAATATCAGCTTGATCCGAAACTGTTTTAGCCATCGAGAAGTTTTTAGATGTATGGGTTTTAATTGATACTGTGTGGCACACTTGAGCCTTGGATCTGCCTTATTTTTGGGCTCATTTGCTAAAATGATATGAAAAAAATGAATGGACGGTGTGGATAAAACTATCCGTTCCAATCCGCGCCCGCAGCCTTGAGTTTGTGCAAGTGGGGCCTACGGTTACGTGGTCCAGACTGCTGATCTGCTGGGGAACACCATCGATGGACTAATCCTATTTCTTAATGGAAAATCATACCATACAATCGTTGGATAAGAGGTATGGGGTGAAACTAGAACCCGTTTGGACCAGTGGGCCATGATACACCGATGCATGCCATTGCCTGATGGGCCCACGACAGATGAATGATGCCCCATCACTCACTCGAATTAGCAGAGCCTGGCTCAATCTATAGTGCGCACCCTTTCCTCCCGTGGGCATCATGTGGTTTGGCAGATTTTTCTCATCAACGGCTGTATCACAAGTTTAGATACAGCATTTTATTCCGGACAACATATTATACATATAGAATATCCAATCTGTTAAATATGTGAGCCATACTATGTTTATCACATGCTAAAATCAGGACGATCCACGAGCTAGGTAGGCGAAACCATTACAGAGATTCGTTAGCTTGGCTATAAGTTTATCTTGATGTTGTGTTCCTATCAATCTGTGGATGGGTCTGATTTGCATATCAGATTATTATCATGATTTGGTCCACCTTTTCCACGGACTGGATATCTACACATTACATACCTTAGTGGAGAAAAACTGGCTTTCTCATATACCGACGATGTGTATATGATAATCCCTCTAGCTGAATTGCAGATAGAGGTGGGGTATGTCTGACCTAATTCGGTGGATCCGACCCAATCCGACCCGATCAGACCCGTTCCGAATAGAACTGACGGCTTAGATCGGGCCTGATCGAGTCTGTCCATCCAGATTCGATCATTTTTCGAGTCAAGTTCGGATAGTGGTCAATCCTGACAGATCCAATCCGAAAACCTGAACCGAATGATCCGGACCGATCCGACCGGACCCGGAGCAAGTAGTCGGGTACTATAAGTATTATTTTTACCCTAAACCCACCCAAATCGTTTTTACCTCTCTCTCTTTTCTTACCCTACCCTCTCCCGTCCCGGACAATCGAACGCTGCCCTGCTTGCCCGATCTTCTTCATCTCCTCCTCTGGTTGTGCTCTTAGCTGGGTCTAGGACGTTCATCTCCTTCTCCATCCTCGCATCGATGACCATCCACTGATAAGAGCTTTTGTAAGGACCTTTTATCTCTCTACTTAAATTCGGAGGCTCCAACTGCAGAAGCAGCACCGTCGAACGAGGATTCTATGCGAAAGTCTTTCACAGGAAGTCCTGTGCTGGGATGCGTGGTGGGGGCCACTGTGATGTTTATGAGAAATCTAACCCGTCTATCCATTTTTTAGCTCATTTTAGTACATAAGACTAAAAATTAGGAGGATATAAGACTCAAGTGGGCCATACGAGATGAAATAGTGGGAAAGGAATGGCCACCGTTGAAACCTTCCTGGGCTCCACCTTGATGTTTCTATTCCATCCAAGCCGTTTACAAGGTCATTTTCACTGGGATGAAGTGAAAATACCAAAAATTAGACCGAGACAGAACCTTCGTGGCCATATAAATGTTTCAACGGTGATCATTAAATCTCCACTATTTTCTCTCATGTGGTCGATTCGAGTTTTGAATATACCTTATTTTTGGCTGCATATCCTAAAATGATCTCTAAAAACGGATGGACAGTGTGGCTTTGTCACAAACATCGCAGTGGGCCCCACCCAGATTCCGTGCGCAGGAACTTCCTGTGAAAGGCTTTCACAGGAAATCCACGTCTAGCACCGTCAAATCTAGCAGGTGCAGCAGTGCCTATACCATAAGATTTGATAAAACCATTATTTTCTGCCAATATGTCTCATATACAGACTATCCTATCCGTAGAAAAGGTGGGCCACATTATCATCATTAGTCCATTGTACAATAATCTGATAGAAACTTACGATAGACACATTATCACTGCAGACCATTGACATCATTTCATGTGCTGATGTGGCGTACCCAATACATATATAGTTTTGATTTTCACAGGAGAAAATCATCGCATTGTTTCCCATTTTTTGTACGGATTTGATATTTATATCAGCAATCAGCCGACGACGAAAAGATGAATGTATCTTAGGTTACGATACAGCCACTATATCTTGATCATTTCTCAATCCAGCATGTCTTCAGTAATAAATACCGCCCACGGGCTTCTCTTGAAAAGCGGTTTTTAGCCACAGGTTTCCTCTTCAAAAGTGGTTTTTAGCCTAGATCTCATGTGCTTCATCCATCAATTGGGTGGCTGTGATTAACCCAGCAAATCAATATTCATCCGATGTCCTGCACGCCGTGTGGGCCACATGCGAAACCAAGAGACAACAAGGAAAGTTATGGATAAAAAATTTAAATTTAGACTGATCCGTACCGTGCTTAATCCGATCCGACTCTCGGATCGAATCAGGCCATGTACAATTCAGAACGGTTCGACTCAGGTGGCTCAGACTCGGTCCTGGAACGGATCGGGTTCGGTTCAAGCCAATGAGATTTCGGATAGGACCAAGTTGGACCTAATCCGATCCGTCTTGGTTCGATGCCCAGCTCTAAATGCAGAGGGTAATCATGGTAGGAGAGAATGAAATGGTCACTCACACACATGTCCTAACTGCTAACGTGTCATGTATCGAGGACATCCCAGCCGTTCGCTATGATAATCCCCTAACCAAGAAAAAGAAAAGTGGGGCTTGCTCCTTATTCAATCAAACTAGAGGCCATTGGTGCTGACGAAGGACGTATTCAATCAAACGGTGCGATTAGGAGAGGGCGGGCATGACAAAGTCATACTTAGTGGAGTTATATTGAACGTGCGAAATTAATTGTAGGATTAGGCTCATTCACAACTAACGAGCTGACTCTCCAACTAACAATAATGCAGCCATTGGATGACTTAAAAGGGAAAGGGTAGTCCGTTTGAATGTAAAATTTTGGATTTTTTTCGGACTTTAGGTTTTTCAATAATACATTAACAGAAAGAAATGTTAGTGCACTAATTTATATATTTTATTTGTCAATCACATGAGTCATTGTATTATGTAGTCGGTTGAGCCCTTAGAAGCTGAAGGCTGAATACACAAGAATACACTAGCATCAACAAGTAAAGAACAGATAAATTACCTCGATGACTCTAACCCTTGACCCAAAACAACATTTGAACCTCTGCATAATTTTAACTTAATAGGTAAACTTTGTTGATCATCCCTTAGCCTTAAAAACGTAATTGGAATTTGATAAATAAGACTAGAAGAAGTGCAAATCTACTTGTGAATGCTGGAAATTGGCGCCCATGCTGATTTATGTTTGTTTTGGGGGTGATTGGGCTAATTTGGATTAATGATACAAATAGACTTGAAGTCGCTACTAGCCACTTAACTCAAAATCCCGCAGTCGGTTAGAACCCGCAGAATATGTAAAGTCAAAGAATCCAAGGACTCTCTTGCCTTAAATTGACTCCTGATTTGTGACCTGAGATTCTGAGTAAGGGACCTCGGTTGCAAAAAGGGAAGGTGTTAGGCACCTTCTCTGCCTGTACAGATGTACGGTCTCTACTTCGTATGGTAAGCTGATTTTAGGGGATAAAATGGTAGGATACAAAGTACTAAAAATGGACTAGGCAGACTCAGATTTCTGATATGACAAGGTCCGAAATTTCGGCAAGCCGCAAAGCATACGTCCAGAGAATGTCTAGAGGAATTTTTGAACAGGTGTAATGATGTTACAATATCATTAAAAGAGGACTAGGCTACCATGAGTTTTTGATGTGACAGGATTCGGTATTCAGCAAGTCACAGAGTATACATTCAATGGCAACTTAGAGAAGCAGGGGGGTTGAGAAGGAAAGTAATGATGCGATTGATGATGTATAAATGTTAATGATGATTGTATGATCTTTAGCTTGCACTTGAAGTGACTTAGATGTTAGGATGCATTATGACAGGAGATAATTGACCCAAGTAGGACTATAAAATCTGAGGATGGCTGGAGGAGGCTAGACGGGGGCTGCAAGGATGAGAGCTTAAGAACTCAAGCACTCCCTTTCACTCTCACTCTCTTACTTTCTCTCACTCTTACTCTTCTCTTGGTGTTGGTGTCTTCTCCTCTTTTTTAAATGAAGAGAGGTGAAGGTTATTTATAGCCTTTCGGGATGAGATTTTGGTAATTTTAAGGTTTATGGAGGGTAAATGTTGATGTGGCACCTTGTGATTAGTTGAGGGAAGGAAAATGCCACATGACATGTTTTTATGAGAACTTGAGTTTGGTAGAATGGTAAATAAAGTGAATGTTGGGGGTAAGTTTGTAAAAGAGTTGACTTTTAGATAAGGAACAACTATGTGCTCAAAGAATACACATGTCGAGAGAGGGCGGTAATCAGACTACCACCTGTGGTAGTCAGACTATCGCTTGGGTACAGTTGCTCCCACGGTTTGGCAGTGGGCCTATTTCGGGCCCTAAGAGCAGCCTAAAGCTCATTTTTGGATATTTGGCTCAAAATAGCTCGAAATTGGCTCGGAAATGGCTTACAAATGGCTCGTGAAATGGATCGATTTTAGGCATGCTTTGGCTTGGATGATGGCTCGAGTTAAATTAAGGTTTATGGTAACGTAATGGCTCGGGTTCGGTTAGGGTTTGGATCAGGTTTAGGAAATGGCTGTGGTTTGGGTAGGGTGTGAGGTTTAGGTTCAGTTCCTAAGGATCATCCATGCCTTATTAAGTTGCTAGCCTGAGTGGGATGTTTACACTACTGTGAAAACATCCACCCAAAATAACAACTTTCGAGTGATGTTTAATCCAATTGAGCAGACCTCGATGGGTCTTTGATGGCATCGAAGACCCCCTCGATAACATCGAACAGGAAGTCAGATATGTCTAGCAAGAATTGATCATCTAATCTGATTTTCTCAATGGCATCGAGATCTCCTTCGATGGAATTGAAAGTTTACTTTGATGGCATCGAACATCATTCAATGACATCAAAAGGTAATTAAGATATATCCAGCAAGAAACATATTATATTATTTGATTTTCTCGATGGCATCGATAAAGTCGTTATCTGCCCATTTTCTAATTGTTGGAAATCATACTTTTAATAAAGGGCATTCGATTGTTGAGCATTTAAATGAGTTTTGTGGTGCGATAGAAGCTTAGGTGAATCCATGATCATATCCCTCATCCCAAGCTCTAAACCAATGAATTCTAAGTTATCTTCCTTGAGATTAACACTCTAATGAGGATTCCAACCTCCACCTTGAAGACGTGCTTAAACTCTCCCATTTTCTAAAAATTAGACTAAACCTTTATAAACATACCATTGTTTAAATCCTCTAAAAGACTCATCTAGGTAAATCCCCTAAGAAATACAACTTTCCATTAGTTCTAGGAGATTCAACCAACCTCCCATCACATTGGTCACTTCGAAGAAGTACTACATGTAAGGTGTTTGATCTTGGAGCTGGAGCCTTAGCAAAGCATTGACATCATGATTGGGGGATCAAACAGGAGCTGATTGAAGCACAAGAGAGCATCAATCAAGCAATATGAGACAGCATTACAAAAGGGGCTCAATCCGATAAGTAAGTTGTCAAGTGTAAGAGTTTATATACTTTCATTTCTTATGTAGGATTGAGGGTAAGATTTTATGACCCAAACTCGACTAGTTTCTTGTGTAATACCTTAGCTCTTATGTAGGGCCTAAATGTGTAGGACCTTGGCTCTTGTGTTAGGTCTAAATCAACTCCCTATGTAGGCCACTGGACATGGGTGCGTACGTGTTAGTCTTTGTGGGAACCTCCGACATGAGTAAACATGAGTTCTTGGACTAAAACCGTGATTGTTGTTAAGCTTATAGAAAACTAACTAAATTTTCTTGCAGGAGTCTCCGATGGGAGTGTACAACAGTAGGTATGGACGTTAGAGGGCTGATTTCCAAAGGGTATGGGAGATTTACTCTCTTCTTTCCACTTGGTTGCCTCGCTCAAGGCTTTTTGTGATGGAGTAAAGGGTATAATATTTAACCAGAGTTACCACTAACCAGTTATTACGATTCTACAGTCGGTTAGACCCTGTGGAAGCGCTTAAGATTGAGAAATTTATATCCTTAACTTTAAGATGACTCGTAAGTTTACATTCTATAAATTCTAATTAAGGGACCGTGGTTACCGAGAAGGAAGGTGTTAGGCATCTATCATGCCCGTATAGATGTACGATCTTTACTTTACATGATCTAACTAATTTTTGAAGAATAAGAGTAGTTCTTGCATATATAAAATGTAATGTGATGCAACGATAATAGTGATTGACTGATCTGAATTTTTGATGATCAAGATCCGACTATATCAGCAAGCCACAGATAATACGTTCGAAAGGATCAAGTGCAGGGTATGTTAATGGGATGGTTATGATGTTATATGAATGCTTATAATAAAACGACGGCCAACTGGCTAAGATTTCTAGTGTACCTTCTACAATTATATCAGCAGTCTCAAAGCATACGCCCGTCAATCAGATACGATGAAAAATGATGGAATACAATGTATATGCTAAAAACGACGGCTAACTAGTTAAGGTTTCTGATGGGCAAGATTCAATTATATCGGCAAGTCATAGAGCATACGCCCGCCAATCAAATGTGAGAAAATAGTGAAAAATGCAATATGATGCCAATGTGTATGAGGAGCAGGGGGTTGAGAGGGGAATGAATGTTGCACAATATTAATGCTTGGGTTTGATGAAACTGATAGAGGCTCGAATGGCTGGATGAACAGTAGTGTCACAAGGCTAAATTCAATGGCTCAGATTTGAACTTAGGTGTTCAGGAAGCTTGGACTTTGATTAAGCTAGGTTAGACAAGGGTAGGGCTCACTCTCACTCTCACTCTCCTTGGTGGAGGAATAGAATAGGACTCATTTAGGTGAGAAGGGATAATTGAATATGGGAGTGGATGTCTTTAAATGAGAATGGATAAGGGCTATTTATAGCCTCCAACCGTGGTTTTCTTATAATTCCTAGTGATCCTAAGGGCAAAAGATGATTGAAGGACTGGGATGAGATATTGTCACATGGCATCATCTCATGAGTTGGATGAGATGGTAAAAGAGTAATTTTGGATAAGGAGATAGGCATCGTAGTAAACGCACTTCAACCGCACACTTAAGGTTTGAAAAAGAGAGTTCTACTTGCTTGAGGGACACTTCCCCAAAGAGAAGGAGTGCCAAGCAGCCGGTGGCAACCTGGCTACCTCTGGTCTTTACTCGGACTCCCTACTTTTGTAGGCAGCATCCTCTAAGCGTGTGGAGATCTGTTGTGAGGATTGCTGCTTTGAGGTTTTAGTCATTTCTCATATTAGGCTTAGTTTTGGGCTTGAGTTCAGGCTTAGTTTTGTGCTTAACTAAATGAATTGACTGGGTTGTGGAGTTGAGTAAGTTGACTGGATGAGTTAACCAGTCAGTTGACTCATCGAGTTGACTCTAGGCTTTAGGGTTTTGGGTTCCTAAGGTTTAAGGTTAGGCTGACCGGGTTGATTTGGTTGAATGAGCTGAGTTTAGGGTTTAAGACTGGGGTTCCTAGGGTTTGGCTTCTAGGGTTAGGGTTTAAGATTAGGGTTCGATTATCCATTCATCCATTCAAACTCTATTAGCTAATTAGCTTGGGGTAGGGTGTCTATAGTAGGTTCTTGTGTAGGACTAAGGTTTGTAGCGAGCTTATAGAAAACTATATCAAGTCTCTTACGGGAGCCCTTCCTTATGTAGGATTGTAAAGGTTAGGGTAACTTGATTTAAACTATTCGATAGTGAAATACACTCATGGGTTGAGTGCGTCCACTAGGAGTGGAGTAGGCAAACTGAACCATTATACATGCTTGTGTTTGGGATTATCATTTGCACACTTGTTTAATTATGCTGATGTAATTGAATGTTTAATTATATATATGATTAGATAAATGATAGGAGTTGATACTTAGAACATCATACACACACATATACACTATTCGGTTTATAAACTAGTTGCTTATTTAACATATCATTTGTAGTCTATATGATTGGACCCTCTATTTACTTCGAAGTCTTAAAGTTAATTGTCTTAGCTTGATTTGCATTTTAACTTAAGTAGGCAATTGTAGTTTTAAAATATGAAAATTTTCCTTGATCTTAATCAACCCCCCCTTCGACATGCCTTCATTCCTTAGCTCCGCCAAGCTTTTGCACACGTAGCCGTGGTAATCCCATTACACCACAGGTGAATTTTTAGAAAATAAAATAAAATAAAAGGTTAAAATGCTTCTTTTATTGATTTATAATGGAAGCTTTGTATAATCGATGAAAAAATAAAATAGAAGATAAATACATATGATCGCCTATATGGATAAACAATCGAGGCAGGTAGTCAACAGGATGTGACAAGATGTGATATTCCAAGTAAGAGCTCGATTGATTGGGGATCTAACGACAATAGGTCAAGGATATTTATACTACTCTCAGGCGTACTATAGTGATGGTGCTGGACAACGGCAATCTAAGTTATCATATACTCCAAGCATTCTGCAACAGGGTTGGACAGAAGTGGAGGAACTAATTCTTGAGAAAATGAAAAAATAAATGTATTTTTTAAAATTAAAATTCATTTTTCCTCTAAATCATTTTGAAAAAAGTGAGAAAAGGGGAATTTTTGTTTAGTTCCACATTAGTTAGAGATGCGATCTTTTTGTGGTTTATGAGCCTTCTCGTGTTTAGCTTACTTGGAAATGAAGAAGAGATAATTTAGGGTTGTGTGTTAGCACTAGAACACACGTACACACACACACTCACGTTGGCGAGGGCATGGGCAATGTGATTGAGTGGTTGTAGAGGTGTTGGTGACGCACTTTGCACTTCACACATGCAACCTAATGCGAACCATCATGAGGTGGTGCAATCGCGGTGCGAGAGAGGACCAGGTTATATAAGTTTATGGAAATGGTCTGATCTGTCTATTGTAAAGAACATCTAGAAACCAATGCTAGTTAATGCCAATTGTCCAAAAATGGTCAACCATTCAGTGATCCAATCAGGTAGATCTTTAATCCGATGGTTTGAAATATTTAGATTAATGAACAGATGGTTTGAAATTTCTGGATTAATGAGCTAATGGTTAGAAACATTTTTGTAACGAGCATAAAAAATCCAATCGATCTCCTTTACAAGAACTCAGATCTCTCTTTTTCTTTTAACAAGTTAGTAACATATTGAGTACTCAAACTCACTGAGTTTTGAGTCCAATTACTCACTAAGTATGCCTGAGACATTGATTACATTAATTGAGTTCCTAAGGTGGCCCCTTTGTGATTTATGCATGTAAGACCAAATAAGGCTTATCGTATCTTGGAAACAATTCGCCAGTAACTCATTAGTGATCTCTAAATTGGAGAGGAGGGGGCGAATCATGCTTTAAGGATTGGGTATATAATACATGTTTCATCCTGATTTGAATAGATTTTCTAATTTATTTTTAATATCCAAATTTTTTATTTGGAATTTTCACTAACAAGCTTAAAGTGTGATTCACATGGATATCAAAAGTGTTGCATCAATCAAGCTAATGAACGAATACCTAATTAAGCTTGACCAGATCGACGACACCAACTTCCCTAGGTGGCAAGACAAGCTGAAGTTCCTTCTCACCGCTCTGAAGATCTATTATATTCTGGACCCGAACTTACCACTACTTCCAAAAGTAACTGATAACGACTCTGCATAACAGATTGTTGCAAGAACCAAGTGACAAGAAGACGACTTGTTGTGTCATGGTCACATCCTGAACGTCTTATCTGACCATCTATATGACTTGTACACAGGAACATCATCGTCCAAAGAAATCTAGAACGAGTTAAAATTTAAGTACAAGGTAGAGAAGAATGAACAAAGAAATTCCTAATTGCTAGGTACTTCGACTTCATAATTGTAGACAATAACCCTTTACTGGCACAAATCCAACAAGAATTACAATTGATCATAAATAAGATAAATGCCTTAAAAATTAACCTCCTTGAATTCTTCCAAGTTAGAGCCATACTATCACATTTACCTCTAAGATGGAAGTGCTAGTGCACTAATTTATGCACCCTATTTGTCAATCACGTGAGTCCTTGTGTCATGTAATCGCTTGAGCCCTTGGAAGCTGAAGACCGAAGATACAAGTGAAGGTGGAGCATTAAGGAGCAAAGAACGAGTAAACACAATGTCTTGGTAACCCTAACTATAAGGCCTATATCCTCCCCGTCGAATTTCGGCGAACAGCGACCTGTAATTAGCGTTTGCGCGCGACCCTAAGTTGTGTCCCGTATATCTGAGTCGACTCGTCTCGAAACTTGTATCATAGCGACCGCGCAGGCCAAGAGTTGTGTGCCCGCGTATATTTCGAGGAAACGCCATGCATTGCGATTTTCAAGAGAATCTCTACCCAATCTATCACATCAATCAATCAAGTACAAGCAAGTACTTAACCCATACCTAGCCCACCCCCTCTTACACAACCCATCCGCAAAGTCAACTCTCTCTCTCTCTCTCCACCCATCCTTTTCTTACACCTCACCATCCCTCTCTCCCATCCTTTTCATCCCATCATCTTCTCTCTCCCTCTCATTCTCTCTACCATTCCAAGCAACCAAGAGAAAATCCTAAGGAGAGAGGACCAAGGCCCACTTCCTACCCCCACATCTCATCATCTAACCCTTCAATCTTCATCATCCTCCATCAAATTTGAAGTCAAGGAGTTTAGGATTCCAAGGAGCTAAAGAAGAGAACCATAGGTGGGTGTTTTGTAAGATTAGATTTCAGTTTTTGTGATGGACTAAGTGGGGCCTACCGATTGATGGTATGGATCCTATTTGGGACCCATCTTAATGTATGTATTAGAGGGGCCCATGGTGGCAGGGCCCCTCCATCACATCATTCTCTCTTTCTCTCTCCCTCCTCATTTCATTTTTTTATGTGATGATGTGTGTGGCTCATATGATGTGTCTAACAATATGGATTGTCCAGATTTTCTGGATGTCTAGTGAATGGGGCCCACCTTACTGCCCATTTTTGGGCCAGTTAGGATGAAGGGAAACAAACAAATATCAGCTTATTTGAAGCTGAGGTGGGCCACACGTGTGGACCACGTTAATGCATGTGCTGGATCCACACCGTCAAGACCCTAGATGGTGGGTCCTAGTAGCCACAACTGTTGTATTGCATCAGCAAGTTCTGTGGATCTGACCTTGAGGTATGTGTGATACCCTCATCGTCCATCTAGAAGTGGGGCCTATCTTGATGTATGGTGTCCTCATCGTCCAGCTAGGATGGTGGGACCCACCAGATGTATTGTTTCATCCAGTCGTCCATCTATGGGGACGACCGTGATACATGATGGACGGTGGGAAGCAGATTGGCTGGAGTACCCCACACCATATATATAGCTGTTGTATTGCATCAGCAAGTTCTGTGGGCCCCACCGTGGCATGTGTTATATCCAAACTGTCCATCTGGACGGTGGGTCCCACGCAGCCTCATAGCTGCTATTTAACGTCAGCAAGCTCCATGGACCCCATGATGTATGTGTTTCTCCATGCCGTCCATCTGTTAGGACCACCGTGATTTATGTATTTTATCCCACTGTCCATCTGGACGATGGGGGACCACCTGCTGTAATGACATCAGTAGCTCTGTGGGTCCCGTATAATGTATGTGTTACATCCAAATTGTCCATTTGTGGACCCCATAGGCTATATAGCTGCTGTATTGACTTCAGCAGCTCTGTGGGTCTCACATGATGTGTGTTATATCCAAATCGTCCATCCACTTCGCAAGCTCGTCTTAAGGCTTGAGACGATAAATGAGACAGATCTGTCTATCAAGTGGATCACACTGCAAAAATCAGTGGATGATTGAACGTCTACCATTGAAACCCGTTTGGGGTCACAGAAGTTCTGGATCAATACGAAATATTTATTTTAAAACAGTGAAAATCATTATCTCCATTGTTATTTGTGGTATGGTCCAGATGATCTTTCGATATGATTCATTTTTTTGGGTAATGCTCTAAAATGATCTCTAAAAAAAATGAATGGTGTAGATAGTCCAACTAGGACAATGGGTCCCACTTGATGCATATGAGGCCCATTGTTGCGGCCCATGTGTTGCTGCCCACTTGATGTATATGAGGCCCATTGTTACGGCCCAATGTGATGTATATGAGGCCCATGAGTGAGGCCCAGTGTGATGTATGTGAGGCCCAGATGGTGAGGCCCAATGTGATGTATTTGAGGCCCATGAGTGAGGCCCGATGTGATGTATGAGAGGCCCATGGATGAGGCCCGATGTGATGTATTTAAGGCCCATGGGACGTGGCCCATTATGATATATTTGAGGCCCATGGGATGTGGCCCAATGCGATGTATATAAGGCCCTTGTATGAGGCCCAATGTGATGCATGTGAGGCCCATGAGTGAGGCCCAATGCGATGTATGTGAGGCCCTTGTATGAGGCCCAAAGTGATGTATATGAGGACCAATGTGATGTGTGATTCTACCATAATACATGTAATGATGTTTATGATGGGTCATGCCTTGGAAGTAATGATGATTTGATGTCCACATTGTAAGAGCAATGATGGTTTTAAATGTCCACATTGTAACTCTCCCTAGGGCCCATTGTTAGGTCCATTCTCACCTCCCCTTAGTAGGCTAACTCAAACCGTTGGGCCCCCATGATCGTTAGGCTCATTCTTAATATGAGTAGGCCGTCTACTCTCATTCTTGATATGAGGAGAGTACATCATCATATAGCATCCTTAGTATAGTTTCATGATCCATAACCATGCGCATCATATGTATGCTTGATATGAGGAGTGATTGATAATAGCACATGCCATTAGGCAGATTATTATGGGACTCACGGATAGGAGGAGTTACCCACATGAGAGGGCGGTATGCGTAGGATTGCTGCACGATTGGATAGTATGATTCATATATCTCGCATTTATGTGATATGATTTTTGTACACCCTAGCAACATCAGGGCCATAGCCTCTACAAGCATATCATGGATGACAGGATTGGACACCGAAATACTGAGCATCGGGGCGCCATAGATGTTCCTAGTTAAAAATCCCTGAACCCGATGATACCAAAGGATGATTCCAACGTCAAGACTGAGTAGATACATGAGCACACGAGGGCCGTATACTAGTAGGTTGCGTCTCCTACTGTGTCGTGGTCGGTTGGAGGTGTGGCCTTATCCGTCCGAGGATAGGGGGCATAACTAGGCTGAGTTTGACCAGCCCATATATGGGTCCATTATCGACGTGCCGGGCCGATATTGGTAGGTGAATAGTGAGGTCTCTTCCACTTGCATGGTTGTGCATCTAGTGGGCGGCAATCTGATGCGTAGTGTACTAGACCTCGATGATATTATTCCAGGGATAAACTGTATTGATATGAGGATTTAGATGAAATTTGGTATGCTTGAGTTGCACCTCGCATATGACATTGGCCCTGTAGGCCTTGCATCGCATAGCCTTGGTATGGTCGATAGCATTCATGCTTTGCATCGCATAGCCTTAGTACGACTGATGACATTCATGGACTTACTAGTATTTCTGCATTACTCTGATATTGCATTCTTGTATTGCTACCTTGCGCACATACTTTCACTACCCTATAAGCTTTCTATAAGCTTATGCACGACCGTTGCATGTAGGTGACTCTAGGCCGTAGCTGAGCAGGAGCGTGCCACAGAGCTTCTGGTTTTATCATTATTATCATTGTATTTCCTTTTATGCGCATTGTACTCAAGTTTTGATCATAGTGGATTTTTGTGATGGTGTTCTTGTTATTGTTCGTAGGTTATGCTTATAGTTATGTTTATTACGAATCAAATTCATGTTCAAAATCCTCTTTGTAGAATCCCAAGATCGGAACCTGATATATGGGTGCCGAGAGCCAAGAATAGGGACTATGGAGGCTGTCGGCGCCGAATTCGGCTATCAAAAATTTTATGAGCCCGGTTTCCGAGTCTGGGGTGTGACACTAACCCTTGACCCAAAATAACCTAAACCTCGAGATGATCTTAAATTTAATAGGAAAACCCTTTATTGATTATCTCTTAAGCCATGAGAGCTTAAATTGAGTATCCTTAGATTGACTTTAGAGGTCCTGTATTGTTGAAAAAACTGCACAATTTCAGCAACCTTCGGTCCCATCGAACCTACTTTTGGTCCAACAGAAAACGGCTAAAATATGACAATGAGTTGGGGAAGAATTTCGAATAATTTAGCTGTAACCTAGTGTCACCTTTGGTCTCATCAAAGACCACTTTTAATGTGATTAAAGACCACCTTAGGTGCAACCAAAAGTTTCCAAATATGCCTAGTGACTTTCCTATCTAATTTGGTTCGACCAAACTTCAAAATTGGTACAACCGAACATCACTCAGTGCGACCGAACCTCCATTTGGTGTTACCAAAGACTAGCCATTATAAATCCATTGGAGCTTTTTCTTATAAATCTAGCAGCCGCATCTTTATGAAAACGACGTATTTTGGCATTTTAGAGACCATAGTCATCCTAAGCTCTACGAAACCTCATATGCTCTATCCCAATGAGATTCATGCTTTCTTCTTAGTGATTTTTCACTTTAATGAGCATTCTAATCACCTCTACAAGAATATCATGATCTCAAGCCCTCTTTAGTGTTTAGATACCATTTCTCTTGGTAAATCCAAATGTCTATCGATCTCTAGAATGTCCATCAAGTAGAATCTTCTAGGCTTTACAACTTCCCATTAGTTGTAGAAGATTCTACCTAACCTCCCATCACATTGGTCACCCTCGGAGTATCACATGCAAGATGTTTGATCTTGGAGCTGAACCTTGGCAAAGCACCGGAATCATGATCGGGGGAGCAAATGGGAGTTGATTGAAGCATGGGAGAGCATCGATCAAGCAACCTAATAAGGCGCTACAAAAGGGGCTCAATCCAACAAGTAAGTTTTCATATGTAAGAGTCTATATACATTCATAAGTTTTCATATGTAAGAGTCTATATACATTCATTCATTGTGTAGGATTGAGTGTAGATTTGAATTGTTAAACTTGACTAGGTTCCTGTATACGAACTTGGCTCTTATATATGACCTAAATCAAAATCCTTGTGTAGGCCACCAGATACGAGTGTATATGTATTAGACTCCAAGTGAGCCTCCGGCAAGAGTTAGTGTAGGTCCTTAGATTAGGAGAGACGTTGTTGGTTAGCCTTATAAAAAACCAACTAAAGTCTCTTACGGGAGCCTCCAGCAGGAGTGTACATCAATAGGTTCTTGTGTAGGACCAATGTTTGTGGCGAGCATATAAAAAACCATGTAAGATTATAAAGGTTAGATATGAACTTGAATTCTAAAGGTTAGATTGTAAAGGGTGTAGCAAGGGTGAGATTCGAGGTTGTTCGAATCGGGTAAGTCCTTTCTCTTTGTAATTTCTATTTTCATAGCGGAATTGTAACATTTCGAAAATCGGGGATCGAGCATAAACTCAACTCCCGAGTTCCAGAACATCACTTATGCAACAAAATGAATGATGATTGAATGTTGACTGTATTCGTGCATTGAACATGAGTGAGATTAAGCCAAAACAGCATATCATACTCTAGAGACAGTTAAATTGCAGCGGAAGACTATGATAGATATATATATATAATATAAAAACAATGGTGAGTCTCCAGAGTGTGATAAAGTTACCAGATTAATTAATTACAAGTACAGTTCTAAAATATACCAAATGTGAGGAAGTGTAATGTCTTCTATCCCAAGTACCATAGCCCCGTCAATACAATACCAGGTCTTCATAGACCTACCAGAGAGTTACAGATAGGAGAACTCCTCAACATCATAGTAGTGGTCCGGCTCTGCTTCATAAGCATCGCCATTACCTGAAACTCAACAAATCTGGTTGGTGTGTACAACACCATCCCGTAATGTGAGAGTGAGTGATCAACTCAGTGGAACAGTAAAGCATAGATTAACATATTATCAACTCAGTCAAGCAGTAATGATAAAGCAGTAAAATCAAACACTTCTAACTACTCTTATTAATGCAAGTATGAATGCAGTCATGATGTATGCCCTCACCACACCCTCCCTCGTGTGACACCATCTCACGTTCACGGCATGCTTTCATCCCTCAGTGCTCCACATCTTCCAAGCACATGCAATGCATGATGAGCATGATTACCGAGTATTTATTAGTCCATTTCAAACAGCAGGATTGGGAAACTAAGGTACCTCCCTTGTATCATTCCCAAACATGATCCATTCTAGGGTCGTCATCCTAGTTAATCTCGAACGATGGTGTATTTTTCTAGGTCACCGCAGCAAAGGTCACCGGTACATTACGCACAAAGGTTACACCACTCCCCCATCACCTCTTTAACGATTCATCACTATACAGAAACAGGCCTAGTTCATACTCTATATATCGCGGCAAAACTCTAAGGCTCACCGCGATTTCAGAGTATGCTCGAGGTCACTACAAAGGGCTGCCAGGGCTGTTGCTCGCATTTGTTGCACCACTCCCCCATCACCTTATCAATGTAGGCCGACAACACGAATATAGTGTCCCATACCACCATAATTGGCTTACGAGTCTGGTTGCTCACTGGTCACTACGGGGAGGCACGTGGCTCCAGCGTTGGCTGACAGCTCGACCATGGTATCCCATACCACCATGCCCGGCTCATGAGTCTTAGCAAATCGAGGTACCATGGTTAAAAGGGATTTCACTGGTAAGTTTGGTACCCTAGATTCAAGTAGTAGCGTCCAAACATGGTGAACATACATTAGACAGATCGGGTTACTTGACGAGTTCGGCTAGCTCGAGCGCACAACAAGTTGAACGACATGAAGTGCATAAGTACTTCGCGTGGCCAACCATTATCGCCAACCGAAGTACGACTCGAGTTCGTCGAACACATCTCACGTAGCAAATGAATCACAACCATGAATTCATTTCTGGTACCGATTGTCTGGACTATAATCATAGCCCCAAACACAATCAATTGCAGATAGATAAAGCAGTAGTGGATCAAGATTCAAATTATACAATCAAAGTCTGGTATTATTCGTTTAGGGCTGCCAGGGCTGTTACACGCATTCGTTACACCACTCCCCCATCACCCATGACGGATCATACAACATAAACATGAATTTAAACATACGCCTTACATAAATAAAATCATACAATCATTTTAGCATGTTAACAAGCATATCATAAAGTATATTATAAAGCATGTTATAAAGCACTACATAAATAGGAATACGAACACATATATTTCATAAGTAAGTGGTTAAAGTAAACGACCTCATGGAGGAAATCATTCATGTTTCTAAGGTAGTTGAGAATCCTATCTCAACACCTACCTAGGGCATCATCATCTAAACACTTACTCTCTTAAGCATTTTCACAAACACTTAGCATACACTATTTCAACATACTTAGTGTATGTTAGCAAACATGTATTAGGGCGAGTCCTTTTGCCAAGCAAGTATTTTACGCATATATAATATATTTATACAACAAATAATCATGGCAAACACATCTCTAAAATATATACGTATATGGTACTTTCTACAATACAGTATTTCTACATACATAGTGTATATTAGCAAAACATGCATTAGGGCGAATCCTTTCGCCAAATAAGTATTTTATCCATATATCGTACATTCATACAACAATTAATCATGTCAAATACATTTTCAAAAAATATACGTATATGGTATTTTCTACGAATACCTAGAATATGTAAAATTCCATAATCTACATCTTTAATCGAAACAGGAAACAGAAAGCACTTTATACATGTGCAATTGCATGCAGATCATTAATCTATCATTATCTGACATTGAAAGTGTTGAAAACCATAACCTATACACCTAAAGTCTGCACCTTTTGTCGTAGAATCGTAACGGAGTCGATAGATTTGCTAAGGCTTTGTATACGACGATTCGGCAACCTATATGATGAAATATGTTAGCTATTTCATAACCTACAACTCTCAAAACTCCAAATCAATTTAGAGTTAGGGTTTCTTACCTAGAAACGTCGCTGAAATCACCGGAAAAGCGATAAGAATGAGGTGGTTAAGCATGGATAGCAGCAAGGAAGCAAGGCAGGGAAGAATCTCTCACATCTCTCTCACTTTTTCTCTCTTTCCTTAGGGTTTTCTCAAATTCAGATGGCTGAAATGAGAGAGGGTTTAAGGTCCTTATATAGCCTAAAAACTTACCGAAATAGACTTGTGGACAAGGTATACTTAGGTTATAACCAAAGTGAGCTGGTTTCAGCTCAATGGAGGACTTCTGGCAGGCCTCCTTAAGCCAAAGGTCAGACTTAAGCTCACAAACTATGGATCTAGGTTCCATTCAGTTTTCGTTCCACTAAGGTTCTCAGATCACGCGTGGCGGACCAGTTTCAGTTCAACGGTCAGCGGATCTCGATCGGAGATTCCGAGTACATGTAAATGTTTATGAAAATTTTCCCAATCCGAGGGTGTATTTGGGTCAGATTCTGATGGTCAGGTTGCTTAATACTGACCTGCAAGCGACGAGTCTTAGATTACTATTCAAGATATTTATTTTGTAAAGAAACAAGTGTTCTCACACTCTCTCGCTCCGGACTCAAGCGAACAGCTGTGGGACACTAACTGGATTTGATTTCCGAGATAGTTGTCAAGCCCAGCGAGGCGGTCCTAAGTCCTTAACCTCGAATTATTTGGACTCCCGATGTGCGGTATATAACTGATACGGAGTTTCGAGATGCTCCCGAGAGCAGCCGGGTAATGAGATTGATCCTAGATTTTAGGGTAACCTAGCGTCAATGATTCTACAAGTTTTGGGTCTTGCAGATCGTATTTAAAGTGGATCAAATGGATTTCATTGCTAATCTAGTTTAGCACTTGGTTAACTTTGTCAAATTTCTAAAGGGTTTAATCCTAAGTGATTTCTGGTCGAGGTGGTACCTAGGCTTATATAGTTTGTATATAAAGTGATCCAAGTTATACTACTTAACTAGTTTAAGATAGTGTTTAGGGTGGAAGTACTTAGGCAAATTGAAAGAACAAGGTGCTGAAGGGTTGGATTTGTGAAGGAAATGGGTTCAGAAGCGATTTTAGACAATGAGATTCAGTTCTAACAAGTTAATAAGGTGTTAGGAGCGGCCCATTGCCTAAGGACGTCTAATTCCAAGTTGGGAAAAATCCGGGCTGTTACAGGAATTCTGTCGCTTTGTGCTGTGGTTTTTTCCAGCAAGGGTTTTCCACGTTAAATCTTTGTGTTCTCTTGTGTTTGCTTGGTGCTCTTAGATTGCTATCCTAGATCTAGATCTGTGTGATTCTGCAACACAAACCTCAACAAGTGGTATCAGAGCAATCGTTGGGGCACAGATCTGAATCTGGGGGATTAGTAATAATGGCAAGCACTAGGTATGATATTGAGAAGTACTCAAGGAAAAATAATTTTGAGTTATGGAAGATCAAGATGATCAGTTCCTTAATCAAGCAAGGCGAAGATGGTGCTCTTGAGGAGCGAAGTTTACTATGACTGATGATGATTGGAATACTCTTGATAAGAAGGCTTTATCATCAATTCGTTTATGTCTCACGAATGAGGTTCTCTACAATGTCATTTGGGAGAAAACTGTGGCTAAGTTATGGGCGAAGTTAGAGGATGTCTATGCAAAAAAATCCTCTGAAAATCGCCTGCACTTGAAGTGGTAATGGTATAACTTCAAAATGGCGGAGGGTGAAGATCTAGAGGTTCACATCAACAACTTTAATAAATTGGTTTGCAAATTACTGGATATGGAGGAATTGATGAAAGATGAAGAACAAGCATGTATATTACAGAATTCTCTTCTGGCGTTGTATGAGTCATTCAAGGACACAATGTGCTCCACGAATAAAACCCCGAGTGTCAACACCGTTATCTCAGCCCTTCAAGGAAAGGCTATGAGAAAGCTTAACATTGACATGGGGATATCATCTGAGGCACTGCTTACAAGGGATAGGAATTCTGAACAAGGTACAGGTTCTTCAGGTTCTAGATCCAAATCCAAGGGTAAGGGTAAGGGCAAGGGAAAGGTAATGTGTTGGAACTGTGGAAAGGAAGAACATGTGAAGAAGGATTGTGAAAATTCTAAATCGAAGAGGGAAGATTATGAGGTTTCGTACAGGGAGGCCAATGCTGCCACATCAGATGGATCGAGTAAATGTGATGGTGATGTTTTGTCCGTGTCTTCTCTCAGACGACCATATGGCGATCGTAAGGACGAGTGAATGCTAGACACAGGGGCATCCTTTCACATGACTCCTCATCGGAGTTGATTCATTAGCTACAGGGAGTGCGATGGTGGACAGATATTTATGGGTAATGACAGTGCCTTTAATGTTGTGGCTGTTGGTACGGTGCGTATCAAGATGTTTGATGGGGTGGAGCGTACCTTGACTGATGTCAGGCACATTCCTGATTTGAAGTAGAATATGATTTCTCTTGGTGTGCTTGAGGCAAAAGGATGCAAGTACACAGGTATTGATGGTGCTCTTAAGGTATTTAAGGGGCATGTGTTATCATAAAAGTGCAACGACTCGGTAACATGTATAGGTTGATCGGGAGCACTTCAAAAGGTGGAGCTGCAGTGGCTGTAGCGGATTGTACCTCTACACATGTGTGACATGCTGGGCATGACCACATGAGCGGGTAGGGCAGGAAGGCCAAGACGTGAAGACAGAGATATAGAGCAGGTGGAGCAGCCACCTGTGAGAAGAATCACACAGCATAATCGCAGGATATCGACGAGGTACATGAACGACTTCAATATCGCAAGGGATTCGTCTTCTATTCAGATGGCTCTAGGTGAGCCTAATGCTGAGAAGTGGAATGTGACTATGGGCGATGTGATGAACTCATTGTACCAAATTGACACATAGGAGCTGGTGGAACTTCTAGTGGGCCGAGAAGCTGTTGGATGCACGTGAATCTTTAGGAGGATACAACGTAGATATAGAGCGAGGTTGGTGGTGAAGGGTTATGATCAGAGAGAAGGGATCGGCTTCTCAGAGATATTCGTACCGACGGTATAACAGGTGTCTATTAGATCCATGATTGGCACTATTTGACCAATGTGATCTTGAGCTGGAAGGATAGATGTGGAGTTTGCACTTCTACAAGGAAAATTGGAAGAGCAGATCTATATGAAGTAATCAGAGTGGTTCGAAGTTTAAAGGAGCTGAGAAAAGACTTTGCAAGAGGTCATGGTACGACCTATCGCCTAAGCAAGTGGTTTGATTCCTTCATGGTGGGTCAGGTATTGTATGTTGATGACATGTAGATCACTAATTATGACATGTCTGATATTAATATACTAAAGACTCAGTTAAGTGGGACATTCAGGATGAAGGATCGGGGGGAGGGGGGGTTGCAAAGATGGTTCTCGGCATTGAAATTGAAGGAGGAGTAAGCTTTGGTAATCATAGGAGGAATACCTTGTGTATAGGTATTGATCTAGGATATGATGAACCAGGTAAAACTGGAGAGCGTTCCCGACACATCTCTCCTTAAGTTTTCCTCAGGACATGTCCCAAAATAAATGAGGAAAAACATGATATATCTCATGAGCCTTATTTGAATGCGGTTGGCAGTATATGCCATGGTCTGGATTAGACCGGTTATTTTACATGTTATCAATGTTGTGAGCAAATACCCTGACAAGCAATATTAGGTAGCGGTGAGATGGTAAGAAGACTACGTCTTTTCTTTTGAAAAGACAGGAGCAAAGGTGGTTGGGCACGTGGATTCTGATCCGGCAGACTTGCTCACCTAGAACGTTCCTACAGAGAAGTTCAAGCTCTATGCAACTTCTCTGGGCTTGGAGACGGTGGAAAAGAAGGACGGATTGTGCACGAGAAGCTATGACGTGATGAAGAGATAAGAGAAGAGGTCAAGAAGTTATATGGTTGAAGATCGAAGGCATGATGGAGATTATTAACAGATGCCTTAAATCTGTCTGTTTTTTAGGCCGCTCGACTAGTCGAGGCACGCTAGACTCGAAGTCCAACAACAATGTTTTTTGGAGTTCCGTGGTGCTTGACCAGTTAAGGGTTAGGCTCGACTAGTCGAGGGGATCCTTCGACCAGTCGAGGGTTACGCAGCCCACGCATGAATTGCATAAATTTAAGGCGGTTTTTGGACTTTTCCAAAAGAGGTGCATAAGTGGTGTTTCCTAAACTATAAATAAGGGTCTCTAAGGCTATTCTAAGGTATTCTAAGGCTTTCTAAAGGTTTTCAAGGGTTCCTAAAAGGGTTTTAGGGTTTCTAAAGGGTGTAGCAAGGGTGAGATTCAAGGTTGTTCGAATCGGGTAAGTCCTTTCTCTTTGTAATTTCTATTTTCATAGCAGAATTCTGTCGCTTTATGCCGTGGTTTTTTCCTGCAAGGGTTTTCCACGTTAAATCTTTGTGTTCTCTTGCGTTTTCTTGGTGCTCTTGAATTGCTATCCTAGATCTAGATCTGTGTAATTCCACAGCACAAACCCCAATATTAAAAACAACTACAAGCTTCACCTGTTGGTCCAAGTTAAGAGATTTAGCCAACCATATACATGATTGAACTAAATTTAAAAGAAAACATAAAAACCAAAGAAGAAGCGAATGATTAGAGAAGAAGAAAGACTCTGTAGAAGCTTCACAACTCTTTACTCTTTCTCTTTTACCCTAATTTGTATTTTAGAAGCCTAGACTCACCACTTTATATAGAAAAAAATTGCACCGACTTGAAACTAACTTCAATTTTACGCACTTATGTTACACTTTGGTCACACTGATGACAACCTTCGGTTTCATTGAACCTTCTTTCGGTTCCAACTGAATTTCTCCAATATAAGTTTGAAGTTTTTATCTTTCTCAAGTCACACTGAACTCTCCTTCGATGACACCAAACATAGTTTCGGTCGCACCTAAGTGTCAAGACGAATTTCTTCTAAAAATCACATTTTTTGGCTGGATGCACATTCAGTTGGATCGAACTAACCTTAGGTGGGATCGAACAGTCTGTTATTTTTATTAATGTACTTTGTGATTTTGTTAGTCTTTTCTCTCTTTTATACTTGGTTTTCTTGAATCTTCAGCACTTGAATTATTCATTAATCACCTCCGAATCTCTAAGTCTTTATTTAGTCATTCTTTGATAATCAAATCTTCTCTTTAATAATTCTTTTCATCTTAGCTTTTCAAATCATATCGCATAACAAAACATACATAATTAGATCAATTAGGCGCGTCTATGCTTATAAAACTAATGCACAATAAGGGAGAAATATGCAATATTTCACACTCAACATTATAGCATGCCCAAGATCTTTGAAGATATTCAGAGCATGTGTTATGAAAATATCAGCTAGTATTAATCGGATAATAGACATCATCTAAAGACGGAACGTGATCGAGTGCTCGATGACGAAACATGGTCTAGTAAGAAGCGGTTATCAGGACCTGTGTCAAAGAAGAGTTTGGAAGGCTTAAGTGGTGTTGAAGAAGTTGCTATAACCGTCGGAGAGGGTAGAGGTAATAATTTATAGCATGCCCAGACACATCATAGGTGACCGAATTTTGAAACTGAGAGGCAATAATTTTCAGCATGCCTGGTGACACATCTAATTTGGTAAACATACTGACGTGACATAAGTTTAACTAATTGATTCAACCTTAGAAATATGAGCCAAAAGGTTACCCGAAACTCTCCTAAGGCTAATGAGCCCGCAACACCTTCTGCACGACCTCCACTAGCGGAAATGCAAGTGCAACCAGCATATGAACTCCTTAGTTTGCCATCAAACCCAATGCTCAATCTTTCGAATCAGGATGGGCATCATAATCTCGGAGTGATCCGCTTGAGGTGATATCAGTTGGGCTACACGATATGCATATGGAAATCCAACATATTGCGAAGCAAGGGAGGGCTCAAGCAGAGCAAATACGGGATTAGGCAGAGCAATCATGAATTTAGGTAGGAACCTTCAATAGGTGGATGGCCAACCAGATTAAGAACTTGAACCGGATGGTACCTATCCTTACTAAGAGAATGCCTAATACACCTTAACCAGTTATATGGAAAACTTGGCGTTAGTACCACCAGTACCTCCCCCACAACGGAATACACATCCTACTCTGATACAAGGTGTGACGCCCCGAATTTTGAGGGTCGAACAAATGATCGACTCCCGAAATTCCGAGTAGCACTCATGTTTTGCGGAAGCTAGTTTCTCGGTTACTTCTACGTCAGGCAATTAAGCATGTATAAGATTATACTAAATAGTGTATCATACTTCAGAATAAACATGATTAAAGCAGAAAATTAAATTGAAACGAATGTAGTATGATTATCCAAAGTATGGGTCTAGCTAGGTCCAATATACAATTCTAAAATCAACAAAAATATGGAAATGTGGCATTTAACTAAGCCCGATCGCTCAGCTCTCCCTGTCGAGAAGTGCATAACCTATATCGACCCATCAGAAAGCTAGAAGTAAGAGAATTCCTCCTCATCCATGTCTGCTTGGTCCAATGCTTCGGTCTCGGTGGTCCCTGCATCTATATTAGCATCTAGTTGGTGTTTTACAACACCGTCCTAAAGTGGGAGTGAGTGATTAACTCAGTGGTTCGATAAAGCATGAGTTACACATGTTATCAAGTCTATCAGCACAAGAATGATAAAATAATATAAAACAATCACTTCCTAATTATTCTTATTAATGTAAATAATGGAGTTTATGAAATAATGCATGCCCTCACCATCCAACACTCCCTCAACACGCGACTCCGACCACTTGGTTCGCAAATGACAATATTTCCTCAACACGCGACTTCAATGCCTGCTTCGCCATATTCTATACTAATGCGATGCGGTGAATGGTTATGTTAGATGAGTGATTAATTATGCCTATTCATTTAGCAGTTTGAGGAAGCTAGGATACCTCCCTTTTAGTCATTGGTTTCAACTGAATCACTAAGCGTGGGATGAACACAACGGTCCTATGCCTGTAATCCTTGATCCGTCTGGGTTCGTCACCTCTGGCTGAATACATAAGAAAGGCAGGTTGTAAAAGTAATGCTCACGGTGACTACGGGAAGGCTCGTCACCACAGTATAAGCTGACAACATGGATACAGTGTCTCATACCATCATGCCTGGCTCACGAGTCTTGAGGATCACAATGCTAATAGTTAATAGTAGACCTTTGTAATTGATAAGGGGGTGTCCTAGATTCGAATAGTTGTGATCATACATGGTGAACATATATAAGGTTAGCCGGTTCTTTCGACAATTTCAATTGATACGAGCGAACACCGATGTAACCGGCATAGAGTGTGTAAGTACCCCATGTGACTTAGCCACTATCGATCATCCATGTTCGACCCAGATCAATCGAACGTGTTGGGGTGGCCAACCTAATTTGGTCAACCTATATCTGAAAATTTGTTGACTAACCAAATTACTCTTGTAGTCTTACTTCTTAATCTAAGCAAGTCAACGAGCACTAAAGATGATTGGATTCACATTCAATCATCAAAATCAGTAATCTACTCATTCAGGCATTTCATAGAACACGTAGGTGTCGCTATACTATAAATTACAATCCATTGAACATAAATTAAAATATACGTAAGTTATCATGTACATACTACATTAGCCATCATAAATTATTAATTAGAGTAGTAACATTGATAAATCGTAACCTAAGCACTTATGGTCCGCACCTTTACAATGATTCACCCGATTCAAGCGCTTCTAGGATTAGGAATTTAGGAAAAATGATTCCTATACCAATTTAGAAGCAATTAGGTAAGATTCATGTAATTTAATCTAGAAAAGCCTAGGTTGGGACGTAAGATTTATTTCTTACCTCCTAATCATGAGTGGGGTAAATTCAGCGGAGGAAAACGATCGGGGCTAAGGTTTTGATTGGAGGAAACCAATGAATGGAAGCACCAAAACCTCTCCACTCCTACTCTTACTTTTCTTCTCCTCTTCTTTATCTTTCTCTTTCTCTCTTTCTCTCATTTAGGAATGGTAAATTTATATGAGGAGATGGAGTGCCCAAATGAAGGCTTTATATAGTGCCAAAATTGGTGAAAATGGCCCTAAGGGCTATGTTTTTCATTATATTATCCATATGAGAGAGTGTTTTTAACCTTTAGGGCTTATTATGGGGTGTATATGTCGATATACACCATAGGATAATTAGCCTTAATGATGATCTACGTATGGATATGATCGGCCCGCCGTTTGGATGCAGTAATCGAGGGGTATGATTAGAAGTGTATTCGACGGTCACTGATGGTCGATCGGGGTTGCAGCTATATGGATATGTATGGAGAAATATCTTTAGTCGGTACCCCGACTTTGACCATGAATTGACGGTTCAAAATTCTCAACTTCGCGAAAGAGTGCACTTTTTATGCACCCGCTCTTTAACTTAAGTTGATCAATCTTAGACACTATCTGAGTTTGGCTCTCGCGATGGACAACGAGCCCAGTAAAACGAACATTATTTTATAGTTTCAAAACTAGTGGCCCACTAACGAGTGGTATAGAGCTTGTTTGGATAATTGAGGCATTTCTGGAATGAATTAGGTAGCAAGATTTCTTGTGCACAATGACTAGGGTTTGAATTAACTATGTCCATAGTGTGGCCTATTCGTAATTAGTGGAAATGACGATTCGGTCATAATCACTCTAAACCATTGGTTCGTAGGCTAAATGGATAATTGGGTCACTTTGGTTTGTTAATTACGATCCGACCCCTAGTTGTCTCGGCTTTTGGTAGATCTTTAATTTAGTCGTGGTTGTCTTGATTAGTCAGTAATAGGTCGGCTAAATTTGGACTCTATATGAATAAATCACAAGGTTATACTCGATGCTTAAGTGATCTGACGGATTCGTTGGCTTTCTACGGTTAATTAATCAAATTCGTGCAGTTCTTTATTGGTACCGTCTGCATATAGGCTCATCACGAGCATTAAGGGTTGGTTAGTGACAATGTGAGCTAATTATAGTAAAAAATTTTCAAGGGTCTTTGGAATTCCAAAACAGTAAAAATCTAGGACGTTACAATCTACTCTCCTTAAAAATAATTTCGTCCCTAAAATTGCCTAATGTAAATAGGTAAAGATATTCTAATTTCATACGCCTAAGTTTCGATTGATTTTACATTCATATACGTGTTAGGGTGTATAGACTAACTCTAATGGCTTGGCTTATTGTGGTCTACCCCCCCTAAAAGTTTTCACCTATGAGGTTCGAAAACAGATGTCAAAATCATTATTATCGCACTATGTGTTTGACAATAAAGTTTGCCTACTGGTGGTATATTATGTTCTTTATGATCAGGCTAATACAGAAAAAAGGTTGTGGTAGGCTCAAATCCGACACATAGATTGTCCGTCTGACCAGGGCAGACAACTTGTTGTATCCCTTCATAATCTTGATAAATCCTGGGCTTCTGCTCGGTCAAAGCAGTGAGTCTGTTGGTAGTCACTCAAGATTGAGAATTAGGTCAAGCCACGAATACTTCGCAAGTATATGGTCCCATAATTTCGTAGCCTGATCAACCTAAATGCTTAAGGAATATCACGTATAATTGGAAAGTTTAAATATCTTATTTTTAGGTTGTCATTCGGGTCTTTGTCAAAGAGAGTTCTAGTTTAATTTATGTTCAACTTAGTGGGTAATGAGTCTTCCACGATGCTTATGATCAAAATGACTATCCTGGAAAGGTTCCCAAGGGCCTTAGGTTTTCTCTTTATTTTACCATTTCGATCCTATGGCCAGTTAGTTATAAGTAAACCGTGCTTCGATTTCATTAACTTCGAGAGGGAATGAAGAATTGGAATTTCTAAGGTATTTCAGAGATTTGAAGTGATAATAACGCTAAGAAGGACGTAAAAAATTTTGGTGGGGTCGCACCGAACGTTGTCCAGAATTGACGTAATGTTAGATTTTCTTAATGTGGAATGGCTGAAAGATCTCGTTGTGCATTAGATATGGAGATCTGAAGAAGTGAGGCTTACCTTGTTGTGATGCCATTATTGTAGATAGTGATGCTGAGGTCTTCCTTTCCTGACACCCTTTAGAGAATCTGTGATGGGGCTATAACTTCTATCGGTGGTGTTGGATTGGGGACCCAACCCTGTTATATAATGCAGAGGGTAGAGGAGTTTGAAACCAATCAAAACTCCTCTCCCTATGGCTCCACATGAATTTGACAATCCTAGTTCCTCTAGAATATTATGTGTGTATTACAGTTATAGCACTCCACCCCTTACACAAATTTCTTAATGTATCACAACTTAGTGGGGCCCATTGGTATACCCGATCACATTATCCAACCCTTAGGACAATTTGGACCGTTGATCAATAAGTCCCACCTTATAGAATTCTTACATTCTCCCACTTAGGCCACATTTGATCAATGTCAATGATTAATCTTTAGAAATATTTTCAAAAACATGTTTTGATTTAAAGAAACATCCAATTGGTTAACCGATTACATTGTTGGATAATACGGGTAGTGCTATGACAATCTGGTCCATCAAGACTGTTAGTATCGAATCGTGGTCGTCATCACAACATTTAATCTAAACGAAGTGAGGCTAAGCGCGGTCACAAATACTAATACTCTTGACGACATAGATTTGGAACTAGGAAGTGTGGTATAAGAATTGCATACGTAATATGATGATGTGTGTCTATCCTTAAGAGGTCTTAAAGCTTTCAAATGTCTCCAATGAGACATTATTATAGTTCTACTTACTCAAATTAGATTACACATACTTAGAGAGAAGCAGAAAGTAACTATATATCAGAATCATCAAATAACTTTATTAAATGAGATCTCTTTAATGTCTGTGAAAATAAAACATGTTCAACTCTCACTAACCGAAAACATCTGTAGGATCAATGACTCCCATAGATGTTACGTGCTCCTGAAATAGCGTGATAGGGAGCCCTTTAGTGAGTAGATCTGCAATCATCTACTTAGTGCAGATGAACTCCATAGATACTTGATGATTCTGAACTCTTTCCTTTACAATAAGATACTTGATGTCGATATGCCTACTTAGTGTATATGAATTCCACAGACACTTGATGATTCTGAACTCTTTCCTTTACAACAAGATACTTGATGTCGATATGCCTTGACTTTAATGAGTGCTTGTTGTTACTAGATAAGAAAATCACAGCTGAACTATCGCAAAATGTTCTTAATGGTTTCGGGATATGCTCCAGTACCCACAAATTAGAGAAGAAACGTTGTAACCATAATGCCTGATTAGATGTCTCATGACAAGTAATTAATTTAGCTTCCATGGTGGATGAGGTTGTAGTTGACTGTTTCATGCTTTTTCAAGATACAGCCCTATAACCATCATGAAGATGTAGCCTGATGCGGACTTCTTAGTATCAACACAGCTAGCATAATCTGCGTCTGAGCATCTAACCAACTCCAAATGGTTAGATCTCCTGTAGGTGAGTTTGAAGTCCTTTAATCTTTGTAAGTAGTGTAACACTATCTTTGCAGCTATGCAATGCTGCATTCTTGGATTAGATAGATACCTGCTCAACATTCCAATAGTAAAAACAATATCCGACTACGTGCAGACTTGAGCATACATGATGTTCCCTATTATTGACGCGTACGATAATTCATTCATTCAATTCTTTTCCAAATTATTCTTTAAATGCTGAAATAGGCCAAATTTGTCGCCCTTCACAATGGGCGATTGTCCGGAAGCATAATTTTACATATTATATCTTTCGAGTACCCTAGTAATATAGGCCATCTGTGACATGCTGAGCAGTCCATCTGATCTGTCACAGTGAATCTCAATGCCAATGACATAAGAGGCGTTACCAAGATCCTTCATCAAATCTTTGAGATAAGAATTTCTTGGTGTCGCTCAACATCTTGATATCATTGCTAGCTAACAGAATGTTATCAATATACAAAATCACCATAACGAACTTACTCATACTGATTTTAATGTAGATACATTCATCTGTAGTATTTTCTACAAAACCATATAAGAAAATTACTTCATGAAACTTTAGGTACCACTATTGCGATGCCTGTTTCAACCCATAAATGGATTTATTTAGTTTACAAACTAAATTTTTTGAGCCATGGGCTACAAAACCTTCGGGTTGTAACATATATACATTCTCATTTAGATCCATATTGAGAAATGTTGTCTTTATATTCATCTGATGTAACTCTAAATCTATATGAGCTACAATGGCCATTATGATCCTGAATGAGTCTTTTTTAGATACTAGTGAGAAAGTCTACTTAAAGTCAATGCCCTCATGGTGGTTAAAACTCTTGGCAACAAGTTTGGCTTTATATCTTTCGACATTATCCTTGGAGTCCCAATTGGTTTTAAATATCCATTTACAACCAATTGGCCTTATCTAAGTGGGTAACTCAACAGAACCCATACTTTATTGTCCCTCATGAATTTTAACTCATCTTTCATGGCATCAAACTAATGAGAAGGATCAACACTTTGTTTGACTTGTGTAAATGATACATGATCCTTTTCCATCCCTATGTCAAAGTCGTGCTCCTGTAAGTATACGATGTAATCGTCTCGATTTACAGGCATTCTCTCTCTTTCAGATCTTCTCAATAGTTCAGCTTGTTGGGTATGGTTTTAGTTTTTATTTTCTCATCAGTGGTTTGTATATGAGGTTCTACATGGTGTTTTGTAGTAACTGCAGGATCAACCACATCATTAATATTCACATGATCTGGAGTGACTATGATTGGAGTCACAGTCCTTTGTTCCTCAAATACAAAATTTTTAATGTTCGTGCTCCCACCATTTTCAGTGTCTTCAATGAATCTAATATTCTCAGTCTCAACAATCTTGGTAGAGTGGGAAGGACAATATAATCGATAGCCCTTTGATCTTTCTAGATATCTTATGAAGAAACAACTTACGGTGTTAAGATCAAACTTCTTTTCATGCGGGTTATAAATTTTGGCCTCAGCAGAACAACCCCAAACATGCAGATATTGGAGACTTAGTTTTCTCCCATTCCACAACTCAAAAGGAGTTTTACTTACTGCTTTGTTGGCGACCCTGTTAAGTATATGAACTGTAATTTTAATCACATCATCTCATAGAGATTTCGGCAATGTCGAATTGATAATCATGCTTCGCACCACATCCATAAGGGCGCGATTGCGTCTTTTAGCCACACCATTTGCCCTGGAGTACCATGCATAGTGTACTGGTCGACAATGCCACAATCCTGTAGGTATCTAGTGAATGGCACTATATTGCGTCTTGATTCATCATATCTGCCATAGTATTCACCACCATGGTCTGATTTGACAACTTTAATCTTAATTTTATCGAGTTGATTTTTAACTTCAGCCTTATGGATTTTAAAGGCATCTAGGGCATCTGATTTCTCACTGATAAGGTAGAGGTACCCGAAACGAGAATAGTCATCTATGAAGATAATAAAATATCTGTGTCCACTCCATGATGCTTTAGGGAATGTTCCACAAATGTCCATATGTATCACCTTTAAGAGCCCTACACTCCTTGCACCTTTCTTTCTGGTTCTAGTATGTTTTCCTTTTATACAATCAATGCACACTTTATAGTCGGAAAAGTCTAGAGAATGAAGAATTCTTTCTCGCACAAGCATGTCTAATCTTTCACGAGATATATGATACAATCGCATGTGCTATAACATAGAGGAATTCTCACAGTCTAGTCTTAGTTTAGATCCTACTTTACTTTCATACAAGCCATTAACATTATAGACGTGTGAGGCAATCAAGTCTAGCTGGTATAGGTTGTTCACTATAGAGTCTGTGCCAACTTTAATCAAATTAAGGTAAATACTAAATCCTTTATTCTTAAATTGGAATGAATATCCCAATTTATCTAAACGAGAAATAGGGACTGGATTGCGCCTTATAGAAGGCACATAAAATGTATCTACCAAATCCAATAAACAAATAGACTCTAACCTAAGCTTTTAGACTCCAATTGCCTCTATGTTGACTTTAACACCATTGCCTATGTATACTGAGTGTTCTGTATCAGTTGGTGGCCTGGTCTGTAGTAAGTCATGTATAGAAGTATATATGTGAATAGTGATTTCTAAATCTATCCACCAAGAATTAACCGACACATCAATTAGATTAGATTTAAAACAGACTAGAACATAATTATTACCCTTCTTTATGAGTCATTCCTTATACTTTACACAGTCTTTCTTTTGACGGCTCAATTTCTTGTAAAAGAAGCAATTATCTCTTTTAGCCCGCTGGCGACTCGATCCATTCCCAGGTCAGTTTTCAATTGGAGAACCTGCAGGACTGTGAGGTTATGAGGATCCGTCATTAGAACCATGTTTTTTTCCTATTTCCATTATGTCTAGGTACATGTCCTGAGGTTACAAGATCAATATTCTAACCGTTTTTAAAGGATTTTGACGTTTCAAAATTTTTTGAAGTGATCTCTAAATGTAAGCATCCTAGGATCGTCTCTAAGGCCTCTATCCGTTGAACATAATCAGACTTGATTAGGATGAGAACTCGATGCGTTTGAATTGAAATTTTAACTAGTTGTAAAATATACTCACATTAGCATGTTGTTTTACATAAAATAATTCATGAATAAAACCAAATATCAGGCAAACTTAACAATTCAATTGATTAAGGCTTACAATTGAACTATTCAGAATGAAGATGGGCCCAAACATTTGATCCTGCTGAGAGTCGATTACATTATCATTACTCCTCTTGTGGGAGGTAGCGATAATATGTAAGTGACACTCCTGAATATGAAGCTAAATAATGTCAATTATGTACATCTGAGACACTCAACACTTGCTGGTAAGATGAGTCTTTCAGCTTTACATCATAAACATCATTTGCTCCACCCTATTCATGCTCCTACCAAACGGCGATCGTTTGTGTTTTCGTCACCGTTCACATGAAATGTGAACGCAATTGAATGCAATCCTTTAACTGAATTCCCAATATCACAAGTCTTGATTTGTGAAAATTTTTCACCAATTGAGGTCACTGTAGTGACTAACACAATCAGATTCAATCCAACAAAATTTGACTTTAGGACTTAGGATTGCGATTTTAATCCTACCCTCAATGGATTAACTATATTAATAAATTTGATTTGACCCACAAGGTGGTTAATATTGATCATTGGGAAAATGAGGAGTCTTAAAAAGAAACAAACGGGTAGGTTTCACCTCCCTGATTCAAATGGTTTATATCAACCTTTAAAGGATGGGTAATAGGCTCTACAGTAGGGCCGAATCAAGACTTTGTATGATCTGGTCATCATCAATGAACATTACAAGTCTTAGCCTTCAACACTCACACGATAGACGATTGGTATGAAATGATTCAGATGGATGGTTAGATCCTTACGTTAGTGTCTATAAGATGAACATATCAGATTCAATACTTAAGATCCACATGATGAAATCTTCATATTCTTTATCGTACTATCTAGTGAATGAGCCAGATTATATGCTCATTTAAAACTAAACAGGTGGCTCAGATCTATGAAAATGATCCCAATATTTGCCCAAAAAGGGAAGGTTCGAACATTAAATGTACTGTAACACCCTGAACTTTTCAATACCCGAGTATTGAAAGTCTTCGAGTGTTACTATGAAGTTTAACTTGATACGTACATGTGTACAACACCAACCTAGCTATCTTGACCTTACATCCATTCCTCGACACGAATCTATCCATTGGGAATGATCTCTATTTATAGATCAAGCTATCTGACCCTTGAATTTCAAAACAAGACCATTCGTCACGCAATTTGACGTAAGAACTTTCCCTTGAACAGAATGACGAAGAAACTCCCTATCCATAATGATTTAGATATACGTTCTTTTGTAATAATTGCTTAGAAACGTACCTATAACCACGTGGGGCCATTAGATCTCCCAAAACTCGTAAATCTGCAATAATTACGAAAATGCCATTAACCTAGACCCCTAAATTCTAGATCACATGGTTCCCACAATCCATTTCATATGAAATTTTATACCAGACCTAATTATCATAAATTAACTATATACGTCGAATTTCAGCTCTTAGATCGTAGTAAATTAGCTGTTTGACCTTTACATCCATTCGTACACTTATCAGATCAAGATTCTGACTTGCCCATCTTGTTCACACCATATGAATATGCTTAATCGACCATTAGAATTATAATCTGAAGAACTTACACATGTGAACAAGTTACTCAAATTTAATAGTATATGTGTCATACCCCTAATCACTCTAGAAACCTATTTTATATCCATCCATTTACGAAACTAACCGTACATCAACCTACATACATGGCCGGAGTGCGTACCATCAAGTTCCTATATTTTTAACGAGTCATCTGACCACCCATCCTGATTAGATCCACTAAATGGCCCATTTCGTCTATCCGGTTTGTTACTGTAACAGCCTAAATTTTCACGGCCAGAGTTTGTACTCGTGCCCGAGGAAACCGGGTGTTAATAATGAATAAACTGGATGCTCTAAAATCGCACCCTATTTTTTTTATTTAATCATATCCAGATACGTTCATGAAGGTAACATTCACAAGAGGGAAATTAACTGTATTGATTATATATCATTAGAGTAAAAGAAATAATCAAGGCCTCATAATGAGAGGTTTATTACAACATCAGAGTTTATAGCGGAAGTATAAAACTAAGTAAATATTTATCTTCACATTCTTTCAGCGTAATCTTCTATAGGGAAGTAGTTCTCTAAGTCTTCACTCAGACGTCACCGCATCAATCAGACGGTTGGGAGAGGGTCAATACCCTACTCATAGTGAAGGTCATTCTTTAAGATTAATAATAATTCAGGAGATTCATAATAGGTAATGAAGAATGTTTTGATATGTCCCGTAGTCCACTAATACGAGGATATCATAATGCGCAAACAATCTACATGAGATGCATGCCTAGCATAGTGAGTGCGGCTCATCATACATAGTGATCGTCACAATGTGGAACATAATTCATAGAAAACCCGGCTCGACCCGCATCCCATAACTACGGATATTTGCCGGCATAGCCAACGCTAGCGTGGATTTATGCGAACATCTCAAAGCAACACAACACGCGGTTGGGGAATTTACGTAACACGATGTGTTCATGGAGCGACTATTTGCGACATCCAATCCCGAAAAGTTGATGTAACACGTATGCCGATTTACATACATCGATTGTGCACCACGCCAACCAACCCACGGAATTACGTGCCGACTAAGAGGGCCGCTACCCGTAACGCATTACGTCCATGATAAGATAATCGATTCACTAGTTGTGATACCTCATAACACAACACTTGCACTTATAGAGAATATAGCTGAATCATGAAGAATATAAACTGAATCATGGAGGTTCTGGAATAACAAAACACATGCCCATGCCTTTAAAGATAGACGGCACAAGGCCAATATAATAAAGAGAAGAGCGACAATGGTCAACTCAGCAAAAGTGGCAATGGCCAACATAACAAGAGGAGAGTGACAATGGTCAACTCAAAAAGAAAAGTGGCAGAGCCAACTCAAATAAAGAGACGAGTGGCATAGCCAACTCAAATATAAAGACGAGTGGCAGAGCCAACTCAATAATGGATAAGGCAGAGGCAAGGCTTGTACCCATGGCCTCACATAAATTCAGAGAAATTCTCTTGTATTTGACATCAAGTCATAATCCCAAAAGGGCCAATAATCAATTGATAGTATAATTCCCAATGGACATATAAACATGGAATACATGATAATTCATATCGTAAAAGGCACGAAAAAGGCCATAATTGATGGTGAAACGTATAATAACATGGAAGATTCAAATTGATGTATGAAAGGAATACATGTAAAGGCAATAATAAATTCATGAAAGCATGTATAAAAGCCAAGATAAAATAATATGAAGACAAATAAAATACAGGAAGGCATGTAAAAGAATGATAGATAAATCAACTTAAGTTACTGTAAGCTTAAAGGATAAAACCCTCACCTTTGATGTCGGATCACACTCACTTGTTCTTGTGTTTATGCCAGGGGATTGAATTCTAAAAACAATTCAAAAGGTTAGGATTTTTGCTTAGGATTTAGGTTTAGGCTTAGAAGGATGATGATATTAGACCTTAACCTAGTATAGGGTTATTAGTAGATGGCGATTTACCCGTAACCATGATTAATAAAAACTAAAATTTACTTGTTGAGTCAGCCCAAATCAGTGAGTTGACTCACTGAGTTGCCTTGAGTCGACTCGGTTGGACTCTACTCCTTCTTTCTTCCTCTTTTCTTCTCTTTCTCTTTTCCTTTCTTCCTTTCCTTTCTTTCTTTTCTTTTCTTTCTTTTCTTTTCTTTCCATTTCTCTTTCTTTTTCTTTCTTTTCTTTCTTTTCTCATCTTCTCTTTTCCTTCGTTCTTCCTCCCCGTATTTGACTGCACAGACTGCTGACCGAAACCGTTGCTTGCTACCGCACATCTTCTCTCTCTCTCTCTCTCTCTCTCTCTCTCTCTCTCTTTCTCCTTCCTCCGCTGGACAGCATGCCCCCTTTTATAGGGTGTAGCGTATTTTCCAGAGAATTCCAGCGAATACTTTCGCAGAACCGATTTTTGCGCAAGTTCTGTTTCTGCGTTGCAAAACCGTGATGAGATCGTGCGGTCGTCTTGCGTTAACATGGAGAGACCGTTCGTCCTGATCAATCCGACTCCGTGGAAGCCGTCGAAGATCCCTTATCTGTTGACCGAATGGTCTGGATTGAAACTAAAATCCACAGGTGGGTCGTCTATCATTTGATTTGTTCCGGAAGTTCTGTCGTTTGTGTTTGTGTAGCTATACATGCACTTAGAACCTTATGGCCAACTATACATGAAATAAAATTAAAAAAAAAAAAAAATCTTATGGCCAACTATACATGCACTTAGAACCTACACATATCTAGCTTACAAATAGTATATAGAAAACCTAGAGGTAATGAATTAGCAAGAATGATAAAAGTAAGATTAGGTAGTGCATCCGATAATCAAGTACGCAGTGAAAGCTTAATAAGACCATGTAAAATTATGCTTTACGAGAATATAGGATTCGTGATATTTCCTGCGAGTTTAGAATAACCGAGGTTACGGACTGATGGAACCATACTTGCGTGAAATTTACAAGGTTTGACTCAAATTCTAAGTCCTAGAAAATCTGAAAGGATTCTAATGCCCTATCAAGCAAAGGATCGAGATTTAACAGGATCATGAATTGATACAGGTAAATCCTCTGTACTGCGCAGGCAAAGGATCCGTGTATCGGGCACAAACCCACTCGACCATCTATTTATATTACCTCGAACACAAGAAATAGGGAACCCTTAGAGTCATGAAAAATGACGTATATAAAAGTACTAAATTTCGGGGGCAAAATTATGTTTAAGGTGGGTAGATTGTAACGCCCCGAACTTTTCAATACTCGAGTATTGAAAGTTCTCGAGCGTTACCAAAAAATAACATGTGTGCGACACCAACCTAGTTACACCTAAACCTTACATTGAATCCCAAATATGAATTAGAACATTGAGAACGATCTCCAACCATGGACTAAGCCATCCGACCGTTGATTTTAATGACTAGACCATCCATCATGAGACTGGACTCACGTACTTTCCTCAAGTAAATTAGCGAATAGCTAACTATCCGTAACAATATAGGTGAAAGTTCATTTATAGGATATACTTGGAAAAGTGCATACAAGCCTATAGAACCGTTGGATTTCACAAAACTCACAGATCAACGATAATTACGAAAATGCCATTAACCTAGACCCTTGAATTCTAAATCACATGTTTCCCACTATCTGTTTAATACGAAATTTTATACTAGGCCTAATAATCATAAATTAACCGTACACATCAAGTTTAAGCCCCTAGATCATAGTAAATTAACTACTTGACCTCTACATCCGTTCGTGTACTTATCAGATCAAAATTCTGATCTGTTCATCTTGTTCGTCATCTAAGAATATGCTTAACTCACCATCAAAACTATGATCTGAGAAACTCATACATGTGAATAAGACACTTTAATCTGACTATACATATGCTCTACCCCTAATTACTCCAAAAATCCACTTTATGTCCATCCACCTACGGAACTGACCATACATCCACCTATATACAATGTCAGAATGCTAATCATCAAGCTTCTTTATTTTTAGTGAGTCATCTGACTATCCGTCATGTTTGGATCCACCAAACGGGCCACACGAACATCATGGTAAACCAATCATCACAAAGATCTCAGGGTCTAGGTCCAAACCACCCGACAACTTATCAATCAGAGGTGTACAAATGTTATTTTGAATTTCGGAGTGTGTTAGCCATTAAGGGAGCATCTTCGTCATCCTTGATGGATAGGGGCCCAAATTTAACCGGTTGAGAGATATCAAGAAATGAGGGTCAATTTGTCAAAATTTCACTCCTTTTGACAAAGGAAATAGGAGAAACTGACGATAGAAATTATCAAAAAATAAAATGGTAAATTTGTAAATACAAGTGCATGGAAAACCACATACTAAGAAAGATTGAGTTATATGGTGAATACCACCCCATGCATTAGCAGATAGTGTGGCCCACCTGAAGATCGGATCGGACTCAAACTTGGGGTCATGGGCTACCACGACGTGCAGAAGATGGTGGAAGGGTTAGATTCCCTGGAAGACCATCGTAAGTAGACCCCACTAATTCCCAACAACCATGCGGAACGTCCTCCAGTGGGCGGTGAAACATTGACACAAAGGGACTCATCCCATCTTCCCGCCTTCGATATGGACCATCCGATCGTTTGATCGACCCCAAACTTCAACCACGACCTAGCACCCTCACACAGAACAAATGAACGGTGTAGATCTGCCAAAGGACTGCCACAAGTGGGCCCACCAACCGTCACAGACTCCAAGAAAATCCGGGTCATCTCCCGCAGCAACAGAGAAACCGGACTCCTCGCTATTTCGTCCGCTGGTTCGAGTGGTGGCCCACTAGCATCATCCATTCGGATGATCTGAGCCGGTCATCGCGTGTAAGAAGGATTTTCGACCAAAACCCTGTCCTTTCCATCTACTCATGCACACATTCACGTTCACAGCAATAGGGAATGTGTTACTACGTCGATTTGTGGTGTGACCCACTCAAAACCAGGATTCAATTCAGATTTTTTCTCACGGCCTAACATCTCCCGAATAAACAAATGAACGGAGTGGATCTCCCCAAATATCATCATAGGTGGACCCTACGGACTCCAGCAAGGATCAGGATCCAATCCCACCTGCACTGTTTTCGCGTTCCTTCCGCGATTAGCAACAAAACCGAAAATTCGCATGGAAAACGCCGTGCGTGTTTCCATTCAAGGAAGATCTGAACCGTCCAGTCCCTATTAGAAGAAGATCCAACCACCAATAGAAGTGTCAGAAGGTCAGGAAGAGTCCAATGTTGTTGGGATTTCAGAAACGCTACACAAACACAAACGACAGAACTTCCGGAACAAACCGAATGATAGACGACCCACCTGTGGATTTTAGTTTCAATCCAGACCATTCGCTCAGCAGATAAGGGATCTTCAACGGCTTCCACGGAGTCGGATTGATCAGGACGAACGGTCTCTCCATGTTAACGCAAGACGACCGCACGATCTCATCACGGTTTCGCAACGCAGAAACAGAACTTGCGCAAAAATCTGTTCTGCGAAAGTGATTCGCTGGAATTCTCTGGAAAATATGCTGCACCCTATAAAAGGGGGCGTGCTGTCCAGCGGAGGAAGGAGAAAGAGAGAGAGAGAGAGAGAGAGAGAGAGAGAGAGAGAGAGAGAGAGAGAGAGAAGACGCAAACAGCAACAATTTCGGCCAAGCAGTTCATGCTCAAATAGGGAGGGAAGAACATAAGGAAAAGAGAAGATGACAGAAAAGAAAGAAAAGAAAGAAAAAGAGAAAGAGAAACGGAAAGAAAAGAAAAGAAAGAAAAGAAAAGAAAGAAAGGAAAGGAAGAAAGGAAAAGAGGAAGAGAAGAAAAGAGGAAGAAAAAAGGAGTAGAGTCCAACCGAGTCGACTCAAGGCAACTCAGTGAGTCAACTTGCTGATTTGAGCTGACTTGACAGGTAAATTTTAGTTTTTATTAATCATGGTTACGGGTAAATCGCCATCTACTAATAACCCTATACTAGGTTAAGGTCTAATATCATCATCCTTCTAAGCCTAAACCTAAATCTTAAGCAAAAATCCTAACCTTTTGAATTGTTTTTAGAATTCAATCCCCTGGCATAAACACAAGAACAAGTGAGTGTGATCCGACATCAAAGGTGAGGGTTTTATCCTTTAAGCTTACAGTAACTTAAGTTGATTTATCTATCATGCTTTTACATGTCTTCCTGTATTTTATTTGTCTTCATATTATTTTATCTTGGCTTTTATACATGCTTTCATGAATTTATTATTGCCTTTACATGTATTCCTTTCATACATCAATTTGAATCTTCCATGTTATTATACGTTTCACCATCAATTATGGCCTTTTTCGTGCCTTTTATGATATGAATTATCATGTATTCCATGTTTATATGTCCATTGGGAATTATCCTATCAATTGATTATTGGCCCTTTTGGGATTATGACTTGATGTCAAATACAAGAGAATTTCTCTGAATTTATGTGAGGCTATGGGTACAAGCCTTGCCTCACGCCTTATCCATTATTGAGTTGGCTCTGCCACTGTCTTTATATTTGAGTTGGCTATGCCACTCGTCTCTTTATTTGAGTTGGCTCTGCCACTTTTCTTTTTGAGTTGACCATTGTCACTCTCCTCTTGTTATGTTGGCCATTGCCACTTTTGCTGAGTTGACCATTGTCACTCTTCTCTTTATTATATTGGCGTTGTGTCGTCTATCTTTAAAGGCATGGGCATGTGTTTTGTTATTCCAGAACCTCCATGATTCAGTTTATATTCTTCATGATTCAGCTATATTCTCTATAAGTACAAGTATTGTGTTATGAGGTATCACAACTAGTGAATCGATTATCTTATCATTGACGTAATGTGTTACGGGTAGCGGCCCTCTTGATCGGCACGTAATTCCGTGGGTTGGTTGGCGTGGTGCACAATCGATGTATGTAAATCGGTATACGTGTTACATCAACTTTTCGGGATTGGATGTCGTAAATAGTCGCTCCATGAACACATCGTGTTACGTAAATCCCCTAACTGCGTGTTGTGTTGCCTTGAGATGTTCGCATAAATCCACGCTAGCGTTGGCCATGCCGGCAAATATCCGTAGTTATGGGATGCGGGTCGAGCCGAGTTTTCTATGAATTATGTTCCACATTATGACGATCACTATGTATGATGAGCCGCACTCACTATGCTAGGCATGCATCTCATGTAGATTGTTTGCGCATTATGATATCCTCGTATTAGTGGACTACGGGACATATCAGAACATTCTTCATTACCTATTATGAATCTCCTGAATTATTGTTAATCTTAAAGGATGACCTTCACTATGAGTAGGGCATTGACCCTCTCCCAACCGTACAGTTGATGCAGGTGACGTACAGAGTGAAGACTTAGAGAACTACTTCCCTATAGAAGATTACGCTGAAAGAATGTGAAGATAAATTATTTACTTAGTTTTATACTTCCGCTATGAACTCTGATGTTGTAATAAACCTCTCATTATGAGGCCTTGATTATTCCTTTTACTCTAATGATATATAATCAATACAGTTAATTTTCCTCTTGTGAATGTTACCTTCATGAACGTATCTGGATGTGATTAAATAAAAAAAAATAGGGTGCGATTTCAGAGCATCCAGTTTATTCATTATTAACATCCGGTTTCCTCGGGCACGAGTACAAACTCTGGCCGTGAAAATTTGGGCTGTTACAGTAACAAACCGGATAGACAAAATGGATCGCTCGAAAGAACATCACGAGGGACCCCACCTGATGTCATAGTCAATACGCATCTGTGTTATGTGTTTGAACAGAGACTAACAAGCATTTGTATGATGAACTGATCAAATGTGTTGTTGCCTACCCGAAACTTAGAATTACCCTATATTTAGGTCCCTATGACCCTTTTTCAATCGTCAGTGTTCAACTTCGAGGTGATCTGACCAGCAGACTAACTAGAATGTACAATTATAGCTAAAATGTTAGAAGTAGGGCCCACCTGAATGTTGGATCCCCCTCCTCTTGGGTGGGATAGTCCAATAACCCTATTAAAAACAAATGGTTGGAATGGATTCATCAAATACATCGTGGTGGGCCCCGCACACTGTGAATGCGTACGATAGCGCGCGCATGCTCAAAACTACAAGACCGATCAATGCACACTTGACCTGTTGACTCGAGCAAAAGAGGAAACTTCCTCTTTTGTTTTCTTTTCCGGCTAGTGATGAACATGGTTCGTCAGTTTGAATTTGGGCCCACCATCATCATCAACTTCAGTGATCTGAACCATCCATTAAGTGCGGCCCTCAAAACCATCGAAGACCCTATAGACTCCATGTGTGGGAACACGTGTATAGGCACGATAACCAGCATAAGAGGGTGTCTGTGCATCGTTTCAGAAATGGAAATCGGTTGCAACAATAGCTGGCAATCCACGGGGGTTTTTCTTTCCATCTCAACCCTCCGATGCAAACAATCCCATCCATTTGTTCGTAGAGCACCTATTTTAGGGTTTTCATCGCAAAGAGGAGAAACAGCGGAAAGAATATCTACTGTTCATTTGCTGACTCAATCTCAGCCCTCAGTCTACTTTTAAAAAGCCCTTCCAAATCAATCCTGAGCATTCAAATCAGGATGTAGTATCCTAGATAATCCCATAACCCTACCGCCAGGGAGAAAATCCGTAGCTACAGCTAGTTCTTCCCTGTTTTTCTGAAAATCACCTGATTCCTTCTTCCTTCAAACTCATTGGTTAAAAGAGCATGAAGCTTCATTTTTAGATTTCCACAAGTTTCCTACGACAGATCTAGACCCTTTAATCCAGGCGTTTCGAAGGAATGAAGCCCCATCTCGAATCTGCCATTGGAGCTTCACCTTCTTCCTCATTGGAAGACGCGGGTTGCTGCGGCCGTGCCTGGGCGTCCTCTAGCAGATGAAAAGAAAAGAAAAGGAGATCGGAAGCAGAAGGAGAGATCGAGAAGAAATAAAGGAATAGAGAGAGAAGAAAGAGAAATAAGAGGAGATGGAGGTTGAGGTCCTTGTGGCTACCGGGTTGAGCTCAACCGAGCCGAGTTGGGCTGAGTCGGGCCAAACTCAACACCCACGCTGGATGTTTCCAACAGACAGAAAGAGAGTGAGAGGAATGGTGGTGCTTGGAAGCATCGAGTTGATTGGGCTGAGTTGACTCGCTGAATTAATGTGTTGGGTCAACTCAATTGAGTTGAGTTGAGTTGGGAAGCAGGTTGTCAGTTTAGTTTGAAGTAAAGTGGAACCACTGAGTCAACCAAGGTGAGTCCACCCTCTCCATCCATAGTGAAATTTCTTGATTTTGATTATTCATGTTATCGTTATTGTCATTAGTATGATTATTAATAGTAAGCATGATTAACCATTAGTAAATTACCTATGCAAACACTAGTTAGTACAAACAAATCACAATTGTTATAAATTAGCATTACATTTCATGTTATCGTTATTAAAGATTAGCCTTGATGTTAAGAGCATACTACGTATTTTCATCACAATGGTTATGGGTGTCATGTTAGCTAATAATGATCATATATCGCTGGTATCAATGGCGGTCGTTGTGAATATTAAATATTAGTAGAACTGTGATTAATCGTACAATCAATTGGCATATTGAATCCTATAATCTAACTTTGACTTAGACTTTAAGATAAAATTCTAGACCTAAGTAACCTAAACCCTAGGCCTCTACTTAAGACATAAATGGTAAGTCAAAGTATGAATCTAATTTAGGAAATTCATAATAATTGTAGATCATAATACCTATCATCATGACTAAATCCACTATGGATAGCTATTATTACTATTATTATCATTAGAAAATATTTATTATTCTCCTTGTAGGATTAGTATAATCCTTGTTAATATGATTGTAAGTGTAAATCCTTATTATATTAGTGTTAGTAAAGAAATCTTATTATTAGTACTTGCACCATTAGTCATTACAAGAATAATGGATAATATCGGTATATGAGATATGGACTTGTGTACCCTCATCATTAATAGAATAGATTAATACTCCTATCACGAATATTATTTGGCCCATGGTACAGTGATGATAATAATGATGACATTAATAATGATCTAAGACTCAAATCCTATAACCTAAGTGTTTAGATAAACTCTAGGATAAAACCCTAAATCTACACTAAAAACCTAAATATAAGTAATTAAAACCCTAAGCTACAATCTTAAACCCTAGGTAGTGTGTAGAACTTGGATCTGATGGTAAAAGTTTCCGATTTATGATAGGATTTGATTCTAATAAAGCACGCATTATCTAGCAACACTGGTAGGCGGTTCAAGCCATAAGGTGATGATTATTTCCCTTGAGCTTTCCATCTTCTCATTAGTTTAAGTTATAGTTCTTATTTTAATTTATACTTGATATCTCCCTTTTATAATCACGTGTTAGCTGGTGGAAATTGAATTGCTGTATTACATGCTTAATGTTTATCCTGTATATTTAATTCATGCTATTGGATTACTTGTGGATTGCTTTTGGGATTTAAACTACTACATTACTGGGAAACCCTCACTTATAAATGTACACCCATACTTGGGATGTAACCTGACTGGTTGTGATTGAAATGGACCTTCGGCTTGGTGGTTATTGAGTGGTGGTCTAAATGGATCATTGATGTGGGCCTACCATCCAGGGTTGTTGTGTCTAAGTGATTTTCAAGGATGGTATTCTATCGCATGGTTTTGATATTTACCCTATGTGGCTTATTTTAATATCTGCCCTAGGTGGCTTGTTTCGATATCACCTTATGTGGCTTTGGTTTGATATTGCCCTATATGGGTTCGATATTTTATTTTGTGCAACCATGCGATGATAAGCCCCATATACTGAATATGATTGGCTGCTAGTCGATTGAGATCCATTAAACATCCTAAGGTGGTAGCCTCATGAGCTAGGGATGGTGGAATGTGACACTATGCTTGAGCTGTCGGCCTACGTTGGGCTCTAAACTCCCTGTAGTGACCTTTGAGCTTATTAAACCTGCTGGTTGTAAACGGACTAATAACGGTTGGACTAATCATGCATTTTTATATCATATGGTCTTTTCGGGTGATTAAATTCTCCTTGGACTATATATGCATTATGGTATTTTCCAGGCTATTAAATTCTCCTTGGGCGATCTATGTATTATGGTCTTTTATGGGCAATTAAATTCTCCTTGGGTGATCAATATATTATGGTCTTTTTCGGATAGCTGGTTCTCCTCGGGTGTACCTTTGTGTATTTTTTCAGGTGACTAGTTCTCTTAGGGTGACCCTTTATTTCGACAGGGGGATGTGCATCCCCAGGTCGATAATGCATTCACGTGTCCATGCATTTAATAAGATTGCATCATGTATTATTTTGTATGCCTTGCCATGTTTTTATAATTATGCTTACCTAATGCGATGGTGTGTAATCTTGAGGGGAATTCACACTGAGTTGGCCACTCATCCATCGAATATATAACCGTACAGGTAGCACAGGTGGCCCTGATGATGTTCATATTCATATGGGTGATGAGCAGGCTATGGTTGACAAAGGGTGCTTAATTATATTTGCTAAGGGCTGCTACAGGATTTCACAGCTCAAGATTGTTGAAATTTCTTTGTTTCACATGTAATGTTATTTCATTTTGTATTTGTAAGAATGGAGACATTGGTTTGTATAAGTCATTATGGGCACTCTCTTGTATCCTCTAAATGAAATTGAAAATTTTCCTTATGTTGATTTATCCATATTATGCTCATATGCTTACTCTGATAGTTGGAATAAAAAAAATGTACACTCGATCCTGACTATCCTTTAAGGTTAACACTTGGATTTTTGGGACACGGGTTATATACTCGGGTCCTGAAAAGTCGGGGTGTTACATGTACATTCAATATGTTCTTAACGTGGGTACAATTAAATTTGTATGGGCCTAAAACAGAAGTTTCATCTGGTCAACCACCAAGACTAAATTGTGCCTGAAATTAACTAGAGTGTGATGTAAAATATCAAATGAATGAGAACTAAATAGTCCCAAAGAACATGCCCAATGAAGATCCTTGCTCATGTTCCACTAATGAGGCCCACTAGAGATATGACCGAATGGCCACAAAAATCATGCTCAATGGGCCCATAACGGGGGCCAACCCAATCATAATGACAATAGGTCCGGTAGCGGGTCTGCAAGGTAAACCTGTGATGGATGGAAATCGGGTCCATAATCCAGATCGAAATAAACTCCAATAGGAGTTTTAGGGTTGAGGAAACCCAGTTCTGAACAATCGTCCCTTCTCCCACTGAGCTCAAAACAACAAATGGCCACCGTCTGCTATTACAGTCGACGATGGTGAAGATCACCCACCCTCAGAGTCGGAGATGATAGTGATTCCTGTGCTGAGGATATCTCTCTGAAGGAGGTGGAATATATTCAAAGAAAGGATTTGAGTCATCAAGGGAGATCCGGTTTGATCAATGGCCGGATTAAACAACCATTAGTCGATTCTAATGGCTGCTGACACAAAAGGAAGAACAAGGAGGTGTTGATGGGGCGGCGACTATGGCAGCTTTGCCAGAGATCTATACAAGAGTGGGCCGCGCATGGTTTTAGGTAACAAAATCTTTGTCTTTCATATATGGGAATCGAAATCCCTAATCGCTCGATTTTGGGATTTAGATCTGAAATCCCCAATCACTGATTTGGGATTTCGAAAAAATCCTGATTGCCGGATATGAGAATTAAAATTCTAATTATTCTCCTGATTCGAAAATCCCTAATCGCCAGTTTTTTTTTTTTCTGATTTGGGAAATTTGAAATTCCAATTGCTGTACCTAGGAAAAAATCCCCGATATCTAATATTAGGAAATCGAAATCCCTAATGAATTAATTCTGGAATTGAATCCCTGATTTATGGATTTGGGATTTGAATCCCTAATTTGGCGATTTGAATCCCTAATATCTTGATTTGGGATTCAAATCTAAAATCCCCAATGGCTCCTGATATGGGAATTTGAAAACCCTAGCAGTTTGATTTGGGGATTGGAATCCGAAATCCCCAATCTGTCTAGATTTGGGATTCCAATCTGAAATCCCTGATTCTCTGGATGTAGGGAATTTGAAATCCCTAATCGATCTAGATTTGGGGTTCAAATTCAAAATCCCAATCGTTGGATTGGGGACCCAACCTTGTTATATAATGCAGAGGGCAGAGGAGTTTGAAACCCATTAAAACTCCTCTCCCCATGGCTCCACACGAATTTGACAATCCTAGTTCCTCTAGAATACTGTGTGTATCACGGTTATAGACTCCACCCCTTACATGAATTTTTGAATGTATCACAACTTAGTGGGGCCCACTAGTATACCCGATCACATTATCCAACCCTCAGGACAATCTAGACCATTGATCAACAAGGCCCACCTGTAAGACCTGTATCCTAGTTCGTACTATTCCGTAGGCCTCCGCAGTCCTCCCGGTCGAATTCTGGCGACTCGCGATCTGTTTCGGCGTTTGCATGTGGTCCTGAGTCGTGTCCCGTATATCAGAGTCGACTCAATTCGAAACTTGTACCTTTGCGATCACGCCGTAGCCGCAGTTCCGACGCCTCATCTCACGCGCCGAGGTGATACCCCGACCAGGAATGTGGGCTCGCATTCAGTTCGAGAAAAATGTCGCATGTTGCAATTCTAAGAGAATGTGCCATCAATCACATCAAATGTCAAGTACTACATCCCATCATGTCAAGTACTACACCCATCCCCAAGCAACCCCTAAAGTCAACTCTCTCTTTCTCTCTCCACCCATCAAGTACACCTATCCATCACTCACCATCCCTCTCTCCCATCATTTCTCTCCCATCACCTCTCTCTCTTTCTCTCATTCTCTCTCTCCATTTTCAAACAACACCCATGAGAGCAATCGTCTAAGCTTCCATGAGAGAGGCTAGTATAGCCCACCTTCCTACCTGCCATCTCCACCATCCAAAGTCCATCTCAACCGTTGAATTGCACCCCTTGGAGCTCTAGATCGCATTGGCAGAAGAAGGAGGAGAAGATCAAAGGTTGGTGATTTTATTATTCGATTTTGTGATTTGAGGGCCCACATATGTGGGACCCATCTTGATGTATGTATTATATAGGGAGGGTCCATAGTGACGGGGTTCCTCCCCTCCTCACCGTCTCCCTCTCTCTCTCTCTCTCTCTCTCTCTCTCTCTCTCTCCCTTTGATGCCGTGTGGCCCATCTGATGCGTGTGATATATCCACACCATCCATCATGTTGGGCCCACTTTGATGTATGTGGTGCATCCGCACCATCTAGTAACTTGGACGGTGGGTCCCCACCATAGCGTATGTGTTTCATCTATGCTATCCACACCGTCCACATAGGGACGGTGGGGCCCTGTTGTGGTGGTCGTTCATGTGGGACACACCTTGATGGAGGTGTTGTATCTGCACCATCCACATGTGTGGACCCCACACCAGCAACATGGTTGCGTTGACGTCACCAGGTTATGTGGAAATCCACCGTGATGTATGTATCTTATACATACCATCCATCCGTTTGAAGATGAGGGCCCATCCCACACGTGTGACATGTGTGGGGTGGGACCCACCTCTATGTATGCATTTTAAATCCTCACCATCCGAATTTGTATGGTGGCAGGTACAACCCACCGTGATTTATTTATTTTTAATATATATTCAGCCGTCCAGATGGTGGGACCCATCTGCTGACTGGCGTCAGCAGGTTCTGTGGGTCCCACATGATGTATATGTTATATCCAAGCCGTCCAGATGGTGGGACCCACCGTTAGACTGACGTCAGCAAGTTTTGTGGGTCCCACCTGTTTTGATATCACCAGGTTCTGTGGGACCCCACCATGATGTATTTATTCCATCCATACCGTCAAGATGGTGCCGGACGGTACTGGACAGTGTTTGGATGGTGCTGATTTTCAGGGATAATGGCTAGATGGTGCTGATTTACATAATGTTTGGATGGTGCTGATTTACACAGGCAATGTTTGGATGGTGTTGATTTACATAGGCAATGTTTGGATGGTGCTGATTTACATGGGAAATGTTTGGATGGTGCTGATTTACTTGGTCAATGTTTGGACAGTGCTGATCATCATTAGTGGGCCATGTGCCCCATGGAATGATAGTGTACAGTGATACACATGTTACACCTACAACTGTTGAAATGATTTTTGGTCTGATCCAAGCCCATTTGAGGCCCATTGGTGCGGCCCATCCGTAAGGCCCATCATGATGTATTTTTGGCCCATGTGCGGGGTCCAAATATTTGTATTTTTGGCCCATGTGATGGGGCCCGCCTGTTTTGTAGTTGAAGCCCATATGATGAGGCCCGACTTGATGTACACGAGGCCCATTATGATATGTTGGAGGCCTATGGGATGAGGCCCATTGTGATGTATCCGAGGCCCATGGGCACAACCCATTGTGACGTATTTCCAGCCCATTAGTGCGGCCCATTGATGCAACCCTCTTGATGTGTATGAGGTCCATTAGTGCGGCCCATTGATGCAGCCCCCTTGATGTGTATGAGGCCCATTAGTGCTGCCCATTGATGCGACCTACTTGATGTATATGAGGACCATTGGTGCTGTCATTGATGCGGCCCACTTGATATATATTAAGGCCTATGGGTTACGACCCATTATGATGTATTTTGAGGCCCATGGGTCGTAGCCCATTATGATGTATTTGAGGACCATGGGTCGTGGCCCATTATGATGTATTTGAGGACCATGGGTCGTGGCCCATGGTGTTGTATATTAGGCCCGTGTATTTGGCTCATGGCGATGTATATTGGGCCATTGTGTGAGGCCATGGGCCCACTATACGTTTGGCTCTATGTGGGCCACTCCTTCGGAGCAATGTTGTTAAATGGCCACATTGAGGGGCAATGATAGTTTAATGTCCACATTGTGACATTCCCTTAGGTACTTTGTTAGGCCGATTACCGATTCCGATTGTCGAGGCCGATTCTAATTATCGAGGCTGATTCCGATTGTCGAGGCCGATTCCAATTATCGAGGTTGATTCCGATTGTCGAGGCCGATTGTATAGGCCGATTATCGAGGCCGATTATTAATGCCAATTATCGGTGCCAGTTGTTGATATCGATTATGAGTATGTGACAGCATAGCATCAACATACCCATACGCATCATCTGCATGTTTGTTATGAGATATGGTTGACCATTGCATATGTCATTGGGAAGATTGTTATGAGACTCCCTGATAGGCGAAGATCGTCTCACATGAGAGCACGGTATGTGTAGGATTAATGCATGACTGGATTGTATGACTCATACATCTTGCATTGTGTGTTGTGATTACTGTACGCCCTATCAACATCAGGGCTGTATCCTCTACAGGCATGTCGAGGATGGCCAGATGGACATTGAAAATGTTTGGTTCGAGCATCTGGGCACTTTGGATGTTTGTGGGTGAAAGTCCCTAAACCTCCGAGCCAGGAGACGCTCCAACATGCAGGGTAGGTATTGGCTGACTACTGGCCAGACGGATAGTAAGGTCTCTTCCACTCACCTGTTTATGCGCGATGGGGCGGCAATCTAATTTAGAGTGTACTAGACCTCAATGATGATCCCAGAGATGTACAGTACTGATACGTGAACTTATTGAGTAGGAGGTGCATACTCATTCATTCATTCATTCATTCACTATCCACTCGGGCTGGTGGTGCGCAACTAATTGTTGTGTATCTTCGTAATGGTAAGGATTTCGGTTGGGGTGCGTGACTAACCTGAGATCAGGAGTCTACTACATTGAGTCTGGCTATCCAAATTTAGGTATGAAACTAGTTTGGATAAAAGTCCCTTATAATGGACCCCATGGCCTATGATAATATGTACTATCATCCCGACTTCACTTTAGCTTGGTCATTTCATTCACACCACATATCGCATTGCATCCGCACCATTTAGCATTTTGGGTTGCCATGTTTCTGCTTGATATGACTGTTATCATTCATGTCATACATCGCATAGCTTCGGCACGACTGATGGCACTCATGGACTTACCAGTGTATTTTTGCTTACTCTGATATCGTATAATTCATGATCTTGTCAGTATTTTCGCTTATTCTGATATTGTATGATTTATGACATTATATTGCATACTTAGCACTTACCTTGTACACACACTTTCACCACCCTTTAAGCTTTCTATAAGCTTATACATGATAGATGCGTGTAGGTGGCGTTAGGTCGCAGCAGTGTTGAGCTTGGAGTGTGTAGTGAACTTTTGGAGCTTTGATTTTTGACATATGTATTTCTCTTTCATCACCGTATTCAACCGTTTATATTAGTGGATATGTGATGATGATGTTGCCTTTGTGATTTGGGTAAACTTGTGGTTATCCTTATTACGAGTTAAATGTATATTAGAAAATTCTCCTTGTAGGATCCTAGGATCGGAATCTGGCGTATGGACACTGGGAGCCGAGAATGGGGTACTATGGAGGCTTGCGGCATCGAATTCGGCGATTGGGAATTTTGTGAGCCCGGTTTTGAAGTTTGGGGCGTGACACCACCTTATAGAATTCTTACACATAATTCTTTTGTCTATATTGGGCCACTAGGAGTCGACACCTGATGATATCTATCTTTTTTGAGGTCGCCTGAACTTGGACCAACTAAACTCCTTTCTGAAGCATTATATTACAAAGCTTAAATGCATCGTGAATCCAACCTTTAGGTAAATCTAGACTACTGATCAATAAGGCTCACCTTATAGGATTCTCACACAACTTGTGAAAGGCTAGTGCACCACTATTGTCCAACATGAGAAAATCCCTAGCCCTTCAATCGGTGACCAACAAATCAACCCTTGCAGCAGTCCACATTCAATCGAACAAAGACCAGAGATTTAACAACTGTGATCTTACATGATGGCGCCCAACATATTGATGTTCTGGATTGCTGAACTACAGGCCTCAGCTGTAAATCTGAAAATAGGTTGAGCATCGTATAGGACCTCTAAAGGAGGGTAGTGTTTCACTGCGATGAAATAACTAGATAGTACGTAGGGAGAAAAGGCTCCAAAATGGATATAGTGGTCACAACTAGAGTTGACACAGATGAATCTTGCCCTAAATTGTGCCCGGGTAGGAGCTCCAGTATACGAGAGTCGTTCAAAGAATCCAGTAGCAACAACCCAGACACAGAAAGGGTCATCTTTCCAGACCTAAAACAATATCAAAGAGATAACCATTCAAAATGGACATTTTGAAAAACAATACATTTCACTTCTGATAATAAAAATAATAATTTAGTTCCTTTCATTACCAAAACAGGATTGTCCAATCTGGGTTTGAAATCCTCCATACAGTTGTATAGGCTTTACAAATACAACTGTACATATGGGACTGACACTGATTACAATTGAATCAGGCCTTTCCTTTCTCAAGTTATTGAGATTGGAATGATTATCTAAGCAACTCTTCTAGGATATAAGGTGAGACACCTATATTCCTTCTTCTTGTCATGAGAGTCCACAATTTTATCCCTCTTCAAGTGTTCCTATCTTTCTTCTCTCTCTCTTTCCCTTCTAGTTTCAGCTGAGCTTGTTACTCTTCCCATAGGTATATGGTGATTATCAACATCAAAGGCATAGTAGGACCCAATCTCCTGTAAGATCTCCTAGAACCAAAATTTTGAACAACAGGAGCATAGTTCCTCATCCTTTAAATTTGACATTCTTGTTTTAATTTGAATCCCCAATCCCAAAAGTTTTATGATCGATCGGCCACCAAAAATTACCCTTCACTTTTACCAAACCACTGGGAACTAGCGAGGCTCAAATTGACACCATTCATAGGGCCACATGGTTTCACCCAATTTTGATCCCAAACCTAGCTATTAAATGTAGGCCCCAAAGGGCAACCAAGAACATTTAGAAATGTTCACATAAAAAAAAGTATGTGTTAACATATCACTTTTTTTTTTGTTTATTATTATTATTATTTATTTTTTTGTTTTTTTTTTTTTGTTTTGTTTTTTTTTTGTTTTGTTTTTTCCTACGTAGTTAAAATGAAGAAACGATTTTTTTTTTTTTTTAAAGAGAGATGTTGGAAGAAGAAAAAAAAAAAAAATCTTTTGGTGCCATTTTGGCTTTACTGGCTTGGCATCCCTTAATACAACCCATTTTCTTGAAACAGACCAGTTTACCTAAGTATCATGGATAGTGGTGGGGCAATACAAATAAGATATGACCACATAATGACAAATATCTAAAACCAAGATCATGAGTCTCTGACTCATAAGAAATCATCAATAAAAGGTATAAACAATGTGGTTTGCCATTGTCGAATGTTATATCTATGTAAATCTTCATCAATTAATCAAATTTCCATTTCTTGATCCTTCAACTAAGATAACTTGCTCCCATTTCTAAAGCTCCTCATGCTCCATCCACTAGCTATAACCACTTTGGTTTGCTGAGACCATCTTTACTTCGATCAGTTTTATGCTGTCATTTTCTGGAATTCTCCAATCTAGCTATTCTAAATTTCTAAAGATGAGCAGTAGGTAATTTGTACATGAACAGTCCAACCAATAAATCTGAACTGCCCACTCAGCCCAGCCTACACTCATCATGGGAGATTGTTCAAAGCACACATTAATCAGAGTATCTTATCCATCCGATAAATCACCTGTAAAGTGGACAACCCAAATCATCTGTCGCAATAAAATGAAATCATCATCTAAAACATCTCATCAATGACCCAACCTGGATTGCTCATAGTTACCAAGAATCACTTTAATAGAACAATGGTAACCATTCATCAGTTGCTTGGAAAACCAGTGGTTACAAATGAAGGCTGCATTTCATACAAGTACATGTTGGCACATGTGGTACTGCACATGTAAGATGGCCAATAGGCCTCTTGCACAAATTTTTTTTCTTTCTATAACACAATTTTGGGACCCACTAAAGGAAAGTTAGGGTCACTTCACCATGCCCCACGTCTAATTTACTTAGGGCCTGTTTGGGAGTGTGGATTTGGAACCCCCTGGATTTGGAACCTCTAGGATTTGAAATCCTCCCAGGGCTTGTTTGGACAATGGTATTAAGTTGTATTAAATGGGATTGCATTACTAATCCCACTTTGAAATTGGAAATGACATGTTTGGAAGGAGTGTGAGATGGGATTAAAATTAACTTTGTAGGCTTTGGAAAATGAGCCTTGTGTTGGAAAGTGTGAGATGGGATTACCAATCCCATGGATGATGGATTTTTGCTTCATCCAAGTTCAATTCAAGCGCAATTTGAAAATAAATCTTCGGATTTATTTTTTTAATGCTGACATTCCAAACATAGTATTAGAAAACATGGGATACACCCAATCCAAGGACAATACCTTACACATGCATTTATCGTAACTTTTACAATTCCATCCATCTTAATCCCACCTAATGAAGCTGGCAGCCTGGAGTGTGAATCAACTTTAATTCAAAAGTACCTATGCATGGTATATTTACAGGGGTTTGAATTTAATTACTAAATCAACTTTAATATCTCTAATTAGTGAGATATGTAATTTTTGACACAATGGTTGTGATAAGCCCAGTGAAATATATGCTTTGCCCGAAAAATGATGAAATTCCAAGTCTCAGATGGGCCACAAGCACAAGTTCATGTTTGAGTGACTAACCAATGATTTTTAATCATTAATTTACACGAACAATGTTTGGATGGTGTTGGACAATGTTTGGACGGTGCTGATTTATATGGACAATGTTTGGACGGCGCTGATAGTCATTAGTGGGCCATGTGCCCAATAGAACGATAGTGTACAGTGACACACATGTTACGCCTGCAACTATTGAAATGATTTTAGGTGTAATCCAAGCTCTCAATGTGGGTTTTAAACCCCTTCAAAGAGGGATTTGAAACCCCTGTTCACGCTGCCTACAACAAGGGGATTTGGAACCCCCTCAAATCTCTTCCAATCCATGGTGTCAGACGACCCCCAAGGGAGGCCCCACACGTGCACAGCCAAAACAGGCTGGTGGTAGTGTGCCGAGTTGGCGGTGGTGCCACAGGCTGCTAGCCTCCATCGGCGGCGGGGCCGCGATAGTGCCGCGTCTGGCTGCTCCAGGCGGAGGTGGTGTGCCCCTCCTGCGGTGGAAGCCATAGCCGTTGCCCTTTGTTTTGGTGGTGGTGAAGCTGCAAAAGAGGAGGTGCTGGTGGTGACTTGGCTGTGAAAGAGGAGTTGGTGATTGTTAGACCCATAACCTAGTATCCATTCCATTCCGTTAGGTCCCGCGGTCCTTCCGGTCGAATTCCAGCGACCCGCGACCTATAGATAGCATTTGCGATCATCTCTAAGTTCTGCCCTGTAAACCCGAACCGATTCGACTTGAAACCTATGTCAATGTGACCGTATCGTTGCTGCGGTTCCAACACCATGTCTCGTGCATCAATCCGAGGTGTAGATCAAAAGTTGTAGCTCGCGCAATATTTGGACCATTGATCGTGATTGTAGAACCCGCCTATTGCATGTACACGTTTCCCTAGGTATGACATTGCCTTAGTCCATCATTACCTATGGCCTACCCTACCTAGCCTAGCCTATAGCCCAACCTACTTAGCCTAGCAATCATGGATTTTTCTTCTAAAAAATAATCATTTCTCTCCCTATCTCATGTGCCATGATGGCTTTTCTTCCCAAGACCCATGAGTATCTTACAAACCCATCATTACTTTGCTACAACTCCCCATCTCTCTCTTTCTCCCTCATTCATTCTCTCCCCCATTTGCAAGAGAACTTGGGACGTCCCACCCTTCTCAAACTTTCCATCCCCTTCTTCCCTTAATCCACCTCAATCTAGCCCTCTAAAACTCATCTCCTCCATTAAAACAATTCCTTGGAACTAGAAAAGCATAGTGATTGAAGAAAGGAGCAGGATCTTAGAGGTGGGTGTGCTCCTAGGCTTTTTCTTGATTTTTCTTTCATTTATTCTTGTATTTCATTTTTGGAAGCTTGTAAGACCCACCAATCAATGGTGGAGGTCTTCCTTGACCCCGTAGGTGTGGCCAATGGCCCACCATGTGCATGCATGAGCCATGATGGGGCCATTCTCCACGGACCCCATCATGATGATTTTCCTTGATCCATAGTTTGGTTGGGTCATCTAGACCCTAGATCCATGGTGGGGATGGTATCCCCACCTTAGATTTTTAATTGTAGGGCCATGCATGTATAGATCCACGTGATATCTTGATGAAATATTATGATGTGTGGTTGTGATTGATGGAGAAGGACTCAATAGTGGTGGAGCCCTTCTCCTATTGTAACGTCTTAGAAAAATCTGTACAAAGACCCGAATACCACCTCAGGCAGAAATCATTAAGGACCGAATCCTTTAGAAATTAGATAAAAATTAATTAAGTACTAAACTGAATTAATCGGTAGATTAGATTGAACCGCTTTCTATACGAACTACAAGACCCAAAACCAGTAGAATCGCTAACTCTACATTACCTAAAAACCTAGGATCAATCTCAAAACCCAGTTGCTCTCGGGAGCACATTGAAACTTCGTATCAGACCTGGACCGCACGTCGAAAGTCTGATAACCGCAAAACTATATGGTTATGACCGCCTTAATGGGCTTGATAACCATCGCAGGAATTAAGCCCGAATAGTGTTTAAAAAGTGCACAATTAGTGCCCTGAGGAAAGTGTGTGAGAAACGCGAATATCTTTAGAAAATGAACTCAGATTTAAGTGATTTGGGCCGTTCGCTTGCAGGTTAAATTTAAGGGTTCAGACCGTCAAATTCTGACCCAACTACACCCTTGGATCAGGGAAATTTCCCAACGCATGTTAGGGTACTTGTGGCCCTGATCGAGTAACGATGACCGTTGAACTAAAACTGGTTCTCCACAGTCGATCCACTAATCCGATCGGACCAAAATCTTAACCTGGCATAGATCCATTGTCAAAGAACTTTCTCCAGATCGTATGTAGGTAATGGGCCTCCAGATGAGCTCCGTTGGCCTAAAACAGACGACTTTCGGCTATAACTAAAGTATACCATGACCTTGGGGCCATTTGAATCACTTTTGGGCCTATATAAGACCCTAAACCCACTCCTCTCTCATTCCATACGAATTTCCTAAAACCTTAGGAGAGAGGAGAGAAAATAGGAGAAAAGTGTGAGGAGAAGAGTGAAAGTCAGGGAGATTGAGGCAGTGTTTCTCTCCTGCGACTACACGCACTAGATCGCCTTTTTACTACACTACACAATTCATTTCGACTCCGTTCTTGGGTAAGAAATCCTAACCCTAATCTATTTTAGAAATCTGAATAGGAAAACCAACAAAATAGCTAACCTATTTCATGATTCAGGTAGCCGTTGTGCCGTAGTCAAAGACGTAGTATTCGAACTAAGTTCGATACGAGTTTACCGACGGAAGGTGCAGACTATAAATGTTTAGGTTATGGTTTTTAAGACTTTCAATGTCAGTTAATGATTTATGACTGACTTGATTACTGTCACATGCACTTAGATGCGATGTTTCCCGTGTATTATACATATATATGAACTACGTTGAATATAATGCATTCCATGTGTTTGTTGAAATGTTTGAATGAAATTACTGTCATGATTTGTACTTGCCATGATTATTAATCTTGAATAAATGTTTGTTGTATGTATAACAACTCCTTTGCGAAAGGATTTGCTATAATATATGCTATAACTAAGTTAAGGCATGTATGTAGTAATGTGTAGGCTAAGTGTTTGATAAAATGTCTGAATGAGAAGTTGTTTGTTGAAATGTATTTAATACGGGCATTGAGATGGGATTCTCAATTACCGTATCTATAGTTATAGTTTCCTTCATGTAACCTATCTCGCTATTACGTGATTTATGAATGAAATGCCTATGTATGATAACATGTGCACTATGTGTTTGTTAAAATGCTCAAATGAGATTTACATTTGAATTGGTTATCACATGCTGTTTTGACTATTATATATGAATGCCTATTGTATTTAAGTATGATTGGGACTAAGACATAATGCAGGTAATCAATAACGATTTACTATCAGTGGCTGAACATGTTTCGCCACAACGGATACGTTCGATGAATTCAAGTCGCACGGTGGTTATCGACAGTGGTTAGGCCACGAGGAGTGTGTACGTGCTTCATGTCGATTAATTTAACGTGCGCTCGTACCAGTCAGACTTGTCAAGTAACCTGATCGGCCTAATGTATGTTTACCATGTATGGACGCTACTGCTTGAATCTAAGGTACCACTTACCAATGCAAAGCCCATGTAACCTTGGTACCACGATCCGTTAAGACTCATGAGCTGGGCATGGTGGTATGGGACACCGTGGTTGAGTTGTCGGCCTATGCTGGGGTGACGAGCCTCTCCGTAGTATTCAGTGAACAACCCAAACTCGTGAGCCGAATACGGTGGTATGGGACACTATATTCGAGCTGTCGGCCTACACTAAGGTGACGAGCCTTTTCGTAGTGACCCCGAGTATAAACTAAGGCCTACGCTGAGGTGACGAGCCTCTTCGTAGTGACCTAAACTTGTCTATCTACTGCTTTCAAATCAGGGGTGATGTTGCCCTATAACTTGCCTATCGTATGTGATTAACTAGGATTGACGACCCTAAATGGATCATTGTTTGGGTAAATGATATAAATAGAGGTACCTTAGTTTCTCGAATCTGCTGTATGAATAAGTCCAAGTAAGAACTTGGCTAACATGACCATGCACCGCATTACATGTGCCTTTAGCGTGGGTGTTGAGCACAGTGAGAGTTTAGCATGCGTGACTGTGAGATGATGTCGTAGAGGGAGTGCAGGCGAGGGCATGCATCATTAATACATATCATCCTTGCATTAACCAGAGTACTTAGGGATGCTTGTTGTATTACTTCATCATTATTGCTTGACTGAATTGATAACATGTTAACCTTTGCCTTATAGCTCTACTGAGTTGATCACTCACTCCCACTCTGAGACGGTGTTTTAAAATACCAACCAGACCCTGTTTTAGTTTCAGATGATGGCGAAGCTTACGAGTTAGAGCTTGTCTTCTACGATGACGAGGATGAGTTCTCCTACATGCAACTCTCTGGCGGGTTTATGTAGACCTGGAGTTACGTCGAAGGGATTACAGGGATACGAACTAGTTGAACATTACACTTTATCATTTTGTAAATTTTGGAATTATATATGTAATTATTTAACCTAGTGACATGTTCATACTCTGGGGACTTACAACCACTTATATGCTTTATATATCTATCACAGTCTTCTGCTTACGTAATTTAATCATCTCTGGAGTATGATATGCTGATTTAGTGTAATCCCATTCATGTTTAATGTACTAATATGGACAACATTCAATCATCATTATCTATGTTGCATAAGTGATGTAACGGATCTCGGGAGTTGAGCCTTTGCTCGACCCTCGAAATTTAGGGCGTTACACCTATGGTCGTGATCATCTCTCTCTTTCTCTCTTATTATTTCCCTGATGTGTGTGGCCACCTGGTATGCCTAGGATGTCCAGACCGTCCAGCAAGGTGGGACGCCCTTGCTGTCCATTTTCTGGACGTTGGGTGTCTCACTTGCTATCCATTTGTAACATGCAAGGAGATTTGATGTGGAGTCTTAGTCTGGGGTTTTGTGGGGCCCACTAAGGTAGGCCACATCATGATTTATTCGAGGTATTTCTCCTTGTCCAGCAACTTATGGACTGATATGTCCAGCAACATATTGCTGTCCAGATTTCCTGGGCTCATGTTGCAGATTTTTGTATGGAGTTTAGCTTTGCCTGCAGCTTGATTTTCTTCCTGATGTGGGGTGGTTCCCTGATGTGTGGACCCCATCTTGATGTATGTTGAACCTCCCATCAGCCAGCCCTGGTGGACGCCTTGGGATGGGCCTAAGGTGGGTTGGACGGTTTAAATTTCTGGATCGTTCAACAACATTGTTGAAGGGAAAACATAAATGTCAGCCTGATTATTGGGATGGTGGGCCACTCATGTGGACCCCACCTTATAGTACAATTAAGAGTGCATGTCATACGCCCATTTTTTCCTTGATTTAGCCAACCCTGGGCCCACTCCAGGGGAAGAATCTAGTAGGACCAACAACATTCTTTTTCAACACCATGTTGTCCAGAATTTGTAATTATTATTGCATGTGTTTATGGACCCCCCAACTCACCTCCATTGTGGTCCACCTTGCTGGGACCCACCTCAGGTGCATGTGGACCATCCAGACCATCCATTTTTGGGGCTACTAGAGCTGGGCCAGCAGCCCACCTACTGGATGTTCCAGCTAGGCTGACGTCCAACAGGGGCTGGCCGTCCCTAGCTCTTCAGGCCCACCTTGATGTTTATTTTATATCCACGCCGACCTTCCTCTGTGTGGCCCACTTGGATGTGGTCCACCCCCTGGTGGGACATCCATAAGTGGGGCCCACCCTGAGTATTTTTAGGGCCAGCCATCCAGGCCCCTTAGGACGCCCAGACTATTTAGGGTGTTGCTGGACTTACAGTCCAGCATCAGGCCCACTTTGATTTATGTGTTGTATTCTCACCTTCCATCTAGTGGGGCCTATTATAACATGTATGGGCTACCATGGAGTGTTTATTTTATCTAGATAATCTATATTGCTAGACTCCAGTAGGCCCAGGAAGTTAGGTGGGATGGATTTCCAGCAAGGGCCTGAAATTGTTTTATATAGTTGTATGTTTTAGAATTGTGAGGCCCACCAGATTGAGGGTGTTATGTATACACACCATGCTTGTATTTTTCTGAAGTATTGGGGCCCATTTGTGTCTTGTACGACTCACTATCCATCTGATTGAATTCAGACCTTGCTGCCTAGATTTTTTTTGGACGTCCAGGCAGGTTCAGATGGGCTGGACGTCCAGCCTTAATACTTTTCCAAATGCAAGTGCTGCTCATTCATTGTGTTGGGCCTTGTGGGGTGGTTGTAAGCCCACTATGGTGCAAGTGATTGTATCTTTATGGCCCATCCAATTTCCAACTTTTGGGCTGACCTATAAGGCCCACAAAGTGAATGTTGAAAGTACCTTAGCCATTTGTTTTGGGGCATATGGGCTGCCCATGAGGCCCATCATAATGCATGTATTCATTGGCCATGATTCTTAGGCCATGGTTTGTCCCATTGAGCCCACATTGATGTATGTAGGCTTGGGGCCGTTTCTTGAGGTTCATCATGTGGTATGAGATGTATGGATTGCTGCCCATTTTCTTTTCATGGTTGTATCCGGGCCTTGGGCCTTGTTTTAGCTAGGTTCCTTGTTGAGCTGCCTTCTAAGGAACAATGGTGGTTAAATGTCTACATTGTGAACCTATCTAGGCCCCTTTGTTAGGCCCACTCCCATCTATTGGGCCCATAGTATTACTTACCTAGAGTTTGTGGGCTACCCCAAACCGTTGGGCCCTCACTATTAGTCATACTCCTTCCATACTATGTAGAATCATCTAAGTACCTAGACCCGACCTTGTTAAGAGGAGAGTACAACATTAACGTATGTCATACCTAGTTTATCTTCATGATTCATTCCCATATGCATCATATGTATGCTTGGTTGATGAGTGATTGATCATATTATGTGTCGTTGGGCAGGTTGTTTATGGGACTCCTTGAGTGATGGAGTTGCCCCACATGAGCGCGCTGTATGCGTAGGATTGATGCATGGTTGATTGATATGATTCATGCATCTCGCATTTGCATGACACGGTTATTATTCGCCTTAACATCATCAGGGCTGTAGCCTCCACAGACACATCGTGGATGGCCAGGTTTGGACACTGGAAATGCTTGGTTCTAGCACTGTGGGCATGTAGGATGTCCTTCGGTGAAAGTCCCAGAACCTTTTTGGTACCAAGAGTGCTCCAACGTCTAAACTGAGTGGAAACATGAGCGCTGGTGCCAAATATCATTACGCCGCATCTCCCATTGTGACGTAGTCGGTTGGAAGGGGGTGTGGCCTTACCCGCCCGAGTGAGAGGGCATAAGCTAGGCTGAGTTTGACCAGCTTGTAAATGGGTCCACTACCGACAAGCCGAGTAGGTATTGGCAGACTATAGGCGAGTAGTGAGGTCTCTTCTGCTCACTGAGCTGCATAGCTAGAGAGGTGGCAGTCAGTGTAGAGTGTATTTGACCCCAGTGATTTCTCAGAGAGGAATTATACTGATATGTGGACTTGATACGAGGACTGGCATGATCGCATTGTATATTGCACATGGCATTGGCCATATAGGCCCCGCATCGTATAGCCTTGTTACGGTTGGTGGCATTCATGGTCTTGCCAGCATATTCCGCATACTTGGCACCTGTCCTGCACACACGTACACCACTCTCTAAGCTTTCTATAAGCTTATGCACGATTAATACATGTAGGTGACGCTAGGCAGTAGTTGAGCAGGAGCAGGAGCGTGCCGCAGAGCTTTCTCTTGGAGTTTTATTATAGTCATTATACCTTTCCCTTCATGCGCCTTGTATTGTAAAAAGTTTTATTCTTAGTGGATTATGTGATGATGCTCATGTGGTCATTATCTATGGGTTATGATCTTGGTTATACTGATTATGGAATAGACTTTGTCATAGAAATCCTCCTTGTAGGATTTCAGGATCAGAACCTAGTGTATGGGTGTCAGGAGCCGAGAATGGGGTACTACGGAGGCTGTCGGTGCCGGATTCAGCGATCGGGAATTTAGTGGGCCCGATTTTTCAGTTTGGGGCATGACGGTGTTGATGTTGCTGCTGTGATGTCTGGGTGTGAAGATGGGGGTGTGGGTGGTGAAGATGGTTTTTTTTTTTTTTTGTGTTATTGCTGTGTTATTAGTGTTGTGTTTAATGGTGGTTCTTTTTGTTGTTGTTTATTGTTGTTGTTGCTGTGTTATTGCTGTTGTGTTTGGGGGTGGGATTGTATGGTATTAGATGAGATTAACACCATGATTGGACAATAATTGCATGTGTGGAAATTCCATGGTATCGTAGCCATCCAATCGCATGTTTGGGATTTTTTTTTTTTTAAAAAAAATTGCTACTCGAACACACATGATTATGCAAAAATCATGTTTGGTGGACCATGAAATTGTAATTAATAGACCAAATAAAAAATGGATTTACTCCACTTGTACACATATGTTACTAGAATGTCATGTGTAAACAGGGTATGTGAATGGATGACATGGATAAACTCATGCATCAATGTGGGGCCCACATGGGTAGTGGATTTCAAAATCTATGGAAATTCTTTATGGGACTAAATGAAAATTTATCCCATATAAATTACTCATCACTCTTCCTCTTTTATATCCCCAGCCATCTCCAACCTTCTGAAGGACAAGAGGTGGGTTTTTTTTTTTTTTTTTTTTTAAAGGCTAGATTGAAGACGACGGTCAAATCTGAGTCGGCAGTGGCCCATTTGGGTAAAATTGTATTGATTTTCGTCGAAGTTAGATTTTTCTTAATCTACGTCTCTCCCTCTTTCCATTTCTGACCTATTTCGACTATTTCGGGGGTAGAGATGAATCTCAACGACTCGGTCGAAGTTGGTGGTGGCCCAGGATGGGTTAAAAAGGCCAGATCGGTGTCGGCGGTGGCCCATTTGGGCAAAATTTTAGATTTTTCTTAATATATTCTTTCCCTTTTTTTCTAAATCTGACTTCGTTTTTCCCATCCCGTGATCGAGGTGGGCTAGATAAAGGCTCGATCAAAAGCAAAAATAATCCGGGCCATTAGAACTTAAAACGGATGTATCTCCTAAATGGAAATGAATTATCATATGTACCATATATGATTTTGGGGTAGGACGAGTTACTTTAGTTACCTAACCCTATTACACCGAATGGAGATACCTGATTTATGAGTTCTCACCTAAGCACAGGCTAAAACAGCTCCTAGTGTTTCCAAGACCCTGACCTTACCCTTATCGTGACTATTCTTTCTTAATTTAACCTTTTCTAAGATCATTTCCTAAACTAAAGTCCAATTATTCAAGATGACTAAGCGTTCGGCTTTAGAGTTCAATGTCGCTAAGTCTTAGAGCTACCATCTATGTCAGCAAATGCATTATGGTGAGTCTACAGCCCACGGTCCAGTTTAATTATAAACTCATGCTCTGATACCAATTTGTAATGCCTCCCGAAATTCCGAGCATCACTTATGCTTTGCGGAAGTTGATTTGTTGATTACTTCTACGTCAGGCAATTAAGCATGTATAAGATTATACTAGACAGTGTATCATACTTTGGAATAAACATGATTAAAGTAGAAAATTAAATTGAAACGCATGTAGTATGATTATCCAGAGTATGGGTCTAGCTGGGTCCAATATACAATTCCAAAATCAATAAAAAATGTGGAAATGTGACGTCTAGCTAAGCCCGATTGCTCGACTCTCCCTGTCGAGAAGTGCATAGCCTACATTGGCCCATCAGAAAACTGGAAGTAAGAGAACTCGATGGTCCCTGCATCTATATCAGCATCTGGTTGGTGTTTTAAAACACTGTCCCAGAGTTGGAGTGAGTGATCAACTCAGTGGTTCCATAAAGCATGAGTTACACATATTATCAAGTCTATCAGCACAGGAATGATAAAGTAATGTAAAACAATCACTTCCTAATTATTATTATTAATGCAAATAATGGAGTTTATGAAATGATGTATGCCCTCACCATCCAATACTCCCTCAACATGCGACTCCGATCACCTGGTTCGCAAATGACAACACTTCCTCAACAGGCAACTTCAACGCCTGTCTCGCCACAATACTAATGCGATGCGGTGAATGGTTATGTTAGCTGAGTGATTAATTATGCCTATTCACTCAGTAGTTTGGGGAAGCTAGGATACCTCCCTTTTAGTCATTGGTTTCAACTGAATCACTAAGCGTGGGACGACCAAAATGGTCCTACGCCTGTAATCCTTGATCTGTCTGGGTTCGTCACTCCCAACTGAATATATAAGAAAGACAAGTTGTAAAAGTAATGCTCGCGATGACTACGGGGAGGCTCGTCACCCCAGAGTAGGCCGACAGCATGGACATGGTGTCCTATACCACCATGCCCGGCTCACGAGTCTTGATGATCGTAATGGTAATGGTTAATAGTAGACCTTTGCAATTGGTAAGGGGGGTATCCCAGATTCAAACAGTTGTGATCATACATGGTGAACATATATAAGGTTAGCCGGTTCTTTGGACAATTTCGATTGATACGGGCGAACACCGACGTAACCGGCATGGAGTGTATAAGCACCCCGTGTGGCCTAACCACTGTCGATCATCCGTGTTCAACCTAGATTAATCGAACGTGTCTGGGGTAGCCAACCTAATTTAGTCAACCCATATTCGAGAATTTGTTGACTAACCAATTACTCTTGTAGTCCTACTTCTTAATCTGATCAAGTCAACGAGCACTAAAGATGATTGGATTCACATTCAATCATCAAAATTAATAATCTACTAATTCAGGCATTTCATCGAACACGTAGGTGTCGCTATATTACAAATTGTAATCCATTGAACATAAATTGAAATATATGTAAGTTATCATGCACATACTACATTACCAATCATAAATCATTAACTGGAGCAGTGACATTGATAAATCGCAACCTAAGCACTTATGGTTCACACCTTTGCAATAATTCACCCGATTCAAGCACTTCTAGGATTAGGAATTTAAAGAAAATGATTCCTATACCAATTTAGAAACAATTAGGTAATATTTATGCAATTTAATCTAGAAAAGCTTAGGTTGGGAAGTAAGATTTGTTTCTTACCTCCCAATCGCGAGTGCGGTAGATTCAGTGGAGAAAATGATCCGGGTTAGGATTTTAATTGGAGGAAACCGATGAAGTGAAGCACCAAAACTTCTCCACTCCTACTCTCACTCTTCTTCTCTTCTTTATCTTTCTCTTTCTCTCATTTAGCAAAGGAAAATTCGTATGGGGGATGGGGTGCCCAAATGAAGGCTTTATATAGTGCCAGAATTGGTGAAAATGGCCCTACGGGCTATGTTTTCATTATATTATCCATATGAGAGAGTGTTTCTAACCTCTAGGGCTCATTATGTGGCATATATATCGATATACACCATAGGATAGTTACCCCTAATGATGATCTAATGATTGGCTCGGCATTTGGATGCGCCGATCGAGGGGTATAATTAGAAGTGTGTTCGATTGTCACCAATGGTCGATCGGGGCCGCGACTTTACGGATATGTGTGGGAAAATATCTTTAGTCAGTACCCCAACTTTGGCCATGAACCAATATCTCGAAAGAGTATACAACTTAAATCACTTATGTTTCAGGTTCTTCCTTAGGATATTTGCACTTTTCATGCACCCGCTCTTCGACTCGAGTTGATCAATCTTAGACACTATCCGAGTTTGGCTCCCGTGATGGACGTCAAACCCAATAAGACAAACATTATTGTATAGTTTCGGAACTAGTGACCCACTAACGAGTGGTCTAGTGCTCGTTTGGATAATTTAGGTAGCAAGATTTCTTGCGCGCAATGACTAGGGCTTGGATTAAATATGTCCATAGTGTGGCCTATTCGCAATTAGTGAAAATGACGATTCAGTCATAATAACTCTAAATCGTTGGTTCGTAGGGTAAATGGATAATTGGGTCACTTTGGTTTGTTAATTACGATCCGACCCCTAGTTGTCTCGGCTTCGGGTAGATCTTTAATTTAGTTGTGGTTGTTTTGATTAGTCAGTGATAGGTCCGCTAGATTTAGGCCTTATGTGAACAAATCACAAGGTTATACTCGATGATTAAGTGATCGGGCGAATTCGTTAACTTTGGCTCACAACAAGCATTAAGGGTCGGTTAGTGACAATGCGAGCAAATTATAGCGAAAATTTTTCAAAGGTCTTTGGTTGCAAAACAATGAAAATACAGGTTATGCAACTAGTTCGAGAAGTAGTAGGCCAAGTTTTTGAATCTACTAACGACCTAAGTTGATCATTTTACTCCTTTCTCTACATTCCATGGTTTGGATCTAAGATTGATCCAATGATCACGGGAAAATCATGGTTATATACATGAATTACACCATAAAAAACTTCAGATAATCAAATCTACCATTGAATCTTAGCATAGGCAGTGGGGTTGTATGATTTAAAGTGGTGGGGGCCCATTGATCTACCACTTAATCATTGGTAGGCCTAGTATCTAAGGTTAGATTAGATTCCATTTCTTATTTTTGGTGTTCAGATTAAGGTCCAAAGGTGGGGTCCATCAAGATGCACAATAAATCAAGGGTTCTAATTCAGGGTATATATTGACTTAGTAATTTAAATAATATTAAATCATTCTATCTTGATCTTTGATAAGATCATATTATCCAATCTAAACAAAATCATGGTGGGGCCTACTAAGATGGTAGGTATCATATGAGGTAGGGCTCATATAGTCATCTTGTTTTAAATATAAAATACTCAAAAAATATACTTTTATGGGATCGAGTCTATACTAACCACAAGTCACTCTTGTAGCGGGCCTTTTACTAAATTAAAGGGTTGATTTGTTATTGAGAAATTTCCTACTGTACGATCCATTTATGGTTCACCAGCCATTTGAAGCCACCTCTTTTTAAGCTTCCAAGAATACTCCCGTGTACGGCCGACTTTTCAAGGGACCAAAACACCCCCGTCATTCATTCCTTCCCGAGGCCGATTGGCCAGGGTGCGAAGACGAGCGCTGACGCTCCTCGACATGGCCCCACAATGATGTATTTATTATATCCACACCGTTCATCCATATTTCGAGATCATTTCAGAGCATTATTGGAAAAAAAGAATCATATCCAAAGATCAACTGGACCACACCACAAATAGCAGCGGGAAACTTGATTCTCACTGTTAAAAATTTCTTAGGGCCACCATAACATATATTTTCCATCCAATCTATTCATAAGGTCACAAAGACCTGGATGAAGAGTAAAAACAAATTTCATATTGATCTAAAACTTCTGTGACCCTGAAAGGATTTCAATGGTAGACGTTCAATCCTCCACTGCCTTTTACGGTGTGGTCCATTTGATAGCTATATCTGTCTTATTTTTCGTCTCAAGCCTTAATACGAGTTCGCCAAATAGATGGACGGTTTGGATATAACACATACATCATAATAGGACCCACAAAACGTGGTGGGGATTACAACAGCAAAAAAAATAAATAATAATAATAATAATAAATAAATAAAACCAGGAACTTAAGGCTATGGGGTTTTCTATGGCTACCATTATAACCGTAGCCATAGCCCTTGCCCCTGCCATTTTGATATGTCCTTTCATATGTATTGAAGGTCTTTCGATATTTCTTTCGATATGCATGGAAGGTCTTTCGATTAATCGAAAAAGGTCGAGAACTGTCCAGCGAGTCTTCCTCAAAAATCTTGCAATTTTCAAGGTAATTTTACCAATAGCTACGGATTATAACCGTAGTCATAGTTGTAGTCTGTGTCAATCAATGAATTATTATTATTATTATTTATTATTTATTTTTTTACATGGAGAACTTTATTCTACCTACAATTTTCTCTAATACACACACACACACACACACACACACACACACACACACACATATATATATATATATATAAAAGCATATAAAAAAAAATTTCTTTCTTTTTTTCATTTATTTCTTTATTCATTTAACAAGAATATCTTAAAAACCAAAATTAGTTACTTGACGTACCCTATATGATTTTGGGGTAGGAGAAGCTATTTTAGCCAACCAACCTAGTTATTTTTCAAGATTCCATTAGGTCGATGGTCAAAAGTCCATTTCATTCACTTCGCGGTCAATTTCAATCCGGTCGTGGTCAATTTCGTTCATTTCATTTACTTCGCCATCATTTTTATACATTTCATGGTCATTCCCGGAGATTCCGTGTTGATTCACGGTCATTTCCACGCATTTCACGGTCAATTCCCTTCACTTCACGGTCATTTCCACGCATTTCACGGTCAATTCGCTTCACGATCATTTCTATGCATTTCATGGTCATTCTTGACGATTCCGTGTTGATTCATGGTCATTTCCACGCATTTCACGGTTTATTTCCTTCACTTCACGGTCATTTCCACGCATTTCACGGTCAATTCGCTTCACTTCACGGTCATTTCCATGCATTTCATGGTCAATTCGCTTCACTTCACGGTCATTTCCATGCATTTCACAATCATTCTCGACGATTCCGTGTTGATTCAAGGTCATTTCCATACATTTCACGGTCAATTCCCTTCACTTCACGGTCATTTCCACGCATTTCACAGTCAATTTACTTCACTTCACGGTCATTTCCATGCATTTCACAGTCATTCCTGATGATTATGTGTTGATTCACGATCATTTCCACGCATTTTACAGTCAATTTGCTTCACATCACGGTCATTTCCATGCATTTCATGGTCATTCCTGACGATTATGTGTTGATTCACGATCATTTCCACGCATTTTACAGTCAATTTGCTTCACATCACGGTCATTTCCATGCATTTCACGGTCATTCCTAGCGATTCCGTGTTATTCACAGTCATTTCCGCGCATTTCACGGTCAATTCCCTTCACTTCACGGTCATTTCCACGCATTTCACGGTCAATTCGCTTCACTTCACGGTCATTTCCATGCATTTCACGGTCAATTCGCTTCACTTCACGGTCATTTCTATGCATTTCACGGTCATTCCTGGTGATTCCGTGTTGATTCAAGCGAATTGACCGTGAAATGCATGGAAATGACCGTGAAGTGAAGGGTGACCATGAAATACGTGGAAATGACCGCGAAGTGAAGGGAATTGACCATGAAATGCATGAAAATGACCATGAATCAACACGGAATCACTAAATGCATAGAAATGACTGTGAAGTGAAGGGAATTGACTGTGAAATGCGTCGAAATGACCATGAAGTGAAGGGAATTGACGGTAAAGTACGTGGAAATGACCGTGAATCAACACGGAATCACCGGGAATGACTGTGAAATGCATGGAAATGACCGTGATGTGAAGCAAATTGACCGTGAAATGCGTGGAAATGACTGCGAAGTGAAGAGAATTGACCGTGAAATGCATGGAAATGACCGTTTATCAACACGAAATAACCGAGAATGACCGTGAAATGCATAGAAATGACCATGAAGTGAAATGAATTGACCGTGAAATGTGTGGAAATGACCGTGAAGTGAAGGGAATTGACCGTGAAATGCGTGGAAATGACTGTGAATCAACACGGAATTGCCGTGAATGACCGTGAAATGCATAGAAATGACTGTGATGTGAAGCGAATTGATCATGAAATGCGTGGAAATGACCGTGAATCAACACTGAATCGTCGGGAATGACCGTGAAATGCATGGAAATGACTGTGATGTGAAGCAAATTGACCGTGAAATGCGTGGAAATGACCATGCAGTGAAGGGAATTGACCGTGAAATGCGTGGAAATGACCGTGAATCAACACGGAATCGTTAGGAATGACTGTAAAATGCATGAAAATGACGGTGAAGTAAAGCGAATTGACTGTGAAATGCGTGGAAATGACTGTGAAGTGAAGGGTATTGACCGTGAAATGCGTGGAAATGACCGTGAAGTGAAGGGAATTGACCGTGAAATGTGTGGAAATGACTATGAATCAACACGGAATCACCGGGAATGACCGTGAAATGCTTAGAAATGGCCATGAAGTGAAGCGAATTGATCGTGTAATGTGTGCAAATGACCGTGAAGTGAAGGGAATTGACCGTGAAATGTGTGGAAATGACCATGAATCAACACGGAATCATCGGGAATGACCGTGAAATGCATAGAAATGACCGTGAAGTGAAGCGAATTGACCGTGAAATGCGTGGAAATGACCGTGAAGTGAAGGGAATTGACTATGAAATGCGTGGAAATGACTGGAATCAACACGGAATCGCCAGGAATGACCGTGAAATGCATAGAAATGACCTTGAAGTAAAGCGAATTGACCGTGAAATGCGTGGAAATGACTGTGAAGTGAAGGGAATTGACAGTGAAATGCGTGGAAATGACCGTGAATCAACACGAAATCGTCGGGAATGACCATGAAATGCATGGAATTGATTACGAAGTAAATGAAATGAACGAAATTGACTGTGAACGGATTGAAATTGACTGCGAAGTGAATGAAATGAATTTTTGATCATCGACCTAATGGAATCTTGAAAAATAACAAGGTTGGTTGGCTAAAGTAGCTTCTCCTACCCCAAAATCATATAGGGTACGTCAAGTAACTAATTTTGGTTTATAAGATATTCTTGTTAAATGAATAAAGAAAGAAACGAAAAAATGAGAGAAAAAAAATTTATATGCTCATATATATATATATATATATATATATATATATATATATATATATATATATATATATGAGAAAATTGTAAGTAGAATAAATTTCTCCGTGTAAAAAATAAAAAAAATTAAATTTTTTTTTTTCATAGATTGGCTCAAATTATAGTTATAGCTACAGTTATAATCCATAGCTATTGGTAAAATCACCTTCGATACATATCGAATACTCTTCGATATATATTGAAAATTGTAGGATTTTTGAGGCAAACTCACTGGATAGTTCTGAACCTTTTTCGATTAATTGAATGACTTTTGATTCATATCGAAACACCTTCGATACACATAAAGGGACATAGCAAAATGGCAGGGGCTACGGTTATAATCCGTAGCTACAGAAAAGAACATAGCCTTGGTTTCCTGGTTTATTTATTTATTATTATTTTATTTTATTTTTTGCTGCCGTAATCCCACCGCTTTTCGTGGGTCCTATTATGAGGTATGTGTTATATCCAAACCGTCTATCTATTTGGCAAACTTGTATTAAGGCTTGAGACGAAAAATAAGACAGATCTAACTATCAAGTGGACCACAATAAAATTTTTAACAGTGAAAATCAATTTTCCCGCTGCTCTTTGTGGTGTGGTCCAGTTGATCTTTGGATATGAATTTTTTTTTTTTTTTTTTGGGATAATGCTCCGAAATGATCTTGAAATATGGATGAACGTTGTGGATATAATAAATACATAACTGTGGGGCCATGTCACTTTGATATCTTTTGAACCGTTCGTACAACTCGGAGTTCGAGGAGCGTCAGCCTTCAACTTGACTAGGCGATCTGCTTCCGGAAAGAAAGAAGGGGCATTTTCAACCTGAGAAATGGGGCCGTACAGCTGGGCCTTATTCTTGGGAAGTAAAAAAGCAAGTGGGCTTAAAAAGGTTGTGGGCCATATGCTGGTCGTACAGTTGGAAATTTCTCTTTGTTATTCTTAATATTTGGGAACTCCAATTTAATAAAATGAATTGGATATCTCTTCTTTTGCTATGTGAGGCCTATCAGATAAGATTGGGATTAATTATACCATTGATCAATGGTTATAATCATAGATCCAATTAGATCTGTCTTAGATCACATTCACGAGTCCATCTGTACAATTATTCTACATCTATACTTTCCAATAGGTGCATTTTATAAACACATGATAAGATTATGTAGTGGGGCGCATTTGTAGGATCAAATCCAAATGATCTTACTACACTAGATCAATCTCTTGTATAGGAAAACTATGGTCCATATCGGTTTCAAAATTCACATCATCAGAATCTATTAATCATAATTTGATTATCCTTCATTGGATATAGTCCACAAGAATCTACCGATCTAAATAAAATCACTTATATCATACATATTTTCACAATGATCAAGATAAGAAAAAAAAAACATTGGTCCACTAAACCATACAAGGGAAAGTTTTTTTTTTTTTTTTTTAATAAATCATTACAAAAGTCGCTCATGAGGGGTCCACCGCTCACGTGGCGGCACCCCAAAGGGTGACTGCCCACGTGACAGAGTGTAGGGCCCACCACGCTACCCACATGGTCAACGTGTGGCGCTTATATGTCTGTCCATGTGGACAGTGTGTGGGGCCAACACGACTGCCCACGTGGACAGTGTGTGGGTCCCACATGCCTGGCCAAGTGGCACGGCCCACACGACTGCCATGTGATAGGCGTGGTTCCCGCCACAAAATGGTCGTCTCTCCTCCTTTCTCTAGTGTAAGGTTGCCCAAGATAGGATTTTAGGATAGATTCGTTATCATGGGATATACTATGTTTTTAGCCTTTGAGAAATTTGCGAGAATACGACCCATTTATGGCCCATTTAAGCCCACCTCATTTTCCCTTGCAAGAATATGCCCCAGCTGTACGGACGCCTTTCCAAAGGTCGAAAATGCCCCGGCTTTTTCCTCCAAGCGGATCGGCTGGTGCTCGAAGACCAGTGTTGACGCTCCTCGAACTCCTACGAACGATTCAAAAGAGATCAACGTTACATGGGCCCCACAGTTATGTATTTATTATATCCACAACGTTCATCCATATTTTGAGATCATTTCGAACCATTATGCAAAAAAAAAAAACATATCCAGAGAGCAACTGGACCACACCACAAAGAGCAGCAGAAAATTGATTTTCACCGTTGAAACTTTTGTAGGGCCCACCGTAACATTTATATTTCATCTAATCTATTCATAAGATCGCAAATACCTGGTTGAAGAGGAAATTTTTTTTTAAATAATGATCCAAAACTTCTGTAACCGGTAAAAGGGTTTAAATGGTAGACGTTCAATTCCCCACTCCCATTTAAAGTGTGGTCCACTTGATAGTTAGATCTAACTTATTTTCCACCTCAAGCATTAATATGAGTTCGTCAAATAGATGGACGGTTTGGATATAACATAGACCTTATGATGGGACCCAAAAAAAATAAAGATTCGACATTGAAAAAAAAAATCTGAATTTTATTTTTTTGATACAAATTTTTAGCTACGGATTATAACCGTAGCTAAATTAACTAAAATCCGTAGCTAAAGAGGCCTCTCTAGGGTGGGTGCGCCAAGCTAGCGGCCCCCCACGCGGCCGCGCCACTCGCTGACCTATCCGGCCCATGGCCGCGCCCGTCTGGCGGGGCCACGCCCAATGGGCGGTCCTATGGCTACGGATTATAGCCGTAGCTATTGAGCATAGTGCAGTTTTTTTAAGTTTGTTTGTTTGTTTTTTTTTTTTTTTTTTTTATTATTTTTACATGGAAAACTTTATTCTACCACTAATTTTCTCTAACACATATTTATATAAATATGTATATATAAGCGTATACAATTTTTTTTCCCTTTTTCATTTCTTTCTTTATTCATTTGACAAGAATATATTCTAAACTAAAATTAGTTACTTCATGTACCCTATATGATTTTGGGGTAGGAGAAGCTACTTTAGCCAACCAACCTGGTTAATTTTCAAGATTCCATCAGATCGATGGTCGAAAATCCATTTCATTCACTTAGTGGTCAATTTCATTCATGACCGTGAAGTGAAGGGGCATGACTGTGAAATGCGCCGGAAATGACCATGAAGTGCATGGAAATGAGCGTGAAGTGAGGCGAATGGACCGTGAAATGCACGGAAATGACCGTGAAGTGAAGGGGCATGACCATGAAATGCGCCAAAATGACTGTGAATTAACACGGAATTGGCGAGAATGACCGTGATAAGCATGAAAATAACCGTAAAGTGAAGCGATTGGACCGCGAAATGCATGGAAATGACCTTGAAGTGAAGGGGCATGACCGTGAAATACTTCGAAATGACCGTGAATCAACACGGAAGAGGCGGCAATGACCGTGATATGCATGGAAATGACCATGAAGTGTAGTGATTGTACCGTGAAATGCATGGAAATGACCGTGTGAAGGGGCGTGATCGTGAAATGCGTTGAAATGACCGTGAATCAACACGGAATAGGCGGGATCAGGATTGGGTTTAGGTTTGGGTTTTCAAGTTTAGGTTTACCTTTTGGTTAGGGAGTTGGGATTAGGATTAGGTGTAGGTTTAGGTTTAGGGATTTGAGAATAAGTTCATGTTTTAAGTTATAGGTTATAGCTTTAGGTTAAGGTTATAGGTTATAGGTTATAAGTTTAGGTTTAGGTTTAGGTTATAGGTTTAGGGATTTAAGAATAGGTTTAGGTTATAGGTTATAGGTTATAGGTTAAGGTTTAGGTTATAGGTTAAGCTTTAGGTTTAGGTTTAGGCTAAGGTTTAGGTTATAGATTATAGGTTATAGATTTAGGTAATTGAGAATAAGTTAAGGTTTAGGTTTAGGTTATAGGTTATAGGGTATAGGTTTAGGTTATAGGTTATACATTTAGGTTATAGGTTAAAGGTTTAGGTTTAGATTTAGGTTATAGGTTAAAGGTTTAGTTTTGGGATTTGAGAATAGGTTTAGGTTAAGGTTAAAGGTTAGGTTAATGTTATAGGTTTAGGTTTAGGTTTAGGTTATAGGTTTAGATTTGAGAATAGGTTTAGGTTATAACTATAGGTTTAGGTTAGGTTGTAGGTTAAGGTTTAGGAATTGAGTTTCGGTGATATGTTTAGGTTATAGGTTATAGGTTTAGGTTAAGGTTTAGGTTGTAGTTATAGGTTTTGGGATTTGAGAATAGATTTAGGTTATAAGTATAGGTTTAGGTTTAGGAATTCGGGTTCGGTTTCGGGTTTATGTTTGAATTTAGGTTATAGGTTATAGGTTTATGTTAAGGTTTAAGTTTAGGTTATAAGGTTTGGGATTTGAGAATAGGTTTAGGTTAGGGTGTAGATTAAGGTTTAGGGAAATGACCATGAAGTGAAGGGGCATGACCGTGAATCAACACGGAATATGCGGGAATGATCGTGATATGCATGGAAATGGGGGTGAAGTGAAGCGATTGGACCGCGAAATGCACGGAAGTGACCGTGAAGTGAAGACGCGGGACCGTAAAATGCGTCAAAATTACCGTGAATCAACACGAAATATGCGGGAATGATCGTGATATACATAGAAATGGGGGTGAAGTGAAGCGATTGGACCACGAAATGCACGGAAGTGACCGTGAAGTGAAGACGCGGGACCGTGAAATGCGTCGAAATGACCGTGAATCAACACGGAATATGCGGGAATGACCGTGATATGAATGAAAATGATTGTGAAGTGAGGCGATTGGACCGTGAAATGTGCGGAACTGACCATGAAGTGAAGACGTGGGACCATGAAATGCGTCAAAATCACCGTGAATCAACACGAAATATGCGGGAATGATCGTGATATGCATGGAAATAGGGGTGAAGTGAAGCGATTGGACCGCAAAATTCACGGAAGTGACCATGAAGGGAAGACGCGGGACCGTGAAATGCGTTGAAATCACCGTGAATTAACACGGAATATGCAGGAATGATCGTGATATACATGGAAATAGGGGTGAAGTGAAGCGATTGGACCGCAAAATGCATGGAAGTGACCGTGAAGTGAAGACGCGGGACCGTGAAATGCATCGAAATGACCGTGAATCAACACGGAATATACGGGAATGACCGTGATATGCATGGAAATAGGGGTGAAGTGAACCGATTGGACCGCGAAATGCGCAAGTGACCGTGAAGTGAAGATGTGGGACCGTGAAGTGCGTCGAAATGATCGTGAATCAACACAGAATATGCGGGAATGACCGTGATATGCATGAAAATAGGGGTGAAGTGAAGCGATTGGACCGTAAAATGCGCGGAAGTAACCGTGAAGTGAAGATGCGGGACCGTGAAGTGCGTCGAAATGACCGTGAACCAACACGGATATGAGAGAATGATCGTGATATACATGGAAATAAAGGTGAAGTGAAGCGATTGGACCGCGAAATGCATGGAAGTGACCGTGAAGTGAAGACGCGGGACCGTGAAATGCGTCGAAATGACCGTGAATCAACACGAATATACGGGAATAACCGTGATATGCATGGAAATGGGAGTGAAGTGAACCGATTGGACCGCAAAATGCGCGGAAGTGACCGTGAAGTGAAGATGCGGGACCGTGAAGTGCGTCGAAATGACCGTGAATCAACACGGAATATGCGGGAATGACCGTGATGTGCATGAAAATAGGGGTGAAGTGAAGCGATTGGACCGTAAAATGCGCAGAAGTAACCGTGAAGTGAAGATGCGGGACCGTGAAGTGCGTCGAAATGACCATGAATCAACACGGAATATGCGGGAATGACCGTGATATGCATGGAAATGGGGGTGAAGTGAAGCGATTGGGCCACAAAATACACGGAAGTGACCGTGAAGTGAAATGCACAGAAATGACCGTGTATTGGCCGCATGCATTTTGCGGTCCAATCGCTTCACTTCACCCCCATTTCCATGCATATCATGATCATTCCCGCATATTCCGTGTTGATTCACGGTCATTTCGACGCATTTCACGGTCCCGCGTCTTCACTTCACGGTCACTTCCGTGCATTTTGCGGTCTAATCGCTTCACTTCACCTCCATTTTCATGCATATCACGATCATTCCCACATATTCCGTGTTGATTCACGATCATTTCGACGCATTTCATGGTCCCACATCTTCACTTCACCGTCACTTTCCCGCATTTCGCGGTCCAATCGGTTCACTTCACCCCCATTTCCATGCATATCACGGTCATTCCCGTATATTCTGTGTTGATTCACGATCATTTCGACGCATTTCACGGTCCCGTGTCTTCACTTCACGGTCACTTCCGTGCATTTCGCGGTCCAATCGCTTCACTTCACCCCTATTTCTATGTATATCACGATCATTCCCGCATATTCCATGTTGATTCACGGTGATTTCGACGCATTTCACGATCTCGCATCTTCACTTCATGGTCACTTCCGTGCATTTCGCGGTCCAATCGCTTCACTTCACCCCTATTTCCATGCATATCACGATCATTCCCGCATATTTCGTATTGATTCACGGTGATTTCGACACATTTCACGGTCCCACGTCTTCACTTCATGGTCAGTTTCGCACATTTTGCGGTCCAATCGCCTCACTTCACAATCATTTTCATTCATATCACGGTCATTCCCGCATATTCCGTGTTGATTCACGGTCATTTTGACGCATTTCACGGTCCCGCGTCTTCACTTCACGGTCACTTCCGTGCATTTCGTGGTCCAATCGCTTCACTTCACCCCCATTTCCATGTATATCACGGTCATTCCCGCATATTCCGTGTTGATTCACGGTCATTTCGACGCATTTTGTGGTCCCGCGTCTTCACTTCACGGTCACTTCCGTGCATTTCGCGGTCCAATCGCTTCACTTCACCCCCATTTCCATGCATATCACGATCATTCCCGCATATTCTGTGTTGATTCACGGTGATTTCGACGCATTTTGTGGTCCCGCGTCTTCACTTCACGGTCACATCCATGCATTTTGCAGTCCAATTGCTTCACTTCACCCCATTTCCATGCATATCACGATCATTCCCGCATATTCTGTGTTGATTCACGGTGATTTCGACGCATTTTGCGGTCCCGCGTCTTCACTTCACGGTCATTTCCCTAAACCTTAATCCACTCCCTAACCTAAACCTATTCTTAAATCCTAAAACCTATAACTTAAACCTAAACCTTAACATAAACCTATAACCTATAACCTAAACCCGAACATAAACCCGAACCCGAATTCCTAAACCTAAACCGTTGATTATAACTTAAATCTATTCTTAAATCCCAAAACCTATAACTACAACCTAAACCTATAAACCTATAACCTATAACCTAAACATATAACCTAAACTCAATTCCCTAAACCTTAACCTACAACCTAACCTAAACCTATACTTATAACCTAAACCTATTCTCAAATCTAAATTTATAACCTAAACCTAAACCTAAACCTATAACATTAACTTAAACCTTTAACCTAAACTTATTACCTTTACTTGAACCTATTCTCAAATCCCAAAACCTAAACCTTTAACCTATAACCTAAACGTATAACCTATAACCTAAACCCAAACATAAACCTATACCACTCGTAACCTATAACCTAAACCTAAACCTTAACTTATTCTCAATTTCCTAAATCTATAACCTATAATCTATAACCTAAACCTTAGCCTAAACCTTAACCTATAACCTATAATCTAAACCTATTCTTAAATCCCTAAACCTAAACCTAAACCTAAACCTTAACCTCTAACCTATAACCTATAACCTTAACCTAAACCTATAACCTATAACCTAAAACCTGAACATATTCTCAAATCCCTAAACCTAAACCTACACCTAATCCTAATCTCAACTCCCTAACCTAAACGTAAACCTAAACTTGAAAACCCAAACCTAAACCCGATCCTGATCCCGCCTATTCCGTGTTGATTCACGGTCATTTCGACGCATTTCACGGTCACGCCCCTTCACTTCACGGTCATTTCCATGCATTTATCGGTCCAATCACTACACTTCACGGTCATTTCCATGCATATCACGGTCATTGCCGCCTCTTCCGTGTTGATTCACGGTCATTTCGGCGCATTTCACGGTCATGCCCCTTCACTTCACGGTCATTTCCGCACATTTCGCGGTCTAATCGCTTCACTTCACGGTCATTTCCATGCATATCATGGTCATTCCGCTATTCCGTGTTGATTCACGGTCATTTCGACGCATTTCATGGTCATGCCCCTTCACTTCATGGTCATTTCCGTGCATTTCGCGGTCCAATCGCTTCACTTTACGGTTATTTTCATGCATATCACGGTCATTCTCGCCGATTCCGTGTTGATTCACGGTCATTTCGACGCATTTCACGGTGAAGTGTAGCAATTGGACCGTGAAATGCGCGCCGTGAAATGCGCGGAAATGACCGTGAAGTGAAGGGGCATGACCGTGAAATGCGGCGAAATGACCGTGAATCAACACGGAATAAGTGGGAATGACCATAATATGCATGGAAATGACCATGAAGTGAAGGGAATTGACCGTGAAATGCGCTGAAATAACCGTGAAGTGAAGGGGCATGACCGTGAAATGCGTCGAAATATCCGTGAATCAACACGAAATAGGCGGGAATGATTGTGATATGCATGGAAATCACGGTCATTCCCGTCTATTCCATGTTGATTCATGGTCATTTCGACGCATTTCATGGTCATGCCCCTTCACTTCACGATCATTTTCGCGCATTTCACGGTCAATTTGCTTCACTTCATGGTCATTTCCATGCATTTCACGGTCATTCCGCCTATTTCGTGTTGATTCACGGTCATTTCGACGCATTTCACGGTGAAGTGTAGTGATTGGACCGTGAAATGCGCGAAAATGACCGTGAAGTGAAGGGGCATGACCGTGAAATGCGACGAAATGACCGTGAATCAACACGGAATAGGTGGGAATGACCGTGATATGCATGGAAATGACCATGAAGTGACGCGAATTGACCGTGAAATGCATGGAAATGATCGTGAAGTGAAGGGAATTGACCGTGAAATGAGCGGAAATGACCGTGAATCAACACGGAATAGACGGAAATGACCATGATTTCCATGCATATCACAGTCATTCCCGCCTATTCCGTGTTGATTCACGGTCATTTCGGCGCATTTCACGGTCATGCCCCTTCACTTCACTATCATTTTCACGCATTTCACGGTCAATTCGCTTCACTTCACAGTCATTTCCATGCATATCATGGTCATTCCCACTTATTTCGTGTTGATTCACAGTCATTTCGCCGCATTTCACGGTGAAGTGTAGCGATTGGATCGTGAATTGCGCGGAAATGCCCGTGAAGTGAAGGAGCATGACCGTGAAATGAGCCAAAATGACCGTGAATCAACACGAAATAGGTGGGAATGACCGTGATATGCATGGAAATAGGTGGGAATGACCGTGATATGCATGGAAATGATCGTGAAGTGAAGGGAATTGACCATGAAATGCGCAGAAATAACCGTGAATGGGATCAATTTTAAGGTAATGATGGTGATGTCAGTGGATTGTCTTAAGATCCATGGTATTGCTATATCCCAGGATCAGATCACCCAGTTTGTTTGGCACGCCCGGCCAATCCCGGATTTAATTTCCAATAACATCCAATCCCTACCAATCCGCCTGGCCAAACGGGCCCTAAGGTAATGATGGTAGTGTCAGTGGATTGGTTTAAGATCCATGGGATTGCTATATCCCTAACAAGTTCACCGGTCTTTTGGCACATCAGGCATATCCTGGGATTTTACCTTCCACTCCTTCCAACCAAGGGATGAGATCAATTTTAAGGTAATGATGGTGATGTCAATGGATTGTTTTAAGATCCATGGGATTGCTTATATCCCGGGACAAGTTCACAAGGTCTGTTTGGCTCATCATGCATATCCCGGGATCTCGCGATCCCATTCCTCCTAATACCGTGGGATTGGTTCGGCCAACAGGCCCTAAAGGTAATGATGGTGATGTCAGTGGATTGTCTTCAGATCCATGGGATTGCTATCTCCCGAGATCAGGATCTCGTGTCTGTTTGGCTCGCCTAGCCAATCTTAGGATCTATCTTCCAATCCCATCCAATTTACGCGGCCAAACAGGCCTTATATGATTTTGGGGTAGGAGAAGCTACTTTAACCAACCAACCTGGTTATTTTCCAAGATTCCATTTGGTCGATGGTCAAAAATTCATTTCATTCACTTAGCGGTCAATTTCATTCCATCAGGTCCTGGGATTTGAGAATAGGTTTAGGTTATAAGTATAGGTTTAGGTTTAGGAATTCGGGTTCGGGTTCAGGTTTATCTTCGGGTTTAGGTTATAGCTAGGTTTCGGTTTAGGTTATAGGTTATAGGTTTAGTTATAGATTTTGGGATTTGAGAATAGGTTTAGGTTATAAGTATAGTTTTAGGTTTAGGAATTCGGGTTCGGTTCGATTTATCTTCGGTTTAGGTTATAGCTAGGTTTCGGTTTAGGTTATAGGTTATAGGTTTAGTTATAGATTTTGGGATTTGAGAATAGGTTTAGGTTATAAGTATAGGTTTAGGTTAGGGTGTAGATTAAGGTTTAGGGAAATGACCGTAAAGTGAAGGGGGTATGACCGTGAAATGCGTCGAAATGACTGTGAATCAACACGGAATAGGCGGGAATGACCGTGATATGCATGGAAAATGATTGTGAAGTGAGGCAATTGGACCGCAAAATACGCGAAAGTGACTGTGAAGGGTCATGACCGTGAAATGCATTGAAATGATCGTGAATCAAAGAGAAATAGGTGGGAATGACCGTGATATGCATGGAAATGGGGGTGAAGTGAAATGATTGGACCGCAAAATGTATGGAAGTGACCATGAAGTGAAGACACGGGACCGCGAAATGCGTCGAAATGACCGTGAATCAACACGAAATATGCAGGAATGATCGTGATATGCATGGAAATGGGGGTGAAGTGAAACGATTGGACCGTAAAATGCACGGAAGTGACCGTGAAGTGATGACACGGGACCGCGAAATGCTTCGAAATGACCATGAATCAACACGGAATATGCGGGAATGACCGTGATATGCATGGAAATGGGGGTGAAGTGAACCGATTGGACCGCAAAATGCGCGAAAGTGACCGTGAAGTGAAGATGCGGGACCGTGAAGTGCGTCGAAATGACCGTGAATCAACATGGAATAGGCGGGAATGACCGTGATATGCATGAAAAAGGAGGTGAAGTGAAGCGATTGGACCGCGAAATGCACGGAAGTGACCGTAAAGTGAAGACGCGGGATCATGAAGTGCGTCGAAATGACCGTGAATCAACACGGAATATGCGGGAATGACCGTGATATGCATGGAAATGGGGGTGAAGTGAACCGATTGGACCGCAAAATACGCGGAAGTGACGGTGAAGTGAAGACGCGGGACCGTGAAGTGCGTCGAAATGACCGTGAATGAACACGGAATATGCGGGAATGACCGTGATATGCATGGAAAATGAGGTGAAGTGAAGCGATTGGACCGCAAAATGCACGGAAGTGACTATAAAGTGAAGATGCGAGACCGTGAAGTGCGTCGAAATGACCGTGAATCAACACGGAATATGTGGGAATGACCGTGATATGCATGGAAATGGGGTTGAAGTGAAGCAATTAGACCGCAAAATGCGCGGAAGTGACCGTGAAGTGAAGATGCGGGACCGTGAAATGCGTCGAAATGACCGTGAATCAACACAGAATATGCGGGAATGATCGTGATATGCATGGAAATGGGGGTGAAGTGAAGCGATTGGTAAGCGAAATGCATGCGGCCAATACACGGTCATTTTTGTGCATTTCACTTCACAGTCACTTCCGTGTATTTTTCAATCCAATCGCTTCACTTCACCCCCATTTTCATGCATATCACGTTCATTCCCGCATATTCCGTGTTGATTCACGGTCATTTCGATACATTTCACGGTCCCACGTATTCACTTCACGGTCACTTCCGTGCATTTCGCGGTCCAATCGCTTGACTTCACCCCCATTTCCATGCATATCACGATCATTCCTGCATATTTCGTGTTGATTCACGGTCATTTCGACGCATTTCACGGTCCCGCGTCTTCACTTCACCGTCACGTTCGCGTATTTCGCAATCCAATCGGTTCACTTCACCCCCATTTTCATGCATATCACGATCATTCCCGCATATTCTGTGTTGATTCACGGTCATTTCGATGCATTTCATGGTCCCACGTCTTCACTTCACGGTCACTTCCATGCATTTCGCGGTCCAATCGATTCACTTCACCCCCATTTCCATGTATATCACGACCATTCCCGCATATTCCGTCCTGATTCACGGTGATTTCGACGCATTTCGCGGTCCCGCATCTTTACTTCACGGTCAGTTCCGCATATTTCGCGGTCCATTCACCTCACTTCACACTCATTTCCATGCACTTCACGGTCATTTCCGGCGCATTTCATAGTCATGCCCCTTCACTTCACGGTCATGAATGAAATTGACTGCTAAGCAAATGAAATGGATTTTCAACCATCAACCTGATGGAATCTTGGAAAATAACCAGGTTGGTTGGCTAAAGTAGCTTCTCCTACCCCAAAATCATATAGGGTACATGAAGTAACTAATTTAAGTTTAGAAGATATTTTTATCAAATGAATAAAGAAAGAAATGAAAAAGGGAAAAACAAAAAATTCCAGCCATTTATATACATATTTATATAAATATGTGTTAGAGAAAATTAGTGGTAGAATAAAGTTTTCCATGTAAAAAAAAAAAAAAAAAAAAAAAAAAAACAAACAAACTTAAAAAACTACACTATGGTCAATAGCTACGGCTATAATCCGTAGCCATAGGACCCGGCCGTGGGTGGCCCGCTTGACAGGGCGCGCCCCGCCGGATAGGTCAGCGAGTGGCGCGGCCGGGCGGGGGGGCCGCTAGCTTGGCGCGCCCACCATGGAGAGGCCTCTTTAGCTACGGATTTCAGCTACGGTTATAATCCGTAGCTAAAAATCTGTATAAAAAAAAATAAAATTCAGATTTTTTTTTTCAATGTCGAATCTTTATTTTTTTTGGGTCCCATGATGAGGTCTATGTTATATCCAAACCGTCCATCTATTTGACGAACTCATATTAATGCTTGAGGTGGAAAATAAGTTACATCTAACTATCAAGTGGACCACACTTTAAATGGGAGTGGGGAATTGAACGTCTACCATTTAAACCCTTTTACCGGTTATAGAAGTTTTGGATCATTATTAAAAAAAAAAATTCCTCTTCAACCAGGTATTTGTGACTTTATGAATAGATTGGATGGAATATAAATGTTATGGTGGGCCCTACAAAAGTTTCAAGCTGCTCTTTGTGGTGTGGTCCAGTTGCTCTCTGGATATGATTTTTTTTTTTTTTTGCATAATGCTTCGAAATGATCTCAAAATATGGATGAACATTGTGGATATAATAATTACATAACTGTGGGGCCCATGTAACGTTGTGGATATAATATGGATGAACGTTGTACATTTTTTTTACCCCTACTTTTTCAATTTTAGTCCATTCTCTCATTTACGCCCAAAAACACGTCCAGACTCACGTCTATCAACCCTATATCTTCTTTTCACGTATTTTTTTCACTAAATCACCATATAATCTTCATTTTCTTCACTAAATCGCCATATAATCTTCATCATACTATCACATTACATCTTCCCTGTTACATTCTCCTCGAGCCCAGTTGCATTCTTTTTACGAATGCACGTGAAATGTTGAAGACCTTTCTCCAAAGTATGTGTTTCACATCAACGCACTCGTATTCTTTTTCTCGAACATGGATTTCACTGAGTGTTAGGGAGTGATTGTAGTTCGCGGTCAACTACCTTGAATTTAAATTCTAGGTAAATTCGTAACTATTTACATAGAAGACCATGGTCAATTTCACGTGGTCAATATCATGCATTGCTGAGTCAATTTTACGTGACTATCCAATTAGATGAAGTATCGTGGTCAATTTCACTCACTTTCCGGTCAATATTATATATTGAATACATCCGTTACTTTCTTTGAGCCCGTTTGGTTTTCCATAATCCAGGTAAATCACCGTAAAGAAGTAATCATTACATTTGTTCACTTGTTTGGAAATGAGTGACTAATTTCACCTAGAAAACCGGTCCGAAAATGTTGCCTTAAATCCATGGGCCCACCATAATGTATATAATATATCCGCGTTGTCCATCCGTTTATTTAGAATATTTTGAGGCTAGATCCGAATAAATTCGGAAGATCTAATGTTCAATTGGCCCACATGAAAGGAAACAATGGATTTAATTTTGTCCACTATTGAAAGTTAGAATTTACCTGGTCCCACATTGAGGTTTATTCACCATCTAACCCATTCATAGGGTCACATGGACATGGATAAGTGAAAAGTATAAATATAAGCCTGATCTAAAATTTGTACGGCCCTCAACAAGTTTTTAATGGTAGGCATTCAATTCTCATGATTTCGTATGGTGTGGTCCACTTAACGTTTTGATTTGCCTAATTTTTGGGGTCATGCCTTGAATTCATTTAGCATAATGTATGGGCGGTAAATTCCTTGATTAATGAGTTAGCATTGGGAAAGATCTTACCTTGGTAAATAATGATTACTCATTTACAATGACAATTACACTTGAGCCATAAAACCAAACAGGCTCTGAAATTGCAAATTGTTATCAATACGATTCAAATTTTCAATAAGACATTCATTCCACGGTCAATTCTATTCATTTCACGGTCAATCCCCTTCACTCCATGGTCAATTCCACGCGGTTGTACGGTTAATTCCATGCGAATCCCCCTAACTTCACGGTCAGTTCATTTCATTTCGTGGTCTACATTGGGACAGATGTGGTAATTACATAGTTAAATTTTTATTACTTGTAATTACATGGTAAATACAAGTGAACCCAAAAATCAAATAGGACCTGAAGTTCACTTTGCAGTCATTTTCAATCCTTTCAGGTCAGAGAATTGAATGATAATTCATCATGAAAAATGCGAACCTTCCCTGGACGTAAGTCAAATTGACTGTCAAGTGAGTAAAAATCATCTCCAACTGAGTGGCATACATCTCTGTAATTTAAAACTTTGCGATTCTGACCGATAAGCCTGTCATATTTGAGCTGGTACAATGGTGGATTTCTTACTACTCGGTCAAATCCACCATATACATGTGATCACTAAACAAGTTATATTGTTGTGTTTGTTTTCAGGAAATGGCTTTAATCATCCTATGCTCATATGGTGGGGAGTTAGTTTGTGAAAATGATTGTTATACGTACAAGGGTGGAGAATCGAAAACTACAGCTGTGTGGGTTGGCATTCCATATGAACAGCTTCTATCGAAAATGTACAAAATTGCGAAGAGTACACCTGAGGATTACGATATAAGGTTGAGGGTATTGTATCCTTGCACAAACCAATCAGTCCCTCCAACTGTAATTGAAGACGATGACGATGTGAGAATGTTCTTAATAGCACAGTTGAAGCACCCGGATCACTACATCCCTTTATTCATCGAGACAATGCAGCGCGTTAATGAACCAGTACTCGAAGACCAGGTCGGTTATAGTGGGTTCGAACATGACGCCCCAGCAGTAAGAAGTTTGGGTGAGGAACATATCTTCACTTACGAATATAAGTGTTCACCTTCACAGGTTCCTCTAAGCAGCACTCCGGTACCCGTGCCCACTCATTCACCAAACTTGATGAGAAGTCAAGGTCATACATCAAACTTCATCACAAGTCTAGTGAGGCTGTCGGTTGACGTGAACCTCAAACCTGAATATACGGTAACACCTTCATTTACGAGAGTAGATTTGCCCTCAACATCCAACATCAGAAATGTGAGTGGAAGCGAAATTCCATCGCTTGAGCAGGGTCGATCATTGGACTTCACCACCAGGCTTCCCATTGTGCCTTTCGATGATACTGGTTTCACCAATGCGGACCTGTCACTGTATTCATGTCCTGTTGATGACCCAATTGATATAGCCATTGACCAAACGTTCGAGGACAAGAGCCGGTGTCAGTATATTTTGAGCCAATTTGCAATCCGCAATAACTTTCAATACAAGGTGTTGTATTCCACAAAGAAGAAATTCGCCGTGACATGTATGGAAGATAAGTGTGAATGGAGGGTGCATGCATCTAGGGTGAACGATGCAGGGATATTCAAGATTAAGACCTACAAGGAAAAACATACTTGTGGATTGTCATGGATGAAGAGCGATCATCGGCAAGCAAGCAGTAAGCTGGCTAGCGAACTGGTTATTAATCGCATTGAGCAACGCATGGGGTTAAGGCCGAAGGACATAATATTAGCAATGCAAGAGAAGTATAATATTGTTATTAGCTATAATAAGGCATGGCGCGCTAAAGAGATTGCAATCGATCGCGTAATGGGGTCTTATGAAGACTTTTACAAAGAACTCCCGATGTACTTGCATGAGTTGAGGAGGGCGAACCCGGGGACTTTGACTTCTTTGCTTGTGAATCAACAGACGATGAGGTTTGAGAGGTGTTTTGTTGCACTCGGATAGTGTGTCAGAAGTTTTCAAACATCCCTGCGAAGGGTCTTGGCCGTTGATGGGACATATTTAAAAGGTAAGTACAAGGGTGTTTTATTTGTTGCTACAACATTGGATGGTGACAATCACATCTTTCCAGTCGCTTTTGGTATCGGAGAATCAGAGAATAGCAACAGTTGGAACTGGTTCCTTACATACCTCAACGATTCATTAGGGAATTTACCTGGTCTTGTTATCATATCAGACCGTCATAAAGGTCTGATGAAAGAAGTTCCACAGGTCTTCCAGGCAGCAATCCATAGGTACTGTGCCTACCATATATACCGAAACTTGGTAGATACGTTCAAAGACAAGTCACTGGAAATCTACTACTGGTAGGCTGTAAAGACTTGTAGGAGGGATGATTTCGATAAATTCATGCATAATATCGAACTTGCCAACCCCCTGGTACATGCATGGCTAAGGGAAATAGGTTATGAAAAGTGGGCATCTTCGCATTTCCCAGGAAAAATATTCAATTTGGTGACTACAAACATAGTTGAGTGTGTTAACGCTCTATTCAAAGAAGCACGAGAATATCCAGTGACCATGCTAATAGAGACGGTCAGATTGAAAATTCAAGAGATGTTTTATAAAAGAAGAGAATCAGCCTCATCATTCATTGGACCGTTGACACCGTGGGCCGAGAAGCAAATAAAGGATCTTATACCGAAGGCACGAGATGTTCGTTGCCACGTAATTTCCCGAGATGAATACTATATTGTGGGAGACTACAATGATACCGTCAAACTCAATGAGCTTTCATGTACATGTCGCGAGTTTGAAGTAAAGGGTTTGCCTTGTTTTCATGTTCTTTCAGAATGTATAAACTACAATCTTCTTCATTACTCGTATTGCTCCCCGTTGTACACGGCGAGGAATTATCAGACCACCTATGAAAATTCGGTGTACCCAGTACGGGACAAAAGTGAATGGGAAATTTCTCCTGCATTCAAGGAGTATTGTTCGAGAATCTGGCCCCCGCTACAAATGAGGTCAGCTGGAAGACCAAAGAAGGCATGGATCCTTTCCCGTGGAGAGGAACGAACTACAAAAATATGTGGACGTTGCAAACAAAGGGGGCATAATCGTCGGAGCTGCAAATTTCCAATACCTTCAAAATAATGTAATTTGAAGTGCATTTTTTGTAATGCGATTGTAAATGTTGTATATTAAATACATCTGTTGCTTTCTTTGAAATTAATAGAGTATGTTGAATTACGCCCACTCACTTCATGTTGTGAGGGCACTTTGCGGTCATCTCCATGCATATCACGGTCATTCCGGCATATTCCGTATTGATTCACGGTCATTTCGGCGTATTTCACAGTCCCGCGTCTTCACTTCACGGTCACTTTCACATATTTCGCGGTCCAATCGCTTCACTTCACCCCCATTTCCATAGAAATCACGGTCATTCCTGCATATTCCGTATTGATTCACGGTCATTTCGACGCATTTTGCGGTCCTGCGTCTTCACTTTACGGTCACTTCCGTGACTTTAGAAACTGCCTCGTAATGGCACATATCGGTGATGAATGACACACTACTCGATACATATTTTGGGCCTTGCCCCTGATCGTTTCACCGTGCAACAATTGGCTATGTGGGTTTCACTGTGCAACAAAAGTGAAATGGTGAGGATTGATTTCAATAGAGATTGTTACTTCTGTTCTTGACAAGAAGGGAACAGAAGAGGTGTATGAGCATGGCTATCTATACCAGTGATCAACACCAATCCTTGAAGGCAAGTAGGCAGACAACCAAAACACTAGGATTATAAAAGTATTCCTTTTTCCATGCTCTAAGACTGCTGATATAGTCAAGGTAATTGTAGGAGAAGTTGAACTATCATATGACTTTAACCTCCATTGTCAGGTTACGGTTAATGACACTTCATGTCAATGCATTTGTTTTCTTATTCCATTATTTGCCATGAGCTCTTGTTTCCCATTGCCCACTGAATCAGATGTCTGGGAATTGTGATTGTGGTGTTTCTTCTAGAATATTGAGAAATTTTGAGGGTCAATGTGCCCGGTTTGTAGCCTATATATAGTTCTAAAATTCTAACACAATCACAAGGGATTTTGTTGCAACCTCTTTGCAGTACAGATCCGATGCTTGTTTGGGAATTATCAACACCTGCTCTTGAAAGCTGTCCAGCTCAAACTTTTGAGCTCTTTTTGTCCAAAAATCTCCCGGCTGACTTGGTAAATTCTTACTTAAAACAGCATGCACCAAACGTGCAGGCTACATTTTAGAGAAGCAACTTGCGATGAATGAAAATGGCGTCACCACAGAGATGCAGAATGAATTGGTGTGGTACTTCCTCCTATCTATAAAACTTTTGCCACATAAATTTAAAAACTAAAATGGAAATGGGCATTTCGCATATTTCATTGTTTTATAATCAACGGAACTTTACTTACTAATAAAAAGATTTTACAGAAATTATGTGACAAGTTTTACAATTCCAGCCACCTTCACCCCACCAAATACACCAATTAGGGCCGTAAAATGCAATTAAATGATTTTAATTTCCATCCAATCTATTCATAATATCACAAACACCTGGATGAATGTGAAAAACATGATTTAACAATGAACCAAAACTTCGGTGTCCCCTAAAAGGGATTCAAGGGTAGACATTCAAAGAAGCAGGGAAATGTTTCATGCTACAGTTTATAGTTATAGATAAAAACCGTAGCTATATAACTATCCATAGCAATTGAATCCTCACCAAAAATCAAACCCTGATTGGCATGGGCGCGCCGGATGGGTGGGCCCTCGCCACTTGCTGGACTGTTCGGCGTGGCCACGCCCACTTGGCGTGGCCACGCCACGCTACTATTGCTGGATTAAATCCGTAGCTAACTATCTACTGATCCCACTCGAGTGGTCCCCCCTCCCCACTTCTTCGTCCTATCCGGCGTGGCCACGCCCATCCGTTCACAAAGCTGACCTGATAAAACCATCCAAAAGAAGTTCTAATAAATTCATTTACAATCCAGAAATGTGGCCATTTGAAGACAATCTGAAGTGCGGTTCCCAACTATTAGAAGAGTTAATGGTGGACCATAGGCCAAAAAGTAATGATTGGAGAACTCATTGCCAGTTTTGTTTGTTAATTGTAGATTAAGCTCATTTCTTTAGCTAACCATCCATTTTCAAGCCACTGTTCGGATGGTTACAACGATCCAATCACCTTTGCTTTCGGTGCTGTTGGCAATCCATGCGGTGTCCCACCAAGTCCACAAGTCAGGACCAATAAGGAGCAGTTCATTAAAGATGTTCGGCCGCACTTCATGAAGTGCCTCCATCATAGTAGCAACGAGTGTTGCATTGCCTTAAACATGTTCCGGCCCGCGCTTCATGAAGCTCCATGAAGTGCCTCCATCAGTGTAGCAACGAGGGTTGCATTGCATTAAACATGTTCTGGCCCGCACTTCATGAAGTTCCATGAATTGCTTGCCTCCGTCATAGTTGCAACCCTTCACACAGTGTTAGTCAAGTAGAATCAATGGATGGAAGTAGTTTCTGAATACCTGTTGAAAGTGCCCATCGCTCAAACTCACGCAAATTTCCCACCTGTCATTAACCTTCTCCGTGATCCTGATAACGTAGCCAGGCAAAGCAAGACAAGAAGAAAATCAGCTTCTGAAATTAGGATAAGTTGGACAGGGGTAAAATTCTCAAAATTTGAAACACTAACTTCGGTACGGATTCGACCTCACGGGACTTAGCAGCAGATTGTAGGTAAAGATTAATATAATCAAGGAACGATTTCACGGGCACCTTCTATCCGTTCAACTCAACCTTTATTGTCTTGCCGAGGCATCCACTACATTGACTACTCGTTTCTTCATTAAAGCAACAACGTCATCTTCCAAATGGGTCATATTGAACTTCGCCAAGTCAGGCTTAAAAGTAACTTTGGTCCAGTTTTCGCCTCCCTTGCACTTAGTAATGGAGAGGGCTCCGATTTATTTCCCATGTTGTTTGTGAAAACCTTAGCATCACGAAAAATCAAAAGGGCAGATGTATGTAAGCAAAATGGTGAAAGCATAATAAGTTCAATTCAGAGAAACGAGTGAATAATTGAAATGTTGAGCCTTGATTTCAATTTTAATACAAAGAAAATAAAGGTCACATTATCGCCAAGAGCAAGGGCGGCACAACCCGTTGTAGGTTCACTTCAGCGCAATGAATTGCACGTGCCAATGTGTCAAGTGTCTATGATATCCAATTTATTTCCCATGTTGTTTGTGAAAACCTTAGCAGCAGGAAAAATCATAAAGGGCAGATGTATGTAAGCAAAATGGTGAAAGCATAATAAGTTCAAGTCAGAGAAATGAGTGAATAATTGAAAGGTTGAGCCTTGATTTCCATTTTAATAGAAAGAAAATAAAGGTGTTATTGCCAAAGAGCAAGGGCGGCTGCAACTGTTGTAGGTTCACTTAACCAATGAATTGCACGTGCCAATGTGTCAAGTGTCTATGATATCCAAGCAAATGCGAAAGGTGGAACACACCGAAGATAGCCCGATGGAAAATCGGGCCCGCGAAAGCATCAGGCGACCATCTCTCGGATTTCAAACAATAGACGTCTTGAAGCGGTCCGGCCCACCAATGAGACTCATCCAATGTACACATGTGACCTCCCGAGGATGGGACCGACTGATTTTCTCAACCAAATCTTCATGGTGGGGCCCATTTTTGAATGGTGGTTCATATGTCGATCACAGTTGCCACATTGGCATGTGTGACGAGGGGTTGTAACTTAAGCTCACCTACAACTGGTTGTAGTTACTCATTCCTCATTGCTAAAATATCCAAATGTCAATCCCATCTAAAGGGTGAAATCCATTGAGTACAGTTTCTGTTACATGAACATCAAGAAATGGAATTGTTGCTATAACCCTAACCAGATTGTCAGACAGTAAGTGGAAGATCTAGACCGTTGATCTAATGGGCACACACTGGATAACCCAATATTTTTCAGATTGGAATATCTTGACCTTTGGACCAGCTGCACACGAATTGATGATTAACACAAAACAAAAGGCAGCAATCCTCATTTAATTGATGAAGGCCAAAGATCAAATGGTCAAGATCTTCCAATCAAACAGATCTTTGGACATTCTCCCATCAGATCAACTGTCTGATCACCACCAAATCAAGGGATCCTATTATTCCTTGACCTAAGAAATGGAAAGAAACAAGAACATTAATCTTAAATCATCAGAACCCACGAATGGAAACTGAAAATTAGATCCTCATTTTTAAAAAGAAAAAGGAAAGAAGAACATGAAAAAGAAATTCATTACAACAATATCAAGAAACCTAAATCTTCGGATCGATAGCAATACCAAAGAAACTAAAAAAATAACAGAAGTCTAACTTGTGATTGAAACAAAAGAAGATAACAAATCAACCCAAGAAATTGAATCCAAGATCTATAAAATACCTGTTTATACTTCTTCTGCCTCTTCCCATCAGCAGTTTGAATTACAAACACTGTCGAGAATATATTCGTCAGCTTTGCACCATACCCATTCCTCCTGCCCATTGTCTTCTTCACATTATCATTGTAATTCTGCTCGTCAGCAAATGCCCAAAGATCAACTCAGGCACATAGACCCCTTCTTCCTGGTGGACCTCGATAGGCACTCCGTCCCCATTGTTGTAGATGCTGATGCAATTCTCTTCGGCGTTGATTTCCACCTTGACAGAGTCCATCGAGGGGTCCATATTGCTACGGATTATAGCCACATCGACTGTCACTTTTGGTTTCTAAGTCAAAAAATATTCCAACTTGTCAGTGCAGCAGATATTACTGATTGTATACAAAAAGTCTAGACTCTTCAAGGGAATGATATTGTCATATTTTCAGATTTCCCATCCTTGTATTCCAAGACCATCTTTCGTAATAATAATGATGGCAACATGACCGTGATGACACTGGAGGTGAGGCGAGGGCCAAGTGGCGAATTTATATTGCAATCACACAATTTCCATTAATTTCCACATGCAATCTGATGCAGGGCAATTAACTGTTTTGTCTATAGGCTCTAATTGATGTAGACGACAAATTAATGTTTTGCAGGCTCAACCGCCTCAACCATTACTATGCATATCCTCAATATGGTATTGAACTATTTCCGATTTTGGGTCTACAAAGGCGATCTCTCTCCTCTTCTTCTTTTGTATCCCTTTCTTTTCTAATATATATCGTGGCTTTTCAAAAAAAAAAAAAAAAAATAGCTACTTGCCCATGTAAAAATGGCCATCACAAATCTCAAAATAAAAACTGATACAATGATATTTGTCTTGAGCTCTCATGGCTCAACCAAGTCTATGAGATAATACCGAGGTTGAGGTTAAATCTGCCAAACATAGCAAATTCCATAGAGTTCATGACTTCTAAGTTTTACATACATGCTATTCATTTGTAACGTAGGTTCCCAAAGAAAGTCTTCTTGTTCAAGTCTTATTATTCAAGTCTCCTTCATAAACATGCGTGTTGTAGTGCTTGATCATAATTGGTTTAAGAGAAGATAAGAAAGAAAGTCTTCTTGTTCAAGTCATACTGTTTTAATTCACAAATTGGAGTAGATACATTGTTTGATAGTGCAAGCCTTTTGACAATGTTAACTGTGTAGAAATGAATGTACCTAGAGTTCTTTTGCATGCCTGTCAATGTTTATGTACATGAAACATATTCCTTTGGTCCTTTCAATGGCATGTTTATTATTAGTAATTGAGAATCATATACACTTCAGAACTTTCTTGTTGTTCTTCAATATGGCATACATACAATATGAAAACTCTATTGCCACTGAACTCTATTTCAAGCAAACAACTCCAATAGCATATGCAGGGAACAGGGTACTCTTCAAAAAGTCTTCTAAGCAGTGAACAAATCATATACATGGCTTTTTCTAAGCAGTGAACAAATCATATACATGGCTTTTTCTAAGCAGTGAACAAATCACATCTCATAAACATGCAACACCATTAGCACTGAACTCTATTTATGTGTTTTTCTCCAAGAAATCGTCAAATACATGGCCGAATGAGACGATGATGATGGTGGTGGGCAAGATAAGAAACTTGAATGCAGGCCCAATCTATTTTCTTGGGACCATGTATTTGAGAGTGATAAGGACAACAAACAGATATCATAGTTCATAACTTCTGGGAAGCTGCACCATTGGTGTGGTTATGATAAGGACATAATTAATCCAACACATATAATGCAATACTGCACAAGGTAAACTAAAGTGGAAACAATTTCATTTATAATCTGAGATTGTACATTGTTCCCATTCACTCCTTTCACCAGATGGAAAACATACTTAACCCCTTGCCTAACTACTAAACTACTAGGTGGAAATGATCCATCTCTTACGACACAAAAAACACAACGCACATAACCACAAACGTGGCTTCACCTGATGCCTAGTGGTCCTGTGAATCAGTCGGATGCAGTGCTGCTCCATTCTTTTGAACACAGCATAACACTTCATTCAAGGTGCAGAAGATCTTCTGGTTCCATTGCTCTTGTTCGATCTTCTGGGCCTTCATAGTAGCCTTCATTTCAGCCCTCATATCAGTTAATTCAGACCGGAATGAGGCCAGCTCCTCTTCCACCCGACTGAATCGCTCATGTATAAGCTGGGGGGGGCACAAAATCTTCATCAATGTCTTCATCATTATCTTCCCCATCCTCCTCTTCTTCTTCTTCTTCATCTTCCTCATCTTCTTCATCCCCAGATTCTTCAACACTACCCCGAGGCTGATTAGAGCGTCTTTTAATACGAATTATGGTATCCTCGTTGATCACCATAATCAGGTATGGGACCCCGACCGAGTACTTGAATTTGTACTGACGTGCCAACTTACAGATTAGACGTCCAAAAGGAAGCGGTAATTTGTCATGATTTCCTAATGCAGCCTTCACAATCTGTCTAAGCACAAGGGTGGGGATACATACATTTGCTTCTTGCCCCATCTGGTAGAGGAATTCTACCATAAACTGAGAAACCTCAGATCGGTTGCTGGATCTCGGGTACACGTTATATGTGCATATGTAGTGGAGCAAGTGGTAGTCTATTGCCAAATGTGCGGCCTTGATGCTAGTACCTCTTCTCCATTCGACGAGTTTTCCACACAAACTGATAGCACGCTCGTCCTGTGGCCCCTTATCCCTTAGGTTACTCTCCTTGATGTGCACTTTACCAAGCTCCATACCGAGTACGGCAGCGATTTCTTCCACACCAATGTCATACAATTGTCTGTTAATGCTAACTTTGAATCCAAGAGGTTTGTTCTTGGCCTCAACAATTCGTGCGTAGAACGCTCGCACTAGATTTTTACTCGCCTCCTGCTTCGCTTCAAACATCGTTCCCCAACCATTGTCTAAGATTCGGTCGAGTAAGGGATACGTACCAAACATGTTATTATCCACTTTTGCCTCGAACACGACCTTTCGATCCTTGAATCTCCCGAATTCAATGCCGGGTGGGACAAAGTGCTCAGGGGGTGCAACTGAGTCGCAATTTCTCTTCGACCGCATCTCGAGGATCGGTCCCTCATTATCAACACCGAGTTTGCCAAACCTTCTATCACGGCTTCGTGTCGCTTGTTCGGTAGGTTTTTCCTTCGATCTTGTCCCACGATTAGGCCCCGCTTCACCGGGAGTCACTCTTTTCTTTCCCATGAGGGAAATCACCAACGTAACAGTGAAGAAGGACGAGAGGGTTGCAGGGAGGCTCATCTTTCTTCGTTGCTAGGTGATAGAGACGGAAGATGAGTTTTCAGTTTGCAAAAGAAGAAGGGTTTTGGGTGTTCGACTATTGGGGCGTGCAAGGGAAGATGGGTTTGGGGGTGCAAGGGGAGATGGGTTTGCCGTGTGCAAAGGAGGGAGGGATTGAAATGAAAATCTGTGAATTTGGAGGAGAAATGAGAGGGAATGGGTTGGAGGAGCATATAACGTTGAGAGAATGGCCCCCACACGTGTTACAGGGCCCCCACTCGAATCGGGCTCCAGCATGGGCGTGCCGAAATGGCGGACGCATTGGCATGGGCGCGCCGGCAGTCTTTGGAACGCAGGCGAGCGCCCGGCTGGCGAGGGGCGCCACTTGCCGGGGCTGTTCGACGGGCGCGCTCGGGCGCGGGCGCGCCGGCCAGCGATCCTCAACCTCCCTTGTTGGTGGTTGTTGGGCGTGGGCGCGTCGAACCACCACGCCACTCTCACTGACAACCGGCCGGGCGCGCCCACGGCCTTGCGAGCCCCCCAACTAAATCCCCCCTGTACATCGAAATCTAGCATTTTCTTCGTTTTTCTTGATTTATGAGTATATTTTTTCATTTTTATAGTGTTAGCTAAACTCTAAATCCAATGTCAGTTCACACTTCACTGTTAGCCACCCCACCAGGAAATTGATACAGGACCTCAGTGTTGAGAAAAGGGATCTTTCACGCAAGTAACCAAACTATTCTATACTTTCGAAGCACGTGCGTTACAATCTCCTACATAAATAGCCCCTTCACTAATCAAGTAAATATCTAAGCAGAAGACCAAAATATTATCTAAGCAGGTAAGTTGTCCCAACCATACGCATTTTTGCTTGTTGATTATTTGGGCCTTCACCCCCATTTTTGCTTGTTGATTATTTGGGCCTTACTAGGAAGAAATTGAGGGAGATCGATTCTCACCTTGGATCAGAGGTGGCTTCTACGGCGATAGGATCGAGATCTCCAACAATGCACCCACATACACTCCTTCCAACACTTTCTCTACCTCATCTCTCCTCTATCGCTCCCTCTTTAATCTAGAATTGTTGTAAGAGTGGGTGGGAGACAGAGAGGTTAAAGGGTTTTATACCCGATTTTAGGTGAGTTGGCCCTGGTTACATTGATTCATCCAAATGGTCAGTATGGGACCCATTTCCGGTCAATGTTTCCGGATCAAGGGTCAGATCTGGCCGCCCTGCTGTAGGGACATGTCTTCGCTATTCTATTTATAAATTTAGATGAAATCAGACAACCGAAATGACCCAATTCACTGACCTAATTGGCAGGGCCATTTGATTAAAAAGGACAACATTTTATTTCAAGGGTAGGGTGATTTGCACTTTACAAGTGCCGACTAGATGACGTGATTTATTCATTTCCAGATGTCGTCCGAATTTGCCATCCGCGATGTACCACAAGCCTCGTGAGCCCCATGACCTCCCATTCGGGTGGAATTTTTTCTGCTTCATTGGGTGATGCGTAGCCCGAAAAGACGGTCACATGCTTGGAAATGAGCGTGAAGGGAAGCGAATGGACCGACATAGAGAAGGGGCATGACCATGAAATGCACCGAAATGACCTTGAATCAACACGGAGTATGCGGGAATGACCGTGATATGCATGGAAATGGGGGTGAAGTGAAGCAATTGGACCGCGAAATGCTCGAAAGTGACCGTGAAGTGAAGACACGGGACCGTGAAATGCACCGAAATGACCGTGAATCAACACGAAATATGCGAGAATGACCGTGTTGTACATGAAAATGGGGTGAAGTGAAGTGATAGGATCGTGAAATGGGCCGAAGTGACTGTGAAGTGAAGAGGCGGGACCGTGAAATGCGCCGAAATGACCGTGAATCAACACAGAGTATGCGGGAATGACCGTGATGTGCATGGAAATGGGGGTGAAGTAAAGCGATTGGACCGCGACCAGAGTGGAAGCGACCGTGAAGTGAAGACGTTGGACCGTGAAATGCGTCGGAATGACCGTGAATCAACATGGAATATGCGGGAATGACCGTGATATCATGGAAATGGGGGTGAAGTGAAGCGATTGGACCGTGAAATGCGCGGAAGTGATCGTGAAGTGAAGACGCGGGACCGTGAAATGCGTCAAAATGACCGTGAATCAACACGGAATATGCGGGAATGACCGTGATTTGCATGGAAATGGGGGTGAAGTGAAGCAATTGGACCGCGAAATGCGCGGAAGTGACCGTGAAGTGAAGACGCGGGACCGTGAAATGTGCCGAAATGACCGTGAATCATCACGAAAAATGCGGGAATGACCATGATTTGCATGGAAATGGGGGTGAAGTGAAGCAATTGGACCACAAAATGCGCGGAAGTGATCGTGAAGTGAAGACGTGGGACTGTGAAATGTGCCGAAATGACCGTGAATCAACACGGAATATGCAGGAATGACCGTGATATGCATGGAAATGGGGGTGAAGTGAAGCAATTAGACCGCGAAATGCGTGGAAGTGACCGTGAAGTGAAGACGCGGGACTGTGAAATGCGCCGAAATGACCGTGAATCAACATGGAATATGCGGGAATGACCGTGTTGTGCATGGAAATGGGGGTGAAGTGAAGCGATTGGACTGCAAAATGCGCCAAAGTGATCGTGAAGTGAAGACACAGGACCGTAAAATGCGTCGAAATGACCGTGAATCAACACGAAGTATGCGGGAATGATCGTGTTATACATGGAAATGGGGGTGAAGTGAAGACGCGGGATAGCGAAATACGCGGAAGTGACCGTGAAGTGAAGGAGCGGGACCGCGAAATGCGTCGAAATGACCGTGAATCAACACGGAATAACATTTATTTTAGAAATTTTTCTCTCCCACAAAATGCAATTTCATTTATTTTTAGTCCCAACACAATAAGATTTTTGCCTTTTATTTTCTGCAAAATTTCCCAAATGAATAATAAGAAAGCCCACAGAATTGGAAAGAAATCCTAACAAATTCTTGAGAATGAAGGTGTGGTCTCTACCATTGAACACTGTGTGGGCCATGGTTTTTAGACTCGTTTTATCTCGAGCAGAGTCTCAACTTGTCTAAGTCTGGGTATCGGCCCAACTCAAGTATCACAGTGCCAATTAGAGACCTTTGCCCCTTCTCTAGGAGTCAAACTTAAACTTTATGTTTAGAGCCTCCTAAGTCTGCTGAGGGTGTTTCACTTCCAGCCACATTGGTGTGCCTGTCCATGCAATTTCACGGTCCAATCGCTTCACTTCACGGTCCCAGATGAACAACTATCAAGCATGACTTATCGCCCACTACCCATGAATACAACGAAAGGAAGATGGGAAAAAAAGAAACGTAGTTCACCCCTTCTTCCTATATTCCCAAAATGGTTCATTCCACTCTGGTTCATTGAATCCCACCCGTTTTGATCCTCAAAATAGGCCTAAAATTAGTTTACAAGCTTCCTTCATGCTTGAAATGAAGAAAGAAGTGGAAAAATAAGACAAATCTTGAGAATAAAATTATCAAAATGGAGCCTGGTGATACGAGACATATCACCATGTATCAGGCGCCTTGATGATAGTGGTGATCAATGAAATTTTTTTATGTAAAACCCATCTCCCAATACCAAGCCCTTCAATCCATCTCTCTATACCAATTACTGGAATACATCGTGCATGTATTCTTTCGGCAAATCTCAATAACCCAACAGCTTAGCTTCTGACCGCCTGTTAATCTCTCGAGCCTAAGGAGCATATTGAGAAGCTAAGCAAACTGCCTAGAGGGATGAGGAAAATGACTGTATCAAGACATTTAGAGTTGGAATACACCCCCATTTAGGTAGGATGCATCAGATTAATGGTCTAAATACCCAAAGCAAATAACTTTAGAATACAAGTCACGATAGGCAGTTTTACAGTTTTCAGGTAGCTTTCCACTTGCAACTCTACAAGTACATTGTAATTTGATCTCAAGTGAAACAGCAAAGGTGGCACGACTACAACATATTAAAGAACCTAACACCCTCTTCTGTTCCCTTCTTGTCAAGAACAGAAGTAACAATCTCTATTGAAGTCAATCCTCACCATTTCACTTTTACTAATCAAATGCCTCTCCCCAAAGCAGTTAAAAATGCAGGTAAAGCACTCTGTACTATTTGCAAAACAGTCCACAGAGGACCTATATGGTGAGCCTTAACTGGTGCATGGTGCATGGTTCTGCTAAAACTAGTGAAACCCACATAGCCAATTGTTGTGCGGTGGCTTTGTTCAAGAAAAAAGTCCTAAACATGAGTTTTAGTGACAATAAAGAATCATGCACCAGTTGTAAATTCAAACTACCACTATGAGAACTACGGATTTGCTTTTCAACACTAAACAGCTCCAAAACTTCTGACATTGTTGCTAGAGACTGAATAAAATATATAAACTCAATCCCCATCAAAATACCCCTATTTATGATTTGACCAACTTTCAAATATGTATTCCAATGAGCTCAAAAAGTCTAAATTCGACACTGAAGAGAGAGTTATGAAGGTTACTGTTGGACAAGGAGATGAAGGAGAAATCCAGTAGCAATGAGTGCCATCCCACTTAAGGATGCCCAAATGCTCTCAAAATACAACGATTGCAGTCAGGAATGAAAGTACGCTAAAGTACCTTTCAGATGACCAAAAATCGACCCAATCCGACATCAAACGACGGAGTTATGAGAGCCTCTGTTGGATCGCGCGATTTGGAAAGTTTAACTATCGAAATTGAAAAATGACGATAGAAGAGTTCCAACGTACTTTTGGGAAATCGAACTGTCTCGAAATTACCCAATTCTGGTCTCATTTAGAAGCTTGTCAAGTTACCATTCCAATGACCTCAATATAGTCTAAATTCGACCACTGAAGAGAGAGTTATGAAGGTTACTGTTGGACAAGGAGATGAAAGAGAAATTAAGTAGCGAAGATCGCGATCCCACTTATGGATGCCCAAATGGTCTCGGAATACGACGATTGCAGTCAGTTATGAAAGTGCGCTAAAGTACCTTTTAGATGACCAAAATACGACCCAATCCGACATCAAACGAGGGAGTTATGAGCTCCTCCGTTGGATGGTGCAATTTGGAAAGATGAACACCGAAATTGCAAAATGACGATCGAAGAGTTCCAACGTACTTTTAGGATATCGAACGGTCTCGAAATTACCCAATTCTGGTGTTGAGGCCTAAAAAGTAATGGAAGGATTGAAGTAAATGAAAAAGTGGGGAGTTGTGTTGCGCCGGACCGCGAAGACGATGTTCGTTGCGAGAGTTCGCGTAACCAAAGATCGTTTGCGCTAGTACGCATAAACAAAGATCCATTGCACGGGTCTGCGCAACTGGTTTCATTAAAAGATTTCCTTTAAAAGTTGAGATTGATGCCAGATTGGTCCCACGACCCCGAAATCGAGGTACCACACGTGCGATGGCTTATAAATACCCCCTCCCCTTCTTCATTTAGACAGATTGAAGATTCTTGAGAAGAAGTAAAGGAGGAAGTTGAAGGTTAGAAGAGAAGGCAGCGGTGGCTTGTGCAGGTCCACGGAACCGATATACGTTGCGCTGGTCCGCGCAACTAGACTGCCCTGCAGTTTGTGAAGAAAATGGGCCGTTATGCCGTTGAAATGGTTGAAGTCTCCAAGTTCCTTCTATTCAAGCATAAAAGGATCAGCAGAAGAGCATATTCCTCCTAAGTCCTAGGAGATGACTGAAATCAATGACGTTATGCTGCCGAATTTCATATTTAACTATGATTGTTGAATTAATTATAATTCCTTTATTTTAAGTAATCTATCTTAGAATCAAGGGATATTAAAAGGATGTAAATGAACTCAGTATCAGTAAAGTATGATGACCGCTTTGAATACTCTTTCTCTGTTATGTTTAAATAAGATATTCTCCCAAACCAAGCACTTTTATTTGTTGTTCGAAACATCTGGCCTCATTTAGAAGCTTCGAAAGTTACCATTCCAATGAGCTCAAAATAGTCTAAATTCGACCTCTAAAGAGAGAGTTATGAAGGTTACTGTTGGACAAGGAGATGAAGGAGAAATTCAGTAGCGACGACTGCGATCCCACTTAAGGATAACCAAATGATCTTGGAATACGACGATTGTAGTCAGGAATGAAAGTGTACTAAAGTACCTTTTAGATGACCAAAATTCGACCCAATCCGACATCAAACGAGCGAGTTATGAGCGCCTCCATTGGATCACGCGATTTGGAATGATTAACAATCAAAATTTCAAAATGACAATCGAAGAGTTCCAACGTGCTTTTGGGATATCAAACGGTCTCGAAATTACCTAACCTGGCCTCATTTAGAAGCTTCACAAGTTACCATTCCAATGAGCATAAAAAGTCTAAATTCGACACTGAAGAGAGAGTTATGAAGGTTACTGTTGGACAAGGAGATGAAGGAGAAATTCAGTAGCAATGAGTGCCATCCCACTTAAGGATGCCCAAATGCTCTCAAAATACAACGATTGCAGTCAGGAATGAAAGTACGCTAAAGTACCTTTCAGATGACCAAAAATCGACCCAATCCGACATCAAACGACGGAGTTATGAGAGCCTCTGTTGGATCGCGCGATTTGGAAAGTTTAACTATCGAAATTGAAAAATGACGATAGAAGAGTTCCAACGTGCTTTTGGGAAATCGAACTGTCTCGAAATTACCCAATTCTGGTCTCATTTAGAAGCTTGTCAAGTTACCATTCCAATGACCTCAATATAGTCTAAATTCGACCACTGAAGAGAGAGTTATGAAGGTTACTGTTGGACAAGGAGATGAAAGAGAAATTAAGTAGCGAAGATTGCGATCCCACTTACGGATGCCCAAATGGTCTCGGAATACGACGATTGCAGTCAGTTATGAAAGTGCGCTAAAGTACCTTTTAGATGACCAAAATACGACCCAATCCGACATCAAACGAGGGAGTTATGAGCTCCTCCGTTGGATGGCGTGATTTGGAAAGATGAACACCGAAATTGCAAAATGACGATCGAAGAGTTCCAACATACTTTTAGGATATCGAACAGTCTCGAAATTACCCAATTCTGGTGTTGAGGCCTAAAAAGTAATGGAAGGATTGAAGTAAATGAAAAAGTGGGGAGTTGTGTTGCACCGGACCGCGAAGACGATGTTCGTTGCGAGAGTTCGCGTAACCAAAGATCGTTTGCGGTATGCGCATAAACAAAGATCCATTGCAGTCTGCGCAATGGTTTCATTAAAAGATTTCCTTTAAAAGTTGAGATTGATGCCAGATTGGTCCCACGACCCCGAAATCGAGGTACCACACGTGCGATGGCTTATAAATACCCCTCCCCTCCTTCATTTGGGCAGATTGAAGATTCTTGAGAAGAAGTAAAGCAAGGAGGAAGTTGAAGGTTAGAAGAGAAGGCAGCGGTGGCTTACGCGGGTCCGCGGAACCGATATACGTTGCGCTGGTCCGCGCAACTAGACTGCCCTGCAGTTTGTGAAGAAAAAGGACCGTTATGCCGTCGAAATGGTTGAAGTCTCCAAGTTCCTTCTGTTCAAGCATAAAAGGATCAGCAGAAGAGCATATTCCTCCTAAGTCCTAGGAGATGACTGAAATCACTGACGTTATGCTGCCCAATTTCATATTTAACTATGATTGTTGAATTAATTATAATTCCTTTATTTTAAGTAATTTATCTTAGAATCAAGGATATTAAAAGGATGTAAATGAACTTCGATGCAGTAAAGTATGATGACCGCTTTGAATACTCTTTCTCTGTTATGTTTAAATAAGATATTCTCCCAAACCAAGCACTTTTATTTGTTGTTCGAAACATCTGGCCTCATTTAAAAGTGTTTTGACAAGGAAACAAATGTATTTAATTTGGGAGAATTATCTTATTCACACATAACAATGGAATAATTACAAAGACAATCATCACACTTTATTAATTCTGAATTCATTTACATCCTCTGATATCCCTTGATTCTAAAATGACAATTATTATAGCTTAGATAATAATTTTCGGCAGCATAACGGCAATAATCTTAATCATCTCCAATGACTTAGGAGGAACAGACAGGTCGATCAACAGTCTTCAAGAGAATGGAGATTCCAGCAGCATTTCGAGGCTATTTCGGTCATCTCCTGAAACTTAGGAGGAATACGCTTCTTTGTCGATGATTCTTTCTTTTCTCCTGAACAAGAAGAACTTGAAGATTTGAAGACTCTAGCCATTCCAACAGCATAACAGCCCATTGCTGTTAAAAACTGCCAAGCAACCGGTTTGCGCGGATCCGCGCAAACGATATGCTTTTTGCAGTCCGCGCAAACTATATCAGCCCTATGCTACTTTGTGCGGATCGGCGCAAACTTTCAGGAGTCCAATACTCCTTTGCGCGCAGTCGCGCAAAGTGCAGGAGTCCAATACCCCGCACCTTCTGTCTTCTCTTTCGTCTTTCTTTCACTTCTGAAATCTTCCAACCCCTTTCAAGAGAAAGAACGGGGTATTTATAGACATTTTTACAAGTAGAAATCTCTGTTCTGGTTGATGTGGGACAAAAATAACTTTCAACCACTTTTATTCCACCGTCATAGACTTTGCGCGGACACGCGCAAATGACATGCTTTGCGCGGTCTCACGCAATCTGTCTGTTCCGCGCAAACTGTCTTCATGATCAACCTGTGCAACCCGTTCACTTTGTGCGGTCCTGCGCAACCATTACACTTTGCGCGAACCCATGCAAAGTGGTCCTGAAGCTGATTTCTTGATCTTCAAACTGATTTCTTGATCTTTCTCATCTTCACTTACTTGCTTATTTTATGCCTCAACAGATGCCCCCTTGATCCGTTCTTTGTATTTTCAGAAAATCAAAGTAAAGGATCAAACCACTCCTTTTCTGTAGGGTTTGCGCGACCACGCGCAAAGCTCCAGTCGTGTACCATACTCGGCCAGAAATACTATAAATAGTCCAACTACTTAGTCATTTTCATGAACCGCCTGTGCTGAAACTCTGCTCTGGCGATTTTTCCCCGCGCAAAGCTCCCACTTTGCGCGACCCCACGCAAAGCATTTCGCTTCGCGTGACGTCCTTTGAGCTTGAAGTTTTTCCGTGCAAACTATATACTTTGCGTGACCTTGTGCAAAGTACTCTGTACTTAGCTAATTTTTCAATCACTTAGTCATTTTCTGTCTTCCTTTCTTACTTACTCTCATGGCTCGTATTAAACAAATGGCCCGCCTCATAACTCCTTCTGGCTCGCCTTCTTCTGATCAACCTCCTGCTAAACGGACAAAAACTACTTCCAGAACTCCTACTTATTTCAAAGAACCTGTTCTTCCCACCTTCGACTTTTCTAACCGTATTAGATCTTTGCCTTCTCCCATTCACAGATCCATATCTTTGGGAGATATTAAATGTCCGCCTAAACATGGCAGAGAATATGACTGGGACGAATGGTTGAAGACCACAGCTCATATTCGTACTGATAGTGAGAGACCACCTCTCCGTGAAGATACTCCTCCTGCTTCTCGCCCGAAGAAAATTCGCCGTAATAAGGTGAAAGAATTTGAAGAAAAGATCAAGGAACACAAGAAAAAACGGCTTCAAAACTCGTGGGACTCAGTACGAGTTGTTGAAGGTATCATGAAGTTTGACAACCCTCATGCGGAGGGCATGACAATTATTCCAATCAAGGTATATCGCCATCAGTCCATGCTAGACTACGAGTCTAAAGACTACATTCATGGCGAGAGATTAATGTATACCGAATCATGGGCCTCAAGAGAGCCTCGGATTTTGGAGGGAATCATCCAAACTTCGAAGCCGCGATAGAGGAGAGGAGAAGCTCATTCCATGATTTTCTTAACTCCTTTCCATAGTCCTCATGATCTCTTTCCTTCTCATTTTTATGAGACAGTGCGACAGCGCTTCAGAGATCGAGAGCAACTCTGGGGACAGGCAGAATTCCGTATTAGAGGCCTGTTAACTGCTCGCCGATACTACTCTGAATGGGCGGAGGCTATATTGCTGAAGCATACAAGTACTCTTACAAAGATCGGTCTTTATGATGCCATAGAAGTAACCTCCAAATACTTCTATGGGGAACCTAATATTCTGAAAGGCTTCCTTGAATATTGGTCGCCTACAACCAACTCCTTCCATCTTCCTTATGATGAAATGAGCATATCTCTTTGGGACCTTCATCGTATAGCTGGTCTCACGATAACAGGTAGATTTTATGATGAGTTCATTCCTACCAACAGAGAATTGGCCTTTATATCCTCTCCAGACCGCAAGCCTTCCATTTCTGAGACTACCATAGAATTATTCAAAGAGATGGGCAAATTTCCCAATTTCCACAAAATTCCCCCTCTACAATGGCTGACTCATTTCTCTAGGGGTCTCAGGTATTTACTAATCCGACCATTATTCTCCTTCTTTATATTCTTACTATTTAGCTATTCCTGCATATTAACCTTCTTCATTTTTTTTGAAGGTTCTGTGACAGCCGCTCTAAAGAATTAACGAAACTTCAAGATGCAGTAAGAGGAAAGCCAGAATATAGCTCTTTCGGAGAACTTGCAGCGTTCTTGGCTTACTGGCTAAGCTTGGTCATATTGCCCAGCTCCAAGTGGGCGGATGTTGTTCGTCCAAGTGTCTTCGTTGTGGTTGGTGCTTTAGCAGAAGGCCACAAATATTCTCTTGCTCCTCCTGTATTATGTTCTATCTACAGAGCCCTTGGAGAAGTAGCTACCCACGTCAAAGACCCTATTCTTGGAGCTTTGTCTGCACATACATCTTGGCATTATTTTACGGGGTGGCTCGAAGTTTATTTTCCTTGGACTTTTGAGGCTTCTGAGCAAGCATATTCTCATCCTTCTCACCTTTCACTCTGGTTCTTTCAGCAAAGAGTGATGGCAAAAAGAGCGTACGGGTGGGTTGCTAATAAAATTCGGGATAATGACCAGATAAACTTCTTTCAGTTCTGCCTTTATCGCTACACCGAAGATACAGACATGGTAGACAACGAAACACTTACTGCAGCAGAGAGAGCTTTCTTTTTTTCTATTCGCTCATGCAGTTTACCTCTTCGGGAAGGGACGGAATTCTGGAGAGAACCTTACTACCCTAGTCGCTTTGCTCGTCAGTTTGGTTATGATCAAACTGTGCCACAAGACTGCGGGCTGGTTACCAGAAAAATGCGCTGTTATGGAACTGGTCCTCTTAACTGGGCCATGATATGGAAACAATTCTTGAATGGTTGCATTGGCTCCCTCTTCATAATTCCAATCATGATCGCATAGTCCGTACATCATATAGGCTTGGATGCGATGGTGGGATCACCAATCATACTTGGTTGCTAAATGTCCTTGCAAGTGGATTCTTCTATCTTTCTCCATCCACACAGTAAGGGGTAGAAATTTAGAGAGTGGAATCGGCTATATTCCGGAGAAGAGCCATGCATCCCATCCTGGAGAAATTTGTAGGAAGATATCTTTGGAAGATCCCATTCGTGAAATCAAGCCTATCAACACTTTGGATGGCTGGTTTGCCCACGGAGTTTTGAGAGAATTTGAGAAATCTCGTCGGGACTCTTCAAATCAAGCTGCAGAGATGATCTGAAGGTACATCTTCTCCAATTCTGCAGAGAGGCTGCAGTGGTTCAAGAAGGACCAATTTGGTACTTCCACATCTCCTCCACAACCCCTTGGTCCTAGTCCATCTTCTCCGATGACTAGATCAAGAACGCGTTTGCAATCATCATCCCCTATTCCTCCAGAAAGAACTCGACCAGCATCCACTTCCCCCATAGTCCAAGAGCCTACACCGGAGAGCAGCCAACCCGTTTCTTATAAAGGAAAGCAAGTTATCATTGAAGAAGTTGTCGATGAAACTTTGGAAGATGAAAGTTCAACTTCGTCATCAGATACAACTGAATCTTCGCAATATGAAGATAGCGGAGATAGCGATAGTGGTGAAGATAAAGATGATGACTTTGAAGAAGGTGAAGTCGATATTGGCGAAGAAGAGGAAACAGCTGCGAAAGAAGTTGAGATGGAATTTTCCCCTGCAACTGTTAAGACTCCTCCTAGCATTAATGTTCCTGCTAAATCTCCTGCACCCGAGGAAGATGAAGAAGAACCTTTAGATTATGGGAAATATGGGTATTCACCAGGCAAAGGAAAATTTTCATATGCATATCTTAATTTATATTTTAACAACTATTATTTATTTAAAATCATTGTGTCTCCCTTTTTAGGTGCCCAAGTTGCAGAAATAGGTGCTATCTCTTTAGTGAGCCCTCTCGTGATATCTTCACCAAGAGCACCTGTAGTTCTATTGGTAGTACAGAGAGTAGTGGCTCGTGAAATCATATTTTCTACAGAAACTACTGACTTGCCAACTCAGGCTACCAGAGATTCAGACGAAGCTAGAGCACCATCTTTTGCTGATATGGTGGAATTTGGCCCTTCCATGACTCAGAGAACTTCTCCTTCTGTTAGTTGTATTCCAGTGACAGGTATATATATATATATATATATATATATATATATATATATATATATATATATATATGAATATCTTTACTCAAGACTATATATATTTCATAATAATATATTGAATATCCTTCTTCTTTTACTATAGGAACTCATTCATGCAGCGGTGCGGCTAGTTCTGATTCTGTAGCCATTACTTCTGAACTATCATCCTTTGCAAAGATCCCTGTTCACAAAATGCTTATGGTGAAACATTCTTTGTTAGCAATAATCCATATCTTCAGAAATCCTGACCAATGGCTGGACTTGGATGTTGCTATAGAAATTTTGGAGAGTTCTGCCAAAATGGCCAGAATCAACATATCTCCTTTGCGGGATTCACTCCTCAGATTTCGTGATTCCATAATTTCTTTGGCGTCGGTAGAGAATGTTACAATTGCTCCTGAGATTTTAGAGTGTAGAAAGCAGTTGGCTTCATCACAAGAACAAGCCCTTCTGACAGCTTCATCAATTTCTAAACTTGAACAAGAGCATATAATTCTTCAGGATCAATTAAAGATTCATGTTAATGAAAGTAGGACTATTCAAGACCGCATTGCAGTTCTGAAGGAAGAACTCTCTCAGCTGGAGAGGAAGAATCACGAGCAGGTCCTAATCATTCAAGATGTTGAAGAGAAGATACGGGTGAATGTTCAATCTATTGATATCGAAAAGTCCACACAACTTCAAGGTAAAGAAATGATTGCTTCTTTGGAGAATAAGCTTGCTGGCGTTCCTGATCAAGCAAGACTTATTTTTGAAGAAAAATCTAAACATGATGTGGCTCAAACACAATTGAAAGAAGATTTGCGCAGATACTCAGAGGCAATGGGGATTATAGAAGATCTTTAAACATGTAATTTTGAACATGTAATCTTTGCTTTCGTGTTTCTTGGACATATAATTCATTTGACTTCACATATGTTTTTATGAAAGCATTTTAAGATGTTTATAATAGCATTTTCTTATTGCATGTTGATGATATTTATACTAATATTATATTTATTCTTTATATAATAATTTCATTACATCCTTTACAATTTCTAAACCTTTTATGCTTTGTTAGTGCGGGATTTTCTAGGTGAGTATTTAAATTGGCGGTACTAAGTTTCAATTTAATTAGCCACACACAGTTTATGCTCATGAGTAGTGGAGCGTGCGCACACACACAGTTTAAGCTCATGAGTAGTGGAGCATTTATGGGTCTTATGTGATGGCCACTGTAACTCTCTAGAGTTCGCTTTTGGGCTTCTCACTGCCTTGAGCTCACGGCCAAGGTCCATCAGAGGGGCCCATTGATGCTACCGGGCGGTGAACTGTTTATTTTATGTAAAGGGTTGGCCACAGTAACTCTTCAGAGTTCGCAGGGCTCGCAAGGCTACCTTTAGGCACCAAATTTAGGGTCGCCAGTCCATCAATGAGTAGGTTTAAGCCCTTCCTCATGAGTTACTACTGAAATCAAACACTAGACCTGGAAGGTCTTATGCACGGTTGGCATAAAGCTCGCACTGCGGCCCCTATTTTCTTCGTCTGCAAGGTCGAGCCCATTCACGGGAGGGCATTTTCATCCGTTCCCCGTGGCACTGCCGGAAGCTATACAGACGACATGGGAGTTACGGTGACTAGTCTTCGCGGATTTATGGCCTTTTAGGCTTTGAATCCTTGACTTCGTTGCCGCCGCATGGGTGCGCACGATGGTCTTCGCGGGCTTTTAGGGCCATCGACTCCTCGCCGCTGCCCGAATGGCGATCTTCATAGGTCTTACGTATAGTTGGCCGGCTCTTTTAGAGCTTGATCCTTTGAGAGCATTTTTTTTTACGAGCTTGATTTTTTTTTAATTTGGCTCAATTTGGCTCTTTTAGGATTTGGCTTGGCTATACTGCCTCTTTGATTGATATTGATATATCCTTGCTTTTGATAACATCTTCAAGAAGATCCATGCTTTGTAAGGCAATAATATATATATGATCATCATCATTTGCAAATATAGTAGATATTTTCGAAATATCTTCCAGAAGATCCATGCCTTGTAAGGCAATATAATTCTCAGCTTAGATAATATCTTCAAGAAGATCCATGCCTTGTAAGGCAATATAATTTTGTCACTATCTTCAAGAAAATCAAGAGAATTTGTGCCTTGTTAGGCAATATAACTTTGTCAATATCTTCAAGAGAATCTTTAAGATGATATTAACTTTGTCCATCTTATTTGATGATGATGATTATATATATATTTTCCAGATTTGCTGCTTTAATAATTGATATGCTTGTGAATTTCTTCTTTATAGCTTCTTTTGTTGACATATAGACATGATCTTATTCATCTTTGCCCCCTTTTGATCTGAATCATTATGCGATAATATTCGTGTCAAAATCCACATGTCTATCTTTAGGGATAGTATCTTTTGATGAAACGGGCGTTGACAAGTATATCTGATACCTGTCCTTCTTGATTTGTGATTCTATATGCCCCATTGGAGTATACTTCTTTTACCACATATGGACCGTCCCATTTAGGCTCGAACTTGCCCCCTGTCCGGCGAGTGACCACTATAGGTCTTTTCAACATTAACATCATATCCCCTTTTTTGAAAGAACGGTATTTAACCTGTTTATCAAATGCAGCCGATATTCTGGCGTGATATGATTGCAACCGCTGCTGAGCTGCAAGACGTTTCTTATTAAGTAAGTCTAATTCTTTCAGCCTTATTTTTGCATTTTCATCATCTGTTATAGACTGATGCACTGCTATTCTGAGTGATGCCACCTGTATTTCAATTGGGATAACTTCCTCCATACCATAGATTAATGAATACGGTGTCGCCTCTGTTGCTGTACGATGGGTGGTTCTGTAGGCCCATAATGCTTCTTGCAACTTTTCATCCCAATCGCGCTTATTGCCTGTTACCGTTTTTTTCATCATTTTGACAATCGTTTTGTTAAACGCCTCTGCTAATCCATTGGCCGGAGGATAATAAGGTGTTGAAAAAGAATGCTGAATACCGAACTTTTGACATAACTTTTCCATGCCTCTATTTTTAAAAGGGGTGTCATTATCAGTAATGATCCTTTTCGGAATACCATGACGGTATATTATAGCATGCCGGATGAAATTGACCACGTCTTTCTCTTTAACACTATGTAAGGTGACTGCTTCGGTCCATTTGGAGAAATAGTCTGTTGCTGCCAGAATGTATTGTTTTCCTTTAGATGAAGGGGGATTTATAGGACCAATCACGTCGAGTCCCCATGCTGAGAAAGGCCAAGAAGCAATAGACTGATGTAATTCTTCTGGAGGAACATGTATTACATCTCCGTGTATTTGACATTCATGACACCGCTTTGCATATTCTATCGCATCTTTAAACATAGTAGGCCAATAATAACCCATTCGATGCACTCTGTGGCATAAATTTTGGCCAGCTTGATGTGCTCCACATTCACCTGAATGTGCCTCCCACAGCATCTGGTTTGCTTCTTGCTTGTCTAAGCACCTTAACAGCATTCCATTATAAGATTTTCTATATAATACCTCGCTGTATACGACAAATTTGCCCGATCGCTGCTTAATCTGCTGTCTTTGTGCATTATCTTCTGGCAAGATATTATATTTGAGATAATCAACAAAAGGCTGACGCCAATCATCTGTCATTACCTCTAGACAAGATATAGGCAACATTTCAACGGTTTCTTCGATAATCTCTGCAGATGGCAGGAATCTTCTTTCTTCTATAGTTACCTGAAGAGGACTTCGGTTTGTGCAGGATAGAGCCGCTGCCAAACTGGCTAAAGCATCTGCTTTTGCATTCTCTGACCACGGTATATATTTAATTTTCACATAACAAAACTGTTCAAGTAACTGTTGTGCCTTTCGATAATAGGGTAGGAGTTCTTCTTTCCTTACTTCAAATTCTGTCGTCAATTGATTTACAATCAACTTAGAATCTCCGAAGATATGCAATAATTTTATTTCCATTTGCTTTGTGCTATTTCCATTCTGATGATAAGAGCTCTGTATTCAGCTTCATTATTTGTGCATGCGGTGCCCAACGTGAAGGAGTATGGTAATAAATCGCCTTGAGGCGTAATGAATATTACTCCTGCCCCCGCTCCCGTTACTCGAGCAGCACCATCAAAATACATCTGCCAGAGATTCTGAGATTCAGCCAACATGACCTGTTCATCTGGGAATTCATCGTTGATTTCTTCATTTTCTGCTATAGGATGCGCTGCGAGGAAGTCTGCCATAGCTTGTCCTTTCACTGCTTTCGCCGGTTTATACGAAATAGTATATTCTGATAACAATAACATCCACTTGGCTAGTCTTCCTGATAACATTGGCCTGGTCATCAAAAATTTTATCGGATCTGCTCTTGAGATCAGAGTTATATCATGGGAGAGACAATAATGCCTTAACTTTTGCACAGCGAATACCAACGCCAAACACTCCTTTTCGATCAAAGAATAATTGCATTACTGTATCAGTGTTCGGCTTAGATAATAAAGAGCAGTCTCTTTTCCAACTTCATTTACCTGTGCCAATAAAGCGCCCAAAGAATTTGTAGCTGCAGATGTATATAAGATAAGTGGCTTACCTTTCAGTGGAGCTGTTAACACCGGCGGCTGTTTTAATAACTCCTTAATTGAATCAAATGCATTCTGGCAGGCATGATCCCATACAAATTCTGTATCTTTCTTCATTAACCAAGAAAATGGCTGACATCTTCCTCCGAGGTTTGAAATGAAACGCCGAATATATGGCAATTTCCCTTGTAAGCTTTTTAATTCTTTCAACGTCGTTGGTGGCGGCATATTTTGAATAGCTTTAATTTTTTCTGGAACAATTTCGATTCCTCTATGTCGTACAACAAAGCCGAGGAATTTACCAGAAGATACTCCAAATGCACACTTAGCAGGGTTCATCTTTAATTGCTTCTTTATGAGCCGTCGGAAGACTGATGCTAAATGTTCGCGGTGTTCTTGATGATCCCCTGATCTGACTACCAAATCATCAACGTAGCATTCAACATGTTTATGCATCATATCTTGGAAGATATTCTTCATTGCCCTTTGATATGTTGCCCCGGCATTTTTGAGACCGAAAGGCATAACTTTATAACAATAAATTCTAAGCGGCGTTCTAAAGGCCGTCGCCTCTTCATCTTCGGGTGCCATCCTGATTTGATTATAACCTGCATGTTTGTCCATAAAGGACATGATAGCATACTGAGTAGTGCTATCAATTAATAATTCTGTTATCGGGAGAGGGAAATCATCCTTTGGACAGGCTTCATTCAGATCTCTGAAGTCAACACATACTCTAATCTGCCCATTCTTCTTTTTCACCAGAACAATGTTTGATATCCATTTGGGATATTTAACTTCTCTGATGAACCCAACCTTTATTAGTTTATTTACTTCTTTTTCAATTAATCGAATCGGGTCTGGGTGAAATCGCCTTTGTGCCTGCTTCACTGGTTTCTTTTCTTTGGAAATATTTAATCGATGCATTGTCATGGAGGGTTCCAATCCCGGCATTTCTTCATATGTCCAGGTGAAGACATCTTTATTTTCTTTGAGAAGTTGGCCATATTTCTCAAATTCCTGATCTGAAAGGCTGACACTGATGAATGTATTCCTTGGCTCTTCTACTTTTCCCAAATTTATTTCTCGTAAGCCATCTATCATCGGTTTGTCCCCATCTTCTATTTGTCTTGGAGCGATTTCAGGATACTCAACTACCTTAGTATCTTGTGCGGCTGAAGTCATGTTAACTGATACCATATTTATTGTTGATTCTACTCCCAATCCTTGGAATTTTCTTCGCTTTTCTTGATTAACCCTGAGGGGGATTTGAATTCCTTTCCCATGATTCAAGCCAGTGGGTTTGTCACAATCAAAACCCATATTTCTCATGATTTTCTTGCTTGCTACACTGTACTTCTTCAAATTCTGCGGTGCCAACTTTCCATGATATACATTGCTTGTATTTTCATCTTTTACTTCTGCTGCTGGGTGAAACTCTATTGGTTCAGGATATTTAGCACTGGCTTTGACTTGAAATGTTCCTGGAGTGGCTATAAATGGCTTACATCTTTCGATATTGGGTAAGGGCATCGTGTAATTGGACTGTAAGACTTTCAGCTGTTCTGTTGATAACAATGCTAACGGCGGTTGTCCCGGTTGTCTCAGGCGCTTTGGTACAAAATAGAACTTCTTTCTTGCTTCTGTAGTCCTAGAAGATTCTGCCCTTTCTTCTTTAACTTTATTTATCCTGACATCTTTTACGATTCTCTTCCCATCATCATTTCCCACTTCTTCGGAGAAACATTTATAATAGCTAGCATCCGCAAAGAAAGACTCAGCTTCTGTATAAGGTTTTGCATTAGCCATTACTTTACACTGGAGTCGCCATTTTGTTTCGACAAGGAAACAAATGTATTTAATTTGGGAGAATTATCTTATTCACACATAACAATGGAATAATTACAAAGACAATCATCACACTTTATTAATTCTGAATTCATTTACATCCTCTGATATCCCTTGATTCTAAAATGACAATTATTATAGCTAAGATAATAATTTTCGGCAGCATAACGGCAATAATCTTAATCATCTCCAATGACTTAGGAGGAACAGACAGGTCGATCAACAGTCTTCAAGAGAATGGAGATTCCAGCAGCATTTCGAGGCTATTTCGGTCATCTCCTGAAACTTAGGAGGAATACGCTTCTTTGTCGATGATTCTTTCTTTTCTCCTGAACAAGAAGAACTTGAAGATTTGAAGACTCTAGCCATTCCAACAGCATAACAGCCCATTACTGTTAAAAACTGCCAAGCAACCAATTTGCACGGATCCGAGCAAACGATATGCTTTACACGGGTCCGCGCAAACTATATCAGCCCTATGATACTTTGTGCGGATCGGCGCAAACTTTCAGGAGTCCAATACTCCTTTGCGCGCAGTCGCGCAAAGTGTAGGAGTCCAATACCCCGCACCTTCTGTCTTCTCTTTCATCTTTCTTTCACTTCTGAAATCTTCCAACCCCTTTCAAGAGAAAGAATGGGGTATTTATAGGCATTCTTACAAGTAGAAATCTCTGTTCTGGTCGATGTGGGATAAAAAAATAACTTTCAACCACTTTTATTCCACCGTCATAGACTTTGCGCAGACACGCGCAAACGACATGCTTTGCGCGGTCTCGCGCAATCTGTCTGTTCCACACAAACTATCTTCATGATCAACCTGTGCAACCCGTTCACTTTGTGCGGTCCTACGCAACCATTACACTTTGCGCGAACCCACGCAAAGTGGTCCTGAAGCTGATTTCTTAATCTTCAAATTGATTTCTTGATCTTTCTCATCTTCACTTGCTTATTTTATGCCTCAACAAGAAGCTTCGAAAGTTACCATTCCAATGAGCTCAAAATAGTCTAAATTCGACCTCTGAAGAGAGAGTTATGAAGGTTACTGTTGGACAATGAGATGAAGGAGAAATTCAGTAGCGACGACTGTGATCCCACTTAAGGATAACCAAATGATCTTGGAATACGACGATTGTAGTCAGGAATGAAAGTGTACTAAAGTACCTTTTAGATGACCAAAATTCGACCCAATCCAACATCAAACGAGCGAGTTCTGAGCACCTCCATTGGATCACGCGATTTGGAATGATTAACAATCAAAATTTTAAAATGACAATCGAAGAGTTCCAACGTGCTTTTGGGATATCAAACGGTCTGGAAATTACCCAATCTGGCCTCATTTAGAAGCTTCACAAGTTACCATTCCAATGAGCTCAAAAAGTCTAAATTCGACACTGAAGAGAGAGTTATGAAGGTTACTGTTGGACAAGGAGATGAAGAAGAAATTCAGTAGCAATGAGTGCCATCCCACTTAAGGATGCCCAAATGCTCTCAAAATACAATGATTGCAGTCAGGAATGAAAGTACGCTAAAGTACCTTTCAGATGACCAAAAATCGACCCAATCCAACATCAAACGACGGAGTTATGAGAGCCTCTGTTGGATCGCGCGATTTGGAAAGTTTAACTATCGAAATTGAAAAACGACGATAGAAGAGTTCCAACGTACTTTTGGGAAATCGAATTGTCTCGAAATTACCCAATTCTGGTCTCATTTAGAAGCTTGTCAAGTTACCATTCCAATGAGCTCAAAATAGTCTAAATTCGATCACTGAAGAGAGAGTTATGAAGGTTACTGTTGGACAAGGAGATGAAAGAGAAATTCAGTAGTGATGATTGCGATCCCACTTACGGATGCCCAAATGGTCTCGGAATACGACGATTGCAGTCAGTTATGAAAGTGCGCTAAAGTACCTTTTAGATGACCAAAATACGACCCAATCCGACATCAAACGAGGGAGTTATGAGCTCCTCCGTTGGATGGCGCGATTTGGAAAGATGAACACCGAAATTGCAAAATGACGATCGAAGAGTTCCAACGTACTTTTAGGATATCGAACGGTCTTGAAATTACCCAATTCTGGTGTTGAGGCCTAAAAAGTAATGGAAGGATTGAAGTAAATGAAAAAGTGGGGAGTTATGTTGCGCCAGACCGTGAAGACGATGTTCGTTGCGAGAGTTCGCGTAACCAAAGATCGTTTGCTTTTGATACGCATAAACAAAGATCCATTGCACGGGTTTGCGCAACTGGTTTCATTAAAAGATTTCCTTTAAAAGTTGAAATTGATGCCATATTGGTCCCACGACCCTGAAATCGAGGTACCACACGTGCGATGGCTTATAAATACCCCCTCCCCTCCTTCATTTGGGCAGATTGAAGATTCTTGAGAAGAAGTAAAGCAAGGAGGAAGTTGAAGGTTAGAAGAAAAGACAGTGGTGGCTTGCGCGGGTCCGTAAAATCGATATACGTTCTGGTCATCTGCCCATGATTTGGATACGCCTGCAGTTTGTGAAGAAAAAGGGCCGTTATGCCGTCGAAATGGTTGAAGTCTCCAAGTTCCTTCTGTTCAAGCATAAAAGGATCAGCAGAAGAGCATATTCCTCCTAAGTCCTAGGAGATGACTGAAATCACTGACGTTATGCTGCCGAATTTCATATTTAACTATGACTGTTGAATTAATTATAATTCCTTTATTTTAAGTAATCTATCTTAGAATCAAGGGATATTAAAAGGATGTAAATGAACTCAGTATCAGTAAAGTATGATGACCGCTTTGAATACTCTTTCTCTCGTTATGTTTAAATAAGATATTCTCCCAAACCAAGCACTTTTATTTGTTGTTGAAACATCGGCCTCATTTAGAAGCTTGAAAGTTACCATTCCAATGAGCTCAAAATAGTCTAAATTTGACCTCTGAAGAGAGTTATGAAGGTTCTTGTTGGACAAGGAGATGAAGGAGAAATTCGATGCTTGACATCGCGATCCCACTTAAGGATAACCAAATGATCTTGGAATACGACGATTGTAGTCAGGAATGAAAGTGTACTAAAGTATCTTTTAGATGACCAAAATTCGACCCAATCCAACATCAAACGAGCGAGTTATGAGCGCCTCCATTGGATCACGTGATTTGGAATGATTAACAATCAAAATTTCAAAATGACAATCGAAGAGTTCCAACGTGCTTTTGGGATATCAAACGGTCTGGAAATTACCCAATCTGGCCTCATTTAGAAGCTTCACAAGTTACCATTCCAATGAGCTCAAAAAGTCTAAATTCGACACTGAAGAGAGAGTTATGAAGGTTACTGTTGGACAAGGAGATGAAGGAGAAATTCAGTAGCAATGAGTGCCATCCCACTTAAGGATGCCCAAATGCTCTCAAAATACAACGATTGCAGTCAGGAATGAAAGTATGCTAAAGTACCTTTCAGATGACTAAAAATCGACCCAATCCGACATCAAACGACGGAGTTATGAGAGCCTCTGTTGGATCGCGCGATTTGGAAAGTTTAACTATCGAAATTGAAAAATGACGATAGAAGAGTTCCAACGTGCTTTTGGGAAATCGAACTGTCTTGAAATTACCCAATTCGGGTCTCATTTAGAAGCTTGTCAAGTTACCATTCCAATGAGCTCAAAATAGTCTAAATTTGACCACTAAAAAGAGAGTTACGAAGGTTACTGTTGGACAAGGAGATGAAAGAGAAATTCAATAGCGACGATTGCAATCCCACTTACGGATGCCAAAATGGTCTCGGAATACGACGATTGCAGTCAGTTATGAAAGTGCGCTAAAGTACCTTTCAGATGACCAAAATACAACCCAATCCGACATCAAACGAGGGAGTTATGAGCTCCTCCGTTGGATGGCGCGATTTGGAAAGATGAACACCGAAATTGTAAAATGACGATCGAAGAGTTCCAACGTACTTTTAGGATATCTAACGTTCTCGAAATTACCCAATTCTGGTGTTGAGGCCTAAAAAGTAATGGAAGGATTGAAGTAAATGAAAAAGTGGGGAGTTGTGTGTTTCGACAAGGAAACAAATGTATTTGATTTGGGAGAATTACCTTATTCAAACATAACAATGGAATAATTACAAAGACAATCATCACACTTTATTAATTCTGAATTCATTTACATCCTCTGATATCCCTTGATTCTAAGATAGTTTACAAAGAATTCATTATAAATGTCAATTATTATAGCTAAATATAATTTTCGGCAGCATAACGACAATGATTTCAATCATCTACAATGACTTAGGAGGAATAGACAAGTCGATCAACGGTCTTCAAGAGAACAGAGATCCCGGCAGCATTTCAATACTATTTCGGTCATCTCCTGAAACCTAGGAGGAATACGTCTCTTTGTCGATGATTCTTCCTTTCTCTTGATCAAGAAGAACTTGAAGCTTTGAGGACTCTAATCATTCCGATGGTATAAATGACCCATTCTTTGTTATAAAATTGCCAATGATAGGTTTGCGTGGTCCTATGAACGATATACTTTCTTGGGTCCGAGCAAAATTATATCGAAGTACTCTGTAGCAATCGGCCAGGCATGAAACTTCCAGAGTCCAATACTCCTTTGCGCGCGGTCGTGTAAAATGCGAAAGTGGAGTCCGATACTCCGCACCTTCTGTCTTCTCTTTCGTCTTTCCTTTACTTGAAATCTTCCAACCCCTTTTTTAGAGAAGGAACGGGGTATTTATAGACATTTTTACTAGTGGAAATCTCGTATTTGTTGCAGTCGATGTGGGACAAAAATAACATTCAACCACTTTTATTCCATTGTCATAGACTTTCCATGGAACACGCCAAAATGACATGCTTTGCGCGGTCTCGCGCAAACCCTCAATTCTTAAGTGCAAACTTGACTTCTTTACTCATCCCGCAATCCTTTGACTTTGCGCGATCAAATGTAACTCTTTCACTTTTTACTGAAACGACGCAAAGTAGTCTTTGAAACTTGATTTCTTGATCTTCAAACCGATTTCTTGATCTTTCTCCTCTTCACTTCTTTGCTTATTTTATGCCTCAATGACAGATGCCCCCTTGATCCGTTCTTTGTTTTTTTTCAAAAATCAAAGAAAAAGGATCAACCATTTATTTTCTACGGTGTTTGCGTCATTGCCCAACGATGCAAAGCTCTGTCGAGTATCATACTCGGTCATAAAGCCTATAAATAGTCCAACTACTTAGTCATTTTCACGAATTAACTGTCATTGAAACTCTGCTCTAGCGATTTTATTCCGCGAAAAGCTCCCACTTTGCGCGAACCCGCAAACCGTTTCACTTTGCAAGTTGAATGTCCTCGAACTTGAAATTTACTTGAGAAAATTTCTTTCAAACTTTTTCCTACACTTAGCGACTTTCTTCTTTCTTCGTTTCTTACTCTATTATCTATCCTCCTTTCTCTGTCTTTTTCATGGCTCGTATCAAACAAACAGCCCGTCTTGTGACTCCTTCTGACTCTCCTTCTTCTGATCAACCACCTGCTAAAAGAACAAAGACAACTTCCAGAAATCTAGCTTACTTCAAAGAACCCATTCTTCCCACTTTTGATTTCTCTGACCACATCAAGTCTTTACCCTCTCCCATTCACAGATCTATATCTTTGGGAGAGATCAAATGTCCACCTAAGCATGGCAGAGAGTATGACTGGGATGAATGGTTGAAGACCACCGCTCATATTAAATCACGACAAATTGAGAGACCACCTCTCCGTGAAGATACTCCCTCAGCTTCTCGTCCAAAGAAAACTCGCCACAATAAGGCGAAGGAATTCACAGAAAAGATTAAGGAACATAAGAAGAAACGGCTTCAAAACTCGTGGGACTCAGTACGAGTTGTTGAAGGAGTTATGAAGTTTGACAATCCTCATGCAGAGGGCATGACAATTATTCCAATCAAAGTTTATCGCCATGTTTCAACAAGGAAACAAATGTATTTGATTTGGGAGAATTATCTTATTCAAACATAACAATGGAATAATTACAAAGACAATCATCACACTTTATTAATTCTGAATTCATTTACATCCTCTGATATCCCTTGATTCTAAGATAGTTTACAAAGAATTCATTATAAATGTCAATTATTATAGCTAAATATAATTTTCGGCAGCATAACGACAATGATCTCAATCATCTCCAATGACTTAGGAGGAATAGACAAGTCGATCAACAATCTTCAAGAGAACGGAGATCCCAGCAGCATTTCAGTACTATTTCGGTCATCTCCTGAAACTTAGGAGGAATACGTCTCTTTGTTGATGATTCTTCCTTTCTCTTGATCAAGAAGAACTTGAAGCTTTGAGGACTCCAATCATTCCGACAAATGACATTTGACCCATTCTTTGTTATAAATTGCCCATCAATAGGTTTGTGTGGGTCCGCGCAAACGATATACTTTGCACGGGTCCACGCAAACCATAGAAGTACTCTGCTGCTTTACGCTGATCGGCGCAAACTTCCAGGAGTCCAATACTCCTTTGCGCGCGGTCGCGCAAAGTGCAGGAGTACGATACTCCGCACCTTCTGTCTTCTCTTTCGTCTTTCCTTCACTTCTGAAATCTTTGAACCCCTTTTTAGAGAAGGAACGGGGTATTTATAGACATTTTCACCAGTGGAAATCTCAGATCTGGTCGATGTGGGATAAAATAACATCCAACCATTTTTATCCCATCGTCATAGACTTTCTGCGGACACGCAAAACGATATGCTTTGCGCGGCTCGCGCAAACCCTTAATCCGCGTAAACTGTCCTTATCGTTCTCCGCGCAATCCTTTCACTTTGCGCGGTCTGGCGTAACTATTCCACTTTGCGCGAACCCGCAAAGTGGTCTTGAAGCTGATTTCTTTCATCTTCAAAGTGATTTCTTGATCTTTGTCATTTTCACTTCCTTGCTTATTTTATGCCTCAACAGATGCCCCCTTGATCCGTTCTTTGTTTTTTCCTTCAGAAATTCAAAGAAAAGGATCAAATTACTCCTCTTTATAAGGTTTGCGCGACCCCGCGCAAAGCTCCGGTCGAGTGCCGTACTCGGTCAAAAATACTATAAATAGTCCAACTACTTAGTCATTTTCACGAACTGTTCTCTGCTGAAACTCTGCTCTGGCGATTTTATTCCGCGCAAACCTCCCACTTTGCGCGACCCCGCGCAAACCGTTTCACTTTGCGCGACGTCCTTCTGAACTTGAAATTTTCCGCGCAAACCTTTATACTTTGCGCGACCTCGCGCAAAGTACTCTGTACTTAGTCAATTCCTTTGAAACTTTTTTCAACACTTAGCCATTTTTCTTCTTTCTTCATTTCTTACTCTGTCACCTATCTTCCTTCCTCTGTCTTTCTTCATGGCTCGTATCAAACAAACAGCCCGTCTTGTGTCTCCTTCCGACTCGCCTTCTTCTGATCAACCACCTGCTAAAAGAACAAAGACAACTTCTAGAAATCCAGCTTATTTCAAAGAACCCGTTCTCCCCACTTTTGACTTTTCTGATCGCATTAAGTCTTTACCCTCCCCTATTCATAGATCCATCTCCTTGGGAGATATTAAATGTCCGCCAAAACATGGAAGAGAATATGACTGGGATGAATGGTTTAAGACCACAACCCACATTCGTACTGATAGTGAGAGACCACCTCTCTGCGAAGATACTCCTCCTGCTTCTCGCCCGAAGAAAACTCGCCGCAATAAGGCGAAAGAATTTGCAGAAAAGATCAAGGAACACAAGAAAAAGCGGCTTCAAAACTCGTGGGACTCAGTACGAGTTGTCGAAGGTGTCATGAAATTTGACAACCCTCATGCGGAGGGCATGACAATCATTCCCATCAAGGTATATCGCCATCAGTCTATGCTAGACTGTGAGTCCAAAGATTACGTTCATGGCGAGAGGCTAATGTATACCGAATCATGGGCCTCAAGAGAGCCCCGAATTTTGGAAGGAACCATTCAAACTCAGAAGCCGCGACAGAGGATAGGAGAAGCTTATCCCATGATCTTCTTAGCTCCTTTCCACAGTCCTCATGATCTCTTTCCTTCTCATTTTTATGAGACAGTGCGACAGCGCTTCAGAGATCGAGAACAACTCTGGGGCCAGGCAGAATTTCGCATCAGGGGCTTGTTAACTGCTCGTCGCTACTATTCTGAATGGGCGGAGGCTATATTGCTGAAGCATACGAGCACTCTTGCAAAGATCGGCCTTTATGATGCAATAGAAGTAACTTCGAAATACTTCTATAGAGAACCCAATATTCTGAAAGGCTTCCTTGAATACTGGTCGCCTACAACCAACTCCTTCCATCTTCCTTATGGCGAAATGAGCATATCTCTTTGGGATCTTCATCGTATAGCTGGTCTCACAATAACAGGCAAATTCTATGATGAATTCATTCCGACAAACAGAGAATTGGCCTTCGTATCTTCTCCAGACCGTAAACCTTCCATCTCCGAAACTACCATAGAACTGTTCAAAGAGATGGGCAAATTTCCCAACTTCCACAAAATTCCCCCTCTACAATGGCTAGCACATTTCTCTAGAGGTCTCAGGTATTTAACAAGCTAATAATTGATCTTCATCGTCATATTCTTGCTGCTTAACCATTTCCACATATTAACCTCTTCTGCTTATTTTCTTTTGAAGATTTCGCGACTGCCGTTCTAAAGAATTAACAAAGCTTCGAGATGCAGTAAGAGGAAGACCAGAATATAGCTCTTTCGGAGAACTTGCAGCATTCTTGGCTTACTGGCTAAGCTTGGTCGTATTGCCCAGCTCCAAGTGGGCAGATGCTGTTCGTCCAAGTGTCTTCGTTGTGGCTGGTGCTTTAGCAGAAGGACATAAATACTCTCTTGCTCCCCCAGTATTATGTTCTATCTACAGGGCCCTTGGAGAAGTAGCTACTCACATAAAAGACCCAATTCTTGGAGCTTCGTCAGCGCATACTTCTTGGCATTATTTTACGGGGTGGCTTGGAGTTTATTTCCCTTGGACTTTTGAGGCTTCGGAGCAAGCATATTCTCATCCTTCTCACCTTCCACTCTGGTTCTTTCAGTAAAGAGCAATAGCTAAAAGAGCATATGAGTGGGTTGCAAATAAAATTCGAGATGATGATCAGATAAACTTCTTTCAGTTCCGCCTTTATCGCTATACCGAAGATACAGATATGGTGGACAACGAAACACTTACTGCGACGAGAGAGCTTTCTTCTTTTCTATTCGCTCATGCAGTTTACCTCTTCGGGAAGGGACGAAATTTTGGAGAGAACCTTACTACCCCAGTCGCTTTGCTCGTCAATTTGGTTATGATCAAACTGTGCCACAAGACTGCGGGTTGGTTACCAGAAAAATGCGCTGTTATGGAACTGGTCCTCTTAACTGGGCCATGATATGGAAACAGTTACTAAATGGCTGCGTTGGCTCCCTCTTCGTCATTCCAGGCTGTGATCGCATAGTCCGTACATCATATAGCTGGATGCGATGGTGGGATCACCAATCATACTTGGTCGCTAAATGCTTGCCAGTGGATTCTTCTATCTTTCTTCATCCACCCAGGATGAAGGGCAGAACTTTAGAGAGTGGAATCGGCTATATTCCGGAGAAGAGCCATGCATCTCATCCTGGAGAAATTTGCAGAAAGATATCATTGGAAGATCCCATTCGTGAAATCAAGCCCATCAACACTTTGGATGGCTGGTTTGCCCACGGAGATCTGAGAGAATTTGAGAAATCTCGTCGGGATTCTTCAAACCAAGCTGCAGATAATGCTGAAGGTACATCTTCTCCAATTCCTGCAGAGACTGCAGCGGTTCAAGAAGGACCAGCTATTGGTACTTCCACATCTCCTCCACAACCCCTTGGTCCTAGTCCATCTTCTCCGATGACTAGATCAAGAACGCGTTTGCAATCATCATCCCCTATTCCTCCAGAAAAAACTCAACTAACATCCGCTTCCCCTATAGTCCAAGAGCCTGCACCGGAGAGCAGCCAACCCGTTTCTTATAAAGGGAAGCAAGTTATCATTGAAGAAGTTGTCGAAGAAACTTTGGAAGATGAAAGTTCAACTTCGTCATCAGATACAACTGAATCTTCGCAATATGAAGATAGCGGAGATAGCGATAGTGGTGAAGATAAAGATGATGACTTTGAAGAAGGTGAAGTTGATATTGGCGAAGAAGAGGAAACAACTGTGAAAGAAGTTGAAATGGAATCTTCCCCTGCAATTGCTAAGACTCCTCCTAGCATTAATGTTCCTGCTAAATCTCCTGCAGCCGAGGAAGATGAAGAAGAGCCTTTAGATTATGGAGAATATGGGTATTCACCAGGTAAAGAAAAAATTTCCATATACATATCTTAATTTATATTTTAACAACTATTATTTATCTAAAATCATTGTGTCTCCCTTTTTAGGTGCCCAAGTTGCAGAAATAGGTGCTATCTCTTCAGTGAGCCCTCTTGTGGTATCTTCACCAAGAGCACCTGTAGTTCCATTGGTAGTACAGAGAGTAGTGGCTCGAAATTATATTTCCTACAGAAACTACTGACTTGCCAACTCCGGCTACCGAGAGATTCCAAGATCTGAAGCTAGAGCACCATCTTTTGTTGATATGGTGGGACTTGGTCCTTCCATAGCTCAAAGAGCTTCTCCTTCATTAGTCGTATTCCAATGATAGGTATATATATACACTGAATATCTTTACTCAATATATATATATTTCATAATAATATATTGAATATCCTTCCTCTTTTACTATAGGAACTCATCCCTGCAGCGGTGCGGCTAGTTCTGATTCTGTAGCCACTACTTCTGAACTATCATCCTTTGCGAAGATCCCTGTTCACAAAATGCTTATGGTGAAACATTCTCTATTAGCAATAATCCATATCTTTAGAAATCCTGATCAATGGTTGGACTTGGATGTTGCTATAGAAATTTTGGAAAGCTCTGCCAAGATGGCCAGAATCAACATATCTCCTTTGCGGGATTCACTCCTCAAATTTCGTGATTCCGTAATTTCTTTGGCGTCGGTAGAGAATGTTACAATTGCTCTGAGATTTTAGAGTGTAGAAGCGATTGGCTTCATCACAAGAACAAGCCCTTCTGACAGCTTCATCAATTTCTAAACTTGAACAAGAGCATATAATTCTTCAGGATCAATTAAAGATTCATGTTGATGAAAGCAAGACTATTCAAGACCGCATTGCAGTTTTAAAGGAAGAAATCTCTCAGCTGGAGAGGAAGAACCATGAACAGGTTTTAATCATTCAGGATGTTGAAGAGAAGATACGGGTGAATGCTCAATCTATTGATATCGAAAAATCCGCACAACTTCAAGGTAAAGAAATGATTGCTTCTTTGGAGAATAAGCTTGCTGGCGTTCCTGATCATGCGAGACTTATTTTTGAAGAAAAATCTAGACATGATGCAGCTCAGGCGCAATTGAAAGAAGATTTGCTCAGATATTCAGAAGCAATGGGGATTACAGAGGATCTTTGAACATGTAATTTTAAACATGTGATCTTTGCTTTCGTGTTTCTTGGACGTAATTTATCATATATTTCATGATAGTATTTTGGGATGTTTATGATGGTATTTTCTATCTTGCATATTGATGATATTTATACTAATATTATCAAATTATATTTATACTTTATATAATAATTTCATTATATTTACATTTTTTACTAATATTATCAAGTTATATTTATTCTTTATATAATAATTTCATTATATTTTTACAATTTCTAAACCTTTTATGCTTTGTTAGTACGGGATTTTTTAGGTGAGTATTTAAATTGGCGGTACTAAGTTTCAATTCAATTAGCCACACACAGTTTATGCTCATGAGTAGTGGAGCGTGCGCACACACACAGTTTAAGCTCATGAGTAGTGGAGCATTTATGGGTCTTATGTGATGGCCACTGTAACTCTCTAGAGTTCGCTTTTGGGCTTCTCACTGCCTTGAGCTCACGGTCACAGTCCATCAGAGGGGCCCATTGACGCTACCGGACGGTGAACTGTTGGATTTACGCACAGGGTTGGCCACGGTAACTCTCTAGAGTTCGCAGGGCTCGCAAGGCTACCTTTGGGCACCAAATCTAGGGTCGCCAGTCCATCAATGAGTAGGTTTAAGCCCTTCCTCACGAGTTACTACTGAAATCAAACCCTAGACCTGGAGGGTCTTACGCACGGTTGGCATAAAGCTCGCACTGCGGCCCCTGTTTTCTTCGTCTGCAAGGTCGAGCCCATTCACAGGAGGGCATTTTCATCCGTTCCCGTGGCGCTGCCGGAAGCTATACAGACGGCATGGGAATTACGGTGACTAGTCTTCGCGGATTTATGGCCTTTTAGGCTTTGAATCCTTGACTTCGTCAGCTACCCGCATGGGTGCGCACGATGGTCTTCGCGGGCTTTTTAGGGCCACTGACTCCTCGCCGCTGCCCGAATGGCGATCTTCATGGGTCTTACGTATAGTTGGCCGGCTCTTTTAGAGCTTGATCCTTTGAGAGCATTTTTTTTTTTTTTTTTTTTCGAGCTTGATCTTTTTTTTTTTTTGGCTCAATTTGGCTCTTTTAGGATTTGGCTTGGCTATACTGCCTCTTTGATTGATATTGATATATCCTTGCTTTTGATAATATCTTCAAGAAAATCCATGCCTTGTAAGGCAATAATATATATATGATCATCATCATTTGCAAATATAGTAGATATTTCCAAAATATCTTCAAGAAGACCCATGCCTTGTAAGGCAATATAATTCTCAGCTTAGATAATATCTGTATAAATTCTCGGCTTAGATAATATCTTTAAGAGAATCTTCAAGAATTTGTGCCTTGTAAGGCAATATAACTTTGTCAATATCTTCATATAATTCTCAGCTTAGATAATATCTTCAAGAGAATCTTCAAGATGATAAGGCAATATAACTTTGTCAATATCTTCATATAATTCTCAGCTTAGATAATATCTTCAAGAGAATCTTCATTTGTGCCTTGTAAGATATAACTTGTGTCATATCTTCAAGAGAATCTTCAAGATGATATTAACTTTGTCAATCTTATTTGATGATGATGATCATATATATATTTTTAAGATTTGCTGCTTTGATAATTGATATGCTTGTGAATTTCTTCTTTATAGCTTCTTTTGTTGACATATAGACATGATCTTATTCATCTTTGCCCCCTTTTGATACAGAATCATTATGCCGATAATATTCTGGGTCAAAATCCACATGTCTATCTTTAGGGATAGTATCTTTTGATGAAACGGGCGTTGACAAGTATACTGATACCCTGTCCTTCTTGATTTGTGATTCTATATGCCCCATTGGAGTATACTTCTTTCACCACATATGGACCGTCCCATTTAGGCTCGAACTTGCCCCTGTCCGTGAGTGACCATTATAGGTCTTTTCAACATTAACACCATATCCCCTTTTTTGAAAGAACGGTATTTAACTTTGTTTATCAAATGCAAATATATTCTAAACGATATGATTGCAAACCGCATTCTGTACAAGACGTTTCTCATCGAGTAAGTCTAATTCTTTCACCTTATTTTTTTGCATTTTCATCATCTGTTATAGATGATGCTTCTTATTCCCTGAGTGATGCCACCGCATTTCAATTGGGATAACTGCCTCCATACCATAGATTAATGAATACGGTGTCGCCCCTGTTGCTGTACGATGGGTGGTTCTGTAAGCCCATAATGCTTCTTGTAATTTTTCATCCCAATCGCGCTTATTGCCTGTCACCGTTTTTTTTATTATCTTGACAATTGTTTTGTTAAACGCCTCTGCTAGTCCATTGGCCGGAGGATAATAAGGTGTTGAAAAAGAATGCTGGATACTGAACTTCTGACATAACTTTTCCATACCTCTATTTTTAAAAGGGGTGCCATTATCAGTGACGATCTTCTTCGGAATACCATGACGGTATATTATAGCATGCCGGATAAAATTGACCACGTCTTTCTCTTTAACACTACGCAAGGCGACTGCTTCGGTCCATTTGGAGAAATAATCTGTTGCTGCCAGAATGTACTGTTTTCCTTTAGATGAAGGGGGATTTATGGGACCAATTACGTCGAGTCCCTAGGCTGAGAAAGGCCAAGAAGCAACAGACTGATGTAATTCTTCCGGAGGAACATGTATTATATCTCCGTGTATTTGACATTCATGACACCGCTTTGCATATTCTATCGCATCTTTAAACATAGTAGGCCAATAATAACCCATTCGATGCACTCTATGGCATAAATTCGGCCAGCTTGATGTGCTCCACATTCACCAATGTGCCTCCGCAAACATTTGGTTTGCTTCTTGCTTGTCCAAGCACCTTAACAAAGATTCCATTATAAGATTTTCTATATAATACTTAGCTGCATATGACAAATTTTCCTGATCGCTTAATCTGCTGTCTTTGTGCATTATCTTCTGGCAAGATATTATATTTGAGATAATCAACAAAAAAAGACGCCATCATTGTCATTACCTCCATACAGTATAGGCAATATTTCAACGGTTTCTTCGATAACTTCAGGATGGCGGGAATCTTCTTTCTTCTATAGTTACATGAAGAGGACTTCGGTTTGTGCGAGATAAAGCCATTTACTAAACTGGCTAAAGCATCTGCTTTTGCATTCTCCGACCGCGGTATGTGTTTAATTTCCACATAACGAACTGTTCAAGCAATTATTGTGCCTTCCGATAATAAGGCAAAAGTTCTTCTTTCCTTACTTCAAATTATTGTTGTCAATTGATTTACAATCAATTTAGAATCTCCAAAGATATGCAATGATTTTATTTCCATTTGTTGTGCTATTTCCATTCCGATGATAAGAGCTTTGTATTCAGCTTCATTATTTGTGCATGCGGTGCCCAACGTGAAGGAGTATGGTAATAAATCGCCTTGAGGCGTAATGAATATTACTCCTGCCCCCGCTCCCGTTATTTGAGCAGCACCATCAAAATACATCTCCCAGAGATTCTGAGATTCACCAACATGACCTGTTCATCTGGGAATTCATCATTAATTTCCTCACATTCTGCTATAGGATGTGCTGCGAGAAAGTCTGCCATTGCTTGCCCTTTTATTGCTTTTGCCGGCTTATACGAAATGGTATATTCTGATAATAATAACATCCACTTGGCTAGTCTTCCTGATAACATTGGCCTGGTCATCAAAAAATTTTATCGGATCTGCTCTTGAGATCAGAGTTATATCATGGGAGAAACAATAATGCCTTAACTTTTGCACAGTGAATACCAACGCCAAACACTCTTTTTCGATCAAAGAATAGTTACATTCTGCCCCCATCAGTGTTCGGCTTAGATAATAAAGAGCAATCTCTTTTAAAACCGTTTACATCATGCCAACAAAGCACCCAAAGAATTTATAGTCTGCTGATGTATATAAGATAAGTGGCTTACCTTTCACTTGAGTCTGTTAACACCGTAATTTGTTTTAATAATTCTTTAATTGAATCAAATGCATTTTGTGAGCGCATGATCCCATACAAATTCTGTATCTTTCTTCATTAACCGAAAATGGTGACATCTTCTGCGAGGTTTGAAATGAAGCGGCGAATATATGCCAATTTTCCTTGTAAACTTTTTAATTCCTTCAACGTCGTTGGTGGCGGCATATTTTGAATAGCTTGATTTTTCTCGGATCAATCTCGATCCTCTCGTGTCGTCATACAACAAAACCGAGGAATTTGCCAGAAGAGACTCCAAATGCACACTTAGCGGGTTCATCTTTAATTGCTTCTTTCTGAGTCGTCGGAAGACTGATGCTAAATGTTCGCGGTGTTCTTGATGATCTCCTGATCTGACTACCAAGTCATCCACATAGCATCAACATGTTTATGCATCATATCTTGAAAGATATTCTTCATTGCCCTTTGATATGTTGCCCCAACGTTTTTGAGACCGAAAGGCATAACTTTATAACAATAAATTCCAAGTGGCGTTAAAGGCCGTTGCCTCTTCATCTTCGGTGCCATCTGGATTTGATTATAGCACTGCATATCCGTCCATAAAGGACATGATAACATACTTGAGTAGTGCTATCAATTAGTAATTCATTATCGGGAGAGAGGAAGTCGTCCTTTGGACATGCTTCATTCAGATCTCTGAAGTCAATACATACTCTAATCTGCCCATTCTTCTTTTTCACCGGAACAATGTTTGATATCCATTTAGGATATTTAACTTCTCTGATGAACCCAACCTTTATTAATTTATTTACTTCTTTTTCGATTAATGGAATCAGTGCGGGTGAAATCGCCTTTGTGCCTGCTTCACTTTGGTTTCTTTTCTTTGGAAATATTTAATCGATGCATTGCCACAGAGGGTTCCAATCCCGGCATTTCCTCATATGTCCAGGCGAAGACATCTTTATTTTCTTTGAGAAGTTGGCCATATTTCTCAAATTCCTCGATCCGAAAATGTGTGACGATGATGAATGTGTTCTTGGCTCTTCTTTTGTTCCCAAATTTATTTCTCGAGCCATCTATCGTCGGTACCCCCCGTCTTCTATTTGCCTTGGAGCGGTTTCGGGATATTCAACTACCTTAGTATCTTGTGCAAATTGAAGTCATGTTAATCGATACCATGTTTATTGCTTGATTCTACTCCCAATCCTTGGAATTTTCTTCGCTTTTCTTGATTAACCCCGAGAGGATTTGAATTCCTTTCCCATGATTCAAGCCGTGGGTTTGTCACAATCAAAACCCATATTTCTCATGATTTTCTTGCTTCTTTGCTTCAGTACTTCCTCAAATTACAACGCGTGCTAACTTTCCATGATATACATTGCTTGTATTTTCATCTTTTACTTTTCTTCTGCGTGAAACTCTATTGGTTCAGGATATTTAGTACGGCTCGACTTGAAATGTTCTTGTAGGGGTTTTGCAAATGGCTTACATCTTTCGATATTGGGTAATGGCATTGTGTAATTGGACTGTAAGACTTTCAGCTGTTCTATCGACAATAATGTCAACGGCGGTTGCCCCGGTTGTCTCAGGCGCTTTGGTACAAAATAGAACTTCTTTCTTGCCTCTGCAGTCCCAGAAGATTCTGCTCTTTCTTCTTTAACTTTATTTATCCTGGCATCTTTTACGATTCTCTTCCCATCATCATTTCCCATTTCTTCGGAGAAACATTTATAATAGCTAGCATCTGCAAAGAAAGACTCAGCTTCTGTATAGGGTTTTGCATCAGCCATTACTTTACACTGCATCCCATCTTTACAGTATTTGAAGCACTGGTGTAGAGTAGAAGGTATAATATTGTACTGATGTATCCACGGCCTTCCCAAGAGAAGGTTATATGTCGTCACAACATTTATAACGTGACATACAACAGTAGTGATTAATTCTCCCACTTCTAATGTCACCGTAATTTTACCGAGTGCGCGTTGTCCATCTTGATTGAACCCTTGTATCATCATCCCCAAGCTAAGTCCAAACGACGAAAACCCAATTTAGTAATCATTGAGAGTGGCAAAAAGATTTCACTGCGGACCCATTATCTATCATAATCCTTTTTATCTTCTTTTCGCAAATGTATCCTTCTATCATCAATGGCCTGTTATGTTCCTTTTCACCAATTAAATCATCATCAGAGAAAGATATTACTGGTAGACAATTCATTTTTTCATTATTTCTTTCATTCTTCATTTCTGACAGTAAAGTTTCTCTCACATCGTGATCAGACAGTGCTTGAATCAAAACTCTGTCAAATTCTTCGACAACTTGAGCGCATCATAAATACTTAATCGTGCTTGGGTATACCCTTCAAGTGGCTAACTACATCATAAGCCACTTTTGTCGCATCTCCATTTCTCTTTTATCCTCGATGATCTGTCTTTCGATTACTTCTTTCCTTATGATTCACCTTTTGCTTTGCAGACTTGTTATCTGCTTCCCCGATCGCAACGTAATCATTGTTGCATTTCTTACTGACCTTCGATCTTCCTTCTCTTTCAGTCCCTGAGTCTTTTCTTGAATTGACAATACATTTATTGTCGCCCTTTGCATTCTTTTCTTTGCTTCCATTTGGTTATTATATCACCTCTATTTATCATTCATTTGTATGATGCATTTTAACGTATAACAATTTTCTGTCGGATGTCCTACTAGGCGATGATAACGGCAAAAGTTTCTTTCTCGAGTCCTCGTCACATCTTCAGGACGTTTTGGTTCTGGTAATTCCAGGGTACCTGCTTTTAACAATTGTTGCATCATTGGTACCACGTCCTCTTTATCAAACTCGAATCCTTCATGAGAATCGAGCATTCTGAGCTTTTTTCCACCGTATCTGTCTCTTGATTGATTCCAACCTTCTTTTCCTTCCGGCCTTCTATCTTTTGAACTCCTCGCATCTTGATTTTTCTTATCCCGGTCGATGGTGTTGACGGTTGTCCTGCCAGGTATTCTTCTGACAGTTTCATGATGAAATGCCGGCATCTTACGAGTCATCAATTCCAGTGCATGGGCTTTGGTAGCCAATCGCGAAAGGTTCCGATATCGGTATTGGTGAGTCCAAATGCAATTCCTGTTTCCATAGAGTTCAGACACATTTTGACTTGTTCCTTTTCTTCCGGCAACTGCCTACACGATGCCCCCAGTGTCTTCCATCTGTCTATGAATTTTTCAACTGGTTCTCCTTCTCATTTGTCGTCATGAAAGCTAGTTACTCAGTGATGCTAACATCGCGCTCGACGAAAAGAAGTTTGACATGAAAGCATCTTGCATTTCTTCCCATGTTCGTATAGACCACAGTGCCAAATTTGAATACCACACAAAGCTTTACTTGTCAACGATGACCCAAATAAGCGTAAGCGATATTGAGGTATCGTGGAGAAATTTCCCATCTTGGTGATGAAATGCATCAGGTGTTCTTCCTGGTGATCCTTCCCCATTAAACTTCTGAAAATCTGGGTGCTTAAAATTGGCTGGAAACGGAACGTCCTCTACTTCTCTCGGGTAGGGTGTCCGGTATCTGAAACGACCAGTATTCGCGCGTTCTCTTTCTATTCTGACTGCTTCTTCGACGACTTGTCTTACGTCATCTTGTGTTATAGCTCTTGTCGCTGGAACGGACCCTCGCGATCCTATCCCCTGCGGACGGGAACCTTCAGGTTGGTTCTCTTGTCCATTTGTCGCTCCCATCATAGGTGGGGCCACTATCTGGGCTACATTATGAGCCAGAGTTGCCAGAGCTTCTCTAAGGTTACGGCATTCATCCATTAGCACTCTTTGCGCCTCTGCCATTTGATCAACACGCTCTTCAGTAGTTGGTCTATTTCCTTGACCTGTTTCTGCCATATATACCGCGGCCTCTTGACTGTTTGTCGAAGCCGTTTTTGGAGTAAAACGAGAGTATGTTGACGTAACAGGACTTATTAAGAGGGGAGAAATTGGAGTCTCATTTGACTCTTGTGTACTTCCCGTGCTTTTAACCGATCGATGTGATACAGTTATAGGCGAACTTGTTTGAGGTGATACGGGCATCGATGCCTATCATCAATGCTTTACCTTTATGTGCTTCTCCATTTGGTCTTCGGGCGACCAAAGCTGGAAAATCTTGTGATGAGAACTGCGGAGCAGCTAGTTCAGGATAAATCACCGGAGGAGCGAGCTCGGGTTTTCTTCTTGCTATGCTCCGCGTGATTGGTCCCTCAGCTCTTGGTGCAAACAATTTCGCTTTGCGGTTTTTTAAGGTTTTTGCTTTCGTCTTTCTAGACAAGACCAAAGTCCAGTTCTCATCACTTTCTTGTGGTTGAGGTGAAACGGAAATGACTCCCACTGTTACTTGAGTCACTTTGCGCCTGCTTGTAGTGCTTGCTTTCATATGCTCAGGAGTTCGGCTTGGCGCATATTCAATTACGAACCCGATAGCGATGAATCGGAAGTTCACTTTTCTCACAATATTAGCCATTAGTAGTGTTGTGTGATTGAATTTAGGTACCTTCAATAATAAAACATACCTGAAATTAGTACATGAAAGACTAAGTAAACTATCTTGGAGATGAAGGGGAGGATGTTCCCACTGAGAGTCGCCATTTTGGCGTCTAATAGACGCCAAAAATAGTGACGAGAGTCTTACAACTTTCCCAATGTTAATGTTAAATAAGACAAATATCCCAAATAGTCGCCATTTTGTTTCGACAAGGAAACAAATGTATTTGATGTAGGAGAATTATCTTATTCGAACATAAAAATGGAATAATTATAAAGACAATCATCACACTTTATTAATTCTGAATTCATTTACATCCTCTGGTATCCCTTGATTCTAAGATAGTTTACAAAGAATTCATTAGAAATGTTAATTATTATAGCTGAATATAATTTTCGGCAGCGTAACGGCAATGACCTCAATCATCTCCAATGACTTAGGAGGAATAGACAAGTCGATCAACAATCTTCAAGAGAACGGAGATCCCAGCAGCATTTCAGTACTATTTCGGTCATCTCCTGAAACTTAGGAGGAATACGTCTCTTTGTTGATGATTCTTCCTTTCTCTTGATCAAGAAGAACTTGAAGCTTTGAGGACTCCAATCATTCCGAATGGCATAACAGCCCATTCTTGTTATAAATTGCCCATCAATAGGTTTGCGCGGTCATGGCTGCAAAACGATATACTTTATGCGGGTCCGCACAAACCATAAAAGCACTCTGTTTGCTTTACGCGGATTAGGCAAAACTTTCAGAGTCCAATACTCCTTTGCGCATGGTCGCGCAAAAAGTGCGAGTCCGATACTCCGCACCTTCTGTCTTCTCTTTCGTCTTTCCTTCACTTCTGAAATCTTCGAACCCCTTTTTAGAGAAGGAACGGGGTATTTATAGACATTTTCACCAGTGGAAATCTCAGATCTGGTCGATGTGGGACAAAATAACATCCAACCATTTTTATCCCATCGTCATAGACTTTGCGCGGACACGCGCAAACGATATGCTTTGCGCGGCTCCGCGCAAACCCTTAATCCCGCGTAAACTGTCCTTATCGTTCTCCGCGCAATCCTTTCACTTTGCGCGGTCTGGCGTAACTATTCCACTTTGCGCGAACCCGCGCAAAGTGGTCTTGAAGCTGATTTCTTTCATCTTCAAAGTGATTTCTTGATCTTTGTCGTTTTCACTTCCTTGCTTATTTTATGCCTCAACACGCCATCAGTCCATGCTCGACTGTGAGTCCAGAGACTGTATCCATGGTGAGAGGTTAATGTATACTGAATCATGGGCCTCAAGAGAGCCCCGAATCCTGGAGGGAACTATCCAAACTCAGAAGCCACGACAGAGGATAGGAGAAGTTCATCCTATGGTCTTCTTAATTCCTTCCACAATCCTCATGATCTCTTTCCTTCTCATTTTTATGAGAGAGTGCTAAGGCCCTTGTAGATCGAGATCGAGAACTGGGGACAGTGTACGAATTTCGCATCGAGGCTTGTTGACCCCTCGCCGCTATTACTCGAATGGGCGGAGCCTATATTGTTTGAAGCATACGAGTACTCTTGCAAAGATCGGGCTTTATTTCCAAATATTTCTATAGAGAACCCAATATTCTGAAAGGCTTCCTTGAATACTGGTCGCCTACAACCAACTCTTTCCATCTTTCTTATGGTGAAATGAGCATATCTCTTTGGGACCTTCATCGCATAGCCGGTCTCACAATAACAGGCAAATTCTATGATGAATTCATTCCTACCAACAGGGAATTGGCCTTTATATCTTCTCCGGACCGCAAGCCTTTTATCTCTGAGACTACTATAGAGTTATTCAAAGAGATGAGCAAATTTCCCAGTTTCCACAAAATTCCCCCTTTACAATGGCTAGCACATTTCTCTAGAGGTCTCAGGTATTTATCAATCTGATAATTGATCTTCGCCTTCATATTCTTGCTTCTTAGCCATTTCCACATATTAACCTCTTCTGCTTATTTTCTTTTTGAAGATTTCGCGACTGCCATTCCAAAGAATTAACAAAGCTTCGGGATGCAGTAAGAGGAAGACCAGAATATAGCTCTTTCGGAGAACTTGCAGCATTCTTGGCTTATTGGCTAAGCTTGGTCGTATTGCCCAGCTCCAAGTGGGCAGATGCTGTTCGTCCAAGTGTCTTTGTTGTGGCTGGTGCTTTAGCGGAAGGCCACAAATATTCTCTTGCTCCTCCTGTATTATGTTCTATCTACAGGGCCCTTGGAGAAGTAGCTACTCACATAAAAGACCCAATTCTTGGAGCTTCGTCAGCGCATACTTCTTGGCATTATTTTACGGGGTGGCTTGGAGTTTATTTTCCTTGGACTTTTGAGGCTTCGAAGCAAGCATATTCTCATCCTTCTCACCTTCCACTCTGGTTCTTTCAGCAAAGAGCAATGGCTAGAAGAGCATATGAGTGGGTTACAAATAAAATTCGAGATGATGATCAGATAAACTTCTTTCAGTTCTGCCTTTATCGCTACATCGAAGATACAGACATGGTGGACAACGAAACACTTATTGTAGCAGAGAGAGCTTTCTTCTTTTCTATTCGCTCATGCAATTTACCTCTTCGAGAAGGGACGGAATTTTGGAGAGAACCTTACTACCCCAGTCGCTTTGCTCGTCAATTTGGTTATGATCAAACTATGCCACAAGACTGCGGGCTGGTTGCCAGAAAAATGCGCTGCTATAGAACTGGTCCTCTTAACTGGGCCATGATATGGAAACAGTTGCTGAATGGTTGTGTTGGCTCCCTCTTCGTCATTCCACGTTGTGATCGCATAGTCCGTACATCATATAGCTGGATGCGATGGTGGGATCACCAATCGTACTTGGTTGTTAAATGTCTGCCAGTGGATTCTTCTATTTTTCTTCATCCGCCCAGGCTGAAGGGCAGAAGTTTAGAGAGTGGAATCAGTTATATTCCGGAGAAGAGCCATGCATCTCATCCTGGGGAAATTTGTAGAAAGATATCATTGGAAGACCCTATTCGTGAAATCAAGCCTATCAACACCTTGGATGGTTGGTTTGCCCATGGAAATTTGAGAGATTTTGAGAAATCTCGTCAGGACTCTTCAAATCAAGCTGCAGATGATGCTGAAGGTACATCTTCTCCAATTCCTGCAAAGACTGCAGTGGTTCAAGAAGGACCAGCTATTGGTACTTCCACATCTCCTCCACAACCCCTTGGTCCTAGTCCATCTTCTCCGATGACTAGATCAAGAACGTGTTTGCAATCATCATCCCCTATTCCTCCAGAAAGAACTCGACCAACATCCGCTTCCCCTATAGTCCAAGAGCCTGCAACGGAGAGCAGCCAACCCGTTTCTTATAAAGGGAAGCAAGTTATCATTGAAGAAGTTGTCGAAGAAACTTTGGAAGATGAAAGTTCAACTTCGTCATCAGATACAACTGAATCTTCGCAATATGAAGATAGCGGAGATAGCGATAGTGGTGAAGATAAAGATGATGACTTTGAAGAAGGTGAAGTCGATATTGGCGAAGAAGAGGAAGCAGCTGCGAAAGAAGTTGAGATAGAATCTTCCCCTGCAACTGCTAAGACTCCTCCTAGCATTAATGTTCCTGCTAAATCTCCTATGAAATTGGAAGATGAAGAAGAACCTTTAGATTATGGGGAATATGGGTATTCACCGGTAGGTAAGGAAAATTTTCATATGCATATCTTAATTTATATTTTAACAACTATTATTTATTTAAAATCATTGTGTCTCCCTTTTTAGGTGCCCAAGTTGCAGAAATAGGTGCTATCTCTTCAGTGAGCCCTCTCGTGATATCCTCACCGAGAGCACCTGTAGTTCCATTGGTAGTACAGAGAGTAGTGGCTCGTGAAATCATATTTTCTACAGAAACTACTGACTTGCCAATTCCGACTACCAGAGATTCTAGTACAGAAGCTAGAGCACCATCTTTCGCTGATATGGTGGAATTTGGACCTTCCATGACTCAGAGAACTTCTCCTTCTGTTAGTCGTGTTCCAGTGACAGGTATATATATATGCATTGCTTATCTTCACTCAAGACTATATATATTTCATAATAATATATTGAATATCCTTCTTCTTTTACTATAAGAACTCATTCCTGCAGCGGTGCGGCTAGTTCTGATTCTGTAGCCATTACTTCTGAACTATCATCCTTTGCGAAGATCCCTGTTCACAAAATGCTTATGGGGAAACATTCTTTGTTAGCAATAATCCATATCTTCAGAAATCCTGACCGATGGCTGGACTTGGATGTTGCTATAGAGATTTTAGAGAGTTCTGCCAAAATGGCCAGAATCAACATATCTCCTTTGTGGGATTCACTCCTTAGATTTCGCGATTCTGTAATTTCTTTGGCGTCGGTAGAGAATGTTACAATTGCTCCTGAGATTTTAGAGTGTAGAAGGCAGTTGCTTCATCACAAGAACAAGCCCTTCTGACAGCTTCATCAATTTCTAAACTTGAACAAGAGCATATAATTCTTCAAGATCAATTAAAGATTCATGTTGATGAAAGCAAGACTATTCAAGACCGCATTGCAGTTCTGAAGGAAGAAATCTCTCAGCTGGAGAGGAAGAATCATGAGCAGGTCTTAATCATTCATGATGTTGAAGAGAAGATACGGGTGAATGTTCAATCTATTGATATCGAAAATCTGCACAACTTCGAGGTAAAGAAATAATTGCTTCTTTGGAGAATAAGCTTGCTGGCGTTCCTGATCAGGCAAGACTTATTTTTGAAGAAAAATCTAAACATGATGCGGCTCAGGCACAATTGAAAGAAGATTTGCTTGGATATTCGAGGCAATGGGGATTACAGAAGATCTTTAATCATGTAATTTTGAATATGTGATCTTTGCTTTCATGTTTGAACATGTAATCTTTACTTTCATATTTCTTGGACGTAATTTATTTTACTTAACAACTATTTTGTGATAGCATTTTGGGATATTTATGATGGCATATTCCACCTTGCATATTGATGATATTTATACTAATATTATCAAATTATATTTATTTATTATACAGTAATCTTGTTACATCTTTTACAATTTCTAAACCTTTTATGCTTTGTTAGTGTAGGATTCTCTAGGTGAGTTTTTAAATTGGCAATGCTAAGTTTCAATTTAATTAGCCACACAGTTTATGCTCATGAGTAGTGGAGCATGCGCACACACACAGTTTAAGCTCATGAGTAGTGGAGCATTTATGGGTCTTATGTGATGGCCACTGTAACTCTCTAGAGTTTGCTTTTGGGCTTCTCACTGCCTTAAGCTCACGGCCAAGGTCCATCAGAGGGGCCCATTGACACTACCGGGTGGTGAACTGTTGGATTTACGCACAGGGTTGGCCACGGTAGCTCTCTAGAGTTCGCAGGGCTCGCAAGGCTACTTTTGGGCACCAAATCTAGGGTCGCCAGTCTATCAATGAGTAGGTTTAAGCCCTTCCTCATGAGTTACTACTGAAATCAAACCCTAGACCTGGAGGGTCTTACGCACGGTTGGCATAAAGCTCGCACTGCGGCCCCTGTTTTCTTCGTCTGCAAGGTCGAGCCCATTCACGGGAGGGCATTTTCATCCGTTCCCGAGTGGCCGCCGGAAGCTATACGACGGCATGGGAATTATGGTGACTAGTTTTCGCGGATTTATGGCCTTTTAGGCTTTGAATCCTTGACTTCGTCAGCTACCTGCATGGGTGCGCACGATGGTCTTCGCGGGCTTTTTAGGGCCACTGACTCCTCGCCGCTGCCCGAATGGCGATCTTCATGGGTCTTACGTATAGTTGGCCGGCTCTTTTTAGAGCTTGATCATTTGAGAGCATTTTTTTTTTCGAGCTTGATCTTTTTTTAATTTGGCTCAATTTGGCTCTTTTAGGATTTGGCTTGCCTATACTGCCTCTTTGATTAATATTGATATATCCTTGCTTTTGATAATATCTTCAAGAAAATCCATGCCTTGTAAGGCAATAATATATATATATATATATATATATATATATGATCATCATCATTTACAAATGTAGTAGATATTTCTGAAATGTCTTCAAGAAGATCCATGCCTTGTAAGGCAATATGATTCTCAGCTTAGATAATATCTTCAAGAAAATCCATGCCTTGTAAGGCAATATAATTTTGTCACTATCTTCAAGAAGATCAAGAGAATTTGTGCCTTGTAAGGCAATATAACTTTGTCAATATCTTCAAATAACTTTGTCCATCTTATTTGATGATGATGATCATATATATATATTCTCCAGATTTGCTGCTTTGATAATTGATATGCTTGTGAATTTCTTCTTTATAGCTTCTTTTGTTGACCTATAGACATGATCTTATTCATCTTTGCCCCTTTTGATACAGAGATCATTATGCCGATAATATTCTGGGTCAAAATCCACATGTCTATCTTTAGGGATAGTATCTTTTGATGAAACGGGCGTTGACAAGTATACTGATACCCTGTCCTTCTTGATTTGTGATTCTATATGCCCCATTGGAGTATACTTCTTTTACCACATATGGACCGTCCCATTTAGGCTCGAACTTGCCCCTTGTCCGGCGAGTGACCACTATAGGTCTTTTCAACATTAACACCATATCCCCTTTTTTGAAAGAACGGTATTTAACCTGTTTATCAAATGCAGCCGATATTCTGGCCTGATATGATTGCAACCTCTGCTGTGCTGCAAGACGTTTCTCATCGAGTAAGTCTAATTCTTTCAGCCTTATTTTTGCATTTTCATCATCTGTTATAGACTGATGCACTGCTACCCTGAGTGATGCCACCTGCATTTCAATTGGGATAACTGCCTCCATACCATAGATTAATGAATACGGTGTCGCCCCTGTTGCTGTACGATGGGTGGTTCTGTAAGCCCATAATGCTTCTTGTAACTTTTCATCCCAATCGCGCTTATTGCCTGTCACCGTTTTTTTCATTATCTTGACAATTGTTTTGTTAAACGCCTCTGCTAGTCCATTGGCCGGAGGATAATAAGGTGTTGAAAAAGAATGCTGAATACCGAACTTTTGACATAACTTTTCCATGCCTCTATTTTTAAAAGGGGTGCCATTATCAGTAATGATCTTCTTCGGAATACCATGACGGTATATTATAGCATGCCGGATAAAATTGACCACGTCTTTCTCTTTAACACTACGCAAGGCGACTGCTTCGGTCCATTTGGAGAAATAGTCTGTTGCTGCCAGAATATACTGTTTTCCTTTAGATGAAGGGGGATTTATGGGACCAATTACGTCGAGTCCCCAGGCTGAGAAAGGCCAAGAAGCAACAGACTGATGTAATTCTTCCGGAGGAACATGTATTACATCTCCGTGTATTTGACATTCATGACACCGCTTTGCATATTCTATCGCATCTTTAAACATGGTAGGCCAATAATAACCCATTCGATGCACTCTATAGCATAAATTTCGGCCGGCTTGATGTGCTCCACATTCACCTGAATGTGCCTCTCGCAACATCTGGTTTGCTTCTTGCTTGTCTAAGCACCTTAATAGCATCCCATTATAAGATTTTCTATATAATACCTCGCTGTATATGACAAATTTGCTGATCGTTGTTTAATCTCTTTGTCTTTGTACATTATCTTCTGGCAAGATATTATATTTGAGATAATCAACAAAAGGCTGACGCCAATCATTTGTCATTACCTCTAGACAGGATATAGGCAACATTTCAACGGTTTCTTCGATAATCTCTATAGATGGCAAGAATCTTCTTTCTTCTATGGTTACCTGAAGAGGACTTCGGTTTGTGCAGGATAGAGCCGCTGCCAAACTGGCTAAAGCATCTGCTTTTGCATTCTCTGACCGTGGTATATGTTTAATTTCCACATAACAAAACTGTTCAAGCAACTATTGTGCCTTTCGATAATAGGGCAGGAGTTCTTCTTTCCTTACTTCAAATTCTGTTGTCAATTGATTTATAATCAATTTAGAATCTCTGAAGATATGTAATAATTTTATTTCCATTTGTTTGTGCTATTTCCATTAGATGATAAGAGCTCGTATTCAACTTCATTATTTGTGCATGCGGTGCCCAACGTGAAGGAGTATGGTAATAAATCGCCTTGAGGCGTAATGAATATTACTCCTGCCCCGCTCAGTTACTCGAGCAGCACCATCAAAATACATCTGCCAGAGATTCTGAGATTCAGCCAACATGACCTGTTCATCTGGGAATTCATCATTAATTTCCTCACATTTTGCTATAGGATGTCTGCGCGAGAAAGTCGCATATTGCTTGCCCTTTCTTCGCTTTTCGCCGGCTTATACGAAATGGTATATTCGATAACAATAACATCCACTTGGCTAGTCTTCCCGATAACATTGGCCTGGTCATCAAAAATTTTATCGGAACGCTCTTGAGATTAGAGTTATATCATTGGGAGAGACAATAATGCCTTAACTTTTGCAATGAATAATACTAATGCCAAACACTCTTTTTCGATCAAAGAATAATTGCATTACGCCCCCATCGTGTTCGGATTAAATAATAAAGAGCAGCTCTCTTTTAAAACCCGTTTACTATGTGCCAACAACAAAGCACCAAAGAATTTATAGCTGCGGATGTATATAAGATAAGTGGTTTACCTTTCACTGGAGCCGTTAACACCGACGGCTATTTTAATAATTCTTTAATTGAGTCAAAGGCATTTTGACAGGCGTGATCCCATACAAATTATGTATCTTTCTTCATTAACCGAGAAAATGGCTGACACCTTCCTGTAAGGTTTGAAATGAAGCGGCGAATGTATGCCAATTTTCCTTGTAAACTTTTCAATTCCTTCAACGTCGTTGGTGGCAGCATATTTTGAATAGCCTTGATCTTTTCTGGATCAATCTCAATCCCTCTGTGTCGTACAACAAAACCAAGGAATTTGCCAGAAGAGACTCCAATGCACACTTAGCCGGGTTCATCTTTAATTGCTTCTTTCTGAGCCGTCGGAAGACTGATGCTAAATGTTCGCGGTGTTCTTGATGATCTCCTGATCTGACTACCAAGTCATCAACGTAGCATTCAACATGTTTATGCATCATATCTTGAAAGATATTCTTCATTGCCCTTTGATATGTTGCCCCAGCGTTTTTGAGACCGAAAGGCATAACTTTATAACAATAAATTCCAAGCGGCGTTCTGAAGGCCGTTGCCTCTTCATCTTCGGGTGCCATCCTGATTTGATTATAGCCTGCATATCCATCCATAAAGGACATGATAGCATACTGAGTAGTGCTATCAATTAGTAATTCTGTTATCGGGAGAGGGAAGTCGTCCTTTGGACATGCTTCATTCAGATCTCTGAAGTCAATACATACTCTAATCTGCCCATTCTTCTTTTTCACCGGAACAATGTTTGATATCCATTTAGGATATTTAACTTCTCTGATGAACCCAACCTTTATTAATTTATTTACTTCTTTTTCGATTAATGGAATCAGGTCTGGGTGAAATCGCCTTTGTGCCTGCTTCACTGGTTTCTTTTCTTTGGAAATATTTAATCGATGCATTGCCACAGAGGGTTCCAATCCTGGCATTTCTTCATATGTCCAGGCGAAGACATCTTTATTTTCTTTGAGAAGTTGGCCATATTTCTCAAATTCCTGATCTAAAAGGCTGACGCTGATGAATGTGTTTCTTGGCTCTTCTGTTGTTCCCAAATTTATTTCTCGCAGGCCATCTATCGTCGGCTGCCCCCCGTCTTCTATTTGCCTTGGAGCGATTTCAGGATATTCAACTACCTTAGTATCTTGTGCAGCTGAAGTCATGTTAACTGATACCATGTTTATTGTTTGATTCTACTCCCAATCCTTGGAATTTTCTTCGCTTTTCTTGATTAACCCGAGGGGGATTTGAATTCCTTTCCCATGATTCAAGCGATTGGGTTTGTCACAATCAAAACCAATATTTCTCATGATTTTCTTGCTTCTTTGACCTTGTACTTTCTCCTCAAATTCTGCGGTGCTAACTTTCCATGATATACATTGTTTGTATTTTCATCTTTTACTTCTGCTGCTGCGTGAAACTCTATTGGTTCAGGATATTTAGTACTTGGCTCGACTTGAAATGTTCTTGGAGGGGCAGGAAATGGCTTACATCTTTCGATATTGGGTAATGGCATTGTGTAATTGGACTGTAAGACTTTCAGCTGTTCTGTCGACAATAATGTCAACGGCGGTTGCCCCGGTTGTCTCAGGCGCTTTGGTACAAAATAGAACTTCTTTCTTGCCTTTGCAGTCCTAGAAGATTCTGATCTTTCTTCTTTAACTTTATTTATCCTGGCATATTTTACGTTCTCTTCCCATCATCATTTCCCATTTCTTTGGAGAAACATTTATAATAGCTAGCATCCGCAAAGAAAGACTTAGCTTCTGTATAGGGTTTTGCATCAGCCATTACTTTACACTGCATCCCATCTTTACAGTATTTGAAGCACTGGTGTAGAGTAGAAGGTATATTGTACTGATGTATCCACGGCCTTCCCAAGAGAAGGTTATATGTCGTCACAGCATTTATAACGTGACATACAACAGTAGTGATTAATTCTCCCACTTCTAATGTCACCGTAATTTTACCAAGTGCGCGTTGTCCATCTTGATTAAACCCTTGTATCATCATCCCGCTGGGGCGCAAGTCTGAACGGCGAAAATCCAATTTAGTAATCATTGAGAGTGGCAAAAGATTTACTACGGACCCATTATCTATCATAATCCTTTTTATCTTCTTTTCGCAAATGTATCCTTATTTTGTTTCGACGAGGAAAAGATTTACTGCGGACCCCAGCAGAGTCGGCATTTTATTTCGACAAGGAAACAAATGTATTTGATTTGGGAGAATTACCTTATTCAAACATAACAATGGAATAATTACAAAGACAATCATCACACTTTATTAATTCTGAATTCATTTACATCCTCTGATATCCCTTGATTCTAAGATAGTTTACAAAGAATTCATTATAAATGTCAATTATTATAGCTAAATATAATTTTCGGCAGCATAACGACAATGATTTCAATCATCTCCAATGACTTAGGAGGAATAGACAAGTCAATCAACAGTCTTCAAGAGAACAGAGATCCCGTTTCATTAAAAGATTTCCTTTAAAAGTTGAGATTGATGCCAGATTGGTCCCACGACCCCGAAATCGAGGTACCACACGTGCGATGGCTTATAAATACCCCTCCCTCCTTCATTTGGACAGATTGAAGATTCTTGAGAAGAAGTAAAGCAAGGAGGAAGTTGAAGGTTAGAAGAGAAGGCAGCGGTGGCTTGCATGCGGTCCGCGGAACCGATATACGTTGCGGTCCGCGCACTAGACGCCTGCTAGCTTTGTGAAGAAAAAGGGCCGTTATGCCATCGAAATGGTTGAAGTCTCCAAGTTCCTTCTTTTCAGCATAAAAGGATCAATGAGAAGAGCATATTCCTCCTAAGTCCTAGGAGATGATCAAAATCACTTGACGTTATGTTCATTTAAATTTCATATTTAACTATGACTGTTGAATTAATTATAATTCCTTTATTTTAAGTAATCTATCTTAGAATCAAGGGATATTAAAAGGATGTAAATGAACTCAGTATCAGTAAAGTATGATGACCGCTTTGAATACTCTTTCTCTGTTATGTTTAAATAAGATATTCTCCCAAACCAAGCACTTTTATTTGTTGTTCGAAACATCTGGCCTCATTTAGAAGCTTTGAAAGTTACCATTCCAATGAGCTCAAAATAGTCTAAATTCGACCTCTTGAGAGAGTTATGAAGGTTACTGGTTGAAACAAGGAGATGAAGAGAAATTCAGAGACGATATCTTATCCCACTTAAGGATAACCAAATGATCTTGGAATACTACGACAATTGTAGTCCACAATGAAAGTGTACTAAAGTACCTTTTAGATGACCAAAATTCACCCAATCCGACATCAAACGAGGATTCTAGTTATGAGCGCCTCCATTGATCACGCGATTTGGAAATGAACAATCAAAATTAAAATGACAATCGAAGAGTTCCAACGTTTTTTTGGGATATCAAACGGTCTCAAAATTACCCAATCTCAATCATTTAAAGCTTCACAATTACCATTCCAATGAGTCAAAAGTCAAATTCGATCAAGAGAGTTATGAAGGTTCAAGAGGAATGAAGGAGAAATTCAAGGGAGCAATGAGTGCCATTCCACTTAAGATGCCCAAATGCTCGATACATTTCAATGAATGAAAGTATGCTAAAGTACCTTTCGAGACCAAAAAATCGACCCAATCTTAAGAGAAATACTACCAGTACGCCTCTTTGTTGATGAAAGTTTAACTTTCAAATTAAAAGATTTCTTGAAGAGTTCCAACGAAATCGACCCCGAAATTACCCAATAGCCATTTTGATAGCTTATAAGTTACCATTCTTGAGCTCAATATAGTCTAAATTCACCATTGAAGATTATGAAGAGAAGACAAGGAGATGAAAGAGATTCATGCTTTCGATTCCGTTAGAAGAACTTACGGATGCCCAAATGGTCTCGAATCTATCTTTGCTTATGAAAGTGCGCTAAAGTACCTTTTAGATGACCAAAATACGACCCAATCCGACATCAAACGAGGGAGTTATGAGTCCTCCGTTGGAATACTCTGGAAAGATGAACATCGAAATTGCAAAATGACGATCGAAGAGTTTCAATGTACTTTTAGAATCGAACGGTCTCGAAATTACCCAATTCTCGTGTTGAGGCCAAAAAGTAATCCGTAAATGAAAAAGTCCGTCTTCTGTTCGTTGAAGTTCTACGCATAAACAAAGATCCTCAAATCTTTGAACCATTAAAAGATTTCCTTTAAAGTTGATAGATGCCGATTGGTCCCACGACCCCGAAATCGAGGTACCACACGTTTATAAATATTCCTTCTTTGGAAGATTGAAGATTCTTGAGAAGAAGTCGATGAGGAAGTTGAAGGTTAAAAAGGCAAGGATCATCGGTCCCCGATATACCATTTTTGGTCCGTCGCTTGTCATGACATTTGAAGTCTCCAAGCTCCTAACTAAAAGACATAATTAATTATAAAAGTCCTTTATTTTACCTTAATCAATCTTAGAATTTCATATTTAACTTTGTGTGATCCAATTAATTATAAATTTCACTTAGATCGGGATATTAAAAGGATGTAAAACTAGTCTTGAAAGTATGATGACCGCTTTGAATACTCTTTCTCTGTTATGTTTAAATAAGATATTCTCCCAAACCAAGCACTTCTATTTGTTGTTCGAAACATCTGCCTCATTTAGAAGCTTCGAAAGTTACCATTCCAATGAGCTCAAAATAGTCTAAATTCGACCTCTGAAGAGAGAGTTATGAAGGTTACAGTTGGACAAGGAGATGAAGGAGAAATTCAGTAGCGACAACTGCGATCCCACTTAAGGATAACCAAATGATCTTGGAATACGACGATTGTAGTCAGGAATGAAAGTGTACTAAAGTACCTTTTAGATGACCAAAATTCGACCCAATCCGACATCAAACGAGCGAGTTATGAGCGCCTCCATTGGATCACGCGATTTGGAATGATTAACAATCAAAATTTCAAAATGACAATCGAAGAGTTCCAACGTGCTTTTGGGATATCAAACGGTCTCGAAATTACCCAATCTGGCCTCATTTAGAAGCTTCACAAGTTACCATTCCAATGAGCTCAAAAAGTCTAAATTCGACACTGAAGAGAGAGTTATGAAGGTTACTGTTGGACAAGGAGATGAAGGAGAAATTCAGTAGCAATGAGTGCCATCCCACTTAAGGATGCCCAAATGCTCTCAAAATACAACGATTGCAGTCAGGAATGAAAGTATGCTAAAGTACCTTTCAGATGACCAAAAATTGACCCAATCCGACATCAAACGACGGAGTTATGAGAGCCTCTATTGGATCGCGCGATTTGGAAAGTTTAACTATCGAAATTGAAAAATGACGATAGAAGAGTTCCAACGTGCTTTTGGGAAATCGAACTGTCTCGAAATTACCCAATTCTGGTCTCATTTAGAAGCTTGTCAAGTTACCATTCCAATGAGCTCAATATAGTCTAAATTCGACCACTGAAGAGAGAGTTATGAAGGTTACAGTTGGACAAGGAGATGAAAGAGAAATTCAGTAGCGACGATTGAACGATCCCACTTACGGATGCCCAAATGGTCTCGAATACGACGATTGCAGTCAGTTATGAAAGTGCGCTAAAGTACCTTTTAGATGACCAAAATACGACCCAATCCGACATCAAATGAGGGAGTTATGAGCTCCTCCGTTGGATGGCGCGATTTGGAAAGATGAACATCGAAATTGCAAAATGACGATCGAAGAGTTTCAATGTACTTTTAAGATATCGAACGGTCTCGAAATTACCCAATTCTGGTGTTGAGGCCTAAAAAGTAATGGAAGGATTGAAGTAAATGAAAAAGTGGGGAGTTGTGTTGCGCCGGACCGCGAAGACGATGTTCGTTGCGAGAGTTCGCGTAACCAAAGATCGTTTGCGCTGGTACGCATAAACAAAGATCCATTGCACGGGTCTGCGCAACTGGTTTCATTAAAAGATTTCCTTTAAAAGTTGAGATTGATGCCAGATTGGTCCCACGACCCCGAAATCGAGGTACCACACGTGCGATGGCTTATAAATACCCCCTCCCCTCCTTCATTTGGACAGATTGAAGATTCTTGAGAAGAAGTAAAGCAAGGAGGAAGTTGAAGGTTAGAAGAGAAGGCAACGGTGGCTTGTCGGGTCCGCGGAACCGATATACGTTATGGTCCGCGCAACTAGACTAGACCGCCCTGCAGTTTGTGAAGAAAAAGGGCCGTTATGCCGTCGACATGGTTGAAGTCTCCAAGCTCCTTCTCTTCAAGAATAAAAGGATCAGCAGAAGAGCATATTCCTCCTAAGTCCTAGGAGATGACTGAAATCACTGACGTTATGCTGCCCAATTTCATATTTAACTATGACCGTTGAATTAATTATAAATCCTTTATTTTAAGTAATCTATCTTAGAATCAAGGGATATTAAAAGGATGTAAATGAACTCAGTATCAGTAAAGTATGATGACCGCTTTGAATACTCTTTCTCTGTTATGTTTAAATAAGATATTCTCCCAAACCAAGCACTTTTATTTGTTGTTCGAAACATCTAGCATCATTTAGAAGCTTCGAAAGATACCATTCCAATGAGCTCAAAATAGTCTATAAATTCGACCTCTGAAGAGAGAGTAATGAAGGTTACTGTTAGACAAGGAGATGAAAGAGAAATTCAAGAGCGACGATTGCGATCCCACTTAAGGATAACCAAATGATCTTGGAATACGACGATTGTAGTCAGGAATGAAAGTGTACTAAAGTACCTTTTAGATGACCAAAATTCAACCCAATCCGACATCAAACGAGCGAGTTATGAGCGCCTCCATTGGATCACGCGATTTGGAATGATTAACAATCAAAATTTCAAAATGACAATCGAAGAGTTCCAACGTGCTTTTGGGATATCAAACGGTCTCGAAATTACCCAATCTGGCCTCATTTAGAAGCTTCACAAGTTACCATTCCAATGAGCTCAAAAAGTCTAAATTCGATACTGAAGAGAGAGTTATGAAGGTTACTGTTGGACAAGGAGATGAAGGAGAAATTCAGTAGCAATGAGTGCCATCCCACTTAAGGATGCCCAAATGCTCTCAAAATACAACGATTGCAGTCAGGAATGAAAGTATGCTAAAGTACCTTTCAGATGACCAAAAATCGACCCAATCCGACATCAAACGACGGAGTTATGAGAGCCTCTGTTGGATCGCGCGATTTGGAAAGTTTAACTATCGAAATTGAAAAATGACGATAGAAGAGTTCCAACGTGCTTTTGGGAAATCGAACTGTCTCGAAATTACCCAATTCTGGTCTCATTTAGAAGCTTGTCAAGTTACCATTCCAATGAGCTCAATATAGTCTAAATTCGACCACTGAAGAGAGAGTTATGAAGGTTACAGTTGGACAAGGAGATGAAAGAGAAATTCAGTAGCGACGATTGCGATCCCACTTACGGATGCCCAAATGGTCTCGGAATACGACGATTGCAGTCAGTTATGAAAGTGCGCTAAAGTACCTTTTAGATGACCAAAATACGACCCAATCCGACATCAAATGAGGGAGTTATGAGCTCCTCCGTTGGATGGCGCGATTTGGAAAGATGAACATCGAAATTGCAAAATGACGATCGAAGAGTTCCAACGTACTTTTAGGATATCGAACGGTCTCGAAATTACCCAATTCTGGTGTTGAGGCCTAAAAAGTAATGGAAGGATTGAAGTAAATGAAAAAGTGGGGAGTTGTGTTGCGCCGGACCGCGAAGACGATGTTCGTTGCGAGAGTTCGCGTAACCAAAGATCGTTTGCGCTGGTACGCATAAACAAAGATCCATTGCACGGGTCTGCGCAACTGGTTTCATTAAAAGATTTCCTTTAAAAGTTGAGATTGATGCCAGATTGGTCCCACGACCCCGAAATCGAGGTACCACACGTGCGATGGCTTATAAATACCCCCTCCCCTCCTTCATTTGGACAGATTGAAGATTCTTGAGAAGAAGTAAAGCAAGGAGGAAGTTGAAGGTTAGAAGAGAAGGCAGCGGTGGCTTGCGCGGGTCCGCGGAACCGATATACGTTGCGCTGGTCCGCGCAACTAGACTGCCCTGCAGTTTGTGAAGAAAAAGGGCCGTTATGCCGTCGAAATGGTTGAAGTCTCCAAGTTCCTTCTGTTCAAGCATAAAAGGATCAGCAGAAGAGCATATTCCTCCTAAGTCCTAGGAGATGACTGAAATCACTGACGTTATGCTGCCGAATTTCATATTTAACTATGACTGTTGAATTAATTATAATTCCTTTATTTTAAGTAATCTATCTTAGAATCAAGGGATATTAAAAGGATGTAAATGAACTCAGTATCAGTAAAGTATGATGACCGCTTTGAATACTCTTTCTCTGTTATGTTTAAATAAGATATTCTCCCAAACCAAGCACTTTTATTTGTTGTTCGAAACATCTGGCCTCATTTAGAAGCTTCGAAAGTTACCATTCCAATGAGCTCAAAATAGTCTAAATTCGACCTCTGAAGAGAGAGTTATGAAGGTTACTGTTGGACAAGGAGATGAAGGAGAAATTCAGTAGCGACGACTGCGATCCCACTTAAGGATAACCAAATGATCTTGGAATACGACGATTGTAGTCAGGAATGAAAGTGTACTAAAGTACCTTTTAGATGACCAAAATTCGACCCAATCCGACATCAAACGAGCGAGTTATGAGCGCCTCCATTGGATCACGCGATTTGGAATGATTAACAATCAAAATTTCAAAATGACAATCGAAGAGTTCCAACGTGCTTTTGGGATATCAAACGGTCTCGAAATTACCCAATCTGGCCTCATTTAGAAGCTTCACAAGTTACCATTCCAATGAGCTCAAAAAGTCTAAATTCGACACTGAAGAGAGAGTTATGAAGGTTACTGTTGGACAAGGAGATGAAGGAGAAATTCAGTAGCAATGAGTGCCATCCCACTTAAGGATGCCCAAATGCTCTCAAAATACAACGATTGCAGTCAGGAATGAAAGTATGCTAAAGTACCTTTCAGATGACCAAAAATCGACCCAATCCGACATCAAACGACGGAGTTACGAGAGCCTCTGTTGGATCGCGTGATTTGGAAAGTTTAACTATCGAAATTGAAAAATGACGATAGAAGAGTTCCAACGTGCTTTTGGGAAATCGAACTGTCTCGAAATTACCCAATTCTGGTCTCATTTAGAAGCTTGTCAAGTTACCATTCCAATGAGCTCAATATAGTCTAAATTCGACCACTGAAGAGAGAGTTATGAAGGTTACAGTTGGACAAGGAGATGAAAGAGAAATTCAGTAGCGACGATTGCGATCCCACTTACGGATGCCCAAATGGTCTCGGAATACGACGATTGTAGTCAATTATGAAAGTGCGCTAAAGTACCTTTCAGGTGACCAAAATTTGACCCAATCCGACATCAAACGAGGGAGTTATGAGCTCCTCCGTTGGATGGCGCGATTTGGAAAGATGAACATCGAAATTGCAAAATGACGATCGAAGAGTTCCAACGTACTTTTAGGATATCGAACGGTCTCGAAATTACCCAATTCTGGTGTTGAGGCCTAAAAAGTAATGGAAGGATTGAAGTAAATGAAAAAGTGGGGAGTTGTGTTGCGCCGGACCGCGAAGACGATGTTCGTTGCGAGAGTTCGCGTAACCAAAGATCGTTTGCGCTGGTACGCATAAACAAAGATCCATTGCACGGGTCTGCGCAACTGGTTTCATTAAAAGATTTCCTTTAAAAGTTGAGATTGATGCCAGATTGGTCCCACGACCCCGAAATCGAGGTACCACACGTGCGATGGCTTATAAATACCCCCTCCCCTCCTTCATTTGGACAGATTGAAGATTCTTGAGAAGAAGTAAAGCAAGGAGGAAGTTGAAGGTTAGAAGAGAAGGCAGCGGTGGCTTGCACGGGTCCGCGGAACCGATATACGTTGCGCTGGTCCGCGCAACTAGACTGCCCTGCAGTTTGTGAAGAAAAAGGGCCGTTATGCCGTCGACATGGTTGAAGTCTCCAAGCTCCTTCTCTTCAAGAATAAAAGGATCAGCAGAAGAGCATATTCCTCCTAAGTCCTAGGAGATGACTGAAATCACTGACGTTATGCTGCCGAATTTCATATTTAACTATGACTGTTGAATTAATTATAATTCCTTTATTTTAAGTAATCTATCTTAGAATCAAGGGATATTAAAAGGATGTAAATGAACTCAGTATCAGTAAAGTATGATGACCGCTTTGAATACTCTTTCTCTGTTATGTTTAAATAAGATATTCTCCCAAACCAAGCACTTCTATTTGTTGTTCGAAACATCTGGCCTCATTTAGAAGCTTCGAAAGTTACCATTCCAATGAGCTCAAAATAGTCTAAATTCGACCTCTGAAGAGAGAGTTATGAAGGTTACTGTTGGACAAGGAGATGAAGGAGAAATTCAGTAGCGACGACTGCGATCCCACTTAAGGATAACCAAATGATCTTGGAATACGACGATTGTAGTCAGGAATGAAAGTGTACTAAAGTACCTTTTAGATGACCAAAATTCAACCCAATCCGACATCAAACGAGCGAGTTATGAGCGCCTCCATTGGATCACGCGATTTGGAATGATTAACAATCAAAATTTCAAAATGACAATCGAAGAGTTCCAACGTGCTTTTGGGATATCAAACGGTCTCGAAATTACCCAATCTGGCCTCATTTAGAAGCTTCACAAGTTACCATTCCAATGAGCTCAAAAAGTTTAAATTCGACACTGAAGAGAGGTTACTGTTAGACAAGGAGATGAAGGAGAAATTCAGTAGCAATGAGTGCCATCCCACTTAAGGATGCCCAAATGCTCTCAAAATACAATGATTGCAGTCAGGAATGAAAGTACGCTAAAGTACCTTTCAGATGACCAAAAATCGACCCAATCCGACATCAAACGACGGAGTTATGAGAGCCTCTGTTGGATCGCGCGATTTGGAAAGTTTAACTATCGAAATTGAAAAATGACGATAGAAGAGTTCCAACGTGCTTTTGGGAAATCGAACTGTCTCGAAATTACCCAATTCTGGTCTCATTTAGAAGCTTGTCAAGTTACCATTCCAATGAGCTCAATATAGTCTAAATTCGACCACTGAAGAGAGAGTTATGAAGGTTACTGTTGGACAAGGAGATGAAAGAGAAATTCAGTAGCGACGATTGCGATCCCACTTACGGATGCCCAAATGGTCTCGGAATACGACGATTGCAGTCAGTTATGAAAGTGCGCTAAAGTACCTTTTAGATGACCAAAATACGACCCAATCCGACATCAAACGAGGGAGCTATGAGCTCCTCCGTTGGATGGCGCAATTTGGAAAGATGAACATCGAAATTGCAAAATGACGATCGAAGAGTTCCAACGTACTTTTAGGATATCGAACGGTCTCAAAATTACCCAATTCTGGTGTTGAGGCCTAAAAAGTAATGGAAGGATTGAAGTAAATGAAAAAGTGGGGAGTTGTGTTGCGCCGGACCGCGAAGACGATGTTCGTTGCGAGAGTTCGCTCATTGAGTACGCATAAACAAAGATCCATTGCACGTTGCTGCGCACTGGTACGCATAAACAAAGATCTGGGCCGAAATGACCGTGAATCAACACGGAATATGCGGGAATGACCGTGATGTGTATGGAAATGGGGGTGAAGTGAAGCGATTGGACCGCGAAATATGAGATTCACAAGCCATTCCATGTTGTTTATCCTCCACTCACACCATCTGCAACAGTTTTATACTGCCATTAGAGTTTGCAACGACAACCATGTTTGCCTTCTCGCTCCAGCAGATGCTTGAAACAAGCTGTCTATTATAATCATCCATCTCTTGCCGAGTAATAGGATCAATGGTTGTGTTGTACAGAAAGAGTGGAGCTGCCAGAGGAAGTGAGTAATTGCAGAAATTTACAGACTTAAGACTCACTTACTATAAGAAGCTAAGCAAAATGCAACACCTCCATACTTTAGAGTTGAAAAATGAGAGGGATGAGGAAAATGATTGTATCAACACATTTAGAGTTGGAATACACCCCCATGCTGAACTACTTACCTCAGGGTATAAGGAGACTAACTGGCTTGCAGACGTTAACAAAGTTCATTGTGGGGGGTGACGACAAATGATGTAAATGCCAAGAGCTCAAACACTTCAATCATAAACAAGGAAGTCTTCAAATTAACGGTTTTGAAAATGTGAGGAGCAGGGATGAAGCTAGGAAAACAGAACTGAATAAGAAGCAACACCTCCATGCATTATACTTTATGTAGTGGTGGGTTTAGTGGGGATGATAACAATGATGGAAGTGGTGGTGGAGGTGTTTCATTCCCCAGCCTCCACACCCTCTTCTTCCAACACATGATGAATTGGGAGGAGTGGGAATTGAGAGGTGGAGATGGAGAAGTTATGCCATTGCTCCTAGCATTACAAATAGATGAATGGCCAAAGCTAAAGGAGTTTCCAAGCAACCTTCCACGGGACCTACAGAAGCTGACTTTAAACATCAGTAATGATGGGAAGGGGCATGACCATGAAATGCACCGAAATGACCGTGAATTGAAGGGGCATGACCGTGAAATGCGTGGAAATGACTGTGAAGTGAAGGGGCATGACCGGAAAATGCGCCGAAATGACCGTGAATCAACACGGAATAGGCGAGAATGACCGTGATATGCATGGAAATGACCGTGAAGTGAGATGATTGGACTGTAAAATGTTTTCTTCACCATTCATAATGAAATCAATACTACGAATACATCATTTCCTTCAAAATTATGACAAAAAATACAACACATCATTTACATCCTTTCACCATGAATGTTTTACAGTACATCATTTACACCAGTTTACAACATTTCACAAAATTTCTCGATTCCTCTCATGCCTAAGACAAATATATCATATTTTGAGGTCACTCAGGCAATCATAGGCTATTGACTCCTTGAAGCTGGAAGTGAATTCTTTGCAGTCTCTCCTAGTCAAAATTTGATTCTTTGCATGAGATGTCGATATATTTCATGACAAAAATGCCACAATCATATCCGTTCGTTTTCTTTGGTATAGAGGTATCTTCTCTGACCGTCCAAGCATTTCCTTCCAGCATAACCCCATCTCCATGTGGCGTAAAACAATATAGGCAACGCCTCCTTCATCAGATCAATATGTTGCCTGTATCGACTAAGTGCCCTCGAGTATAAACTGTCAAATATAATGATTTCTCGGTCTCGAGGGTGGATGACCATCAGGTACCAATGAGTGTTGGTGTGATTGACTGGTACATATACCTGTCCATGTTTGGCAAGATAAGATATCAATATACAGAAATTATATATTTGGGTAAACTTAGCGTTGATAACTTGTAACGACACCATTACCTCTTCATGTTGCCACATGGCCTTCTGCCCGTCATGAGGCTTGACAATGCTGATCGGGGAGAGTTTTTCTAGCCCTTCAAATAATAAACGCAATTCGTCACTGCCAACATCCCAATAGATTCGCAACGTGGACATTTGCATGCTGATACATGGCTATTACAAATAAAATGGGAAATTAGAACATATATCATATAATGAAATAACATAATAACCATGATCTAAATCATACAGTTACTAGGAAAAATGTGGGACAAAACTTGCAGTCCTTTGTATATAACAGAGGGAATGATCGGTGTCTTCTCTCCAAGAAACCGACGTACTTGTCAATAGCCTAATCAATAAAGAAAGAAAATTAACCTATATCATATACAAATTCTAAATAAAACCATGTATATGTGTGTGTGATTTACTTACCACGCTGTCAACCCAAGCATTCTTCTCCCAAATGGTCTTGAACCAATGAAATTTGGGTGATTCCTTGTTTGCGTTGGCCCAGCTTTCCAATTCATGGAGTTCATCATGCGATATCACCCTAAATGGATCGATGTTGGCCTGAAGGGGTATCGGAGAAGTCGGGAATTCTCTTTGTTTCTCATCGTCGGCGGCGTTGCTTGGAGTGGTTTGCATGGCAGAGATAGAAGTGAATGGAGAACACTTGTAGACAGACAGCTTCAGCACCCTTTTAGGTCTCCCCGTATATACTGGAATGGAATGGAGTGATTTCTCACATATATCAACGCCCAACGCATCCTCGTCCTCCCTCTCAAACTCTTCCTTCTAATTCTCTAAGTCTTCCTTTCAAAACCGAATCTTCTCTATACGAAATGCCTCCATCTGCTTCTTCAACTCCGCTTTACCCTCCTCCAACTCTTGCCTCTCCTTCTTCAATTCTTCCTTCTCCAAGTAGCATTTCCCTCTCCTTCTTCAAAACCTCCCTCTCATTCAACTCCTCCTTCTCTAACCTCAAAGCTTCTTTCAGTTTCAGCATTAGTTCAACCTCCTTGAGTACTACTTCTCTCCCCCTCTCAATCGATTCTTCTCTCTCTTTTAATGTGCGTTCGAGAATCTTCAACTCTTCCCTCTCTCTCTCCAACTGAAGCCTCATGCGCCTCCACCTCCTCCATATCCTCCCTCGACTCCCTAGTGAGTTGCAATCCTACTCCCTCTCCCTCTCCCTCACCACTATTGTCTTCCTCTCCCCCTTCTTCTCCCTCTCCACCCTCTTCTCCCTCTCCGTCCCAATTTCTCCTCCATATCTTCATCATCTTCATCTTTAATACCCTACAAAATGAAGCTATGTATGCATCAGTTATATAACATGTTAAATTAAATATAAAATATCAACATAAAAGAAGACGTTTCTGACAACTTACATCAAATATATCACGGGCCAAACGAACAGCCTCCGTTTCCAACTCCTCTGTGGTAGGCTCTAAGTTAACAGTGATCTCAGCCTGCAAGAGAACATCAACATCTTCATTTTCATGCTACAGAAACACAAAGGCACACACATAGACACACACACAAAAAAAAATATATATATAGTTAAATGAGTGACCACTTAGCTTCATAGAAATTGACTTACATATTTACTCTCTATAATTTCATGAATCTTCTTATACCTCAAAACCTTCCATCCCCGATATTTTATGAATCGGAGAAATTGGAAAGGAATGTATGAAATTATACATTGTTGGAGAGCTGGTACTCTCTCAATGGCCCATATCTGTTACAATGAAATAACAAGATGTTAAAAAAAAAATATAGTTTGCTATGAACTATGAATTAAAATAGACAAGGAGAGAATACTTACCTGTAGGGGAAATATGCAACCAATGACATTGAAATTAGGCCCCTGGGATGCAATGAAGGCACTCTCGATCCCTTCCGTCATCGTTTAGAAGGCCAAGCTATCCCAGGGGTAGAATTAAAGTCTTCCAACGAGTTGACAAGGTCAATAAACTCTTTACAGCATATAACATTCATGTCAATACCCCTAACAAACCACTCTACACATAATATTAGGGCTAACTTCACGACATCTTCGTGCTTATTGCTATCAACTATCTTATTGAACACATCCTGCACATGTTTCTTTAGGATAGGATATTTATGAAAGTATTTTTCTCTTAATGACTTATTTGAACGATGGATATTGAGTATATAGAGGTCACCAGTCTTCAGCCCTGTTATTAGGGTGAAGTCCATCTTAGTAAATTTTATATGGTTCCCCTGTATCTTGAATACAAGGTTGCCTATATATCTGTTAATAAGTGCATGAAAAATGGCTCCTATAAACCTAAATGATGGAATGTGTAATAGAAATGAGAATGGGGTCTGCCTAAATATAGTTAATCTAGTGTTATTCTTCTCCAAACCACTCTTCACACTATCAAACCACCATGTCAAGGAACATCTGCATGAGATGGAGGGGGCCGACTTGCCAAATCCCTTATGCAAGGATTTGTCATCTGCAAGGATGAATTGAAAATTAAATCAACGATAACATTCAGTATTTAACGACACATAATGTAAAAGTTGACTTATTGTGGTCAAAATTCATAAAGTATGGCGTGAGTCTGCCGAGTCAGCGGTTAGTTTCTGGTGAATTCCAAATGAAAGTACAATACTTATTAGTGATTTTTCACAAGTTTGGGCTGCTTTCACTCATTTATCAGTATATTTCATATAGTTCTTGGTAAATTTATACCAAGGTTGGCAGTCAAAAAAATGTCAAAATCAAGCAGTCATCGGCTATTTTAATGAATTCCATGTCAAATGGTCAACTCATAGGTCACATTCAACAACTTCACGGCCAATTTCACTAAGATATGGGTCAATCTTCAGAGTTATATGTTGCATTTTGGACGAGAACGTCGTGAATTTGGCCATGCATGGATTTGTCTAAGGACTGTAATTGACCATTAAGTGAAGGGGATTGACCGTGAATTGCATGTGAATGACTGTGAATCAACACGGAATTGCCGGGAATGACCGTGAAATGCATGCAAATGACCATGAGGTGAGGTGAATTGACAGTGAAATGCATGGAAATGACCGTGAAGTGAAGCGAATTGACGGTGAAATGCATGGAATTGACCGTTAAATGACGGGGAATGGCGGGAATTAAGTCAGTTCACAGTCATTTTAGCCCAGTTCACAGTCATTTTAGCTCAGTTCATGGTCATGTTCATGGTCATTTTACCTCACTTCATGATCATTTTAGCTCAGTTCACAATCATTTTACATTGGTTCACAGTCATTTTAGCTCATGAATCAATAACTCAGTGGGTACTCGTCACATTGGCGAGAGGTGCTTGGACGCTTTCATGGTCTTCGTTTAGTTTCATTCTTTGTTTAAACAACTCTCGATGTGGGCCATTTGAGTCCTGATTGGGCTCATTTGTCAGGACATGTCATACCATTAAGCATTATAAAAAATGAAAATGGATTGGGGACCTTGTGCATATATAGTATAATATTCAGTGGGGTCCACCCAAAGAAAGCTTAATTTTTTTAAAATGAAAATCGATAGTGGACCGTACGCATATATAGTATAATATACAATAGGATTGACAAAACGAAAGCAGAGATTTCAATATACCTGTCATTCGAGGCTTCTTAGAAGGGGGGACCATTTTTCATCCTATCTTGGGCTCAGAAAAGACGAAAAGGACGTCTGTGAGGTGTGTATTCTCGGCCAGATAAAGGGAAAAGAAGAGAGCGGTAAAAGAAAGGTTTTACTACTACAATGGACAGTGATGGGAGGAGGGGGGGAGAGAAGTGATCGAAAATGGGTAATCTACGGGTAGGATGAAGGATCAGGGAGAGGAAAGAGGAAAAAAAGTATGTTTTTTCGGTGGAGACGCGACTCGCGATGCCGCCTTGACAGGGTGAGTCGGGTATTCCAGGGGTATTTTCGACCTTTGGTAGGACGTCCGTACGGCTGGGTCGTATTCTCGCAAGGTAAAATAAGGTGGGCTTACTCTCCTAATTGGGCCATAAATGGGTCGTATTCTCGCAAATTTCTCTTAGCCTTTGGATCAAAATAAAATGAAATGCTACCTCTTAGAATAACGGAGAAGATGATGGACGGCTTAGATCGCGGAACTTCGAGGTAGGACCCCCATTTTTTTGTCACGGTCTCTCTGTGTACAAGAGGTCTAGCGCACAAGTAGCTGATGGCATGCAGGGATTATCCGGAGATTCTCTCTGTAACGAAGGGAGAAGATTTAGGGAGAACTATGGTGATGGTAGTGGTTTTAGGTAGGGTGTACGTTAAGGTGAAGTCTAGAGTCTATTCACATGCCATATCTAATGTGGGTCCCACTTAGGTGGTCATTAGCATATAAGGCATCCATCTCACCTGAGAAATTTAGGACTGTGGAGCCCACCTTTTATCCAACTGTTTTGATGAAAGAAGACAAACCTTCTTTTGCAACTTAGACCTCCACGTGCGGAGACCGAATTTCAGGATGAAAATACCCCTCCATTCAGGGAAACGGATTGGGTACTCCCCCCGCCACCAGCCAATGGCGGATGGTCGGTGGTCTGTGGGCCCCACCATGATGTATGCTTTTCATCCATGCCGTCCAAATATCTTTCCACATCATTTTATGATATGAGACGAAAAATGAGGTATATCTAAATCTCAAGTGTACCACATCACAGGAAACAGTGTTGAATGAGCGTTAACCATTAGAAAACTTTAGGGGGTCCACTGTGATGTTTGTGAGAAATCCTCCCTGTCTAAGTTCATTCATAGGGTCACAAAGACCTGGACGAAGAGGAAAAACAAATTTCATATGATCCAAAATTTCTGTAACCCCTAAAAGGTTTTCAATGGTAGACGTTCAATTCCCCACTGCCTTTTACAGTGTGGTCCACTTGATAATTAGATCTATCTTAATTTTCGTCTCAAGCCTTAATATGAGCTAGCCAAATATATGGACGGTTTGGATATAACACATACCTCATGATGGGACCCACAAAAGCAAGACAACAAAATAAATAAATAAAACACAGACAGTCGCGGCACTGATGCTTGGGCAGACTGGCTACGGTTATAATCTGTAGCGATAGTGTATCCAGAATTGCAGAATTTTTAGACAAACTCGCTGGACAGTTTTGAACTTTTTCGATAATATCGAAAGGCTTTCGATATATCGAAGCTATGGCTACGGTTATAATCCGTAGCTATAGGGTCCCACTAACCGTAGCAATAGGTCCACAGTCTTAGTTATCGATACTATCTATCATATCTCGATATTATCGATGACTTATGCTCGATATTATTTCTCATATGTTGATATTATCGACAATTAGGCTACGGTTATAATCCATAGCTTTAGGTTTACAGTTATTTTCTCATCTCCTTTTCCCATAAGTACTATTACTTTATCAATTTTTATTTTTTTTAATTTTTATTACTTTATCAACTTACTTCTTCACACTTGATGCAAAAATAAATAAATAATTTTTTTTAAAAAAAGGAAACAAAGCATTAGGACATCATAGAAAATGTAACCATTAATATGAAAAGTTCCAAATTTATGCCATAGAGATTTCCAATCTGGAGTTTGAAGCTTTAGTTGCCAATGCAAATGGAAGAACGCTAAAAAATTACCTTTACAACAACTTTTTTGCCATCATGCATGTGAGTAACATGAACCTTTGCGAAGGAAACACTTGCTAGTGGAATAAGATCAAACTAAACAAAAATCTGTTTCATAAAAAGATTGCTTCATTCAGTTAGCAAGTTTTGCACCAATTGAGCATTTAATCAATCTATAAAACTACTCTTCACAACAAAAAAGAAGGAAAAAATATTAACGATTCTCTGTGAAATTTTCTTGATGAACTGTATTTGAAAGCTCACTTGTCAGTACTAATGAGAGAAGAATTGAAAAGTCTCAAGGGAGGAAGGCTTCATGCACAACTCTTTAGAGAATGTTGTTGAAAATTCTAAATATGAACAAGTCTTTTTCAATATCATTGATTTTGGCACTTGATTTTTTCATGTCATTCAATTGGTGGACATGAACATGTTATTTCATTAACAAGTACATGAGTTCCTCACTATATTAGTAAAATACTAGGTTTCCTTGTATGTCTTAGCTAAAAAATGCCCAATTGTTCTTTTCCCAAGTGTATTATTTAAGAATCTTTTTTCTTTGAAAGGATTTTCACAAGAATTGAGCATGGCAAACTGGAAATTGAGTGGGGCAAGCATGAAATTGAGTGGGGAATTGAACGTCTACCAGTTTGATCAATTTGATTTTCCAACATGGGGCTTGTTATCCAAGCAAAGCCTTGAGGGGTGTTTGCTCCAAAATAAGGGACAACTACAATTTGAGGGTCATTTCCCCATATGAATACCATGAGCAACAATTAACTTTCCCATTCATCTTGATTAAAATGAAAGAAAGCAATTCAATTCTATTAGGGCCCCATTTAGCCGGTCGGATTGGAAGGGATTGGATGGTATTGGACGGATTGGAAGTTAAATCCCGGGATTGGCGCGGCAAACTGGAAATTGAGCGGGGCAAACATGAAATTCAGAGGGGCAAGCATGAAATTGAGTAGGGCAAATTGGAAATTGAGTGGGGCAAGCATGAAATTGAGCGTAACAAACTAGAAATTGAGCGGGTCAAACGTGAAAATGAGTGGGGCAAACATGAATTTCAGCGGGACAAGCATGAAATTGAGCGAGGCAAATTGAAAATTGAGTGGGGCAAATATGAAAATGAGCGGGGCAAACATGAAATTGAGCGGGGCAAGCATGAAATTGAGCGGGGCAAACTGGAAATTAAGCAGGGCAAACATGAAATTCAGCGGGGCAAGCATGAAATTCAGTGGGGCAAGCTGAAAATTGAGCGGGGTAAACATGAAAGAGCGGGGCAAATTGGAAATTGAGTGGGGCAAACATGAAAACGAGCGGGGCAAACTGGAAATTGAGCAAGGCAAATTGGAACTGAGCGGGGCAAACATGAATTTTAGCGTGGCAAACATGAAATTGAGAGAGGCAAACTGGAAATTGAGCGGGGCAAGCATGAAATTGAGCGGGGCAAGCATGAAATTGAGCGGGGGTAAACTGGAAATTGAGTGGGGCAAACATGAAATTGAGCGGGGCAAACATGAAAACGAGTGGGGCAAACATGAAATTCAGCGGGGCAAGCATGAAAACGAACGGGACAAACATGAAATTCAGCAGGGCAAGCATGAAATTAAGTGGGGCAAACTGGAAATTGAGCGGGGCAAATATGAAATTCAACAAAAATCTATTTCATAAAAAGATTGTTTCATTCAGTTGGCAAGTGTTGCACCAATTGAGCATTTAATCAATCTATAAAACTACTCTTCACAACAAAAAAGAAGGAAAAAAAATCAAAGACAAGAACATGAAAGTTTTGGCTATGTATTTTGGTGAGAAAACAATATTAACGATGAAAATCTCATGTACCCAAGATGATATGAACAAATAATTTAACAAACAATGAAAGAAAAATAACATAATTCATGTGGCATACTTCCAAGCTCTTTCATGAACACTTCACAAACTTGATCGTAAGAAGAAACCGGGCATCAATTTAGCATGGACTGTCTCATTGTCTATACGTATTCTTGAGGAACCAAGTATTCCTACAAGAGAGACCAGCAACTAGAAAAGAAAATTGAAGAACGTTGCACAGATTGAGCAGTTAACCACATTAAACACACATTGAGCAGTTAACCACATTAAACATTTGCAGAATAAAAAGTGTTCTTTGGGTAATTTCTTCTTTAAAAAAAATATTTGTTTCATGCTTTATTTCTCACTAAAATACAAAGACAATGGGCAAATTTCGAGAAATATATTAGTATACAGGGCTCCTGGACTACACTTTGGAGATATCCATGTTGTCACTGCGACTTTCATCGGGAATTTGGAGAATGTTGTTGGAAATTCTAAATATGCTATTTTCTTTCCAACCAAAGGGCAGCGATCATTGGAAGATGAGATGACGAACAATGATTTTGATGGGGACATCTACTGGGTGTCAAGAAATCCAGAGGTTCGTAACCATTCCCTATTAGTTTATTAAGTAACATATGTAGCCTTTTTAGAAATGCTACATGATTTTGCTTTAATTTGATATTGATCACATACTGCTGTTGCTAAAAAATAATTTACTTTAATTTAATATAGTTTAGTAGTAAAATTAAAGTCTTATTTAGGTACGTTTTCCTTGACTGGTTGCTAAAAAATACAAGCACTAAAAGCAAACAATGTCGTGTACTATTATTCACAAAGCAAATTCAAGAACACATAACCCCAACTTCTCACCCTAATAAAATTTCAAATACTCCCAACAAGAATGGAATTTATTCATCTTCGTATCGATCCCTAGTGGGGATGGCTAACATGGAGAGTGTGTACTGACATGGGTGTATACAACAAGCTAACCCAAAAAAAAAAAAAAAAAAAAAACACAACAAAAAAAAAAATACAAAATATATAAAGTCGATTATATCGACATATGATCGATATCATCGACGTAAGTTAACGATTATATCGACATATCATCGATATCATCGACGTAAGTCATCGATAATATCGACAATATGTCGATAATATCAAATCTGGATGACAATTGTCCAGCAAGATTTGCTGCATTTCCATATAATGTTGATATATCGACATATTGTCGATATATCGACATATCGATATATCGACATGTTGTAGATAATATCGAATTATGGTTGTTAGTGTCCAGCAACCAGCACAAAAATTTTTATATTATCTCGATATATCGACATGTGGTTTGTGACTCGACTCAAGTTGTGCCAAGTCATATCAAGTCAGCCAGGTTATCGAGCCACTTGAGGTGCCTTGTCAAGTCTTAACCAAGTCAAGCTCAGGACCAAGTTTTTAAAGGGCTCGACTCAAAATCGAGTTAGCAAGTTTTGAAACTATGTTTTTTAGCAAACAATCAGATAGCCAAGGTCATATGCTACGGGACATCTTGAGTCATGGCCCATCCCACATTTAGATTGCTTGCTATCGGAGATAGTGAAGCACAGCTCATTTCATAATCAATCATCATATGATGCATCAAGAAGACGAGCCAAATGCATGGTCTTCAACTGGAACTCTTTGAGTTTCGCAAGTAAAGAAAGTATTTCTTTACCTTGGATTTCATCTTGGAATAACAAGGAGTCAAGCAAGGATTCAAGTCCTTGAGAAACATGTCATGTGGGCTACCACCTGGCGTTATAGGATCCCCCGAACTGAACTCCTAGACATCACAAAGAGAGAGAAATATCTTAAGAAGACATATACATCATTCAAACCCAATGCTCATCCTGAATTAACTGCATTTTTGCTCTTAAGAGCGGGGCAAGCATGAAATTGAGCGGGGTAAACTATGAAATGAGGGGGGCAAACATGAAATTGAGCAGGGGAAACATGAAAGTGAGTGGGGCAAACTAGAAATTGAGCGAGGCAGGCATGAAATTGAGTGGGGCAAACATAAAATTGAGCAGTGCAAGCATGAAATCGAGCGGGGCAAACTGGGAAATGAGTGGGGCAAGCATGAAATTGAGCGGGGCAAACTAGGAAATGAGTGGGGTAAGCATGAAATTGAGTGGGGCAAACTAGGAAATGAGCGGAGAAAGCATGAAATTGAGCGGGACAAACTAGGAAATGAGAGGGGCAAGCATGAAATTGAGCGGGGCAAACTAGAAAATCAACGGGGCAAACTAGAGATTCAGCGGGGCAAACATGAAATTGAGCGGGGCAAACTAAAAAATCAGTGGGGCAAACATGAAATTGATCGGGGGAAACATGAAATTGAGCGGGGCAAACTAGAAAATCAACGGGACAAACATGAAATTGAGCGGGGGAACATGAAATCAGCGGGGCCAACTAGAAATTGAACAGAGCAAACATGAAATTCAGCGGGGGAAACATGAAATCAGTGGGGCAAACTAGAAAATCATTATGCCCACTGTTTCCCGTGGTATGATCCACTTGATATTTTGATATGCTTCAATTTGAGGCTCATCTAAGTGTAGGTTATAGGTTTAGGTTATAAGTGCAGGTTATAGGTTTAAGTTTAAGTTAGGTTATAGGTTAAGGTTTAGAGAATTGAGAATAAGTTAAAGTTTAGGTTTAGGAAATCAGGTTGTGGTTCGGGTTTAGGTTTGGGGTTTCAATTTTAGGTTTAGGTTAAGGAGTTGAGATTAGGATTAGGTGTAGGTTTAGGTTTCACGATTTCAGAATACATTTAGGTTTTAGGTTTAGGTTTAGGTAATAAGTGTCGGTTATAGGTTTAGGTTTAAGTTAGGTTATGGGTTAAGGTTTAGGGAACTGAGAATAGGTTAAGGTTTAGGTTTAGGAAACCGGGTTCAGGATTGGGTTTAGGTTTGGGTTTTCAAGTTTAGGTTTAGGTTAAAGAGTTGAGATTAGAATTAGGTGTAGGTTTAGGTTTAGGGATTTGAGAATACATGTAGGTTTTAGGTTATAAGTGTAAGTTATAGGTTTAGGTTTCAGTTAAGTTATGTGTTAAGGTTTAGGAAATTGCGAGTATGTTAAGGTTTAGGTTTAGGGATTTGAGAATACATTTAGGTTTTAGGTTATAAGTGTACGATATAGGTTTAGGTTTAAGTTAGGTTATAGGTGAAGGTTTAGGGAATTGAGAATAGGTTAAGGTTTAGGTTTAGGGATTTGAGAATACATTTAGGCTTTAGGTTTAGGTTTAGGTTTAGGTTTTAGGTTTAGGTTAAGGTTTTGAGCGGTGGTAAACATGAAATTGAGAGGGGACAAACATGAAATCGAGTGGGGCAAACTAGAAATTGAGCGGGGCAGGCATGAAATTGAGCGGGTTAAACTAGGAAATGAGCAGGGCAAACTAGGAAATGAGCGGGGCAAGCATGAAGTTGAGCGGGGCAAACTAGGAAATGAGTTGGGCAAACTAGGAATTGAGCGGGGCAAGCATGAAAATCAGCGGGGCAAACTAGAGATTCAGCGGGGCAAACATGAAATTGAGTGGGGCAAACTAGAGCTGGGCAGGCATGAAATTGAGCGGGGGAACATGAAATCAGCGGGGCCAACATGAAATTGAATGGGGCAAACATGAAATCAGCGGGGTAAACTAGAAAATCCTTATGCCCACTGTTTCCCGTGATATGATCCACTTGATATTTTGATATGCTTCAATTTGGGGCCCATCTAAGTGTAGGTTATAGGTTTAGGTTATAAGTGTAGGTTATAGGTTTAAGTTTAAGTTAGGTTATAGGTTAAGGTTTAGAGAATTGAGAATAAGTTAAAGTTTAGGTTTAGGAAATCAGGTTGGGGTTCGGGTTTAGGTTTGGGGTTTCAAGTTTAGGTTTAGGTTAAGGAGTTGAGATTAGGATTAGGTGTAGGTTTAGGTTTCAGGATTTCGGAATACATTTAGGTTTTAGGTTTAGGTTATAGGTTTAGGTTTAGGTTATAAGTGTCGGTTATAGGTTTAGGTTTAAGTTAGGTTATAGGTTATAGGTTAAGGTTTAGGGAACTAAGAATAGGATAAGGTTTAGGTTTAGGAAATCGGGTTCGAGACCGGGTTTAGGTTTAGGTTTTCAAGTTTAGGTTTAGGTTAAGGAGTTGAGATTAGAATTAGGTGTAGCTTTAGGTTTAGGGATTTGAGAATACATGTAGGTTTTATGTTATAAGTGTAGGTTTTAGGTTTATGTTTCAGTTAGGTTATAAGTTAAGGTTTAGGTTTAGGGATTTGAGAATACATTTAGGTTTTAGGTTTAGGTTTAGGTTTAGGTTTTGAGCGGGGGTAAACATGAAATTGAGTGGGGGCAAACATGAAATTGAGTAGCGCAAACATGAAATTGAGTGGGGACAAACATGAAATTGAGCAGCAGAAACATGAAATTGAGTGGGGCAAACTAGAAATTGAGTAGCGAAAACATGAAATTGAGTGGGGCAAACTAGAAATTGAGTGGGGCAGGCATAAAATTGAGCGGGGCAAACCTGAAATTGAGTAGGAAAAACTAGGAAATGAGTGGGGCAAGCTAGAAAATGAGCGGGGCAAGCATGAAATTGAGCGAGGCAAACTAGGAAATGAGCGGGGCAAGCATGAAATTGAGCGGGGCAAGCATGAAAATCAGCGGGGCAATAGAGATTCAGCAGGGCAAACATGAAATTGAGCGGGGCAAACTAGGAAATGAGCGGGGCAGAGCAGGACAAGCATGAAATTGAGCAGGGCAAACTAGGAATTGAGCGGGGCAAACGTGAAATTGAGCGGGGCAAACTAGGAAATGAGTGAGGCAAACATGAAATTGAGCGGGGCAAACTAGGAAATGAGCGGGGCAAATATGAAATTGAGCGGGGCAAACATGAAATTGTGCGGGGCAAGCATGAAATTGAGCGGGATAAACTGAAAAATTAGAAGGGGAAATATGAAATTGAGCGAGGAAAACATGGAATCAGCGGGGCAAACTATAAAATCAGCGGGGCAAACTATAAAATCAGCGGGACAAACATGAAATCAGCGGGGCAAACTAGAAAATCATTATGCCCACTGTTTCCCGTGGTATGATTCACTTGATATTTTTAATATGCTTCAATTTGAGGCTCAACCCCTTAAATTAGATGGAAAAACGGATGAACGGCGTGGGTATACTACAGGAAACAGATTGGCTACTCCCCCTGCCACTACCCAATGGCTGGTGTTCGGTGCTTTGTGGGCCCCATCATGATGTATGTGTTTCATCCATGTCGTTGTCCATCTATTTTTATAGATTATTTTATCATATTATACAAAAATTGAGGTATATCCTAATCTCATTTGGACCACATTACAGGAAACAGTGTTTAATGAACATCGACCATTAAAAACTTTTTGGGGGTCATAAAAGTATTGGGTCAAGATGATCTTTGTTTTTAGCCTTCATTTGGATCTTTATCACCTAAAAAACAGATTGGATTTCAGACAAACAGTATAGTGGGCCTCATGAGGATTTAAATGATAGATATCCAATCACCATTGTTTTCCTCTAATGTGGTACATCTAAGATTTATATCCCTCTTATTTTTGATCTTGTAATATGTTTTCGTTATGTAGGCATGATTTATTTTCCCTTGTAAGAAATAAATTCTTTCACATGCATGTTACTCCTTTTAGTTAGGGATTTATTTTAGTGCTCAACTAGTAGTCATTGGAATATTCATTTGAGCGGGCCAAACTGGAAATTGAGCGGGCCACCAGCCAAATTTCCATCTAATTTGGGGCTCAACCCCTTAAATTAGATAGAAATTGAGCGGACAAAATGGATGAAAGGAATGGATGAAACACATACAACATGGTGGGGCCCACAGAGCACCGAACAGCAGCCATGTACACCATGGTGGGACCCACAAAGCAACGACCACCCGCCACGTATACCATGATGGGGCCAAAGAGCACCGACCACCAGCCACGTACATCATGGTGGGGCCCACAGAGCACCGGAGGAGTAGCCAATCCTGTTTCCTATACTTATACATTCAATGTGGACCAACTGAGTTTAAAATATACCTGTGCTGCGTGCTTTCTCCGCTCGACTGACCATTTTCGGAAGAAGACGAAATGTTGCTAGGGGGGCTCACAAAAAGGGTTTTTTTTTTTTTGTCTTTTTAACGGGGTGAGGAAATGGGGTGAAAGCAACGGCAATGAAGCGGTAGTGGAGAGGGAGAGGAAAAGCCAACAGTTGAAAGGGAGAGGAAAAGCAGCAGCAATGAAAAGGAGAGGTATTTTCGTCCAGAAATTCGTAATCGGCACGTGCAGGTCTAAGTTGCAAAAGAAGGTTTGTCTTATTTCATAAAAACAATTGACTAAAAGGTGGGGTCTACAGTCCTAAATTTCTCATCTCACCTCTAAGGATGCATACAACTTACTAAAAATATTTGTTCCACATCCACCAGACACTTGGATAAAGTAAGATGATCATACACCGTTCAAAGTCCTGAGGTACACCTAGCTAAGGTACTCTCTCAGTCCCGTGGATGAAAGTGTATACATGTGTGTATGCATGCCAAGCTTGTGGACACTAACTGAGCATGATCTAATCCGATCCAAGAGTGTTAACTTGTTGTTCATGACGGACATGCTTAAGAAAAAAATATTTTGATGATTTAAAAGTGCATGATAGATGGCAAAATCAATGGTCATGATGATATCCATACATATGATTATCATAGTTTTATATATTTCAAATACAATCTAATCAATTGGGATTTTAGATCTAAGCAACATAAACATGTTAACATGATTCAAATGCATATAGGTCCACTTGATCAAGATAGAAATGCAATAAATCGTCCCCATCCATACTCTTGGCCTAAGATCAAGAGGTATACTCAGGATAAAAATATGAAAATCACATCATTTGAAAGCTAACAACAAGATGAAAAAAATGAATGGTTCAAATTAGATGGTTCTCAAGCTAAACAAATCAATTTCGATGATCTAAGCGATCCATCCATTCTTTTCATAATTTTCAACTGTACAAATGTCAATCTAAGAGTCAAACATTAATTTAGATGGTTTGGATAGATGATCCATGATGTGGATTGATATTTAAACGGATAGATCGTCATGAATCTAGGTCAAAATGATTTAATGGCCCACTCAAGAGTCATTCTAGTCAACATTTTTGAAAAAAATAATTTGTACCCCTAAATTTTATCAAGAGTATTACATTTTACCTTTTTCAAAGTGCAATAAGGAGATTATTTCTTGATATGGATTGTGGTGGAAATAGGACCATGGCATGAAGAGATTGTAGCGGTGAGTTAGTCCATAGTTTGGTCATCGGATACTAGTGGAATTGAGGTAGGAATTTTCATGGGTCATGGGAAGTGAGGAGAAGGGAATTTCCTCAAAGAATGTAACATTTGCACTAATGAGAATTATGTTAAAAATGGGATCAGAGTACCCCTTCTAGGTATGTGAATAACCAAGAAAGAGACACTTGGTGTCTCGTGTATAACGTTTAGGGCTGTTCACGAGTCGAGCTAGCTCGATTAACTCGCTCGACTCGGCTCGAGTCAGCTCGGATTGACTCGGCTTGAATGGCTGAGTCGAGCCGAGTCAATCTACATTCTCCTAGCTTGAGTTGAGTTCGAGCCGAGTTCGACCAGGGGGGATTTTAACTCGACTTGAAACTCGAACTCGAGCTCGACTCGGCTCGATTAGATATAGATTTTTATAATTTTTTAGATTTTATATACATACATATATATATATATATATATATATATATATATAATTTAAAAGTAAAACCCTACCCCACTAGGGTTTTACTCCACCCGCACGACCGCTGCCTCCCTTTCCTTTTCTTCTCTAACCCTACCTCACCCAGCCCATTGCCTGCCGCACGCCCGCCAGACCAACATCAAATGGAGGTGGGCCACCACCACCTACGGCTTAGGATTGCTTGCCCGACGCCGCGAACGCTACCCGATCTCGCCCGACATGGTGAGTGTGTCTTCTTCTTCTTCTTCTTTTCCTCTTTCATGATTCAATCATGCAGCCCGATCCACAAATGCAGTCCGATCCTAACGACTGATTAAAACTACCTAAATCATCACGTTTTAAGCTCTGAATCGACACCCAGATCCATAGCTCAACTGGGATTGAGTGGAGATACCTCGTTTCAACACTCGAGGTCTTGGTATCGATCTCTAGTGGGGGTGGCTAAGATGGATCAGATGAGTAAGCTCATCTAATGCTCCGTCCAAGACGAGGCCCACAAACCTCACATTGAGGCCCACATATGTTGAATCGTGACCAAGGTTGGACGGAGGGTGGGCTCACAAGATTCTACTTATGGCATCCAAACTGTCCATGAAATCTGGACACCTAATCAAGGCTATCCAACTGTTAAATGGACCACCATGTGAATTTGGCAGTGGTTTTTGAATGATTTTACATTATTTTTATGGTGTGTCCCAACTAATGATATTGTATAGGCACTCTTTTGGGGGAATCCCTTCATTATGGTGTGGATCATATAAACAAGCTCAAGCTCGACTCGAGGTAAACTCGACTCGACTCGAACCACTAGCTCGACTCGAACTCGACTCGACAGCTTTGGCAAACAAGCCAAGCTTCAATGTTGAGCTCGAGCTCAAACTTGAGTACACCATGGACAAGCCAAGTCGAGCTTGGCCCACCTCGACTTGACTCGGCTCGATGCCCACCCCTAATAATGTTTGTCCCGAATCATGTTATGTCTATGTATGAACACAGTACACCCAAAGATGAGTGCACGTAAGGGAAATGGATTACATGTTGGAAACAACAAGAAGAATGGAGTATAACCTTGAAGTACTGAAGAAGGAAGCTGATTAATGAGATGATAAGCAGTGGGAACAACATGACTCCAAAATCATTTTGCAACATTCATATGAGTCAATAATGCTAAAGCTATTTCAAGAATGTGGCGATTTTTCTATTCCTCAATTCCATTTTATTGAGTATAAGCACATTATGTTTGACTTGTAATTCTTTCCCTGCTAAGATATTAAGTAAAGGAGTGACATGCATTATGCAGCATTGTTAGTCCAAGACACATAATTAATACTTGTTTTAAACTGATTTATTTTTATTATTTTTTAACTTTGCAATGTAAAAGTTAGAAAACTTTAAACACCCAAGTCATGAGTAAATAATCATCAATAAGTATAATGAAGTAATGAAAATTAAAAAAACAAGTCCTCAAATATCTGAATGGATTAAAAGAATGCAGTTTTGAACTTTGATAATTAGAATGAGGAGGATAAGTAGTTCGATTGTGCTTTGCTAGCTAACAAGCTTCACATGGTATTGAAAGAACACTTTTCAAGGAATTATTTGAGGACTTCCCGTGCACTGAGAGTTCGGGACTCTAAGTGACGCAGTCCACGTAATTCACAACTCCTACCAATTGTCTCCTTTGCTCTTGGGTTGTAAAAACATTATAAGAAATTTGAGTGAGCTGACTAACAAAAAGTAGACCCAATAGAAATTTTGGAACATATAAAGCACTAGGTAAATGAATTATAAAAGATGAGGAGTGTTACCCTTACAATGAACAGTTGAATGTTCATTGTAGGATTTCTCGTAGAGTTCGATGAAGAAGAATTTTCAAGTTTCGTGCAGGTCATCAGGACAATATCACTCTGTGAAGTCTTCCTATGTATTTCATTGTCCCCATGATATATGGTTGGATGAGCCCGGCATGGCTGAGAGGCACCGGTCTTTCTAAGAAGGTTCCGATACTTATCAATCATATGATTTAGTTTCTTACGGTCTGTTGTTGGCCATATCTAATCATCGATTGCCATGCCAAATTGTGCGTCCACCACCATGAACCGCAAACTTGACTTGGGATTTCAAATCCATGCCTAATGGTTAGGGCTGAAAGTCGTGCGGATTGGGTCGGGTTGGTGCATGCTCAACCCTAACCCAACTCAAGGTTCCTATACCTTAATCCTAACCCTAACCCAACCTAAGCCATCCTCGGGTTGGGAATTCTCAACCCAGGCAGGCTCGGTCAGGTTGGTTGGATAGATACATGCTAATATTTTCATTATTACATGAGTCTATTATATTGTCAATACATGTTTAATTTTTTGTACCTATGATTTTATTAATTATATATGTAGTTATTTATCGTAAAGAATTTTGTTTTTTCTAAACAAACAATCTAAAATATAGGACAACTACTCTTTTAAAAGTCATGTTGTGTAGAAAGCAATCTATTTGGGAGAGAGAAATCCGACGTATCTTGTTAACTCGAGTCATTGGAAATGATGTGGGCTAATGCAACCTGACGACACTAGAATTTCCTATGCCTTCAATACAGACAATCTGCACTCAATTATAATTTATAACTTATATATTGATCGAGTTTGGGTTGGGTAGGGCAACCCAAGACATTAACCTAAGCCTAACCCAAGTTTTATTGGGTTGGTGTATGTACAGCCCAAGCTTGAGACCGAACCCGATACATCCTGCCACACCCCAACCCAATGTCGGGTTGGTCACAGGTCGGTCCGGTTGAACCCGCCCGACTTTCAGCCCTACCGCTGGTTAAGTATGTGGAGTAATCACAAATGGGCCTAGGGAAGGCCCAATAGAAGTAAACGGGCTGAACACTAGCCAAGCAACAAAAGGAAACAAATGGGCCCAACACCTGCAGGTTTTAGGGATGGCCCACCTAGTGCAACTATAGAAACCAAAGCCCAATTATGGGCTTAGAAAGACCCACATTGTCGATGGTTCACAACAAGCAATCTGAAAAGGTGGGCCATAAGATTCAACAAACGTCTCACTTTCAACAGGCCATAGATACCACGTGGTATAGGTAGATGTGAGAAAAACCTGCTTATGCTAGCACGTAGATGACGAGCAGCATCAGCTGTTGACTGTCTAGTAACAAATGCAATTGCCTCGATGGCCCAACGATGGGAAAGCAAGAGATCATGGCCGCAATCAGCGATTATCAACAGCTCAGAAGCAGCAGAAACGGTTGCGATGAGAGATTTTCAATCACCCAGATAATGGCCAAAATGATCGATAACAGAAGCAACGAGAGATTCCTATCAACTATGGTTACAGGAAATGTGGGTCCTGACGTGTCAGCGAGATCTGGACTCAGATCCCAGATCACAGGGATCAGTGTAATGTGGGCCACTTCATGGATGCCATGCAGCATCAGGAAAAATGGTTTTCGATACGTCAGCGAGCAACGTTGCATACAGTGCCTTGATCAACATTCTGGCCGACCACAACAACGAGGGCTGCGATCTGATCAAGGCAGGCCGACAATCTGCTTCCTGCAATTGATTGAAGAGATCTAGACTTCGTATATTAAAAAATGAAAAGAAAAGAAAAATACTTACGAGAGGCCCACCAAAGCCCACCCAATGTATATGTGAAATTCACTCCGACCATTAGTTGTGTAGTACCACGTTTGGCCAAAGGCCAAAAAATCGGGCTAACCTGTGATTCAAATGGACCTTACTAGGGGAAACAATTGGGAGAAATATCCAACATTGATTTTTTACATGGCCCACCATGAAGATTATAATAAATATATTCTAACCATTAGATCCCACAAAACATTTAGGCCTAGGGCATAAGAATAAGGACAAACCATGAGTTAGGTGGGTCACACATAGGGAAGCAGTTCGAAGGGTGGGCATCCATCGTGTACACTACTTCCAATCATATGGTCTACCTAAATTATGCATTGGGTTCATTTTTATGCCTACTCCTAAAATTAGGTCATGCAATGTTGCATCCCGAATGCAGTGAATGGGCTCTTCAACTTCCCAAAGTCTGAATACAATGCTAACTGTAAATTTATTTTTTTTTAATGGTACCCAAACACAACATTAACAATAATCAAATAATATCATTAACAATAATCAAATAACATGAAACCAATATATATAAAAATGTCAACTAAAGAGTACTTTTCTTTTTATCCTAAACGTTACATTCCTCAATATTTCAAAATAACAATACATTGTTAAAAATAGATAACCAAAAGAAGCAGCATTTGCTGGTCTTCATTGACGAGTCCTTCCTATAATTATAAGACGAAGCAATGGAATGAGCTACAAAAACTCTATGGGTAGCTCTATCAAGTGGCATAACATATAGCCAAATTAAAGGCATAATATTATTGAATTAGAGTATATCAGGTAATTGTATCATATATATTTAAGTAACATTTACTACTAAATGGAGTAAAGCACAGATAACCATATAGAAGAAGTAAATAACTATGTTATCATTATGTTATAACAAGTAGAGAATATAATCAATACATGGTGCAGTTAGGATATTAGTGTGCAGTTGCATGAGCTATGAGGTCTAGTATTAAAAAACTTATATCAAGCTAGTTCCATAGCTATGATATTTGGCTCATTATGATCTGCATTCCGTACTCTGATATTGTATGACTCCTGGACTGGTCAATATATCTGCTTACTCTGATATCGTATGATTTATGATATTGCTAGCATTTCCGATATTGTATAATTATGACATTGTATTGAATACTTGACACTTATCTTGTGCACACACTTACACCACCCTTTAAGCTTTCTATAAGCTTATGCATGATAGATGCGTGCAGGTGACATTAGGTTGCAGCAGCATTGAGCATGGGGCGCACAACGGTCTTCTGGAGCTTTGATTTCGATATATGTATTTCTTTTTCAATATTGTATTCAAATGTTTATATTAGTGAATATGCGATGATGATGTTCCCTTTGTGATTTGGGTAAACTTGTGGTTATGCTTCTTATGAGACAAATGTATGTTGAAAAATCCTCCTTGTAGAATCTAAGGATCGGAATCTGACATATGGGCACTAGGAGCCGAGAATGGGGTACTACGGAGGTTGTCGGCACCGGATTCGGCAATCGAAAATTTTGTGAGTCCGATTTTCGGGTTTGGAGCGTGACATGTCAGCACTATGTACAAATGACAGAAAAAATCTTACTTGCACCCTGAGGATATATTTCGACCCCACTTCCTTCAGTGATATGTCACCTGCCAAAATCAGAACGACTTAGAGTTGTATGCGCAATTATGGTCGAGAAAAGTGAGACAATGCAAGAAGGATTGCATGAGTCGCACGTGCGACCAAATAACATGCTCAACAAGCTTTATAAAGTCCCTTCGATGCTCTATTTTCTGCAATTTAGATACATACGATAAGGTCGTCTCACACAATCATACCAAAATTTTCCGAAATGGGAAATTTTCAAAAGCCAATTGGTGCTTTCACGATGGCTACGAAGGATTAGGAAATGGGCTCTTTCAGAATTAAAAGGAAATCAAGGGATGTAATGAGGAATCCAAGTCCGATTGGGATATGGTCCTGTAACCTTCGAGAATAAAATGTGGACTAATCAGAGAACCTGAATACGACCACTGCCCTTCCGAGTATATATAAACAACATCCGATGAAAAGCTCGAGGCACCAATCGAACTAACACATACGATCTTTCTTACAGTACAACATTGTTTATCCTATTTTTAGCTTTAGTTCCTCCACTTTTATCAAGCCCTTTGACGCAGGGGAGGACTTGAGGTCGAGCACCGTCTTCCTCAAGAGGATAACTATTCCGAATCCACGGAACTTCTCTGGACTCCTCACAGAGACTTCTCAAATCCACGAGGAAAGAAAGCAGAAAATAGAATTATATTCTAATAAATTTAAAATTGATTAATGAATCAATAAAAACGAGTTCACAACCCTTTAAATAGGGGTACCAATCAATGGGAAAGAAATCAGAATCAAACTACGACTAAAACTCCTAGAAATCGCGACTCACTATAAATAGTAAACTTACTATTTATAGACGGTTGTGATGTCTACTAGTGCGTAAGGTTTTCGGCTAAAAATAGTAAGTGTCCTATTTGGCTTCACCAAACCGTTCTCCTAATTATTCTAAGCTCTTTTCACGGTGGGTGCAACTCCAAAAGCCCGACGGATGAAGAGTTGTAACCGAACTAAAACTTACTATTTATAGTAAAAACGAAATTAAAACAGGGAAACGATCGTCGATCCAGGGGTTTTTCGCAATTCCGGGTGTCACAACTTAACGTAGCGGGGTTGGGTAGCAGGGTTGGTTGGCTAAAGTAGCTCGTTCTACCCCAAAATCATATATTTTACATAAGCTAACTCATTCCGGATTGCGAGATACGCCCGATCTAAGGTCCGATGGTCCGGATCACTTCTGTCGTCGACCGAGCCTTTTTTGATCCATCTTGGCCATGAAACTATCCGCGACCCGCTCTACATCACCCTTTCTACAGTACGTTTAGAGTTTAGCATAGCTTAAATTTTCTACTGTCAATGCCATCGCTATAATACGCCCCAAGAGTAGCGTAAATGTCAACAACCACTGTCGTGGAATTCCCAATCAACCGAATCCATACGTAGAAGATCATACCAATCACATCTTGTTGGTCATTCACCTTGATTGTTTGTTTGTACAGACGATCGTAGGTAATTTATCTTTTATTTTTCTCTACTTATTTTATATTCTCCTTAATTATATTGATCTCAATTCCAAATCACTAAAATTGGCAATCCATCCTGTATTTTTAAATTCTCTTTAACCATTATTGCATACTCAGAAACTTGGGATTTGCAGTCACCGTTGAAAGAAAATTAATTCTTAGTTCAAGGTAAAAAGATCCCATTAAAGAACTAATCCTCCCATGCCAATCGCCTAATAACTACAATATTGATGGCCGGACAGTCTGGTTGACCTTCATAAGTATGATCATATGGTTGATTTGGTGTCTAAGGTCACAAACATTCAATCAATTCAAGTTGAGTATAACTCCGGCACAACCAACACTATCTTAATCCCACAAGTTTGATCAAATATGGACCATTCGTTAACACATGTGGCCTCGTTTCTAATTGAATAACAATAGGACACAAAGGAGTCATTTAAATCTAAACCATTCATCTTTGTCTTTGGGTTAATGTGGCCCTATGGTGACACCAACCGCAGATTATGAGATCATTTGCTATTAGCAACTTCATCATGCATATTCTGGTACACAGAATGCACATGCCATACATCATCGTCCCTGCATCCACAATGATGGCACTTAGAATATGGGTGGTGAAACATGTGACTATCACATGGAGCCTTTGAAAAAAAAGGGTCACTTTCTCTCATTTCCAAGGATCATTTTCTATTTCCTTAGTTTGGCATAGAGGATGTTGGCAAGTTTGGGAAGAAAAAAGAAAAAGAAAAAGTACCATTTTTAAGAAAATAAGAGGAAAATAAAGCTAACATTTTCAAAAAAAAAAAGAAGAAAAAAAGACAAAAAAAAAAAAGAAGAATAGAAATGATATTTCATGAAAATGATGCTTCCTTAATTTATATTTCAAAGAATCCAAACCCACTCCTAACATGTATTCCAATGTAGCTCATAGAATTTAAAAATAAATAATTGAAAAACACGCGCACACGCACATTACTTCTCTAGCGGTACAAACCAGACCAACGGCAACATTAGATCTCCTGAAAGTTATATGGAACGTGACTTGGATGTGCAATGAGATAAATTAGTAGTATTTCATCCACACGGTGGTCCATGATATTGATGGGTCTGATAGCCATTTGGTGTGGTCTCTGGTTGAATTTCCGCCTGCCTTATCTCTTTGTTTTGGACCTTTTCTATTTGTTCGGCCAAAAAAAAGTACAATCCATATTGCACATAACCCGCAGAAATAAGGATGATACATTCATCAGAGCGGTTGACTCAATGTACGTGCATGGCCCATCTGATGAGTTTATTCCCCTAATCAGTGCTCTCTGCTATCTTCAAACTGGGGCCAACCATTAAAAATCGGACAGATGTGACATGCGAGCCATAAATAGAAGGTGGAAGGTCACTTTAGGGACTGTAGAGGTAGGCCTCATTCCTGCTCGAAATACTGATCTTGGTCAGTTGAATAATTTAATGTAGTAAAAAATAAATTGTGAAACTCGTGGTGATGCCAAGCTGGCACACATTAATAGTTTCTTACCAAGATGGACGCAATGGAAGCGCGTTTCTTGCGAAAGCCTATAACAGGGACGCAGATTAGGTACTGAACTCAACAGTAGCAGTCCGTTGCTTAGGTGACGTCACCACCTTATGTGGGCTTCACCACCCTAATGTATGTGTTGTATCCACACCGTCAATCCATTTGAAGAGATCTTTTTATGTCATGGACAGAATTATGCAGATACAAAGTTCAAGTGGACCCACCGTAGAAAACAGTGGGAAATGAACGCCTACCATTAAAAACTTCTTTGGTCCAAAGAAGCTTTTGATCAAGACGCTAATATTTATCTTTTCCCTTATTCCATGCTTGTATTAGCTTATAAACAGGTTGGATCTCAAATAAACATCATGGTGGGCTTTAGGAAGGTTTCAACACCGAGCATCACTGTCCGTACTGTTTTATGTGGTGGGGTCACTTGAACTACGGATCTACCTCATTCCTTGGCTCATGTCCTAAAATAATCTTTCCAAATGGATGGATGGTTTGGATATAACACATATATGATAGGGAGGCCTTAATTAAGAACGTGGTGACGACACTTCATTCGCTCCCATCTAATCCGCGTTCTTCCTACCGCAGGTTAGGTGGGCCCACCGATGTTCGTGAGAAATTTACTCCGTTCAACCGTTTTGGAGGTCATTTTAAGATATGTATACTTGAAATTTAGAGACTTTTCCGTACTTTACACTATTATTATTATTATTATTTTGTACTTTACATTATGTTTATGTGTCATCTAAACCGTTTACAGGATCATTTCCATTGAGATGAGATGAACTAAAATCCTAAAAAAAGTTAGCTTGATACGAAACTTTAGTGGCAGTACGAATGTTTCGACAATAGTCACTGAAGCCCAACTATTTCCTCTGGTGTGGCATACTCAAATTTTAAATATGGCTCATTTTTAGTTGCATGTGCAAAAATGATCTACGGACATAATGGATTTCTCACAAACTCTCGTGGATTTCTCACAAACTCCACGGTAGGCCCCACAAACTCTGTGGAAGGCGCATAAAAACCTGCATCCGTATGGGCACGGATTAGATACTGACAGGTCGAGTAGCAAGACTCGCTACTGAAGTGACGGATGGGCTGGTGTACCACACACGGAAACGGATTAGCTACTCCCCTGACACCATCCCGTGGCTGGTGATCGGTGCTCTGTGGGCTCCACCATGATGTATGTGTTTCATCTATTCCGTTCATCCATTTTTAAACATCATTTTAGGTCTTTACTCTAAAAATGATAGGGATATAAGTCTTAGGTGGACACACCACAGGAAAACAATAGTGATTGGATATCCATTATTTAAATCCTCCTAAGGCCCACTGTACTGTTTATCTGACATCTAATATTTTGATTAGGTCACAAGGACCCAGATGAAGGGACAAAACAAAGATCAGCTTGATCCAATACTTTTATGTCCCCCAAAAAGTTTTTAATGGTCGACATTCATTCAACACTGTTTCCATTAATGTGGTCCAATTGAGCTTGGGATATACCTCTTTTTCTGTGCAATACCATAAAATAATCTATAAAAATATATGGACGGCATTGATGAAACACATACATCATGATGGGCCCACAGATCACCGAACACCAGCCATTTGCTGGTGGCAGGGGCAGTAGCCAATCCGTTTCCACCGCACACCGGCTATATTGATTGTGTATTCACGTCAGCAAGTTTTGTGGGTCTAATCACGAGGTAGGTGTTATATCCAAACCGTCCATCCATTTGGCAAGCTCGTATTAAGGCTTGAGATAAAATAAGACAGATCTAACTATCAAGTGGACCACACAGCAAAAAGCAGTGGGAGATTGAACGTCTACCATTGAAACCTTTTTATAGGTAACAGAAGTTTTCGATCACTATGAAATTTGGCTTTCCTCTTCATCCAGGTCTTTGTGACCTTTTGAACAGATTGGATGGAAAATAAACGTTACGGTAGGTCCTACAAATGTTTTAACGGTGAAAATCATTATCTCGCTGCTATTTGTGGTGTGGTCTAGTTGATCTTTGGATATGATTCAGTTTTTAGATAATTCTCTAAAATGATCTGGAAAAATGGATGAACGATGTGGATATAATAAATACATCACTATTGGGTAGTGATCATCTAACTTTGATCTCCTTTGAACCGTCTGTACAGCTCCGGAGTTCGAGGAGCGTCAGCACTCGTCTTCACCCTACACGTACATACACCAGCGATATAGCTAGTGTGCCAATCCGCTTCCAATTGGTTGTGAATGGAACTGACAGGTTGAGCAGCGAGTTTGGAAGCGAATTGGCTGTCCACCCCATCAACGATGCAGAAGTTCTGTTGATCCCTAGTTGGGGTGGCCAATAGTGAAGTATCAACGGACAGTGAGGTGTGCTAAAAAGGTAACAAAAAAAAAAAAAAGTTCAGTGAGTCCCATCATGAGGTATAAGTTATATTCAAACTATTTGTCCACTTGTTGAACTCACCATAAGGCTTGAGATGAAAAATAAGACAAATCCAAAATCGAATGAACCACGCCATAAAAAAGAAGTAGAGGATTAAACCCCTTGTCATTGAAACCTTTACGGGTCATAGAAATTTTGGATTAAAATGATATTTATTTTTTCCCTTCTTCGATATCTTTGTAGCCTTATGAATAGATTGGATGAAAATTAAACGTTAAGGTGGGCCTTATAAATGTTTTAATGGTGAGAATCATTGTCTCCACTATTATTTATAGGGTTGAAAGTTGGTCAGGTTTAACATGACCGACCCGACATTGGGTTGGGCTCGGGCAGGATGTATCGGGTTTAGTCTCGAGCTTGGGCCATACAAACACAAACCCGATAAAACTTGGGTTGGGCTCGGGTTGCTTAACCCAACCCGAACTTAATCGATATATAAGTTAATTATAATTGAGTGCGGATCATCTGTGTTGAAGGCACAGGAGATTCTAACGCCGTTGGGTTTTATTGGTCCACGTCATTTCCGATTACTCGAGCTAACAAGATACACTAAAATTTTCTCTCCCAAATAGATTGTTTGATACACAATATGACTTTTAAAGTTGTATTTATCCTATATTTTAGCTTGTTTGTTTGGAAAAAATGAACTTCTATATAATAAATAACTATGTATATAATTAATAAAATTATATGTATAAAAAATAAGACGTATTGAAAGTATAATAGATTAACGTAATAATAAAAATATTAGCATATATTTATCCGACCAACCCGGCCAACCCGGCCGAGCCTGCTTGGGTTGGGCTTGTGTTGAGAATTCCCAACTTGAGATTGGGTTGGGTTAGGTTAGTGTTAAGGTTTAGGAACCTTGAGTTGGGCTAAGGTTGAGCACCAACCCAACTTTCAGCCCTTGTTATTTATTTACAGTGTGGTCCACTTGAGTCTTGTAAATTAATCATTTTTAGAAATAAGATCTAAAATGATCCCGCCAAATGGATGAATAGTGTAGATACGGTAAATACATCATTGTGGCCCATCTAACTTTGATCTCCTTTGAACAGTTGGTAGAACTCAGGAGCTAGAGGAGCATCAGCGGTCGTCTTTGCAGGGCACGTACCCACAACAGCTAGGTTGGTACACCAGCCAATCCGCTTCCAGCAAGTATGGCTGCTGAAGGTCAGTGGGCTCCACCATGGTACATGTGTTGTATTCATTCATTTGGGAGAGATCGTTTTAGGCAATGAGATAAAGAATCGAAGCTCAAATGAATCCACCACATAAAACAGTGGGGATTGAAGGCTTACCATTAAAAAACTTCAGAGGCACATAAGTTTTTTATCAATACGATATGTGTTTCCACTTCATCTATGTCTTTGTTAACTTATGATCAGGTTGGTAGGCCTCGGGAAGGTTTCAACAGTGAGCGTTACTCCTATTGTATTCCACTATTTTCTATGATGGGTCTACTCGACCTTTCAATCTGGCTCATTCTTTAGCTTTAAAATGATCTCTCCCAACGATGAACCGTGTGGATACAACACATACATCATGGTAAGGGCTACTGAACTTGATAGCAAATACACTACTCAACTTGTCAGTGGCTGATCCTCGTCCGTCTTTTAGCTATTAACAAGTTAGTAGCTAAAATTGCTTATGAATTGACGTCACCAAGCTCTGTGGCTCCCAACATAATGTATGTGTTGTATCCACATCGTCCATTCATTTGGAAAGATCATTTTAAAATAGGAGGCAAAGAATAAGTCAGATCCAATGCTCGAGTGAACATCAGTATAGGAAATAGTGGTGATGGAATGCCTACCAAAAAAATCATTGGTTGAGTAATCTTAACCTTCTATTTGTGGGAACTTGTTTGATGAAATAGGACCATTTCATATCTATCATTCTTAACTGTCCACTTATCTGATGGTCAAATAATCAAATAAGAGTAATTTTTGGTACATGACAAATCTATAGTATGGCCCCTAATTTGTAGTTGTATGCCACGTAAGCAAGATATAAGCCATTTCTACATACACGTGATTCATCCATTGCACCCTAATCACTGTCAAAAAAAAAATTTTAAATGCCATTTTCTCAGTTGTCATTATCTAAATAGACTGATGAGATGAAAAACCTGTGCAACCAAAACTCTATGGGGCCACTTCGATTTGTTCAGCCCAAAAAATCATGCAGATTCAAAACTCAAGTGGGCCATACTACAGCAACATAAGTGGGGATGCTGACACCCACTGTTGAAACCTTCTCGAAGCCAACCAAAGTTTCGGAGAAGATGCTGATATGTTGGTTCCATTCATCTTATTGGGACTTGACTTATGAACAATCGCATATAAATTTTACGGTGGACCCTAGAAAGGTTTCAAAAATGGGTAACCCCATCCCACTCTTCCTAGTGAGGTGGCCTACTTGAGTTTTTGTTATGCAACTTTCTTAGCTCACGTTTTAAATGAGCTTGCTTAAAAGATAAATGTTGGGAACTGTGAAAGTACTGGGAGATGATTCAAGCAAAGTATTTCAATGGCACAATCAATCCCAAAACAAATAATCTAACTTATTAAGTGTTATAGTTTTCTTACTCAAGAAATGGGATGAGTGCGCTGCTGTAAACAGAACATATCGATGTGCCTGTGTAAATGCAACTTTATCTAGCACGTAATCCTTTGGCTTCCCTAATGCACGACCTATTTGTGGGAAAATAGCGGATTGTTCTATAACAGTGTTACCATAGTCATCATTTCGTATTGGTTGGTTGAACCTTGTCTCCACATTATGCAAGTACCTCAAGCATTATACAAGTACCTCGAGCGGAAAGTTAAGCATTCTTTCGCTAAGTACCCTTCTGCAATTGAACCCTCGAGCCGACTTTTATTACGTACATATGACTTCAGTGTGTGCAGGTACCATAGTCACCAATAGCTGTACACGAGTCGAGTCGAGTCGAGTCGAGTATCGCCCTACTCGTACTCGGCTCTTAACACCCTAGTGCTGCTCGTACTCGACTCTACTCAGCCAACGAGTAGGGCCCCCTTGCTCGTATTCTACTCGCCCGAGTACGAGCCGAGTACGAGTAGTAAACGAGTAGAGTCGAGTCCGAGTTTTCGAGTCGAGTCCAAGTACGAGCACACGAGTTGAGTACCGAGTGCGAGTTTTCGAGGCGAGTTCGAGTCCGAGTCTGAATTTGAGCCTAATTCAAGTAGGGTTTTCGAGTAACGAGTTCGAGCTTTGAGCCAAGTTCGAGTTATAAATTGAGATTAATTTGAATTTCAATTCGATTGTCAATTGAAATTCGAAGTTAAACGAAACAATAAAATATATAAAATGCACATAATTACATTACATTGTTACATAATTACATTACATTGTTCAAAATGACAATTTATAACTAATAACCTCCATAAGATGAGTGCCTTCCTGTTCCTGTATTGTCATCTGATCCATCGGAACTGCTATTTATTTTTTCATATACAAATTGATTCACTTCTTCTGAGTCAGAAGGCGAAGAGATTTTTCCTTCGTGCTCTTCTACACTTTCAACTAGATTTTTCAAACTTGCTTTATGTGAAGAATTGTATATAGTATCCAATGCCCTATAAAATTCACCGAGACGAGTCAGGAATTTCAATTTGTTACTCTTTTTCTTCTTGTTTGTCGTACTCGACGAGTAACTCGACCCTGCTTCAACATCGTGTTGTCTTTGACTTGAATATCGCTGAAGTCTAGAAATATCTTCCATACTGCATTTTAAGGCGAGTTGGAATTGATCTTCCTTCAAAGCTTTTAATTTGGCTTCCTTCTCTGCATCTTTTGTGGATGTCATTTGTGTACCAGATCCAGAAGCAGAAGGTTTGGATGGAGTGGAAGGCTTTCTATTCGAATCTAACAGGACTTGAAAAAGAATTTGGACATCCTTAGGGGCATTGGGGCATGGTTTTGCATCACCATCTCGACATGACAAGTGTAGGCGAAAGCGATTAGTCTTGTGCACAAACTTTGTGTCACACAAACCATACTTAATCTTTATTTTTCCAGACCGTGGTGGTGATTCAACTAGGGAAGCATAGTCCCAAATGTTTGTCGATGGCTCAGATGACGATATATCTACATTGAATTTTTAATTAAAAAAATCAGAATATTGATAAATAAATTGAACTTGATATAGCAACAAAAGAAAGCAATATAAATGTATCAAAATTTAAAAATAAAAGCAAATGAACGGGCATATGTAAATAAATATCAAAGATTCAAAGTCTTCCAAACCACATTTCAAAAGGACCAACACTTTCGTGTTTGCAGTTGCAGTGAAATAATATTACAGATCATTCAACACTTAGCCAAAAAAAATTAAAAAACTGAAAATAATTACTGATCTGTAGGTAGAGACTCGTCACGAATCTCAATCTCCTCTTCTTCATCATCATCATTCATATCTCCTCCCCATATCGGGCGCAACCAATCTTGCATACAAATCAACGCTTCAACTGTGTTTGGCGAAAGTGAGCTTCGATACTTGCTCACAACTCTGCTCCCTGTGCTGAATGCGGATTCTGATGCCACTGTTGAAATTGGTATTGATAATATGTCCCGTGCCATTACAAATAATGTAGGGTATTTTGATTCACTAACCCTCATCTTCCACTATTTTAACACATCAAATTCAGATCGCACTACGATTGGCTCCTTGAGGTACATTTCTAACTCCCATTCGTGCTTGTGCCAAATATGATATGTATTCATTTAACACATCCGGATTACCAGGTACAGAAATATCCGCATCTCTACTTTCTTCAACACCCGCTACAGGTAAAGTATTAACATACGATTTATACAGATCTTCAAGGGCTTCACAAACCTTAGATGTCTCTGCTGTCGCTCTTTCAGTAGGATAAAGCTTCATGAAAATAAAGTGAACCAATCCCATATTACAACGGGGATCAAGAACAACTGCCAAGGACATCAACAGATGACAATCGTCCTAGTATTTATCGAACTTCGTCTTCATACTAACTGTCATCTGGCGTATGAAATCTGGACCCGCACTGACATTTTTCTGTAGAGCATCCTTAATCTTCCAAAGAGATGGAAGAAATAAATTCGCGGTTGGATACTGATTCCCAGAAAAAATCTTCGTGCAATCGTAGAAAACTTGAAGAAATGTGTGAACTTGTTGTGCTTTGGCCCAATCATCTATGCTCGGCAACCAAGAATACATTCTGTCACGTGCCGCGTATTTAGGAAATGCAAGCTGTAATTCTATTGCCGCATCTAACATTTCATAGGTCGAGTTCCAACGTGTACAGACATCCAACTTCAACTTTTTTTAGATGGCACATTCAAACGTTGGATGATGTCATTCCATACACTCAGTCTCGATGGTGACCCCCTTATATATTTTACACTTTCTCTTATGTTCTCTATAGTGTCGTCGATTGCTTTCAGCCCTTCTTGTACAATCAAATTTACAATATGGGCACAACATCTAACCTGAAATATTTTTCCTTCAAAAAATAAATTTCCTGTAGCCCTGAATTGGTTACGTAAGCATGAAATGACACTGTCATTTGCTGAAGCATTGTCTAAAGTTATTGCTGAAATTTTCTTCTCAATGCCCCAGCCTTCTAGACAACTGTAGATGCAATCTGAAATAAGTAAACCAGTATGTGGAGGAGGAAGGTGTTTGAAGTTCAAAATTCTCTTGCATAGTTTCTAATCCATATCGATATAGTGAGCGGTTAATGAAATGTATCCTTTTCTTTGATTGGACGCCGTCCATAAATCAGAAATCAAAGCTATTTTGGTCACTGAATCCAAAACTTCTTTTAGTTTCATCTTCTCCTTTGCGTACATCTTCATGCTTTCTCTCTGCACTGTGAGGCGGGGGACATTCTCGCCCCGAGGGTTAAGGAATTGACAGAAAGCCCTAAACCCTTTACTTTCAATCATTCTGAAAGGTTTTTCTTCCAAAATCACTAATCTAGTAAATCACTCATTCAGCTTCTCCTTGTCAAACTTATGAGTGGACACTACGTCTTGGGAGTCGTCCCCTTCTGACCTCATAAATGACAGCGTCTGTTGGCCGGGAGGAGGGAGTCTTGCTTTCTTAGGACACGTCTTCAAATGCCTAATTAGATGTGTCGTAGATCCTCCTGGAATCTTGCTGAATAACCCTTTGCAGTGATTACACTTTATCTTCTGTACACCGTAAACTGTCACATCTTCGAAATCATCCCACACTGCTGAGCCCTTCTTCTTCCCTTTGCATGCGTTTGACGTGTCTGTGTCTCCCTCTACTATTAGAGGAGATGTGGCCGATGCACCCATTCCAGGGGTATTTGGGCTTTTGTCTTGACTAGCTATTTATAAAATTAAGTTCTCGATATGTTAACTATTACCTAGGGTCTAGACGGGCATAATTACTCAACTGTCTAAATCAGTCACCCATTCAAAGTTAGATGGATTGTAATGCTTCATTTTCTAATTTAAATGTTACGCCGAAATTCCGACAGCATCTCCCCTTATCTCTCCAGAATATATTAATCTTGTATTTGATTCCCATGTCAATCATCAACACAAAGTGTGGATATTTGACGACGGAAATAAATACATGAAATATATCCAGAGAGAAAAATGAGAGACATAACCAGAACAAGCATATGCATTTAAATTGGAATAAATGAAGACATTACAATCTATCTAACCCTGAACTGTTCAAAAAGAGATAATTTGAGCAATTTCTATGCATCCAAGAACACACTGAATCTATGTCTGGCAACATAGAAATCCTCAAATGGGCAACTGATTATCCTATACTACAAGTCTACAACTAGAACAATACAAATAATTCATATCTATGCCAAATATTTAGGGAAAACATAAATATCAGGTTAATCCCAAAATTATATTAAACAAATTCTATATTAACACAAATATATTAACACAAATATCAGGTTAACACAAATATATTAACAAAATATTAGGTTAACACAAATATATTAACAACTATATTAACAAATATCAGGTTAACATAAATATATTAACAAATATATTAATAAATATCAGGTTAACACAAATATATTAACAACTGATTAACAAATTCTATATTAACACAAATATGAAATATATTAACAACTGATTAATAAAATTATATTAAACAAATTCTATATTAGCAACTGATTATCCACCAAATATTTTGGGAAAACACAAATATCAGGTTAATCCCAAAATTATGTTAAACAAATTCTATATTAACATATATTAAACAATTTCTAAAAATAAAAAATAAAAAATAAAAAATCCACACATTACAGGGCGAATCAAGGTAGAACGAACGACCGACAAGCCGTGCGGGCGGGCGATGATGAGTGGCAGCCTGGCAGGGACGATTTTAAACCGGACTACTGGCAGGGATGAGCTCCGTCACCGGACAGGGGCACCGGACAGGCCGTAGGGACGAGCGGCAAGGTCTAGCACCGCCGGACATGGGACAGGGGCGAGTGTGAGAGAGAGAGAGGGAAGAAGAGGGACGGCCGGAGTCTGGACGAGCACTAGAAGAGGGAGGGGAGAGAGAGAGGAGGTTTTTTTTCAAACGGGTGGGAAGAAGGGTTTGGGCGCTCGCTGGTTGAAAATGACGGGTGGGTGGGGTAGGGTTTTTTTGGGACAGGGGCGAGTGAGAGAGAGAGAGAGAGGGAAGAAGAGGGACGGCCGTGAGTCCCACGAGCGCTGGAAGAGGGAGGGGAGAGAGAGGGTTTTTTTTTCTTCAAATGGGCGGGAAGAAGAGTTTGGGCGCTCGCTAGTTAAAAATGACGGGTAGGTGGGGTAGGGTTTTTTGGGCGCTCGGCTACTCGCTCTGGTTGAAAATAAAAAACGGGTGGGTGGGTAGGGTTTTTTTGGGCGGGCTTATATATAGAGGAACGAGTCGAGTATGAGTAGAGTACCTCTAGACTCGTACTCTACTCGTTATGTAAACGAGTCGTGGAAACCCGCTCGTACTCGGCTCTAACTTAGACGAGTCGAGTATGAGTCGAGTATTCCGAGTCGAGTCAAGCGAGGACTCGAGCCTTAGTCTGCTCGTGTACAACTCTAGTCACCAATATTAAATAGTTTAGAAATATATGGTCGATTAACGTAACTGGAATAGCATGGAAAATAAATTTAATTTATAAATATTTGAACCCACCTCTCGATGGGGTACATCCATTGGTATTGTACCGGTCCTGCTAGTTTGGCCTCACCCGCTAAATGAATTGACAAATGCACCATAATATCAAAAAAAAACCGGTGGAAAGATCTTTTCTAGATGACAAAGTGTTACCGCAATTTGAGATTCCAGTTCATCAAAATCTTTTACTTGGCCAACTTTAGAATACGATTCCCTAAAGAATTGCACAATTCAAGCAAGACTGAGCTCACTCGCTTAGGCAATGTTGTTTGTATCGCTACCGGAAGTAATTGCTGCATCATAACATGACAGTCATGGCTTTTGAACCCTGAAATTTTACGCTCTTTGAGATGCACACATCGTGAAATATTGACGAATAACCATCTGGAACTTTCACTCGTGTCAAAACTCTGCAGAAATCATCTTTCTCACTGGATGACATGGTAAAGCATGTAGGTGGCAAATATGTTTTGTTCGATGAAAGTTGTCTTGGGTGTAATGTTTGTCTTATACCTATATCTTGCATGTCGAGACGTGCTTTTAAACTGTTCTTTGTTTTCCCATCAATGTTCAACAGTGTCCCAAGTACATTGTCACACACATTCTTTTCAATATGCATCACATCCAGATTGTGCCGCAACAAATTATGCTCCCAATATGGCAAATCGAAAAAGATACTCTGCTTCTTCCAGTTATATCGATCATTCGCATTATCCTCTCATCTTCTCTTATGCCCATAATTGTCAGGAGTCTTCTTCCCAAATGTGACGTTAATTCCTTATAATTGATCCAATACATCAAACCCAGATAACAAAGTTAGTGATTCACTAAATTCTTCTGTATCATCAAAAGATCTGCTATTACTTCTAAATCTATGATCAAGTTCCAAGAATCGATGATGGCCCATATAACAAAACTTTCGACCATGCTTCAAGTATTTAGATGAAGTGTCCTTGTTACAGCAAGGACAAGCAAGGCGTCCTTTAGTAATCCATCCAGATAAGTTCGCATATGCAGGAAAGTCACTGATAGTCCACAACAATGCTGCACGTATTCGAAATATTTCATTGCTTGAGGCATCATAAGTGTCTATGCCAACCTCCCACAATTCCTTCAACTCATTTATTAAAGGTTGCAAATACACGTTAATATCATTACTAGGTCTAGAAGGACCAGGAATAAGCACGAACATCATGAAATAAGATTGCTTCATGTACATCCATGGTGGCAAGTTATATGGCATCAGAATAACTGGTCATGTGCTATGAGTAATACTCATTGTCTTGAATGGATTGAAACCGTTAGCTACTAACCTAAGTCAAACATTACGACTATCCGATGAAAAGGTCGGATGGTAGTGATCAAAATTTTCCACGCCGGGGAGTCAGCCGGATGCCTTAACATTCCATCTTCGATGCGACACTCGTAATGCCATTTCATAGAGGACGCTATTCTAGATGATTTGTACAACCTCTGAAGCCTTGGTTTCAAGGGAAAATGGTGTAATATTTTGGCTGGAATTTTTCTCTCTTTGGCAGTCGAAGAAGTCACCTCGCCATCTGATTGATGTTCAAATGTTTTCCGTCTGGAAGCACCACATATACCACATGATTGCTCATCGACAGCATCCTTCTAATACAACATACAATCATTGAGACAAGCATCAATTTTATTGTATTTTAGGCCTAAGTCCCCAATAATCTTCTTAGTTTCATAGAAAGACCTTAGTAAGGTTTCGCCTTCGAAAAGTGCATCCTTCAACAATTCAAGTAACATCGTGAATGACTTATCGCTCAATCCACCAAGGCACTATATGTGATATAGTCGAATAACGAAAGAGAGCGTACTAAACTTCTTGCAGCCTGGGTACAATTCCTTATCGGCGTCTTTTACTAATTTGAAAAATTGTTGTGCTTCAGTATTAAGCCCCTGTGTAGGTCTAAATACTGCATCACTCTCTTGATTATCCGGACCCGAAAAATCAAATGCATCATGTAACAATTCGTGCATATCATCGTTTGGATCTAGATTAGGCATAGAAGAAGACGTGGCTTCCCCATGAAAACGCCAATGAATATAACTCGTATTAAATTCGTCACACACGATATGATCGTATGCTTCTTGTCGAGATACCCAGAAGTTGTTATTGCAGTTCTTATATGGACATAGGATCCTCCCTCTATCACTTGTATTTGTAAATGCAAAGTCTAGGAATTCCTTAGCTGCACTTACATATGCATTCTTACCCTAAATCATTCAATGTAATTGGAGAATATATCAAATAATGCATCTTAACCATTGGGCAACAACAACTGGAAGGAGAAGTTACTAAGATACCTTGACAAATGAATCCAACTCTTATCCATCACAATGTTCCTCGGCTACTTCGACAAGTTAGTTGAAATACAACATGAGACCGACAAAGCTTCCTAGGAGAGATAAACTAAAATGGGTTTAAGAGAAATTTAAGGAAGAGTACTAAAGAGACAAATTATAATGAAACAAGCACCATTATTGCTCACCCCACAAGCAACGACAATTTAGGCATCTAATATAATCTCTAATGGTATCTTTAACTGACTAACTAAATCAGTCACCCATCCAAAACTGGATAAATTGTAATACTTTCATGTTCTCATTTAAATGCCCACACCGAAATTCTGGCAGCATCTCCCCATGTCTCTCCAAATACGTTGATCTTGCATCTAATTCCCATATCAAGTATCCACATAATGTGAGGATATTTGACATTAGAAATAAATATAAGAAACGTAACCAGAGAGAAAAGAACAGATACAACGCATAACTAGCACGTGCATTTAAATCAGGGAATCAAAAGCATTCTAATCTATCCAACCTCAAATTGTCCAAACGTGGGACAATTTGAGAATTTTTATACCTCCAAAAGCACACTATATCTATGCTTGGCCACATAAAAATTCTTAAATGGACAACTGATTGTCCTATACTTAAACAATTACATAATCAATTACAATTGGCATTCATTATCTAGCTAAATAATAATAGAATGAATTTTAAACTAAAGAAACAAATTTTGTTTTGATAAATTAACCTAATAATATCTACTACATACTAGTAACAAACGAGCAATATTGGTGCATCATACCATAGGCTGCAAGAATATCATGTAACCTTAAAAAATAAATCCTCTAAGGATAACATATATATATATATATATATATATATATATATATATATATATATAAGTTGTTTATTGTCATTCACAATCACAAGTATCATTCATCATCCAATTAACTATTAACAACATTTACAAAAATAAAAGACATCCAACCAACTCTATATAATAACTTGCAACTTAACCTGCTGGGAACCGTTATACACCGCAATATCTTACGGCAGAGCGGGTTCTGAGGAGTTATAAGTTGGGCCTCTAGGAAAACATATAAATGAAGTGACAAAAATATAAATTAAGCAAGATCAATTATTTATGGAAGAGATTGATGAATAATACCTGGCAAACAGATGGACAGAAACCCACTGACTTACTTTGTAGAGCTATGTAGGAAGAGATTGCTTATATTGGTTGTAAGAATCAAAGATATACAATTTGGAAGATCGTGTTGAATTTCATCTAAAAAGGGGGAAAAAAAAATCTACGGTTGAAATTCTAGAAGATACTAACATAGAACTTGAAAATTTAACATATGGACAACAACTTTCAGTTTGCTCTCCATTGAGCACAAAAAATGACAGAACAACAAATAGAGAATTGTAGCAATATCCACTAAAAGGATGTTAATCAGTTGACAGTCCTTTTTTAAGTCTTGGGTAAATCAATGTGAACCTTTAAGGATTCTCTTTACTTGCATAAATTGTAGTTTTCTATTTTAATGTTGATTTTTGGACTGAGACTGACTCTTTGCAAGTAAATAACAGTGCTAACCATCAAGCTATATATAATAACAGTGCTAACTATCAAATATGGATGTCTCACACAATGCATGAATGCTACATGTACAACGGTAAATACAAATACCAAGCTGATTGACGCTAAGAAAAAGGGCTTGAACTTAAATCAATAAATGCCCATCTGAGACAAAATATGTACAATAAATAGTCCTCTAAAATGTAGATTTTCTTACATTTTTGATAATTAACAATGTCACGCCCCAAACCCAGAAATTGGGCTCACAAAATTCCCGATTGCCGAATCCGGTGCCGACAGCCTCTATAATACCCCATTCTTGACCCCCAGCGTTCATATGTCAGGTTTCGATCCTGGGATCCTACAATGAGGATTTTCCAATATACATTTGTCTCATAAGAAGCATAACCACAAGTATACCCAAATCATAAATGCAACATCATCATCACATATCCACTAATATAATCATTTAAATACAATGCTGAAAGGGAAATACATATGTCAAAAATCAAAGCTCCAGAAGACCGCTGCACACTCTAAGCTCAACGTTGTGGCAACCTAACACCACCTACATGAATCTATCGTGCATAAGCTTATAGAAAGCTTAGAGGGTGGTGAAAGTGTGCGTAAGGTAAGTGACAAGTATACAATAAAGCCCATAAATCATACATCATCAGGATAAGTGGAAATACTGATAAGATCATGAATCATACGATATAAGAGTAAGCGGAAATACTGCAAGTCTATAAATCATACAATATCAGAGTACGCAATACAAATCAGCTATGCAAATGAGGAGTCATAGAGAACCAAATATCAGATTTCGTATCTAGACCATATAAATGCATAAACACGGTAACCCAAAATACCATATGCCATGAATGTAATGCAATATGCGGTGCGAATGGAATGACCATGCTGGAGTGTGAAGTCGGGATGATAGTACGTAGTATCGTAGGCTATGGGGTCCATCACAAGGGACTTCTATCCAAACCAGTCTCATACCTAAATTTGGATAGTCAGACTCAATATGGTAAACTCCTGATCTCAGGTTAGTCGCGCGCCCCAACCGAAATCGTGGCTATTACGAAGGCACGCGTAACAAATAGTTGCACACCACTAGCCCGAGTGGATAGTAAATGAATGAATATGCAACTTCTATCAATAAGTCCATATATCAATACTGTTCATCTCTGGGATCATCACCGAGGTCTAGTATACTCTACACCAGCTTGCTGCCCCATCAAAAGTACAACTGGGTAAGTGAAAAGACCTCACTATCCGCCTGGTCAGTAGTTGGCCAATATCTATCCGGCACGTCGATAGTGGAACCATTCGTAAGCTGGTCAAACTCAGCCTAACTATGCCTACTCCCTCCGGCGGGTAAGGCCACACCCCCTCCCAACCGACCACGACACAGTGGGAGACGTGGATTACTGGTGTACGGCTCTCTTGCGCTCATATATATCCACTTGATCTGGACGTTGGAGCATCCTCTGGTACCAAGAGGATTTAGGGATTTTCACCCAGGGCCATCTATGGTAGCCCGATGCTAGAGCAAATTTTTGGTGTCCCATCTGGCCATCAACGATATGCCTGTGAGGCTACGACCCTGATGTCGCTAGGGCACACAATGCAAGATGCATGAGTCACACAATCCAGTCATGCATCAATCCTGCGCATACCGTGCGCTCATGTGAGATAACCTCCACCTATCAGGGAGTCTCATAACAATCTGCCCAATGACATATGCAATGGTCAACCACATCTCATAACAAACATGCAGATGATGCGTATGGGCATGTATCATGATGCTATGCAGTCACATACTCATAATCGGTATCAATAACCGGCATCGACAATCAACCTTGATAATGTGGACATTTAACCAACATGCCCTCATGGCATGGCCCTCATAGAGCCTAACATACAGTGGACCCATGGCCCCACACGAGGGCCAATTATACAACACAATGGGCCTCACTCAAGAACTTAATACACATTACGATGGGCTTTTCACATGGGCCTAACATACATCACAATGGGCTCCATCGCCTAGCCCTCAAATGCATCACAATGGGTCTCATCACATAGGCCTTGTATTCATCACATTAGGTCCTTAAAACACGGGTTGAATACATATCACAATAGACCTCAAATACGGGTCACATATACATCATATAGGTCTTGACAATCGGCCTCGACAATTGAAATCGGCCTCAACAATCGAAATCGGCCTCAACACTTGGAATAGACACTCGGAATCAGTCTTAATACTCGGCCTCGACAATCGGAGTCGACGTATACAATCGGCCTCGACAATCGTTCTCGATATTCGGAATCGGCCTATACAATCGGCCTCGAAAAATCGAAATCATCCTCGATACTGGGCCTCGACAATGGAAATCGGCAAATCGGTCACTTCAATCAGAATCAACAATCGGCCACAACAATCGGGATAGATCGATAATCAGAATCGACAAATCGGTCACATTAATCGGAATCGGCAATCTGTCATGACAATCGGAATCGATCGATAATCAGAATCGGCAAATCGGTCACGTCAATCGAAATTGGCAATCAGTCACGACAATCGGAATCGATCGATAATCAGAATTGGCAAATTGGTCACGTCAATCGGAATCGGCAATCGGTCAAGACAATCGGAATCGATCGATAATCAGAATCGGCAAATCGGTCACATCAATCAGAATCGGTAATCGATTATGATAATCGGAATCGATCGATAATCAGAATCGAAAAATCGGTCACGTCAATCGGAATCAGCAATCGGTTATGACAATCGGAATCGATCGATAATCAGAATCGACAAATCGGTCACGTCAATCAGAATCGGTAATCGGTCATGACAATCGAAATCAATCGATAATCAGAATTGGTAAATTGGTCACGTTAATCAAAATTAGCAATCGGTCATGACAAACGAAATTGATCGATAATGAGAATCGGTAAATCGGTCACGTTAATCGAAATCGGCAATCGGTCCTAACAATCAGAATCGATCGATAATCAGAATTGGCAAATCGGTCACATCAATTAAAATCGGCAATCGGTCACAATAATCATAATCGATCGATAATCAGAATCAGCAAATCAGTCACGTCAATTGAAATCGACAATCGATCATGACATTCGGAATCGGTCGAATAGTCGGCCTTGACAAATCAGAATCGGCCTCGATGCTCAGCCTCGACAATCGGAATCGGCCTCGATAATTGGCCGAACAAGGCCTAAGAAAAGATCACAATGTGGACATTCAACGACCATTGCCCATTAATGTGGACATTTAACCAACATTGCTCTCAAGGAGTAGCCCACATAAACATCATTACATACATCACAACAAAATCACACATCACATCGGGCCTTGATTACACAACAAGTGGGCCCTGCACCTGGGCCTCAAATACATCACATGGGTCTCTCATATACATCACGTTGGGCCTTGCCAAAGGTCACGAACACATCTTAGTGGGCCTTCTCACGTGGACCATATATACATCAATGTGGGCCTCACCAAATGGGCCACAAATACATCACAATGGGCCTCAACCCATGGGCCCTAATATATCACAATGGGCCTCAACCCATGGGCCTCAAATACATTACATCGGGCCTAAACCCATGGGCCCTAATATATCACAATGGGTCTTACCCATGGGCCTTAGATTCAAGTAGTTGAGTCCATCGTACGGGCCTCAACTATACATCATGATGAGCCTTATCATATGGGCCTCAAATATATGGGCCTCAAATATACATCATGATGAGCCTTATCATATGGGCCTCAAATATACATCATGATGAGCCTTATCATATGGGCATCAAACACAAACAGATGGGCCCCATTACATAGGCCAAAAGTACAAACAGGTGGGCCCCGCACATGGGCCAAAGTACATCATGATGGGCCTCATGGATGGGCCACACCAATGGGCCTCAAATGGGCCTGGACCACGCCAAAAAAATCATTTTAATAGTTGTAAGTGTAACATGTGTACCACTATACACTATCATTGCGTGGAGCACATGGCCCAATAATGATGATCAGTACTGTCCAAACATTGGACATAATAATCAGCACGGTCCAAACATCGTCCAACACCGTCCAGACCCCTGGATGGTGTGGATGAAACATACGTTATGGTGGGTCTCGGCAAAACAGATGGACGATGTGAAGAACACATACATCAAATGGGACCCATAGAACTTGCTGACATCATGCAGTGTGGGACCCACTGTCCACATGGATGGACGGTTTGGATATAATAAATACATCTAGGTGGGTCCCACATGGGGCCACCACTCATGTGCATATTCACATATACAATATTATATTATACTTTATATTATTTTATTTTTTATAAACGTCCAGTCCCTGCCCCTGGACAGTGTATACACACATACAACGTGGGTTGCCACTATCCAGAAGATCTGGACGGTGCAGATATAATGAATACATCAACGTGGGTTCACCCACACGTGTGGGGTGGGCCACGGATGGACGGTATGATAAAACACATACATCATGGTGGCACAACACTTGCTGACGCCAGTCAGCAACTATATAGTGGACGTGAGGTACTCTTCTAGGATACGGGTCTCACAAACAACCTGATTGATAAAAGAAAAAAAAGGTGAGTTGAAGAATGTGCAGACTATAATTTACACATGTATGTATGTAGACACGCACACAAAGCTAGAGAGAGAGAGATGAATCTCTCCCCCTATCCATATGTCTATGAGACATTCCGCATGAAGACCAGCTAATTCCCCTGTTTTTAACTTATTTCCGAGAGGAGCTTTATATTATCATTATTCTCATGCAACATCTAGAAACAACCGGAAAATTATAAATGATTAAGTTCTAATTTAGAAAGAAGCTTGGTCAAGTCTTGCAAGGTTGGCAGTTCAACCAGACTATTAAAGCATACCATCATTAGCCATTTGCTTTGGCATACGGTCATGATGCAGTTTTGCCCATGAAAATAATTGTACCATCATTAAGGTCCTTTTATTAGCCATTTTCTACCCGTGGTGATTGAGATGAGCCAGTGTAGCAAGAGGTTATAGAGAATCACTTTTAATGACGAACCTATGTAGCAGAAGGCAAGTATGATCATATCTCTAGAGAAGTAAAATAAGCCAGTGTAACAACATTTTACTTCTCCAAAGAAAAATTCCCTAGACAGATTTATTTTTTTTATTTTTTTTTATTTTTTTTTTTTTTATTTAAAATAGCCATAACAACCCATATGGCCCTTATCATAACAACAATTATAGTGGTTATTACCGTTACCATTCCATACATGTATGATCATATCTCTTAAGGAAGGGGTTGAATAGATGTTTCTGAGGATGGCTCTTCTTACCTTAAAATTATTATTATTTTTTTAAAAAAGAACGAAAGCGAGAAAAAAAGAAAAGAAAAAAAGAACACACGCATGGACAGAAGGGGAATGGATATTTGTTTTTGGTTGGTAGACTTTATTGTTTTTTGGGTTTCTACTAGTTTGGGGCAGCAGAGTTTATCTTCTGTACTAGTTGGCTGGGTGATGTTGGTAGTAGGAGTTGGTTCTTTAGGCTTCTGTACTTCAGTTGCTAGATCATTTGACTCAACCATGCTGTGCTAGCAACTGTATATTTGAGATAATGCCTGCTGTGCTAGCAACCGTCCTTCAACTGTTAATTACAGAATTATAATAATCAACTATAGGAAATCTTTATTATAAGACTTGATAGGTCAAAAATAATTTCTCAATATGAAACTTGCAGATGTTGGTATTTTAGGGGAAAAAAAACATTCAACATTCATCCTTATTATATTGCTCTGATGCATGTCATGCACATAGGAAGACTAACGAAGAAGAATGATTTGTTTTCCAGAATGGACTATTGGCTGGTGATTCGTCTCAAATCCTAAAATGGTTTCAACAAAAATGATGGACAAGATACAGACAGGAATAATATATGAAGGTTTTAAGTAATACCTTTGAACTTGTGAATCAAATCAACAACCCTGATTCGAGAATTTACAGATGTAATAAGCACTTCTAAATTAGGGATTCAGCCATGCAAATCCCTAAAAATGGATTTGACAATGCAAATCCCTAATTAGGGATTTGTATTCAACAAAGCATATTCCTAATCAAGTATTCTAAATTTCAAAAAGCAACAACAAGAAGAGAAAAGCATTACATTATACTTGAGAATCTGAGATTCACAAGCAGTAGAAGACCGAACTGCAGCAGAGGGTCGAGGAATAGAGTTTAAGAGAGATAGATAGGGAAAAAGTCCTGAAAAATACACAAGAAATCCACAAATGAAAAATGGAAAAAGAAAAATTATCTTCTCACTTGAATTTTTTGAAATCCAAACCCTAGTTCTAGATCTAGTAAATTTCCACCATAACCAATAAAAAAACCTTGCAAAGTGCAGAAAATAGATCCAAAACCCTAGGAAACAAGAGAGTAGCAGATCTAGATACTACAGTGAGATCCCAAAGCAAGTTGCTACAGCTGGAGAGATCCTAAAGCAGCCGTGAGAGAGAAAGAGGAGAGAGAGAGATAAGGAGAGAGTCGTGGAGTTGAAGAGAGAGAGAGAGAGAGAGAGAGAGAGAGAGAGAGAGTCAGGGGTAGAAAATAGGAGAGTTGCGCAGGCTAGTAGGTTTTTTTTTTATATGGTAAGATATCCGTCGGGTAGGTCTTACATAGCGCCGATGAAAGAGTAGCGCAAATGTCATTTATACCTCTTTTTGTTGTAGTGATTCATTTAGAAAGATCACTTTAAGATAGGAGGCAAAGAATAAGTCAGATCCAATGCTCAAGTGGACATAAATATAGGAAATAGTGGTGATGGAATGCCTACCATAAAAAAATTCTAACCACCATAGAAGTTTTCCATTACCATAAAACAATTCTAATGACTATAGAAGTTTTCAATTACGAATTTTTTTTTTCAAATGACCATAGAAGTTTTCAATCAACCTGATATTTATGTTTTCCCTCCGTTCATGTCTGTGTTAACTTATGAATGGGTTAGATCTCAAATAAACATCAAACTGGACCCAAGGAAGGTTCCAACGGTGGGCATCACTCTCCCCACTATTTTATGTGGTGACGGTCCACTCGAGCTTTGGATATGCCTCATTCTTTATCTCATGTTCCAAAGTATCTCTCCAAAAGGATAGATGGTGTGGATATAACACACATCATCATGTGGGGCCCACATCACTTAATGACCTCACTTCAATAGTGAGTCTCGTACTCAACCTGTAAGTAACTAATCGGCGTCTCGGATTAAGTTCTACATAGAGGTGGGTAATGTGTTGACGTGGGAAAGATTTGTTGGCTCACCACGATGTTGTGTATATTCACGCTCTCAATCCATTTTTTTCATATCAAAAGGCTCATATCCAAAGCTCAAGTAGACCATACAATGAGAAATAGTTGGGAATTGAACGCCTGCTATTGAAAATTTCTTGTAGGCCATGGAAGTATTAGATTAAGCTGATATTTGTATTCTCCTTCATCTAGGTCTAGGTCTAGGTGACCTTATGAATAGATTGGATGGAAAATAAACATCAGTGTAGGCCTTAGGAAGGTTTTAACGGTGGGCATCATTGTCCCACTTTTCATGTAGTGTGGTCCACTTGAGCTATGATCTGCCTCATTTTTTGGGTTCATGCCCTAATATCATCCGTAAAATTGAATGGACACTGTAGATACAATATATACATAGGGAAATTGACCGTACTTGCCTGGAAGTTTGGGCAAATAACCTAGAAAGCTAGGTCATTCCATATATCCTTAGAAGGGCTTTCTGACATCTTTTGGAGATTGTTTCGGACGAAAATGCCCTTTGTCCTTGTTTCAGTAGTTGTACGGTTTTTCAGGGAAGAAGAAGTTACGTCGTATTTAATGCTAAGAAAGTGACGTGTACGGAACCCTTTTTTGCGTACGGGCAAGGACCAAGCTCGTGGGGCCCACATTGATGTATGTGTATAATCCATGCCGCCCATCCTTTTTGTCGTGTCATTTTAATGGCTAGGGCCCAAATATTAGCTTGATCGAGAGCTCATGTGGGCCACATAATAGAAAATAATGGTGACAATGGAACCCACTATTGAAACTTTTTAGGCTCACTATGATGCTTGTTAAAAGTACACACTGCCCAAGTCAGAACTTTTTGGGCCCACGACGAGCAGGCCGACAAGGTGGACGGAATGGATCATCCCATTGTTGGCCTTAGGCTTTGTACCAATGGCTATCCTTTCATTTAGTAGTAAAGGAAGTGAACATGTAATAACTTCGACCCATATAACATGCAAACCACGACCCATATAACATGATAACTACGACCCATGAGAACTACAACCCATATAACATGAGAACCACGACCCATGACAACTACGACCCTTGCCACATTACAACCATGACCCTTACCGTATTACAATCACAACCCGGGTGTGGGTCGTTGTTGCCATGAGGTAAGGGTCGTGGTTGTCATGAGGTAAGGTTCGTGGTTGTCATGCTATATGGGTCGAAGTCTTTATTTTATAGGCCTTGGCAAAGACCATCTAGTGGGGCTTATATTAATGTATGTGAATCATCCGTGTCACCCATCCTTTTTGTCGTGCCATTTTAGGGCTAGGTGGATGGATCGGATCACCCCATGTCAGGATTTTTTGAGCCCATGACGAGCTGGCTAATAAGGTGGATGGATCAAATCACCCCATTGTGGGCCTTAAGCTATGGTACCAATGGTTTGGTAAAAGAGGAAGTGAACATGACAACCACGACCATATAACATGACAACTAGACCCATATAACATGACAACTACCACCCATGCAAACAACGACCCATATAGGCCCACATTGATGTATGTGTATAATCCATACCGCCCATCCTTTTTTGTTGGGTCATTTTAGGAGTAGGGTCAAATATCAACCACGACCCTTTGTAGATGAAACCCACGATCTATTGTGCATGTGAACCACGACCCTTTATATGGATCATGGTTGTCATGTAGAAAGGGTCAAGGTTGTCATATTATACGGGTCGTGGTTGTGAAGTTATATGGGTCGTGGTTACCAAGTTATATGAGTCGTGGTTGTCATGTTATATGTCACGCCCCGAAATTCGGGTACCTAAATAAGGTATTCAGGACCCGAATCCCAAGGTGTGAATTATGATATGATGACATTTATTACATTCTAGCAGATTCAACTAATATTCAACATAATCTAAAAGAAAATACAACTGGATATTTATTAAACTCAACTCTTTGATAGTTGTTCATTTCTACATCGAAATTTAAATATAAACTAAACCTAATTAACAAAGAAAACTGAATTGAAATAAAACTAAACAAATTTTCTAGAAAATAACATTAATAGTAGAGGCCCTACGTCGTAGTATTCCAAATTTCTTCACCAGTACATTTTATTTTAGTAGGATGAGCATAATGTACCAAGAGGGTCATTTCTTACCCAAAATTCAATATGTTCGTGTAATATTACTTTTATAACAATGAAGAAAAAATAAATACGTATAATGTAATGTAACAAAAGAAAATGCAATGCATGTAATATTTCCATGAATACTTGTAACATTTAAATTATTTCTTACAACACCGTATTCCAAGTGGTTGGTCACGTTGCATTAACGCCCATGCACCGGTACCTCCCGGTGAGGGACCCATTTACACGTTAGTCGGGTCGACCATCGCTCCAGCTTGTACATTAGACGTATGTCCACGCACACAATTGTACTCATACGTCGTACACAAAGAAGACTCCAATGGATCCAGTGGGTTCTAGGGTCTTTCACCCAAGGGACACAATTGCCCTATTTGCTGGCTTTAGGGTCTCTCACCCAAGGGACACGATCGCCCTACTTGCTGATACAATTATACATATCTTTTTACAATTAAATAATCAATAAATGAACATGAATAACATGAACAATTTTAATATCAACAAAATTAAAAATTAACAATTTAATAAACTCAATTCTACACTATAATGCAAGTTCTGAACGATATGCATAATTTTGTTAAAATATCAGTTCTACATGAGCTCCACCCTTGAGAAATAAATCTCACATTGAGAAGATGGGACCTACTAAAATTCATAGTTATTTCACATTCTCACTCAAATTTTTGGTGGTCCACCATTAAAAGTTGGTTCATCAATTTGGACGATTAAATTTACCGTACAAGCATTTCATGATGTACGGTTGAGGAGTCACCACCATATTAAGAATGGCAGTAGACTATCATGATAGTGTTATTTAATAAAGAGGCAGAGTGTGGAAATAAATCCATACAACAAATTAAGTATTTGGTGTCACTCAAATTAATAATTTAAAACTGCAGGTATATGTGAATCTTTACTCTACAAAATCTAAAGGGTTATGACCATTTGCACAATCCAAAGCTGTTGGTTCATTTCTAGAATTCATACAAGCAACTCCAATGCTCCACCATTCATTTTTTCATAAAGAAAATAAAATGGGAAAGCTTACTCACGCAAGTAGGATTTAAATCCTACTCGTATGTCACGTGTCACACGAGCCACGTGTGTGATATCTAATCCGTTCATCCGAGAGGTCATGTTTTCTATGTTCCCTTAACTAAAAATTTGAACGTTAAACTAATTAAGTGGACCATACTTGTAAGTTGAATAAGGAACATTGTTAGCCTTCATTCATTCATGGTGTGCCTAAGAAAAATAGACAGACTGTGCTCTTTTTTATTTATTATTATTATATATATATTTTTGCTATTTGGGCATGTCAAGGATGTGGATTACATAGTAGATTTTCAGACTTACACACGTGTGTTATGTTCCGCATGTAGCTACGAGTAAGATTGTAGTCATACTGGCATATCTCGTACTAACAGAGTCCCTTAAAATAAAAAGATTTCTAGTACAATCGGTTGGAAACATTACGGTCCATCAAGTAAATAACTTCTAACCTTTAATATATATGAAAAATCTAACCCATTCACTAGGTTTATTGAACAATTAGGAACACTTACAAAAAAAAAATACACTTATATTCACTCATTAAATGAATAATACCATTTATCAACAGTTATAAGTTATTTTCTATTTTTGAGGATACCCTGACTAGTATATAGGAATAATTTTTCATATATGTGATCTTCATGTTGTTTAGATGTATTGGAAGGGTTGAAATTTGTATAAACTTAGTATGTCATAAATCTATTGGTGGGTGGACCGTAACTTGTGGTCCAACTTAATGGACTTGAAACATTCTCCATTAAAGTAGGTTCTCATGGTGCATCCTCTGACATCTCATGAGGAGTCATTTGGTACTCTGGCAGAGTATGACGATTGACACGCATGCACTCAGAAATTGTAATTGTGGCACATGATAACACAAATACTTTTATAAATTAAATTATAGCTTCAGATAAATTGTTTATTTATTTATTTATTTTTTTTAAAATCTTATATCGAATTTAAATTAGTATGAATTGAAAGTTTAATTTAACATCAAGTTAAGATTTTGATTTAAATAATTTAATAATCATCTAAATTAAATCATATAAAACCTTAATACTTAAAATTTAGACTTATAACAATTTAATTTGACCAAAGGGATTTTAAAACTTCTAAATCAAAATACAAATTTAATAAAATTATTCTTATCTATTTATTATATATATATATATATAATATGTATATTTTTAATTTAGAATAAATTTAATTAGTATTTATTCTAACCAACTAATTTAAATTAATTATTTAACTCGATTTATGGTATAAATCTTAACACTTAATTTTGGAGGAGAATTACCCACATAATAATCACTACAATAATATTCCTATTAAAATGCTTTGGAATAATAAAAATAATAATTAACTGAAAATATTAAATTTCGAGATAAGATCACCTACCTCAAAGTTGATGATCCGGCCCCGCACAAATCTCTCTCTCTTGATCTACCGGGTTCTCACACTCCCTCTTTGATAAGATTGTAACTTTGCTAATATCTTTTCTTCCTTTTTAATGGATGTGAGGAACGATGCAGAAGAGTGGGGAACGTGGGAAGTTTTGTTTCGTGGGAGGTTTCGGTAGCCATTACCGCACAAAAAGGGGAAAATAGTTTAGTCGTGCGGAAAGTATAAAATGTTATTTTTTATTTTATTTTATTTTTTAAAATATGGTGGGTCCCGCTAAAGATAATATAAATCTAATCCGTCCATCATCTCAGTCAAGCCAAGAGAAAATGCAAGGCCAAAAATGAGGCTGATCCAAAACTCAGGTGGGCCACGCATAAGTCAACGGTGGGGTTAGTTTCCACTAAAAAAGTGGGTTGTTACATTCTACCCCCCTTAATAAAAATTTCGTCCCCGAAATTTAACATACCTATCATATGAAGAGATGAGGGTACTTCTCTTGGATTTCATCTTCTCGCTCCCATGAAGCTTCGTCCTCGCCATGATGCCCCCACTGAACCTTCACGAGTGGTATTGATCTTGTTCGAAGTACTTGCTCCTTCCTATCGAGGATGCGAATCGGTTGCTCTATGTATGAAACGTCTTCCCTGATTTCCAGCGGCTCCCAGTCAATGATATGTGATGCATCCCTCTCGTACCTTCGAAGCATAGATACATGAAATACGTCGTGGACACCAAAAAGTTGAGGAGGTAAGGCTAGTACGCGAGGCTACGAGGCCTACTCTCTGCAAGATCTCGAATGGTCCAATGTAGCGTGGTGCCAATTTTCCTTTCTTTCCAAATCGCATAACTCCTTTCATCGGGGATACCTTCAGGAACACATGATCTCCTATGGCGAACTCCAAGTTCTTTCGGCGATTGTCGGCGTAGCTCTTCTGGCGACTTTGAGCGGTACGTAGACGTTCTTTGATGACAGCAATCTTCTGGGATGTCTCTTGCACTAGTTCCGGTCCCAACAATGTTCTTTCACCCACTTCAGTCCAACAACTTGGGGATCTGCAGGGTCTTCCGTATAAAGCTTCGAATGGCGCCATGCCAATACTGGACTGGAAACTATTGTTGTGTTTAATTCTACTAAATAGAGGTGGTCGTCCCAATTTCCTTGAAGTCAAGAATGCACTGCGAAGCATGTCTTCGAGAATTTGATTTACCCGCTCCGTTTGCCCGTCGGTCTGCATGGATGAAAAGCCGTCTTTGTAGTTTAATGGCGTCGTTCCCAATGCCTTCTCGAAGACTCATCCAAAAGCGTGATGTAAACCTGGGTCTCGATCGGATACTATAGACACAGAATGCCGTGAAGTCTAACGATCTCCTTGATATACTGCTTGCTTAAGTCATCTAGGGATGAAGAAATGCGTATAGGAAGGAAGTGTCGACTTTGTTAACCTATCAACGATCACCCATATCGCATCATGATGACGGCTTGTTTTCGGTAGTCCGACAATAAAATCCATCGATATATGCTCCCATTTCCACTCTGTGACCTGTAACGGTTGTAAAAGTCCCGACGGCTTCTGATGCTCCACTTTAACCTGCTGACAAGTAAGACACCTTGCAACGTAGCTGGCTATCTCCCTCTTCATATTACTCCACCAATATTGACGTCGTACATCACGGTACATCTTGGTTCCTCCTGGGTGGATGGTGAATTTTGTGCGGTGCGCCTCATTTAAAACTTCTTGCTTCAATTCAGATATGTCTGGAACGCATAACCTCCCTTGAAATCTGACCCCACCATCAGAGCTTACTCGCCACTCCGAGTCGTTCTTTCCCGCTTCTTCCGTTATTTTCTCTTGTAACCATGCATCATTCTTTTGCGCTTTCTATTATTCGTCGCACCTAGAAAAGAAAATCCTAAATAACTACAGCCTAATATACGAATTAAAGGACAATCTAAATGGATAATTAAGAAATTACTTACCAGAGTGGGTTGCACCACTAAATTACTGATATAAGCCCGAGGTTCATCGATACGGAGTCTAACTTCAAAATCTTTAACTATATCAAGCATCTCCCATTCTTTAATCATTAAGCTCGCCACCATTGCGTCTTCACCTTAACGCGTCGGCTACGACGTTCGCCTTACCTGGATGATAGCAGATGTCGAAATGATAATCCTTCAAGAATTCCATCCATCTCCTCTGCCGCATATTTAAGTCCTTTTGATCAAAAAGATACTTTAAGCTCTTGTGATCCGAATACAGTTCAAACTCGCTCACCATAAAGATAATGCCTCCAAATTTTTAAGGCAAACACTACAGCTGCAAGCTCTAAGTCGTGAGTGGGATAATTCTGCTCATGAGGTTTCAACTGCCTTGACGCGAATGCTATTGCTTTTCCACTTTGCATCAGCACGCATCCCAACCCTTGATAAGATGCATCAGTATATACCACAAATCTTTCCCTTCACAAGTCACGGCAAAGAAAGTACTGGGGCTTCGTTAATCGCTTCTTCAATTCGAGAAAGCCTGCTTTCGCAATTTTCATTCCATTTAAAAGAAGTGCCCTTCTTGGTCAAGTTAGTCAACGGCCTTGCTAATTTAGAGAATCCTCAATGAACCTTCTATAATAACCAGCTAATCCGAGAAAATCACAGCACTTCATCACATTGGTGGGCTGCTCCCAATTTAACACTGCTTCGACTTTCGATGGATCTACCGACACTCCTTTTTCCGATACTACGTGCCCTAAAAACTTTACTTCATTCTTCCAAAAGTCACATTTTGAAGCTTTGGCATACAACTGATTGTCCTTTAGAGTCTCAAGAGCTATTCGAGGTGTTCAAATGATCTTCTTGCGTCTTGGAGTAAATTAAAATATCATCTATGAACACAATCACGAATCGGTCCAAATACGGTTTGAAGACCCCGTTCATGAGATCCATAAATACTGCCGAGCATTCGTTAATTCGAAGGGCATCACTATAAATTCATAATGACCGTATTGAGTCCTAAAGGCAGTCATGAGCATATCTTCATCTCCAATCCTCAATTGATGATATTCAGACTGCAGGTCTATCTTTGAAAAATAATTAGCTCCCTTCAATTGATCAAATAAATCATTTATCCTCGGCAGCGGGTACTTGTTTTTAATAGTCGCCTTATTAAGTTGACGGTAATCGATGCATAGCCTCAAAGAACCATCCTTCTTTCTTACAAATAATACCGGTGCACCCCACTGCGACGTACTAGCCCTAATGAAGCCTTGGTCTTGGAGCACCGAAGTTGCTCCCTTAATTCTCTCAATTCAACAGGTGCCATACGGTATGGTGCTCGGAGATTGGTGCGGTCCCAGTACCAAATCGATTGTAAAATCCACATCTCTCTTTGCGGTAATCCAGGGATATCTTGAAATACTTCGGAAATTCATTAACAATCGAAATTTGTTCCACTCCTTGAGGTTCAACTTCCGAGATGGTCGACAAACTAAACGGTGCTCCTTCCTTCGCCCCATGGAATTGTAACGGTGCTCGCCCATCGATATTTAATATGACCATCTTCTTAAAACAATCAATTTTTGCCCGATATAAAGATAACCAATCCATTCCCATATAATATCGTATTCTCGCATCGGCATAACAATGAGATTAGCTGGTAAATTTACGTTCTCAATCATGATCGGACAGATTTACAAATCGACTTAGGTCCACCGAATTACCAAGGGGTTTGCTATCGTTAACTTTTTATCTAAGGGAGTAGGAGATAACCCAATCGAGCATAAAAGGCAATAAGAAATAAATGAATGTGATGCTCCAGAGTCAAATAATGCTCTAGCTAAAGATGAATAAATGACGATGGTACCTTCGACTACATCGCCGCTAGCCTCGATGTCAGGCTGAATAATGTCATCTGTTGGCGGTGCTGGATCCTCATATAAGGGTGCGGCATTATCATAAGTCTGGGTCGCTCCATCCTCAAACTGTGTTGAAACATCATAACTTTGAATTGAGCCCTCATATTGTTGCGCCAAGTTATCGTACGGCTGCACTGTGTCATCTCCTGACTGTACTAGGGCGTAGACTCGGCCTTGAGCTTGTGGTCGTGGTGCTTGAACTCCCTGCCTCGACTGCTGGTATTGCTGAGGTTTAACCTGTGACGGCGGCTGCTGAGGTGGTCTCTGATATACCGATGAAGGTCCTTGCTGTGGTGGCCTCGAGTATGACTGTAGCGGCCTCTGTGGATATGGCTGAGGTGGTCTCGAGGAAGGCTGTGATGCGGAAGGATGTAGTGGAGGTCGTTGAGACATAGACGGCGGCGTCTGTTGCTGGGGAGGCCTGAAAGGCTGATGTGAAGGTCCTGACCTTTGTGGATATTGAGTGCGCTGTGGTCTGGAACAAAAACGAGAAGTGTGGCCCTCGAGTCCACAATTATAGCAAAATCCAGAAAATCGTGGTGCAGGAAGTGCTGTTGTCGGTCTGGCCATCGATGTCGATGTTGTTCTCTGTCTCTTAGCTGCATCATGTTTGGATCAGAGATATATGTGTAGCAGTTCTAGCACCACTCTTTACGTCCTTCCTCTGATCACGATTCTTCCAATATTCGTTGATGTCTTTCTCCACTGCTAGGGCACGCTCTAACACTTCGGCATAGGTCTTATGTACGAAAGGGGCTAATCGGCTACGAATAGATGCTCTCAGACCCTCCTCAAATTTTTGTGCCTTCCGGGTTTCATCAGACACCAGAAAAGTTGCAAATCGCGATAGCTCCGTAAACTTAGCATCATACTGGCGCACCGTCATATCACCCTGCTCCAATTTCATAAATTCTCCTGCCTTTTGATTTTTCACATACAAGGGAAAGTATTTATCATCAAACTTCTCACAAAACTGGTCCCAGGTCCAGACTTCAACACTCGGGTTCATCCTAACAACTGAATCCCACCAATGATCCGCCTCCCCTTCTAGCATGTAAATAGCCAATTCAAGCTTCGGTATTCATCACACTTCATAACTGTGAGTATCTTATCAATCTGTTTCTTCCACACCTCGGCCTCAGATAGGTCAGGCCCACCCTTAAATACAGGCGGCCTCTGTCTTTTGAACCTTTCCAATAAATTTCCTATCCCACCGTTAGCTACGTGAACAGTTTGGGTTTGACCTTGCGCTTGAGTTTGTCCTCCCGCTTGAGTCTGTCTTATCTGATAGCCCACAAGAGCCGTAAGATCACTTATGGCCCTAAGAATTCCACCCATAAGTGACCCATTTTCAGTGGTATCGGGACCAGGAGCTCCTGATGTGGCTCCGATGTCTATATTTTGATCCGCCATAATCTATGATTAATTTAAACATGTAAGCTTAGTGTATAATAACCAAGGTAGGTTGTAATAACTAAATTGAATTCTAAGTATCATTAATGGAGTGCATACTATTTAAGGTCTAAAGGAGCATGAAGAATATATTGGATTGCAAGAATATTTGATGATCCAAAGAATAACACATGAAGATTAAGAGAATTCAAGAAGTGACATGTATCAAAGTTGTAGTGCAGAAAATTCAGATTCTTAGGATACTATTCCCGCTAAAGTTTCTGATATTTATAAGTGTTAGATTGATCTGAAAATTTTTATGAGGATACACATATGAGTCTAATATAATTCTGTAAAATTTCAGCCTAATACAAAGTCTAAAAAGTTTTCTAAAATTCGGATAATTAGGTCTGTCCAGAAACAAACAATTTCTGACTAGTATACGCATAACTTAATATTGGTAAAGGATAAACCTATATTTACATTTTTAAATTATTTTTTACTGAAACTAAACTTGTTAACCTACGACTGAGATTTTGAATCAACTTAAAAGGAGTTTTAATTAATTAGTTATGACTTTTGCAAGTTAAGTAATTTCTGCTTACTATTGCTGTCCAATTTAGTGTAGTATGCTAAAAATTCTTAAAAATTCCTTAAAGTCCAGATTTGGGTTATTAGTTCAATGTCAAGTCTAAATAAGATTATATATGATGTCAACATAATACAATGATCCCTAAATTTATATTTCTATTTTTTTCTATCATAAAAGTAAAGAGATTTATGTTTGGTTCATTAATTCTAAAGACAACCCTAGGTCCACAATTTTTAATCTAACCTGGCTTTGATACCAAACTGTCACGCCCCGAAATTCGGGTACCTAAATAAGGTATTCAGGACCCGAATCCCAAGGTGTGAATTATGATATGATGACATTTATTACATTCTAGCAGATTCAACTAATATTCAACATAATCTAAAAGAAAATACAACTGGATATTTATTAAACTCAACTCTTTGATAGTTGTTCATTTCTACATCGAAATTTAAATATAAACTAAACCTAATTAACAAAGAAAACTGAATTGAAATAAAACTAAACAAATTTTCTAGAAAATAACATTAATAGTAGAGGCACCTTGCTAGTAGTATTCCAGCTCTTCACCTGTACATTTTATTTTAGTAGGATGAGCATAACAGCCCAGTAGGGTCATTTCTTACCCAAAATTCAATATGTTCAGGTAATATTACTTTTATAACAATGAAGAAAAAATAAATACAGATAACAGAATGTAACAAAAGAAAATGCAATGCATGTAATATTTCCATGAATACTTGTAACATTTAAATTATTTCTTACAACACCGTACCCAAGTGGTTGGTCACGTTGCATTAACGCCCATGCACTGGTACCTCCTGGTGAGGGACCCATTTACACGTTAGCTGGTCAGACTACTGCTCCAGTTGTACATTAGACGTATGTCCACGCACACAATTGTACTCATACGTCGTACACAAAGAAGACTCCAATGGATCCAGTGGGTTCTAGGGTCTTTCACCCAAGGGACACAATTGCCCTATTTGCTGGCTTTAGGGTCTCTCACCCAAGGGACACGATCGCCCTACTTGCTGATACAATTATACATATCTTTTTACAATTAAATAATCAATAAATGAACATGAATAACATGAACAATTTTAATATCAACAAAATTAAAAATTAACAATTTAATAAACTCAATTCTACACTATAATGCAAGTTCTGAACGATATGCATAATTTTGTTAAAATATCAGGTTCTACATGAGCTCCACCCTTGAGAAATAAATCTCACATTGAGAAGATGGGGCCTACTAAAATTCATAGTTATTTCACATTCTCAGCTCAAATTTTTGGTGGTCCACCATTAAAAGTTGGTTCATCAATTTGGACGATTAAATTTACCGTACAAGCATTTCATGATGTACGGTTGAGGAGTCACCACCATATTAAGAATGGCAGTAGACTATCATGATAGTGTTATTTAATAAAGAGGCAGAGTGTGGAAATAAATCCATACAACAAATTAAGTATTTGGTGTCACTCAAATTAATAATTTAAAACTGCAGGTATATGTGAATCTTTACTCTACAAAATCTAAAGGGTTATGACCATTTGCACAATCCAAAGCTGTTGGTTCATTTCTAGAATTCATACAGCAACTCCAATGCTCCACCATTCATTTTTTCATAAAAAAAATAAAATGGGAAAGCTACTCACGCAAGTAGGATTTAAATCCTACTCGTATGTCACGTGTCACACGAGCCACGTGTGTGATATCTAATCCGTTCATCTGAGAGGTCATGTTTTCTATGTTCCCTTAACTAAAAATTTGAACGTTAAACTAATTAAGTGGACCATACTTGTAAGTTGAATAAGGAACATTGTTAGCCTTCATTCATTCATGGTGTGCCTAAGAAAAATAGACAGACTGTGCTCTTTTTATTTATTATTATTATATATATATTTTTGCTATTTGGGCATGTCAAGGATGTGGATTACATAGTAGATTTTCAGACTTACACACGTGTGTTATGTTCCGCATGTAGCTACGAGTAAGATTGTAGTCATACTGGCATATCTCGTACTAACAGAGTCCCTTAAAATAAAAAGATTTCTAGTACAATCGGTTGGAAACATTACGGTCCATCAAGTAAATAACTTCTAACCTTTAATATATATGAAAAATCTAACCCATTCACTAGGTTTATTGAACAATTAGGAACACTTACAAAAAAAAAAAATACACTTATATTCACTCATTAAATGAATAATACCATTTATCAACAGTTATAAGTTATTTTCTATTTTTGAGGATACCCTGACTAGTATATAGGAATAATTTTTCATATATGTGATCTTCATGTTGTTTAGATGTATTGGAAGGGTTGAAATTTGTATAAACTTAGTATGTCATAAATCTATTGGTGGGTGGACCGTAACTTGTGGTCCAACTTAATGGACTTGAAACATTCTCCATTAAAGTAGGTTCTCATGGTGCATCCTCTGACATCTCATGAGGAGTCATTTGGTACTCTGGCAGAGTATGACGATTGACACGCATGCACTCAGAAATTGTAATTGTGGCACATGATAACACAAATACTTTTATAAATTAAATTATAGCTTCAGATAAATTGTTTATTTATTTATTTATTTTTTTTTAAAATCTTATATCAGAATTTAAATTAGTATGAATTGAAAGTTTAATTTAACATCAAGTTAAGATTTTGATTTAAATAATTTAATAATCATCTAAATTAAATCATATAAAACCTTAATACTTAAAATTTAGACTTATAACAATTTAATTTGACCAAAGGGATTTTAAAACTTCTAAATCAAAATACAAATTTAATAAAATTATTCTTATCTATTTATTATATATATATATATATATAATATGTATATTTTTAATTTAGAATAAATTTAATTAGTATTTATTCTAACCAACTAATTTAAATTAATTACTCTAACTCAGATTTATGGTATAAATCTTAACACTTAATTTTGGAGGAGAATTACCCACATAATAATCACTACAATAATATTCCTATTAAAATCTTTGGAATAATAAAAATAATAATTAACGAAAATATTAAATTCGAGATAAGATCACCTACCTCAAAGTTGATGATCCGGCCCATACAATCTCTCTCTCTTGATCTACCTAAGTTCTCACACTCCCTCTTTGATAAGATTGTAACTTTGCTAATATCTTTTCTTCCTTTTTAATGGATGTGAGGAACGATGCGTAAAGAGTGGGGAACGTGGGAAGTTTTGTTTCGTGGGAGGTTTCGGTAGCCATTACCGCACAAAAAGGGGAAAATAGTTTAGTCGTGCGGAAAGTATAAAATGTTATTTTTTATTTTATTTTATTTTTAAAATATGGTGGGTCCCGCTAAAGATAATATAAATCTAATCCGTCCATCATCTCACCAAGCCAAGAGAAAATGCAAGGCCAAAAATGAGGCTGATCCAAAACTCAGGTGGGCCACGCATAAGTCAACGGTGGGGTTAGTTTCCACTAAAAAAGTGGGTTGTTACATTCTACCCCCCTTAATAAAAATTTCGTCCCCGAAATTTAACATACCTATCATATGAAGAGATGAGGGTACTTCTCTTGGATTTCATCTTCTCGCTCCCATGAAGCTTCGTCCTCGCCATGATGCCCCCACTGAACCTTCACGAGTGGTATTGATCTTGTTCGAAGTACTTGCTCCTTCCTATCGAGGATGCGAATCGGTTGCTCTATGTATGAAACGTCTTCCCTGATTTCCAGCGGCTCCCAGTCAATGATATGTGATGCATCCCTCTCGTACCTTCGAAGCATAGATACATGAAATACGTCGTGGACACCAAAAAGTTGAGGAGGTAAGGCTAGTCTGTAGGCTACGAGGCCTACTCTCTGCAAGATCTCGAATGGTCCAATGTAGCGTGGTGCCAATTTTCCTTTCTTTCCAAATCGCATAACTCCTTTCATCGGGGATACCTTCAGGAACACATGATCTCCTATGGCGAACTCCAAGTTCTTTCGGCGATTGTCGGCGTAGCTCTTCTGGCGACTCTGAGCGGTACGTAGACGTTCTTTGATGACAGCAATCTTCTCGGATGTCTCTTGCACTAGTTCCGGTCCCAACAATGTTCTTTCACCCACTTCAGTCCAACAACTTGGGGATCTGCAGGGTCTTCCGTATAAAGCTTCGAATGGCGCCATGCCAATACTGGGTGAAACTATTGTTGTAGGCGAATTCTACTAAATAGAGGTGGTCGTCCCAATTTCCCTTGAAGTCAAGAATGCAGCTGCGAAGCATGTCTTCGAGAATTTGATTTACCCGCTCCGTTTGCCCGTCGGTCTGCGGATGAAAAGCCGTGCTGTAGTTTAGCGTCGTTCCCAATGCCTTCTGAAGACTCATCCAAAAGCGTGATGTAAACCTGGGGTCTCGATCGGATACTATAGACACAGGAATGCCGTGAAGTCTAACGATCTCCTTGATATACTGCTTGCTTAAGTCATCTAGGGATGAAGAAATGCGTATAGGAAGGAAGTGTGTCTTGACTTTGTTAACCTATCAACGATCACCCATATCGCATCATGATGACGGCTTGTTTTCGGTAGTCCGACAATAAAATCCATCGATATATGCTCCCATTTCCACTCTGTGACCTGTAACGGTTGTAAAAGTCCCGACGGCTTCTGATGCTCCACTTTAACCTGCTGACAAGTAAGACACCTTGCAACGTAGCTGGCTATCTCCCTCTTCATATTACTCCACCAATATTGACGTCGTACATCACGGTACATCTTGGTTCCTCCTAGGTGGATGGTGAATTTTGTGCGGTGCGCCTCATTTAAAACTTCTTGCTTCAATTCAGATATGTCTGGAACGCATAACCTCCCTTGAAATCTGACCCCACCATCAGAGCTTACTCGCCACTCCGAGTCGTTCTTTCCCGCTTCTTCCGTTATTTTCTCTTGTAACCATGCATCATTCTTTTCGCGCTTCTATTATTCGTCGCACCTAGAAAAGAAAATCCTAAATAACTACAGATCTAATATACGAATTAAAGGACAATCTAAATGGATAATTAAGAAATTACTTACCAGAGTGGGTTGCACCACTAAATTACTGATATAAGCCCGAGGTTCATCGATACGGAGTCTAACTTCAAAATCTTTAACTATATCAAGCATCTCCCATTCTTTAATCATTAAGCTCGCCACCGGTTTAAGCGCGTCTTCTCCCGTTAACGCGTCGGCTACGACGTTCGCCTTACACGGATGATAGCGGATGTCGAAATGATAATCCTTCAAGAATTCCATCCATCTCCTCTCTAGCATATTTAAGTCCTTTTGATCAAAAAGATACTTTAAGCTCTTGTGATCCGAATACACTTCAAATGCTCACCATAAAGATAATGCCTCCAAATTTTTAAGGCAAACACTACAGCTGCAAGCTCTAAGTCGTGAGTGGGATAATTCTGCTCATGAGGTTTCAACTGCCTTGACGCGAATGCTATTGCTTTTCCACTTTGCATCAGCACGCATCCCAACCCTTGATAAGATGCATCAGTATATACCACAAATCTTTCCCTTCTGCTGCAAAGAAAGTACTTGGGGCTTCGTTAATCGCTTCTTCAATTCAGAGAAAGCCTGCTCGCAATTTTCATTCCATTTAAAAGAAGTGCCCTTCTTGGTCAAGTTAGTCAACGGCCTTGCTAATTTAGAGAATCCCTCAATGAACCTTCTATAATAACCAGCTAATCCGAGAAAACTGCGCACTGTCACATTGGTGGTGCTCCCAATTTAACACTGCTTGACTTTCGATGGATCTACCGACACTCCTTTTTCCGATACTACGTGCCCTAAAAACTTTACTTCATTCTTCCAAAAGTCACATTTTGAAGCTTTGGCATACAACTGATTGTCCTTTAGAGTCTGAAGAGCTATTCGGAGGTGTTCAGCATGATCTTCTTGCGTCTTGGAGTAAATTAAAATATCATCTATGAACACAATCACGAATCGGTCCAAATACGGTTTGAAGACCCTGTTCATGAGATCCATAAATACTGCTGGAGCATTCGTTAGTCCGAAGGGCATCACTAGAAATTCATAATGACCGTACCGAGTCCTAAAGGCAGTTTTGGATACATCTTCATCTCTAATCCTCAACTGATGATATCCAGACCGTAGGTCTATCTTTGAAAAATATTTAGCTCCCTTCAACTGATCGAATAAATCATTTATCCTCGGCAGCGGGTACTTGTTTTTAATAGTCGCCTTATTAAGTTGACGGTAATCGATGCATAGCCTCAAAGAACCATCCTTCTTTCTTACAAATAATACCGGTGCACCCCACGGCGACGTACTAGCCCTAATGAAGCCTTGGTCTTGGAGCTGCTGAAGTTGCTCCCTTAATTCTCTCAATTCAACAGGTGCCATACGGTATGGTGCTCTGGAGATTGGTGCGGTCCCAGGTACCAAATCGATTGTAAAATCCACATCTCTCTTTGGCGGTAATCCAGGGATATCTTGAAATACTTCTGGAAATTCATTAACAATCGAAATTTGTTCCACTCCTTGAGGTTCAACTTCCGAGATGGCTGACAAACTAATCGGTGCTCCCTTCCTTCGCGTCCCATGGAATTGTAACGGTGCTCGCCCATCGATATTTAATATGACCATCTTCTTAAAACAATCAATTTTTGCCCGATATAAAGATAACCAATCCATTCCCAGTATAATATCGTATTCTCGCATCGGCATAACAATGAGATTAGCTGGTAAATTTACGTTCTCGATCATGATCGGACAGGATTTACAAATCTGACTTAGGTCCACTGAATTACCAAGGGGGTTTGCTACTGTTAACTTTTTATCTAAGGGAGTAGGAGATAACCCAATCGAGCATAAAAGGCAGTAAGAAATAAATGAATGTGATGCTCCAGAGTCAAATAATGCTCTAGCTAAAGATGAATAAATGACGATGGTACCTTCGACTACATCGCCGCTAGCCTCGATGTCAGGCTGAATAATGTCATCTGTTGGCGGTGCTGGATCCTCATATAAGGGTGCGGCATTATCATAAGTCTGGGTCGCTCCATCCTCAAACTGTGTTGAAACATCATAACTTTGAATTGAGCCCTCATATTGTTGCGCCAAGTTATTCGTACGGCTGCACTGTGTCATCTCCTGACCAGTACTAGGGCGTAGACTCGGCCTTGAGCTTGTGGTCGTGGTGCTTGAACTCCCTGCCTCGACTGCTGGTATTGCTGAGGTTTAACCTGTGACGGCGGCTGCTGAGGTGGTCTCTGATATACCGATGAAGGTCCTTGCTGTGGTGGCCTCGAGTATGACTGTAGCGGCCTCTGTGGATATGGCTGAGGTGGTCTCGAGGAAGGCTGTGATGCGGAAGGATGTAGTGGAGGTCGTTGAGACATAGACGGCGGCGTCTGTTGCTGGGGAGGCTGAAAGGCTGATGTGAAGGTCCTGACCTTTGTGGATATTGAGTGCGCTGTGGTCCGAAACAAAAACGAGAAGTGTGGCCCTCGAGTCCACAATTATAGCAAAATCCGAAAAATCGTGGTGCGGGAAGTGCTGTTGTCGGTCTGGCCATCGATGTCGATGTTGTTCTCTGTCTCTTAGCTGCATCATGCTGGATCGTAGATATATGTGTAGCAGTTCTAGCACCACTCTTTACGTCCTTCCTCTGATCACGATTCTTCCAATATTCGTTGATGTCTTTCTCCACTGCTAGGGCACGCTCTAACACTTCGGCATAGGTCTTATGTACGAAAGGGGCTAATCGGCTACGAATAGATGCTCTCAGACCCTCCTCAAATTTTTGTGCCTTCCGGGTTTCATCAGACACCAGAAAAGTTGCAAATCGCGATAGCTCCGTAAACTTAGCATCATACTGGCGCACCGTCATATCACCCTGCTCCAATTTCATAAATTCTCCTGCCTTTTGATTTTTCACATACAAGGGAAAGTATTTATCATCAAACTTCTCACAAAACTGGTCCCAGGTCCAGACTTCAACACTCGGGTTCATCCTAACAACTGAATCCCACCAATGATCCGCCTCCCCTTCTAGCATGTAAATAGCCAATTCTGCTTTCTGGTATTCATCACACTTCATAACTGTGAGTATCTTATCAATCTGTTTCTTCCACACCTCGGCCTCAGATAGGTCAGGCCCACCCTTAAATACAGGCGGCCTCTGTCTTTTGAACCTTTCCAATAAATTTCCTATCCCACCGTTAGCTACGTGAACAGTTTGGGTTTGACCTTGCGCTTGAGTTTGTCCTCCCGCTTGAGTCTGTCTTATCTGATAGCCCACAAGAGCCGTAAGATCACTTATGGCCCTAAGAATTCCACCCATAAGTGACCCATTTTCAGTGGTATCGGGACCAGGAGCTCCTGATGTGGCTCCGATGTCTATATTTTGATCCGCCATAATCTATGATTAATTTAAACATGTAAGCTTAGTGTATAATAACCAAGGTAGGTTGTAATAACTAAATTGAATTCTAAGTATCATTAATGGAGTGCATACTATTTAAGGTCTAAAGGAGCATGAAGAATATATTGGATTGCAAGAATATTTGATGATCCAAAGAATAACACATGAAGATTAAGAGAATTCAAGAAGTGACATGTATCAAAGTTGTAGTGCAGAAAATTCAGATTCTTAGGATACTATTCCCGCTAAAGTTTCTGATATTTATAAGTGTTAGATTGATCTGAAAATTTTTATGAGGATACACATATGAGTCTAATATAATTCTGTAAAATTTCAGCCTAATACAAAGTCTAAAAAATTTCTAAAATTCGAATAATTAGGTCTGTCCAGAAACAAACGATTTCTAACTAGTATACACATAACTTAATATTGGTAAATGATAAACCTACATTTATATTTTTGAATTAATTTTTACTGAAACTAAACTTGTTAACCTACGACTGAGATTTTGAATCAACTTAAAAGGAGTTTTAATTAATTAGTTATGACTTTTGCAAGTTAAGTAATTTCTGCTTACTGTTGCTATCCAATTTAGTGTAGTATGCTAAAAATTCTTAAAAATTCCTTAAAGTCCAGATTTGGGTTATTAGTTCAATGTCAAGTCTAAATAAGATTATATATGATGTCAACATAATACAATGATCCCTAAATTTATATTTCTATTTTTCCTATCATAAAAGTAAAGAGATTTATGTTTGGTTCATTAATTCTAAAGACAACCCTAGGTCCACAATTTTTAATCTAACTTTGGCTTTGATACAAATCACATCACGCTTGAAATTCGGTACCTAAATAAGGTATTCAGGACCCGAATCCCAAGGTGTGAATTATGATATGATGACATTTATTACATTCTAGCATGATTCAACTAATATTCAACATAATCTAAAAGAAAAATACAACTCGGATATTTATTAAACTCAACTCTTTGATAGTTGTTCATTTCTACATCGAAATTTAAATATAAACTAAACCTAATTAACAAAGAAAACTGAATTGAAATAAAACTAAACAAATTTTCTAGAAAATAACATTAATAGTAGAGGCCACTTTGCGTAGTATTCCACTCTTCACCTGTACATTTTATTTTAGTAGGATGAGCATAACAGCCCAGTAGGGTCATTTCTTACCCAAAATTCAATATGTTCAGGTAATATTACTTTTATAACAATGAAGAAAAAATAAATACAGATAACAGAATGTAACAAAAGAAAATGCAATGCATGTAATATTTCCATGAATACTTGTAACATTTAAATTATTTCTTACAACACCGTACCCAAGTGGATGGTCACGTTGCATTAACGCCCATGCACTTGGTACCTCCTGGTGAGGACCCATTTACACGTTAGTGGTCAGACTACTGCTCCAGTTGTACATTAGACGTATGTCCACGCACACAATTGTACTCATACGTCGTACACAAAGAAGACTCCAATGGATCCAGTGGGTTCTAGGGTCTTTCACCCAAGGGACACAATTGCCCTATTTGCTGGCTTTAGGGTCTCTCACCCAAGGGACACGATCGCCCTCACTTGCTGATACAATTATACATATTTTTTACAATTAAATAATCAATAAATGAACATGAATAACATGAACAATTTTAATATCAACAAAATTAAAAATTAACAATTTAATAAACTCAATTCTACACTATAATGCAAGTTCTGAACGATATGCATAATTTTGTTAAAATATCAGGTTCTACATGAGCTCCACCCTTGAGAAATAAATCTCACATTGAGAAGATGGGGCCTACTAAAATTCATAGTTATTTCACATTCTCAGCTCAAATTTTTGGTGGTCCACCATTAAAAGTTGGTTCATCAATTTGGACGATTAAATTTACCGTACAAGCATTTCATGATGTACGGTTGAGGAGTCACCACCATATTAAGAATGGCAGTAGACTATCATGATAGTGTTATTTAATAAAGAGGCAGAGTGTGAAATAAATCCATACAACAAATTAAGTATTTGGTGTCACTCAAATTAATAATTTAAAACTGCAGGTATATGTGAATCTTTACTCTACAAAATCTAAAGGGTTATGACCATTTGCACAATCCAAAGCTGTTGGTTCATTTCTAGAATTCATACAGCAACTCCAATGCTCCACCATTCATTTTTTCATAAAGAAAATAAAATGGGAAAGCTACTCACGCAAGTAGGATTTAAATCCTACTCGTATGTCACGTGTCACACGAGCCACGTGTGTGATATCTAATCCGTTCATCTGAGAGGTCATGTTTTCTATGTTCCCTTAACTAAAAATTTGAACGTTAAACTAATTAAGTGGACCATACTTGTAAGTTGAATAAGGAACATTGTTAGCCTTCATTCATTCATGGTGTGCCTAAGAAAAATAGACAGACTGTGCTCTTTTTATTTATTATTATTATATATATATTTTTGCTATTTGGGCATGTCAAGGATGTGGATTACATAGTAGATTTTCAGACTTACACACGTGTGTTATGTTCCGCATGTAGCTACGAGTAAGATTGTAGTCATACTGGCATATCTCGTACTAACAGAGTCCCTTAAAATAAAAAGATTTCTAGTACAATCGGTTGGAAACATTACGGTCCATCAAGTAAATAACTTCTAACCTTTAATATATATGAAAAATCTAACCCATTCACTAGGTTTATTGAACAATTAGGAACACTTACAAAAAAAAAAATACACTTATATTCACTCATTAAATGAATAATACCATTTATCAACAGTTATAAGTTATTTTCTATTTTTGAGGATACCCTGACTAGTATATAGGAATAATTTTTCATATATGTGATCTTCATGTTGTTTAGATGTATTGGAAGGGTTGAAATTTGTATAAACTTAGTATGTCATAAATCTATTGGTGGGTGGACCGTAACTTGTGGTCCAACTTAATGGACTTGAAACATTCTCCATTAAAGTAGGTTCTCATGGTGCATCCTCTGACATCTCATGAGGAGTCATTTGGTACTCTGGCAGTATGACGATTGACACGCATGCACTCAGAAATTGTAATTGTGGCACATGATAACACAAATACTTTTATAAATTAAATTATAGCTTCAGATAAATTGTTTATTTATTTATTTATTTTTTTTAAAATCTTATATCAGAATTTAAATTAGTATGAATTGAAAGTTTAATTTAACATCAAGTTAAGATTTTGATTTAAATAATTTAATAATCATCTAAATTAAATCATATAAAACCTTAATACTTAAAATTTAGACTTATAACAATTTAATTTGACCAAAGGGATTTTAAAACTTCTAAATCAAAATACAAATTTAATAAAATTATTCTTATCTATTTATTATATATATATATATATATAATATGTATATTTTTAATTTAGAATAAATTTAATTAGTATTTATTCTAACCAACTAATTTAAATTAATTACTCTAACTCAGATTTATGGTATAAATCTTAACACTTAATTTTGGAGGAGAATTACCCACATAATAATCACTACAATAATATTCCTATTAAAATGCTGGAATAATAAAAATAATAATTAACTGAAAATATTAAATTCCGAGATAAGATCACCTACCTCAAAGTTGATGATCCGGCCCCGCACAATCTCTCTCTCTTGATCTACCGGTTCTCACACTCCCTCTTTGATAAGATTGTAACTTTGCTAATATCTTTTCTTCCTTTTTAATGGATGTGAGGAACGATGCAGAAGAGTGGGGAACGTGGGAAGTTTTGTTTCGTGGGAGGTTTCGGTAGCCATTACCGCACAAAAAGGGGAAAATAGTTTAGTCGTGCGGAAAGTATAAAATGTTATTTTTTATTTTATTTTATTTTTTAAAATATGGTGGGTCCCGCTAAAGATAATATAAATCTAATCCGTCCATCATCTCAGTCAAGCCAAGAGAAAATGCAAGGCCAAAAATGAGGCTGATCCAAAACTCAGGTGGGCCACGCATAAGTCAACGGTGGGGTTAGTTTCCACTAAAAAAGTGGGTTGTTACATTATATGGGTCGTAATTGTGATGGGTCGTAATTGTCATGTTATATGGGTCGTGGCTATCAGGATTTTTTGGGCCCACGACGAGCTAGACAACAAGGTGGATGGATCGGTTCACCCCATTGGGGGACCTTAAACTATGGTACCAATGGTTTGGTAGAAAAGGAAGTGAACACATTGAAAACCATGATCCATTCAATATGACAACCATGACCCATATAACATGGCAACTACGACCCATGCAAACCATGACCTAAATGGGCCCACATTCATGTGTGTGTATAATCTATGCCGCCCATCCTTTTTGTCGTGTCATTTTAGGGGTAAGGCCCAAATATAAGTCTGATCCAGTGCTCGTGTAGGCCACAAAATAGAAAATAATGGTGGGCCTTAAGCTATGTTACCAATGGTTTGGTAGAAAAGGAAGGATTTTTTGGGTCCACTACGATCTGGCCAACAAGGTGGATGGATTAGATCACCCCATTGTGGGCCTTAAGCTATGGTACCAATGGTTTGGTAGAAGAGGAAGTGAACACGTTGACAACCACGACCCATATAACATGGCAACTACTACCCATGCAAACCACGACCTGAATGGGCGTACATTGATATATGTGAATAATCCATGCCGCCCATCCCTTTTGTTGTGGCATTTTAGGGGTAGGGTCAAATATCAACCACGACCCTTTGTGGATAAAAACTACGATCCATTGTGCATGTGAACCATTACCCTTTATATGGATAGTGGTTGTCATGTAGTAAGGGTCGAGGTTGTCATATTATACGGGTCGTGGTTGTGAAGTTATATGGGTCGTGGTTGTATGTAAATAATCTATGCCGCCCATCCTTTTTGCAGTGTCAATTTAGGGGTAGGGCACAAATATCAGCCTGATCCGTCGCTCGTGTGGGCCACAAAATAGAAAATATTGTTGATTGTTTAAACTTTCCAGGCTCACCATGATATTTATTAGAAGTCGACTTTGCCCAAGTTAGGACTTTTTAGGCCCACGACAAGTTGACCGACAAGGTGGATGTCTCAGATTACTTCATTGTGGGCCATAAGCCATGGTACTAAAGGTTTAGTAGAAGAGGAAGTGAATACGTTGCAAACCACGATCCATTCAATAAGACAACTATGATCCATGCACATGACAACTATGACCCATGCAAACCACGACCCAAATGGGCCCACATTGATGTACGTGTATAATCTACGCCACCCATCCTTTTTACTATGTCATTTTAAGGGCAGAGCATAAATATCAACCTGATCCAGCGCTTGTGTGGGCCATAAAATAAAAAATATTGGTGACTATTGAAACTTTCTACGCTCACTGTGGTGTTTCTTATAAGTGGACACTGCCCAAGTCAGGACTTTTTGGGCCCATGGCAAGTTGGCTGACAAGGTGGATGAATCAGATCACCCTATTGTGGGCCATAAGTTATGGTACCAATGGTTTGGTAGAAGAGGAAGTGAGCCCGTTGTAAACCACGATCTATGCAACATGACAACCCCGATCCATGCACATGACAACTATGACCCATGCAAACCACGACCCAAATGGGTCCACATTGATGTATGTGTATAATCTATGCCACCCATCCTTTTTGCCATGTCATTTTATGGGCAGGGCATAAATATCAACCTGATCCTGCGCTCTTGTGGGCCACAAAATAGAAAATATTGGTGATTATTGAAACTTTCCACGCTCACTGTGATGTTTGTTAGAAGTGGACACTGCCCAAGTCAGGACTTTTTGGGCCCACAACAAGCTGGCCGACAAGGTGGATGGCTCAGATTACTCTATCGTGGGCCATAAGCCATGGTACCAAAGGTTTAATAGAAAAGGAAGTGAACACATTACAAACCACGATCTATGCAACATGACAACCACGAACTACGACTCATGCAAACCACGACCAAAATGGGCCCACATTGATGTATGTGTATAATCTATGCCACCCATCCTTTTTGTTGTGTCATTTTATGGGCATGGCACAAATATCGGCCTGATCCAACCCTCGTGTGGGCCACAAAATAGAAAATATTGGTGACGGTTGAAACTTTCCATGCTCACTGTAATGTTTGTTAGAAGTGGACATTGCCCGAGTCAGGACATTTTGAGCCTACAGCAAGTTGGCTGACAAGGTGGATAGATCAGATCACCCCATTGTGGGCCATAAGCTATGGTACCAATGGTTTGGTAGAAGAGGAAGTAAACACATTACAAACCACGATCCACGCAACATGACAACTACGATCCATGTACTTGACAACTTTGACCCATGCAAACTACGACCCAAATAGGCCCACATTGATGTATGTGCATAATCTATGCCATCCATCCTTTTTGCCATGTCATTTTATAGGCAGGGCACAAATATCAGCCTATCCAGCGCTCGTGTGGGCTACAAAATAGAAAATATTGGTGACTATTGAAACTTTCCACGCTCACTGTAATGTTTGTTAAAAGTGGACATTGCCCAAGACGGGACCTTTTGGGCTCACGGCAAGTTGGCCGATAAGGTGGATGGATTAAATCACCCCATTGTGGGCCATAAGCTATGGTACCAATGGTTTCGTAGAAGAGGAAGTGAACATCTTGCAAACCATGGTCCATGCACTATGACAACCATGACCCATGCAACATGACAACTACGACCCATGCAAACCACGACGTAAATGGTCCCAAAATGGGGTGATCCGATCCATATACCTTGTCGGCCAGCTCGTCGTGGGCCCAAAGAGTCCTAAAATGGACACTGACCACTTCTAACAAGCATCACGGTAAGCTTGGAAAGTTTAGATAGTCACCATGGTTTTCCATTTTGTAGCCCATACGAGCGCTGGATCAGGCTGATATTTGTGCCCTACCCTGAAAATGACTATGCGAAAAGGATGGGCGGCATAGATTATACACATACATCAATGTGAGCCCATTTGGGTCGTGGTTTGCATGGGTCATAATTGTCATGTGCATGGATCGTGGTTATCATGTTGTATGGATCATGATTTGTAACGTGTTCACTTCCTCTTCTACTAAACCTTTGGTACCATGGCTTATGGCCCACAATGGAGAAATCTGAGCCATCCACCTTATTGGCCAGCCTGTCGTGGGCCCAAAAAGTCTTGACTTGGGTAGTGTTCACTTCTAAAAAACATCACGGTGAGCGTGGAAAGTTTCAACAGTCACCAATATTTTCTATTTTATGGCCCACACGAGCGCTGAATCAGGCTGATATTTGTGCCCTGCATATAAAATGACATGGCAAAGGATGGGTCGCATAGATTATACACATACATCAATTTGGGCCCATTTGGATCGTGGTTTGCATGGGTCATAGTTGTCATGTACATGGATCATGGTTGTCATGTCGAATGGATCGTGGTTTGCAACGAGTTCACTTCCCCTTCCACTATACCTTTGGTACCATGGCTTAGGCCCACAATGGAGTAATCTGAGTCATCCACCTTGTTGGCCAGCTTGTCGTTGGCCCAAAAAGTCCTGACTTGAGCAGTGTTCACTTCTAACAAACATCACAGTGAGCCTGGAAAGTTTAAACAATCACCAATATTTTCTATTTTGTAGCCCACACGAGCGCGGGATCAGGTTGATATTTGTGCCTTACCCCTAAATGACACTGCAAAAAGGATGGGCGGCATAAATTATATACATACATCAATGTGGGCCCATTTGGGTCATGGTTTGCATGGGTCATAGTTGTCATGTGCATGGATCGTGGTTGTCATGTTGCATGGATCGTAGTTTGCAACGTGTTCACTTCCTCTTCTACTAAACCTTTGGTACCATGGCTTATTGCCCACAATGGAGTAATCTGAGCCATCCACCTTGTCAGCCAGCTTGTCGTGAGCCCAAAAAGTCCTGACTTGGGCAGTGTCCACTTCTAACAAACATCACAGTGAGCCTAGAAAGTTTAAACAATCACCAATATTTTCTATTTTGTGGCCCACACGAGCACTGGATCAGGCTGATATTTATGCCCTACCCCTAAAATGACACCGCGAAAAGGATGGGCGACATGGATTATTCACATACAACCACGACCCATATAATATGACAACCACGACCCATATAACATCACAACCATGACCCATATAATATGATAACCTTGACCCTTGCTACATGACAACCACGATCCATATAAAGGGTCGTGATTCACATGCACAATGGATAGTGGTTTTCATCCACAAAGGGTCGTGGTTGATGTTTGACCCTACTTCTAAAATGACATAACAAAAAGGAAGGGCAGCATGGATTATTCACATACATCAATGTGCGCTCATTTGGGTCGTGGTTTGCATGCGTCGTAGTTTTCATAGTATATGGGGTCGTGGTTGTCATGTTGAATGGATTGTGGTTTTCAACGTGTTCACTTCCTTTTCTAACAAACCATTGGTACCATAGTTTAAGGCCCCCAATGGGGTGATCCGATTCATCCACCTTGTTGGCCAGCTCGCCGTGGGCCCAAAAAATCATTTATTTTCTACCAAACCATTGGTACCATAGCTTAAGGCCCACCATTATTTTCTATTTTGTGGCCCACACGAGCACCAGATCAGACTTATATTTGGGCCCTTCCCCTAAAATGACACGATAAAAAGGATGGGTGGCATAGATTACACACACACACACACACATCAATGTGGGCCCATTTGGGTCGTGGTTTCAAGGGTCGTAGTTGCCATGTTATATGGGTTGTGGTTGTCATGTTGAATGGATCGTGATTTTCAACGTGTTCACTTCCTTTTCTACCAAACCATTGGTACCATAGTTTAAGGCCCACAATAGGGTGATCTGATCCATCTACCTTGTTGGCCAGCTCGCCGTGTGCCTAAAAAATCCTGACAGCCAAGACCCATATAACATGACAACTACGACCCATGACAATCACGACTCATACGACCCATATAACTTGGTAACTACGACCCTTGACAACCACGACCCATATAACATGACAACCACGACCCATATAACTTTACAACCACGGCTTATATAATATGACAACCTCGACCCTTGCTACATGACAACTATAATCCATATAAAGGGTCGTGGTTCACATCACAATGGATCGTGGTTTTCATCTACAAAGGGTCGTGGTTGATATTTGACCCTACCCCTAAAATGACCCAACAAAAAAAGATGGGCAACATAGATTATACACATACATCAATGTGGGCCCATATGGGTCATTGTTCGCATGAGTCGTAGCTGTCATGTTATATGAGTCGTGGTTGTCATGTTGCATGGATCATGGTATTCACTCGTTTACTTCCTCTTCTACCAAACCATTGGTACCATAGCTTAAGGCCCACAATAGGGTGATCTAATCCATCCACCTTGTCAGCCAGCTTATCGTGGGCCCAAAAAAGCCTGACATGGGTTGATCCGATCCATCCACCTAACCCTAAAATGACACGACAAAAAGGATGGGTGGCATGGATTATTCACATACATCAATGTAGGCCCCACTAGATGGTCCTATCCAAGGCCTTTAAAATGAAGACTTCGACCCATATAGCATGACAACTACGAACCTTACCTCATGACAATCACGACCCTTAGCTCATGGCAACCAGACCCATACCCGGGTCGTGGTTGTAATGTGGTAAGGGTCATGGTTGTAATGTGACAAGGGTTGTAGTTGTCATGGGTTGCGGTTCTCATGTTATATGGGTCGTAGTTGTCATGGGTTGTAGTTATCATGTTATATGGGTCGTGGTTCGTGTGTTATATGGGTCGCAGTTGTTACATGTTCACATCCTTTACTACTAAATGAAATGATAGCCATTGATACAATAGCCTAAGGCTCACAATGAGGTGATCTATTCCGTACACCTTGTCGACCTGTTTGGCGTGGGCCCAAAAAAGTCCTGATTTGGGTAGTGTCCTCTTTTAACAAACATCACAGTGAGTGAGCCTGGAAAGTTTTAACAGTGGTCTTCCGTTGTCCCCATTGTTTTCTATTATACGGCCCATCAGGCTGATATTTGGGACCTAACCATTAAAATGACATAGCAAAAACGATGGGCGGCATGAATTATACACATACATCAATGTGAGCCGCACGAGCTTGGTCCAGTCCCGCATGCAAAAAAGGGTTTCGTACACATCACCTTCTTGGCATTAAATACGACGTAACTTCGTCTTCCCTAAAAAACCGTACAACTACTAAAACAAGGACAAGGGCATTTTGGTCTAAGTAATTTTTGGAAGTATGTTAGAAGGCCCTTCTTAGAATATATGCTTTCTAGGTAATTGACCCAGTCAATTTCCCTAGGAAACAGATTGGCTACTCCCCCTGCCACCAACCAATGGCTGGTGTTCGGCGCTTTGTGGGCCCCACCATGATGTATGTGTTTCATCCATGCCATCTATCTATTTTTATAGATCATTTTATGATATTACACAAAAAATGAGGTATATCAAAATCTCAAGTGGACCACATTACAAGAAACGATGTTGAATGAACGTCGACCATTAAAAACTTTTTAGGGGCCATAAAAGTATTGGATCAAGCTGATCTTTGTTTTTTCCCTTCATCTGGGTCTTTATGCTCTAATCAATAGATTGGATGTCAGATAAACTGTACAGTGGGCCTTAGGAGGATTTAAATGATGGATATCCAATCACTATTGTTTTCCTATGGTCCATCTAAGATTTATTTCCATCTTATTTTTAAGATAAAACCCTAAAATGATCTTTAAAAATGGATGAACGGAATGGATGAAACACATACATCATGGTGGGTCCCACGGGGCTGGTGTCAGGGGGAGTAGCCAATTCGTTTTTCCATTTCCCTATATAACATAATGTTAAGGCTGCTGAGCTTTGCAAGGTCAACACGGTATCCGAGTCTTGATATATCTTGGCATGTGGGATCCAAATTTACGGAGCCCGTTAAACGCTCAAGCTTGTGGGCCCAGTATATAGTATACGTAAAATCAGTTCCGTCTGATCACGTTTTCTCCTCGATCCTAAGACCTGAGAAAATTTTCAGCGAGACCCACCACTGAGGTGAGCCACGCCACAGGGAACCATTGCCACACCACCCTATTGTATATCTTTCATCAAACTCATTAATTAATCAGGTGCAACTCCTTAGAATGAAGTGAAAATATAAAATTGCTTTTCTGCTGCTTCCATTTGTGTCGGAGCTTTCTCTATGCCTGATATTTTGTATATACTGTTCAAATGATGTTTCTAACCTGATGGACGGAGTGGATTTACGTATAAAACAAGAGGGATGCGTAAAACAGTTGTTATACACGATTCTAGTCCGCATGTGCGATCGCAAGTGGACTTTGTAGGGCTCTTATAGCGTGTGCAATTAGCAAACCTATTTCTTCATGCATCCGGAAATTCACTACGCAAGCGAATTGGGCGGTGCGTTGACGTAGCCATGCTGTATGTGTTATATCTAAACCGTCCATTCACTTAAAAAGAACATTCTACGGCATTACGCTGAAAATAAGGAAGATCCAGAGACCAACTATCGATACAACAGAAAATGGCAGGTATATATATATAATATATATATATTATATATATATATATATATATATATATATATATATACGGAAACGCTCACCTGCAAACCAGTTTGTACATACTTTGAGAACCCATCATAAGTATTGTAGATCCAAAATCTGAACCGTTCATGCGAAGAAGCACCTCGTGAAACCCCCGGGCCCAAGTTTTACTTTGATATAAAACTTTGATGGGCCATGAAAAATGAAAATAGTTCCTCCCTTGATTTACATTTCTCTTTGCTATGGCCCACCAGAATTTTAGATCGGGGTGAAAATTTGTCACATGAGGTTTCATGGGATTCCGCATCACATGGACCGTTCAGATTAGACACCCATGACACGTGTGCAAAGGTGCGCACGTGCGTAGGGGAGCATGACTCTCTCTCTCTCTCTCTCTCTCTCTCTCTCTCTCTCTCTCTCTCTCTCTCTCTCTATATATATATATATATATATATGAAAAGGCCAATGCGTTCGAGCTAATTTTAACGCCCCATGAGGTCGAGTTGTGTGGGCCCCACTGTGATGTGTTTCGAACATCTACCCCATCAATCAGATGCACCATTCCATTGAGGGCCTAGGTCTCAAAAATCAAGTCAATCCATGACTTTTGTGGGCCACACCACATACGGAAGTGGGGAGGGGCCGTGCACCATTAAAACATTCATAACCATTTTTGAGGGCCCGCCGAGATGTATTTTGCAAATCCAGCCCATCCATTATGTGTGTCCCACTTGAATGAGGGTTCAAACCAAGTTTCAGGCGCATGCAAAACTCAGGTGGGCCCCACCAAGTGTTTTTATATGTTTTAACGGTGTCTTCACATAATTTTAGATGGTATGGCCCACCTGAGTTCCGTATACGGCTAATTTTTGGGATATCCCATAATTTAAAGGGTACCCATCAAATGCACGATGTTGATGGTCGACACGCATCACGGTGGGGCCCACACAGCTCGACCTCACGGGAGCTTATGATGAGCTCGAGTGCATAGTACCTTTTCCCACACACACATATATATATATATATATATATATATATATATATATATATATATATATATATATGGAAAAGGTACAATGCGCTCGAGCTCACGATAAGCTTCCGTGAGGTCGAGCCGTGTGGGCCCCAATCGTGATGCGTGTCGACCATCAACACCGTGCATTTGATGGGTCCCTTTAAATTATGGGATATCCCAAAATCAGCCGATATCGGAAATCAGTGGGCCATACCATCTAAAATCATGTGAAGACATGCCAAAAACATATAAAAGCACTTGGTGGGGCCCACCTGAGTTTTGAATGTTGCTGAAACTTGTTCTCAACCCTCATTCAAGTGGGACACACATAATGGATGGGCTGGATTTGCAAACCACATCTCGATGGGCCCAAAAAATGATTATGAATGTTTTAATGTTGCACGACCCCTCTGAACTTTTGTATGTGGTGTGGCCCACACAAGTCACGGGTTGACTTGATATTTGAGACCTAGGCCCATGATGGAATGGTGCATCTGACTGATGGGGTAGATGTTTGAAATGCATCATGGTGGGGCCACTTGACCTCATGGGATGTTCCCATCAGCTCGAGCGCATAGTACCTTTTCCATAGTACCGTTCCCATCAGCTCGAGCGCATAGTACCTTTTCCATATATATATATATATATATATATATATATATATATATATATATATAGTGTCGGTCTCCTACGAACCATACTGCACGAAATTTATGTGCAAGCTTTTATGTACGTCGTAGGATGAGGAGACCGACACTCTATATGAGAGGGTAGGAGAGAGTCTTCTCTTCAAAGACTCTCTCTCTCAAGGAAGTGGAATCCCAGCCGCTCTCCTCATCCTACAACGTACATGAAAGCTTGCACATAAATTGCGTGCAGTATAGTTCGTAGGAGACCGACACTCCGTGCAGTATGGTTTGTAGGAGACCGACACTCTATGAGTGTCGGTCTCCTACGAACCATACCGCACGGAATTTATGTGCGAGCTTTCATGTACGTCGTAGGATGAAGAGAGCGGCTGGGATTCCACTTCCTTGAGAGAGAGTGTGTCTTTAAAGAGAAGACTCTCTCCTACACTCGCGTAGAGAAATTTGGAATTGTAATAGGATTTCCGGCCAAAGCCTTTTACATGAAGATCATGCCAAAGGATTTTGTGTAGGGCCTACTAGGATGTTTGTGATAAATCCAACCTATCCATCTGTTTTTTGAAATCATTTTAGGTTACGTGACCAAGAATGAGGAGGTTCCAAAAATTAAATGGGCCACATGAGAGGAAACAATGGGAATTTAGTGACCACCGTTGAAATTTATGGTGTTGAGCCCATAATTGAAGCACATACACAAATCAATTGGATCATACCCTTTATAGGCTCTATAGTGATATTTATTTGTCATCCAACATGTTCATAAGATTATACAACATGGATGAAGGTAAACACAAATATAAGCTTGATTCAAAGCTCATGTGACTCTCAAGAATTTTTTAAAAGGTGGATGTTCAATTCAACTGTTTCTAGTGGTGTGGTCAATTTGAACATTTAATATGCCTGATTTTTTTGTGTCAATCCCTAAAATTATTTGGTAAAACGAATGGACGGAGAGGATAAAATACATAAATCATGGTGGACCCACGAAGTTTACTTAGGACGTAGGAGTCTGGATCCTCCGTTTGCGAAAGCAGACTCTCCAGGCGCAGATTAGATACTGAAAGGGTGAGAACTGAGAAGCGAGACTTGCTACTAAGTGACGTCACCAATTTCCATGGGCCCACCATGATGTCTGTTTTGTATCCACACCTTTCATCCATTTGGAGAGATCATTTTAAGGTAATATTCAAAGAATAAGTTAAATCCAAATCTCCAGTGAACCCAGCACAAAAAACAGTGGGGACAGTGACGTCCACCGTTAAGAACTTCTAAAGGCCACAAAAGTTTTAGATCAAGCTGATATTTGTGTTTTCCCTTCTTTCGTGTATTTTTTAACTTTTAAGATGGCTAGATTTCAAATAAACATTATGGTGGGCATTAAGATAGTGTCAACCGTGTTCCCCATTGTTTTCTGTGGTGGGTCCACTATAGCGTCCCGACTTTGGAAATCGTAACTCAGTACGCTCTTATCGTACTGAGTAAACACTATTGGACCCACCATGAATTTATGTGGTTTATCCATACCGTCCATCCATTTTTTTCAGATCATTTTAGGGGTTGATCCTAAAATTGAAGTTTATCTAAAGATTAAGTGGACCATAACACAGGAAATAGTGGAAATAATGATTTCCACCGTTGAAACCTTGCTAGGCCCTACAGTGATGTTTATTTGTCATCTAAACTTCTCATAAGATCACACAAACATGGATGAATGCAAAAAACAAATATAAGATTGATCCAAAACTTTTATGGCCCCCAAGATATTTTCAATCGTTGGACATTTAATTCACACTGTTTCCTGTGATGTGGTCCATTTTAGCTTTCTATATGCTTCAGTTTTGGGATAAGGTACTAAAATCATCTGGTAAAATGTATAGACGGATTAGATAAAATATATAAATCATAGTGGACCCCACCCTACTGAGTTACTCAGTCCGTAATCCGCCTCCCTGACTCTCATGCGTTTTTACTCGAGAAATTTCCGACTGTACGACCCATTTATGGCCCATTTTCGAGACGAAGCCCACCTCATTTTACCTTCCAAGAATAAGCCCCAGCTGTACGGACGCCTTCCCAAAGGTCGAAAATGCTTTTCCTTCAAGCGGATCGGTGGTGCTCGAAGACGAGTGCTGACGGTCCTCGAACTCCGAGTTGTACGAACGGTTCAAAAGATATCAAAGTTACATGGGCCCCACAGTTATGTATTTATTATATCCACAACGTTCATCCATATTTCGAGATCATTTTGGAGCATTATCAAAAAAAAAAAAAATCATATCCAAAGATCGACTGGACCACACCACAAAGAGCAGCGGGAAAATTGATTTTCACTGTTAAAAATTTTGTTGTGGTACACTTGATAGCTAGATCTGTCTTATTTTTTTTTGTCTTAAGCCTTAATACGAGTTCACCAAATAGATAGACGGTTTGGATATAACACATACCTCATAATAGGACCCACAAAAGGCGGTGGGATTACAATAGCAAAATAAAATAAAATAAAATAAAATAATAATAATAAATAAATAAACCAGGAGCTGAAGGCTACGGTGTTTTCTATAGCTACGAATTATAACCGTAGCCATAGTCGTAGCCCCTGCCATTTCGATATTTCCTTTTATATGTATCGAAGGTCTTTCAATATGTTTTTCCATATGTATCAAAGATCTTTCGATTAATCGAAAAAGGTCCAGAACTGTGCAATTTTCGATACATATCGAAGTGTATTCGATATGTATCGAAGGTGATTTGACCAATAGCTACGGATTATAACCGTATCCATAATTGTAGTCTGTGCTAGTCTATGAATTTTTATTTTTATTTTTTATTATTTTTTTACATGGAAAACTTTATTCTACCTACAATTTTCTCTAATACATATTTATATAAATATGTATATATAAGCATATAAAAAAAAATTTCTCTCTTTTTTCCATTTCTTTCTTTCTTCATTTAACAAGAATATCTTCTAAACAAAAATTAGTTACTTGACGTACCCTATATGATTTTGGGGTAGGAGAAGCTAGTTTAGCCAACCAACCTGGTTATTTTTCAAGATTCCATAAGGTCTATGGTTAAAAGTCCATTTCATTCACTTCGCGGTCAATTTCAATCAGTTCACGGTCAATTTCATTCATTTCATTTACTTCGCGATCAATTCCATGCATTTCACGGTCAATCCTGGCGATTCTGTTTTGATTCACGGTCATTTCCATGCATTTCACGGTCAATTCCCTTCACTTCACGGTCATTTCCATTCATTTCATGGTCATTTCCCTACACATCATGGTCATTTCCATGCATTTCACGGTTAATCCCGGCTATTCTGTTTTGATTCACGATCATTTCCATGCATTTCACGGTCAATTTCCTTCACTTCACGATCATTTCCATGCATTTCACGGTCAATTCGCTTCAATTCACAGTCATTTCCATGCATTTCACGGTCAATCCCGACGATTCCGTTTTGATTCACGGTCATTTCCATGCATTTCACGGTCAATTCCCTTCACTTCATGATCATTTCCATGCATTTCACAGTCAATTCGCTTCACTTCACGATCATTTTCATGCATTTCACGGTCAATCCCGACTATTCTGTTTTGATTCACGGTCATTTCCATGCATTTCACAGTCAATTCCCTTCACTTCACGGTCATTTCCATGCATTTCACAGTCAATTCGCTTCACTTCACGGTCATTTTCATGCATTTCATGGTCAATCCCGGCGATTCCGTTTTGATTCATAGTCATTTTCATGCATTTCACAGTCAATTCCCTTCACTTCGCGGTCATTTCCATGCATTTCACGATCAATTCACTTCACTTCACGGTAATTTCCATGCATTTCACGGTTAATCCTGGAAATTCCGTTTTGATTCACGGTCATTTCCATGCATTTCACGGTCAATTCCCTTCACTTCACGGTCATTTCCATGCATTTCACAGTCAATCCCGGTGATTCCGTTTTGATTCACGGTCATTGCCATGCATTTTACGGTCAATTCTTTTCACTCCACGGTCATTTCCATGCATTTCACAGTCAATTTGCTTCACTTCTCGGTCATTTCCATGCATTTCACGGTCATTCCCGACAATTCCGTGTTGATTCACGGTCATTTCCATGCATTTCACGGTTATTTCCATTCACTTCACAGTCATTTCCATGCATTTCACTGTCAATTCGCTTCACTTCACGGTCATTTCCATGCATTTCATGATCATTCCTGGCAATTCCGTGTTGATTCACGGTCATTTCCACGTATTTCACAGTCAATTCCCTTCACTTCACGGGCATTTCCACGCATTTCACGGTCAATTTGCTCCACTTCACGGTCATTTCCATGCATTTCACGGTCAATTCGCTCCACTTCACAGTCATTTCCATGCATTTCACGGTCATTCCCGACAATTTCGTGTTGATTCACGGTCATTTCCATGCATTTCACGGTCAATTCCTTTCACTTCACGGTCATTTCCACGCACTTCACGGTCAATTCTCTTCACTTCACGGTCATTTCCATGCATTTCACGGTCATTCCTGGCAATTCCGTGTTGATTCACGGTCATTTCCACACATTTCACGGTCAATTCGCTTCACTTCACGGACAATTTCAATTGACTGTGACATGCGTGGAAATGACCGTGAAGTGAAAGGAATTAATCGTGAAATGCGTGTAAATGACCGTGAATCAACATGGAATCACCAAGAATGACTGTGAAATGCATGGAAATGATCGTGAAGTGAAGCGAATTGACTGTGAAATGTGTGGAAATGACCGTGAAGTGAAGGGAATTGACCGTGAAATGCGTGGAAATGACCGTGAATCAACACGGAATTGCCGGGAATGACAGTGAAATGCATGGAAATGACCGTGAAGTGATGTGAATTGACCGTGAAATGCGTGAAAATGTAACATCCCGGATTTTTGCCAACCTGGAATTAGACGTCCTTAGGCAATGAGTCGATCCTAACACTTATTAACCTGTCAAAACTAAATCCCAAAGTCTAAAGCCGCTTTTGAACCCATTTCCTTCACGAATCCCACCCTTCACCACCTTGTTCTTTCAATTATTCTAAGTACTTTCACCCTAGACACTATCTTAAACTAGCTAAGTATTATAACTTAGATCACTTTATATACCAACTACAAAGGCCCAAGTACCACCTCAGACAGAAATCTTATAGGACTAAATCCTTTAGAAATTAGACAAAGTTAACTAAGTGCTAAACTGAATTAGCCATGAAACCCACTTAAATCACTTTAAATACGATCTGCAAGACCCAAAACTTGTAGAATCATTGACGTTAGGTTACCCTAAAATCTAGGAGCAAACTCATTACCCGACTGCTCTTGGGAGTACATTGAAACTCCGTATCAGATCTGTACCACACGTCGGAAGTCCGAATAACACGAAGTTAAGGAATTAGGACCGCCTTGCTGGGCTTAACAACCATCTCGGAAATCAAATCTAGATAGTGTCTCAGTGCTATTCGCTTGAGTCCGGAGCTAGGAGTGTGAAAATGCTTGATTTTCTTTAAAAATAAATATCTCAAATAGTAATCTAAGACTTGTCGCTTGCGGATCAGTTTTAGGCAACCAGACCGTCAGAATCTGACCCAAATACACCCTCGATCAGGAAAATTTTTATAAATATATCCATGTACTCAGAATCTCCGATCGAGATCCACTGACCGTTGAACTGAAACTGGTCCGCCACGCGTGATCTGGAATCCCGACTGAAACGAAAACTTGACTAAACATAGATCTAGTGTTAGTGAGCTTAAGTCCGACCGCACACAGAAAAGGGGCCGCCAGAAGTCCTCCGTTGAGCTAAAACAGGGACACTTTGGTTATAACCTAAGTATACCTCAACCATAAGTCTGTTTTAGTGTATTTTTAGGCTATATAAGGACCTTAGAAACCTCTCTCTTACAACCATACGAATTTGAGAGAAACCCTAGAGAGAGAAGAGAGAAAAGAGAGAGAAAGAGTGTGAGATGTGGGAGATTCTTCCTGCCCTTCTTCCCTGCTGCTATCCATGCTCCACCACTCCGTTCTAATCGCTTTCCCGGTGATTCCAGCTCCGTTTCTAGGTAAGAAACCCTAACCCTAATCTGATTTGGGGTGTCGATAGTTGTAGGTTATGAAATAGCTAACCTATTCCATTCTATAGGCTACCAAACTGCCGAATACGGAAGCTTGACAAACCTATCGCATTTGTTACGATTCTACGACTAAAGGTGTGGACTTTAGGTGTATAGGTTATGGTTTTCAATGCTTTCGATGTCAGATAATGATAGATTCATGATCTGCATGCAATTGCACATGTACAAAGTGTTGTATGTTTTCCGTTTCGATTAAAGACGTAGAATATGGAATTTTACATACTCTAGGTATTTGTAGAAAGTACCGTATATGTATAAATTTTGGAAATGTGTTTGCCATGATTATTTGTTGTATGAATATATTATATGTGGATAAAATACTTATTTGGCGAAAGGACTCACCCTAATACATGTTTTGCTAATATACACTATGTATGTTGAAATAGTATATTCTAGAAAATACCGTATACGTATAAATTTTAGAGATGTGTTTGCAATGATTATTTGTTGTATGAATATAATATATATGGATAAAATACTTGCTTGGCGAAAGGATTCACCTTAATACATGATTTGCTAACATACACTATGTATGTTGAAATGGTGTATTCCAAGTGTTTATGAAAATGACTGAATGAGTATAGAATTCTCATTCGTGCTCGCCATAACTAATTGTCATGGATATATGATTGTTGTATTGGCGATACCCCTTTGATGAAAGGATTTGCCCTAAATTACGCCACGGCCAATATACACTATATATGCTAAAACGTGTAGCCCAAGTGTTTGTGGAAATGACTGAATGAACATGGAACTTGGATTCCTGCTTGCCATGACTATCCGTCGTGGGTGCACGCGTGTTATCCATGGGGCAGCTCCCTAGTGAAAGGATTTGGCCTATTACCTATGTGATCAACATACGTCATGTATGTTGATGTATGTAGTCTAAAGTGTTTGTTGAAATGTATGGATGAGTAGTAGTTAGTAAATTGTAATGTATAAAGGTGTCGAGATAGGATCCTCAACTACCTTTGTGATGTGTATGATTTCCTTCATGTAAGTTTTTTAGTTTAATCGCTTACTGTTTTATGAAACGTATGTGTTTGGATTTCCTGTTTGCATTATATTTTATAACATGCTTGTTAATATGTTTGAATTACTTGTTTTATTTAATTCTGCTCTGATTACTTCACATGTTCAAGTTGTATTCCATAAATCTGTGAAGGGTGATTGTAAGACCCGTATCCTAGACCGTACCGTTCCGTAGGTTCCCGCAGTCTTTCCGGTCGAATTCTGGCAACCTTCGACCCTTAACTGGCGTTGCGCGCGACCTTGATTCACACGTCATTAATCTGACTCGACTTAACCCGAGACTTGTACCCTTGCGACCGCACCGTCGCCGCAGTTCCGATGCCGCGACTCGCGCGCCGAGGCGATACTCTGGCCAGGAGATGTGGGCTAGCGTTCGGTGCGAGGAAAACGCTGCGCGTTGCGAAACCCAAGAGAATCTCAACGAGATGTCACATCAATCAACCATCAATCAATCCCATCAAGTCAAGTACACATCACTTCACACCCTTCCCCAAGCAAGCCCCAAAGTCAAAAAGGCTCTTACACACTCATGCCTTTCTTACACAATTTGCCACAAAAGTTAAAAAGTGGCTCTTACACCCATCACCACCACATCAAACATCACCCATCTCTCTCTCCCTTTTACAAACCTCTCTCTCTCTCTCTCTCTCATTTTCAAAAACTCTCCCAAGCAAGAGAAGCCTCACACGTCCAAGCCCTTCCCCACCTCTCCCAAGCAACAAGTGTGACCCACCTCTTCCTACCCCTCCATCTTCCATCTCAACCATCCAAACCCCATCTCCTCCATAGGAATTGAAGCAAAGGAGCATAGGAAGCCTAGGGTGCAAGAAGAGCCGGTGGGTGATCTTAGATTTTTATTTTTCATGCATTTTGTTTAATTAAGGGTCCACATATGTGGGACCCACCTTAATGTAGATTTTGTATCAAGAGGGACCCATAGTGGCGGGGCCCCTCCATCCTCACCGATCTTTCTCTCTCTCTCTCCCCCTTTTTCTTTGTGTTTGATGGCTTGTGGCCACTTGATGTATGTATCTCATCCAACCATCCAAAGAGTGGGCCACCTTGGCCTTTTGTTGTTGATATGGGCCATCCAAATGGTGGGCCACCTGGATGAAAGGGGAAGTACAAATATTAGCATGATCGGAAATAGGTGGGCCATGTGGGACCCACCTTGATGGGGTGTTCATACACACCGCCTGTCCAGGCGGACACACCAATAGTGGTGGCTAAACAGTGAAGTGTGAATTGATGAGGGGGGTGCACTAACGAGGAGTGTGCACTGACAGTGGGTGTGCGCCGACTATGGGTGTGGACTGACGTGGGTCCAAGGCCCATCCACACCGTCCACCCTTTTTTTGTGGGGCCCACCATAGTGTATGTGTCTCATCCAGCCGTCCATCCTTCTCAACGGTGGGACCCACGTCCATGTGGGGCCCTCCTTGGTGCGTGTGCACCCCAGCCGCATGGCTCAAATGGTAGACGGAGTGGAGATACCTCATTTTACACTGAGGTCTTGGTAGCGTTCCCTGTGAGGTGGCTGACAGTGATGCGCCACCTAATGTGGGACCCACCTAAGTTTGGGTCCGGCTGAAAGTTGGCCTGAGCCTTCATTCAAGTGGGACACCCACGATGGGTGGGCTGGATTGGTGGATCCCATCTCTGTGGGCCCTCAAAATGGTTATGAATGTTTTAAATGGTGCACGACCCCCTCCACATCTGCATGTGGCGTGGCCCACACAAGTCACGGCCAGACTTAATTTTTGAGACCTAGGCCCACGCTGGAATGGAGCATCTAACCGATGGGTTAGATGCTTGGCACACATCAACGGTGGGGCCCACACACGAGCTCGCTGTCTCTTTTCCCATATATATTTATGGTGGGTCCTACGTGGGACCACCTCTGTTGCTGTCAGGAAGACAGCAGAAAAGAACAGAAAAAGAAAAGAAATAAAAGAAATAGAAAGAAAAAAATAGCAAGGGGCCACGTGCCCTCTCTCTCCCTACATCTCTCTTAATCTCTCTCTAAACTCTCTCTGCTCTCTCTATCTAAACTCTCTTTTTCTCTCTCTAACTCTCTCTCTGACGCTCTCTCTATCTCTCTCTAGCTTTCTCCCACTCTCTCTAATGCTCTCTCTCTTCATCTCTCTCTCTACATCTCTCTATCTCTCTCTCCCTGTGTGCGTCAGCAGGGTGTAGGCCCCACTTAATGTATGTGTTTTACTCCAGCCGTCCATTCATTTTTATGGTGGGACCACCTTGGGGATGCGCTGCATCCACCGTCCAGCCCATGGACGGTGGATCCCAGCCATGATGTATGGGTTTTTGACATGCCGTACATCTATTTTGATGGTGGGACCCATCATGAGGTATGTGTTTTATCCTCGCATGGTTCCCCTCCCGGACTTGGGTGCGACACCAGTAGGCCCACCTTGATGTCTGTATTATATCCACCCATTCGTTGAGGCTCACCTTGATATGCATGAGGTCCACATGATTAGGCCCATTCGTTGTATTTGTGGCCCGTGGTTGAGGCCCACTTTGATATATAAGGTCTAGGAGTTATGACCCATTGCAATGTACATAAGGCCCATTGATGTGGCTCACTTGATTTATATAAGGCCCATATGATGCGGCCCATTTGATGTATCCAAGGCCCATGGGTCGAGGCCCGACGGGGTGTCCTTAGGGTCCATTGCAATGTGTGATTTCCTCATGGCTTATGTGTTGATATTAGGCAGGCCATGCCTTGGGAGCAATGTTGGTTTGACATCCACATTGAAGAATAATGTTGGTTAAATGTCCGCATTATGACTCTCCCTAGGGCCCATTGTTAGGCCCATACTTGTAGGCCGTCTAGACCCATCTTAGTTATGAACAACATCCATTACCGTATAACACGTTTAATATAGTTTCATGATTCATGATCATACGCATCATATGCATGCTTGATATGAAAAGTGATTGATCATAGCATATGCCTTCGGGCAGATTGTTTAGGGGCTCCCGGATAGGCGGTGTTGCCCCACATGAGCGCACGGTACGGGCAGGATTGTTGCATGACTGGATGTGTGATCCATGCATTCGCATTGTGTGATATGGAACTGTACGCCCTAGCGATATTAGGGCCGTAGCCTCCACAGGCATATCGTGGTTGGCAAGATTGGATACCAGAAATCTTGTTCTACATGGGGTGCTATAGATATCCCTGGGTGAAAGTCCCTAAACCCTTATGGTACCAAGAGGTTGCTCCAACGTCTAGACTGAGTGGGTGCATGAGCGCCGAGGGCCGATTACCAGGAGGCCGCGCTTTCCACTGTATCGTGGTCGGTTTGAAGGGGGTATGGCCTTACCCGCCCAAGAGGAGGGGGCAATGCTAGGCTGAGTCTGACCAGCTCGAGGAATGGGTCCGCTATCGACAAGCCGAGCCCGATATTGGCAGGCGGATAGTGAGGTCTCTTCCACTTACCTTATTACGCGCGATGGGACGGCAATCTGGTTTAGAGTGTACTAGACCCCGGTGATATCCCAGATTTTGAGCTATACTGATATGTGGACTTAGATGGGGATTTGTATGCTTGAGTTACATTTCGCATCGCATGGCCTTGGTATGGCCGACATCATTAATGTCTTGCATCGCATAGCCTTAGTACGGCTAACGGTATTCATGGATTCACCAGCATGTTCCACATTACTCTGATACTGTATATCTGCATTACTACCTTGCGCACACACTTTCACCACCCTCTAAGCTTTCTATAAGCTTATGTATGACCGTTGCGTGCAGGTGACGCGAGGATGCAGCAGCGCTGAGGCAGGAGCGCATAGCAGATCTTTTTGGAGCCTTTTGTCCATTCTCATTGTATTTCCCTTTATGCTCATTGTACTTGTAAAGTTTTTTATCATAGTGGAAATGTGATGAAGTTTTTAGTTGTTGTTTGTGGGTTATGCCTTTGGTTATGCTTATTACGAACTAAACCAATATTGAAAATCCTCCTTGTAGCATCCCAGGATCGGAAACCTAGCGTATGGGCGCTGGGAGCCGAGAATGGGGTTCTACGGAGGCTGTCGGCGCCGGATTCGGTGATCGAGAATTTTGTGAGCCCGGTTTCCGAGTTTGGGGTGTGACAGTGATGGGGGAGTGGTGCAACGATTCCGAGCAATAGCCCTGGCAGCCCAAAGCGGACAATATTGGATATTTGATTGTATGATTTGAAATCTTGATCCATTACTGCTTTAATTGTTCTGTAATTGATTGTGTTTGGGGCTATGATTATAGTCCAGGCGATCGGTAATGGGATCGAATTCGTGGCTGAGATTCATTTGCCACGTAGGACGTGTTTGACGAACCCGAGTCGTGCGTTGCTTGTCGGCAGTGGTTAGGCCACACGAAGTGCTTATGGACTTCATGTCGTACAATTCAACGGGCGCTCGTGCTAGTCTGGCTCGTCAAGTAACCTGATCTGTCTTATGTATGTTCACCATGTTTGGACGCTACTGCTTGAACCTATGGTACCAAACTTACCAGTGGAAATCCCGTTAACCATGGTACCTCGATCCGCTAAGACTCATGAGCCGGGCATGGTGGTATGAGACACCGTGGTTGAGCTGTCGGCCTGCGCTGGGGCCACGTGCCTCCCCGTAGTGACTAGTGAGTAACCAGACTCGTGAGCCGATTATAGTAGTATGGGACACTATATTCGATCTGTCGGCCTACACTACTTGATGGGTGATGGGGGAGTGGTGCAACGATTCCGTGTAACAGCCCTGGCAGCCCTGACCGTACCCGGTGTAGTGACCTCAAGCATACTCTAAATCTGCGGTGAGGCAACGAGCCTTCCCGTAGTAACAGAGTATAAACTAGGCCTGTATTGATAAGGTGATGGGGGAGTGGTGTAACGATTCCGTGTAACAGCCCTGACAGCCCTTGCAGCGACCTAGAAACACACCATCGTATGAGATTGTCTAGGACTGACGACCCTAGAATGGATCATGTTTGGGAATGATACAATGGATGTACCTTAGTTTTCCAATCCTGCTGTTTGAAATGGACTAATAACAACTCGGTAATCATGCTCATCATGCATTGCATGTGCCTGGAAGATGTGGAACACTGAGGAATGCAAGCATGCCGCGAACGTAAGATGGTGTCGCATGAGGGAGTATGTCGGTGAGGACATACATCATGAATGCATTCATACTTGCATTAATAAGAGTAGTTAGGAGTGTTTGATTATACTGCTTTATCATTACTGCTTGACTGTTTTGATAACATGTTAGCCTATGCTTTATTGTTCCACTGAGTTGATCACTCACTCTCATGTTACGGGACGGTGTTCCGAACACCCACCAGACTTTGTCTGATTTCAGATGGCGACGCTACTCCTGAGGCGGAGCCGGACCTTTATGATGACAACGCTGCTTGTTCGTGTATGCTGTATGCTGACGGCTTCAAGTGAGCCGGGTCTTGATCGACGGGGTTATAGGGATGTTGACTAGATGACATTACACATTTGGTATATTTTAGAATTGTACATGTAATTATTTAACCTAGTAACGTTATCACACTCTGGAGACTCACCACAGTTTATATATTTTATCTATCACAGTCTTCCGCTTGCAAATTTAACTGTCTCTGGAGTATGATATGCTATTTTGGCTTAATCTCACTCATGTTCACTACTCTAATACAGACAACATTCAATCATCATTCATTTTGTTGCATATGTGATGCGTTGGAACTCGGGAGTTGAGTTTATGCTCGACCCCCGATTTTCAGGGCGTTACGGGAAATGACCATGAAGTGGAGGGAATTGACCGTGAAATGCATGGAAATGACCGTGAATCAACACGGAATTGCCGGGAATGACCGTGAAATGCATGGAAATGACCGTGAAGTGAAGCGAGTTGGCCGTGAAATGCGTGGAAATGGCTGTGAAGTGAAGGGAATTGACCGTGAAATGCGTGGAAATGACCATGAATCAACACGGAATTGTCAGGAATGACCTTAAAATGCATGGAAATGACCGTGAAATGCTTGGAAATGACCACGAAGTGAAGTGAATTGACAGTGAAGTGCATCGAATTGACCGTGAATCAACACGAAATTGCCGGGAATGACCATGAAATGCATGGAAATGACCGTGAAGTGAAGCGAATGGACCGCGAGTGCTTGGAAATGGACGTAAAGTGAAGTGAATTGACAGTGAAGTGCGTCGAATTTACCGTGAATGAACACGGAATCGCCGGGAATGACAGTGAAATGCATGAAAATGACGATGAAGTGAAGTGAATTGACCGCGAAGTGCGTGGAAATGATCGTGAAGTGAAGTAAATTGATTGTGAAGTGCGTCGAATTGACCGTTAATGAACACAGAATCGCCGGGAATGACCGTGAAATGCATGGAAATGACGGTGAAGTTAAGTGAATTGACCGGGAAGTGCGTGGAAATGGCCGTGAAGTGAAGTGAATTGACCGTGAAGTGCATCGAATTGACCGTGAATGAACACGGAATCGTCGGGAATAATCGTGAAATACATGGAAATGATGGTAAAGTGAAGTGAATTGATCGCAAAGTGCGTGGAAATGGCCATGAAGTGAAGTGAAGTGAATTGACCGTGAAGTGCATCGAATTGACCGTGAATGAACACGGAATCGCCGGGAATGACCGTGAAATGTATGGAAATGACAGTGAAGTTAAGTGAATTGACCGTGAAGTGCGTGAAAATGGCCGTGAAGTGAAGTGAATTGACCGTGAAGTGCATCGAATTGACCGTGAATGAACACGGAATCGCCGGGAATGACCGTGAAATGCATGGAAATGACGGTGAAGTGAAGTGAATTGACCACGAAGTGCGTGGAAATGCCTGTGAAGTGAAGTGAATTGAACGTGAAATGCATGGAAATGACCGTGAAGTGAAGGGAATTGACCATGAAATGCATGGAATTGACCGTGAAGTGAAGGGGAATCATCGAGATTGACAGTGAAATGTATGGAATTGATCGCGAAATAAATGAAATAAATGAAATTGACCGCAAATTGATTGAAATTGTCCGCAAAGTGAATGAAATGGCTTTTCGACCATCGACCTGATGGGATCTTGGAACGTAACAAGGTTGGTTGGCTAAAGTAGCTTCTCCAACCCCAAAATCATATATGGTACGTCAAGTAACTAATTTTGTTTAGAAGATATTCTTGTTAAATGAATAAAGTAATAAATAAAAAAAAGAGGGAAATTTTTTTTATATACTTATATATACATATTTATATAAATATGTATTAGAGAAAATTGTAGGTAGAATAAAGTTCTCCATGTAAAAAATAAAAAATAAAATTTTGCATAGACTTTTACGGACTACAGTTATGGCTACGGCTATAATCCGTAGCTATAGCTTCGATACAATCGAATACACTTCGATATGTATCGAAAATTGCGAGATTTTTTATGCAAACTCGTTGGACAGGTTTGGACCTTTTTCGATCATATTGAAAGACATTTGATACATCGAAGTACATATCAAAAGGCCTTCGATACATAGCAAAGGACATATCGAAAAAGCATGGGCTTTGGTTATGGCTACGGTTATAATCCGTAGCCATAGGTTCCAGGTTTTTTTATTTTTTATTTTTTCCATGTTGTAATCCCCACCGCCTTTGTGGGTCCTTTTATGAGGTATGTGTTATATCCAAAGCGTCCATCTATTTAGCGAACTCGTATTAAATCTTGAGACCAAAAATAAGACAGATTTAGCTATCAAGTGGACCACACTGTAAAAGGCAGTGGAGGATTGAACGTTTACCATTGAAACCCTTTTAGGGGTCGTAGAAGTTTTGGATCATTATGAAATTTGTTTTTCCTCTCCATCCAAGTCCTTGTGACCTTATGAATAGATTGGATGGAAAATAAAGGTTGTGGTGGGCCCTACAAAATTTTTAACGGTGAAAATCAATTTTCCCACTGCTCTTTGTGGTGTGGTCCAATTGATCTTTGGGTATGATTTTTTTTTTCGATAATGCTCCAAAATGATCTCAAAATATGGATGAACGTTGTGGATTTAATAAATACATAACTGTGGGGCCATGTAACTTTGATATCTTTTGAACCGTTCATACAACCCGGAGTTCGAGGAGCGTCAGCAGCCAATCCTCTTGCGGAAGGAAAAGCAGGGGCATTTTTGACCTTTGAGAAGGCGTCCGTACAGCTGGGGCTTATTCTTGGAAGGTAAAATGAGGTGGGCTTCGTTTCGGTAATGAGTCATAAATAGGTCGTACAGTCGAAAATTTCTCTTTTTACTCGTTTGTTGAACAGTGATTGTTCCATCTCAATCATAGATGCAATTACACAATCACGCGGTCCAATTAAATTACAATCACATGGTCCATCCAATTTTCCATATCATTTTAAATTATTAAGATAAAAATGGAGAATATCAAAGGGTTAGATGGACCACAAAGTGGGGATTAGACTTCCATATATATATATATATATATATATATATATATATATATATATATATATATATATATATATATATATATATAGGGAAAAGGTACTATGCGCTCGAGCGTAAAGCGGTCATCCGTGAGGTCAAGCTGGGGTGGGCCCCACCGTGATTCCGTTCGAAGATCCACACCGTCCACCAGATGCACCGTCCCATTTTGGGCCTGGACGGCCCAAAATCGTCCGTCCACCGTGATCAGGTGGGCCATACCATCTGAAAACATAAGTACAAAAACAAAAACATGTAAAAGCACTTGGTGGGCCCCACTTGAGATGTGGATATCACCTGAAAAGTGTTTTAAAATTACTTTCAAGTGGGACACACATGATGTACGGTTTTGATCATGAAGAAACCTCTCGAAAGGCCCCCACAACTGGTTTTGAATGTTTCAATGGTGCACGGCCCCTCTCCACTTCTGTATGTGGTGTGGCCCACAAAAGTCACGGATTGAGGTGATTTTCAACCGTGTGGGCCTCACCTGGATGGTACATTTGACTGAGGGGGTAGATGTTCGAACGACATCACGGTGGGCCCCACACCAACTAGACCTCATGGATGACCGTATGCGCTCGAGCGCATAGTACCTTTTCCCATATATATATATATATATATATATATATATATATATATATATATATATGGAAAAGGTACAACGCGCTTGAGCTGATTTTAATGCCCCATGAGGTCGAGCTGTGTGGGCCCCACTGTGATGCGTTTCGAACATCTACCCCATCAGTCAGATGCACCATTCCATCGTGAGCGTCTCAAAAATCAAGTCAATCCATGACTTGTGTGGGCCACACCACATACAGAAGTGGGGAGGGGCCATGCACCATTAAAACATTCATAACCATTATTGAGGGCCCACCGAGATGTAGTTTGCAAATCCAGCCCATCCATTATGTGTGTCCCACTTGAATGAGGGTTCAGACCAAGTTTCAGGCACATGCAAAATTCAGGTGGGCCCCACCAAGTGCTTTTATATATTATAACGGTGTCTTCACATAATTTTAGATAGTATGGCCCACCGGAGTTCCGTATACGGCTGATTTTTGGGATATCTCATAATTTAAAGGGTACCCATCAAATGTACGGTGTTGATGGTTGAAACACATCATGGTGGGGCCCACATAGCTCGACCTCACGGGAGCTTATCGTCTGCTCGAGCGCATTGTACCTTTTCCCATATATATATATATATATAAAAGCTTACTTCTTTTACGGGCGGGTCCACCTAGGCGTTTTGGGCTCATGCCCTAAAGTGCTCTTGCCAAATTAACTGCCGGTGTGGTTATAACACATGCGGAATTGGTCACGTCAACGCACCACGGGGTCAGTGGTGTGTGGCAAACCACGCAATCTCATCTAAGGTTCAGGGACGCGGATTGCGTACTACCTCCGCCCATCCCTAACTGCCCATCCCTAACTCTGAACGGGCAGGTCTGTCGGTAGGCCCACCGTGATGCATCTGTACATTCAAACCGTCAATTCCTTTTCTCATATTATTTTAAGGCACGAACACAAAAATGAAGCATATCCAACGCTCAAATGGACCACACTAAATAATAAGCTTAGTTGCATTAAAATGCACACAACATTAAATCTCAGTTGCATTAAATGCGAGAGTCATCTGTGGTATTGTCTATTTGATCGTTGAATGTGCCTTGTTTTTGCTTAGATGCCTTAAAATAATATGAGAAAAGGGATAGACGGTTTGGATGTACAGATACACCACGGTGGGCCTGCCGACAGATCCGGCGGTTCGGATCTAGGGACCGGCGGGGGTAGTACGCAATCCACGTCCGAGGTTTAGACCTCCGTAACGAATCAGGCACTTTTACTCAGTAGCCACAATCTACAAACTCAACTAACGGTCACATCAATTTTCTCCAGCCATCTATTTGTTTAGTATGCTGTGGCCCACCTGTTATATTTTAGATGGGGAGGGCTCTAACACGCGTTTGGCATTGCCAAACCTCTAAATATCCTTTCTCGTCTGATTCTTGTGTTACGTGCAAGCATATAATATTGCGGTACGCATCACGCACGATGCTCATGGTGTTAAAAACCATTTCAAAAAGGGAGATCTTGACAGATTTTTTTCGACCCAAACAGATGGGACCCACCTTTCGATGATTTTTTAGTTCTATTTTTATTTTTATTTTTATATGTAGAGTGTGTTGCATCACGGGACAAGACACCGGCCATTTCTCGTGATCCTATTAATCCATCTGATGGCTTGAAAATTGAAAACTATAGCCAATGGTCTACATATAGTGGAGCATAATCAGACGGCTAGGAACATTCGAGGATAATGATCTGGAGTCATCAAGTCGTATCGACAACGGGCCCACCTAATGAATGTTTGGATCACCAAAAGAGGGTCCCTTTGCTTCGTCAAGCAAATTGCTCCGTCGAACCTTCCATGGGATTAGTTGAAATTGTAGGCTGCTACGTCTCCAGTGTATGTGGGGCACACCTTCGGTGATTGGTCGATTCATCAGCTGAGAACCGTTATAAACAGTTCGGGCTGTTGCTCCTTTTTCGGTTTTAATTTTATTGACATGATTTGTGCAGCATGCCAAAATTGAACGTGAAGCACACGGTGATGAATTACGTAGGCTAATTCAATCGCACATAGAAAGCACAATACAAACACTTCAAATTTTAATGTGGAAAAATTCTTTTAAAAAAAAAAAAAAAAAAAAAAAACAGCCACAACACAAAGCGATAGATATTACCGTGAAAGCATAAAATTACAAAAGTAGAGAGATTATCCGATTCGAACAACCTTGAATCAACCCAAGTTACACCCTTAAAACCCTAAAACGAATTAAAAAGCCTTGGAATTATCTCACAATCCCAATTACACTTAAATATATTGTCTTTGGAAGAATCACAATCAGAATAGGAAACAAATCCCACCCTATTTCTAAATGATTAAAGACTTCAAAAACAACAATTTTCACAATGTCTTCCATCATCAAAATGTAACTTCTTATCATCTTCTCTCATTTTTGCCTTACATCATAGCTCTACCATTGCTTCTCGTGCACACTCTATCCTCCTTTTACGCTCCACCAAGCCTAGAGAGTCACACAGAATTTGAACTTCTCTGTAGGAACTACCTTGGTGAGCATGTTCGCCGGATTCACGCTGGTGTGAATCTTTTCCAGAGTCATGCCTCTTTCTTCATGCACCTTCATGCCCCACTCGCTCATATGGCCCAGACGTGCATGTCATATATGTGCAGATGTGGAATCAGCTACAGTTGTTGCAGCTCTACCTGTTGAAGTACTCCCGATCAGCCTGTAAATATTTTTGTTCCTTTGTGCGCTCATGACTACAAGCACCCATTTTGAAATTCTAAAGATCCCATTAAAACTGGTGAACTTGTACCCTATTGCTTCAAGTTCACCAAGAGAAATCAAATTCTTCTTCATATAAGGAACGTGCTTCACCTCAGTCAAGGTATGCTCCATTCCATCAAACATCTTGATACGTACAGTACCAATAGCCACAACATTACATACATTGTCATTGCCCATAAATACATGTCCACTATCGCACTCCCTGTAACTGACAAACCAACTTCGATAAGGAGTCATGTGATATGAAGTTCTTGTGTCAAGAATTCACTCGTCTCTACAATCATCGTATAAGTGTCCGATTATAGACACTGATAATAGATCACCTCCGCCTGTCTCTTTATCAGATACGATAGTATTGGCCTCCTTGGAAGAAGACTCTGTATTCTCTTTCTTTGTTTTAGGATTTGTACAATCCTTCTTCATGTGCCCTGACATCTCATAATCCAAGCACTTTAACTTTTCCTTGCCCTTACCCTTGGATTTGGATCATGTTATAGAGGATCTTGTGTTCCGCTCAAAATTTCTACCTCTCATAAACAAAGCATTGGTAGAGGCCCCCATGCTACCATTCTTTTTTCTCATTGCCTTTTCCTGAAGGGCTGAGATAATGGTATCAACACTAAGAATCGTGTTACCGGTGCATAAGGTGTCTTTAAAAGACTCATATGAAACAGGAAAAGAATTCAACAAGATATATGCCTAATCTTCTTCATCGACCATTACCTCCACATCCAACAATTTGTTGTTCTTATTAAAATTGCTAATGTAGGCTTCGACATCTCCTCCCTCTGCCATCTTGAAATTGAACATCTGCAGCTTCAAGTGTAGGCAATTTTCAAGGAATTTCTTAATGAAATTGCAGTTAGACCGATACTATTGAAGTATGGATTGATGTGTAACACCCCGTACTTTTCAGTACGGGCATTACCATAAGGACCTAATTTAGGTTGAACGCAAAACCTGATTTAATTAAACACTTACCCTTACTTGAATTTGAATCCAACCGTTAGTGGAAATCTTTAACCGTAGATTGAGCCATACAATTGTCATCCTTCAAGATGGACCATCACATCACCTAGAGAACCACATTGAACCTCATGAGGCTTAATTATAGGAACCTAATTGGGATAAAATGTCAGACGATGTCCTGTTAGATTGATTAAGTTGTGGAAAAACTTAAGTTACTAGATTCACCATTCCTTAGGCTTACAACCAATATTTGGGCGATCCATCCCTATAAATCACCTTAATAGATAGATTAGATTATCCACTATCAATATCAAACTCCAAGCATCACTAATGGTCAGGTTTGAAATCCATCAGACCGTCGGATGGATGGAAATCATAGTTTGAACCCAAAAATAAACGTTGTATGACCCATCTGGTTAAAATGACATCAGTTTAAAATATATAGTGGCCATGGGTGGCTCACTAGTTAGAAGAATGGTTGTGATCAAAGGATTGGACCACAGATCATCGCGAATAAACAGTGGTTGGCACTTAATGGCCATAATTCAGATGATAAGGCCCACTTGAGTTTTGGATCTACAAGACCCTTGACTAAAGGCCCTAGTTAGAACCTCCGAAGAAAATGAACGGTGCGGATTGGACCAAGCATCATTGTGGACCCCGCATTAGATCCGCGCTTGCACAAGCAAGTGTACAACTGATGTGCACCAAATATTATTTTTAGTCAAACTGGCTTTGACCCGCCAGTTGCTGAAAGAAGAAAGGATTCTTCTTCCTTTCTTTTTGGCGCCGAGCAAAATTCAAATCTAGAACCTCCATTTGAGTTGGATGTGGCCCGCCATCAGCGTCCCCTTTAAAGATCCAAACCGTTCATATTATGGAGGACCCAAAGCCGTGCAATCCCTGCCTAGTTCCACCCAATGCCTCACACACGCGTGACCACAAACACCAGAGCAAGCAGGCTGTCGTTGTCGGACGAAAATTTTAAAAAACGGAAACCTATTGCTTGCTATGATGGCGATCCGCGTGATGTTGAATCTCTACATCCCAACCATTGGAGTAAATCCATCCTCGCCATCCATTCTCTTCGTGCGGTTTAGGGTTTTTGGGTAAAACCACGACCAATTTTTTTCTGTGCCCACTATTTTCATCCGCCTCCCTGCCATAGAATAAATCTGGGCCATCCATCCTTCATCTAGTGGCTCGGAAGAGCTAGGGCAAACGTTAAAGGAGGGAGGATGGAGCATCACTCCACTGCCTCCTCCGTTTCCTTCAAAAATCCTAGAAAACAACCGCAACCTTCAAGTGTCGAACCCACCAGAAAAACCTCCATTAAGCTTCTATCTAAGCATTCTTTGAGCTCCCTTGGGGTCATCCACACCCTACATGACAACCAGATCGAAGGAAAACTGAACATCATGGAATCCACCATGATCATCCTTCTCCTTCCTCGCTTGAAGATCGAGTTCGTGTGATCAATGGTGGGCCCCATTTCGAGATCAGAGAAGCTCATTAGATGGCCCGTTTGGTCAGCATTCCATCCTTGAACCAAACCTATACCCATCTCATGTGTGCAAGACCGAAACTCAACGAGGTCAGTGCATGATTGTTGCATTCTCGCTATCCGTACCTCCAACTACGGTACTGTTGGGTTAGGCTAAGTTCGCTCGAGCTCAGGATCTATTCAAGCCCAGTTTTCTTACTGATCAAACCTGAGAAAGAAAGAAGGGAGGAGAGGAAAAGGGTGGAGCAAAGAAAGAAAGAAAACAAGAGAGATGGAGAGAGAACGCTGTCCTCTTTCTCCTTTCTGTTCGCTGCAACACCAAGGCGTTGTCAGGTCTGGGTTGGGGCCGGACTGAGTTGGGTGTGGTCTGGTCTAGTAGTAGAGAAAAGAGAGAGAGGAAGAGGAAAATAAGGGAGAGAGAGCGAGTTGGGGAGTGAGTCAACTCGCTGCCAGGTTGCGGTTACCGAGTTTGGGTTGAGTTAGGTCCAGTCCAGGTGGGCTTCCAGCAAGAAAGAGGGAGAGAGAGAGAGAGTAAGGAAGAGGAGAGAAGGAGAGGAAGAGAGAGAGAGAGAGAGAGAGAGAGAGAGAGAGAGAGAGAGAGAGAGAGAGAGAGAGGGAGGGAGGGAGTTGGGTTTGGGCCTGGTCCATACATTTCTAGACATTCCAGTGAAAATAGAAGGAAAGCATAAGAAAAGAAAGGAAGAAAGGAGAAGAGGAGAGAGAGAGATAGGGTGGTCGTTGCACCTGCTGAGTCAACTCGTGTGAGTTGTCGGGCTGAGCTTGGGCTACGTTGAATAGACTGCACCTCAAGGTGAGTTAAAAACTTGCATATTAGCCTCCTAGAAGAATGTTAGTTATTAAATCATTGTTTTACAATAATTATTTATTTTCCTTCTTATCATCACCTAGTTTCTCAGTCACGTTGGATTCAAGCTAGTGGAGGTGATCTGAGTTGAACCCATTCCAATCAAAATTTGAGGTGATGACTCACCCTTTGAGCTTCCCATTTAAATTCATTAATCTAATCATAGATTATGCCTTAATCCCTCCCATTTACTATCTCCTAATTACTTGATTGAGTTACTTAACTTATTATGTAAATATGTGAATATGATAATATGTTGCGCACCTAATTCCTGTGTTAGATAATGAACATATCTCTTTAATTATAACAAGCATAAATGATTGTTGATAACAAGCATAAATGATTGTTGATAACATGCCATCCTTAGTTGTCCATTGTTAATTAACTATCTATTTGTCGTCTGTGATTAAGTGATGTACTGAATGAAACTTGTCATGAGCTCACCATCTTGCAGTCCGTACTTACCTTACATGGCTTAGACCGCATATTTGCCATCATAGCTTTGATGGATTATTAGTGCCCTTTTGTGGCTTGTTGGTTTTCTAGCCATCTTACGGTGTTCAGTCGTATTATGATTTCCTAGCATCTTACAGTGTTCACGTATGATATGATTTCCCGGTGGTTTAGAGTTTGTATATTGCTTGTCTCTTCATCTTACGGTGTTTAGTCGTACTGTGATTTCCGGATGGAGCAGGTATTCACTTAGCGATTTCTTAGCCATCTTACTGTGTTCACGTACGATATGATTTTCAAGTGAAGTAGAGGTTTAAAGCTTGATTTTTTAGACAATTTATGAAATTTGTAAGATTGATTATTTTGACTATCTGGACACGTCTCCTTGCATTGCGATTTCTATTACATTTCCTTAATGTTGAAACTGTGTTGACTGGCTTAGTTTTGAATATATGATCATGGTTTTAAATTGCGTTGTTTAATATGTCTCTTCTCCTATATTATGATCTATATTGGATTATGAATGATGAGTGTGCAATCTTAGAGGGTGCTCCTCACTACGATAGGCATTGACGCTATCAAACCATATCAGTTGATGCAGGTGTAGAGCGAGCCGATGCTGTTCACTGGGTTGCTAGAGCAGATCGGGTAGCAGAGGAGCTAGACAGGGTCCCTATGGCCCATATTGAGCTCCACCGTTAGATGATAGATTTTTTTTTTTTTTTTTTTTTATGAACTTTGCTATTCGAGGGTTGTATAGGTCCTGTATGGGCGCTACATTTAGATTTTTGTTATGGTTGGAATGTTTTTATTCAATGCATGGTTTACTCTAGTTACGTTTGCTTCTAACTTTGATTAATGATAAGCGATTCAAATTTATACTGAATTTTATAGGCTAACACTCGGGTTTTCGGAGAACGAATCATATACTCGGGTTCTAAAAACCGGGGCGTTACAGTATGACCAAGTGACCTAGAGGGGGTGACTTTTAAATTCTTTAATCCTACTAAACTATAAATTCTACCAGTTTAAGACAAGTTAAGCAAGATTATTAAGAAATCATTCACATTTCATATTCAAAGATAGTGAGAGATCTAGGTGTTGCATTATATCAAGCATGTATTGTGCATAAGCGAACATTCCTACAGTCAATCCATATGAACAAGAACAATCATCATAAATGCAGTAATATATAATGGTTCAGCTACGTGCCTACTTCACTCTCGACTGATGCACTCAACCCTAAAGTATGCTGGATTTCACTATCCAATGGTTTTAAATCAGGTTAACCATGAACCTTCACAACCTACACAAGGTATGTACTAGTTGCCTACATAAGGCAAACAAACATGCCTACACAAGGTAAATAGGTCCTATACAAGGACTCTATACATATTCTCCGTCGGAGGCCTACGAAAGGTCTTAGCGAGTTTGAGAAACAAACTCTAAATCCCAATCATACACAAGGAAAGGTCTTCAGATTCTATGGACTCTAATAACTTGTAAGTGGGTGAGCCTTGTTTTTAGCACATACTGAAGATCATCTTCCTTGCTGATGAAGTCTTCAGATCCCTTGATCTGCAATAATTGTAGATGCTCTCAATGCAAGTTGTCGATGTTGGGTCAATGTATTTTGGGGAATCTTCTCTATTAAATGTTGGTCTTTAAGTGTATATGAGATTCTAGAATATTATGCATTTACAGGATTTCAGCTTAATGATTTGCTAATAAATGAATTGCTGGAAGATCCTTGAATGGTTGAGTTATTTCTTTAATGATTTTATTTAAGATAGAGTTGAAGGATGAACTGCCATGAGAAAAGGGATTTAAGATGGTAGGTAATATTTTTATAGCAATAACTCTCCTAAATCTCACTATTTTTCTTAGTCCGAACCAAGAAAGCAAGCTCCCAAATATAAAGGCAGAAATCCTAATGGTAAAAAAAAAATAAAAATGGATAGATTTTGTCAAGGTTTGATGTCATCGAAGTTTCCTTCGATGACTCAAACCTATTCGATGTTATTGATCACTTTGCACTAAGAATTTATATAAGTGCAAAACAAATCTGCTGGATGTCATTGAGTGGCATTCGATGTTATCAAAGGTCACCTTTGATGTCATCGAGATTTTTCTCTAAAAATTCTTGGAGTTTGCTGGACATCTTTGATCAATTATTCGATGCCATCGAACAACTTTTGATGTCATCAAAATTTGAATTTCAATGTCATCGAAATCAGTTCGATGACTCGAATAATTTCAGGACTTTTACAAAAACTATCTGAGTAAAACCAATCCATTTTCAATGTCATCAAACATACATTCGATGTCATCGAATTTTGAAATTTGATGTTGAAAAGGCCGAGCTATATGTCCTAGGGGGGGGGGGGGTGTGAATAGGACTATGCCAAATTTAAAAATAAACAACGGAATCTAAATAAATTAAATACAGATAGCAATAGACAATCCCACAATGCTGAATTTTAAAGACAACCTTAAATAAATGAGTACTGAGAGGTTGATACAAATGTTGTTCTAAGGACAACCTTACACTATAAAAATCAAGGGTTTATGGCAGGACAACCTTACTAGAACGGTTTGTGTATCAAAAACTCAAACTGATACAAGGGAGTAAAGAAAGAAATAGCAAGAAGGGAAATCTAAGCTATTACAACATTCTTCACATTTGCATAAAAGAAATTAACATTCTCCCCAATGCAAAAAGGAAATTACAATCATTCACAAAAATAAATAAACTATTAAACCACAACACCAGAAATTATAGTGGTTCGCTTGTGTGTACATCAATTGTTTAGAAAAACAGCCACATAACTACTCCACTCCTAATATCCTCACACAGTGGATATTAACGTTCACTATGAAAATAGGTTTTTCCAGCTTCACCTAAAACCCTCACAATTGTGTCTTTCAAGTGGGCTTACACAATTCACAAAATCTCACACTCTGAGTTTTCTGGATCACCTCAGACAAACCAAAACAAAGAGATTTTTCTAGCACAATCTCAATGAAACCAAATACAAAAATTTATAATAATGTAAAATACCTGGATATTCTCTTTTTGATGCAGCCCGGAAGAACCAAGTTGGAGTAGAATTTCAACGTAGAAGTTCAATGTCCAAACTCACTTATGAAATGGTTCTAGGTTCTAAATTGATTTTAGATTAAAGCACCTTGGGCTAGCTTAATTTGATTTTGATTCCAAGAAATGGGAATACTTCAATCCCTTCTTTTAAATAAATTGGAATGCGAAATACAAAATTAAATACAAAGAAAACTAATAAAAGAGAATATTAAATGAGCACAATATAGCTTAAAAAGATTACTAACTTATTTCTCAGAGTGGCATATTGATTTAGCTTGAATTCCATATGAAATACTCATAAATTCGTCGTCTATTTATAGGTGAAGAAATCTCATTCACGATTAGTCCTGTGGACACTACAACTGGTCGTAAGACCAACAGATTTTTTAAATTTTGAGCGTGATCAGATAAAGTTGTTCCACGACTGGTCGTAGGACCTTCACGACCAGTCGAGGGACCTCCACGATTGGTCGTGACCTGTCCATGACTGGTTGTGTGGAACCAGATTTAATTGCTGGACTTTGAGTCGTGGTGGCAGGACTGGTCGAGAACGAGTCGAGCACTGTTCACACGACCGGTCGAGTAGTCTCCAGGATTGGTTGTGGCTTAACGAAAAATTCTGAAAATTTGCAACAACCTTAGGACTGGTTGTGAAATTTCTTGGACTGATCCAGTCAGTGCTAGGACTAGTCGAACAGAGTCCAAGACTAGTCAAGAAACAATCTATTCACTTATAAAATGAGTCAATTAAATTATGTATTCAAAATGACTTACCTTAAGGTCAATCTAGGGTCACTTATACCTTGTTAGTGATGTATGAACATTGAAACTTCTTTTCCTTCGGTTGATAGTTGATCTTTGAAGTTCATGAAGCTTGTGATCATTACATGATGAAGCTTGAACTTAAAACCTTTTGAAGCTTCCATTTGAAACTTGAATTTGTAACTTTAAGAAGCTTGAACTTGAAATATCTTGAGTCTTGAGCTTGAGGTTCAAAGTAAAAGACTTTGTCTTGACTTGGAGCTTGATCTATGAATCTTGAAACATTGAACTCACACTTGTTGTTGTACTTAAACATGACCATGTAAACTTGTATTTCTTGAAGTAAAGATCTTTTTTCTTGAGTGATGCACAGTCTTCATTATGTAGATAAGCTACATAAGACACAAATTCCAAGAGAGGTTTTGGCATTACAAAATTTGACAATTATAGGAGCTAGGGACCATAGCACTTACAAATGTCATCGATCTTTTTCTTGATTTTCCTTTTGAGCTTGCTGGACCAATAAGTGCTATTTTTTATGTTATCGAGATAGGTTCGATGTCATCGAGATTTTCTCTAGAATCTTGGTTTGGTTGCTGGACAATATGAGGCACTTTTTCGATGTCATTGAACCGTGTTCGTTGACATCGAAAGTTTGCAGAAACTTGTAGTTTTTCAGATGTACTCGCAACTTGGTTTTCTATATTTCTAACCTTACTAAGATGTTTTCCTAGTTAATTTTGAAAAGGTTAGAACTCTTTTACGGGGATTATTACTTGAAGTGTTTTTGGTCATGGGATGTGAGGTTTAGTTTTACCTTTCGAAATCTTTGAACACTTTCACCTTGTTGAGTCTTCAACTTGTAATATTTCATGTGGGGCTTACTAAACTCTATGACTCAACTGTCACATTAATTGACAAACAATGACACTTTAACTTAGCATAGATGTCATCTAACTTCGCCCACAAACTCAATGTGGTTTTCTCCCTCGAGATATTATAGAGAACCTCATCTGTTAAGCACAATTAGATTGGGGATTTCACTTTCTTATCCAATTTCTTCCATTCATCATCATCCATAGATTCGAATCGCTTCTCAAGGACCTCATCCAATCCTTATTGAATAAATAAGCTAGCCATCTTGACCTTCCATAATTCAAAATTATTTCTTCTAGAGTATTTCTCAACATCAAACTTAGGATTGAGATTTAAGCCTGCACCCCAACGATATCTCTAATACCACTTGTTGGGGGACTGCGGAAGCACATAGAGATGAATCAAGTAGGGTAATCCAATCGCACCAAGAAAGCACAATCAATGCAAACACTCCAAATTTTAACATGAAAAACCCTTTCGAGAAAAAACCACAGCATAAAGCGACATATATCACTATAAAAGTATAAAATTACAAAAGTACAAAGAATATCTGATTCAAACAACCTTGAATCAACCCAAACTACACCCTTGAAACCCTAGAATGAATTAGAAAACCTTGGAATTACCTCCCAATCTCGATTACACCCAAATATATATCTTTTGGAAGAATCACAATCAGAATAGGAAACAAATCCAACCCTATTTCCGAAAGATTTAAGACTTCAAAAACAACATATATATTAGAATCAACCACATGGGGTGATGGTTGCCTATTCACCACTTGCATAGTGTTGTTGAAGATGATCAGGCAATTATTAAATGGTGAAGTTCATACTTTGAAAATGGGTTACCTCAATGTCATCAGTAGAAAAGACTTCTTTAATTCAAATGGAAAAAAAATGAAATTCTTACAGTCAGTCACAGAGAGTAAATGCAGAACACTTTTTTTAATAGAGAACTTGGTACTTGAATTGAACCCAGTGTATGAGCGTAAACCCGAATTATAGATAAGATTAACAACTACTTAATTATTGGTACAGATTATATTAAGGAATGTAAACAATGGATAATGCTAAAAAGCACAAAGTAAATAAATGATAGATTTGATTTGGTTTGGTAGGTACAAGAGCCATTCTCTGCTGACTTTCCTTGTTATTTATAGACTTAAATTGACCATATAGATGCTTCCCACGTCCTAACAGTAGTTATAATCATTTCCACATAACTGATCTTCTAGATCTTTTCCTTCTTAGTTTGTCACCTATACAACTAATCGCTCTAAGCTTTCCTACTAACTCGACCACGTTCCACTTGGCTGCTTCCATTTTATGGATGACATGGCATCGCTCAATATACACCAGTTGTATCATCGTAAAATCCTCTTCAGGTATTTCCACAGAACACAAATACAACACATAACTCTCACAAAATTACACATGTCCTTTTTTAATTGGCTCTCGCAGGAACAAATGGAAATAGGGTACATCATTGCCCCCCATGCCACTTCGCATTTGGTAATAGGTGAAAGCGACATGTGACTCCTTATAAATGCTTATTCTTTGGGCCACATGGTAACACTTATTTACCGAACATGATCAAGATAATTCGGAATGACGGTCGTGTTTTCCTTTTTTTTAAAAAAAAAAAAAATAAAGAGATACTCCCATGGTGACATGTGTATAAGCATCGTACCATATGAAATCATGATTACATCCTAATTAATGCACCCAATTTCTGCTAATATAAACCACATTTCAATACGTTTCTCAATTTCTCAAGCTTTATAGGTCTTTGAGACATCAAAGATCAACTTACAAGGTATTAAATATTATTACAAGTCTAAAACTTCCGAAAAAAGTTGGCCATCTAGGTTAGATGGATGGTTGACTATAACATGTCTCTTTACTACCTTTTGGGGTAAATACTTAAGATCAAACTCCGACAATGCCAAAACCCATTTCCCAATTCGCCCACCCAAAATTAGTCGGTTCAACATATATTTCACTAAATCGGTCAATGCTATTACATTAACTCTTTCGGCCAACAAATAATGGCTTAGTTTGGTAGCCGCAAAGTACAAAGATAAACATAACTTCTTTATTACACAGTATTGTCTCTCGGTATCGAGGAGTGTCCAAGTTAAATAGTTGACTGCTCGCTCTTTCTAATCATCGTAACCTTAGGCTAGTAGTGCTCTAACCGACTGTGCCGATGCTGCGACATATAGCTTGAGCGATCGACCTTTGACTGGTGCCATTGACACTGACAACTTCATCATATACTCTTCATTGTCGACTCATGACACTTTGGATGCTTAAGAAGGCTAAGATTGTTAACTTATCTATTTTGTAAGGGATTGATTTATAAAATTTATGAATTTATCGTAGACTACGAGTATGATAGATACTTTGAATTCTTTACGATTAATAACTTGGTGTTTCATGTGGTAACTGAATCAATTGAAGTTCAAATCTATTTTGGTTTGTGAATGTTGAATTAACAGCTCTATTATCTAGTTGGATAGGATAGGACTTTGATTTCAATTGAATTATCTAATTGAATCATGTGAATTTTGCATTGAGAATGGCTAGAAGTGGATCATTGGCGCTCTAGTAGTTTATTTTATTAATTTTCTCTCTACATTACTTAGATTTCCATTATTGCTTCATCTAATTTAGAATTTATAGTTTAATTATAGTTTTAAAGTGTTTTTGTGAACGTGAAAATATAAGTTCCTGAATATCGACCTCAGTATCACTGACTTATTACTACATCGCAGCCCTGCTCTTGGGGTTGTCAACCCTTGGGTTCGATTAATCAGTTCCCAACATCGTCTTTGCTTCTACCCATTTGGTGAAGTAATTGGCCACTACAATAATAAAATTATATATTTTAATAGATGGAGGGTAAATTTTCTCTATCAAATCAATGATCCATCCTTGAAATGGCCAAGGTTTAATAATCGGATGCAGTTTGGTCGTGGGCACATGCTGTATCGGCCTGTGTTTTTGACATACCTCACACCCTTTAGCATATTGGTCACAATCGACAAACATACTCAACCAGAAGTATCCATAACATTAAAGGGTAAGTCTAATTTTCCTTTTGACTTGATGTGCTGTGCAAATTCCCTTATGCACTTCATTTATGGCTGACATAGACTCCTTTTTGCTCAAATGTCGCAACAATACACCATTGGTCCCTTTTCGATACATAGTTTATAGCCGTCCTCCTAATGTATCACGCCCTGAACCCCAAAAATCGGACTCACAGGAATCTCGATCGCCGAATCCAGTGCTGACAACCTCCTTAGTACCCCATTCTCGGCTCCCAACGCTCATATGTCAGGTTCCAATTCTGGGATCCTACAAGGAGGATTTTCCAACGTACATTTATCTCGTAAGAAGCATAACCACAAGTTTACCCAAATCACAAAAAAAAATAACATCATCACCACATATCCACTAATATGAATATTTGAATACAATGCTGAAAGAAAAATACATATGTCAAAATCAAAGCTCTAGAAGTCAGCTACATGCTCCAAGCTCCACGCCGCTGCAACCTAACATCACCTGCATGCATCTATCATGCATAAGCTTATAGAAAACTTAAGGGTGGTGTAAGTGTGTGCACAAGGTAAGTGTCAAGCATATAAATATCAGAGTAAGTGAAAATACTGGCAATCCATAAATCTTACAATATTAGAGTAATGCGAAAACATAATGAACCAGATATCAGATATCGAGGATGCAATACAATATGCAATTCGGAAGAGTCACGAGTACCATCAGCCTAATCTAGGTCATAGGTCATATAAATGTAAAAATATAGCAACCCAAAATGCCATATACTGAGGATCTAATGCAATATGTGGTGTGAATGAAATGATCAAGCTGTAGTGTGAAGTCGAGATGATAGTACGTAGTATCGCAGGCTATGGGGCTTATCACAAAGGACTTCTATCCAAACCAGTCCCATACCTAAATTTAGATAGATAGACTCAATGTGGTAAACTCCTGATCTCAGGTTAGTCGCGCTCCCCAATCGAAATCCTGGCCATTGCGAATGTACACGTAACAAATAGTTACGCACCACTAGCCCGAGTGGATAGTGAATGAATGAATGAATATAATGCTGAGTATATAACTCCTGCTCCACAAATCAGTACTATACATCTCTGGGATCATCATCGGGGTCTATTACACTCTACGCCAGCTTGCCGCCCCTATCCGAGCGCACAACTGGGTAAGTGAAAGAGACCTCACTATCCGGCTGCCAATAGCGGACCCATTCCTTAAGCTGGTTAAACTCAACCTAGATATTGCCCCCTCACTCAAGTGGGTAAGGTTACACCCCCCTCCCAACCAACCACGATACAGTGGGAGACGCGGCCTACTGGTATATGACCCTTATGCGCTCATATGTATCCACTCGATCTAGACGTTGGGGCATCTATAGCAGGATGTTTAGAGATTTTCACCTAGGGCCATCTATAGCAACCTGATGCTAATAACAAATTTCTGGTGTCCCATCTGGACTTCTACGATATACTTGTGGAGGCTACGGCCCTGATGTTGCTAGGGCATATAGTAATCATAACACACAATGCAAGATGCATGAGCCATACAATCCAGTCATACATCAATTATGGGTATACCGTGCGCTCATGTGAGATAACCTTTGCCTATCAAGGAGTCTCATAGCAATCTGCCCAATGACATATGCAATGATTAACCACATCTCATAACAAACATGCAGATGATGCATATGGGCATGTATCATGATGTTATATTATCACATACTCAAAATCAGTATCGTCAATCGACCTCGACAATGTGGACATTTAACCAACATTGCGCCCAAGGAATGGCCCACATAGAGCCTAACATATAGTGGACCCATGGCCTCACACAAGGGCCAAATATACAACACCATGGGCCTCACTCAAGAGCTTAATACACATCTTGACGAGCTTTTCACATGGGCCTAACATACATTACAATGGGCTTCATTGTCTGGCCCTCAATGCATCACAATAAGCCTTATCCCATAGGCCTCATATACATCACATTGGGCCTTAAACACGGGTTGAATGCACATCACGATAGGCCTAAATTATGGGCCGCATATACATCATATGGGTCTCGACAATTGGCCTCAACAATCACAACTGGCCTCGGCAATCGGAATCGGCCTCGACAATCTGAATCGATCTTGATAATCAGCCTCAACAATCGGAATCGGCCTCTACAATCGGAATCAGCCTCGATAATTGACCTCAACAATCGGGCTATACAATCAGCCACAACAATCAGAATCGGCCTTGACAATCGGAATCAGTATCAACAATCAGAATCGGCCTCGACAATTGGAATCGGAATCGGAATCGGCCTCAACAATTAGCCTCGACAATCGGAATCAGTATCGACAATCGGAATCGGCCTCGATAATCGGAACCAGCCTCGATAATTGACCTCGACAATCAGCCTCAACAATCGAAATCGACCTCGATAATCGGAATCTGTATCGACAATCGGAATCGGCCTCAACAATCGGAATTGGAATTGGCCTCAATGATCGGCCTCGACAATCGTAATTAGCCTCGACAATCGGAATCAACCTCGATAATCGAAATCAGCCTCGATAATTAACCTCGACAATCGGCTTATACAATCGACCTCAACAATTAGAATTGGCCCCGACAATCAGAATTGCGTCGACAATCGAAATCGGTATCGATAATCGGAATCGGCCTCAACAATCAAAATCGGAATCGACCTTAATAATCGGCCTCAATAATCGGCCTCGACAATCAGAATCAGTATCGACAATCGGAATCGGCCTCAACAATCAAAATCGGAATCGGCCTTAATAATCGGCCTCAATAATCGGCCTCGACAATCAGAATCAGTATCGACAATCGGAATCGACCTCAATAATTGGCCTCGATAATCGAAATTGGAATCGGCCTCAACAATCAGAATCAGTCTCGACAATCGGAATTGGCCTCGATAATTGGAATCGGCCTCAACAATCGGAATCAGCCTCGACAATCGGAATCGGCCTCGATAATTGGAATCAGCCTCGATAATTAACCTTGACAATCGGCCTCAACAATTGAAACCGACCTTGACAATAGGAATCGGTATCGATAATCGGAATCGGCCCCGATAATCGGCCTTCAAAATAGGAATCAGAATCAGAATCAGCCTCGATAATCGAAATTAGCCTCGATAATTGACCTCAACAATCAAAATCGGTATCGACAATCAGAATCGGCCTCGATAATCAGAATCGGCCTCAACAATCGGCCTTTATTTCGAACAAGAAATAAATGTATTTTAATTTGGGGAAATTATCTTATTCGAACATAACAAAGAGAATATATAAGGAACAATCATCATATTATTAATACTGAGTTCTTTCACATCCCTTAATAAATATCCCTTGATTCTAAGATAGATCATTTGAAATACATGAATTAAAATTAATCAAATTCAAATGTCGAATCTCAAATTTGGCAGCATTTCGACAGTTGCTTCAGTCATCTCCTTAGGAGGAATGTTGTGTTGCTTAACTTCTCCCTTTTCGAGCTTCAGTCTTGACTTCTTTTATGACTGGCCACATAGTGACCTAGTTGCGCGACCCGCGCAACTGGTTCATCGCGCAACCACTCTTACTTCTCTTCTCACCTTCAGTCTTCCTTCAAGGCTTTTCTCATCTTCCAAAATTATTCTTCTTCTTCTAAATGAGAGGGGGAGTGGGGTATTTATAGGCCTTCACACGTGTAAACCCTCAATCTTTGTGCCATGGGACCCACTTTGCATCAGATCTGACCATTCATCAAAATTTTTATCTGCCCTCAATTGCGCAACCCGCGCAACAGTGAAATTGATTGCACGAGTAGCGCAACGAGTTATGTGATCCACACAACGGATAAAGTCCTTCGCATAGTTCAAATAACACATTAGGTCAACTGTACAACTCGCGCAACGACTACCAGTTGTGCAACTCGCGCAACTACCAAACAAAGCTCTTAGATCTTCTTCTTTTTCATTTCTTCACTCCCTATCTAGTTTCTGATCTTCAATCTTTCTTCATGATTTTTATAATCTAACAGATGCCCCCTTGATCCGTTCTTTGTTCTCTTAAATCAAAGAATCAGGATCAATCTTCTCTATTTTTTGCATTCCTTGAGGTCGTTGCACGACCCGCGCAACGGGCGCCCGAGTTTGGTACTCGACCCCATTTTCTTTAAATAGTCAGTCGAGTTTCATTTCTTCACTTTCTCACTTTGCAGCAAAACTCCTTTTCTTTGATTCTACCGTGCGCAACCGATACTTGTTACGCGATCCGCACAATGATTCCTCATTCGCGCAAGGTTTTTTAATCATTGTGCTGCCCGCACAACATAGAACCTGTTGTGCTCCCCGCAACCAATACTTAGGCAAATTTCCCAAACTTAGCCAACTTTCTAAATTTCTTCGTTTCAGCAGGGCTCACACAAAAAGAACCTATGTCCTTGTCAATCCTCCCTCCGATCAACCTTCTCACTAGGAATTGCCTCATTCTGAACCCTTCAAAGCCGCGACATCTCAAGCAACGGAATCCCCATCATCTTCAGTTCAACCCTCACACAAGCATTTCAAAACAACCAGTACACGCCCTGGTTATATAAAAGAATCTGTACTCCCCACCTTCGACTTCACTCAGCGCATTGAAACACTACCATCTCCTATCCACAGGGTCATTGTGATGGGAGATCTCGAAAGACCTCCAAAACACGGTCGTGAATATGACTGGGAGGAATGGCTGAAGACGACGGCGCATCATCAAACGATCAGTGACATCACATCCTTTTTACAAGGAATCTTCCATCTTGAAGGCTTTTCTTAACTACTGGTGCCCTTCTACTAATTCTTTCCATCTTCCTGAAGGTGAAATGAGCATTACGCTCTGGGACATTCATAGGATTACCGGTCTACCGATAACTGAAAAATTCTTTGATGAATTTGTCCCCACCAATGAGGAACTAACCTTTGTTTCTTCGGCTGACCGTATCTCTTCCATCTCAGAATCGACCACCGAACTTTTTAGGGAACTGTCCAAATTTTCGAACATCCACAAGATTCAGCCTATGCAATGGCTGGCTCACTTCAACAGGGCTCTTCGGTAATTTTCCTTCTTCTTCAATTCACGCCTCTATTGCACCTTGATACATAATCTCGATTTCATTTGCTTATCTCTTTTTCTTCTAGGTTTAATGGTAACCATTCACGAGAGCTTGAACATCTTCAAAAGGGTATGAAAGACCATGCTGAGTATTCTATCTATGGGGAGCTCGCAGCATTCATTGCTTATTGGCTAAACATAGTGGTCTTCCCAAGCTCTAAGTCAGCAGATGCCATCCGCCCTTCATTATTTGTAGTAGTAGGAGCCATGGCTGAGGGAGTCAAATATTCTCTTGCTCCTTCCGCTCTATGCTCGATCTACAAAGGTTTTGGAGAGATTGCTTCTCATGTAAAAAGCCCCTCTGTCGGTTCTACTTCGACTTATATGCCATGACATTACTTTCTTGGCTAGCTTGGCGTTTATTTCCCGTGGACTTTCGAAGTGCTAGAAAAAGCCTACGTCCATCCTTCTCATGTCCCTCTCTGGTTCTTTCAAAAGAGAGCCATGGCAAAGAGATCCTGTGATTAGGTCAAGGATGCCATCTCCTCTGACGACAAGATTAATTACTTTCATTTCTATCTGCCTCGTTACACTGAAGACACAGAGAAATTAGACACATCATCGATCACCACGGGAGAAAGGGGATTCTTTCTATCAATTAGATCATGCAGTCTCTCATTAAGTGAAGGGACAGAGTTCTGACGAGAACCATACTATTTTAGCCATTTTGCCCATCAATTCGACTTTGATCAGGCAGTTCTAGAGGATTGTGGACTTGTTACTCGAAGAATGTAAAGCTACGACACTAACCCATTTAATTGGGCAATGGTTTGGAAGTAATTGTTAGGCCGAGCCAATTCTTCCTTCATCATCTCGGGCTGCGATCATACTCCTAGGGCTTCATATAACTATATGAGATGGTGGGTGCACCAATCATACTTGGTAAGAAAAGGTCTGCCAGTGACTAAGCTCATATGGCTTCCACCTCCCAGGCTCAAGGGTCGCACCATTGAAGAGGGAGTCGGTTTCATAGCGGAGACCAGTCATGCCCCTTTTGCTAGTCATCACTATATCAAGATATCTGTGGACGAACCTATTCATGAGGTGAAGCCTGACAACACTCTCGAAGGATGGATAACATATGGCGATATTCGTGAGTTTGAACGAATTCCTCTCCATCGTCGACGAAGAGAAGAAGGCACAGAAGATGCTTCCCCTCTGCCAGAGAATATCGCCAATCCTCAAGATCAGCCAACCTCTTCTACCCATCTTCAACAACAGCCGACTTATTCTCCTGTCCCCAAGACTATCCATCCTAGTCCTTCTTTGCCGATGACACGATCTCGAACACGTGCTCAAGCTTCTCCCTAATAAGGGACTATTGCTTCTGCTTCTCCGGTTTTGGCCGCTGCTGATCCTCAACCAGAAAGCCACTAGTCTCTTCCTTCTAAAGGAAAACAAGTTGTTGTCGAAGAGTCTAGTGAAGGAGATTCGGACAGCAAAAGTTTAACTTCTTCGTCTAGATATATTATTTCTGATGAAAATGAGATAGAAGGAGAAAATCAAGACGATGATTATGAGGAGGGGGAAGTCAATATCAGTGATGAAGATAACATTATTGTAGAAGATGTTCCTGCCGATGAAGGACATATCATCTCGACCTTCAAAGCTGTTCCTGTAAAGACTTCACTCGTTGCGGGGGAAGAAGAAGATGAACCGCTAGACTATAGGGAATATGGTTATTCACCATGTAAGAGAATCTTTCTATCTTTATTCACTCTTGTTCTTGTCTCCTTTCCTGTCTTACAAATTTTATTTCAGGCGATCATGTTGCAAATACGGAGGTAGATACCACTACTCCCATAGATTTACCTCCCGTTGTACCAAAGGTTTCACTAAGGTTCTCGATGCCTCCATAAGCAGTGGCACATGAAATTGCTTTTCCGGTAGAGTCGACTAACCTACCAACTCCCACCACTGTCGATTCGAGTACCGAAGCTAGGGCTCCATCTTTTGCTGAGATGGTGGAACCTGATCCTTCTACCGTTAGAGAGCTACAACTGTTCGCTGTTTCAATACTAGCAGAAGGTATATCTTTTTCCTCGTTCATACCTTCCATATTACTGCACTTATAGTTTCACTATAACTTTACATCTCTTATTTCTTAATAGGGAACTTACCTCAGAGTGGTGTGGAAAGTTCTAGCTCTATTGGGACCTCATCAAATGTGTTGTCCTTTGAGAAGGTTTCTACATACAAATTAGCATTGATCAGGAACTCCATATTAGCTATTGTCGAGATGTTCAAAGATCCTGATCAATGGTCGGATATGGCTGTCACTTTAGATGTCTTGGATGGTGCTTCCCCGATGGCTAAAGTCAATGTCTCTTCTGTACGCGATGCTCTTCTAAGATTTCATAATTCGATAATTGCCTTGTCATCAGCTGAGGCCGTGATTGTTCCGCCCAAAATTTTGGAATACAAGAAACAGCTCGCGCACTCTAAGGAGAAAGTGTCTCGGATTGTTCCCATTGTCTTTAGCCATGACCAAGAACAACTATCTCTGTGAGAGCAGCTGAAGACTTTTGCTGATAACAAGACGGCTATTCATGATTGTATTACTCTTTTGAAGTAAGAAATCACCCAGTTGGAGAAGCAAAGTCTGGAGGAAGATCTGAACATTGAAAGAGTACAAGAAAAGATACAGTGTAGCCTTCATTCTGTGGACTCTGAAAGATCTGAATTGGCTAAGACTGAAGAACTAATTGTCTCTTTGGAAGAAAAACTAGCTGCTATCCCACATCCTACCAAAATTATTTCGAATGCCAGACTGGAACATGCGGCTACTCAAGTTAATCTTCAAGAAAATTTGCAACAATACTTAGCAGCATTAGACATTACAGGAGAACTATGAGATGTATAAGTTTGATATTTTCTCTTTTTGCTACTATAAATGCTTTCAGAATTGCAAGTTATATAAATATCTCATGATATTCTTGATAATGATGCTCTTGTCTTATTTATGTGATGTTTTGATTGATGCGTTATAATTGATGCATTATGATTCTTCCCCTTTTTTATTTCTTAATATCCTCTTATGACTTGTTAGTAGGGGATTTCCTATATGATTCTTGTCTTAATTGGCGGTGCTAAATTTTAGTTTAGTTAGATGATCACACACAGTTTAAGCACTTGAGTAGTGGAGCCCATGCAGTTTTTTTAGACTCTTGAGTAGTAGAGTCGGATCTCACGTGATGGTCTTTGTAACTCTTAGGAGTTCACTGGACTTCTCACAGCATGGTGATTTCACAAACTGCGATCCATCAGAGGAGCCCAGTGAAGCTACCGAGGCCGTGAACTTGGTTGGATTTACGCACAGGGTTGGCCGCAGTAACTCTCTAGAGTTCATGGGGCTCGCAAGGCGACCTTTGGGGTACCAAATCTAAGGCCACCAGTCCATCAATCAGTAGGTTTGAGCCCTTCCTCATGAGTTAATATTGAAATCAAGCCAGGATCTGTGGGGTCTTACGCATGGTTAGCCTATCTATGGACATGGCTAAAGAGCTCACACTGCAGCCCACGTTTTCTTCATCTGCAAGGTCAGACCCATTTACGGGAGGACATTTTCCTTCATTCCCCGTAACGCTGTTGGAAAGCTATACAGACGGCATTGGTCTCACACATGACTGGCTGTTGAGGACTTTTTGGCCTTTTAGGCTTTTAGTCACTGGCTCCGTCCGCTGCCCGTATGGGTATGCATATGATGGCCTTCATGGGCTTTTTAGGGCCACTGGCTTCTCATTGCTGCCCGAATGGCGAAAGTGATAGGCCTTAAGTATAGTTGGCCATTTTAGGACTTGGCTAGGCTGCCTTAAAAGATAATAGTAGGTGGCCATCGTTATCGCGAGGATGATAGACATCTCTGACTGAGATTGATATGTCACCACTTCTGCTAATATCTTCAACGGTATTCATATGTGTTGTTCATAATATATCAACTTGGTAATGATATCAATTTCAACAGAATTTTGTGGAGCTCACTTGATGTGGCGATGGTTACTTTCTTTTCACAACACTTATTTGACAATACATAGTCTTGATGTGCTCGCAAATTTCTTCCTTATTCATTCATCTGACAATTCATAGCCGTGATCTTGTTTATTCTTGCCCCCTTTTGATACATAAACATTATTCTGATAATATTCTGAATCAAAATCGGTAGTATCTTCAGGGACGATATCTTTTGATGAAGCGAGCATTGACCGGTATACTGATACCTTGTCCATCTTGATCTACGACTCTGTATGCTCCATTGGAGTACACTTCTTTGATTATGTATGGCCCGTCCCATTTAGGCTCGAATTTGCCCCCTGTTCGATGGGTGACTACTATAGGTCTTTTCAGCATTAGCACCATATCCCCTTTTTTGAAAGAGCGATATTTAACTCGTTTATCAAAGGCAGCTGATATTCTTGCCTGATACGATTGCAATCACTGTTGGACTGCCAGACATTTCTCGTCGAGAAAATCCAGTTCTTTCAGCCTTATGTTTGCATTTTCATCATCGGTAATTGACTGATGTACTGCCACTCTGAGTGACGCTACTTGTATTTCAATCGGGATCACTGCTTCTACACCATAAACTAGCCAATACGGTGTTGCTCTTGTTGCTGTCCAATGAGTATTTCTGTATGCCCACAATACTTCTTGTAATCTGTCATTCCAATCACGCTTATTACTTGTCACTGTCTTCTTCCATATCTTGACTATTATTTTGTTAAATGCCTCTGCTAATCCATTGGTCGGTGGATAATAAGTTGTCGAAAATGAATGACGAATACTGAATTTCTGACATAGCTTCTCATGCCTCTGTTTTTGAAAGGGGTGCCATTATCCGTAACAATTTTCTTCAGGATACCGTGGTGGTATATTATTGCATGCCAAATGAAATTAACCACATCTTTCTCCTTAACACTGGGTAATGCGACTGCTTCTGTCCATTTGGAGAATTAATTTGTATCTGCCAAGATATACTTCTTTCCTTTGGACGAAGGTGGATTTATAAGATCGAGGACGTCAAGTCCGCAGGCAGAGAAGGGCCAAGAGGCGACTGACTGATGCAGGTCTTCTGGAGGAATGTGTATAATATCTCCATGAATCTGACAATCATGACACCGTTTTGCATAATTTATCGCGTGTTTGAACATAGCAGGCCAATAATACCCCATTCGATGTATTCAATGGAACAAATTTCGACCAGCTTGATGCGCTCTGCATTCTCCAGAGTGTGCCTCTCGTAACATCTGCCCTGCTTCTTGTTCGTCCAAGCAACGTAGCAGCATTCCATTGTAAGATTTCCTATACAGCACTTCGCTGCATATGATGAATCTGCTTGACCTTTGCTTGATTTGTTGTCTCTGCACTGGGTCTTCTGGCAAAATATTATATTTGAGATAATCTATGAAAGGTTGACACCAATCATCTGTCGTTACCTCCAAACACGATATAGGAAGTGTTTCAACAATTTCATCGATGACTTCTGAAGATGGTAAAAATCTTCTTTCTTCTATAGTTACTTGGAGAGGGCTTCGATTTGGGCAGGACAGAGTTGTTGCCAGGCTGGCCAAAGCATCTGCTCTCACGTTTTCAGATCGCGGTATGTGCTTGATTTCGACATGACAGAATTACTCCAGCAACTGCTGTGCTTTTCGGCATATGATAAAAGTTCTTGCTTTCTTACCTCAAATTCAGTCGTCAATTGATTTATAATTAATTTAAAATCCCCGAAGATATGTAAATTTTTTATCTTCATTTCTTGAGCCATCTCCATTCCGATGATGAGGGCTCTATATTCGGCCTCTGTTGAGGGTCAAATATTGCATATCAGACCCTGGTTATTGTCTGGATTTACGAACTTATACTGTTTAATGGACCCATTTAATCGTGTTTGTGATGCAGGATGTATTTAGGAGCTTGAATTGAAAATGGGTATTAGAAGCATGGTTTTAGCGCTCAAGATTCACCAAGGCAAGGAACGGACTCCATGTGATCAAAATCAGCGGAATTATACGCCAGAGACCCAAGGAAATCAGGAAACTGAAGCTCTAGTGGCCCGAAGGACGTCCAGAATGCAAGAACACAGGGTTCCTGCCATCCGATTGACACGAGACTTTATACGTGGCCTGAACACCCTATATTAACCGTACACGTAAAATTTCAGCTGGTGGATCCCTCTGGAAGTGGCCTAACGGACAGATCAGCCCTCAAAATCATGATTCTAGGCACACTTGATCTCTGGATATGCTTCAATTTTGGTCTCAACCGTTAAACTGAGGTGACAAAGTTGATGAGCGGATTGGATTTCACTCAAACTTTACTTGGACCCCACATGTACACAGGCGTGTACATAACAAGAAATTCACCACCAAGACCGTTTCAATAACTTGCCAAGAAGCGCCGACCGAGGAACTCCTTCAAATCGAAAAGAAAAAAAAAAAAAACAGGGCGTCTTCGCTGACCGACGCTGGCTTCTCCAGTGGGGCCCACTCTTTATCCAAGTCATCAATCGGGACCGTCCATTGTGTAAGGAGGGGAGGTATTCATCTCATCAAGGTGGCATTTTTGCCCCATGTAAGCAATCAGAGAATCTTGGCGGTTAAGCACAGGTCGGACGGTGGAAGAAGAAACCTTGCGGACCACCATGGTTTTGATCCAAAACCGACCCATTCTAAACGGTTTTTCTAGAGGAAAACGTTGGACGGCGTGGATTTTGCAAAATAGGAGTAAAGTGGGGCCTACCAGCATCACAGCGCAATCACGGACGTTGTGTTTTGCAGCAGAGCTGCGGCGATCTCTGTGGGCCACCATCTTGGTTCATTAATCAGATCTGGACCGTTCGTTAGACTCCAAAGGTTCGATTCACCAAGGCCTAGGTGAAAAAATTTCAAAGGATGAGGAAGAATGGTTTTTGATTGTTCAAACGTAAATTGAACGGCAATTCAGAAAATCTTGTGGGCCACATAAAAACAGAGGAAAAATGGTCATTCCTGACCTGTTTCTTGTGCACAATCTAATGGACGGTTTGGATTTATCAAAAAGGGACGTTCGTGGGACTCACCGAGAGAACAGCGCCGACATTGTCGGGCTCTGTTTACGCTAGGCGCGTGAACCCGGCCGATCTGAGCCGTTCTACGATCACAGCAGGGATCGGTCCATCCATCTGGACCATCCAAATCCTTTCTATATTACAACCGATTACCTCTAAAGAGATTAAACGGATCAGATCACTGATCAGCTTCCAGTTTTGCGGATTGCTGAATCTGAGAATGTGAACGTCTTCCGCATATCACTGACCTTCTCAAACTGGGAAACCACGTCTCAGCTGGCTTCCAGCAGCTACAAAAGGGAGAACGTGAGGAGAAAAAAGGGGATCTGATCTGAGGGAGCTTGGACGGCAGCAAGTGAGAAATCGGGTGGAGCAGACAGAGAGAGAAAGTAGAGTAAAAATTCTTTTTATTTGTTTTCTTGTTAAATTCTATTAGTTTTTTTTTTAAGGATGTTTAGCCTCATCATATTCATGAGTGGCTAAACCTCTTAGCTAGGGCTAAGAGGTGAAGCTTGTAGCGTGATGGGAGGCCTCTTTGCTTGTGCCTTTTGTATAGACTGATCTGGTATTGATCTGGGTTTAATTAAGGGAATGTTTTCAGTCTTTAATGGTCTGTTGTGACTGAAATTACAATGGGTCTGCAATGGCTTTGAACATGTTCTTTTCCTCTTTATGTTTATGACGACAGGAAGCCCTGTTGTCCACCATCGTCTCCTGGGCATGGTTGGATGTCAGTACCCTTCCTAACCTTCATGACATGTTGATTGGTTGGTAATTAGATTAATTTTGTTGTTTGCTTTGTCTCATGGGCATAGTTTGGTGATGGAATCCATTCTAATTCATACACTTTTCATCTCTTGAAATCTATATCAATGACAGTTCAGTTAATTTTCCTGATTTGTAATACAGGCATAAGATCTCCCTGATCTCTACAAGTGGATCCTCTGAATCCCTAGTTTCCCTTCTCTGATTTTTCCTAAAGTTTTAGATTAATATTTCATCATTATTCCTCAAATCATAATTGGTTTAGATTTCATCTTAGCCTAGTTCTAGATCTAGTTATTTTTAGATAACGTACAGGTTTCAGTCCCTGTGGATTCGACCTCGGTCTTACCGAGTTATTACTACATTACAACCCTATACTTGGGGAGTGAACAAGTTTTTGGCGCCGTTGCCGGGGACTGACGGCTACGATTTTCTGAAATTAATTGGATTTAGAGTTAGTTTAAGATTAGGATTTTACTAATTTTAATTTTATTTTTTTTGTTTTGATTCATAGAACTAACATATTTCTTATTCTGTAGGTTGTTAGGATAGAACTTCTAATTTGGTAAACTCTTTCTAATTTTCTGGATTTTCTAACTCTTTAGATTTGGTTTACTTCTGAAACTAACTTATTTTGTTTTGTTTTACAGGTCTTTAGCTTAAGGACTCCAAATTGGTAATCTCCTTCCAACCCTCTTTTCTTTCTAGATTCAGATTTTCTTTCTTAGGATTAGGTTTAGAATTTAACCGAGGGTCAATGCAGTGTTTCATGCCCAAGTGGGCCCGTGACGACACTCGACGTCTCTTGACCGAAGGAGGATTAGTTGAGGGTTGATCGTCCATCGCAGATTAGACACCGCTCGAATTCTCCCGAGTTAATTGAGGTTATGGCTGAAAATCAACCTCAAGCACTACCTCAACAGATGGATGAGGAAGTACATGATGAGAATGAGGTGCTTCACACCCCCGCCTCGTACCTTACGAGATTATTTACAATCAAGCGGGGGTGAGCACGCCTCATGCATGATTTTTCCCGAAAACACAGGACATATGGACATCAAGCCAGCTTATCCAACTTCTTCCTAAATTCCATGGGCTTGAATCGAAAGTCCATACTTACATTTGAAAGAGTTCGATGAGATTATAGCCACCTTATACTTTCCCAATGTATCCGAGGATACAATCAGTGAAACTCTTTCCTTTTTCCTTGAAAGAGAAGGCTAAGACGTGGTTACATTCATCGCGTCCTAGATCCATTGGCACATGGAATGATTTGCGCAGAGGAATTCATAAAGAAATTTTTCCCACACCATAAAACGATTACCCTCGGAAAGCAATCATGAACTTCGCCCAAAAGGAAGATGAAACATTCTACCAATGTTGGGAAAGGTTCAAGGATCTTGTCGGTTCATGCCCACAACACGGTTTTGAAATGTGGCGCATTACAAATTTCTTCTATGATGGATGACATCTTCCATGCGCCAATTGGTCGAGACAATGTGTAATGGAGAATTCATGAATAAAGAGGTCGACGAGCTATGGGATTACCTCGATAGACTTGCCGAGAATGCACAATCATGGGACCATTACCCAAAATCAAACACCACGCCTAGCCAACTCAATCTAAGGAGAAAGGTGGAGTATATCTCCGAAAGAAGAGGATGATGTAAATTTTAAAGTGACTAATCTCACTCGAAGAGTCGAGGCCATGGAAGGAAAGAAGGAGAAGGTTAATGAAATTGTTTGCGGCATCTGTGATTGCAACATTCACACAACTGAAAATTGTCCTACCATATCTGCCTTTCGAGGAGTGTTGAATGAGCAAGCTAATGTCGTAAATAACTATCAAAGACCTTTCAATGGATCTACCTCCAATACATACAATCCTGGTTGGAGAAATCATCCAAATTTTAGTTGGAGGAATGGACAAACTGCTACCCCTCAAAGTTTCTTCAATCAAAATCCAAATCAGGGGAAACCTCAAGAAGAACCGGTTCAAAACCCCATACAAGAGCTGACTCAGGCAGTGCGTGGACTTACAGACTTTATGCAGAAAATAGATTCACGTATGACGGTTATAGAAAAGGGGATGCTTCTGCGCACAACCGCTCCCCAATCCTAAACCGTAATACGAGATAAATGATCCCACTCTTCAAATCAAATGGGACACGCTTAAATCCATCACCACTCTTAGGAGTGGGAAGATCATTGATAAAACCCTTCCTTAGGCCCAAAAGCCTCAAGAACCGAAGAGGACAAGAATGATGGATCTCGTGATGTCCCACAAAATTTAGAACCGAACTTCTAGAGAAGCCGCTTGCTCCATTCCCCCAACGGTTGGTTGCACCAAAACGTCTTTCTAACTCTCGGATATTCTGAGGTGTTGAAACAAGTGAAAGTCAATATTCCTCTACTTGATGTCGTAAAATGATTCCTTCATATGCAAAATTTCAAAAGACCTATGTACGACCAAAAGACTACAGAGAGTATTCAAAAGAAGATTTTCTTAATCGAGAAAGTGAGTGCCATCTTGAAGCAAGACGTGCATCAGAAATTCAAGGATCCCGTGAGCCCAACCATATCATGTGTAATCGGGAACCATCGAATTGATCACGCACTTCTTGACTTGGGAGCGAGCGTCAATCTAATCCCCTACTCGGTATACAAACAGTTAGGATTGGGTGAGTTAAAACCTACCCTAACCACACTACAACTTGCCGATCGAACTGTTCGTGTACCAAGAGGGATTATTGAGGATGTGTTAGTCCAAGTTGATAGATTTTACTACCCTGTAGATTTTATCATCTTGGACACCGAACTCATCAACAACATAAGTACTCAGATTCCCGTCATTCTTGGTCGCCCATTCCTTGCCACGTCAAATGCAATCATCAATTGCAGGAATGGTGTCATGACTATGTCTTTTGGAAATTTGACATTGGAGTCAAATATCTTTTTCAATAACGGCGAAGAACGTTGAGGATGATGACGATGTCCACGACATTAACATGATCGATACTTTCATGGAAGATAGGACACCCTTACCTTATCCTCTCGATCCTCTAGAGACGTGCTCGGCCCACTCCCATGAGTTTGATGATGATATGATTAGGGAGGCGTGTGCCTTGCTTGATCTTGCCGACTTGAAGTTAATCGGTGGAGGCCACAATTTGAAGAATTGCCACAACCGATGTAGTGCCTCTACCGTCTAACCTCAAGGCACCGAAGCTTGACCTAAAACCTTTGCCCTCGATTTGAAATATGCCTATTTAGGTCAAGATGAGACATACCCGGTGGTGATCTCTGCCCACCTGGAGAAAGAACAGGAGAGTATGCTCATATCTACTCTCATTGAGCATAAAGGAGCCCTAGGATGGACGATAGCGGACCTCAAGGGAATCGACTCCTCGATTTGTACTCACCACATATATCTTGAGGAAAATGCAAAAACCGCTCGGCAACCACAACGTAGACTAAATCCAAACATGAAGGAAGTGGTCAAGGCCGAGGTTCTCAAACTATTGGATGTGGGTATCATATACCCTATATCTGATAGTCAATGGGTGAGTCCAACTCAGGTGGTTCCTAAGAAGTCTGGAATCACCATCGTAGCCAATGCGAATAATGAACTCGTGCCAACTAGAGTCACTACTGGTTGGAGAATGTGCATTGACTACGAAAGTTGAATACCGTCACAAGGAAGGATCACTTTCCTCTTGCCCTTCATCGATCAAATCTTGGAAAGGCTAGTTTGGTCATTCCTATTATCAAGTTTCCTTGACGGGTATTCGGGATACAATCGATTGAAATCGCCCACGAGGACCAGAAAGACCACATTTACATGTCCCTACGGCACTTTGCTTACCGAAGGATGCCATTTGGACTATGTAATGCCCCCCTTCAGCGATGTATGTTGAGTATCTTTTCTGATATGGTGGGGCAATATCTTGAGGTCTTCATGGACGATTTCTCTGTCTATGGTTCATCTTTCAGCAAGTGCTTGGAAAGTCTCAAATGTGTGCTGAAAAGATGTGAAGAAAAGAACCTGGTACTTAATTGGGAGAAGTGCCATTTCATGGTTCATAAGGGAATTGTCCTTGGACATATCATCTCGTCCAAGGGAATTGAGGTAGATAAGGCAAAAATCGATCTGATCTCTAACCTACCTCCACCCAAGAACATCGAGAAGGGCGATCCTTCTTAGGACAATGCAGGATTTTACAGGCGATTCATAAAGGACTTTAGTCTCCTCTCTCGTCCTTTATGTAATCTTCTTCAAAAGGATGTTCCATACGAGTGGGTCGAGCAATGCCGGGAAGCTTTCACCAAGCTAAAGGCATGTTAACCACACACCCATCATGCGACCACCCGACCGGAGCCTTCCTTTTGAGCTTATGTGCGACGCCTCTGATTATGCTCTTGGAGCGGTTCTAGGCCGAGAAAAAGATAAGAGGCCCTACGTCATCCATTATGCGAGTAGGACTTTAAATCCCGCCCAAGTGAACTACTCGACTACGGAAAAAGAACTCTTAGCCGTAGTGTTCGCCTTGGACAAATTTAGGTCTTACGATCGGATCCAAGATCATTATCTATACGGATCATGCGGCCGAAGTATCTTCTTTCTAAGAATGATTCTAAGCCCCGCTTGATACGATGGATCCTTCTACTCCAAGAATTTGATTTGGAAATTAAAGATAAAAAGGAGTAGAGAACGTAGTGGCCGATCACCTTTCTCGCCTTAATACCTCTGATTCCCTTGAGGCGACCCATATCAATGACATGTTCCCGATGAACAACTGCTTCGAGTCTCCCATTCACCTTGGTTCGCCGATATTGCTAATTATCTTGCTACGGGTTCCATACCGACACATTGGGTATCACAAGAAGATAAGAAGAAATTTTTCACCGAGGTGCGCAAATTCTTCCTGGGATGATCCATACTTGTTTAAATATTGCCCACCAAATCTTGAGGAGATGTGTGCCGACGATGAGCATCGAGTGTCATCTCCTTTTGTCACTCACGGCCCGTGGTGGTCACTTTTCTGCAAAAAGACCACGGCCAAGATTCTGCAGCAGTGGCTTCTATTGGCCCACTATGTTCGGGGACACTCATGAGTTTTGCAAAAGCTTGTGAGCGTTGTCGAAATTGGGAGCATTGTCCGTCGAAATATGATGCCCTTGAACCCCATTCTTATCATAGAGGCATTTGATTGCTGGGGCATCGATTTCATGGGGCCATTCCCCCAATCCTTTGAGAATTTATATATTTTGCTTGCCGTAGACTATGTCACTAAATGGGTCGAAGCGATTCCATGTCGGAATAATGACCATCGCACGGTCATTAAATTCCTAAAAGAGAACATCCTTTCCCGATTCGGAACGCCTTGAGCCATCATTAGTGATGGGGGCTCACACTTTTGTAATAGGCCATTCGAGAGTTTAATGAAGAAATACGGTATCTCTCATAAGGTGAGCACCCCATACCACCCACAGACAAGTGGGCAAGCTGAGATTTCTAATAGGGAGATCAAACACATTTTGGAGAAAACGGTTAACCCTGACCGTAAGGATTGGTCAATTCGATTGACCGATGCCTTATGGGCGTACCGTACTGCTTTTAAAACTCCTATTGGAATGTCTCCCTTTAGACTCGTCTATGGGAAGGCTTGCCACTTACCTGTAGAGTTGGAACATAGAGCCTACTGGGCAATCAAAAATTTAAATTTCAATCTGAACAACGCTGGCTCGCTACGCAAACTTCAGTTGAATGAACTTGAAGAAATTCGGAACGACGCGTACGAGAATTCGAGAATTTACAAGGAGAGGATGAAGGCGTTTCATGACCAACATATTCTACGAAAATCATTCACGCCAGGCCAGAAAGTCCTTTTGTATAATTCTCGATTACATCTCTTTCCGGGTAAGCTTCGATCTCGTTGGACCGGCCCTTACATTGTTGTTACTGCTTATCCTCATGGGGCCGTCGAGATAAGAGATCCCGACAATGGCAAGGAGTTTAAAGTAAATGGACATCGCTTAAAGCCATTTGTTGAGAAATTTGATTCAGAGGACATGTCCATGCCTCTGACTGATCCTGTTTACCAGGACTGATCTCCTAGTCTAATGGAGGTATAGGTAGGTTTATCGCTTTCATAGGATTATGGTAGTTTCTTTGGTTTGGCTGAAGACGTTAAACTTAGCGCTCCTGGGAGGCAACCCAGCTTTTCCATTTATTTCATTTTCCTAGATAGTTCAATGTTTGTGGGTAACATTACTGCAAACCCTCACGAGACTACAACTCGTCCACTAGGGGCAACCTAGGGGTTTAAAGGCTTGTTGCATATGCTAAATGCAATCGAGAGCACCTGCGAAAGTGGTATAGATAGGATTTTATTTCTTGTTATTTTTTGTGTTGCTTTTTCTTTCGTGCTCACCCGCTCTCATGTTGAGATCTCTTGGAAAGTCTCTCACGATTCATCATTCAGGTACTATCTTCCCATCACTTCTCTTTTACTTTCGTTGTCCCGTCTGCATTCCATGCTAATATCTTTTACATTGAGGACAATGTAGATTTTAGGTTGGGGGTGGGAGATTAGGTAACCTAATCAGTGTTTTTCTTGGTCTTGAGCAAAATTTGTGAAAATTTTTAAATTTTTTTCTGGAAATTCTTGTGAATTTGAAGTGATTTTGACGACCATCTTGGATTTATCATGTTAAGATACGTATTTTTGGTAATTCATTACTTTTGGATTCGATTATCTGTAGATTTCACAGTTAAGTTTGAATTGTTAATCCATGATGAGAAGTTGTAAACATTGATTGAGTCATGATTTCACATACCACATCTCACTTACACATTGAGATTTCAGTTTGATATTGAATGATTAATTTGGTAATCACTGAGCATGAAAGAAACCAGCCTAAAAGATTTGTCCATCAGGGTATAAAAAAGAGTTGCACCATGGGTTTGCTCCCTATAGGTGTGAATTCGATTTTTCATGATTAACAATTGAAAAGAGTTGGGCAACTAGTTTCACCATAGGTTTGCTCCCTATAAGTGAAAATTTGATTCCCATCTGGACATATATAAAAAAAAAAAAAAAAAAAAAAAAAAAAAAAACTAGAAAATGAAAGAATGATCTGTGAGGCAAAGTTCTGGTTTAGGTGATGGTAGTTATGAATTTTTTGATTGATTACCAATGATATCATGAAATTGACAATTTGATCTCTTAATGATGATAGGCTGAGATTTCACTATACAACCATGGAACTCAATGTTTAAAATTATTCTAGTTTATGGATTAATATTTGAACTTGATTATGAAATTCACCGTGCATGAGAGGCCAGGAGAAATTGATAATCAACATTCATGAATCTTAAGATTTCTCATATCTGGAATGTTTTTCAAAATATCACTCGGCTTCACAAGAATTATCTCGTAATTCTCAACTTAATTTTCGCATATTTTGCTCGGGACTAGCAAAATGCTGGTTGGGGGTTGTGTTGAGGGTCAAATATTGCATATCAGACCCTGGTTATTGTCTGGATTTACGAACTTATACTGTTTAATGGACCCATTTAATCGTGTTTGTGATGCAGGATGTATTTAGGAGCTTGAATTGAAAATGGGTATTAGAAGCATGGTTTTAGCGCTCAAGATTCACCAAGGCAAGGAACGGACTCCATGTGATCAAAATCAGCGGAATTATACGCCAGAGACCCAAGGAAATCAGGAAACTGAAGCTCTAGTGGCCCGAAGGACGTCCAGAATGCAAGAACACAGGGTTCCTGCCATCCGATTGACACGAGACTTTATACGTGGCCTGAACACCCTATATTAACCGTACACGTAAAATTTCAGCTGGTGGATCCCTCTGGAAGTGGCCTAACGGACAGATCAGCCCTCAAAATCATGATTCTAGGCACACTTGATCTCTGGATATGCTTCAATTTTAGTCTCAACCGTTAAACTGAGGTGACAAAGTTGATGAGCGGATTGGATTTCACTCAAACTTTACGGTGGACCCCACATGTACACAGGCGTGTACATAACAAGAAATTCACCAGCCGCGCACCGGTCTTCAATAACTCGGTCAGCAAGCGCTGACCGAGGAACTCCTTCAAATCGAAAAGAAAGAAAAAAAAAAAACAGGGCGTCTTCGCTGACCGACGCTGGCTTCTCCAGTGGGGCCCACTCTTTATCCAAGTCATCAATTAGGACCGTCCATTGTGTAAGGAGGGGAGGTATTCATCTCATCAAGGTGGCATTTTTGCCCCATGTAAGCAATCAGAGAATCTTGGCGGTTAAGCACAGGTCGGACGGTGGAAGAAGAAACCTTGCGGACCACCATGGTTTTGATCCAAAACCGACCCATTCTAAACGGTTTTTCTAGAGGAAAACGTTGGACGGCGTGGATTTTGCAAAACAGGAGTAAAGTGGGGCCTACCAGCATCACAGCGCAATCACGGACATTGTGTTTTGCAGCAGAGCTGCGGTCGATCTCTGTGGGCCACCATCTTGGTTCATTAATCAGATCTGGACCGTTCGTTAGACTCCAAAGGTTCGATTCACCAAGGCCTAGGTGAAAAAATTTCAAAGGATGAGGAAGAATGGTTTTTGATTGTTCAAACGTAAATTGAACGGCAATTCAGAAAATCTTGTGGGCCACATAAAAACAGAGGAAAAATGGTCATTCTTGACCTGTTTCTTGTGCACAATCTAATGGACGGTTTGGATTTATCAAAAAGGGACGTTCGTGGACTCACCGAGAGAACAGCGCCGACATTGTCGGGCTCTGTTTACGCTGGCGCGTGCACCCGGCCGATCTGAGCCGTTCTACGATCACAGCAGGGATCGGTCCATCCATCTGGACCATCCAAATCCTTTCTATATTACAACCGATTACCTCTAAAGAGATTAAACGGATCAGATCACTGATCAGCTTCCAGTTTTGTGGATTGCTGAATCTGAGAATGTGAACGTCTTCCGCATATCACTGACCTTCTCAAACTGGGAAACCACGTCTCAGCTGGCTTCCAGCAGCTACAAAAGGGAGAACGTGAGGAGAAAAAAAGGGGATCGGATCTGAGGGAGCTTGGACGGCAGCAAGTGAGAAATCGGGTGGAGCAGACAGAGAGAGAAAGTAGAGTAAAAATTCTTTTTATTTGTTTTCTTGTTAAATTCTATTAGTTTTTTTTTAAGGATGTTTAGCCTCATCATATTCATGAGTGGCTAAACCTCTTAGCTAGGGCTAAGAGGTGAAGCTTGTAGCGTGATGGGAGGCCTCTTTGCTTGTGCCTTTTGTATAGACTGATCTGGTATTGATCTGGGTTTAATTAAGGGAATGTTTTCAGTCTTTAATGGTCTGTTGTGACTGAAATTACAATGGGTCTGCAATGGCTTTGAACATGTTCTTTTCCTCTTTATGTTTATGACGACAGGAAGCCCTGTTGTCCACCATCGTCTCTTGGGCATGGTTGGATGTCGCACCCTTCCTAACCTTCATGACATGTTGATTGGTTGGTAATTAGATTAATTTTGTTGTTTGCTTTGTCTCATGGGCATAGTTTGGTGATGGAATCCATTCTAATTCATACACTTTTCATCTCTTGAAATCTATATCAATGACAGTTCAGTTAATTTTCCTGATTTGTAATACAAGTATAAGATCTCCCTGATCTCTACAAGTGGATCCTCTGAATCCCTAGTTTCCCTTCTCTGATTTTTCCTAAAGTTTTAGATTAATATTTCATCATTATTCCTCAAATCATAATTGGTTTAGATTTCATCTTAGCCTAGTTCTAGATCTAGTTATTTTTAGATAACGTACAGGTTTCAGTCCCTGTGGATTTGACCTCGGTCTTACCGAGTTATTACTACATCATAACCCTATACTTGGGGCGTGAACAGCCTCATTGTTTATGCAGGTAGTACCCAATGTGGAGTAAGGTAATAAGTCACCTTGAGGAGTAATGAATATCACTCCTGCCCTTACTCCTGATGCTCGAGAAGTGCCATCAAAATACATCTGCCATGGGCTTTGCGACTCGACCAACATAACCTGTTCATCGAGAAAATCATCACTGATAGTCTCACACTCTACCACAGGGTGTGCTACAAGGAAGTCTGCCGCTGCTTGCCCCTTTACTGCTTTTGCCGGCTCATACGCAATATTGTAATCCGACAGTAGCAGCATCCATTTGGCCAATCTCGAAGATAACATTTCTTGTCATCAAGAACTTTATCAGATCTGCTCTTGAGATCAAAGTTACGTCATTGGAGAGATAATAATGTCTTAATTTCTGTACCGCAAATATCAGTGCCAGACATTCTTTCTCAATTGGAGAGTAGTTGTATTCCATGCCCATCAGAGTTCTGCTTAGATAATAAAGAGCGGTTTCTTTCCCGAATTCATTCACTGTGCCAACAAAGCCCCTAAAGAATTCTCGGCTGCAGATATATACAAAATAAGCAACTTCCCTTTTATCGGAGCTGTCAATACCAGCGGCTGTTTCAGCAATTCTTTTATTGAATCAAACGCATTCTGAGAGGCTTGGTCCCATACAAATTTTATGCCTTTCTTCATCAAATGGGAAAATGGCTGACATCTTCCTACCAGATTCAAAATGAAATGGTGAATATACGTCAACTTTCCTTGCAAACTTTTCAATTCTTTTAATGTCTTCAGTGGCAACATATTTTGAATGGCTTTAACATTCCCTGGATTGATCTCGATGCCCCTATGTCGGATAACGAAACCAAGAAATTTTCCTGAAGACACCCCAAATGCGCATTTAGCCGGATTCATCTTTAGCTATTTCTTTCTGAGCCGACAAAAAATTGATGCCAAATGTTCGTGATGTTCCTGATGATCTCCTGACCTGACTACCAAGTCATTGACATAACACTCGACATGTTTATGCATCATGTCTTGGAAGATATTCTGTACTGCCCTCTGATATGTTACTTCGACATTCTTGAGACTAAATGACATAACTTTATAATAATAAATCCCCAGTGAAGTTCTAAATGCTATCACTTCTTCATCTTCAAGTGCCATCCCAATTTAATTATACCCTGCATAACCGTTTATGAAGGACATGATAGCATACTGAGTTGTACTGTAGATTAGTAATTCGGTTATCAGGAGAGGAAAATCATCTTTCGGGCAGGCTTCATTCAAATCTCTGAAGTCAACGCACACCCTGACTTGTCCGCTTTTCTTCTTTACTGGGACAATATTCGATATCCACTTGGGATACTTGACCTCTCTGATAAACCCAACTTTTATCAACTTATTCACTTCTTCATCAATTAGGGGAACCAAGTCCGGGTGAAATCGCCTTTGCGCTTATTTAACTGGCCTTTTCTCCTTAGAAATATTTAATCGGTGCATCGCTACGGAAGGCTCCAAACCTGGCATCTCCGCATACGTCCAAGCGAAGACGTCTTTATTTTCTTTGAGAAACTGGACGTATTTCTCAGACTTTTGTTCAGAAAGACCTGCACTGATGAATGTGTTCCTCGGCTCTTCTTCCGTACCCAGGTTTATTTCTCGCAGATTGTCTATCATCGGTTGCCCCCGTCTTCCATTTGCTTTGGACCATTTCAGGATGCTCAACTATTGTAAAATCCTCCTTCGATAACTGCTCAGTTGTAACCATGTTCACTGATAATTCTATTCCCAATCCTTGGCATTTTCCTCGCTTTTGCTGACCAACTCTAATAGGAATTTGAATTCCTCTCCCATGATTTAAGCCGGTGGGTTCTTCACAATCGAAACCCATGTTTCTCATGATTTTCTTGCTTGCTAGGCTATATCTTTTGAGATCTTGCGGTGTCAGCCTACCGCAATACATATTATTCTTGGTCTCTTCTCTTACCTTTGCTTCCACTAAGGCGTAAAACTCTATTGGTTCTAGGTATCTCATGCTAGCCCTGACCTGAAATCTTCCTGAAGTGGCTGAAAATAGCTTATTTCTTTCAACATACAGCAATGGCACTGTAAATTAGACTGCAAAATTTTCAACTGTTCAGGTGATAACAGGGTTAATGGCGGTTGCCCTGGTTGTCTCAGATGTTTCGATACAAAATAGAATTTCTTTTTTACTTTTACAGCCCTGGATGATCCCGCCTTTTCTGTTTCTTCTTTCATCACTTTTACTTGAATGTCCTTTAGGACTCTGCTTTCGTTATTCTTTCTTTCTTCTTTAGTAAACCCTTTATAATAACTAGCATCTGCAAAGAAGGACTCGGCCTCTGTATAGGGCTTCGCATTGGTCATTACTGTATCCCACCTTTACAGTATCCCACCTTTACAGTATTTGAAGCATTGATGCAGAGTAGAGGGTACGATGCTATACTAATGTATCCATGGCCTTCCTAGGAGAAGATTGTATATTGTCATTGCATTTATAATATGCATACAACATCAGTAGTCAGATCCCCTATCTCTAGCGTCATTGTAATTTTACCAAGTGCATGCTGCCCATCTTGATTAAATCCCTGTATCATCATTCCACTAGGGCGTAGATCAGAACGACGATAACCCAGTTTACTCAACATCGAGAGTGGTAAGAGGTTCACCGCAGATCCATTATCTATTATAATCTGTTTAGCCTTCTTTCCACGGATATGGCCTTCTATCAATAGCGGCTTGTTATGCCCTGCATCGCAGATCAGATCATCATCCAAGAAGGAAACGACTGGTAGGCAGTTCCCTTGCTCATTGTACTCTTCATGTTCCATCTCTGTCAGTAAGGTTTCCTTGATATCATGGTTGGACAATGCTTGAACCAAGCTTTGCCGAAATTCCTTTAACAACTTAAGCGCATCATAGACACTTAATCGAGCCAATATGCCCTTCAAATGACTTACTACATCATAGGTCACTTTCGCCGTCTCACTCTTCTTTTCTTTCTCGTCATCATCGTTCTACTTTTCAATGACTTCTTTTCTTATAATCCTTGTTTTCTGCTTCATAGGGCTTATTATCTTCTTTCCCGATCGCAACGTGATCACCGCTACAATCTTTGTCGTCTTATGGTCCTCTTTCTCTTCCATTTCTTGGGCCTTTTCCTGGATCATGAGCATGTTTACTATCGCCATCATACCTCGTTCTTTTTGTTTTGTAATGACTATTTCACCCCTGTCTATCATTCGTTGTATTATGCATTTCAACGTATAGCAATTCTCCGTCGGATGTCCTACCAGACGATGATAACGGTAAAAACCTCTCTCTAGTTTTTGTCATATCTTCGGGGCACTTGGGTTCTGGTAATTCTATCATACCGGCTTTCAGTAGTTGGTTCATCATAAGAACAACATCTTCCATATCTTCGGGCCTTTTTCCATTGTATCTGTTTCTTGGATGATTCGATTCTTCTCTCTGTTCCGGCCTCTTATCTCTTGGGTCTCTTGTATCTTTGTTTCTCTTTTCGTGATCGACGGTATTTACGGCCATCCTGTTGGGTGTCCTCCTGGCTGTCTCATAGTGAAACGCTGACATTTTTCGAGTCATCAACTCTAGAGCATGAGCCTTAGTGGCTAGGTCATGGAAAGTTCTGATATCGGTGTTGGTGAGTCCAAACGCGATTCCCGTTTCAATAGAGTTCAGACACATCTTGACCTATTCTTTTTCTTCTGGCAGCTGCCTGCACGAGGCTCCCAATGCCTTCCATCTGTCTATGAACTTTTCTACTGGTTCGCTTTCTCTTTGCCACACTGAAGCTAATTTTGTAATACTAACATCACACTCTAAAGAGAAGAAGTTTAACATAAAGGCGTCCTGCATTTATTCCCAAGTACATATCAATCCTGGGGCCAAGCTAGAATACCATCGGAATGCTTTGTTTGTTAGGGATGATCCGAACAGTCGCAAGCAATATTGTGGTATCGTAGAAAAATTCCCCATACTAGTAATGAAGTGCATCAAGTGTTCCTTCGGTGATCCTTCCCAATTAAACTTCTGAAAATCTTGGTGTTTGAAGTTGGCTGGGAATGAGATGTCTTCTACCTCTCTTGGATACGACGTTCGGTATCTGAAACGGATAGTATTTTCACGCTCTCTCTCCACTCTGACAGCTTCTTTGACGACTTGCCTTACCTCGTCTTGTGTCATGGTTCTTGCTGATCCCGCTCCCTGTGGTAAAAAGCCTTCGGGTTGGTTTTCTAGTCCATTCGTTGTGGCCATCGTTGGGGGAGCCACTATCTAGGCTACATTGTGTGCGAGAGTTACTAAGGCTTCTCTGAAGTTTCTACACTCTTCCATTAATGCCCTTTGAGCTTCTGCTATTTCATTCATACGATCTTTTGTAGTCGGCATACTTTCCTGGTTCGTTCCGGCCATATGTACCACGGCTTCCCGACTCCTCGATAAAGCTATAGTTGGAGTGGTGTGGGAATATGTCAATGTAATAAGACTTACGAAGAGATGGGAGGATGGAGTTTCATTCGACTTCTTTACTCTCCCATGATCATTGATCGATTGGGGCAATTCGGGCGTTGGTGACCTTACTAGTAATGCCTTACCTTTCCACTCTTTCATCCATTTGACTCTTGGGCCGACCAAAGCCGGGAAGTTGTGCGATGTTAACTGTGGAACTATTTTCCTGAGAGGGGCGAGTTCAGGATTCCTTCTAGCTGCATTACGCGTTATCGGCCCTCTAACTTTTGGCAAAGGTGGATTCATTCTAGGGCTTCTTATATTCCGTGCTCTCGTCCTGCGAGACATCACAATTGTCTAGCCTTTGTCTCCCTCCAGCGATTAAGGTGAAGCAGATACAACCCCAGCTATCGCTTCGGTTAAGTTACTTTTACTTGTAGGAAGTTGAACCATGTGTTAGTTCGGTGCGTATTCTATCATGAATCCGGTCAGAGTGAAACGAAAGCTCACTTTCCTTGCAGAAATTACCATTGGTTGTAATTTGTAGTAGGATTCAGAAACCTTCAGTTATAAAATATAATTATAATTAGTACTTGAAGAATCGAATAATCTATCTTAGAGATGAAGGGGGGATGTTCCCACTGAGAGTCGCCATTTTGGCGTCGAAGGACACCAAACTATAATGAAAATTCTATAATACTCTCAATGTTAGTATCAAAATAATAAATAATATCCCCAACAGAGTCACCATTTTGTTTCGAACAAGAAACAAATGCATTTTGATTTTGGGAAATTATCTTATTCGAACATAACAAAGAGAATATTTAAGGAACAATCATTGTATTATTAATACTGAGTTCTTTCACATCCCTTAATATCCCTTGATTCTAAAATAGATCATTTGAAATACATAAATTGAAATTAATCAAATTCAAATGTCGAATCTCGAATTTGGCAGCATTTTGACAGTTGCTTCAGTCACTCCTTAGGAGGAATGTTGTGTTGATTAACTTCTCCCTTTTTAAGCTTGTCCTTTACGTAAAGGAGAGCTTGGAGCAGTGAAGATTGAACTAGACGATTTCAGTAATATCTTGACTTCTTTTATGACTGGCCACATAGTGACCTAGTTGCGCGACCCGCGCAACCACTCTTACCTCTCTTCTCACCTTCAGTCTTCCTTCAGGGCTCTGCTCCTCTTCTAAAATTCTTCTTCTTCTTCCAAATGAGAGGGAGAGTGGGGTATTTATAGGCCTTCACACGTATCAACCCTCGATCTTTATGCCATGGGGCCCACTTTGCATTAGATCTGACCATTCATCAAAATTGTTATCTGCCCTCAATTGTGCAACCCGCGCAACAATGAAATTGGTTGTGCGAGTAGCGCAACGATGTAAACAGTTGCTCGATCTGTACAATGGATGAAGTCCTTCACGCAGTTCAAATAACACGTTAGGTTAATTGCGCGACCCGTGCAACGACTACTAGTTGCTCGACCCGCGCAACTGCCAAATAAAGCTCTTAGATCTTCTTCTTTCTCATTTCTTCACTCCCTGTCTAGTTTCTGATCTTCAATCTTTCTTCATGATTTTTATGCTTTAACAGCCTCAACAATCGGAATCGGCCTCAATAATCAACCTTGACAATCGGAATCGGCCTAAGGGAAGGTCACGATGTGGACATTTAACCATCATCGCCCACCAATGTGGACATTAACCATCATTGCTCCCAAGGAGTGGTCATATAGAGCCAAACATACAGTGGACCCAGGCATTACACAGGGGCCTAATATACATCATCATGGGCCTCACTCAAGGGCCCCAAATACATCAAATGGGCTGAATCAAATGGGTCATATCAAATGGACCGAATCATATGGACCAAGTCAAATGGGTCATATCAAATGGGCCGAATGAAATGGGCTGAATCATATGGGCTAAATCATATGGGCCAAATCAAATGGGCCGAATCATATGGGCCAAATCAAATGGACCAAATCATATGGACCGAATCAAATGGACCGATATAAATGGGCTGAATCAAATGGGCCAAATCAAATGGGCCGAATCACATGGGCCGAATCAAATGGGCCAAATTAAATGGGCTGAATTAAATGGGCCATATCACTACACCATTCATCTAATTTTAGAGATCAATTAGAGTATTATTTAAAATTATATCATATCAAATGATCATCTGGACCATACCACAAATAATAGTGGTGATAATGATTTCCACCCTTAAATTACCAGGGCCCACCATAACGTTTATTTTCCATCCAATCTGTTCATATGGTCATAAAGACCTGGTTTAAGAGGAAAAATAAATATCATTTTGATCCAAAACTTCTTTGAACACCAAACAGCTTTAATGGTGGACGTTCAATCTCCATTGATTTCTGCAGTGTGGTCCAAGACAGTTGGATACAACATATACTTCACAGCGTGGGCCACTGTCTAGCTATCTGGATGGTGGAATAAAACACATACATCATGGTGAGGCCCACCGTCTAGCCATCTGGACGGTGTGAACCACACGTATACATCAAGGTGCAGTCCCACTGAGATGTATTTTGAGATCCAACCTATTCATAAGTTAACATAGAGATAGATGAAGTGAAGAAAAAAAATATATCGACTTGATGGAAACTACCGTGGCCCTTAAGAAGTTTTGAACGGTGGATGTCACTGTTCCCACTATTTTCAATGGTGGGATCTGCTTGAACTTTAGGTCTGCCTCATTCTCTTTGTAATACCACAAGACGATCTCTAAAAAAAGGTTGGACGGTATGGATTACAGTACATGCATCATGGTGGTTCCCACCTTCCAAGGTTTGGACGGTGTGGATCCACACGGATGGACGGATGGAGAGGATTTATGGAGAGGATTTCACATACATCACGATGACCTTAGAGCTTCCTGCTACGTGTGTAGCAGTTGCTGGCCCACTCGTCCATTAGATGGATGGTGTGGATTACCAAAGATGGACGGTGGATATGAAACACTCCTGGTGGGTCCCATCCAGATGGACGTATGGCGTGGATGGGATCTATACACCAGCTGGGTCCCACATTCTGGACCGTCAGACCATCCAGACCATATAAAACATGGGTGGGTCCACGCACGTCCAAATGGACAGTGATGATAAACACATGCATCAGGTCAACCCACATCCAGAGATGAACGGCATGAATAAAACCCATACTTCAGGTGGGGTCCACATCCATGCAATGGACGGTCATGGATAGAACAAATACATCGGAGGCCCCATGTCCATACAATGGATGACGTGGATATACATCATTGTGGGTCCAGCACCGTCCACAAGCTGCTGGACTGTGTGGATTCAACACACACATCTGGTGGGCCCCATTCTCAGCATCGTCCATCAAGGTGGACCATTGCACAAGGAAACAGAGAGAGAGAGAGAGAGAGAGAGAGAGAGAGAGAGAGAGAGAGAGAGAGAGAGAGAGAGAGAGAGAGAGAGAGAGAGAGGGACCCTACCACTATGGGCCCTCCCAATACTATGCATACATCAAGTGGGTCCCAAATCATGTGGACCCTGCATCAAAATTAAATGAAATGAACACCCACCGTTAGATCTTGGACTCTTCCTTCCACCGATGCGATCTAGAGCTCCAAGGGCGCATTTTCAATGGTTGAGATGATCTTTGGATGATGGAGATGAGAGGTAGGAAGGTGGGCCACACCAAGCTTTCTCTCATGGAGGCGGACGTTGGATTGCTCTCATGGAGCTTGGGAGAAAAATGAGAGAGAGAGAGAGGCGATGTGAGTGATGGAGTGATGGGGAGAGGGATGGGTGAAGTGATGTGTACTTGACATATAAGGGTGTGTTAGAGAAAGAGTTGACTTTGGGGGGTTGCTTGTACTTGACATGATGTATACTTGATTGATGTGACATTTCGTAAAGATTCTCTCAGAATTGCAAACGTGCAGCATTTTCCTTGAACTGAACATTGGACCACATCTCTTGGCCTGGGTATCGCCTCGGCGCGTGAGACGTAGCGTTGGAACAGCAGCGACGGTGTGGTCGCAAGGGTACAAGTCTTAGGTCGAGCCGACTCTGATATATGGGACACGACTCAGGATCGCACACAAACACCGATAACAGATCGCGGGTCGCCGGAATTCGACCGAGAGAACCATAGAAGCTCACGGAACAGTACAGACTAGGATGCGGGTCTCACATAATGTCTCGACCAACCTTCATCTGTGAAGATTAAAATTATTCAACAATTAGAGCTCTCTAATCATCATCACTTACCTCAACCTGACAAATTCCTCAGTTAATTCCCTCTGAAAAACTAAGGGTAATGACTTCCTTTAAATAATCACCACTCTCTCTCTCTTTAAATCCTTGGATGATTTGAAGCCCAGATACCAATTGTGCCATTTCATTAGCAACAGTAATATTTTCTTAAGTTATATGTTTTAACTCGACTTCATCAAATCTTCTTAGCAACTGTGTTGCCAAAAGATTATATAACTATAAGGTTGTACTTGTACAATTAAACAAACTAATGAGTTAGTTTATCACTAACAAAGAATTGCCCATAATCAACACCTTTTTTGCTCATAATCCAGTCAACAACTATAAACCGATTATCAAGGCTTTGTATTCGGTCTGATTATTGGTGCAATCGAAATCAAGATGGAATATAAATTCTTATTTTTTACCAGCTGTATCGATCTGAACAATCCCCGCTCCTGACCCTTTGTCGGTCTTTGAACCATCAAATATCAATTTCCAAGATGATCGATAAACCACATATAAGCCTAATGCCTCCAAAGGAAGTCAACTCTTTATATCTAAAGGATTTTCGGCCAAAAAATTTGTTATAGCTTGTTCTTTCACAACCCTTTATGACACATAGCTTAAATCTAACTTAGATAATGCAAGAATCTATTAGCCAATTCAACTATTTAGAATCGGTCGATTTAACATATACTTTATCAAATCAGTCACTACAATTACATTGACTATTTCGGCCAACAAATAATGTTATGATTGTGTAGCCATGAACTACAGAGCATAACTTTTCCATGGGAGAATATTGTCTCCTGGTATCTAACATCATTCGACTAAGATAATAAGCAACACACTCTTTTTAATCATCTTCATCTTGTGCTAACAAAGCTCCAACCGAATCTACAGTAGATGCGATATACCACTTGAGCAGTCGACCCTTTACTGGAGGCATCAACATTGGTATCCTGGACAAATATGCTTTAATGATATCGAAAGCCATTTAATGTTCTGCCTCCCATCTGAACTCATATCCTTGTTTAAGCTTCAACAAAGGAGAAAATACATTAATTTTTTCGGCGCGCAGTTATAAATACATCGCCGCATAAGGTTAACATTGCCAAAAAACCTTTGTAACTCAATTTTGGGTTTTTTTATAACCGAGCTTCTATCATTCCTCGTGCCTTATGTTGATCGATCTTAATTCCTCTCTTGTGTACTATAAAACTCAAAAAATTTCATGCCGATGCACTAAAAGTACATTTAAGAGGGTTTATTTTTTACTCATAAATTCTCATTCTCTCGAATGACTTTCGTAAATGGTCAAGATGTTCGATTAAGTAGACCGATTTGACCACTACATCATCAATATAAATTTTCATGAATCTCCTAATCATATATGGAAAATGGCATTCATGGTTCTTTAATAAGTAGCTCATACATTCTTAAGCGCGAATGACATTACAGCCCAATAAATGATACCTAAAGGACCAGGACATCTGAAGGCTGTCTTTGGGACATCTTCAATTGCAATGTTTATTTGATTATATCCTGAATGGTCATCCATAAAGGATAGAATTTGATGTCCAACAACCCGATTGATTAACTGATCGGCCATAGGCATAGGATATTCATCTTTTGGTATGGCTCGATTTAAATTTTGAAAATCAATACATAGTCCGAGCTTATCGTTCTTTTTTATAATAGAGACTATGTTCAAAATCCACCCGACATATTTGATGGGTTTAATAAAACCTGCTTGTAAAAGCTGTTCAATTTCTTCCTTGATCTTTTGCATTACTTCGATCGTCATCCACCTAGGTGGCTATTTATGTGGCTGATATCCTTCCTTCATGGGCAAATCGTGTTCAACCAGTTGTCAGTTTAATCCAAGCAACTTATGATAATCCCACGCAAAGCAATCGAAAAACTCTTTAAGTAAGTTAATGAGTTCGACTTGTGTTAGGGAATTTAGTAATCCACTAATGAAAATGGGTTTGGAATGTTACTCTACAAATGGATCGTTAACCTGAGCTTAAGAATCCTCGAATTTCTCTGGAGTTGGTTTCAAATCTTTCATTCCGATACCATTTTTAGTTTCCTGATCGGCCGGTACGGCTATGTCAACCGTGTAAGAAAAATAACCATTATCATGATTTCGCAAACCTCCTTAAGCTGCCGCACGCTAGCCGTGAACTCGGTCTTGACCGACAATAAGACCATCATGGGATTTCTTCAATCGTACACCTTGTGGTTACACGAAAGAAAATTATAATCTTTGGCAAGTCTTTGCTTAGTCGAATCATTGTAGTAATATTCTGTATAACATTATCAGGATTGAGTCTGACAACAATTTTAGTTGGTTTATGATTCTTGTCCTGACTTGTGAATCTTATCGGTTTGATCTCATCTCTATATAAATAAGCCTCGACTGCATTAGAGATGGCTAAGAATGGTTTATTATCAGCCAAAACCAATTCTATTATGTTTTTATTCCAAAAATCATGAATTGGTGTAATGATGATGGAATGCACGAGAACGAATGAATCCAATCTTATCCAAACAAAGCATTATAATTTGATGAAGTATTAACCATAAAGAAAGTGACTAGCACCTTCTTGGTTCCCACCATTAATTTAACTGGTAAAACTTCCCGTGTTTGTATTATTCCTTCAGAAAAATTACTCATAGTGGCCTTAGTCAGGATAAGGTTATCTTAAGTCTTTCCCAATTTAGCCATCATTCTGTATGGGAGAATATTAAAAGCAGCTCCGTTATCGACCAAGACCCGAGTAGTTGGATACCCTTCTAGGTGAATGGAAATATACAATGACTTCAACTGTTGAGTCACTATAAGAGTCAGTCTTTCGATAATTATTTTCTCAGAACGGGACCTTAGTTTAACCATCACGGTTGACACCTTCTCGGCTTCCTCATCGAAATCGAAGGATCCATCTTATATGATTATCAGAGGGCCTAACTGTTATGCCTTAAACTTGAGAATCGGGATCACTAAAATCTTAGCCATTGAATTCGGTGCCGACAGCCTCCGTAGTACCCTATTCTCAGCTCCTAACCCTCATACACCAGGTTCTGATCTTGGGATCCCATAAGTAGGATTTTCAGGGTGATTTTTCTTTTGTAAAGGAGGATAACATAAGTGTACAAAAGTCACAAAATCAGCATCATCATCACATATCCACTATATAATCTCTGAGTACACTGCTGAAAGGGAAATACAAAATATAACCAAAATTCAAAAGATCAAGCTTATGCTCTAGGCTCAATGCTGCTGATATGCACTAGCATCACCTACAATGTAAACAAAAGTGCATAAGCCTCAAACGAAGCTTAGTAGAGTGCGTGTGTACATGCACACTGCATATGACAAGAATACATAGTGAAAAATGATAGAGGGCTAAGCTGCCAAGTCCATGAATGTTGTTAGCCATACCAAGGTTATGCAGTGCAAGGCCTACATGGACGAGTGTCATATGCTATAGATACAACACAAATATGCCAATCTTCAACCAGTCTACGTATCGGAACAGTTCATAACTGGAAACATCACCAAGGTCTAGTACATTCCGACACTAGCTACTGCCCATTATGACTAAGTGAGTGGAAAAGAACTCATTATCTGCCTCATCAGTGGTATGCCAATGCCCACCTGGCTCATCGATAGTAGACCCATTCCACAAGCTGGTCAGACTCTACCTAACTTATAGCCCTCTACACTCAGGCGGATAAGGTCACACCCCTTTCCAACTGACCTTGACACAGTGGGGATGTGGCCTACTAGTATTTGGCACTTGGGCACTCATGTTATACACTTGGCTTCGATGTTGGAGCATTATACAAGTACCACAGGGTTTAGGGAATTTCACCCAACGACATCCATAGCGGCAAAGTACTAGAACATATTTCTGGTATCCAATCCTGCCAGCCACATAATGTCTATGGTGGCCACAACCCTGATGTCGTTAGGGTATAAAGTAAATCATGACATACAAAATGCGAAATGCATGAGTTACAATATTCAAGTCATGCACCAAACCTGCACATACCTGGCAATCATGTGGGGCAACCCACCTTGAATTTATATGGACTATCCACACCATCTATCCATTTTTCCATATAATTTAAAGGGTTTATCCCAAAAATGAAGCATATCCAAAGATCAAGTGGATTATACCACAAGAAGCAATGGGTATAATGATTTCCACAGTTGAAACATTTCTAGGCTCGACAGTGATGTTTATTTGTCATCCAACCTATTCATGAGATCATAAAGACATGGATGAACGGTAAACACAAATATAAGCTTGATCTAAAACTTCTATGGCCCCTAAGAAATTTTCAACAGTAGACGTTCAAATCAACTGTTTCTTATGGTATGGTCCATTTGAACATTTTATATGATTCATTTTTGGGCTTAAGAAATAAAATTATCTGGGAAAATGGATGGACAGAGCTGATAAAATAAATAAATCAAGGTGGGCATCACAGAGTTTACTCAATACACTAAGGGCCTGGTTGGATTCACGTATAAGGGTGTATTGTATTTTATCGGGCTACTGTTCATGTATATGTTCGGTCATTTTCAAAATACATCCAAATCAACATGCCATTAACCAATGTTTGGATAGGAGGTATTGTTCGGGCAAGTATACAATTTCTTGTACAGATCAATGTTTAGATACGATGTATAAGGGTTGCGTATTGTATATACGTATAAATATTGATAACACGTGTACGACTATGGCTATTTTTAAGTTCTCATACATTGTATCCCAAATGAGGCCCACTATCATGTTTGTGATTGATCCTACCTGCCCATCATGTTCTGATTGAATAATCTTGACTGTCCATCCATTATCACCAAGTTGGATTGACGTGTTTAACGGTATAGATGGCATCTAAAATGGCACGAAGTCCTAAAATGGTCTCCCGGAACAGATGGATGAGGAGAATCATTCAGAAACATGATTGTGGGCCCAACCTGGGATACTAGCGCAGGAACTTCCTACGAAAGGCATCCGCTGGTGTTGCACGTGCCAATCCGAAGAGGCGATGTGGGTCCCACGATGAGGTCGACGCTCATCCACACCATCCATCTAGTAAGAATACAGGGGGGGAAATATTTTAAAAAAACTAAAATTCACCCTACGTCATTCACGCATATGTGATCGAATTTTCCACCTGATCTGAAAGTCACACAAAAACTCCATGATAAAGTATTTTCCAAAAAAAAAAAAACGTTCAATCTTATCCATAGTATCTACTTTCCAACAAACTTCTACAAGTTCCAAAATAAATGATTTAGACATGAATCATTATCTCTTGACACTCAAGTAAACAACGACAAAAAAACACCCTAATAGCCGTATATAATATTAACAGGCCAAGTAGCAAACGATAAATTAGATGATCGGTGCATGGTTTGTCTTTAAGACCAGCAGCTGCCACCCTTTCAGGGCTACCATCTTGCCCACATATATTGCCGATTATGGTTCGCTCTGTGGGAGCAGATATACACGTCCCAGTGTCCATCATCGCCAGACTCGGGCATGCACGAACACTGACACCTCGAGGTGTAATTCCGACTGCTCGATCGAAGTTGGTGGCCTAAATGATATATTAAACAATCATAATATCAGTTAATCCCAGTACTAGTAAGATGTAATACACAATGTTTTGAGTAGGAAATCTAATAACGTACGATAATAATAGTATCAATGGACCTTGTGCTGATTCCACACATCCATGGCATCTTCGAAACTCATGAAGGACTTGTGTTTACAGCCACTGAATCAGTGAACCTATGCATTACAATCCTCCCATGTCACATATATTCCAAGTTTTCTTCCCACAAACACCACGTAAAACTTTTGTTTCATTTCCCTGCAATTGGTAATCAACCAGTTTATCAGTCAGAAGAAAATTGATTCAAAATTTCTTGCTCTAATTCAGTTATATCATCTCCATATTACCTATCAAAATATCCAAATACAGGACAGTATCAGTAAACCCGGGAATCAGAAATAGTATATCAAAATTAATTTGTCAAGATTATACAAGACAAAAGAGTATTAGTACATAACTTAATCAAATTTATAAATCTGAGAATAAAACTTTCCCAATAGCAGAACTGTACCAGTTATATCATCTCCATATTACCTATTAAAATATCCAAATACAGGACAATATCAGTAAACCCAGGAATCAGAAACAGTATATCAAAATTAATCCGTCAAGATTATACAAGACAAAAGAGTATTAGTACACAACTGAATCAAATTTATAAATCTGAGATAAAACTTTCCCAATAGCAGAACCGTACCAGTAAAAATATGAATTTTCAAATAGTAAGCTGATGTTATCTATGCCGTTTATGCAGGACAAATGTGTATCAGTACAAAATTGAATCAGAAGCAGCAAAATCAACGTGTTCCAGGATTAGATTTTCGAGGTGAGAAGTGTATCAGTAGAAAACTGAATCAAACAACTCGATTTCAGTGAAATCATCTCAAGATTACATATCAAAATATCAAATACAGGACTGTATCAGTAAACCCGAGAATCAGAAACAGTATTTCAACTTTAATCTGTCAAGATTAGGTAAGACAGAAGAGTAATAGTGGAAACAATATTTCTACTTATCTATAAATAATTTGTCAAGAAACAATAATTCAACTTATTAGTTTGTCATCAAATAGTATTTCAAGGAACATTATAAATCTTCAGATGATATTAATTTGTCATGAAACTATATTTCAGCTTATTTATCAATAAGTAATAGTAGAAACAATATGAATCTGTCAACACTTAGTATTTCAACTTATATATCAATAAGACCCATAAGCAAAACTGAATCCATTGTAAGTCTGAAACCTGCAACATAATAATAAGACAAATGGAATAATAGTAGAAACAATATGAATCTGTTAACACTCAGTATTTTAACTTATATATTAATAAGACCCATAAGCAAAACTGAATCTACTATAAGTCTGAAACCTGCAACATAATAATCAGACAGATGGAATAATAGCAGAAACAATATGAATCTATCAACACTTAGTATTTTAACTTATATATCAATAACACACAAGTAAAACTGAATCCACTAAAAGTCTAAAAACTGCAACATAATGATCAGATAGATGGAAAAATAGTAGAAATAATATGAATTTGTCAACACTCAGTATTTCAACTTATATATTAATAAGACCCATAAGCAAAACATGGCTTAGTGAAAGTTTAATACCTGCAACATAATAATCAGACAGATGGAATACTAGTAGGAACAATATGAATCTGTCGACACTTAGTATTTCAACTTATATATCAATCAGACCCATAAGCAAAACTGTATCAGTGAAAGTCTGAAAACTGCAACATAATAATCAGATAGATGGAATAGTGTTCACTCCCCAAGTATAAGGTTGTGATGTAGTAATAAACTCGGTAAGACCGAGGTCGAATCCCAAGGGACTGGAACTTGTACGCTTTCTAAAAATAACCAGATCTAGGACTAGGCTAAGATGAAATCTAAACCAATTATGATTTGAGGAATAATGGTGAAATAATTAAACTAAAATTTAGGAAAAATCAGAGAAGGGAAACTAGGGATGCAGAGGATCCACTTGTAGAGATCAGGGAGATCTTATGCCTGTATTATAAATCAGGAAAATTAACTGAACTGCCATTGATATAGATTTTAAGAGATGAGAGGTATATGAATTAGGATGGATTCCATCACCAAACCATGCCCAGGAGACAAAGCAAACAATAGAATTAAACTAATTACCAACCAATCAACATGCCATGAAGGTTAGGAAGGGTACCGACATCCAACCATGCCCAGGAGACGATGGTGAACAACAGGGCTTCCTGACGTCATAAACATCAAAAGGAAAAGAACATGCTCAAAGCCATCGCAGACCATTGTAATTTCAGTCACAACAGACCATTAAAGACTGAAAACATTCCCTTAATAAAAATCTAAATCAACATCAAATTCAGTCTAAACAAAGGCACAAGCAAAGGGGCATCCCATCACGCTACAAGCTTCACCTCTTAGCCCTAGCTAAGAGGTTTAGCCTGACATGAAAAGGCTCAACATCTCTCAAAAATTAATACTAAAACATGTGATAAATGAATAACCAAAAAGAACAAACTCTTCTCCGTGTCTCTCTCTCTGCCTGCCCTCACGTCCAAGCCAAGCTTCCAGCCTCCCTGCTCTTCCTCTTTTTCTGCTCGTCTCTTCCTCTCTCTTATATATGCACCCAGCGGAGAACTACCGCACAAGAGACGTGCGCAAACACCTTCTTCTGCGAAAACGCAAAGTTTTCTTGCGTTAGGAATCTATTTTATTTTAGCGAGACATAAATCTGTTGCAAGATCTATTCCGGTCAGATGTCTTGGCCTTGGTCGGAGGTCCCTTGGGAGAGGTTTTTACAGTCCGGATTGCCCCAGAAACTGACCCGTTGATCATAGAACAACCGAGATCATCTAGTTAGCGATTGTGCCAGTGCATACCACATCTTGCATGAATCCTCCAGAATTTGTAGTTTAGGGTTGAAATATGGCCCGAACAGGATGGTCGGTTCGGATCGACCTCGTAAAGCTTCGATGGTGGCCCACAAGTTCCGCCCGCGGGCTCTGTTGCAAACAGAGCCTTACGGCTGCTGCTGCAATAAATGGTGGGCCCCAGGACGACATTGGATAAGAAATCCATTCCGTTCATTCGGTTTCTTCTGAAAAACCAGTGGGAGCAGACCGGTTTTGGATCAGCAACGTCGAGAATATCATCAGTTTTCTTGGAACCGTTCAATCCTGGCGTCTACACCTCCATGTTCATGCGGCGTGAGAAAAACGAAACGGACCAAGGTACGGTCGGTTTTATCTCCGATTCCTCCGAACGGTGTGGATTGATCGTTTGATCAAAGGTGGTGGCCCACACACGGCGGTCCGCAAGGTGTCATTGCGAAACGTCAGCTGTCGTCGGCCGTCGTGCACTGTGATGGTCGGTGGACCTCACGGAGTCATTGTTAATGAAATCCACTCCGTCCGTTGATCTCAGGACGAAAAACCGGTCGGGGATAGTCCGTTTTATGTTGATTTTGGTGTGGCCCATAGAATTATTCTTTCCGCCGTCCATCCCGAGTTGTACAACAAACCACGTGCGTACACGTGTATGGAGCCGAAAGGCCACCTAGGCGATGATCATATGGCCCGTTAGAGACCACTGAATGGTCCAGATCGAGCTACCAAATCAAATTGGTGGCCCACCAGAGATCACGCGGACCTCTGTTTTATCACGCGTAGCAGAGAAAAACGGAGATTTCCGTTTTCTAGTGAAGCACGGGTCCAGGCCGATTTCGGACTTTTTGGAGATGCGGTGCACATGTGGTGCACTTGTGCACCACGCACACTCAGCTCAGGCGGGGTCCACAGCGATGGTCTCAAAGAAATCCAATCCATTCATCCATACTTCCAGCTATTTTGAGGGGTCGAGCCAACATTTGAAGTATGTCCAGAGCTTAGGTGGGCCAAAAATCAATGGTTTATGGGCTGAACTGTCCGTTGGGCTGCTTCCGCGATGATCCGACGGATGAATTTCGACGTGTACGGTTCATTTATGGCCCTCAAGCCGTGTATGAAGTTTCGGACTGAACGGATGGTGGAAACCCTGTGTTCTTGCATTTTGGCTGACTTTCAGGCCACTTGAACTTCAGTTTCGTGATTTTCTCGGGTCTCTGGCGTGTAATTCGATGATCTTGGTCCCATGGAGTCTGTCCCTTGCCTGTGGTGTCCTCAGAGCATTAAATCCATGCTTTAAGCTCCCTTTTTTCAGTCATGTTCGCAAATACACTCTGCATCATAAATACGATTAAAGTGGATCGTTAATAGTATTATGTACGTAAATCCAGGCCATAACAGGGGTCTAATATGCAATATTTGACCCTCAACACAACCCCCAACCAGCATTTTGCTAGTCCCGAGCAAAATATGCGAAAATTAATTTGAGAATTACGAGACAATTCTTACGAAGCCGAGTGATGTTTTGAAAAACAATCCAGATATGAGAAATCTTAAGATCCATGAATGTTGATTATCAATTTCCCCTGGCCTCTCATGCACGGTGAATTTCATAATCAAGTTCAAATATTAATCCATAAACTAGAATAATTCTAAACATTGAGTTCCATGGGTGTATAGTGAAATCTCGGCTTACCATCATTAAGAGATTCAATTCTTTATTTCAGGATTTCGTTGGTAATCAACAAGAGAATTCATGATAACCGAAACTTACCTCACAGATCATTCTTTCATTTTTCTTTTTCTTTTTCTTTTTCTTTTTTTTTTTTTAAATTCAAGATGGGAATCAAATTTTCACTTATAAGGAGCAAACCTATGGTGAAACTAGTCACCCAACTCTTTCCAACTGTTAATCATGAAAAATCGAATCCACACCTATAGGGAGCAAACCCATGGTGTAACTCTTTCTTTATACCCTGATGGCCAAATCTTTTAGGCTGGTTTCTTTCATGCTCAGTGATTACCAAGTTAATCATTCAATATCAAACTGAAATTTTAATGTGTAAGTGAGATGTGGTATGTGAAATCATGACTTAATCAATGTTTACAACTTCTAATCATGGATTAAGAATTCAAATTTAACTGTGAAATCTAACGAATACTGAATCCAAAAGTCATGAATTTCCAACATCACGTATCTTGCAATTCTAAATCCAGGATATTCGGTAAAATCACATTGAATTCACTAGAAAGTCCAGAAAAAAATTGAAAAATTTTCACAATTTTTCACAATTTTGCTCAAGACGAAGAAAACACTGATTAGGAAATCTAATCTCCCACCCCCAACCTAAAATCTACATTGTCCTCAATGTAAAGGATATGAACATGCAATGCACATGGGACAACAAAAGTAAAAGAGAAGTGATGGGAAGATAGTACCTGAATGATGAATCGTGAGAGACTTTCCAAGAGATCGCAGCATGGAATCCAGTCAGCATGAGAGAGAGCAACACAAAACTAATAAAAAATCCTATCTATACCACTTTCGCAGGTGCTCTCGATTGCATTTAGCGTATGCAACAAGCCTTTAAACGCCTAGGTTGCCCCTAGTGGACGAGTTGTAGTCTCGTGAGGGTTTACAGTAATGTTACCCACAAACATTGAACTAACTAATCATGCTGCAAGGTCCTCTTCTGGCCAGTATCTTGATAAGTTTCTCAGTAAATTGCTCAACAAGATCATCCAAAAGCCCTTTTTGCAAAAGGCTTGGGTGCCCTGGAGCATGACTTTCCAGAGAGACTTATGTACCTCATAAGAAATTTTCCATTGCATTGCTTGAGGTAACCAGAGTATGTACGATTCACCGAGATGTTGTCTTGCAAGGCATCCACTTTGTCTTTTGACATGGGATCGTTTGACTTTGCAAAGTGTGCCCAGCAATTATCAAAAGAGTCGGAAATTTCAGCTGAGAGTGACTTATTTTCCTCATGGAAATCTGTAATGAGATGCTCAAGGACTCCTCGCCCTTAAAAGTATATGAAGATATGTTCTCTTGCTCCATTCACCGCACAAACATATTGAAGATCAATAGGAGAAGCATCGATGGGATCACTTTGTTCATTGAAACTACTCAATCGAGGCGTTGAACCGTCGGACGTGTACATGCTCGGATGGTGGTCTTAATTGAGTGGTTTCAAATTCTAGAGTCGTAGCGAGCACTCGTCCTTCTCCCGAATCACATTATCATTCAATTCAAGAGAGTGGTCCAAACATGTCTCACGAAGTTGGAAGGGTCGGTTTTAATGAGCTCATCTTCCACTTTTAAATCGACATGTTAGGTGAGTGGAGTAGCTCAAGATGACCGATCACTTCGTGTGCTTCTTGAGCATTGACCTGGACCATACTTGAGATTGATTCCAGTGAATTTGGGTTGTGCTCTCATGAATCTCATCCCAATGCTTCTCAGCTTCCAATTCAGTGCAGTACACACTTGAGATGGGATCACTTTCCTCACAATCTATTCCTAAATTCGGTTGAGGTTCGAATGAACTAACCTCTACCTCATCATTGAATTCATGTGTGTCAAGTAAGGAGGTGTGTCATCATCATTGTATTTGAAAGACACCCATGTATCTCCACCATTCTTTTGAGCAGTCATCGAGATCGGCTCATTGGGAAATTGAACCACGTACTCGTTAATGGAATCCAACTCCTCATTCCAAATTCCAGATTTCGTCAAAAGCGAGTGAGGATCACTTTCCGGCATTGTATTTCTGGATTGGATTGTAATTGGGATGCACGAGCTTCTTCTATCCTATCAAGGCGCGGTCGGTGCTTCCATTGCTTTTCTTATTTCCGTAAGGCATTCCATGGTATCTTGAATTTCATCCTCTTGGATCGTTTCGGTAGGTTCTCAACGGTAGGGTATCCAAGAGAATAATCATTACATGTGGTTGGTTCATCTTCCCGCTTTGATGGTTCCACCGGTTATAGTCATACGGGTCATCGGTCGAGAGTTGATACGCGTTATCATTCCAATAATCACATACTGTTTCCTTAACTCGTGGAATGCAATTATTTTCCGTAGATAATCACCGAAGGACTTCTTAATCGGTGGAGCATCATGTTTCGATTGGTTGAAGTAATTTTCGAAAAATATTTGAGGCATAGGTCATTTTCCATCATTATCATCATACATCAAAAATTTTCCCAAGATTCCTTAGCTATCTCAAAGATATATACGTTCCAACTCTTGCATAGTAAAACCCAAATTCAATCTACTCTAGGAAAATAAAAAGAAAAGATCCTACAACAGTATGGAAAGTATGAGGGGAAGAAGTTAGAAAGAAGTTACCAGGTTAAAGATTCCTAAGTAAAAAAAAAACTGCAAAACAAAACAAAACAAGTTAGTTCAAAATAGAAGAAATTTCTAGAGCAAATCAAATCTAAAGAGTTATGAAATCTAGCAAATCAGAAAGAGTTTACCAAATTAGAAGTTCTATCTTAACAACCTACGGAATAAGAAATATGTTAGTTCTATGAAAAATAGAAAACAAAATTAAAATTTTAAAATTAGTAAAATCCTAATCTTAAACTAACTCTAAAACTAATTAATTTCAGAAAATCGTAGCGGTCAATCTCCGGCAACGGCGCCAAAAACTTGTTCACTCCCCAAGTATAGGGTTGTGATGTAGTAATAAACTCGGTAAGACCGAGGTCGAATCCCAAGGGACTGGAACTTGTACGCTTTCTAAAAATAACCAGATCTAGGACTAGGCTAAGATGAAATCTAAACCAATTATGATTTGAGGAATAATGGTGAAATAATTAAACTAAAATTTAGGAAAAATCAGAGAAGGGAAACTAGGGATGCAGAGGATCCACTTGTAGAGATCAGGGAGATCTTATGCCTGTATTATAAATCAGGAAAATTAACTGAACTGCCATTGATATAGATTTCAAGAGATGAGGGGTATATGAATTAGGATGGATTCCATCACCAAACCATGCCCAGGAGACAAAGCAAACAACAGAATTAAACTAATTACCAACCAATCAACATGCCATGAAGGTTAGGAAGGGTACCGACATCCAACCATGCCCAGGAGACGATGGTGAACAACAGGGCTTCCTGACGTCATAAACATCAAAAGGAAAAGAACATGCTCAAAGCCATCGCAGACCCATTGTAATTTCAGTCACAACAGACCATTAAAGACTGAAAACATTCCCTTAATAAAAATCTAAATCAACATCAAATTCAGTCTAAACAAAGGCACAAGCAAAGGGGCATCCCATCACGCTACAAGCTTCACCTCTTAGCCCTAGCTAAGAGGTTTAGCCTGACATGAAAAGGCTCAACATCTCTCAAAAATTAATACTAAAACATGTGATAAATGAATAACCAAAAAGAACAAACTCTTCTCCGTGTCTCTCTCTCTGCCTGCCCTCACGTCCAAGCCAAGCTTCCAGCCTCCCTGCTCTTCCTCTTTTTCTGCTCGTCTCTTCCTCTCTCTTATATATGCACCCAGCGGAGAACTACCGCACAAGAGACGTGCGCAAACACCTTCTTCTGCGAAAACGCAAAGTTTTCTTGCGTTAGGAATCTATTTTATTTTAGCGAGACATAAATCTGTTGCAGGATCTATTCCGGTCAGATGTCTTGGCCTTGGTCGGAGGTCCCTTGGGAGAGGTTTTTACAGTCCGGATTGCCCCAGAAACTGACCCGTTGATCATAGAACAACCGAGATCATCTAGTTAGCGATTGTGCCAGTGCATACCACATCTTGCATGAATCCTCCAGAATTTGTAGTTTAGGGTTGAAATATGGCCCGAACAGGATGGTCGGTTCGGATCGACCTCGTAAAGCTTCGATGGTGGCCCACAAGTTCCGCCCGCGGGCTTTGTTGCAAACAGAGCCTTACGGCTGCTGCTGCGATAAATGGTGGGCCCCAGGACGACGTTGGATAAGAAATCCATTCCGTTCATTCGGTTTCTTCTGAAAAACCAGTGGGAGCAGACCGGTTTCGGATCAGCAACGTCGAGAATATCATCAGTTTTCTTGGAACCGTTCAATCCTGCGTCTACACCTCCATGTTCATGCAGCCGCTGAGAAAAACAGAAAACGGACCAAGGTACAGTCGGTTTTATCTCCTGATTCCTCTGAACGGTGTGGATTGATCGTTTGATCAAAGGTGGTGGCCCACACGGTCGGTCCGCAAGGTGCTGTTGCGAACAGCGTCGTCGCTGTCGTGCACTGTGATGGTCGGTGGACCTCACGGAGTCATTGTTAATGAAATCCACTCCGTCCGTTGATCTCAGGACGAAAAACCGGTCGGGGATAGTCCGTTTTATGTTGATTTTGGTGTGGCCCATAGAATTATTCTTTCCGCCGTCCATCCCGAGTTGTACAACAAACCACGTGCGTACACGTGTATGGAGCCGAAAGGCCACCTAGGCGATGATCATATGGCCCGTTAGAGACCACTGAATGGTCCAGATCGAGCTACCAAATCAAATTGGTGGCCCACCAGAGATCACGCGGACCTCTGTTTTATCACGCGTAGCAGAGAAAAACGGAGATTTCCGTTTTCTAGTGAAGCACGGGTCCAGGCCGATTTCGGACTTTTTGGAGATGCGGTGCACATGTGGTGCACTTGTGCACCACGCACACTCAGCTAAAGTGGGGTCCACAGCGATGGTCTCAAAGAAATCCAATCCATTCATCCATACTTCCGGCTATTTTGAGGGTCGAGCCAACATTTGAAGTATGTCCAGAGCTTAGGTGGGCCAAAAATCAATGGTTTATGGGTGAATCGTCCGTTGGTCGCCCTTCCGCGATGATCCGACGGATGAATTTCGACGTGTACGGTTCATTTATGGCTCTTAAGCCGTGTATGAAGTTTCGGACTAAACGGATGGTGGAAACCCTGTGTTCTTGCATTTTGGCTGACTTTCAGGCCACTTGAACTTCAGTTTCGTGATTTTCTCGGGTCTCTGGCGTGTAATTCGATGATCTTGGTCCCATGGAGTCTGTCCCTTGCCTATGGTGTCCTTAGAGCATTAAATCCATGCTTTAAGCTCCCTTTTTTCAGTCATGTTCGCAAATACACTCTGCATCATAAATACGATTAAAGTGGATCGTTAATAGTATTATGTACGTAAATCCAGGCCATAACAGGGGTCTAATATGCAATATTTGACCCTCAACAAATAGTTCAATGGCTAGACATCACTGCCATAAATCAAAACTTGTGGGACACTGTCCACCAGTTTAATTCAAAAGAACCATTTGACCTGATAGAAACCTGCATCATTCCATTATAGCATAATCAAAATAAGTAGGTTTTGATTTTAAAGTTAGAATTACTGATCCAACAGCAATTAAATCACACAGAGTATTAAAGTTAAAACCCCCAATTGAGCTAGTTCAGGCTCGCGTAAAGCAGCATCCACAAAAAAAACTATGGTCCAAAACATTAAAGTCAACATGTATAACTAGTGGCCCACTTTCAATTCGGGCCACCGCGAGGAAGGATAACTTTCTCTATCCATTCCTTTCTCCTTTCATGTCCCATCTTTTAAAAAATCCAGCACTGACTAAATCGGTCTGCAACACCCATGCAGCCCGAATCTGCTCCTCATGGTTAAGACCATCCACATCCTCTAGAATCCCTAGCAGCCGCTGTACACGCGTCATGCTCTTGTCCTGCACCATAGTAATGGTTAGGGTCTTCACAACTACTGCCATTTCCCTCATCCTGTCCCCTATCTGTTCACTCAGCTTACGCTTCCTTAGACGACTTATGTCATCTGAGCGACTGTGACAAGATCATAATGTCACCTCCATTGGGCTTTTGTTATATCGCTTAGCCCGATTTATGGATCCCTCGCCACCACGAGTGCGGGGAGCAGGCCTCTGATCATCCTCATTATCGGATAAGAGACATATAGTCTCAAAGGTCTCCTCCTCAGAGTCTTCATCAGAATTCAGTTTGTTGCGGCCGCGCCGCTTCCCTGAAATTAGAGAAGAGTAAGCCATACTTGCAAATGATCCGTGTGCACAGTCATTGCCAAACATAAATGCCAAGTCATCCCATCTTTCAATGTGTTTTCCGTGTACACGTTCAGCGTAGGGGTGTAACTGTACACACAAAGACAATATATTTTTCATCAAATATTTAAAATCAGACCATATGATTTTAAATGCAAAAATATGTTCAAATCTTACCGCGATATATCCATCTCAAACATCCTCAGTAGCGATGACCATCTTCTTGTCTTCGTCCCATCCAAAACCAGAGGCATTGAGCATATCCTTAATTGCCCAATACAACCTCTTCAATGTCCATAGACAATTAGATATATGACGATTTTCTAGCAATATGCCACAACTATCATGGATTTCCTTGATCATTGCCCTGTATGCTTTGGGTTTAAACCCAATATCACTTTTTAGTCTAAGATTGACTTGTTCCACCAAGGCATCAACCAAGGCATTATCCATATTATCAGACCATTGTACTACTAACTTTATGTGTACTGGCTAAACTACGCCTCGAGTTAGATAGACTTTTTGGTGATGGTCCTTTGCACGAGGGCGTAGGCTTTTTTTAGGAGTTGCAAGATGTTCTATTGGCAAACTCGGGCTTTAGATTGAAGGACCACCCCTCTTTGAAGGAGATGATTACACAACTTTTTTCCTTGGGTTCTTGAATGTGCTCCTCAGGAAATTCATTTCACCTACAAGCATAAAATGTTAATAGAAATACAACAGCTATAGGCAGATGATGAACAAAAGTAACGATTCATAGCAGAACATGATGACATTCAACGCTAATAATAAAACTAGTCTCCTCAACATTGTAAAAATGTGTTAAAATATTCTTGCTTTCAATTAAGTAGATCAGACATCACCAGGAAAATCTAAAAACGTTGTGTTATACGCGGAAGACTGTTATTCCACATTCTCTCAGCCATCTCGTCTCTCTTCCTTGTCCACTCGTCACATGCGTAGTCCGTCACCCGAGATAACACTTGTCCTTCCTCCATGGTAGTTACCTCTAAGGGGGATGATGAAACTTATCCTTACTTTCTCCAGTCCTCTACTACCTCAGTCAGTTCATCTTCACCACTAACATGGATGAAATTATGAAGGACACAACAAGCTATAACAATTTTAATTTGAATTATAAACTTAAACTGAGAAGGAGTACGTAGAATAGAAAAGCAGCCTTTTAAAAGCCCAAAAGAACGCTCTACGACATTTCCAATTGGGTGTGACGATAATTGAAAAGTTTCTTTTTATCCGCAAGCTTCCTTCTAGTACGAAACTTATTCAAGTGATATCACACCCTCGATAGGGTGCCATAAACCCAGGCGAATGTGCATATCCAGCATCAACAACATAATATTTTTCTACACATTGCAAGATATGTTTCAGTTATGTTTCAGACATAAACTCCTATAATGTAAGTAATCACCCCCTATATATGAATACCATGTGGAACAAGAAAATAGTCAGGGCGACGTGTTAGTGCATTTTGTAAGACATGAGCCTCAGATGCGGATCCATCCCAACCAGCAAGCACGTATACAAATTTCATATTAAAAGTACATGCGACCAAAATATTCTGTGACAAAAATCCTTTCTTATTTCTGAAAGATGAGCTTGATTCTTTTGGTAAAAAAAGCCAGCATATGGGTACCATCTAGGGCCCTGATGCAATCCTACAATCAAAAGTGTGCTACATGATTGGTTCATTCATTAACTCTCTAAAATTTTATGAATTACTTCCAACTTTTGCACAATATTACCTTAAAGTATGGACTCCACAAACGGTTGTTAGATATTTCTTTGGGTATGTGTAATCCAGGAAACTTCACATACTCTAGATATAGACCGATTATAGCATCTAATACTCTAGTAAAGTATCTGCTTACAGTCTCACCAGATCGTGTAAATTGATGACCAATCACATGATTGGGTATATTGTGTCCGATAGTATGTAGAAACATTACTACCTACTCCTCCATTGTAACATCTCGGAAAAATCCGTACCAAGATCCAAGTACCACCTCAGGCACGAATCCCTAAGGACCGTACTCTGTAAAAATTTAAACAAAAATTTAGTTAAGTACTAAACTAAATAATCGATAGATTTGGCTCGAACCATTATCTATACAAATGGCAAGACCCAAAACCATCAAAATTGCTAACTCAGCGCTACTTAAAAACCTAGGAGAAATCTCAAAAGCCGGTTGCTCTCGGGAGCATATTGAAACCTGTATCGGACCTGGACAGCACGTCGAAAGTCTGATGACTGCGAAACTATGAGGTTATGACTGTCTTATTGGACTTGATAATCATTGAAGGAATCGAGCCCAGATAGTATCTGAAAATGCGCAACTTGAGCCCTGACCAAAGTGTGTGAGAAACGCGAATATCCTTAGAAAATGAAGTGAAACTTAAGTAAATTGGGCCGTTCGCTTGTGGGCGAAATTGAAGATTTTAGACCGTTAGTTTCTGACCAAACTTCACCCATGGATCAGGAAAATTTTCCTGCACATATCTGTTACTTGTGGCCCTAATCGAGTAATAACGACCGTTGATCTGACACAGGTCCTCCACGGTCGATCTGTTAATTCGATTGTATCAAACTCATAACCTGGCTTGGATCCATCGTCAGGGAACTTGTTCCATGCCATATGTGAGTAATGGACCTCCAGATGAGCCCTGTCTGCCTGAAACAGACGCCCTTTGGCTATAACCTAAGTATACCATGGCCCTGGGGCCATTGACATCAGTTCTGGGCCTATATAATGCCCTTAAACCACCCCATTCCCATTCCATACGAATTTCTCTAACCCTAGGAGAGAGAAGAGAGAAAAGAAGAGAAAAGTGTGAGGGAAGAAGAGAGATCCTTGGAGTTTGCTGCAGTGATTCTTTCCTACTACTCCACACACTGAATCGACTTTACATCTAGCTAACCGATCCGTTTCAACTACGACTTGGGTAAGAAATCCTAACCCTAATCTTAGTTTACAAAGCCGGGTAGAGTAATCGACGAAATAGCTAACCTATTTCGTGATTTAGGTACCCGTTGTTCTGTATTGGGAACGTAGGATTTGAACCACGTCCGAATCGAGAATTCTGATGGAAGGTGCAAACTATAAACGTTTAGGTTATGGTTTTCAAGGCTTTTAATGTCCGCTAATAATTTATGTTTGGCTTGATTGCTACCCATCGTCTTAGACACGCTAATTTTGGTGTATTATACATGTATGAACTATGTTGAATAAATATGCATCTTATGTGTTTGTTGAAATATTTGAATGAACATGCTAACATGATTTGTGCTTGCTATGACTACTAATCTAGGATCCATGTTTGTCATATGCATGATAACATCCATGTATAAGGATTTGCTATAATACATGTTGTAACTAACCTAGTCTATGTAATTAGTGAAGTGTAGCCTAAGTGTTTGATAAAATGTCTGAATGAGAAATGGTTGATGATTTGTATTTAATAAGGGTATTAAGATAGGATTCTCAATTACCTTATCTATATGTATAGCTTGCTTCATGTAATCATAATTTTGATTACGCAATTTATAAATAAAATGTAAATACTTGGTAACATGTTCAATGTGTTTGACAAAATGCTCAAATGAGAATTGTATTTGAATTGTTTGTTAAATGCTGTTATGATTTTCACATGTGTCTGCCTATTGCACTTGAGTAAGTTTGAGGCCATAACCTGGCCCAGGTAATCAGTAACAATTCCCGTTTGAGTGGTGGAATTAGTCTCGCCATATTTGATACGTTTGGTGAATTCGAATCATACGACGATTGTCGACAGTGGTTAGGCCACGTGGAGTGCTTGTGTGCTCCATGTCGATTAATTCAGCATGTGCTCGTACCAATAGAAACTTATCTAACAAAACTAATTAGCCTATTATGTGTTTACCATGTATGGACATCCCTGCTTGAATTTAAGGTACCACTTACCAATGTAAAGACCCATTTCAACAATGGTACGTTAATCCGCTAAGACTCATAAGCCGGACATGGTAGTATGGGACACCGTGGTCAAGTTATCGGCCTGCAATGGGGTGACGAGCCTCCCCGTATTGACCAGTGAGTAAACCAAACTCGTGAGCCGAATACAGTGGTATAGGACACTGTATTCGAGCTATTGGCCTACGCTGAGGTGACGAGCCTCCCCGTAGTGACCTTGAGTATAAACACTTGAATTTGCCTATCCACTGCTTTCATTAGGGGTGATACCCTATAACTTGCCTATTGTATGTGTTTAACTAGGATTGACGACCCTAGATAGATCTCCGTTTGGGTTAGTGATATAAAGGGAGGTACCTTAGCTTCCCGAATATGCTGTATGAATAAGTCTAATTAAGTACTTGGCTAACACGACCATGCATCGCATTACATGTGCTTTGGTGAGGAAGGACACATTTAGGGAGTTTGTCATGCACGAACGGTTGACAGAGTTGCTTGTGAGGGAGCTTCGTACGAGTGCATGCATCATTATAGCATACCATCCCTACATTAACAAGAGTACTTAGGATATGATTGTTGTACTACTTTATCATTACTGCTTGACTGAATTGATAACATGTTAACCTTTGCCTTATAGTACCACTAAGTTGATCACTCACTCCCACTCTAGGACGGTGTTTTCAAACACCAACCAGATTTTATTGTAGATGCAGGTGATGACGGAGTCTATACACCTGAGATGGACTTCTTTGACGAGGAGGAGGAATTCTCCTATGTTCAACTATCAGGCGGGTCTATGTAGACCTGGTGTTGTTTCGACGGGATCACATGGATTATATGGATTAGTTGGACATTCACATTTTGACATTTTGTATATTTTGAAACAAAACATGTATATATTCAGCCCGGTAACACACTCATACTCTGGAGGTTGTTAAACACGTATACACTTTATATATTTATCTCAGTCTTCTGCTTGCTTAATTACATTAACTCTGGAGTATGATATGTTGATTTAGTATAATCTCTCTCATGTTTAATGCACTAATATGGATAACATTTAAGCATCATTATCTATATTGCATAAGTGATGCGTTAGATCTTGGGAGTTGAGCTTTGCTCGACCCTCGAAATCCACAGCATTACATCCATACTGCATCTCCTGTTATAGGATAGGAGTTTTTGATCCCTCAACAGCGAACATAATTTAAAGAAATTGTCCCTGCCCATTCTTAGCTACGCAAGACACTCAGTATCGCTCTTATGTATTATTCGGTTGATGAATCTATTCCTCTCAATGTGACAATCGTTGGGCTTTGTCTTAATACAGTAACGACGATAATATTCAGCCGATCCCATTACACATGCAGAAGTTGTAATGGCTGTTAATGCAGTGACTATTTCATTCTCAGTCCATTCACTGGCAGAGGCCCTTTCATCATAATTTTCCTCACTGTCAGAAGCCATTGCAGAATAATGGAGTTGAAAATTATTTGAATGGGAATTACAGTCAATTGTAAATTTTATATCTATAGAAACAGGAAATGATACTACAACAATCATTTACAACACTGAATCAATATCCTTCAAGCCTTGGTTAATAATTTTTTGATAAACTTATTGAAAAACACATCCACTATCGTCGAGATATTAAAGGCATGAACTCTGTGAGATATTAAAGGCATGAGCTCTGTTAACAGTTTTTTTTTTTATAAACATTGCTGATGTACAGATTCATAAAATGAATTTATAAAAGTTGTTAATGCACATCATACCATGAATGTGTAATTATGGGAATATCATAGAGCTTTGTTAACAGTAATTTTTTAAACAGTTATTTTCTTAACACTTATTTTTTTAGCAGTTATTTTTTTAACTTGCTGATGTACAAATTGATAAATCATACCTATTAACAGGCATCTGTTAACAAGTTCCATTTACAAATTGCCAATATACACATCAATTATTAAAGGCACGAAGCTACTTTAACAACTAATAAATGCAAAGCTGAAAAGGCATGTGTCTCTATTAACACGCACTGATGAAAAGGCATGAAGCTACTTTAATAGCTAATAAGCTCAAAGCTGGAAAGGCATGAAGCTGCCACTGAATCTCTCAGGATAGCCGCATATAACCTTATAGTCGTACTTGAAAAAATACATTTATAAAAGTTATCAAGGAACATCATACAGTGATCAACTCGACAGTTAACAAGGCATATGATGGTGAAAATGGAAAACATATTATCAAGAGAGAATCATCTTAAAAGGGCCCTTACAAATCGATTTGAGCAAAAAAAAATAGAGTGCATTTTGTAAGAAAAAGGGTTTTAGAAGAGTAATACCTCTATGACAGATTAACCTAGAGGATGCAGAACCTTATGTAAACAGAAAACTTCCTAAACCCAAATGGTTTTGAAGAGATTATATGAATGAGGGTTTTATATAAACAGAAGCATTCCAAAATTCAAAATTTGTGACCCACAGACACATCATCCACCTGATTCAAGGTCGCATGCACCCGTCAGTTCCAGTCCTCCACACCTACCAGCCGAATATTGTAAAATCTCAAGTTGGATTCGATGTGTTGAGATTTTCCTCATATTCTCCTCAGTTAGCGGTATAGGTAGAGCTAGAAAGGGAATATGGAGTTAACAGATAGGGGTGTATACATGCCATCAACGAGGGGCCTCTTGCATTCCAAGAGGGCCATGCAAGTTCTAACCAAAATCCACTCATGGTTATAAGTAGATGGGTATCGCAGAATGTTCTAGAACGGAGATATTCGTACCTGAACGATCATATTTTCAACGGATGATCTGGTGTGCGAATGCCCGATTTGTAACCTGCGACGTGGTGAGAAGTGTATCCTACCCACTGTATTTTGAAATCAACATTTCGCTAGGGAACCTTCTCAGCTGAATGGCCACATGCAGAAGGTCGGAGAAGATCTAAGTAGCTGCTGGAGTAGAAATCTTACATCCTCTTCGGAGAAAAAACTCTCTGCAACATACGGATCCTCTATCTATTCAATACAATGTCTTAAATAGGCAGTACTAACGGCAACAAAGATGTCTAACAATACACTACCATCGCTACGATTTTTTGAATAAACGATGTATTCGTGTGCATTGTGTTCCACGGATCTCAACTCCAAACCAAACAACGTATAATGTATTTCAAGCTCATTAATACAATATAAGACACCCTTATACATGAATCCAAACAGGCCTAATGGTAATGAGTTACTCACTAGGCAATCCGCTTCCCTTTGGATCATAAGCATCTTGATATGGGGCGCCGTCCCCACAAGTTATGGATCTAGCTAATATTTATGTTTTTCGCCTCATCTCAGTTGTGGCCGTACCAACAGGTTGGATGGAAAACAATAATAATAATAATAATAATAATAATAATAATAATAATAATAATAACTATGGTGGCCTTAGGAAGGTTTCAACAGTGAACATCATTGTCCTCACACTACAAGAAACAGCGCTTTTACCGACGAAATTTTTGCTGACGAAATACCGGTCGATTGGCAAAACCGTTCAGCCACAAAAGAATGGGAAGCGCCAGAATCAAACAAAACATGAGAAACACAAGCAGAAACAAGAAGAATACTCTCAACGACTCCACCGGTCGATGCCTACGGGTCCTGGCCTAGCACCTGCTGCGCAGAATAAAAGCGGCCCTGAGCTAGTAGGGGAAGCAACCCGGAAGACTGAGGATCCTGAGTCTGAGCCTGCTGGGCTGCTATACACAATGGACCTAGGGATCGAACAACATACAGATATCCCCTCTACTGGTGTTGCGGCTGTTGCTGTCATTGTTGTTGTTGTCTCTATTGAGGAGGTCTGCCTGATTGCCTCTACTGCTGAGGAGGAGCCCTAGGAGTGGCGGTTGGAAGCTGTGCTCTCTGCTGCTGTTGAGGAGGACGAGGAGGGGGCAACTGCGGTGGCCTTTACTGTTGAATGGGGAGAGGGCACTCACGCCTTCGATGCCCAGTTTGTCCACAGCCGAAGTATACACCAGAAAAGGGGTCGGAAGATGAAGCGGCTCGCGGTGCTGACAATGATGATAAAGCTACTGTCTGAACCACAGGCTGTTGAAATCCTGATCTGCCCCTCCGTCTCTGCTGACGGTGCTGCCCGAAACTGCCAGCTGGTGCACTCCTCTTCCGGTCTCCACCAGAACTCTGCTCTCTCGATCTCTGGGTCATAGCCCAGTCCTCCTCATAAACTAGTGCTTGATGAACGACCTAGTCGAACATCTCCAAGCAATGCCCTACAACACGGCTGTGAAGGGCAGGACGCAAACCAGTCACAAAATGACAGGACCTCATCTTCTCATCACTGGTGAGATAGAAAATCTAGACAAGGCTAAGAAATGGGCCTCATACTGAGATACAGTCATATTACCTTACACTAGGGTCTCAAACTCGATAGTCCGCTGGATCTGAACGTGCTCAGGGAAAAACTTCTGGTCGAAGTGGGTCACGAACTCATCCCATGTCCAAACGAACTAAGGCCCGACCATCTTGGATACGAATGACCACCAATGACGGGCCTCACCCAGAAGGAGATAGGTCACAAGGGATACTCTCTGGCCCGCAGGACACTGTATAGTATCAAAAATCCTCACAACCTCAGTGCGTCAAGCCTTGACAGCAGAAGGGTCAGGATCACTACTAAACCTCGGGGGATCATACTGCCGAAACTCTCGAGCTATCGCACTAGCAACGACAAGTCAGACTGCGCGGAAACCTCAGCGGTAGCTGGCTGACGGGTCTGCAATGCAATAAGCTGCATCAACTGCTGAAAATGCTCAGCTCCTATAAGTACTGTCAGAAAGGCAGGGTAGCACTAGGCTCGGGTGGAGACACGGGTGCGACCGGCGGAGCAGGAGCCTCAGTAACTGGAATAGCAGGCTGAGGTGGGAGGGGGAAAAGGTGGGGGAACTGGAACAACTGGAGGTACGGGAGCTACAGGCCCAACTGAAGAAACAGGCTGGATGGGGACCTTTGAAATCGGATCCTCAACAGCGGGAGCAGGATGTGCTCGAGTAGGATGGGTATCTCGGGCGCCTCGTCCATGGGCACCACGACCACGGGCGTCATGATCACGGGTGCCACAACCATGGACGCCACGTCCACGCGGTATTGTCTACAAAATAATGACGACGCAAGGAATCAGGACAATTATGGGCTCAATACGGAGCGAAAGGAAGGATCTCGAGACACTATTTGTCCTATGCTCTTGATAGACATGCGATGTTGTCTCGAGTTATTATAGAATTGCTTGCTATGCTTTGATACCAACTCCTGTCACGCCCCAGACTCGGTAACCGGACTCACAAGGAACTCGATGGCCGGTTCTGGCCGTAACAGCCTCCATACTACCCCATTTTTTACTCCTGAGGCAGGTTCCGATCCTGGGATCCTAGAAGGAGGATTTTCATAATAATATAATCAATTCTAATATGAACATCCCCAAGATCACAACAAGTATATCTGAGAATAACAAGGCACACATCGTAAAATCCACTATGAATTTAAACTTTACAAGCTTACATCAGGTCCAAAAGGACATGTATAAGATAATGGAAAAAGAGAGAAAATGGTCAGCAGCACTGGAGTCCTCAAGCTCAACTCTACTCCACACTCTGCTGCTACGTCGCCTGCCTAGAGTCTCCTGCACGCATCAATCGTGCATAAGGTTATAGAAGCTTAGAGGGTGGTATAAGTGTGTATCAATGGTGAACAGAAGAATAACAAGAGGTACAAGGAAAGAACATGCTCAATGAGAATATCACTAGCCTCACCAAGGCTTATCATGAATACCATGTAATGAGTACTGGGTGCCATACCAAAGTAATGCATGAGGGGGCTTATACAGCCAATGCTAATATGATGCAAGTAATGCTAGTGCTCGTATCCAAACCACATGTCAAGTATATTTCCAATCATAAGGAAAGCATCGGGGTCCAATACACTGCTGAATGACTGCCGCTCTACAGACCCCGCACAGTCAAACGAGCGTAAGAGACCTCACTACCCTGCCTGTGGACAGCCAATCACCAGTAAGGCTTGAAGGTAGTGGACCCATTCACGAGCTGGTCAGACTCAGCCTAGTAATGCCTCCTTAAATCAGGCGAGTAAGGCCACACCCCTATCTAACCGACTACACGACAGTGGGAGTTGCGGCCTAACGGTATAAGGCCCTCGTACACTCATAGTTTCCACTCAGTCACGGTGTTGGATCAGATCCTTGGTACCATGAAAGTTTTGGGAATTTCACCCATGGGCATCCTATACACCCGGTATGCTCAAGTAATATTTTCGGTGTCCACTCATACGACCATCCATGAATATCTCAGTGGAGGTGAGACCCTGATGAAGCAAGGGCGGTATCATCATGAAATGTTTACCAATGCATGAGTCACACACACAGATCATGCACTAGCCGCAGGCACACAATGTGCACAAGGGGAGAAACTCCATCCTTCAATGACCACCATATAATGTAATCAATTCATACAGATGATGCATATGGGTCATAATGATGTAAGTGTGCTACCTGTAGAATGTATTCCTTCATCCTAAGGAGGGACAAGGTCTAGGTACATAGATAAGTACTAAGGAGAAGCAAAGTTATTTAGTGGGGGCCCAATACTTTGGGATAACCCACAAGCTAGGAGAATCATAAAGCCTCAAGGAGGAGACGGGCCTAACAAGGTCGATGGTGGGCCTTCAACCACCTATAAGGGCCTTAGCGGCCTACCTTAAGGCCACCAAGAAGGACATCTAACCTCAACTGGGTCCCAAAAGGTAGCCTGCTACGTATGTAAAGAAAAGTCCAAGGTACAATCAATTTATAGCCTGTGGGACATACACTAAGCCCAATACATAGGCAACCAGGTGGGCCGTTAAGCAAGGTTAGGGCCCAACCATAAGGGTCATGGATTCACCCATTGTGGTGGGCCTAATGGGCAGCCCATTATCCCAACATATGGGAAATCCTTATATTTAACACAAGTAAGTTGGGCCTCACATCTCGGCCTAAGTATGAATTTATTATAGAGGGCAAGCAAGGGCCCAACTACTTGAGTATTTGGCCCATAAGGCCCATCACAATGGCCTGGTAAGTATAGTACCTAGGGGTCCAACAGGCCTATGAAAAGTTCCAGCCCAACAAGGTTATAAGGCCCATAAACTAGAAGACTAGCCCAAAAAGAATCCAATTGGAATGGGCCTTTAATCATGCACTAATTAAGCCCAAAAATAAAATTAAGGTGGAAAGATAACTGACTTAAATCCTCCTGAAATCTAATGGGCCATACTGTCCCAAAACAACATTTATATGTAACAATTTTGGGCTCATTGCCAAATTCTAGCCTACCCATTTTCTGGGTCGTTGGAGTTCAGCAATTTAACTAATTTATAGTATATTTATTTTCTGATGGCTCACATACATCACTGTGGGTCCCACCAGATGAGAGGGGAGTACACAACACACATTAGAAGTGGGGCTATGCTGCTGGAATACAGGCCTAGCAACAGCCCAAGGTAGGGGCATTCCATGGTGGGTAGTCCTACGGGCCTGGGTATTTGGCCCAAAATTGACCCAAATTACAGACTGCACCACGGTCAGCTCGAATTTCCGTTGGGTCTAAAACTTTGTAAGGTGATACTTCCATGGGTGGGACATACTCTCACAAAATTTCAGAATTTTTGGATATTCCTAAATATTTTAAATAATTTAAATAAGATAGTCTATCCAGAAAATCGGACAGACCTATACGTCCCAATGTGGTGGGCCAGTCCAGTCCTCACCACGGTGTGCACAAGGGTCCATTAGTCCCAAAAGTTTTTAGATGGGTCCCACCATGGGTGGACCACCTCTTTGTAAGTTTTCATGGTTTTAGGATACTTAGAAGTATTTTAATTAATTTGAAGAATACAATCTGCTTAGGGTAAAATATTGCTGGAATATAACTGTGCTGAATTTGGGCCATCCAATGGGTGGGTTCTGGGCCTCCAAAATTCCTGAAATTTGGACCCAAGGTCACTCATCATGTATAAAATAAGATGGAGTCCATAAAAGTGGCCCACCTATGGAAGAATTGTTTATAAATTAAGGCTTTTATCAGATTACATTGCTAGACTGCACAGCAGAAAAATTAAAGTAGTGTTGTCCCTGATTTGAACACCCCAAAGGGGTGGGCCCAAGTTCTCCAAAAATTGGGGAAAATTAATTCTAACCTCCCCATACAAGTGTACTACAAGATGGGTCCCACGAAAGTGTCCCACCATTACAAAAAACTATTATATATGTATTTATGGATTTCAAAACTGCAATATTGCTGGACAGTTCAGAAAATCTGGATTGTCCACCCTACTTGGGCCACTCCTTTAGGACCTCAATCAAGGTTAGATGGAGGTAAATTTTGGGGTACATATAGGTGGGGTCCACACCTTCAAGAAAAGTATATCAAATGGGTAGAAACAGTCCCCTAATCAGTCCAAAAATCTGACCCAAAACCAACCAGAAACTGTCTAGAAATTTTCTGGATAGCAACATGCTAATGAAATAAACTGAGTATATAATACAAATCAAGGGGAAAATACCCCATGAAACCTGAGTTGTGGTCCACCATAGTAGGCCCCAAAAATATCCAGACCTATTCCTCACATAAAAATTTATTGCATATGCATCTAAAGGGGGCAATCACCATCCTTAGAGTGGACTGTCATGGGCGTCTACCCTCCTTGAACGGTCTGGATATCTCCAAGCCAAATGGTGGGACACACACCTTAGAAAAATAAGAAATTATTAAGAGAAGAGAGAGAATCGGCCACAAGGGAAGGGGGCTCCGCTACATTGAGGCCCTTCCCTTCATCACAAACCACACATCTCACTATATTGATGGTATTATAAGATCTACCCATGCATGCATCTTCAAATCAAAAATCCAATGGTGGAGATGACATCTCCACCAAGAATCAAGGGTCTAGATGACCTAAGGATCCTTTTAACTAAGAAAAGAAACCATGGTGGGGTCCATGGAAAATGGCCCCACTCATAAGTGATGTATGCACAAAAGGATGGGCCAATGGCAACATCCATGAAGACATGGGGCCTCCACCTTCATTTGGTGGGCCCCATATGCTTCAAACATGAGGTGAAGAGAAGAAATAAGAAGAAAGAATGTAGATCCTAAGATTTTAAGAACATGCACACCCACCTACAAGGTCTTCAAGCAAACTCCTCCAAGATTGTCTTCAAGCTCCAAGGTATACGGATCTAAGGTTGAGATCTTTCTTCAAGGGTTAGATGGGGGATTATATGAGTGAAAATAAGCTAAAAAAATGGAAGAATGTTGCTGGAGAAGAAGAGAAGGAGGAGCGAGAGAGAGAGAGAAATAAGAGGGAAAAAAGAGAAATTACTAGAAAAGAGAGAGAGAGAGAGAGAGAGAGAGAGAGAGTGAGTCATCATGAGTTCTCTCTCCTAGGATAGGCAAATCCATTATGAAACTAGGGTGATATAAACAATGCTCATAGACTCATAGGCTTGGGGTAGGGGTGGGTAGTGTGTGGGTAATGGGTGGGGTAGAGGATGGGGTTTAGAGAGTGTGTGGGTGGTGTGTGTTGGAATTTGTATAAAAGTGGGTGGCCATCTTGAAAACTTGCCCTCCACACTAGGTGGGCCACATGACCATGATCAAGGGCTAGAAATGAAAAGACCACATATTATGATCTACAAGTCGGATGGACGCACAAGACGCAGTGTTGGAACCGCAACAATGAAGCAGTCAAGATGGCATAGGTCTCGGCTCGATCCAAGTCGAGTCTACGTGACTGGACTCAAGGATGACTGCAAACACATTCTGAGGGTCACGCGTTGTCGAAATTTGACCGGTAGGACCGCGGGACCAAAATGAACGAAATGCATAACACACACACATGAACACATGTGAACTCGGGTCGGGTCTCACAGTGGTTGGTGCTCTGTGGGCCCCATCATGATGTATGTGTTTCATCCATGTCGTCCATCCATTTTTACATATCATATTAGGGATTGATACTAAAAATGAGAGGGATATAAATCTCAGGTGGACCACACCATATGAAAACAATAGTGATTGGATATCCACCATTAAAACCCTTATAAGGCCCACTGTACTTTTTATTTGACATCCAATCTATTGATTAGGTCATACAGGCCCAGATGAAAGGAAAAAAATAAATATCAGATTGATTCAAAACTTTTATGGCCCCTAAAAGGTTTTTAATGGTCGACACTTATTCAACACTGTTTCCTATAATGTGGTCCAGTTGAGATTGGGATATACCTCATTTTTTGTCTCATACCATAAAATGATATGGAAAAATAGATGGACAATAGGGATGAAACACATACATCATGGTGGTGCCCACAGAGCACCGACCACCAGCCATTGGCGCTAGTGTCAATGCGAGTAGCCAATCCGTTTTCGTCAAGAGACTTCAAGTCTCTCTCTCTCTCTCTGTCCTCTCTCACTCTCGTGCCTTCTCTATCTCTCTGTCTCTTGGTCCTCTCTCACTCTCACGCACCCTCTCTCTCTCTCTCTCGGTTCTCTCTCTCTCTTGTGCATCCTCTCTCTCTCTCTTTCTCGGTCCTCTCTCTCTCTCGGTCCTCTTTTTCTCTCATGCATCCTCTCCCTTCTCTCTGTCTCTCTCACATCCTTTCTCTCTCTCTCTCTCTCTCTCTCTCTCTCTCTCTCTCTCTCTCTCTCTCTCCTCAAAGCTCGGGAACCCTATTTTCGACGTGGACTCATGATCGGGGCTCCAACTCAAACAGGAACTCGTTCTCTTCCTCTAAAGTTCGGTTGACCGTGAGGTATCTCTCTCTCTCTCTCAATCTCTCTCAATCTCAATACCAATTTAGGGATTTGGGGATTTAGGGATTTAAGGATTTGGAGATTTAGGTATTTGGGGATTTAGGGATTTAGAGAAAATTACACAACTGCATGCCACTTATATTCATGCATCATTTTCTTTATTTCAATACCCATATGGATTTTTTTTTTTTTTTTTTTCCTTACTTACTTGCACTTGCAATTGGTTAAGTTGGCAGCTATGTTTGTATGAACCTCATGTAGCAATGTTACATCTTTGCACATAATACAACAATTTTGAACAAGGTTTGAAGTATTATCCGAAACCAGTACAGGTTTTTTGGGCATGCTCCATCAGAGGTGGGGTCTACTCAATAGGCCATGTTTAAGTGTTAGGTTTCGGTGTAGATTTGGGGCCTGTTTTGGGCACAGAAATGGGACTTAACTGAAGTTGAATAGGGTGCTTAACTGTGGGCAGATTTAGGACTGAATTTAGGGTTTTCTATGCAAGTTATATTTAGGCGATGACGTGGGGCTAAGATGTGGTCTGTTGTTGGAGAAGGTAACCAGGTTGCAGTTATGGACTGATTTAGGGACATGTTAAGGGCTGATTCCAAACAATTTGGGGACTTGTTTTTACATATGGTTGAACCTATTGTTATTACCATTCATTCAGGAGGCCTACCTGTGATATGTTAAGTGGAACCCAAATGGTGCATCTGGTGTGCCCACTTATGTTCATTGTACATTCTAAGAATCATGTATTTTCATTTCATCAAACCGCATGTAGGATACACCATAGGAGTAATGTACAAACACACTTAAAAACTATATACATATCCGTAAGGTGTAGCCCACCTGAGTTTTGGAATAGCTTGAGTTCTGGTATCCTACCAACTACATACTTCATAACTATTCTAGTTGTGGAATCCTTCCGCCAAGATGGGCCTGTTTGGGAGTGTGGATTTGAAATTATCCTATTGTGTTTAGCACCTTGGATTGGGAATCAACTTTAATCCAAAAGTAGCTATGCATGGTATATCTACAGGAGTTTGAATCTCTCTCTCTCTCTCTCTCTCTCTCTCTCTCTCTCTCTGAGAAAGAGAGATTAATTTGTCTTGGGCTGTTTTTAGCTCTTCCTTAACATTTCTTGCTGTAATTCTTTATCTTCTTCTGTTGTTTTTGTTCAATGAAGTTGTCGTTGTTCATAAATGTTCTATCTTTTGAATTTGTCATCATGGCATAGATGTTCTATGGTCAATGCATTAAATCACATTTGTGGATATGTTACCCTTGTAGGTTTTCTGCAATTGATCCGTCTGTAAGTGGAAGAGGTGCAGAACCTGTGTATTTCTTACTTATCTTCCTTTGGTGCATTTCTTCTCTAATTGGAAGATTCATTCTCATGGTACATGAGTGTTGTTTGTCCTTCATTTGTTGAATGATCGTCTCTTTCACTGGCATTAGCAACTGATTTGAAATTCTCCCTTTTCTGGTGCCTACTTTTCTTGCACATGGTTGCAAGTTTCATCATTCTTGAATATGAAGCAGTTACAAGTAAACAAGATATCAGAATCATCAAAGAATGCATGAAATGATCCCAATTTTCAGAAATTTACTAAAAACCAATCTTGTTACATTTTCAACATTAACTCCATTCGGAATTATCACAAGACAACAGGTTGGGCCTTTGTCAGTGTCATTTATACAGGTGTTGAGAGTTCCAACTCCATAGAAGCAGAAACTTGTACTTGAGACACCTACCCATTTCATGAAAATGTGTGTTTTTTTTCTATCAGCTCACATCATCTAGATAATTATTCTACCTGACTGTTGTGGGCATAACATCATTGAGGTGTATTTAATTCAGCAATCAACAAAGCAGTGGCCTGGTGTTGTTGGGTTTAAGTTGTCTAGAAAATTGAACACAATGGTGTTACAGCTACCGACTTAGTTTTAACTGTGACGCAAATGTTGAGGAAGCATGGGGTTGTTGGCAAGTGTTGAGGGTCAAATATTGCATATCAGACTCCATTTATTACCTAGATTTATGATCATGACTCTATTTAACGGATTGGTTTAACTGTGTATGTGATGCAAGGTGTAATTACGAACTGGGACTAAGAAAGGGTGTTTAAAGCTGGGATTTAACGCTCTGATGACACCAAGGCAAGGGACGGACCCCAGGGGACCAAGATCATCAAATTTACACACCGGAGATCCGCGAAAATCGAGAAACTGAAGTTCAAGTGGCCCGAAATTGGTTCAGAATGAAAGATCACAGGGTTCTCACTATCCGTTCAGGTCGAAACTTCATACATGCCCTCAGGGCCATAAATTAACCGTACAATTTGAATTTCATCCGTTCGATCCCTGTGGAAGTGACCCAACGGACAGATCAGCCCATAAACCTTTGCTTTTGGGCCCACCTGCTACTTGGATATTCTTAAAAATTGGTCTCAACGGGTTAAATGAGCTGACAATATGAATGGACGGAGCGGATTTCTCACGAACATCTCAGTGGGACCTATATGATAGAGAATGTGCACGGTGCACAAGTGCATCGACTGTGCACCAAAACTCAAGAACGGGTCAGCGTGTGCTGACCCGAGCTTCTTCTTCAAGAAACAGAAAAAAAAAACAGGAAAATTGTTTTGTTTCCACGGGACACTCTTGCGATGAGCGATGAGCACACTGATCATCTATTGGGAAGATCCGGGCCGTCTATTCGATTCGTAGGAAAGCCAAGACCAATGTCTAGGTGTCCTTTTGTCATATTGCAAGCAATCGTGTGATGATCTCGGTAAATGAACGGAAGATGGACGGTGAAATGGAAAGTTCGATGGACCACACCAGGAGTCCAAGTCAAAGAGCCCCTTCTAGAATGGTTTTCTAGAGTATTCTAATGAACGGAATGGATTCACTATCTTGCGCCAATCACGGGCCCACCATCTTTCACAAAGAACGCGTCGTCAAGAAGCTACGTTGCGAAACAGAGTTGTTTTAATTCGGGTGGGCCACCATTGATGATCGGATTGGCTTGATCTCATCCGTCCATCATGTAGATGGATTCGTTACAGACGAACCATGTTGTCCATTTTCATCCATGCATGCACATGTGCCTATCACATGGAAGCGAGAAGACACTCATCCAGGTAGTTGGAGCATGATACCTTAAGTGGGTCACATCGGTGGATGATGAAAACCGTCCATCCCGGTCGAAATCTCGAGGAGAAGATTATGGACGGTGTGGATTTCTCAAACGACACAGCGATTAGGGGCACCACCAACATCACACGTAAGTCCCATTACGCGGCCCTGTTCAGCAATGCGAAATCGACCGGCCATTTAGAGTTGTTGCACGATCATGGCCATGATTGGACAACAAATCTAATCTTCATCATGTAGCCCACCCTAAAATGCTGCTCGAAGGATCTTTGTTTATTTGAGAAGAAAGTAAGGAAAATGGGTGTTTTTCGGACCGTCTTCTTCTGTATTTGTGAAATGCGAATTTAATTCTGTGAGGAAGCTTTTTGTTGCGTAAAGCAATACCAACTTCCACCGCTTCTTTGTGCAGAAATTTCCTCCCTTGCAACCGACCTTCCCTTCTATAAAGAGACAGGAGAGAAGAGAGAAGAGGGGAGATCGGCTGGAGGCTGGACGTGAGGAGAGAGAGAGACAGGGAGTAGCTTGTTTTCTTTTCTTTTTCTTTTTATTTTTATTTTTTTTATTTATTTTCTTTTATTTTAAGAGATCTAGTACACTCATGTGTGGCTAAACCTCTTAGCTAGGGCTAAGAGGTGAAGCTTGTAGCGTGATGGGATGAGTCTATACTTGTGCCTTTTGTTTAAACTGAATGGATTTTGATTTAATTTTATTAAGGGAATGTTTTCTTTTAATGGTCTGTTGTGACTGAAATTACAATGGGTCTGCAATGGCTTTGAGCATGTTCTTTTTTTCTTATGTTTATGATGTCAGGAAGCCCTGTTGTTCACCATCGTCTCCTGGGCATGGTCGGATGACGGTACCCTTTCCTAACCCTCATAGCATGTTGATGGTTTGGTGATGGAATCCATTCTAATTCATATACCTCTCATCTCTTAGAAACTTTGTCAACGGCAGTTCAGTTAATTTCCATGATTTGTGAAGCAGGCATAAGATCTCTCTGATCTCTACAAGTGGATCCTCTGAATCCCTAGTTCCCTTTCTCTAAATTTTCCTAAGTTTTAGATAATTATTTCATCATTATTCCTCAATTTACACTTGATTTAGAATTCATCTTAATCTAGTTCTAGTTCTGGTAAATTTCAGATAATGTACAGGTTTCAGTCCCTTGGGATTCGACCTCGGTCTTACTGAGTTTATTACTACATCACAACCCTGCACTTGGGGATTGAACAAGTTTTTGGCGCCGTTGCCGGGGACTGACGGCTATGATTTTCTGATATTAATTAGTTTTAGAGTTAGTTTAAGATTAGGATTTTACTAACTTTAGTTTTGGATTTTATTATTTTTTTTATTTTTAGAACTAACCTCTCTATTTTGTAGGGTCGTTGATAGATCTTCTAACTAGGTAACTTCGTCCTAAATTCTTTACTTTTTTTTATTTTTTTATTTTTTTTTAGATTAGGTCTTATCCCCTAGATACTAACTTGGTTTGTTTTGTTTTGTAGAGTATTAACATAGGAACTTCTAAATTGGTAACATCCTTCTCACTTCTCTTCTTACCTTCCATATTGCTGTAGGAATTTTATTTTATTCTAGGATTAGACTCAGAGTTAGGGTTTCACCATGTATATGCACGAGTGGGAATGTCAGTATACTGAGAAGAATAACATATATTGGGAAGATGATTATGATAGAAATCCACCAATGTCTCAAAACTTTTCTGAAACTATCATCGAGAATCGGAATAATATGAAGATCCACCGGTTAAGAAGTCCTTACGCGATCATATACGGAGAACAATTCCACCCCACCTGAGAAGATGCGTGAATGTTGGGGTTATCATAACTATGGGAGTGAGAATTACTATCACCCATCGAGAAAAAAAAACAATGCATGATTATATTATGAGTGATAATAAGTATTACCAACCATCAGATTCTCCCACCTATGATCCGTATGACTATAATCAGTGGAAACATCAATATTGGAAAGATGAACCAACAACCTATTATAATAATTATTCTTTTGGATCCCCTACTTTTAAGATTCAACCAAAATCGATCCAAGAGAATTCATTTCAAAGTAACACAGACTCTTCTGCTGACATGAGGAAATTACTAGAAGAGCTTGAGTCACGCCTTGATAGGTTAGAGGAAGCTCGCTCATCCCAGCTACAATCCAATCCAGAAATACAATGCGAGGAAAGTGATCCTCACTCACTTTTGACGAAATCTGGAATTTGGAATAAGGAGTTGGATTCCATTAATGAGCATACGGTTCAATTCCCCGATGAGTCGATCTCAATGACTGTTCAAAAGAATGATGGAGATACATGGGTGTCTTTCAAATACAGTGATGATGACACACTTTCCTTACATGATACACAGGATCTCAATGATGAGGTTGAGGTTAGTTTATTCGAACCTCAACTGAATTTAGAATGTAAGGAAAGCGACCCCATCCCAAGTGTGCAGTGCACAGAATTAGATGATGATGCGTATTGGGATGATGATCATAAACGTGCAGCCCAAATTCCCCTTGAATCAATTTCAAGATTGGTCCAGGTCAATGATCAAGACAAACACGAAGTGATCGGTCATAATGAGCCACTCCCCTCACCTGACATATCTGATTTAAAGGTGGAGGACGAGCCCCTTACAACCGACACTTCTAACTCTTGTGAAACATGTTTGGACCACTCCTCTGAATCGAATGATGATATGATTCGGGAGATGGACGAGCTACTCGATACGACTCTGGAATTTGAAACCACGCAGTTGAGGTCACCATCTGAACTATCAAAGTTTGACAAATCCAGGCCTCTTCTGAGTAGTATCAATGAACAGAGTCTGCACTTCAATACTTCGTCTACTGACCCTCTATCTGTCTGTGCAGGGTTGAAGCAAGAGAGTGTACCTACGGTTAATTTTAAAGACGATGGGTTCCTTGGGCAGATCAGCACACACTTCAATGTGAAAAATGAGTCACTCTTAGCTGAATGTCCCAACTCTTTGGATGATTGCTTGGCACACTTTGCAGACTCAAATGATCCAATGATAAGAGACATAGTGAATGCCTTGCAAGACAATATCTCGGTAGTCATTACTGACCGAGAGAACCCTTACTCTGAAGCTCCTCCCTCCCCAGATCCTCACTATTTACCATTAAGGGAGGAGGAGCTAAAAATTGAACCGAAGTCTGATACTTCGGAATGTGTTGAGACTACACCACTTCTTGAAAATTTTTCTCAAGTTGATCTACTTGTAGTCTCTAATTCACCATGGGATACTAACTTCGAAACTTTTTCTGATACAGGTGAATATATAGACGTTGGATACCTCAGGCGAATCAACGACAAATTTTTAATGAGGTACATAAGTTTCTCTGGAATGTCATGCTCCAGGGCATCCAAGCCTATTGCAAAAAGGGCTTTTGGATGATCCTGTTAAGAAACCTACTGAGAAATTTATCACGATACTGGCTAGAAGAGGAACCTTGCTGCATGACTGAGTAGGTTTTCCCTGCTTTCGTAGGACTAGGGTAGTTTCCTTTATGTTGTTTTAGGATTGATAGTAAACTTAGCGCTCCTGGGAGGCAACCCAGCTTTTCAATTTATTTCATTTTCCTAGTTAGTTCAATGTTTGTGGGTAACATTACTGCAAACCCTCACGAGACTACAACTCGTCCACTAGGGGCAACTTAGGGGTTTAAAGGCTTGTTGCATATGCTAAATGCAATCGAGAGCACCTGCGAAAGTGGTATAGGTAGGAGTTTATTTTTTGTGTTTTACTTGTGTTGGTTTCCTCTTGTGCTGACCGGCTCTCATGTTGAAATCTCTATGGAAAAGTCTCCCTCGACTCGTTATCTAGGTACTATCTTCCCATCACTTCACATTTCCTTTTGTTGTCCTATGTGCATTCCATGCTCATGTCTTTTACATTGAGGACAATGTAGCTTTTAGGTTGGGGGTGGGAGATTAGGCAACCTAATCAGTGTTTTTCTTAGTCTTGAGCAAAAATTGTGAAAATTTTTAAATTTTTTCTGGACTTTCTGGTGAATTCGAAGTGATTTGACGACCATCTTTGATTTAGAATTACAGGATATGGAATGTTGGTGATTTACTACTCTTGGATTCAGTTGCTCGTTAGATTTCACAGTTAAGTTTGAATTATTAATCCATGATTAGAAGTTGTAAACATTGATTGAGTCATGATTTCACATGTCACATCTCACTTACACATTAAGATTGCAGTTTGAAACTGAAGGGTTAATTTGGTAATCACTGAGCATGAAAGAAACCAGCCTAAAAGATTTGGCCATCAGGGTAAAAAAAAAAAAAGAGAGAGAGAGAGAGAATTACACCATGGGTTTGCTCCCTCTAGGTGTGGATTCGATTTTCCATGATTAATAGTTGGAAAGAGTTAGGCAACTAGTTTCACCATAGGTTTGCTCCCTATATGTGAAAATTTGATTCCCATCTTGACATTTAAAAAAAAAAAAAAAAAAAAAAAAAAAATGAAAATGAAAGAATGATCTGTGAGGCAAAGCTCTGGTTTAGGTGATGGTAGTTATGAATTTTCTGATTGATTACCAATGATCTCATGAAATTGACAATTTGATCTCTTAATGATGATAGGTTGGGATTACACTTTACATCTATGGAACTCAATGTTTAGGATTGTTCTAATTGATGGATTAATACTTTGAACTTGTTGTGAAGTTTTCCGTGCGCTTGAGTTCAGGAGAAAGTAATGCCCAACATTCATGAATCTTAAACTTCCAGTATCTGGATTGTTCCCCAAAATCATTCGAGTTTTTAAAATTATGATATAATTCTCAATTTATTTTTCGCATACTTTGCTCGGGACTAGCAAAATGCTGGTTGGGGGTTGTGTTGAGGGTCAAATATTGCATATCAGACTGTATTTATTACCTGGATTTATGAGCATGACTCTGTTTAACGGCTTGGTTTAACTGTGTATGTGATGCAAGGTGTAATTACGAACTGGGACTAAGAAAGGGTGTTTAAAGCTAGGATTTAACGCTCTGATGACACCAAGGTAAGGGACGGACCCCAGGGGACCAAGATCATCAAATTTGCACACCGGAGATCCTCGAAAATCGAGAAACTGAAGTTCAAGTGGCCCGAAATTGGTTCAGAATGAAAGATCACAGGGTTCCCACTATCTGTTCAGGTCGAAACTTCATACATGGCCTGAGGGCCATAAATTAACCGTACAATTTGAATTTCATCCGTTCGATCCCTGTGGAAGTGACCCAACGGACAGATCAGCCCATAAACCTTTGCTTTTGGGCCCACCTGCTATTTGGATATTCTTAAAAATTGGTCTCAACGGGTTAAATGAGCTGACAATATGAATGGACGGAGCGGATTTCTCACGAACATCTCAGTGGGACCTATATGATAGAGAATGTGCACGGTGCACAAGTGCATCGACTGTGCACCAAAACTCAAGAACGAGTCAGCGTGTGCTGACCCGAGCTTCTTCTTCAAGAAACAGAAAAAAAAAAACCGGAAAATTATTTTTGTTTCACAGCCGGACACTGCGATGAGCAGTGGGCCCCACCAGTCATCTATTGGGAAGATCTGGACCGTCTATTCGATTCGTAGGAAAGCCAAGACCAATGTCTAGGTGTCCTTTTGTCATATTGCAAGCAATCGTGTGATGATCTCAGCCGAACGGAAGATGGACGATGAAATGAAAAATTCAGTGGACCACACCGAGTCCAAGCCAAAGAGCCCCTTCCCGAATGGTTTTTCCAGAGTATTCCAATGAACGGAATGGATTCACTATCTTGCGCCAATCACTGGCCCACCATCTTTCACAGCAACGCGTCGACGAAGCTCTGTTGCGAAACAGAGTTGTTTTTGAATTCGGGTGGGCCACCATTGATGATCGGACTACTGATCTGATCCGTCCATCATGTAGATGGATTCGTTCTGGACAGAACCATGTTGTCCATTTTCATCCATGCATGCACATGTGCCGATCACAGCAAGCAGAAGACACTCATCCGCAGCCGTTGGAGCATGATACCTTAAGTGGGTCACATCGGTGGATGATGAAAATCGTTCATCCCCGGTCGAAATCTCGAGGAGAAGATTATGGACGGTGTCGATTTCTCAAACGACACTGATTAGGGGCACCACCAACATCACAGCGTAAGTCCCATTACGCAGCCCCTGTTCCAGCGTGCGAAATCGACCGGTTTTGGAGTTGTTACACGATCATGGCCATGATTGGACGACAAATCTAATCTGTTCATCATGTAGCCCACCCTAAAATGCTCCAAGGGACGCTGTTTATTTGAGAAGAAAGCAAGGAAAATGGGTGTTTTTCGGACCGTCTTCTTGACTGTGAAACAGAATTTACGCAGGGAAGCTTTTTGTTGCGTAAAGCAATACCAACTTCCACCGCTTCTTTGTGCAGAAATTTCCTCCCTTGCAACCGACCTTCCCTTCTATAAAGAGACAGGAGAGAAGAGAGAAGAGGGGAGATCGGCTGGAGGCTGGACGTGAGGAGAGAGAGAGACAGGGAGTAGCTTGTTTTCTTTTCTTTTTCTTTTTATTTTTATTTTTTATTTATTTTCTTTTATTTTAAGAGATCTAGTACACTCATGTGTGGCTAAACCTCTTAGCTAGGGCTAAGAGGTGAAGCTTGTAGCGTGATGGGATGAGTCTATGCTTGTGCCTTTTATTTAAACTGAATGGATTTTGATTTAATTTTATTAAGGGAATGTTTTCAGTCTTTAATGGTCTGTTGTGACTGAAATTACAATGGGTCTGCAATGGCTTTGAGCATGTTCTTTTTTTCTTATGTTTATGATGTCAGGAAGCCCTGTTGTTCACCATCGTCTCCTGGGCATGGTCGGATGACAGTACCCTTTCCTAACCCTCATAGCATGTTGATGGTTTGGTGATGGAATCCATTCTAATTCATATACCTCTCATCTCTTAGAAACTTTGTCAACGGCAGTTCAGTTAATTTCCATGATTTGTGAAGCAGGCATAAGATCTCTCTGATCTCTACAAGTGGATCCTCTGAATCCCTAGTTCCCTTTCTCTAAATTTTCCTAAGTTTTAGATAATTATTTCATCATTATTCCTCAATTTACACTTGATTTAGAATTCATCTTAGTCTAGTTCTAGTTCTGGTAAATTTCAGATAATGTACAGGTTTCAGTCCCTTAGGATTCGACCTCGGTCTTACCGAGTTTATTACTACATCACAACCCTGCACTTGGGGATTGAACAGCAAGTTTGTTGAGTTTTACCATAAGTTATTTACCTAACATGTGTACGGCAGTCCTGTGCATGAAAGCGACGTAGAACTAATTGGTTATCTTGGAATGCCAATTACTAGTGAAAAATAAATGAATGAGTGAGGATAATAGCATCCCCCCTTTTGAAATCATGTTGAATTTCTTGACTATTTAGATTAGGAGTGAATCCCAACGGTTTACAATTTGCATATCAGGTTTTTAGGTTGTTTGAACTGTTTACTTCTAAAATCCATTTCCTTTCAGATGAAATGTGTAGCCTTTGGTATCCCTGGTTTGATTAGACATGCCTGCCTCCAAACAGATGTGAAGCATCTCTTAGTTTAAATACAGGCAATGTCTTTCTTCTTTTTTTTAGTGTGTGATGTTTGCTAATGGCATTGATTTTTCATAGTCATGAAGTGATTGTTTTAATCCATTTTTTAGGACCATTTGATTTAAAAATTTCTCCCTCATCCATCTTTACTTTTTGTTTGGAATATTTGAATTTCTTTCATAATGAATTTTTAATTATAACATGTTCTAGCATCTAATTTGGGCTATTTAATTGAATATGCACATTTTTTTCAATAAGGTGCAACAGATTCAAAATGCAACAAATATACCTCTGTTTTTCATAATTTTCATTATGTGGCCATTGGAGTATTCAACTGTGAATGTAGGGCCACAGCATGGTGTATTTGAATATGTGGCCTGATTTTTGCAGGTTTGCAAAGAGGAAACTAGATGAGTTTGTTTTCCTCGGGAATTAACTACAGGTTTCGTATGCTCCTCAGTTCAAGTCTCTTTCTGATATGAAGGAGAAATTGGAAGGCAGGAGAAAAGAAGTTCTAAGCCCACTAAACTTTGAGTTTCTTCTAAGAATTGCTTTTAATGAACACCATTTTGAATAGAGGAAATACATAATGTTTCGTAAACTAATTTTACTAGGACCAACAAATCGCACATGTGTTGGCCTGCCATTTGGTGATCCATAACTGTCCAAGTGATCGCTTTGAAGGAATATAGATACACTAGTAATACAACCCTCACATATAATGTAATATCAACATCATAGTCATAATCAAGTCAAAATCAACCTAGTACATAGAAGGAATATAGATACACTAGTAATTCCCCTCAATATCTTCATATGGATGTTTCTTGCTTTACTTACTTTTTATGTTGTTTTTAAATGTATTAGCTCAAAATTGATGAAGCAGACCCGGATGTGTGTCAGAGCTATCCAAATGTTGAGTGAGGGTCCCTGGAAGGTGGGAACTATTGTTATGACCATGATTAAGCTGTCCATTTCCTATGGACAACATTGGAGTGGCCTGGCCATTTGGATAGGCTGTGTTTATGTACTTGCTTGAAATTGATGGAGCAGACCCGGATGTGCATCGGAGCTATCCGGATGTTGAGCGGGGGTTCCTAGAAGGTGGGAACTGCTGTTATGACCATGATGAAGCTGTCCATTTTCTATGGACAGCATTGGAGTGGCCTGACCATTTAAACAGACCGTGTTTATGTATTAGCTCGAAATTATTGGAGCAAACTCTAATATAACCCTAAACTTAAACCTACACCTAAAATTAATACCTAAAACTAAACATCATGGTGGAGACAGTGCCTTCAACCATTGATTCCTTCTTAGGACCCACCATGGTGGTTATTTGAGATCCAACCTGTTGGTAAGTTCACACAGACCTAGACCTAAAGAAGGAATAAACAAATATCATCTTGATCGAAAACTTTTGTGGCCCCAATTTGTTTCGAGGTCTACTTGATCTTTGAATCAACCCTAAAACCTAAACCTAAACCTAAACCTAAACCTAAACCTAAACCTATAACCTTAACCTAAACTAAAACCTATAACCTAAACCTTAACCTATAACCTATAACCTAAACTTATAACCTATAACCTAAAACCTAAACTTAAACCTAAACCTATAACCTAAAACCTAAACTTAAACCTAAAACCTAAATGTATTCTCAAATCCCTAAACCTAAACCTACACCTAATCCTAATCTCAACTCCCTAACCTAAACATGAAAACCTAAACCTAAACCCGATCCGAACTCGAACTGATTTCCTAAACCTAAACCTTAACCTATTCTCAATTCCCTAAAGCTATAACCTATAACCTATAACCTAAACCTAAACTTAACCTAAACCTATAACCTAAACATATAACCTTAACCTAAACTTAAACCTAAAACCTAAATGTATTCTCAAATCCTTAAACCTAAACCTACACCTAATCCTAATATCAACTCTTTAACCTAAACTTAAACTTGAAAACCCAAACCTAAACCCGATCCCGAACCCGAACCCGATTTCTAAACCTAAACCTTAACCTATTCTCAATTCCCTAAAGCTATAACCTATAACCTAAACCTAAACCTATAACCTTAACCTAAACCTAAAACCTAAATGTATTCTCAAATCCCTAAACCTAAACATACACCTAATCCTAATCTCAACTCCTTAACCTAAACTAAAATTGAAAACCCAAACCTAAACCCGAACCCGATTTCCTAAACCTAAACCTTAACCTATTCTCAATTCCCTAAACCTTAACCTATAACCTAACCTAAACCTAAACCTATAACCTACACTTATAACTTAAACCTAAACTTATAACCTAAACCTATAACCTACACTTATAACCTAAACCTAAGCTATAACCTAAACCTGTAACCTTAACCTAAACATTAAACCTAAACCTAAATCTAAAACTTAAATGTATTATCAAATCCCTAAACCTAAACCTATAACCTACAACATTACCATAAACTTATAACATAAACCTATAACCTACAACATTAACCTAAACCTATACTTATAACCTAAACCTATTCTCAAATCCCAAAACCTATAACCTAAACCTAAACCTAAACCTTAACCTATAACCTATAACCTAAACTCAATCCCTAAACCTTAACCTATAACCTAACCTAAACCTAAACTTATAACTTACACTTATAACCTAAACCTAAACTCAGAATCCTTAACCTAAACGTAAAACCTAAACCTAAACCTAAAACGTAAATGTATTCTCAAATCCCTAAACCTAAACCTATAACCTACAACATTAACATAAACTTATAACCTACAACATTAACCTAAACCTATACTTATAACCTAAACCTATTCTCAAATCCCAAAACCTATAACCTAAACCTATAACTTAAACCTTAACCTATAACCTAAACCTTAACCTAAACCTATAACCTAAACCTAAACCTTAACCTAAACCTAAACGAAAACCTAAAACCTAAACCTTAACCTATAACCTATAACCTAAACCTAAACTTATAACCTATAACCTAACCATAACCTAAACCTAAAACCTAAACTTAAACCTAAACCTATAACCTAAACCTATAACCTAAAACCTAAACCTAAACCAAAAACCTAAATGTATTCTCAAATCCCTAAACCTAAACCTATACCTAATCCTAATCCTAATCTACTCCCCTAACTTAAACCTAAACCTAAACTTGAAAACCCAAACCTAAACCCAAACCCGAACCCGATTTCTTAAACCTAAACTTATAACCTTAACCTAAACCTATTCTCAAATCCCAAAACCTAAACTTAAACCTTAACCTATAACCTACAACATTAACCTAAACCTAAACCTTAACCAATAACCTAAACTCAATTCCTAAACCTTAACCTATAACCTAACCTAAACCTAAACCTATAACCTACACTTATAACCTAAACCAAAACCTATAACCTTAAACTAAACATAAAACCTAAACCTAAACCTATTCTTATAACCTAAACCTATTCTCAAATCCCAAAACTTAAACCTAAACCTAAAACCTAAACCTAAACCTAAACCTACACTTATAACCTATAACCTAAACCTATAGCTAAACCTAAACCTAAACCTAAAACCCAAACCTAAACCCGATTTCCTAAACCTAAACCTTAATGTATTCCCAAATCCTAAACCTAAACTTACACCTAATCCTAATCTCAACTCCCTAACCTAAACCTAAACCTAAACTTGAAAACCCATACTTAAACCCAAACCCGATTTCCTAAACCTAAGCTTATAACCTTAACCTAAACCTATTCTCAAATCCCAAAATCTATAACCTAAACCTAAACCTAAACCTAAACCTTAACCTAAACCTAAACCTTAACCTATAACCTTAACTTATAACCTAAACCTATAACCTAAACTCAATTCCCTAAACCTCAACCTAAACCTAACCTATAACCCGAACCCGATTTCCTAAACCTAAACCTAAACCTTAACGTATTCTCAAATCCCTAAACCTAAACCTACACCTAATCCTAATTTTAACTCCCTAACCTAAACCTAAACCTAAACTTGAAAATCCAAACCTAAACCCGATCCCGAACCCGATTTCCTAAACCAAAACTTATAACCTCAACCTAAACCTATTCTCAAGTCCCAAAACCTATAACCTAAACTTAAACCTAAACCTTAACCTATAACCTTAACTTATAACCTAAACCTATAACCTAAACTCAATTCCCTAAACCTAAACCTTAACCTATAACCTAACCTAAACCTAAACCTATAACCTACACTTATAACCTAAACCTAAACCTATAACCTTAACCTAAACATAAAACCTAAACCTAAACCTATACTTATAATCTAAACCTATTCTTATAACCTAAACCTTTTCTCAAATCCCAAAACCTATAACCTTAACCTAAACCTAAACCTATAACCTAAACCTATAACCTATAACCTAAACCTAAAACCTAAACCTAAACCTACACTTATAACCTATAACCTAAACCTAAACCTAAAACCAAACGTAAACCCGATCTCGAACCCAAACCCGATTTCCTAATCCTAAACCTTAACGTATTCTCAAATCCCTAAACCTAAACATACACCTAATCCTAATCTCAACTTCCTAACCTAAACCTAAACCTAAACTTGAAAACTCAAACCTAAACTCGATCCCGAACCCGAACCCGATTTCCTAAACCTAAACTTATAACCTTAACATAAACCTATTCTTAAATCCCAAAACTTATAACCTAAACCTAAACCTAAACCTAAACCTTAACCTAACCTTAACCTATAACCTAAACCTATAACCTATAACCTAACATAAACCTAAACCTATAACCTACACTTATTGGTTAAGGTTAAATGAACTTATAAACTTATAACCTAACCAAAACTTAAACCTATAACCTAAACCTAAACCTATAACCCGATCCATCGTCGTTGGCAAGAGCGCCGTACGCTGAGCTGATATCATAGAGAGAGAGAGGTTCAACAGCTATGGGTCGTCGTCCATAACATCAGAGAGCAGCTAGAGAGGCAGAGGGAGGAACATGAGAGGAGGATGGAGGAGCTAGCGAGGCAGAGGGAGGAGCAGAGGAGGAGGATGGAGGAGCAGGTGAGGCAGAAGGGGGAGTAGGAAAGGAGGATGGAGGAGATGCGGGTGGAGCATGAGTGACGGATGACGGAGATGTTTCAGGCTCTCGCTACACGCTTACCCACCGATGCCCCACCACCTCCACCTTCATCTTTGTGATTTTTTGTATTTTATTTATGATGTTAAATTTATATGTATTTATGCGTAAATGAATGTGATGTAGATAAGATTGTTTTTGTTTGAATGAATGTAGTTTATGTTTGGATGGATTTACGTAGTTTGGGTTTAGATGGATGTGAATGTGAATATGATGAAATATATTATATAACAGGTGTATATCAGGAAGAATATGATGAAATATATTGTAACAGGTGTATATCAAGAATTTTGTGCTAGAATATTGAAAAAAAAAAAAAAAAAAGATTTTTACCTACGAAATATTTCATAGGTACAAGTTTCATCCACAGTTTTTACTTACAAAAAATTTCGTAGGTAAAAGTCTCATCAAAGTTTTTACCTATGAAAAATTTCGTAGGTAAAAGTTTTGTAAATATTTTTACCCACGAAACTTTTCGTTGGTAAAAGTATCGTGAATTATTTTTACTTACGACAAAAATTGTCGGTAAAAGTTTTTTACTTATTTTTTTTGTAAATATTTTTACCTACGAAACAAATCGTCGGTAAAAGTTTTACACTTATTTTTTTCCGACGAAAAAATTCGTTGGTAAAAGTTTTATAAATGTTATTACCTACGAAAAAAATTGTCGGTAAATGTTTTTTACTTATTTTTTACCGACGAAATTCATCGGTAAAAGTTTTGTAAATATTTTTACCTACAATAAAAATCGTCGGTAAAAGTTTTACACTTATTTTTTACCGACGAAAAAATTCATCAGTAAAAGTTTTGTAAATATTTTTACCTACGAAAATAAATCGTCGGTAAAAGTTTTTTACTTATTTTATACCAATGAAAAATTTCGTCGGTAAAACTCTTGGCATTGCTGACAATTGAAATTTTCATCCGTAAAAGCTTTTACCGTTGGTGTTTTACCGATGAATTTTGGACGAAAATTTCTGTCCGTAAAACTTTTTACCTACAAAAAATTCACTTATAGCGACGGTAAAAGTGGGTTTTCTTGTAGTGTCATCATATTCTGTGGGGCTGCTCACCTGTAAGTTGGATCTGCCATATCCTTTGCCTCATTGCCTAAAATGATCTGAAAAATCGGATGGACAGTGTGCACGTACAATATGGTGGGTCGCACGTGTTAGACCCTTCCACACGCTGCCCTCCTGGCAACGTCAAAGACATTCGATCATGGGGCTCCTTGTCTCCACTGCTTCCTCTGGTGTGGTCCACCGGAGGTCTGATTTTTTGGGATCAAGGCCGAAAATGACATGGGGAAACAAATGGACGGCACGGATAAAACACATCTAACAAGGTAGATCCCACGAGTGGGACACCAGATGCTAAAAAAGGGGCCAGCGCCTAAAAGGGTCTGGAAAAATCGATGGACAGTATGGATTGGATGCATACATACATCATGCTAGGTCCCACACTCCCTGCCCAAAAAGGGCTTCCGCCCTCTGGAGATTGGGCGCGCAACAACGTCTAGACACGTCTATCTATTTTCCCACCCAGGTGAGGCCCATTTGAAGGATCTAATCCATCCATCGGATTTTCCAGCTCATGATTAGCTTAATAAGCCCTGACTTGGTCAGGTTTCTATATAAATAAACATTACAGTGGGCTTTAGAAAGTTTCAACAGTAGGTATCATTGTCACCACTGTTTACCATATTGTGGTCCACCAGAGATCTATACCAGCTTCATTTTTAGGCTCACAATACAAAATTAGTTGGAAAAACGGATGCACGGCGCGGATTACCAAAAACGCCTTAGGGTGGGTCCCACGAGTTGACTCTTTGTTTGGCCAGCATGGGTTTCCGCCCAGCATGGCAGCAACGTCTACCTAGCTTCTTCTTTTTCTTTTCTTTCTTTTTTTTTTTTTTTTTTTTTTTTTTTTTTTTTTTTTGTAATTATTTTGTTTTGTGTTATCAACAAGTGAGGACCACATAAGGACAATCCAATCCGTCTGTCAGGTTCTTCAGCTCATGGCGGGTCCAACTCGTCCTGGTTTTGGCAGTTTTAATGGCATATAAACATCACAGTGGACTTAAGAAGGTTTCAACAGCATGTGTTATTTTCTTCCGTACGGCTCCCCTGAGATTCTGATGTTCTTCATTTTTTGGCCCATAAACTAAAATAATTTTTGGAAACATATGGAAAGTATGGATTGAACACATACATCAAGGTGGGTCCCACGTGTGGAGACCCAACTCCCCACGTCCATGCATGGACGCTGACGTAGGGAGGGTCTCCAGCCCCACTGTCCCTTGTGGTGTGGTCCACGTGAGATTTTCATCTTCCTGATGTTTGGTCTCAACGCCTAAAATAATCTAAAAGAATCGGATGGATGGCGTGGATGAGACATATACATCATGTTGGGACCCAGTTTATGACGGGGCTAAGAAGCTGAGACGGAGAGAAAGTTCTGTCTATTTTATTTAGTTATTCAGTTAAACCAATTTTTTTTTTTTTTTCCAATACTCCAATCCATGCAATCTTACAAATACATAAAATAAAATAAAATACAATAAAATAAATAACGTTGTGGTGGGCCACATATGGTGATACATACTATCCGGCATCATGGCCTACTTATGGGTCCCACGTAACCCTTAATCATAGCACGAAAAGGAAAAGGAAAACCATCCATCAGAACATGCTCCCGCCACTATGGGGTCTACCACACACAAACCATATATAATAATGTGGGTCCCACCATTGTGGGCCCACCAAAATGAAAGGAAACAGAGGAAAAATATGAAAAACTCCACCCTTGCACTCACAACGTCGGATGAGCAGTCGGATCGAGTCGGACCGACGATCAAATGGTCCACCAAGCTCCCTTACTCCTCTCTAAGCTCCCTCACTCTAATTCTCTCTCAATCTCTCTTCACTCAAACCACCCCTCTAATCTCCATCTTACTTAAATTTCTCTCTAATATTTCTTTCTTTTCTCTCTCTTGATATTGATATTTTCGTAATCCCTCCCTCTAATTTCTCTTTCTTTTCCTCTAATCTCTCTTTCTTTTTCCTCATTCTCTCTTATTAGGAAAGGTAGTGGAAATGAGAGAGGTTTGGGGATTTGTGGTAGAACTTTTAGGATAGAGAGTGAATTAGAAAAGGATGAAATGGTAAAATGGGGAGAGGGAGAGGGTGAGGGGAGTGGCTTAATATGGTCTAGCATGGACAAAGGCATGGGTTCTCATGCCTTTGAAGGGAGAGGGGAATTGGTTATGTTGACTAATGGGAAGAGAGGGATGTGAGTATGGGTATTTTGGGCATGGGTAAGGGACTGTAGGGTACTTTTGTATGGGCTTTTAGGTCATTAGGTGTAACGCCCTGAAAATCGGGGGTCGAGCATAAACTCAACTCCCGAGTTCTAACGCATCACTTATGCAACAAAATGAATGATGATTGAATGTTATCTGTATTAGTGTAGTGAACATGAGTGAGATTAAGCCAAAACAGCATATCATACTCCAGAGACAGCTAAATTTGCAAGCGGAAGACTGTGATAGATAGATAAAATATATAAACTGTGGTGAGTCTCTAGAGTGTGATAACGTTACCAGGTTAAATAATTACAAGTACAATCCTAAAATATACCAAATGTGTAAGGTCCTCTACTCAATATCCCAGAAAGCCCCGTCGATCAGGACACGACTCACAGGAACCGCCTGAAACTGCACAAAGGAGGAATCCTCCTCATCCTTATAAAAGTCCGGCACCGCTTCGCAGCATCGCCATCATCTGAAACTCAAGCAAGTCTGGTTGGTGTGTACAACACCGTCCCGTAACGTGGGAGTGAGTAATCAACTCAGTGGAACAATAAAGCATAGGTTAACATGTTATCAATTCAGTCAAGCAGTAATGATAAAGCAATACAATCAAACAATCCTAACTACTCTTATTTAATGCAAGTATGAAATGACATGATGAATGCCCTTGCCAAACCACCCTCATGCGACACCATCTTACGTTCGCGACGTGCGTTCATCCCTCAGTGCTCCACATCTACCAGGCACATGCAGTGCGATGATGAGCATGATTACCGAGTAGTTATTAGTCCATTTCAAACAGCAGGATTGGAAAACTAAGGTACCTCCCTTGTATCATTCTCAAACATGATCCATTCTAGGGTCGTCAGTCCTAGTTAATCTTATACGATGGTATGTTTCTAGGTCGCTGCAAAGGCTGCCGGGGCTGTTACGCACAATGGTTATACCACTCCCCCATCACCTCTTTAACGGTTCATCACTATACAGATACAGGCCTAGTTCATACTCTATATATTGCGGCAAAATTCTTATGCTCACCGCAAATTCAGAGTATGCTCGAGGTCACTACAAAGGTCTACCAGGGCTGTTACACGCATTTGTTGCACCACTCTCCCATCACCTTATCAATATAGGCCGACAGCACGAATATAATGTCCCATACTACCATAATCGGCTCACGAGTCTGGTTGCTCACTGGTCACTACGGGGAGGCACATGGCCCCAGCGTAGGCTGATAGCTTGACCACGGTGTCCCATACCACCATGCCCGGCTCATGAGTCTTAGCGGATCGAGGTACCATGGTTAATAGGATTTCACTGGTAAGTTTGGTACCCTAGGTTCAAGCAGAGGCGTCCAAACATGGTGAACATACATAAGACAGATCGGGTTACTTGACGAGCTCGACTAGCACGAGCGCCCGTTGAGTTGTACGACATGAAGTGCATAAGCACTTCGGGTGGCCTAACCACTGCCGACAAGCAACCCACGACTTGGGTTCGTCAAACACGTCCTACGTGGCGAAATGAATCTCAACCACGAACTCAAGTCTGTTACCGATTGTCTAGACTATAATCATAGTCCTAATCACACTCAGAACAGTTAAAACAGTAATGGATCAAGATTTTAAATCATACAATCAACTATCCAATATTGTCCGCTCAGGGCTGCCAGGGCTGTTGCACGCACTCGTTACACCACTCCCCCATCACCCTTCATGGCACTTATGGAATACAACATAAACATGAATTTAAACATATGCATTACACAAATAAAATCATACAATCAGTTGAGCATGTTATGAAGTACGACATAAGCATGAGTTTGTACATATTCAATTCCTAATAACACAGATATCTAAAGAAATCATACACATAGTTAAAGAAGTTGAGAATCATATCTCAACACCCTTATACATTACAATTTACTAACTACTACTTCTTCAGACATTTCAACAAACACTTTAAACTACATACATCAACATACATGACGTATGTTGATCACATAGGCATTAGGCCAAATCCTTTCACTAGGGAGTTGCCCCAATTATAACACGCGTGCACCCACAACGGACAATCATGGCAAGCATGAATCCAAGTTCTATATTCATTCAGTCATTTCCACGAATACTTGGGCCACACATTGTAACATATATAGTGTATATTGGCCGTGGCGTAATTAAGGGCAAATCCTTTCGTCAAAGGGGTATCGCCAATACAACAATCATATATCCATGACAATTAGTCATGGCGAGCACGAATGAGAATTCTATACTCATTCAGTCATTTTCACAAACACTTAGAATGCACTATTTTCACATACATAGTGTATATTAGCAAAACATATATTAGGGCGAGTCCTTTCGCTAAACAAGTATTTTATCCATATATAATATATTCATACAACAAATAATCATGGCAAACACATTTCCAAAATTTATACGTATACGGTACTTTCTAGAAATACCTAGAGTATGTAAAATTCCATATTCTTCATCTTTAATCGAAACGAAAAACAGACAGCACTTTATACATGTGCAATTGCATGCAGATCATGAATCTATCATTATCTGATATTGAAAGCATTGAAAACCATAACCTATACATCTAAAGTCCGCACCTTTTGTTGTAGAATCGTAACGAATTCGATAGGTTTGCTAAGCTTTCGTATTCGGAAGTTTGGTAGCCTAAAGAATGAAATAGGTTAGCTATTTCATAACCTACATCTATCAAAACCCCAAAACAGATTAGGGTTAGGGTTTCTTACCTAGAAACGATGTCGGAATCGCCGGGAAAACGATTAGAACGGAGCGGTTAAGCTTGCAGAGCAGCAGGATCAGGTGGCAGGGAGGTGCTCCCACTTCTCTCTCACTTTCTCTCTCTTTTCTCTCTTCTCTCTCAAATTCATGGTTGAATGAGAGAGGGTTTTAAGGTCCTTATATAGCCTAGAAAGTCTCCAAAATAGACTTCAGGTCAAGGTATACTTAGGTTCTAGCCAAAGCGAGGCTGTTTCAGCTCAACGAAGGACTTTTGGCGGCCCCTTTTCTGTGTGCGGTCGGACTTAAGCTCACGGACATTGGATCTAGGTTTAGCTGAGGTTTCGTTCCAGTCACGTTTTCAGATCATACGTGGAGGACCAGTTTCAGTTCAACAGTCAGTGGATCTCGATCGGAGATTCCAAGTACATGGATATGCTTGGAAAAATATCCCTGATCCGAGGGTATAATTTGGCCTGATTCTGATGGTCTGGTTGCTTAATACTGATCCACAAGCGACAAGTCTCAGATTTCACTATTTGAATTTAATTTAGAATTATTTTCACATTTCTCACACTCCCCGCTCTGAGCTCAAGCGAATAGCGCTGGGACACTATCTGGATTTGATTTTCAAGATGGTTGTTAAGCCCAGTAAGGCGGTCTTAATTCCTTAACTTCGTATTAATCGGACTCCCGACGTGCAGTCCAGATCTGATACAGAGTTTCAAGATGCTCCCGAGAGCAGCCGGGTAATGAGATTGATCCTAGATTTTAGGGTAACCTAGCGTCAATGATTCTATAAGTTTTGGATCTTGCAGATCGTATTTAAAGCGATTCTAGCGGATTTCATGGCTAATCTAGTTTAACACTTAGTTAACTTTGTCAAATTTCTAAAGGATTTAGTCCTGAGTGATTTCTGTCTGAGGTGGAATCTAGGCCTTTGTAGTTTGTATATAGAGTGATCCAAGTTATAATACTTAGACAGTTTAAGATAGTGTCTAGGGTGAAAGTACTTAGAAGGATTTAAAGAACGAGGTGGTGAAGGGTGGGATTTGTGAAGGAAATGGGTTCAAAAGCGGCTTTAGACTTTGGGATTGAGTTCTGACAGATTAATAAGGTGTTAGGATCGACCCATTGCCTAAGGACGTCTGATTCTAGATTGGCAAAAATTCGGGATGTTACATTAGGCAAGGGGTGGTTATGAAGGCATGGGTGAGGTGTGAGGGGTAGTTTAGGATTTCAGAAAATGTTACTTTTAGAGAATCCTTTCTAAATTCTCTAGGTGAGCTATACACCACATGTACGTCATGCGGTCCACCTCGCTTAGCGCATACATAGGCATCTTTTACTTCGAGTCTCGTATAGGGTGTGACGTGTGGCGTTGGAATTGTAGTGCCCATGCAGTTGCTAGGGTACAAGTCTCAAGTTGTTGTGGTACTAAAATAGGGTCGTGATTCAAAACTCATCGATCTAGTCTACTTAGAACATGTTGGTGCCGAAGTTGTAGCATACAGTTGATTACTTGGGGCACGGGTCTTACACTAACTCTTCCACATCTTCTTCTACCGTGCTTGGTTGAGACGGTTTAGCTTGGAAAGTTAATGGCAATGTTATCACCATATTACAATCTAATGTAATAAGTGGAAACGAGCTAAATTATATGACCAAATTCGAATTTTGCCCAATAGGTGTTGCTAAATTCAGTTGATTTTCTATTTAATGTGCAACATCATTGGTGGTTCTTTTATCCAGCTTAAAAGAGGATGATTCTAATGCTCTTGCCTTAGCAAGCAATTCTTCAATCAAAAGATTATCTGAAAACTCTTCATTACTTAAATACTCGGTCGATCCTTCCATGTTCATTCATGCCTTATTGTAATTATAATTCTCGATCGAGTCATGCCCCACACACAATTCAATCAATTCTTCTATATTCATTCATGTCTTATTACGATTAAGGTTTTTAATTGAATCATGGGTCACAAGAAGTTTAGTCATATTGACTGATATATTTTTTTTTCTCCTTTTGACTTTGGCATTACAAACCTTGATCGGGTTGGCGGGTACATCTCAAGTTAATCTCAAACAATGGTCAACTGCCTTCTCTTTGCTACTTATTGCCTTTGCTAACACTACTTCTAAGTATGAGTCATCCCCTCTGGTATCGTTTGGGAATTTCAGATGACTTAGCATTTCCTAAACGCATTCTCGGCTAGGTCGAGGTTTAACCATCCTTGCCTCATAAATAAATCCAAGGTGATCATTGACGTGTTTGACCTTTTATGAGTGAAAGGTATTTCTTTTCTCATAATTCTAATTAACCAATTGTCTTACTTGATATTTTGGTCGATAGAATCTCTCATTTAATCGAGTCAGCTTAGAATCTCTCATTGATATTTTGAAATTATTGCGCTAGAACGTGCTTCACTCTCATCAGCTGCGGGCTTAGGAATCACACTCCTTTTTCCATTTTACTCCTTCGGTTGTCCCATCTGTACTCTGAGATCAACCTTTTGTCGCGGCCAAACCAATCTTTGAGGATTAATTGTGGCCAAATTAATCTCCATATTGGATGAAAATGAATCAGTATCGATTAACATTGCTTCTTTTTCTTTCTCAAAAAATTTCAGTAACCCCTTATCAATGTTATCATGAATGACATTTCTAAAAATAACACATTTGTTAGTGGAATGCAACTGAGTCCCATGCCATTTGCAGTAATTAATTTTTTTACAACTCTTCAACTGTCAGAAACTTATGATTAATCGAAATTTTGATAAATTTGTTGGTAAACATAATGTTAAAGATTTGTCGGCATGAGAAACATCAAAGGTGTACGCTCTTTGAACTTTCTGATTAGAAGATGTCATTGCTTCTACTTTAACTAAGACCGAACATTTGAATGGTTGTTTAACCACTACTTCAGCCACTACAACATCATAATTAGGATCATAATAATATATTCATGCTAATAAATTCTTTTGTTTTATTAACTTTTAAAGGAGGGACTTGTATCGAGACACCTTCTTATTCAAGTCATAAAGATTTGTGAATTTTGTCCTGATAAACTTATTTCGAAGCTTGAACTCCAATCCATTTTGAGCTAACTGGATAAATTCTCCTTTGATCATGATTACCTTAAATCGGCTTTTTTCTCTCTTAAATCGAGCAAAATAATTTTCGACCGATTCTCCTGGCAACTATAAAAAAAAATGAGTAAGATCGGCCATGGATATTTCTTTGTCCTTATAGAAGAACTGAGCATGAAATTTTCTTTTATATCTTACAAATTTTATATATAATTTGATAGGAAGTTGGAATACCATGTAAAAATTACCCCAATGAGTGAATGACCATATAGTTATAATTTATAATACTCATTATTGGCAAATTCTCCACATTATATGGTAAATCGACCTATGTGTTGTACGGTCGATTAACCCATATCACCTGTAAATAGCGTAAAGTCAAGTCAATATTCCTCGGTAATGCATATTGTCAATCAATCTATTCATGATATGACTTGTGATAAACTGGAGTAGTAGGTCGGCCAAAAAATTGGCCTGCTACTTCCCGAACCAGTTGAACAATTTGGTTACGCTCCTAGTATTGTTGCACAATAACTTGGAGTACTTCTGGACCATACTGATAATGTTCTTCATTATATGATTAATTTTTAGGTAAAGGTTACCCAACATGTATCACTTGATTCCTAAATTCGTGAATTACATTCCTATTCTCATGTTTAAGTTGTCCGAAATCTACAAGTGGTGGCAAATTTCACATGTCCTGGACAGGAACACGTTTAGGACGTATAAAATCTACTAGCATCGGTGAATTTCGCACATCTGGAATTTGATCAGGGATAGTAACAGTTGGTGTATTTCACTACAAAGGAAACGCTTGCGGTATTGTTTGGAATGGTCGTACAGGTGCCCAATTCCCAATAGAATTTGCATCAACCTGCCACTGAAGTGCAACAAGTGATCTTTTAATGACAAGGCCACCAACCGTTCTATGCTCTCGGTGTGGCTAACCATCCATCAATTAAAGGCCTCGACCTGAACTCATGAGTGTTCATCCTAAACTTGGGACAACTCTGCAATGTGTTGAATCCCTATTTACATATCAACCATCTTAGCTGACATAACTTAAAGAGGCTTGACCCAAGATGTCGATGGTCTATCTGGATTTGGTGGAACATGCACCAGACTAGGCTGTGGATTGCCTTGTTTTGACACCTGTTGCAACGTCTCCTCATGAGCAGAGGGTTTGTTTGTTAAGCCCTAACTCGGGAACTAAGATCACAAAATTTCTGGCCACCGTATCTAATGCTGATAGCCTCCGTAATACCCTATTCTCAGCTCCCATATGCTAGATTCCAATCTTGGGTCCTACAAGGAGGATTTTTATGGTGATTTTTTATTATAAAGGAGCATAACCACAACTGTACCCAAGTCACAAAACGTCATCACCACATATCCACTAATATAATCTTTGAGTACAATACTGAAAGGGAAGTAAGTTTCGATGCCATTGAAGCCATCCTCAATCCCATCATAAAATCAGAAATTTTCAATTTTGTTGTTAGACACATTGTCGATGCCATCAAAGGATATTCGATGCCATTGAAAGAGGTTCGATTCCATCAAAAGAGGCTTGATTCCATCAAAAGTGGCTTGATTCCATCAAGAAAATCCATGAATTTGAATGTTCATTGCTGGACAGTTTTCCATTTTCATCTAATCTCTTAGATAGGAGATCAATGCCATCAAAGTGACATTGAAGATGCGAAGAGCTACGTAAATTCAAGGGGTTTTGAAGTCGGTGCGAAACAATGCTATATAAAGGAATGTTTTATGCTCTTCTAAACATGAATCAGGGTAGAAGAAGTAGAGCAAAGAGTTGTGGAGCTTCAATGAGTCCTCTCTCTTCTCAAATAATACGATTCTAGTTAATTTTTGAAATTTTCTTTTAGAGTTTTAGTTCAATCATGTCTTTAAATGGATAATCTCTTAGATAGAATTAAGAGGTGAGGCTTGTAGTTCTTCTTAATGTTTAGTTTCCTTTAATTCAAGTTAATTGATTTGAATGTTGAACAATTCATTTATAATTGGTTTGAAAGAAGATATATCTTTAGTTTATTTTGATCCATTGTCGACTCCGGGCACATTGGATGTTTAGGAAAACTGAGAATAGTTTCTTATCTATTTTGCAAGGTATTGATCTATAAATTTCATTGATCTATCATTGACTCCCATCATGATAGATGCTTTGAATTTCTTGCGATTAAGTCACTGATGCTTTATGAGGGAACCAATTCAATGAAAGTTCAAATCTGTTTTAAAGTTTATGAATGGTAATTTAACTACTCTATTATCCGTTCGGATAGGATAGGACTTCGATTCTAGTTGAGTAATCCAATTGAATAAAGTACACTAACATTAAGATGGCTATGAGTGGCTCCTTAGCGCTCTAGTATTCTATTTTTGATTATTTCTCACACAATTACTCTTTGAACCAGATTTTGGTAGTTAGTTTAGATTCTAGTTCTATTTTTAATGTATTCCATAAATTGTATAATAGCAAGTCCATGTGAGTACGATCTCGATCTCATTGAGTTATTACTACTTCGCAACCCTGCACTTGGGATTTGTGAACAAAGCATACCCAGTTGGGTTGGATTTTCCAAAACTTCAAATATAAATTTACCAATTGACAACATTATGGTCCATAGTTCATTAAAAATTCTTTTAAAATCGTAAAAAGCTTACTCACTGAGCCAACTCAGTGAGTCACACTACGACTATGCAAAAGGTGGATAAAGTAGATGCATGATCTGAGTAAATGAGGAGTAATTGACCTGAGACATTGTAGATCGACTAGCATGGGTGGAGATTAATTGAACTCAATAAGGTGTTGTTCGACCGTCGACTTTGTAACTCACATACATTAATACAAATCATGTAGGGGTTTGATTCTGCACAAGGTTATTCTTCTTAGTTATGGATCTAAATTAGTGGAATATAATTATGATATGCAGTGATGCTAAGGGGTATGAAATATTGGAGTTCAAATAATATTTGTTAATGGGTTCGACATTATTAGGTTTTCAACTGCCACGCCTTGAAATAGAAATAAGGAGTGTGTTGCAATTGAATTCTTTTACAAATTGATTTGGCTATGATTTTTGGGTATTCATAGATCTAGATGGAATGGTTTCATCGATTAGAATTGAAGATTTCAAAATTATGTAGATATAAATAGACGTTGTTGCTAAGAAGTTGAAGAAGGAACAGAAACTTGGTGCATTTTCATTTATTGACTGTCAAGGGGATGTGCTCGAGCATCAATGACTGTTGAATGAAGAGGGTCGCTGGGTGGTTGGATGACTGGGATTCACAGGAATGGCTTTACATGTTTCACCGGTGTGGTAGAGACGTGCGTAACTTTACTAGTTTACAAAATGGAAAGAGGTCCTTATGCCTCTCGGATTGCGCTGGTAAGAGGGTTGATAGGTGGGGTCCACCACGAGGTTGATAAGAATCCATGTCATCCCTCATTTTCTTCAGGTCTAAGTGAGTTAGGAGAATGGAAACGGGGAAGATCTTAGGTTCGAGTGGGCCACACTAAGAGGTTTCAGACAAGGGATTTTTATGGTTAGAATTATACTGGGGGTTTGATCAGATGGATGGTTCAGATCAATTTGAGGGGTCTTACCATGATGAACGGTTCATGCTCAGTTGGGTTAGGTTTGGCAGACTTGAAAATGAAGAAGCAAGGAGTCATGGACTCCAGTCAGCACTTGATCCATAATCAATCAGCATTGCATTTTACAATGATGATTGAACTTATGTATTATATATATATATATATATATATATATATGTATGTATATATTTATTTAAATAAGGATTTATGGACCCCACATGACATATGAAAGGTTATCCCAGTCATTCATCAATTTCAGTGGGCAAAATTAGGATGAGGGCCCAAAAGTGGGGTCGATCGGAAGCTAATTTGTATGGTTAATTTAGATTGGGTTGGTTCTTAATTAATGGTGACGTAAGTGTCCAATGTTAGATTGAATAGGTGCATAGTTTAAATTGGTTGTAAGAACTATTATAAACAGTTCAAATCACTGGTCAAGTGACTATTACTAATGTATATGTGTGTGTAAGTGAGAACCTGTGAATGTACTCGTGCACGAAATTTTGGGTTATTACAAAGTTGGAGGTCAAAGGAACTTCTCTCAGCCTCTTATAACCATCCATTTTTCACCCCCTAAAAGACTTCTAATGGATTTAGTAGGATTTTCTTGATCAGTGATCTTTTGGCTATGGTCCATTTAGGGTAGATAATCCATGATGATTGGCTTGGATCTTTTTTTTTTTTTTTTTTTTTTTTTTTTGTCTTTTGAATGAAAAAAGTTACAACTTACCACCTCAGAAGAATCCAAAGTAAAGAAAATGGCCACAGCATCACACATGGAAACAATCACATGTATTTAAGATTAGACCACCCCATCTAATGATCCTCACTATGCGGATTTCAAGCTTTCATAACTATATAAATATGATTATCATGTGTACAACACGACTACATAGAATATGAGCTAGTGGTCAATTTCTCTTAATCATTCATTTATGCAGGGGTGTAGCCCATTTGACCAACATATGTCTATGAAGAATGTTCGGATCACCAAATCAGTAGATTTGATCTTGGAGACATTTGCAACATCTCCAAATATTAGGTAGGTGGATTAGAAGTATAGTTGAACTAAAGTTGTTGATCTATTTATTCCTAATTCAAGTCACCGATTAATGATGAAAGTTATGATATATGAAATTGTGGTTTTACTACTACAAGCGAAGCTTGAAGATATGTCTAATGTCCTAGAGGGGCGTGAATAGGACTTTTAAAATTTATTTAAACTATTAACATACACTTACTTCTAGATACACAAGTAAAGAATCCTAAGTGAGAAGAAGTGCATAAACATAGTCTATTTAGTAAAACACATTATTCATGTATTTGTCAAACATGTTTTCTATAGAAAATAAATAGAGTATATTGTTCAGTCAAACATAATAAATAAATATTTAAATCATTTACCACAATGCACATGATGTACAATGATTCGGCTATGTGTCTACTGACCCACTCACTCCTAGAGTGTGCTGAATATTACTATTCAAATGGTTTTAAATTCTGTTTACCATAAACCTTCACAACCTACACAAGGTCCACGTTTTCCATCTGTCGATGGCCTACACAGGGTCTTATCAAGTTTTATACAAGAACTTAACAAGTCCCACATAAGGACAATAAAAACATACTCTTCCATCGGAAGCCTACACAAGGACTTGTCGAGTTTAGAAGTCTAAACTCTAAAACCCAAACATATACAAGTAATAATTTTCAGACACAATGGACTCTTGATACTTACCTAAAAATGAGTGAACCCTATTAACACTTGATGAAGATATTCTTGAATGATGAAAGGATCTTCAACTCCCTTGTACCGCAACTGTATGATGATGCTCCGTTGAAGATGTTAAAGTTGTTGGGTCAAGGGTTTGGTGAATTATAATTAAGTATTGATGAGTCTTTAAGAGCTAATTAAGTATTCCCATGGCTAAGCATTTAATGCTTGCTAGCGTGTAGATTTGTCAATGAATGTGATTGCTAGAGCATCAATGAATGCTAGAGTTCATTGTTCAATCCAAACTTTGAATGTTTTAATGATTGCCTTTAAGATAAGAATTGAATGATGAACTCCATGAGGGAAGAGAGCTTGGAAAGATGGGTATTAAATCTTATAAAGCTCTCTAATAACTCACCAAATTACCAAGAAACACATCAAATGAATATAAAAAAGATTTACAATGGTAAAAAAATGGGCAGAAAACCATCAAGTTCAATTTCATTGAAATGTTCCTTTGATGTCATTGAATGACCTTTGATGGCATTGATAAATTTAACAGATAGTTCAAAATGTTGTTGGACAGTTTCTGTAATCTGATGATGCCATCGAGTGGCCTTCGATGTCATCGAAGAGGTCCTTTGATGCTATTGTAAAAATCCAAATTTTGACTTGAGGTTGTTGGACAATTTGGGGTCCAAGTTCAATGTCATCGAAGGCTGTTTCGATGCCATCACAAAAATTCAAAATTAACTTGATTTCTTGTTGGACTATTTAAGCACTTTTTCGATGTCATCGAAGGTAAGTTTGATGCCATCGAAGAGTTCTTCGATGCCATCGAAGGATCTTTGATGCCATCGTAAAAAGTCAGATTTAACTCAATTTCTTGTTGGACTATTGGTGCTTTAAGCTCAATCCCATCAAGCTGCCTTCGATGCCATCGAAGGCAGTTCAATGGCACTTCGATGCCATCGATGATGTCTATTTTTTTAATTTGTTCATTTTCTCAGACAGTAGCAACCCACTTAACTTTTTAGCACATTTAAAAATAGATTTTCCTAGATAGTGTTGGCTAGGTATAGGGCTTTGTTTGGTGGGTTTTGGTATAGGGTTTGATGAGGTCTTGTGACTTTCTTACCTTGTCTTGAATCAAATGCCTTCGACCCTTGAATATTCAAATTTGGTTCTTCTTTGGGGTTCACTTGACTCTAAAACTGTCAATTCACACTAATTGACAAATTAGGGTACCTATAGTATGTGTTTAACTCAAGCTAACAACCTAATGTAATCCTTTTTTTATTTGGGTTGAGACTAACAATGGAGCATAAAACTCTCACTGGTGCAATGTAATAGATTATCACATATGTTAATTATAATCAATTGCTATCTAATAGCCTATTACATAGGTTGATTATAATTATTAAGTTTGATAATGTGCAATAGAAATCAAGAACCACATCCTTAGGAGTAAGTCGGTATTAGTTGGAGTCTTTTTAAAGGGCAATGAGAAGGCTTAAAAGGATGTGAATAAAGGAAGTGATAAAAGACTTAAGGGGGTGTTTTAATTATAAGTTACTTTACATAAGCTACTTATGTTTCGAGTAGCCCATCTTGATTTCTACTTACTTAGTAAAAAAAACACATTTATCAACAAAACAGTAGAAAACTATGTTTGGTTTTCAACATCACATAAATACGTATCCCTCAAGTTTGTCCGGTCCACTCTTATAATCCACCATTTATCATGTGGGTTTCCACCTTCGATGTGGGTTGTCCATTATCCGAAGCCCGCCTTAGATGTGGGATGTTCATCATTGGCGCCTTTGATGTGGTCCGTTCATTATGTGCAAGTCCACCTTAATGTAGGTCATCCATCATGTGGGGTCTAATATCAAAATAAATTGTCCATCATATGGGGCCCACCTTTGATGTCCACTGCCCATCATGTGGAGCCCACATTTGATGTGGACCGTCTATCATGTGAACCCATGATGTGACCCAGTTTCGATTTGGGTTGTCATCATGTAGGGCTAGCCTTGGATGTGGGTTATTTATCATTAGGAGTAGACCTTTTATGTAGACCATCCATTATGTGGGGCCCATCTTAAGGTGGGATATCCATCATATGGGGCCCGCGACATCTTAAATATCCACCCCCTTGTGTGGAGCCCACTTTTGATATTGACCATCCATCGTGTGAGCCCGACCTTCAATGTTGGTTGTCTATCATGTAGGCCCTGCTTTGGTGTGGGTTATTAATCATAAGAGGCCTACCTTGGATGTGTACAATCCATTATGTGGGCTCACCATGATGTTGGTCATCGATAAATGTGGGGCCCACCTTTGATGTGAACAACCCATCATGTGGGGCCTCCTTTGATATGGACCATCCATCACATGGAAAGAGAAAGAGAGGTGGAAAAGTTAAAAGTTCAAAAGTAAAAAACAATACTTCTAGGGATAACAACTTCATCACATAAGTCACTTACCAAACTAACTTAAGTTAAAAAAGTAACTTATTAACTTTACATGAGTTAAAAGGTTACTTATTGAATAGTATCTAAATGGGCCCTTAAGGGACATAATGGAGTGGCAGAGCATGATTCACATAATGACCTTTGGTCTAGCTTAAGGTACAACCCTTAATAGTGGATTGACAGAGAGCATGATGTAAACTGTATGCGGAATTGCAAAGGACCATGCTATGTATCAAGTATGGAGATCAAATAAAATAAATAGCGTACCCGGTTGGGACATCATTGTTATAAGCTTGATGTCATAGTCTTCCACACCTTTAGAGAAGCACTAGGATGGGAATAGAAACTTTCATTGTATATAGGATTGGGGACCCAGCCATGTTTATATAGTTTAAAGGGTTGAGGAGTTTAGAACCCATCGAAACTCTTCTCCCTAAGGCTCCACACAAATTTAGTTACCCTGGTCCCACTAAAACACTGTGTGACATAGTTGTAGTGCACCACCTCTTACACGATTTTAGATGCATCACAACTGAGTGGGGTCCACTGGTATTCCCGAACACACTATCCAATCCTTAGGGAAAATCCAAATAATTAATCAATAAGGACCACCTTATAGAATTCTTACATTCTCCCACTTGGGCCATAATGATCAATGTCGATGATTAATCTTTTAAAAAAATTTTGAAAACACATTGTAATTTTGAAGAAAACATCCAAATGGCTAACCAATATAATTGTTGGATAATACGGGCAATACTATTACAATCTTATTCATCAAGATCACTAGTATTAGATTGTGATAGCCATCACAACATTTAATCTTGGCGAAGTAAGATTAAGCAAGGTCATAAGTACTACCAGTTTTAACGATATAGATCAAGAACTAAGAATTATGGTATAAGGATTACATACGTAGTGTGATGATATGTTTTTATCCTTAAGATGTCATGGAGCTTTCAAATGTCTCCAACAAGATATATCTTTAGTTATGCTTACTCAGAACAAATTGCGCATGGAGAGAAGAATAAATTAACTTTATATTAGAATCATCAAAACATTGTTAAATAAAATCTCTTCAATGTTTATGAAAATAAAACACACTCAACTCTCATTAATTGAATACATGTATGGGATTAATGACTCCGATGAATGTTATATGCTCCTAAAATGGTGTGATAGGGAGCCCTTTAGTGAGCAGATTCGTAATCATCTGCTTAATGCTGATGAACTCCAAATACACTAGACAATTCTAAATTCTTTCCTTCACAAAAAGATACTTGATGTCGATATGCCTTGAACTTGATGAATGCTTGTTTTTACTAGAGAAGGAAATTGTAGCTGAATTATTGTAAAAGATATTAAATGGTTTCAAGATATGCTCCAGTACCCACAAACATAGGAAGAAGCGTTGTAGCCATAATGCCTAATTAGATGCCTCATGACAAGCAATGAACTCAACTTCCATGATGGATGAGGCTGTGTTTAACACCCTGGTCCTCAAAACCGGAGGATAGTTGCTCCTCATTGAGAACCCGAGTATTACGTTATAAAGTGGACTAACATACATCTAAATAGAGGAAAATTTCATAATATGGAGTAAGGCAACATTGCATAAACTAAGGATATCAAGCGTAACAAAAACAAAAGTTTAATACATTTAAATGGGAGCAAAATAAAATCCTACAACAGTGGAAATATTTTTATAACTCAAACAAAACATATAATCTGAAATATGTAAACATGTAAATCCTAAAATATCAATTGAGCTCTAACGGCTCAACTACTTCGGCATAAAGGCCCTCCTTGCCTAAATCCACCTCAGCCGTCCCTGTAAACCCATCATAGAGGTCCTCACTTGTCCTCATTCCTGCATCTATTTGGTGCAACTGCACGATTGGGTGAGTGAAAACTCAGTGAAAATTTTTCACAAGGATTCATGCATACCATGTTATTTCAAAAGAGTCTAAATCCACATATTCAAGTTACAAGGAGACTAATCATGAAATTATAAATGAATGTATGGGTGTATGAATGTATGATCAAGTCACGGATCTGGGAATGCACATCCAGCTGTCAAAATAAAGGGTCGCCCAAGGCGAACTAGTCACCCGGAAAAATACTCATAGATATGTCAAAGGAGAACTAGCCGCCCGGAAAAGACCATGCAGACCGCCCACGGTAGATTATCTACCTAGAAAAAGCCATGTAAGTGAGTGCACGAAGGATATCTCCTGAAAAAATACACGGGGTACGCTCGAGGAGTGTCTAATCCCGAAAAAACCTCATGCAAAGAAAGAACGCCCAAAGTGGCACAAATGTACATGCTCTGCTAGTTTAACTGAAGTGCTAGAACCTCCAGTAAATTAAACAGTGTGACTTACATCGAGCACTCAGAAAAGCTCATATGTCACGCGTGGATGTTATGCACCATGATACTCATGCACATTCCATAGGATTAACAAGATTAGTCTCATAAGCATGATCAAGATTTATAGTCTTTAAATAGGATATCTAGCATTTAAACATGAGACATTTCAAGCATTCTAGATTAATAACAAGTCCACAATCCTTCTTTCATTCTTCAAATGAGAACAAGATCTCTTACTTCCTAGTGTAACTAGTAGGAGTGTACATGGGTATAAGCAATTCTAAGTGTAGCATAATGAGTGTAACACAATTCCCATAGGATGGATTAGGGGCACGATTATCAATTAAAATTAGAAGAGACATAATTACCATTAACCCAAACACAATGTTAATATACATTTTAGATCAAACTATCTTAGAATTTCATGAAATAAGGAAGCCAAGTGGGATATCCCTCACCTTGGATGAGTATTCTTTTCGCTGATTTGGAGTGTTCTTATGGTTGAATGCAAGGATTCTAAAATCCAAGTATGTGTAAGTCTAGAATTCTAATCCCAACATACCTATAGCCTATTATCAATATAAATCTTAGTTTCCACTCACCGGTTGAGACTTGTTAAAGGGAGGAGTGCCCTTCCAGGTAGATGATTTCAGTTAGATCCTGAATAGACATTTATGAGATAACAGTAAGTTGTTGCCGAGTTGACTTGGATGGGAAACTGGACGAGTCAACTCGTGATTGAGTTGGGAGGCATTTCCATTTGAAGCTAATGGGTTTTTCAGCTTCATCCCTTGGTGAAAGTTATTTTCTAGCAATCGTAAGATGGAAACTTGAGTCCATCCTCCAATGGTTGATGGAGTTTATATTCTAGTTTGGTAAACAATCACCGAGTCGACTCGTTAGCTAGTTGCTTGAAGCGGAGATTACAAGGACGGGTTGAACGTTATACTTGTATAAGAGACGGTTCTATCTATTAGCTTTCTCCTCTTTCCTCATGATTTTCTTTTTTCCTTCTCTGCATCTTTCACATGTAACAGTTAAACTCTGCATACAGGATTCAACTCGAGACGTGACTCAGAGAAGAACCTGATCAGATGCGAGTCATCAGGTGCGACATGAATGGAAGCCTCTTACACACTCTCATTGTTGATCTTCTTCTTCCTTCTCTTCTTTTTCTTCTTTGGATGTATTAGAGTCCTGGGCTTGGTCCAGACTCGGAAAGACTTCACTAGCGACATGAACGAGCCGACTCAACCCAATGCGGCTGGGAAGAACGACACCTCTCTCTCCCTCTTTCTCTTTTTGTCTCTTTCTTTTTCTCGAACAATGCCCTAATAACTGGCTATTTATAGCCTTTCTCCTTCTAGAGATTTCCACGACTAATCACCAAGATTAGCGTACTAATTAGCAATTCAAAACACTACAAAGTTCGCTGTAGGAGCTCGTTTGTCCAGCTAAGTGTCAGAAGGGGTCTGATCGGTTACTCCTGATGTAAATTTGGCGAGGTGGGTCGCACATTGGACGGTTTAGATTCGCCATTAGTTGTGTCTTAGAACTGTTGGGTTTTTGGTCATTTTGAAGAAGATGAACTGGTGATCATGGTGTTTTCTCGTTGGTTGGTTTATCCACTGATCAGGGCCATTTGGATGATCCTGATATGTTCTAACAGTAGTGTGGGGTCCATCTAACGGTGCAAGGAGGGCTGTTGATTAAGACAGCCACTCCACAAGGGAAAAACCCACCACTACCCTAAAATCTCATCGTTTTCTCGTTTGCTAGGGTAACCACACAGAACCCTAATCTCAATGCTCAGGATGAGCTTGAGAGAAGCTTTTATGCGTCCATGAATGGACGAGATGCATCTTTCCTCAATAAGGAAAGATCTTTTTTCGCTTTCCGCCAGGTAGGGTGTGTTTTCGAAAACCATAGGGCTGACAAGTACTCCCTTGTGCACGTGGCTTCCAATCAACGGTCTCCAACAGTCAGATTCGCCAACGGGATGGCGTATGTGGCTATACATTCCTCTTCATCACCTTCCTTTCAGAACGCCCGACTAGTCGTTGCTCGTGCTCGCATAGAAGACTTTCAATTGTAAATCTAGGTATGGTTAGGGTCGGTGGGACCCTTACAAATCAAATGGACGATCTGGATTTCACTCTTGTATTCAGATGGGCGGTGATTACATAGTCAGATGGGACAGTCCCATTCGAACTAGCATCGGGCGGGAGAGGTTTTCAAATTTTTGCTGATTTTGAGATTTCCATCGGGTCAACATTAGTTTGACCCGTTCTTTGGCATGGTTCGCAGCATCTGCACCTTATCTGTGCACACACACAGATGAAATGTGGGGTCCCTGTGATGATTTAAGCTGATCAATGCCGATCATTCGTTTTTTTTTTTTTTTTTTGGGGGGGGGGGTCCGCTAATCACTCTTGATTAGGAATTTGTACATTCAAAAGGTTAGGTCGGTCATATCAAGTGTTTTTGAGTGTTTCTAAATGGTCGGATTTGCTCCAAGTTTGATTCTCACTGAAGTACAAGGTTTTAGTGACTTGCTTAAAGGATAAATGGGGTGATGGATTCAATGGTCCACTAACTTGGTTATGATGGTCAGTGCTGGATTTTCTATATCGAGTGACGTGAGTCTAACAGTAAATGGATTTAATGGTACATGCCACCAACATCATGATGATTGCCTTCATTTGGGTCTACCTATAGTACGAGAGGTCGAGGATCAACTCTACCTTGCAGATACGTCGTGGCTGTCGTAGTCTGAATCTAATGGTCAAGGTGGATAGATTGAGAATTGTTGAATAGATGTATGCGATCTGAATTTCATGTGTTCTCACACATGTCTAAAGTTATTAAGATCTCTATTGCAACACTCGAGTATAAAAAATACGGGGTGTTACACTATGGTTAACTGTTTCACACTTTTCAAGATACATCCCCTCCAACCATCATGAAAATATAACTTGAAGTGAACTTCTTTGTATCAACATAACCAGTATCATCTACATCTAAGTATCCAACCAACTCTAAATTTACGTGAGTTTGAAGTCATTAGTTCTTTATAGGTAGTATAACACCTTCTTTGCAACTATTCAATGCTGCATTCCTGGATTAAATAGATATTTGCCCAACATTTCAACTGCAAAGGTAATATCCGGTCCCGTGTAAAATTGAACATATATAATACTCCCTACTACTGATGCATACGGAAAATCCTTCATTCAATTCTTTTCCAAATCATTCTTAGTACATTGAAACTGGTCGAATTTATCACCCTTTACAATGGACGACTGTCCAAGAGTACAGTTTTGCATGTCATACCTTTCGAGTACTCTATTAATATAGCCCTTCTGTAATAGGTTAAGTAGTCTATGTGATCTATCATGGCGTATCTCAATGCCGATGACATAAGAGGCGTTACCAAGATCCATCTCAAACCTTTGAGATATGAATTTCTTAGTATCGTTCAACATTCTTGCGTCACTAATAGTCAACAAAATGTCATCAACATATAAAATTAATATGACAAAGTTACTCCCATTAATTTTAATGTAAATACATTCATTTGTAGTATTTTTTACAAAACTATATGACGAAATCACTTCATGAAACTTTAGGTACCACTCTCATAATGACTATTTTAACCCATGGATGAATTTCTTTAGTTTACGAATCATATGTTTGAGCCATCAGCTACGAAACATTTAGGTTGCAGCATATATACGTTCTCATTTAGATCCCCTTTAAGAAACACAATCTTTACATCCATCTAATGTAGCTCCAAATCTATATGAGTCATAAGAACAATTATGATTCTGAATGAATTTTTCTTAGATATTGGTGAGAAAGTCTCCTTAAAATAAATGCCTTCATGCTAGTTAAAACCATTGGGAACAAGTCTAGCTTTATATCTTTTGACATTATCCCTGGAGTCCCGTTTGATTTTAAATACCCATTTATAACTAATCGAATTTATTACTTGAGGTAACTCAATAAGATCTCATACTTTATTGTCCTTCATGGATTTTAACTAATCCTTCATGGCATCAATACAATAAGAATGGTTAGCACTCTGTTTGACTTATGTAAAGGTTGCAAGATCCTTTTCCACCCCTATGTCAAACTCGTGCTTCTACAAATATATGATGTAATTGTCTCGATTTACAGGCCTCCTCTCTCTTTCAAATCTTCTTAATGGCTCACTCTCTTGAGTGTGATTTTGATTTCCTTCATCATTGGGTTGTATAAGAGGTTCATCATGATGATCTGCAGTGACTATAGGCTCAACTGTAGGATTTATACCAACGTGATTTGGAATGACCACGACCGGAGTCACAATCCTTTCTTCCTCTAATACAAAATCCCTAATGTTCATGCTCCCACTATTTTCAGTGTTCTTAATGAGTTGAAATTTCCAGTCTCAATAATCCCGAGTGAATGAGAATGACAGTAGAATTAATAACCTTTTGGCCTATCCAAGAAACAACTTTTGGTTCTGGGATCATGCTTTCTTTCATGTGGGTTATAAACTTTGGCCTTAGTAGGAAATCCCCAAATATGTAGATATCGAAGATTTGGCTTTCTCCCATTCCACAACTTAAAAGAAATTTTACTTATAGCAGTTCTAGGGACCCTGTTAAGGATATGAACTACAATTTTGGTTGCATCATCACCCCAAAGAGATTTTGGAAATGTCGAATTTCTTATCATGCTACGTAACATATCTATAAGGGTGCAATTGCGTCTTTTAGCTACACCATTCTGCTTTGGAGTCCTAGGCATGGTGTATCGGGCGACAATGCCATAATTTTATAGGTATGTAGCAAATGTTCTTGAATTATGACCTGATTTGTCATGTCTGCCATAGTATTTACCACCATGGTCAAACCTGACACTCTTAATCTTCTTCTCAAGCCGATTTTCAACTTCAGCCTTATAGATTTTAAAAACATCCATTGTATTTGATTTTTAACTAATAAGATAAAGGTACTCGAAATGAGAGTAGTCATCTATAAAGGTGATAAAATATATATGCCCACTCTAGGATGCTGTAAGGAATGGTTCACAAATGTCCGTGTGTATCACCTCCAATAGTCATATACTCTTTGTTGCACCTTTCTTTCTTGTTCTAATATGTTTACCCTTAATACAATCAACACATGCTTTATAGTCGGAGAAGTCTAGAGAATGAAGAGTCCTTTTTCGCATCAGCCTATCCAATCTCTCACAAGAGATATAGCATAATCGCCTATTCCACAATAGGGAGGAATTTTCATAGCCTAGTCTTCACTTAGATCCTACTCTATTTCTATGCAGGGCATTTACATTATAGACGTGTGAGGCATCCAAGTCTAGTTGGTATACGTTGTTCATTATAGAATCAGTGACAATAATAATTGAATCAAAGTAAATACTCGATCTTTTATTCTAAAATTGAAAAGAATAACCTAATTTATCTAAACGAGAAATGGAGATCAAATTACACCTTATAGGGCGGGAGCCGCAGGTGGTGGAGTGGGAGTCTCTGGTGGTGGAGCGGGAGTCGATCGAGTCACTCTCCGGTGCGGCATGTCCTACAGGAAAGATCGAAGGCGCTTATCAACTTGGAAACTTTCGAAGGCACGCATGTTATGGGTCAGTAATAAAAGATCGCTCAGCTATTCAAACTAAGGACTCAATCATTCTAACTCATAGAAGATATGTAATGTTGTTCTTGGTTATTCCCGAGTTATGCTCTGATACCAACTTCTGTCACGCCCCAAACTCGGAAAACGGGCTCACAAAATTCCTAATCGCCAAATCCAATGCCGACAGCCTCCGTAGAACCCCATTCTTGGTTCCCAGCGCCCATTCGCCAAGTTCCGATCCTGGGATGCTACGAGGAGGATTTTCAATATCAGTTTAATTCGTAATAAACATAACAAAAGGCATAACCCACAAACAGTAACCAAAAACTCCATCACATTTCCACTATAATCAAAAACTTTATAAGTACAATGAGCATAAAGGAAAATACAATGATGATGAACAAAAAGCTCCAAAATGATCTGTAAAGCGCTCCTGCCTCAGCGCTGCTGCGCTCCAATGTCACCTGCACGCAACGGTCACGCATAAGCTTATGAAAAGCTTAGAGGGTGGTGAAAGTGTGTGCACAAGGTAGTAATATGATTATACAGTATCAGAGTAATGCGGAACATGCTGGTGAATTCATGAATACCGTTAGCCATACCAAGGCTATGAGATGCAAGGAGTGAATGATATCGGCCGTACCGAGGCCATGCGATGTAAGGCATGAATGATGTCGACCACACCAAGGCCATGCAATGCGAGATGCAACTCAAGCATACGAATCCTCGTCTAAGTCCACATATCAATACAGCTCAAATCTGGAATATCACTAGGGTCTAGTACACTCTAAACCAGATTGTCGCCCCAACACGCGCAATAAGGTAAGTGGAAGAGACCTCACTACCCGCCTGCCAATATAGGGCTCGGCTCATCAAGAGCAGACCCATTCCTCGAGCTGGTCAAACTCAGCCTAGCTTTATCCCCTCCTCTCGGGCGGATAAGGCCACACCCCCTTCCAACCGACCACGACACAGTGGAAAGCGCAGCTATCTGGTAATCGGCACTCAGCACTCATGTACTCACTCAATCAGACGTTGGAGCAACCTCTTGGTACCATAAGGGTTTAGGGACTTTCACCCAGGGATATCTATAGCACCCAATGTAGAACAAGATTTTCAGTATTCAATCCTGCCAACTACGATACGCTTGTGGAGGCTACGGCCCTGATGTCGCTAGGGCGTATAGTAACAAAATCACACAATGCGAATGCATGAATCACACTATCCAGTCATGCAGCAATCCTGCGCGTATCGTGTGCTCATGTAGGGCAACATCGCCTATCCGGGAGTCCCTAATCAATCTGTCCAAAGGCATATGTGTAAGTGCTATAGTTTATAGCCCTTTTTGTTGTCAAAATTATGGTGCCAAAGACACTGTTAGGAAGCTTGCATATGTGAAGATCAAAGCTCTACTCAAGATCAACTTTGATGGACAAGCACTGCTCACAAGTCAAAACTCGAGAAAGTGAGTTTGTTCGACTTAATTCAAAGACAAGGATAATGCAAGAAGCTTTCAAGTTCAATTTCAAGATCTCAATAAGCTTTCAAGTTTGAACTACATCAAGACTTCAAGCTTCAATACTTTCAAGGTCACGTATCTTTAAGTTTCAATGTCCTTACTTCACTATTGAGGTATGACTGACCGTAGGTTGACCTTTAGAGTGGACCATTTTGGATACATAATTCATATATTTTATATAAGAGAGTTTGGCCTGTTTTAAGACTAGTCCTGGACTTTGTTTGACTAGTCCTAGCACTGCTTCGACCTGTCTTAGGATTTCTTGGATCAGTCATAAGTTTGTTGCAAAATTTAAAAATTTTCTATTAGGCTTCGACTAGTCCTAGGGACTGTTCGACTAGTCGTAGGAACAGTGTCGACTGCTTCTTCGACCAATCGTAGACCTTCGACTCAAAGTCCAGCGTTGTAATTCAGCCAGCTTCGACCAGTTAAAGGGAACCTACGACTAGTCGAAGTAGACCTACAACTAGTCGAAGGTGACCTACGACCAGTCGTGAAACCGTTTTAGCTTATCGCGCTCGAATTTTCAAATTTCTGTTGGATCTATGACCAGTCGTAGCGACTCAAGACTAGTCGAAGATGTGATTTATTCACTTATAAACAGAGCATGAATCTCAAAATTAAACATACCATTCAAGCTAATTTAATTCGGCCTTCTGAGAGATAAATCCGTGCTCCGTTTAAAGCTAAGTGTGCTTATTTAATATTCTCTTTCTTTAACTTTATTAATTGATTTTGTTTCTTGTATTCCAATCTAATCTGTAAAGAGGAAGTTTTATTTTCCTTTAATTGGAATTAAAATCAATTCAAGCTAGCCCATTTGTTTTAATTTAAAATCTATTAGAAATTAGAACCATTATATAGTGAGTATTGGACATTGAACTTTGACATTCAAATCTCTACTCTGACTTGGTTCTTCCGGACTGCTGCAACAAAGAAGAAAAAATAGGTATTTTACATTTTGTAATTTACTGTATTTGGTTTTATTTGAGGTTAAGCCAGAAAAATCTCAAAGTTGTTTGTTATCTGAGGAGAGCCAGAAAACTCAGAAATGAGGGTTTTTGAATTGTGTAAGCCCATTGGAAAAGACACAATAGTGAAGGTTTTAGGTGAACCTGGGAAAACCTATTTGATAGTGAACGCTAATATCCCCTGTGTGAAGATATTAGGAGTAGAGTAGCATTCTGTGTGGCTGTTATTGAACAGTTGAAGTACACACAGGCGAACCACTATAACTCTCTGTGTTGTGTGTTTGTATGTTTTATTTTCCTATCTTTGATTATTCTTTTGTGGAATGTATGTGGATGTGAATGTTGTAATCATTTTATTTCAAGCTCAGTGGGGAATGTTGTAATAATTTAGATTTATATTTCTGCAATTTATTCCTTTATTTGTTTGAGCTTTAGATTCTCTAATTATTCTAGTAAGGTTGCCCTGCCATTTTTATGGTGCATGGTTGTCCTTAGAACAATCAATATTTAAAATTGCATTATATTCCTCAGTATAGTTTAAATTTGTTTATTCCTCTAAAGTTTAAGTTCTTGATACAAAAACGTTTCTAGAAATCAGGTTGTCCTACCATAAACTTTGGTTTTGGTGTAAGGTTGTTCTTAGAACAACTTTTGTATCAATCTCTCAATGTGTTTATTGAGGTTGTTATTCATTTCAGAATTGTGAATTGATTTACTTTATTTGGCTATCTGATTATTTAAATTCTGCTGTAATTATTTTAAATTTGGCATAGTCCTATTCACCCCCCTTCTAGGACATATAGCTTGGCCTTTTCAAGTGGTATCAGAGCCTAATAGCTCGCTTTTTACTTGTTACTTTTGGATTTATTTCCTGAGCTAACGATCTAAGCTATTTATTTAAGATGTCAAATTTTGATAGTCTTTCAATCATTAGGCCTCCACCTTTCGATGGCACCAATTATGTCTATTGGAAAGCCAGGATGAGGATCTTCCTCAAATCCATGGATGAAAATGTGTGGCTAGCCACAGTGAATGAATGGACCCCTCCTACCACTGAAGTGAATGGTTCAATAACGACTTATTTTTCTTGGACCACACTTGAGAAAAGTGAGAGTAGTGCAAATTAAAGCACTAAATGCAATTACATGTGCACTATTACTGGATGAATTGAAAAGAATTATATCATGTGATTCTGCAAAACAAGCTTGGGATATATTAGAAATGACACACAAGGGTACTTCAATTGTCAAGAAATCTAAGATACAAATCCTCACAACTAAATTTGAGGAAATACGTATGGAAGAAAATGAAATATTTATGGACTTCTATACCAGATTGAATGACATTGTAAACTCTATGTGGGGTCTAGGCGATAAAATTCCTGAAAGTAAGATATGTGCTAAAATATTATGCTCACTTCCTGAACGGTTCAATTCTAAAGTAACCGCAATCCAAGAACTTTGTGATACGGACAATATGAGGGTTGAGGAATTAGTTGGCTTACAGACTTATGAGTTAACCTTTAAAGCTCTAAAAGGTAAATCTATTGCCTTAAAAACTTCTAAAAATATTTTTTATGAAAATGATTTAAACTCTGATTTAGAAAACTCTGAAGATGATATGACCCTTTTAGCAAAAAAGTTTTATAAGATTTTTAAAAGTAAAAAGAGGGTTGATCTTCAAAAAGCATATGATAAAAAGAAACCTAAAACTAAATCAAGAAAATCATTGAAAGACAGTCAGTGCTACAACTGTCATGAGTATGGGCATTTGGCTAACATATGTCCTAATAAGGGCAAGTCGAAAAAGAAAAGTATGATGGCTACTTGGGATGAGTCCTCTGATTCTGAAGTCTCTTCTGAATCAGAAGATTCAGAAAACGAGTCAGGCAATAAAGTTAAAGCTCTTATGACTTTAGTAAAATTCACTTTTTCAGATAAGGATGACTCTACAAGTGAAGAAAATCTGAATAGTGAATGTGAAAATGAAGACGATCTTTAAGATGCCTACAATGCCCTATATAAGGAAAGTTGTAAAATTGTTGTGAAATTAAAACTTCAAAAAGAGAAATTTTCTAAATTCAATGAAATTTATGAATCTCTTGTCTTAGAAAAGTCCCATATTTCAAACTATTTTGAAAAGACAAAATGCGATTTGGATTTTAAAACCTCCCAAAATGAAAATCTTAAATCTGAAAACAAACAACTAAAACATGAAGTCTCTTCTCTCTTGAGTTTAAAGGAAACTTGGAAATATGCCCAAGGTGATCCTAAATTAGAAAAACTCTTATCAAGATCGAGAAAATGTGGCGATCGATTCGGTCTGGGCTTTGATAAGAGTATTCCTCCTAAACCAAAGAACACTCCTCCCAAGTTTGTAAAGGGAGAGACCTTAAACTCAAAAGGAAAAGATCAAATGTTTTCTAAAAACTCTAAATCTTTTCAAAAACCTAAAAGTAATTATTTCAACTATAAAAAACAAAACCAAAACCCTTTGGCTGAAAAAATAGTTGATTTACTTAAGGAGCTTCTAAAGTCTAACTCAATAGGTCATACTTATAATTCTTACAAACGAAAGAAGTCCAATTATCTACCTAAACCCAAAATGGTTATGAAATGGGTTCCAAAGGTCACTTGTTTGGTTGCTCACATTTCTTTCAAAGCTTCAAGTCATTCTAAATGGTACTTAGACAGTGGATGCTCAAGGCATATGACTGGTGATAAAGGTTTGTTCATCGATCTCAAAGACATGACTGATGGTTCGGTCACATTTGGTGATGGCAGCAACTGCAAGATTATAGGCCAAGGTATGGTTCAACTTTATAACCTTCCTTTATTCAAAAATGTCTTATATGTAGAAGGTCTAAAACATAACTTGCTTAGCATATCTCAAATATGCGATAATAACCATAGTGTACGGTTTTCTAATTAAAGCTGTGAGATACTAAATAACAAAGGCTCGGTAATATTAAATGGACGAAGAACGTCTGAAAACTACAATATTGTAAGCGAATCCAGCTCATCTAATCAATTGTGTTACATGGTCCATACAGAGGAGACTGATTTATGGCACAAACATCTTGGACATGTACATTACTGAAATCTATATAGATTGAGCAATCAAGAACTTATAAAAGTCTACCCAAACTACTAAAAATGGATAAAATATGTGGTGAATGTCAAATTGGCAAACAAACAAGGAACTCACACAAAAAGGTGAATTCCAATACCACATCAAGACCACTCGAGCTTCTCCATATAGATCTTGTAGGACCTACAAGGACAGAAAGTCGAGGCGGTAAAAGATATATCTTGGTAATAGTGAATGATTTTACCAGATATACATGGGTAGTCTTCTTAAGGGACAAATAAAAAACCCTTGAAGAAGTGAAAAAAGTTCTCAAAAGGATTCAAATTGAAAAGATTTCTCAAGTCAGTAAGATTCGTAGTGATCATGGATCTGAATTTGAGAATAACGGTTTTAAGAAGTTCTGTAACGACCAAGGAATATTACATGAATTCTCAATGCCCAAAACTCCTCAACAAAATGGTATTGTTGAAAGAAAAAATAGATTGCTTCAAGAAATAGCTAATGTCATGTTGAATAGCATGAAGCTCTCTAAGAATCTTTGGGCTGAAGCAGTCAATACAACTTGTTACATCATTAACCGGGTTTACACTAGTAAAGGTAATAATAAAACGGCTTACGAAATGTTGTTTGATAAAAAGCCTACTGTTAAATACTTTCGAGTTTTTGGCAGCAAGTGCTATATTTTACGAGATCGTGAAAATCTGGGAAAGTTTGATATAAGGAGTGATGAAGGGATCTTTTTAGGATACTCTTTAAACAGTCGAGCTTATAGGGTTCTGAACAAAAAGACCGGTGTGATTCAAGAGTCCATCAAGGTGGTCATTGATGATCACTTGAACACACCAGTCTCAAGTTCAGATAATGATGAAGTTCTTATAATTGATAAATCTGATACTTCATCTAATCAGACTGATTCTGATCTGAGGACTGTTAATGATCATCCAACCACACAGATTCTTGGAAACCCTCTCACTGGTGTTCGTGCCCATAGACAACTTGAGGATATATGTAATTACGTATGTTTTATATCCCAGATAGAACCATCTAACGTAAAAGAAGTTCTTGCTGATGAAAATTGGATTGTTGCAATACAAGAAGAACTTAATCAATTTATTTGAAATGATGTCTGGTATCTTGTTCCTAGACCTAAAGATAAACATATTATTAGAACAAAGTGAATTTTCAAAAATAAGTCTGACAAGCTTGGGAATATTATTCGAAACAAGGCAAGATTAGTTGTACAAGGGTACACTCAAATTGAAGGTATTGATTATGATGAAACCTTTGCCCCAGTTGCTCGTCTTGAATTAATCAGACTTTTTATATCCATGACATGCTTTAAAAAGTTTAAAATTTTCAAATGGATGTAAAGAGTGCCTTTTTAAATGGTGATTTACATGAAGAAGTTTATGTTGAACAACCTACAGGGTTTGAAGATCCTAAATTTACTAATCATGTATACCATCTTAAAAAAGTATGGTCTAAAACAAGCTCCCAGAGCATGGTATGAGAAATTGACTAAGTTTTTACTTTGTTATAATTTTCAGATGGGAAGTGTTGATAAAATATTGTTTGTTAAGAAACATAATGAAAATATCTTAATAGTTCAAATCTACGTAGATGATATCATTTATGGATCTACTTATACTGACATGACTATTGAGTTTGTAGATTTAATGAAATCTCAATTTGAAATGAGCATGGTTGGGGAATTGAATTACTTCCTTAGGTTACAAGTAAAATGACGACCTGATGGAATGTTCATCTCTCAATCTAAATATGTTATGAATTTGATTAAAAAATTTAGATTTGAGAATGGTAAGAATTTTGATACTCCTATGAGTACAACATTGAAACTCTCAAAAGATTTTGTAGGTAAAAATGTGGATTCGAAATTATACCGGAGTATGATTGGTAGTTTACTATATTTAACTGCTAGTAGACCTGATATTGCTTTAAGTGTTGGTATTTATGCTAGATATCAGTCTGAACCTAAAGAATCGCATTTGATTGCAGTCAAACGGATTATACGTTATGTCGCTAGTACTATTAATCTCGGTTTATGGTATCCACATGAGACTAGTATTCAATTAGCTGGGTACACGAACGCTGACTGGGATGGTAATCTTGATGATAGAAAAATCAACCAGTGGTGGTTGTTTTTATATTGGAAATTGTTTAGTTTCTTGGCTTTGTAAGAAACAAGTTCTATATCACTTTCAATACGTGAAGCTGAATATATCGCAGCTGGTAATGCTTGTACACAGCTTGTTTGGATGAAACGTATGCTAATTAATTATGGAATTAAACAGGATTCTATGTTATTATATTGTGATAATACCAGTGCCATAAATATTTTAAAAATTTTAATTCAGCATTCTCGTACTAAGCATATTGATATTAGATTTCATTATATTTGAGATTTCGTAGAAGAAAAGGTAATATCATTGGAATATATCCCTATCGAGAATCAACGTGCTGATATTTTCACTAAACTGGTCGACAAAAGTAGGTTTAACAAAAAGAAATTTGATCTTGGCATGTGCATTCTAAGATGATTATTTATGCCTACTTGTATCATAGTGTATATATTTGTTAGTTTGGATTTCAATTTTTTAATAATATGAAAATCTAATTTTTTTGGTGGTACTCGACTAGTCGAGGATTTCCTCGACCTGTCGTGGCACAACCGGTCGAAGAAAACCCACGACCAGTCGTGAATCGCGTGAATCACTTAAATTTGGAAAAAATCACTTTCTTCTTCATTTCCTCTTCACTCTCCAACGAGCCGACACATGACCAGTCGAACCCACCTTCAAAATCCTTCAAGGTTAGTGTTTTATTTGCTTATTTCTTGTGGATTTATGTCTAGTTTACTTCTATTTTTCTCTAGAAGTTGTCTATTTCTTATTTCATTGTGATTTGGGGTTTTTCTTTTGAAAAATCTGTTTTGAGAAAACTATCTTCTTAATCCTTTGCCACTCTTCACTTTCTTGAAATCCTTGTTGCAAATGGCATCTAGAGAAAAAAAGGTAACATCCCATGGTCCGTCTTCTTCTTCCAGATCAGCCCCTCTCACTAAGCGTCATCTTCGGACTCTCGATGATGATCCGTCTTATGTTCGGGACATCAGATTACGTAATGTTATTGTTGAACATCCTGTTGATGTTGATCATGTTGCTCCTTTTGATATCCTTCCTATGCTTCAAGTTGTAGGTTGGGATAACTTATTACATTGGGGTGGGCCAGCATACCGGTCCATTGGACAGTCTATGTTCGCATGTATATGTGATTTTTCACTGGAGAATTTAACTTTTAAAATAGCCATAAGAGAAGGACCATTTGACATTGATCGTCGTTTGATTTCAGCTCTTATGGAAATTCCTGTGAATGATGAGGGCATTCCAATCCATAACTTATCTGATAAACCCTCAGTAACTGAAAAAAGGTTACTCACTAGAGATTTATGCAATCTGGATGCTCAATGGACTGATAAAGGGAATGCGCTTCCCTCAAGGTATTTGTTACCCAAATACAGAGTTCTTCACAAAATCTTTGTGTCTAACTTATATCCACGATCGGGTAATAAATTCGAATTGACTTCCTTCATGGTTCGTATTCTTCATGTTGTAGCCAGTGGTACTTCTATCCGTTTACTATCCTTGATTTGTCACTCCATTCTTAATTTTCGTCTTCATCTTGGTCACAGTGACATTCCTTTTTGTTATTTGATGACTGTGTTGGCTACTCATATGTTAGTCGATATGCCGGTTGGAGAGGCCCCTATCCATCATCTGATATTCAATAATTCTAACTTAAATAAGATGAAGTTAAATTTACTCCTTGGCCAAGGTGATGGTGTTGGCAATGCTGATGCAGCACATGAGGAAGAAGCTGATGATCTTCCTTCTGATGATATTAATATGGATGATATCTTTAAAGAACTTGATTCTGATTCTACGAATGATCCAGATTATGAGCCTTCTGACTTTGATGCACGTCTGCATGCATTGGAGGATAAGGTTGAAAATATAAATGTTAGGATGGAAAACATGTCTGTTGCTCATGATTTATAATTCAAGTACATGCGGAAATATCTTAGGCGCTTGAACAAAGGCATGCATAAACTTGATCCTTCCATCCCTGCTCCTTCATCTGGTTCAGATTAGTTCTTTTAAATTATCTAATTTGTAATAACTTTACTACTATTGTACTAGTTTTGTTTTAACTCAGTTTATAAATTATGTGAGTTAATTATGTTATTATCTCATATTTTGTCTTGTTATCTCTCATCTATCTCTCTAATTTATTCTCCTTAGTCTTTTTGTTCTATGCTTCCTTTGTCCTATTGTGACAAAAAGGGGGAGAATGGATATGTTCACTCACTTGGATGTCTTATATGTATGGAGAATGGATATGTTTTATGTACTCAGATATGTTTTATGTACACCAGGGGAGTTTTGTAGTTTCGTACAAATGTGGACTGTTGAATACTGATTTGCAGGTTCATGTTACTGTGCCAGTTGATAACAACGGGTGCATGATTCGTTAATCAGAAATTCTGTGTTCTGTAACATATCTTGGAAGTGTGTTTTGTCACTAATTTGACAAAGGGAGATATTGTAATTGCTATAGTTTATAGCCCTTTTTGTTGTCAAATTTATGGTGCCAAAGTCACTGTTAGAAAGCTTGCATATGTGAAGATTAAAGCTCTACTCCAGATCAACTTTGATGGACAAGCACTGCTCACAAGTCAAGACTCGAGGAAGTGATTTTGTTCAACTTAATTCAAAGAAAAGGATAATGCAAGAAGCTTTCAAGTTCAATTTCAAGATCTCAAGAAGCTTTCAAGTTTGAACTACATCAAGACTTCAAGCTTCACTACTTTCAAGGTCATGTGTCTTTAAGTTTCAATGTCCTTACTTCACTATTGAGGTATGACTGACCGTAAGTTGACTTTTAGAGTAGGCCATTTTGGATACATAATTCATATATTTTATATAAGAGAATTTGGCCTGTTCTAAGACTAGTCCTGGACTTTGTTCGACTAGTCCTAGCACTGCTTTGACCTGTCTTAGGATTTCCTGGATCAGTCGTAAGTTTGTTGTAAAATTCAGAAATTTTCTATTAGGCTTCGATTAGTCCTAGGGACAGTTCGACTAGTCGTAGGAACAGTGTCAACTACTTCTTCGACCAGTCGTAGACCTTCGACTCAAAGTCCAGCGTTGTAATTCGGCCAGCTTCGACCAGTTGAAGGGAACCTACCACCAGTCGAAGGAGACCTACGACTAGTCGTGAAACTGTCTTAGCTTATCGTGCTCGAATTTTCAAATTTCTGTAGGATCTACGACCAGTCGTAGCGACTCAAGACCAGTTGAAGACATGATTTATTCACCTATAAATAGAGCACAAATCTCAAAATTAAATACACCATTCAAGCTAATTTAATTCGGCCTTCTGAGAGATAAATCCGTGCTCCGTTTAAAGCTAAGTGTGCTTATTTAATATTCTCTTTCTTTAGCTTTGTTAATTGATTTTGTTTCTTGCATTCCAATCTAATCTGTAAAGAGGAACTTTTATTTTCCTTTTACTAGAATCAAAATCAATTCAAGCTAGCCCATTTGTTTTAATTTAAAATCTATTAGAAATTAGAACCATTATATAGTGAGTATTGGATATTGAACTTTGACATTCAAATTTCTACTCCGACTTGGTTCTTCCAGGCTGCTACAACAAAGAAGAAAAAACAGGTGTTTTACATTTTGTAATTTACTGTATTTGGTTTTATTTGAGGTTAAGCCAGAAAAATCTCAAAGCTGTTGGTTATCTGAGGAGAGCCAGAAAACTCAGAAGTGAGGGTTTTTGAATAGTGTAAGCCCTTTGAAAAAGACACAATTGTGAAGGTTTTGGGTGAACCTGGGAAAACCTATTTGATAGTGAACGCTAATATCCCCTGTGTGAGGATATTAGGAGTGGAGTAGCATTCTGTGTGACTGTTATTGAACAGTTGGTGTACACATAGGCGAACCACTATAACTCTCTGTGTTGTGTGGTTGTATGTTTTATTTTCCTATATTTGATTATTCTTTTGTGGAATGTATGTGGATGTTAATGTTGTATTTCAAGCTCAGTGGGGAATGTTGTAATAATTTAGATTTATATTTCTGAAATTTATTCCTTTATTTGTTTGAGCTTTAGATTCTTTAATTGTTTTAGTAAGGTTGCCCTACCATTTTTATGGTGCATGGTTGTCCTTAGAACAATCAATATTTAAAATTGCATTCTATTCCTCAATATAGTTTCAGTTTGTTTATTCCTCTAAAGTTTAAGTTCTTGATACAAAGACTTTTCTAGAAATCAGGTTGTCCTACCATAAACTTTGGTTTTTGGTGTAAGGTTGTCCTTAGAACAACTTTTGTATCAATCTCTCAATACGTGTTTATTGAGGTTGCTATTCATTTCAAAATTGTGAATTGATTTACTTTATTTGGCTATCTGATTATTTAAATTTCGCTGTAATTATTTTAAGTTTGGCATAGTCCTTTTCACCCCCCCCCCTCTAGGACATATAGCTTGGCCTTTTCAATATGCTATGATCAGTCACTTCTCATATCAAGCATACATATGATGCGTATGATCATGAATTAGGAAGTATACTAAACATATTATACGGTGATGGATGCTGTTCATAACAGAGATGGGTCTAGACGGCCTACAAGTATGGGCTTAACAATGGGCCCTAGGGAGAATTATAATGTAGACATTTAACCAACATTATTCGTATAATGTGGACGTCAAACCAACATTGCTCCCAAGGCACGACCTACACTGTAACGACCACACACATTCATTACATTGGGCCTCGCTTATGGGCCTCACATACATCGCATCGGGTCTCGAATACACGTCAGGTAGGCCTCGCACCGGGGCCTTAAATATATCTCAATGGGCCTCCTATGTCAAGCGGACCACATCACATATGCCGCATTATGTGGGCCGCACCAATGGGCTTCATGTATATCAAATGGGCCACAATGATGGGCCATAATGATGGGCCTCATTTGGGCCCAACCTAATGTATATTTGAGATCCAACCTATTCATAAGTTAACATAGAGATAAATGAAGTGAAAACAATATCAGCTTATTTGGAAACCACCACAGCCCTAGAAGTTCGAACGGTGGATGTCGCTGTCCACTATTTAATAGTGGGGTCCACTCGAACTTTAGATCTGACTCACTACTATCTTCCCATGCCGTAAAATGATCTCACAATTGGTTGGATGGCATGGATACAACACTTGCATCATGGTGGGCCCCACTGTCCAAACCGTGGACGGTGTAGATAAGACACATACATTATGTGGGGCCTGTGGGCTGGTTGCTGACAAGAGAGCAACTGCATAGTTGCAACATGTGCAACATTGCTGCCTTAAGAAGAAAAAAGAGGTGGATCCCATGGACCCCACCATCATATCACTACCAAAAAAAGGGGCAAAGGATACAGACCATGTTTGTTTTTTGCTGCGGATATAAACCTTAGCTATAGTTGCTACAAACTTAATCCGTAGCTAAAACCTAATTATCTGTAGCTAAAACCAACCTCCTTACCATAACCTTATTAGATATTGGTGGTGCTTAAGGGGCTCCATGGGGCCCATTGGAATATATGTGTTTGATCTAAACCGCCCATAAATTCTGATATATAATTTTAGTGGATGAGCCAAAAAATTATGGAGATTAAAGGTCTAAGTGGACCACACTATAAGAAATAATAAAAAATAAACTTTCATTGTTAATATGTTATGTAGTCCGCTTACATCTTCGATCTGACTCCTTTTTTGGATCAACTGTTAAAATGATCCGTTAAAATGAATGGACGGCGTGGATAAATAACATACATCACGGTGGGCCCCATGAGTGCTAAAACTAGGCACTTAAAGTGCCGTCCGTCACCCCCGAAATGAAATCCCACCCACCCTCATCTCCCACGCGCACGTCCCACCTCCCAAAACTCCCAAACCCTCTCTCTCCTCTCTTTAATATGAGCTAGGGCGTGGACCGGCCCTAACTCTCCTCTCTCTCTCTACTCTCTCTCTCTCTCTCTCTCTCTCTCTCTCTCATACCGTCCTAACTCCTCCCCTTCTTCCATTCTCCTTCCATTCTCATATAGATAGAGGAAGAGACGTGGAGAGGAGCTCGACGAGAAGAGGCCAGCCCATCCGGCCATCCAACCTTCCACCGGCCGAAGTGAGTCCACTCCCCTTGTTCCCTTCTTCCTTCTCCCCCATTCTTTTTTTATTTTTATTTTTATTTGATTTGATGTGAGTGAGGCCTGATGTGTGGGGCCCCTGTTTATGTACATTGCTATCCAACTGGACCAATTTGACTGAGAGCCTCATGGGATTCTAAGGGCCCGTTTGGTCGGTCGGATTGGAAGGGATTGGATGGTATTGGAAGGGATTGGAAGTTAAATCCCGGGATTGGCCGGCCGTGCCAAACAGAGTCGGTGATCTGATCCCAATCCCATGGGCCTTAAGACAATCCACTGACTACACCATCATTACCTTTAAATCCCATCCAATCCACCTTAATCCATTCAAATTTGCCTGAGACGTGTTTGGTTTGAGGGATTGGAAGGGGTAGGAAGGTTTAACCTCGGGATTGGCCGGGCGTGCCAAATAGATTGGATATAGCAATCCCATAGATCTCAAGACAATCCACTGACAACACCGTCATTACCTAGAAATCCATGCCATCCACCCTAATACCATTCAATCCCTTTCAATCCACCCGGCCAAACGGGCCCTAAATGGCTTTTCTCAAACCATTTGGATGGGCCAATAATCCAAGTGTTATAATCATCCAATCATGCGTCTATTCTGGATTCCTTTAGATCAAGGGTCGGGATTCCTAAATCAGGGCTCCTACATGTACAAACTTGCATATCACCATACGGTTCCTCACACCCACAATGTATTTTTGTGATGGGATGCCAAACAGTCAGCCCATCTCCTTCCTTGATACTTCACTTGAATTACAAATAACAATCTTGTGAGTTTATATATATTGAGAAAGCATTGGCAATTTAAACTGACTCTATCTTACCTTACTCGTACAAAGAACAAGGAATCAAGGTGCTTTGAAAGCGGTTTTGGCTAATGGCATGAGAACTATTTTTTTTTTCTAGCCAGAACAAATCATAAAAACACATCTATTTTTGTTTTATTTTGTTGTAATTCCAGGTGTAGCTTTGAAAGAGGTTTCTTTTACATCTTTTTCTTTTAAAAAATGTTGTTACTTTGGCTAATGGCATAAGAACTAATTCTTTTATTTTAGCCAGATGAAAAAAATGTTATTTCATCTGCACTTTTCTTTTTTCTTTTGGAATCTCTATGAATGTCAATTTGAGTTCATACTTCTATGCAAGTTTGATTTACCATTCTTTTTTTGGTTGAAATTAATGGACAACCTTGATGCTACAGAAAAGCAGGCCTTTGAAACCAAGTTTGCCAAAATTGGAAAGAGATTTGCTAATTCCACATGCGTGTGAGCCCTGCCATCCACGTGCATTCCAGATTTGTACAATTTAACTTGATTACTTGCATTCCAGGTATGTAATTTTTTTAGCAATTTTTAAGTGCCTGCCTTTCTTCCATCAACTCTACCGGATTACTAACTTTTTTTCTCTTGTTTGAATGTATAAATAAAAGACAGTCCACTACTAAATACACCCAAAGCACAAACCGAATGGTTAAGCTATGTTTTTTTATTAACAAAAAGAAATGTAAAGTGGACCCACATGTCAATGCATGTCTTATGGGCCACAGATTTTGGCGACATTGTTATATTAAACGTAAGGCGTGTTTGAATGCAAGGCATGCTCAGTTGAATTAAACTAAAGGAAACAAAGAAAAATGGGAAAAAAAATGATCTTGAATCAGGTATCATTATTCTAATTTGAATGAGGTTGGCATTGCATATCATGTATTTTAATTCAGACTCAAAATCATCTGAATTTGCAGTTTCGGTCTTCTTTTTTTTTTTTTTCAATTCGTCTCTGTTAAGCTTTAATTCCTGTGATTCAATTCAATTATCATTCTACATACTATTCAAATTCAAATTCAATTATCAATCAGAGCAAACTTGGATGTGTGGGATTAATATGATAAATTAGGCTATTTTTTCCTTTCAGAGAGAAGATGATCACTATAACAAAAATAGGTAAAACTGGCACTTTGAGTGCACCATGCACTGATGCTATTTAAAAAGCGGGCCCATGGATATTTCCATATAAAAATTAAAACAGAATGTGATTTCCATTTCGCTCCTGACTCTCTCCCTCTCCCGACGACTCTCTCTCTCCCTCTCCCTCTCCCTCTCTCGACGACTCTCTCTCTCTCGACTCTCAAGGAATAGATTATAAATTGGTAAAATGGGAGCCTTCATATCAAGATTGACACTCTCTTTAGCATTATAACTGAAATGCAGGTAAGATTCTCACATGCTTGTGTAATTAGTGAATGTAGGGGCGTCTACAATTAGCATGAAACAAAATTTCTAGATGAAACAGATCTTTTCCATAAAGAGTAATCAGATACAAAATTTTGGATTCTTAGATTGATATTCAGTCTGGTACATGTTACAGGTTGAACTAATCACAAAGCGGCATTTCATCGCAGATACATTATGCCTCAATAAGGATTTCCACTTGAAGCTGACTCTGTTTACTAGGGGGGCTTAGCTGGCCTCCAGGAAAGGATTATATTGGAGACAGGTTCTCGGTTGGTGCAATTTGGCACAACAGATTTAAGGTTTTCAAAGGTAACATGTTTCTAAAAATTGTTTGTTGGAGAAACAATTCTCAAATTTTTGGTGATTAATTAGCTGTCGCCATCTGGAACAAAGTCATACACTTCTAAAATTTGACCTTTGCTATTATGTTTTTTGACTGACTCAGGCAGTAGCAATGGGCTTCCAACTCATGGCAGCAAGCTTTAATCTTCCAGGCTCTGGAGCTTTATATCTATTTGTTGGTGGGATGCTACTCTGAGTAATAACACCCTAGCCTGGAGATTTGATGATCTTGAAGGTGAACACAGAACTGGAATAAGCTTGTAAATATTTAGAAACTGACACCAAATCTTTGAATCTAGCGTACATTTGGAAAAGGCTATTCATACCATTTCTAGTATTTTGTCTTTGCATTTTCTAAGGGTAAAATAACTTGCACAAGTTTTATCTTTGCAAGGAAATTACTTAAAGTTGTTTTCCTGAATTTTCTTTTTTACATTGGTATGGGGGGGCATCTTTTTATTTAGAAACTACAAACTATTGGGCAGGTTATGTGTCATGAGGAATGAAAAATATCATATCATGATCTTCATTGAGTGTACCGGTGATTGGTCTTCTAATCAATATTCACATTCTCGACTGTCACACAATTTCATTGTCTTTGATTTCCAGGTAGTTTGATGGCATTCTTTAGTGTTTTTTCTTTTAAAAAACGTGAGGAATTTTGTTTCTTTTAACAAAGGGCAGCCATTGCCAAATTTTAAATATATCAAGTTTACAACTGGTGTATATATATGCACTTATTATTTTTCTAAATGATTATAAAAGAGCATGTTTCCTCACCCCAACAATGCATACTTAAAGCATGATTGCTTGCAACATCCTGTATCCTTATAATGCTTTTATGAACGGGTTTTGGCTCTTGAACAACATCGCCACTTAATTGCATAAAACAGGTTGTTGAATGTATTTCTTTGCCAAAGATGAGTCTGTTACCACACCAGTCTAGTCTTTTCCTTAACAACACCCATATTCTACTGAAAATTCTTCATTTCAGGAGCTAAAAATATAGCATATAAGAGTGTTGATTTGTATAGTCATTTATTTTCCAATTTTCATTTGTATGAAGAAGCATGTGTTGTTGTACATATTAGTCATGTTCGCATGTGTAGACATCCTATATATACTCATAGATTAAAACTAACCTATGTGGCACATGTGGGTTTTTTAAGATGCAGGTGACATATATATCTCAGGAAATTGGGCATAGGTAATTCACATCTACCCCATCTATACTAACAACTAGTTTTCTGTTTGGTATATCATTGGAATTTCTATTTGGAATATGATTGACAAAGCATGATCATACAGCCAACCCCAAAATGGTGGGATGAGGCTAGGATGATGATGATGGTGATGTAAATAAATAAAGAAAAAGAAATTCAAACAAAGATTAATGATTGACCAGGGAGTTTTGCATCTTGTTATGTAAGATGGACATCGGATAAACAATAGTTGTTAGCCAAAATCAGGCCATTGATTTCTTATAACTGCTTCCATCTAATGTAATTGCATTCATTGGATGTTTTGTTTCTTCATCCAGTGACATTATGTCATGTGGGAAGAGTTGTCACTTTTCTCTCAATGGGGATGCTGAAGATGCTAGGTTTGAAAGGTATAAGGTAAGTTTGTCTTACCCATATTGTTCACTGATCTGGTTCACTTCTGTGTTGCATCTACTTTCATTTGTGTGCTTATTTTTATCATTCATGTTTGGTTTTTGCATGAAATGGCTGATTCCAGCTTTGGACTGAAAATTGATTCTGGATCAAGCATCCATATTTAATCTCCATCGCTTGTGTATTCATGTAACTGTAAAAAGGACACTTCTCCTATTTGTTATTAAAAATTCTGAGCATGTCACAGTGAGACATTTCTATGCATCATAACAAACACTTCTCCAATCCACTTGCTGTTTTCTTAAGATTTTCAACTTCTAAGAACTCCGGATCGCTAGTTCACTTGATAGGATCTCAAGAAATAAAAGATGTCGTAAACTAAAATTTTTGGTAACCAGAGGATGATTTAGAACTTGCCTAGTAGGTGAAAATTCTTTGCTTTAGATGGTTGAAAAGGCTATTTCAAGCACCACCTATATGAAGCATGAACCAGCAAGTTATTACAGTTTCAATTATCTTCATGCTAGAACATTTCTCAAATTAGTTTATCAATAGATCTAATTAAAAGCTTGTGAAACTAATTAGAATACCAATCAATCTCATCTCTTTACAGGGTTCTCATCATTGATAGATACTTTGCTACTGCACATGTTACCTTTGTAGATATTGATTGATCTCTAACTGGTTTTGGGCCTTCCTTCCAACATGCAGATATTGAACCTTGTTGATGTTCAGTGTCATTCTGGAAGTCTATTTGTTAATTCATGTTGTCTCACATAAAAGCTAGTTTTAAGTGACAGTTTTTCTATTGACAGGTTGAGAACCCAACTTCAGTACCTCAATACTTCACCATGGTGCCTGAGCATCTTCCTGTGTGGACTGGTCTCTATCCTGGTTTCTTTCCCAAGTTTGAGGTAATCTTCCGCCTATTTTATTTCTTGTTTCTTATTGTAATTTTCTTGTTTGGCTCATTGTTTATGTTTGTCTAGACTCTAGTCACATTAACTCATTACCAGCCAAACTCTATTAACTTATAATGTTGCTTACAATTGCATCTTAGTCACGGCTAGTTGTGTTTTGTTTTAAAGGATTTTAGCTCCAGGTTTCACATACTAATCCAAGTACTAACAAAATTATTACAATTTTGGGTGGGGTTAGGTTTCTTCTAAACATTAAATCACAAGCATCCTTCTCGCAGATAACAGTGGAACTTGAAGAACTCCTGCAAGAGATTTAGGTAAAATCCTTTTCCTAGATTCAAGCATCTGGTACATCTCTTGTCAAGAATGCACATGATTAGAGTGGTCTGGCCATTTGGACAGGCCATATTTATGTATTTGCTCGAAATTGATAGAGCAGACCTGGATGTGCGTCGGAGCTATCCGGAAGAGCGGGGGTCCTTAGAAGGTGGGAACCACTGTTATGACCATGATGAAGCTGTCCATTTTCTATGGACAGCATTGAAAGGGCCTGGCCATTTGGAAAGGCCGTGTTCATATATTTGCTCGAAATTAATGGAGCAGACCCGGATGTGTGTCGGAGCTATCCGGATGAGCGGGGGTCCCTGGAAGGTGGGAACCGCTGACCATGATGAAGCTGTCCATTTCCTATGGACAACATTGGAAGGGCCTGGCCATTTGGATAGGCCGTGTTTATGTATTTGCTCGAAATTCATGGAGCAGACCCGGATATGCGTTGGAGCTATCCGGATGAGCGGGGGTCCCTGGAAGGTGGGAACCGCTGACCATGATGAAGCTGTTCATTTCCTATGGACAACATTGGAAGGGTCTGACCATTTGGACAGGCCGTGTTTATATTTGCAGGGACCACACCCTTAACCTATAACCTAAACCTATTCTCACATCCCAAAACCTATAACTACAACCTAAACCTTAACCTAAACCTATAACCTATAACTTAACAATCTAAACTTTAACCTACAACCTAACTTATTCTCAAATCCCTAAACTTAAACCTACACCTAATCTTAATCTTAACTCCCTGACCTAAACCTAAACCTAAACTTGAAAACCCAAACCTAAACCCGATACCAAACCGAACCCGATTTCCTAAACCTAAACCTTAACCTATTCTCAATTCCCGAAACCTATAGCTTATAACCCGAACCTAAGCCTATAACCCAAAACCTAAACCAAAACCAAAACCAAAACCTATAACCTAAACCCAAACCCATTCCCAAATCCCAAAACCTATAACCTAAACCGAAACCTTAACCTAAACCTATAACCTATAACCTAAACCAAAACCTATAACCTAAACCAAAACCAAAACCTATAATCTAAACCCAAACCCATTCTCAAATCCTATAACCAAAACCTATAACCTATATCCTAAACCAAAACCTATAACCCAAACCAAAACCAAAACCTATAACCTAAACCTAAGCCAAAACACGTAACCTAAACCAAAACCAAAACCTATAATCTAAACCCGAACCCATTCTCAAATCTTATAACCTAAAACTATAACCTATATCCTAAACCAAAACCTATAACCTAGACCAAAACCAAAACCTATAGCCTAAACCTAAATCAAAACCTATAACCTAAACCTAAACCTTAACCTAAACCTATAACCTATAACCTAAACCAAAACCAAAACCTATAGCCTAAACCCAAATCCATTCTCAAATCCCAAGACCTATAACCTAAACCAAAACCAAAACCTATAGCCTAAACCTAAATCAAACCTATAACCTAAACCTAAACCTTAACCTAAACCTATAACTTATAACCTAAATCAAAACCTAAACCTAAACCTATAACCTATAACCTAAAAACCAAAACCTATAACCTAAACCAAAACCAAAACCTATAGCCTACACCCGAACCCATTCTCAAATCCAAAAGCCTATAACCTAAACCTAAACCTTAACCTAAACTTAAAACCCAAACTTAAACCTAAACTTGAAAACCCAACCTAATCTCAACTCCCTAACCTAAACCTAAACCTAAACTTGAAAACCCAATCTAAAACCCAATCCCGAACTCAACCCGATTTCCAAAACCTAAACCATAACCCATTCTCAAATCCTATAACCTAAACCTATAACCTATATCCTAAACCAAAACTCAGTAACCTAAACCAAAACTAAAACCTATAGCCTAAACATAAATCAAAACCTATAACCTAAACCTTAACCTAAACCTATAACCTATAACCTAAATCAAAACCTAAACCTAAACCGATAAACTATAACCTAAACCAAAACCTATAACCTAAACCAAAACCAAAACCTATAGCCTAAACCCAAACCCATTCTCAAATCCAAAAACCTATAACCTAAACCTAAACTTTAACCTAAACTTGAAAACCCAAACTTAAACCTAAACTTGAAAACCTAACCTAATCTCAAACCCTAACCTAAACCTAAACCTAAACTTGAAAACTCAATCTAAAACTCAATCCCGAACACGAACCCGATTTCTAAAACCTAAACCATAACCCATACTCAAATCCTATAACCTAAACCTATAACCTATATCCTAAACCAAAACCTATAACCTAAACCAAACCAAAACCTATATCCTAAAAAAACTAAACCTAAACCTAAACCTAAACCTAAACCAAAACCAAAACCTATAGCCTAAACCCGAACCTAAACCTAAATGTATTCTCAAATCCTAAACCTAAACCTACACCTAATCCTAATCTCAACTCTCTAACCTAAACCTAAACCTAAACTTGAAAACCCAAACCTAAACCCGATCTTGAACCAAACCCGATTTCCTAAACCTAAACCTTAACCTATTCTCAATTCCCTAAACCTTAACCTAAATGTATTCTCAAATCCCTAAACCTAAACCTACACCTAATCCTAATCTCAACTCACTAACCTAAACCTAAACCTAAGCTTGAAAACCCAAACCTAAACCCGATCTCGAACCCGAACTCGATTTCCTAAACCTAAACCTTAACCTATTCTCAATTCCCTAGACCTTAACCTAAATATATTCTCAAATCCCTAAACCAAAATCTGCACCTAATCCTAATCTCTAAACTCCCTAACCTAAACCTAAACCTAAACTTGAAAACCCAAACCTAAACCCGATCCCGAACCCGAACCCAATTTCCTAAACCTAAACCTTAACCTATTCTCAATTCCTAAACCTTAACCTAAATGTATTCTCAAATCCCTAAACCTAAACCGACACATAATCCTAATCTCAACTCCCTAACCTAAACCTAAACCTAAACTTAAAAACTCAAACCTAAACCCATCCAGATCCAGAACCCGAATCCAATTTCTAAACTTAAACCTTAACCTATTCTCAATTCCTTAAACCTTAACCTAAATGTATTCTCAAATCCTAAACCTAAACCTATACCTAATCCTAATCTCAACTCACTAACTTAAACCTAAACCTAAACTTGAAAACCCAAACCTAAACCCGATCCCAACCCGAACTCCGATTTCTAAACCTAAACCTTAAACTATTCTCAATTCCCCTAAATCTATAACCTAAACCTAAACTTAAACCTAAACTTAAACCAAAGCCTATAACCTTAACCTAAACCAAAACCTATAACCTAAACCTTAACCTAAATGTATTCTCAAATCCCTAAACCTAAACCTACACCTAATCCTAATCTCAACTCTCTAACCTAAACCTAAACCTAAACTTGAAAACCCAAACCTAAACTCGATCTCAACCCGAATCCGATTTCCTAAACATAAACCTTAACCTATTCTCAATTCCTAAACCTTAACCTAAATGCATTCTCAAATCCCTAAACCTAAACCTACACCTAATCCTAATCTCAACTCTCTAACCTAAACCTAAACCTAAACTTGAAAACCCAAACCTAAACCCGATCTTGAACCCGAACCCAATTTCCTAAACCTAAACCTTAACCTATTCTCAAGTCCCTAAACCTTAACCTAAATGTATTCACAAATCCCTAAACCTAAACCTACACCTAATCTTGATCTCAACTCCCTAACCTAAACCTAAACCTAAACTTGAAAACCCAAACCTAAACCCGATCCCAAACCCGAACTCGATTTCCTAAAACTAAACCTTAACCTATTCTCAATTCCTTAAACCTTAACCTAAATGTATTCTCAAATTCCTAAACCTAAACCTACACCTAATCCTAATCTCAACTCCCTAACCTAAACCTAAACCTAAACTTGAAAACCCAAACCTAAACCCGATCCCGAACCCAAATCTGATTTCCTAAACCTAAATCTTAACCTATTCTCAATTCCTAAACCTTAACCTAAATGTATTCTCAAATCCCTAAACCTAAACCTACACCTAATCCTAATCTCAACTCTCTAACCTAAACCTAAACCTAAACTTGAAAACCCAAAACTAAACCCGATCCCGAACCCGAACCCGATTTCCTAAACCTAAACCTTAAACTATTCTCAATTCCCTAAATCTATAACCTAAACCTAAAACTTAAACCTAAACCTAAACCAAAACCTATAGCCTAACCTAAACCAAAACCTATAACCTAAACCTTAACCTAAATGTATTCTCAAATCCCTAAACCTAAACCTATACCTAATCCTAATCTCAACTCACTAACTTAAACCTAAACCTAAACTTGAAAACCCAAACCTAAACCCGATCCCGAACCCGAACTCCGATTTCCTAAACCTAAACCTTAAACTATTCTCACCCCTCCCTAAATCTATAACCTAAACCTAAAACTTAAACCTAAACCTAAACCAAAACCTATAACCTTAACCTAAACCAAAACCTATAACCTAAACCTTAACCTAAATGTATTCTCAAATCCCTAAACCTAAACCTACACCTAATCCTAATCTCAACTCCCTAACCTAAACCTAAAAACTTGATCCCAACCCGAATCCGATTTCCTAAACCTAAACCTTAACCTATTCTTAATTCTCTAAACCTTAACCTAAATGTATTCTCAAATACCTAAACCTAAACCTACACCTAACCCTAATCTCAACTCTCTAACCTAAACCTAAACCTAAACTTGAAAACCCAAACCTAAACCCGATCTTGAACCCGAACCCAATTTCCTAAACCTAAACCTAAACCTATTCTCAATTCCCTAAACCTTAACCTAAATGTATTCTCAAATCCTAAACCTAAACCTACACCTAATCCCGATCTCAACTCCCTAACCTAAACCTAAACCTAAACCTAAACTTGAAAACCCAAACCTAAACCCGATCCCGAACCCGAACTCGATTTCCTAAACCTAAACCTTAACCTATTCTCAATTCCTAAACCTTAACCTAAATGTATTCTCAAATCCCTAAACCTAAACCTACACCTAATCCTAATCTCAACACCCTAACCTAAACCTAAACCTAAACTTGAAATCCCAAACCTAAACCCAATCCCGAACCCAACCGATTTCCTAAACCTAAATCTTAACCTATTCTCAATTCCCTAAACCTTAACCTAAATGTATTCTCAAATCTCTAAACCTAAACCTACACCTAATCCTAATCTCAACTCCCTAACCTAAACCTAAACCTAAACTTGAAAACCCAAACCTAAACTCCGATCCCGAACCCGAACCGATTTCCTAAACCTAAACCTTAAATTATTCTCAATTCCCTAAATCTATAACCTAAACCTAAAACTTAAACCTAAACCCAAACCAAAACCTATAGCCTTAACCTAAACTAAAACCTATAACCTAAACCTTAACCTAAATGTATTCTCAAATCCCTAAACCTAAACCTACACCTAATCCTAATCTCAACTCCCTAACCTAAACCTAAACCTAAACTTGAAAACCCAAACCTAAACCCGATCCCGAACCCAAATCCGATTTCTAAACCTAATCCTTAACCTATTCTCAATTCCTTAAACCTTAACCTAAATGTATTCTCAAATCCCTAAACCTAAACCTACACCTAATCCTAATCTCAACTCTCTATCCTAAACCTAAACCTAAACTTGAAAACCCAAACCTAAACCCGATCTTGAACCCAAACCCGATTTCCTAAACCTAAACCTTAACTTATTCTCAATTCCCTAAACCTTAACCTAAATGTATTCTCAAATCCCTAAACTAAACCTAAACCTAAACTTGAAAACCCAAACCTAAACTCGATCCCGAACCCGAACCCGATTTCCTAAACTTAAACCTTAACCTATTCTTAATTCCCTAAACCTTAACCTAAATGTATTCTCAAATCGCTAAACCTAAACTTACACCTAATCCTAATCTCAACTCCCTAACCTAAACCTAAACCTAAACTTGAAAACCCAAACCTAAACCCGATCCTGAACCCGAACCCGATTTCCTAAACCTATAAACTAAACCTTAACCTATAACTTATAACTTAAACTTATAACTGATAACCTAACCTATGGATTTTGCTATAGTTTAGAAGATTTGTAGGTACATTTTTGATTTCTTTATATATAATTGTTTTTTTCCAGCTCTTTTTTTTTTTTTTTTTGGGCCTTTCTTCCTTTTGAGATGTGTACAAAGGCATGCTTGTTTGATTGTGTCTACAATTGTTGTTTTATACAGGCTGACAAGCTAAAGAAGTCAGTGGATGATGAAATTCATTTTCTCAAGGAAAGGGTTTTAAAACTTGAAAGTGATCTTGTGTCAAAGTCTACAGAAGTTACATATGCAGTTTCAAGGAAAGAAGAAGCTCTATCTTCTGTGTTTGCTGAACTTGACCGTCTGAAGAAAGAAAATTCTGTAAAAGCGCGAGCATTATTTAATACATGAGGGCACGCCTTAGTTGTAATTCTTTTGATAGGTTGAGCAAAGTGACGTATTGTTTATTTAGAAATGTGAATGTAGGATGCATTGTAGATTTGATTGCTATTGTAATAAATAAATCATTTTTTTTCTCTGATTGCATTAAGCTTAGATGAGTTATCAATCATAGCAGGTTCTTGCAATGGAAACAGGGAAAATAGCTACGAAATATAATCCGTAGCAAAGCTACAGCATTTCACCGTAGCTATCTATCTATTGCTATGGATTATATCCGTAGTTATTGGTATCTATAGCTACGGATTATATCCGTAGCTCTCCGTATGTAGTGCTGCAAATACCGTAGATATTGGTATCTATTGCTACGGATATAATCCGTAGCTATTGGTATCTATTGCTACGGATATTATCTGTAGCTATTGGTATCTATTGCTATGGATATTATCCGTAGCTAATGGTCTCTATTGCTACGGAAAAGATTCGTAGCTAATTGTATCTATTGCTACGGATATTGTCCGTAGCTAGACTTTTAGCTACCCCACCAATTGCGACGGACGTGATACGAACTAGATCCGTAGCAAAAGCCCTTTTGCTACGGATCTAGTCCGTAGCCTTTGCCCATTTTTCTTGTAGTGTATAATATATAATATATATTTTTAAAAAACCCAGCTGCAGCATATGCAGCTTTTCCCTTTTTTTTTTTTTGTTCTGAAACAAACAGAGGTGGGTCCCACGTAGGGCCCACCACAGTAGCATATATCCATATATATAAATATATATATATAATATCATATATATAATATAATATAATATAATATATATTATATATATTACCTATATCTAACGTCCAGGCCATGGACGGCCTAGACGGGTGCACACACTAAGGTGGCCCCACACGTGGGGTGGCTCCCACCGTCCAGGGATGGTGGACGTCCCCACACGCTGCACGGTGTGGCCCACCACTTGAATGGACAGCGTGAATAGGGTGGGTCCCACGGACTCCACACCAGCTGACACTTCACTGCTGCCACCGCCACTAGGGATGGATGTCAAGACTTCAGTGTTGAAAGGAGGTATCTTTCATGCAGCCTACCACAGGAGCTATGGACGGCATGGAAATGGGCCCCACATGGGCATGGTCCACCGTCAGAATGCAATAGACGGTTTGGATAAAGCACATACATCTCGGTGTGGCCCTTTTAGAGGGGTGGAGGACGGGAGTGGGTCCCATGGACCCACCGTCAGTTCACATCACTGTTAGCCACCCTCACTAGGGAACAGTACCAAGACCTCAGCGTTGTAACGAGGTATCTCCACTCAGTGGTGTGGCTCACTGGAATACGTGCATCGTGGTGAGGTCATCCAAATGGAAGGACGGTGTAGATGAGTCCCATGGACCCCACGCCAGTCCACACCCACTGTCGGTGCACACTCCATGTTAGCACACCCAGGTTAGTGCACACCCCCCTGCCAGTTAACACTTCACTATCTAGCCACCTCCACTGACTGACGGTGGCATGCCCCATCAAGGTGGGTCCCACACACTACAAGAAAAGCCACTTTTACCAACGAAAATTTTCGTAGGCAAAAGTCTAATTTTCGTAGGCAAAAGGTTTTACCCGCGAAAATTTCGTTGGCAAATTCCTTGCTAAAAGTCCGAGGGGAAAACCTTTTACCCACGAAAAAAAATTTCGTTGGCAAAGGTAAGACTTTTGCCGACGAAATATTTCATAGGCAAAACATTTTACCAATGCTAATTTTCATTGAAAAAAAATATTGACAAAACTTTTTACCTACGAATAATTTTGTAGGTAAAAATATTTACAGGACTTTTTAGCTACCAAAAATTTCGTAGCTAAAAATATTTAAAGATTTTTTACCTACGAACATTTTACTAGCTAAAAATATTTAAAACACTTTTTACCTACCGACAATTTCGTAGCTAAAAATATTTACAAGACTATTTAGCTACCAACAATTTCGTAGCTAAAAATATTTAAACACTTTTTACCTACCAACAATTTCGTAACTAAATATATTTACAAGACTTTTTACTTACGAATATTTTTGTAACTAAAAATATTGAAAATACTTTTTACCTACCAATAGTTTCGTAGCTAAAAGGTATTTACAAGACATTTACCCACAAATATATTCGTAGGTAACAGTACTTAGAAAACTTTTACCTACCACTATTTTCGTAGGTAAAAATATTTACCACACATTTTCCTGCGAATGATATCATAGGTAAAAATACTTACAACATGTTTAGCTACGAATATTTCGTAGTTAAAAACATGGATGAGACTTTTAACTACGAAAATGTTCGTAGGTAAAAACCTAGATGAGACTTTTACCTACGAAAATGTTCGTAGGTAAAAACCTCAATGAGACTTTTACTTACGAAAATTTTCGTAGGTAATTTTTTTTTCCCCCACACTAAATTCTTGATATGCACCTGATATACACCTGTTATAATATATTTCTTGATATATATACACCTGTTATGTAATATATTTCATCATATTCACATTCACATCCATTTAACTCCAAAGCACATAAATAAATCCATCCAAACATAAACTATATCATGCATAAATACATATAAATTTAACATCATAAATAAAATACAAAATATCCAATTAGGTGCAAAATATGGACTAAACGCATGCACCTTGAGACCGCTAACGAGGAGCGGTACTCCTTGAACCGCTCTTTGATCATGTCCTCGACGGCAAAGGAAATGTGTGGAATACTCAAATCCAATTCAAATTTATCCTGCAATTTCGTAAATAATAGATTAAGGCAATAAACTTATTAAGAAAATAACTTAACCGTAAATGAACTTTTATCAAATAAATTAGGATTTATAAGTATATGTTTAGGTTTAGGTTTAGGTTAAGGTTAAGGTTAAAAGGTAAAAGTTTAGGTTTAGGTTTAGGTTTAGGTCATAGGTTATAGCTTTAGGGAATTAAGAATAGGTTAAGGTTTAGGTTAACGAAATCGGGTTCGGGTTCAGGATCGGGTTTAGGTTTGGGTTTTCATGTTTAGGTTTAGGTTTAGGTTAGGGAGTTGAGATCAAGATTAGGTGTAGGTATAGGTTTAGGGATTTGAGAATACATTTAGGTTTTAAGTTTAGGTTTAGGTTTAATTTTTAGTTTATAGGTTTAGGTTTAGGTTAAGGTTAGGTTATAAGTTATAAGTTTAGGTTATAGCTTATAAGTTATAGGTTAAGGTTTAGGATATAGGTTTTGGTTTAGGTATGTTATAGGTTTTGGTTTAGGTTTAGGTTTAGATTTTAGGTTAGTTAGGTTTAGGTTAAGGTTAAGGTTAAAAGGTAAAGGTTTAGGTTTAGGTTTAGGTTTGGTCATAGGTTATAGCTTCAGTGGAATCGAGAATAGGTTAAGGTTTAGGTTAACAAATCTGTTCCTGGTTCAGATCTGGTTTAGGTTTGGGTTTTCATGTTTAGGTTTAGGTTTAGGTTAGGAGTTGAGATCAAGATTAGGTGTAGGTATAGGTTTAGGGATTCGAGAATACATTTAGGTTTTAAGTTTAGGTTTAGGTTTAATTTTTAGTTTATAGGTTTAGGTTATAGGTTTAGGTTTAGGTTTAGGTTAGGTTATAAGTTATAAGTTTAGGTTATAGCTTATAAAGTTATAGGTTAAGGTTTAGGATATAGGTTTTGGTTTGTATGTTATAGGTTTTGGTTTAGGTTTAGGTTTAGATTTTAGGTTTAGGTTATAGGTTTTGGTTAGGTTTAGGTTATAGGTTATATCTTTAGGGAAGTAAGAATAGGTTAAGGTTTAGGCTTAGAAATCAGTTCGGGTTCTGGATCTGATTTAGTTTGGGTTTTCAAGTTTAGGCTGTGTTTAGGTTAGTGGAGTTGAGATTAGATTCGTGTAGGTGTAGGTTTAGGTTTAGGGATTTGAGAACACATTTAGGTTTTAGGTTTAGGTTTAGGTTTAGGTTTTAGGTTTAGGTTATAGGTTATAGTTAGAGGGAACGAGAATAGGTTAAGGTTTAGGTTTAGAAATCGGGTTCCTGGTTCTATATGGGGGTTTAGGTTCAAGTTATCAAGTTTAGGTTTAGGTTTAGGTTAGGGAGTTGAGAATAGATTAGGTGTAGGTTTAGGTTTAGGATTTGAGAACACATTTAAGTTTTATGTTTAGGTTTAGGTTTAGGTTTTAGGTTTAAGTTATAGGTAGGTTATAGGTTATAGCTATAAGGAATTAAGAATCGGTTATGGTTTAAGTTTAGAAATCGGGTTCGGGTTCTGGATCTTTTTGCTTTGAAGTTTTCAAGTTTAGGTTTAGATTTAGGTTAGGTGGAGTTGAGATTGAATTAGTGTAGGTTTAGGTTTAGGGATTTGAGAACACATATAGGTTTTAGGTTTAGGTTATAGTAGGTTATAAGTTATAGCTATAGGAATTGAGAATAGGTTAAGGTTTAAGTTTAGAAATCGGTTCGGTTCTGGATCGGGTTTTGGTTTGGGTTTTTAACTTTAGGTTAGGGAGTTGAGAATAGATTCGGTGTAGTTTAGGCTTTAGGATTTGAGAACACATTTAGGTTTTAGGTTTAAGTTTAGGTTTTAGGTAGGTTATAGGTTATAGCTATAGGAATGAGAATCGGTTATGGTTTAGGTTTAGAAATCGTTTCAGTTCTGGATCTAAGTTTGGTTTGGGTTTTCAAGTTTAGGTTTAGTTTTAGGGAGATGAAATTAACATTAGGTGTACGTTTAGGATTAGGGATTTGAGAACACATTTAGGTTTTAGGTTTAGGTTTAGGTTTAGGTTTTAGGTAGGTTATAGGTTATAGTATAGGGAATTGAGAATCGGTTATGGTTTAGGTTTAGAAATCGGTTCGGGTTCGAGATCGGGTTTTGGTTTTGGTTTTCAAGTTTAGGTTTAGGTTTAGGTGAGGGAGATGAGATTAAGCATTAGTGTAGGTTTAGGATTAGGGATTGGAGAACACATTTAGGTTTTAGGTTTACATTTAGGTTTAGGTTATAGTTATAGTCAGTAGGGAATCGAGAATAGGTTAAGGTTTAGGTTTAGAAATCGTAGTTCCTGTTTTTGCTTTGATTTTCAAGTTTAGGTTTAGGTTTAGGTTAGGGAGTTGAGATTAGCATTAGGTGTAGGTTTAGGTTTAGGGATTTGAGAACATATTTTAGTGTTTTAGGTTTAGGAAATGGTTTAGGTTTTAGGTTAAGGTTATAGGTAGGTTATAGGTTATAGCTATAGGGAATTGAGAATAGGTTAAGGTTTAGGTTTAAGAAATCGTGTTCGGGTTCGTGATTGGGTTTTTTTGGGGTTTCAAGTTTAGGTTTAGGTTTAAGTTAAGGAGTTGAGATCAGATTAGGTGTAGGTTTATGTTTAGTGGATTTAAGAATACATTTAGGTTTTAAGTTTAGGTTTAGGTTATAGTTGATTATAGAAGTTATACTGTAGGGAATTGAGAATAGGTTAAGGTTTAGGTTTAAGAAATTGGGTTCGGCATTCTGGATTGGGTTTTGGTTTTGTGTTTTCAAGTTTAGGTTTAGGTTTAAGTTAGGGAGTTGAGAATAGATTAGGTGTAGGTTAGGTTTAAGGATTTGAGAACACATTTAGGTTTTAGTTTAGGTTTAGGTTTAAGTTTTAGGTTTAGGTTTTAGGTTATAGCTATGTAGGAATTGAGAATCGATTATGGTTTAGGTTTAGAAATGGGTTCGGGTTCGGATCGGGTTTTGCTTTGGGTTTTCAAGTTTAGGTTTAGGTTTAGGTTAGGGAGTTGAGAATAGATTAGGTGCGGGTTTAGGTTTAGGGATTTGAGAACACATTTAGGTTTTAGGTTTAGGTTTAGGTTTAGGTTATGGTAGGTTATAGGTTATAGCTATAGGGAATTGAGAATAGGTTAAGGTTTAGTTTAGGAAATCGGTTCTGCCCTGTTCGGGTTCGGGATTCGGTTTTGCCTTGGGTTTTCAAGTTTAGGTTTAGGTTTAGGTTAGGAGTCGAGAATAGGATTAGGGTGCGGATTTAAGTTTAGGGATTTGAGAACACATTTAGGTTTGTGTTTAGGTTATAGGTAAGTTATAGGTTATAGGTAGGGAATCGAGAATAGGTTAAGGTTTAGGTTTAGGAAATCGTGTTCTGGATCTGCTTTGCTTTGGGTTTTCAAGTTTAGGTTTAGCTTGTTTAGGTTAGGGAGTTGAGATTAGCATTAGGTGTTGGTTTAGGTTAGGGATTTGAGAATACATTTAGGTTTTAGGTTTATGTTTAGGTTTAGGTTATAGGTTATAGCTGTAGGGCATTGAGAATCAGTTATGGTTTAGGTTTAGGAAATCGGGTTCAGGATTGGGTTTTGGTTTGGGTTTTCAAGTTTAGGTTTAGGTTTAACTTAGGAGTTGAAAATAGGATTAGGTTTAGGGATTTGAGAACACATTTAGGTTTTAGGTTTAGGTTATAGGTTATAGCTGTAGGGAATTGAGAATAGGTTAAGGTTTAGGTTTAGGAAATCGGGTTCAGGTTCGGGATTGGGTTTGGTTTGGGTTTTCAAGTTTAGGTTTAGGTTTAGGTTAGAGAGTTGAGATTAGGATTAGGTGTAGGCTTAATATGGATTAGGTGTAGGCTTAATATCCAATCACTATGGTTTTCATGTGGTGTGGTCCACCTGAGATTTATATCCCTCTCATTTTTTGCGTCAAGCCCTAATATGATTTGTAAAAATGGATGGACGACATAGATGAAACAGATACATCATGGTGGGACCCATAGAGCACCGACCAACATCCACCAAGTTTTGTGGGCTCCACTATGATGTATTTGTTATATCCACACCGTCCATCCATTTTGAGATATCATTTTACGTCATGAGCCAAAGACTGAGGCAGATAAAAATCAGAGTAGATCCCACCACAGTAAATCTCGTGTGCACTACACCACATGAAATCAATAAGAATTGGATATCCATCATTAAAATCCTCCTAAGGCTTTCTTCGTATTGTTTATTTGACATCCAATATGTTGATTAGGTCATACGGCCGCGGATGAAGGAAAAAAAAATCGACTTGGATGAATGGTACAGCCATAATATAGATGTTTTGGATGGTACAAGCCATAATATTGACAGTCTGAATGGCCTAGATTATAAAATAGACTGTATGAATGGTACAAGCCATAATATAAATGTTTTGGATGGACTGTATCATAATATCAATAGTTTGGATGATCTTGATCATAATATCTACAGATTATAGTTTAGATCATAAAATCGATGGTTTGGATTGTCTTGATCATAATGTCAATTTTTCAGATGGTCTAGACCAGAATATTTATGGTTTGAATGGTTCTGGATCATACAATCAATGGTCTAGATGGTTTGGATCACATTATTGATGGTCAAGATGGTTTGGATCATAATACCCACTAAGCCAATGGCCTGAATCATAATATCAACTGTGCTTTGGATCATAATATTCATGGTCAAGATGATCTTGGTAATAGCATCAACAATCTAGATGGTATGAATAATTGTATTGATGGTCGGAATGGTTTAGATCATAATATCCGTGGTGGTTTAGTTGATCTGGATCATATATTATCGATGATCTAGATAATGGTATTGACGATCATCATGCGTTACTTAAACCTCGTGTGGGCCATACCATCTAAAACTATGTGAAGACATCTAAAAATATGTCTTCACATAGTTTTAGATGGTATGGCCCAATTGAAGCCAGAATCGATGATTTTTAGATATCTCATAAGATAAAGGGGAGACATCAAATGCACGGTGTTGATGTTCGACACACATCATGATGGGCCCATTTTACATGTCTGGTCATTCACTTTATTCTACTGATCATTACCCTCAATTTGATCGATTACTGCTTGATCATACTGCATATGAGAAATATATTGGGCAAACAAGATTGATCAACAATTTGAGTGAATTTTGATTTAAACATCTGAAGTTATTTACTCTTCAATCTGGACTAATCAGATTGTCCAAAAATGGATAAAGGTTGTTCATAATATTAAAAATATATGAATGAATAGAAAACACAAACATCAGCTTGATCCAAAACTTTTATGGCCTCTAAGAAATTTTAAATGGTATAGGTTCAATCACACTATTTCCTGTGGTGTGGTCCACTTGAGCTTTGGATATGCTTCCTTTTTGTTCTCTAGACCTCAAATTATTTGTTAACATGGATGAATGGAGTAGATAAAATAAATGAATAATGGTGGACCCCACAGAGTTTACTCTGGTAAAGGTAATGAGTAACTCAAATGTAGTGGAGAAAGGTTTCCTTACAACATTTGTAATCATATATTGGGCCTGCCTAAATGTGATTCACATATCCAACCCACTCATTATGTGTGTCCCACTTGGATGAGGGGTCAGACCAAGTTTCAACCGCATCCAAAACTCATGTGGGCCCCACCAAGTGCTTTTATATTTTTTAGGATGTCTTCACATAGTTTTAAATGGTATGGCCCACTTGAGTTTCATTTACCGATGATTTTTGAGATCTCTCATAATCTAAAGGGGGGACATCAAATCCATGGTGTTGATGTTCGACAGACATCATGATGGGGCCCACAAAACTTACTAACATCAATTCTTAAGTTCTCACGAGGTCAGTAAGTTGGGTCACAATTTTAACCAGAATATCTGGCCCATTTTACGTGTCTGGTGCATTCACTCTATTTTACCGATCAATACTCTCAATTTGACTAGTTACTCGCCTCAATCAGGCTACATATGAGAAAGATATTGGGCATACAAGATTGATCAACAATTTTAGTGAAATTTGATTTAAACATCTGAATTATTTACTCTTTAATTTAAATTGATTAGATTGTCCAAAAATGATTAAAGGTTCAATTAGTGGATGTGCCTAATAATTTAGTAAATTTATTTTTCACAAATAAATTTAACATTTTTTTTTCAAAAGGTATATTTTTTTTACTCTTTAAAATAAATATCATTTTTATTATAAATATTTCAAAAATATTTAAAATATAAATTTTGAATTTTTATTTACAAAATCTCAAATATTTTCTCATATTTTAATTTTTTCTCAAAAATTTCAAAATGCCAATTTCTCTTCAAAAGCATTATTTTGTTATCAAAATTTTTCTTAAACATATTTAAAATTTCTAAACTTTTCAATATTCTTTTTCATGTGATATTATAAATTATTTACATATTACTTTTTAATTTTATATATATATATACACACACACACATTTAGGTTATAGAAAAAAAAAATTAAAAATTAAAACATTTTTACATTATTACCAACGGTTTTTAGCTGTCGGAAAAAAGATTTAGGAAAAACACGACGATCGTCGGTAAAAGTCTTACCGCACCCGTTTGGTAAAAAATTCAAAAGATCCTTTGGCTACGAATATTTTTGTAGGTAAAGATGGGTTTTACCTACATAATTAAAATTCAAAAGACCCTTTAGCTACGAATATTTTCATAGGTAAAAATGGCTTTTAGCTACAAAAAATTATTTCATAGGCAAAAGTAAAAATTCAAATGACACTTCAGCTACGAATAATTTCGTAGGTAAAGGTGGCTTTTGGAAGACCCTTTTACTACGAATATTGTCGTAGGTAAAGATGGGTTTTACCTACGAAATTAAATTTCGTAGGTAAAAGGAAAGTTTTCGATTTTTAGTTTGGTTGAAAAATTCAAAATACCCTTTCGCTACGAATATTTTCGTAGGTAAATAAGGGTTTTACCTACGAAATTTAATTTCGTAGGTAAAAGTGAACTTTTGGATTTTTTATTTCCTTGGAAAATTCAAAACACCATTTAGCTACGAATATTTTCATAGGTAAATATGGGTGTTACCTACGGCATTAGATTTAGTAGGTAAAAGTAAAGTTTCCGATCTTTTATAAGTGGAAAAAGTCAAAAGACCCTTTACCTACGAAAATTTTCGTAGGTAAAGATGGCTTTTACCTACGAAATTTTGGTAAAAGTAGGCTTTTTGGGTAAAAGTCATCTTTACCTACGAAAAAAATTTTTGTAGGTAAAAGTTTCGTAGGTAAAAACCATATTTCTTGTAGTGACATGGCCCACCTATTTTGGATCAGGCTAATATTTATGTTTTGTTCCCAAGACATTTACCACTCTTGGAAACAGTGGGGTCCACCTCAACAGATGGCATGGATAAGGTCATGCATCAAGTGGGCCATAAGTCATCATACAAAAAAGGAAACAATGGAGAGAGAGAGAGATCGGTGAGGATGGAGGGGCCCCGCCACTATGGGCCCCTCTTGCATACAAATTTACATCAAGGTGGGTCCTACATATATAGATCCTTAATCAAGCAAAATGAATGAAAAACAAAGATCTAAGATCACCCACTGCTTTCTACTTGCACCCAAGGCTTCCTTAGCTCCTTAGCTTCGATTCCAATGGAGGAGATGAGGTTTGGATGGTTGAGATTGGAGATAAAAGGGTAGGAAAGTGGGTCACCCTTGTTACTTGGGAGGGCTTGGAGAGGCTTGGACGGATGGTGCTCTTGGGTTACTTGGGAGGTGAGTTTGAAAATGAGAGATTGATGGTTATAAAGAGAGAGAGAAAGATGGTTGATGGAGTGATGGATGTGGTGGGTGATGGGTGTAAGAACTTTTTGACTTTTATGGTTTTTGGTGTAAGAGAAGTATGGGTGTGTAAGAACCTTTTTGACTTTGGTGGTTGCTTGGGGAAAGGTGAGATGTGATGTGTACTTGACATGATGGGATTGATTGATGGATGATTGATGTGACAAGTCATAGAGATTCTCTTCATTTTCGTACGCGCGGCGTTTTCCTCGCACCGAACGCTGGCCCACATCTCCTGGACAGAGTATTGGATCGGCGCGCGAGACGTGGCATCGGAACCGCGGCAATGGGGGGGTCGCTAGGGTACAAGTCTCGAGTTGAGTAGATTCAGGTTGACGGCATGTGACTCAGGGTCGCGCTCAAATACCGGTTAACTGTCGAAGGTTGCCGAAATTCGACCGGGAAGACCGCGGAAGCCTATGAAACGGTACGGTCTAGAATACGGGTCTTACATGCTCTCTCTCTCTCTCTCTCTCTCTTAACACACACACACACCCCCACGGACGTGGATTTCGAAAGTTCCTAAGCTGAAAACCAAAGTAGGGTCCATCGTGTTGTTTGTGTGGAATCCACTCAGTCCATCCATTCTGTGAGCTCATATTATGACATGAAACCAAATGTGAGTAGGATCCATGGCTCAAGTAGGCCGTACTAAAGGAAAAGGTGGTTAGGGAAATTCCTACCGTGGAAACCTCCATGGATTAACAGTGATGTTTACATTTAATCCATACCATTCATAACGTCATTCCTACTGGGATTAACTTAAAACAAAAATGTTAGAATGATTCAAAACTTCTGTAGCACCATGAATATTTCAACTATGGATGTTCAATAATCATGTTTTCAGCCTACTTGAGCACTGGATCCGATTCATTTTTGCCATAATATCTTAAAATGAACTCAAAAAATGGACGAACCGGTGGATATCTCACGAACATCATAGTGGGCCCCGCCTGGGTTCCCAAAGACAGAAGGCTTTTGCAGAAATCAGTGTCCCCCCCCCCCCCCCACACACACACACACACACACACGTAGTAGGATTTCACCACCTATGGGACTCGAACCCTTGACCAGTTGTTGAAGCTGTTGGAATATTTGGTTGAATTAAATAAACTATTAAAATCGAGAACCAAAAAAGGAAAATAAAATTTTAAGAAAGAAGAACTTATTGAATTGAGTCGAGGCGTGACTGAGTCACTCGGCTTGAAATCGAATTTGCTCCCATTGGACAGCGTCCCAAGTGCAACAGGTTTCCAGAGCAATCGAACTCCGAGATACAACGACTATGACCCGATCCCAGCAGTGCACTCACTGTACGCGGGCTCAAACTACTTGCAGTTTAATCCGAGGTGACTCAGCGATGAACTCAATAAAATTCTTAAACCAGAATAGTAGAGAGAGTTTTATAAAAGAGAATAATTTTCGTATATTTGAAACTAGAACGGAAGTTCTTATATAGACTCCGAAGTGGTGCATAAGCACCCTTTACAAAGGGTTAAGTCTATTGGGTTTAAACTCAACAGATGCGATCAACCAGAACGGACACACCTCTCTGGTTTAAAATGAAAAGGCGCAAGTGCGAGTACACTCTAGCAAATAAAGTCCCGCGAGTATCCATATACACACACACACCCACGCGAGTACACTCACATCGCACCCGCACCCGTACCCACGCCCAGCCCAGCCCGTCCCGTCCCGTCGCGTCGTGCACCCGCATACGCACACGGACACGGACACGAACTCGAACTCGAACTCGGACTTGGCTCGGCATGGCTCCGCTCGGCGTGCGCGCATAATGAGATTTCACCACTTATGGGACTCGAACCCTTGACCAGTTGTTGAAGCTCCTGAGCGTCAACCACTCCTGAGCGTCAACCACTGGAGCAAGAGTAAGGACCCACCTAATCTGCTCCCTATGGACATGGTTTCCCACTAGATCAACAGTCGCATCATTGGACACGTTTCATGTGAACCATGTGGAGGGAAATGGAGTAAACCCGTGTGCAATGTCCTGCATGCTAACATTTTCTATCATTAACGAGATTTTTCGGAGAATATGGCGAAAAAATCTGAGCACAAGCATCATTGAGCTCCCACCTAAATGGGGAGGCGTTGGATTTGGAAGCCGACTGCGTACTGAGTAAACTCTGTAGGGTCAACTGTCATTTATGTATTTTATCCACTCCGTCCATCCATTTTATCAGATAATCTTAGGGTTTGACTTAAAAAATGAAGCATATCTAAAGCTCAAGTGTATCACACCACAGGCAAGAGTGCATTGGATATCCACTGTTGAAAAATTCTTAACGGCACATAAGTTTTGCATCAAGCTGATATTTGTTTTTCCTTTTCATCCATGTCTGTGTGATCTTATGAACAGACCTGATGACAAATAAACATCAGTGTTGGTCTTAAGAAGGTTTCAACGGTGGAAATCATTATTCTAACTGTTTCCTGTAGTGTAGTAGACTTGAGCTTTGGATATGCTTCAATTTTGTGTTCAACCTCTAAAATGAGCTGGAAAAACGGATGGACGGTGTGGATAAACTACATGCATTTAAGTTGGGCCAACACACTTTACTCATTACGACAAAATCTTACTGAGTACGATTTCGTTGGAATTGGTTTAGGTAGTGATACCTCCGTACCCAGGTCGGTACTGGTTAGTGCTGGAAAAGTTCTATAACCTCTGCCTTAATGAGCCTAAAAATTAGTTACTTTCAAATCTCTGGTATACCACATTATTAAAAACAATGATAATTAAACACCCACAACTAGATATTGGTAATGGCCATAAAAGTTTGAAACCAAGCTGATATATATATTTCCTTTGACCTGAATAACAAGTTAGATAGTAAATAAAAATTACAGTGAATCATAAAAAGTTTTGGATGTAAGTGTCCAATCACCACTGTTTCCTTAGGTGGACCGTTTCCTGCAATGTGGTCCACACCATTGTTTCCATAGGTGGACCGTTTCCTGCATTGTTGTCCACCTAAAATTTAGATATGCCTCTGGGCTCATGCAGTAAAAATAAACTGGGATAAAACAAATATATTATGACGGGCTCGGATGGCTGAACACTACCAAGATGTCGGTACTGGAGGGTTCACTACCGAGTCCCAGTCCAGAGGCGTTGGTCTGCACTCACCAACGTCCCAACACGTGATAAAACAAAATGCTCGGTCATGTCACCCAATCATCCTCAGCCCTCCACGTGTCAAAACCAACGGTCATTCCTTCCACCTTCATTTTGTCTGAACGCTTACTTCTTCCATCTAAAAGGCAACCACGAGAGAGAAAGAGAGAGAGAGAGAGACCCAAGCAAAAACGAGAGGCTAGGATTGCTTTAAAATCCTTTAAAGGGTAAACCCAAAACCCTTATCCTATCCTCAACACTCCCTTTACAGATTTCCATTACAATCGTCTCGTCTTCTCTTTTCTTCTTTCAAATGAATAGAAGCTATTAAAAATAGCTGTTGCTATTTTATATATCATTGTTTCTCTCACTGTTTTTTGTTTTAATTAGCTGAGGTTATTCAAATGCTAAAGGTCTGAAAAGAGTCTATTAAGGGTTTCCCAAAAGCTAGCTAGCTCTTTCAAGGAAAATGGCCCCCAAAAATGGCCGTGGTAAGGCAAATAAAGCTAAGGGAGAGAAGAAGAAAAAGGAGGAGAAAGGTTAGCTTGTACCCCGTATGTACATGCTTTTATATATTGGTTAATCACATTCATATCTCTCTCTTTTATTAATACATACACGCCTTTTTCCAACTTTTGGTGTCAGAAGATGCTATTCTGATTCCAAAAAGTAGGAAAAAAGGTGTGTCCATTAAAAAAAATGGGATGTGAATATTATCCCCCTAAATTTTTATTTAACTTTTTAATATTCAGCAACCCATTTTTCATTTTCCTTTTTTTTTTTTTTTTGTAAAATTTTCATGCACCCAATTCTCAATTTTGGTAATTGAAATGGTTCACTTCTTGTACTATTCTAATTCCCAAAATGAAAAGTGGGTGTGTGAAAGCTAATCAAGGTGGATTTATTTATCAATTCCCTCTCTCTTTTGTGACTTTTTATGTATTTTTCAACCAGAGGATAATAGTTTTTCTTTTTCTTTTTTATTTGTTCTCTCTTTTTTCTTACACAGTTGTTCCTAGCGTTCTTGATATCACTGTTTTGACACCTTATGATTCTCAAGTTATACTAAAGGTATGGTCTCTTTTCTTTTTTCTTTTTTATTTATTTATTGGCTAGGTTCCTATGTTCCTGGAATAGCCATCTAGACCGTTCAAATAGCGGGTCCCATTGTAGATGGATCATATATCTCTAAAATCAAAGTGATTAAGCAATCCTAACCATCCAGTTGATAGCTATAAAATGGACTACTGGTCCAAATTGGGAAGGAACAAAATCAGATAGTATTATCTGTTTAATGCAAAATTTCTGTTCTGGGTTCTGCGGTTTGGATGGTCTGATTGCGTCACAACTATTCCCATGTGGCCATTTGAAGAACTACCACCATTTCTCAAATGGTTCAGAAAAAACAAAGGAGTAGTTTCATGTAATCAATGCAATTTCATTTCTTCTCTTTGTAATATGTAGGGAATCTCCACGGATAAGATTCTTGATGTAAGAAGGCTATTAGCTGTTAATACAGAGACATGTCACATTACCAACTATTCATTGTCTCATGAGGTAAAATCAAAGCCCTTAATGTTTTAGCAACCAGAGAGGTAGGCTAGTTGGTCCACCTAAGCCTCCAAGGCCACTCGGGGCATTTTGGTTAATATAGATTGCACCCTTGATTGGGTGGGCCAATCAGCTCACGCTCGTTTTGAGCCACAGATGCACCCATTTCTTACTAATGATAATATAACGGTACAAGGTTGTATTATTGCACTACCAAAAGTAGATAAATGGGTATAGCTGTCAACTGGGGGTGGGTGCAGATATTAATTTCAATGTTCTTATTTATTTCCTTGGTTTATTTATTCAAAAAATAATAGAATATATTAAGAAATGTTGCAGGTTCGAGGGCAGAGGTTAAACGATACGGTGGAGATTGTTTCTCTGAAACCCTGCACTCTAACCATTGTGGAAGGTAGGTTTACCCACCTTTTCTGCTTTGATTTGAAAGTAGTGCATATGGGCCAAAGTTGTTAAACGCGTCTGACAGAAAACTATTAAGAAAACGTTTTCCCCCACGTGTGTGGTGGATTACCAATGTTTTGGGCCGTCCAAGAAGATAGAACGAGACTATCCTTACGATCTAACCGTTGATACAAGCTACTGATACCACTTACCATGATATATATTATTCACCTCATGGCTGAGCCTGCGGTGAAACCATGCGGATTGCCTCTGATAGGGTGTTGCTGGGAGTTTCTGCCCTCAGAAGCTAGTTAGGTGTGACCACCGTGATGTTTGGGAGAAATCCACCCCGTCCATCCATTTTGCCAGCTCAGTTTACGTCATGAGACAAAAAATTTTGATCTAGATAGGAAGCTCAAGTTGTCCACAAGAGAGGAAATAATGGGGATTGAACGACCACCGTTGAATCCTTCACAAGCTACAGAAGTTTGTATCGGACTGAAATTTTTTGTGTTTTCAATTCATTCCAGTGGAAATGACGTATAAACATCAAGGTGGACCTAAGAAGGTTTCAATTGTAAGCATATCTTTCCCCACTTTTTCCTCTCGCGTGGCCCAATCGAGTTGTAGATCCACCTTATTTTTTGTTTCATGTCCTAAAATGAGCTTGAAAAACAGATAAACGGGTTGGATTTCTCACAAACATCACAGTAAACTCCACCTATCAAACTTCCTGCCACACGCAAGCAATCCTGGTGATGGGTTATCCGAACATGGCCCACTAATTAGAAGGTGGAGAAACCCGCGTGTTGGACCTACATGTAGATGGTGGGTTTCTTGATGGATGATGTCATGTGGGTGGGGTCCAGTGAATTATACAGTTGAAAGCGCCGCTCTAGAAATAGACACACATATATAGTTTTTTCAGTCAAAGCATCTGATTCTCGCTATATATATATTTCACATAAACAGCATCGCCACTCAGGTTCCGTATTTCCCTGGATTTTGATTCATAAGATGACAAAAAGGTGCCGTACCATATAAAGAAATGTACACGCTACTGAATGATTCATTCATAGGTCACTGTTTAGACTGCAATGGGCCAATGATTTCCATCCGTTGGATGGGACGCGGATTTCCTGCGAAAGCCTTTCGCAGGAAGTTCCTGCGCAAGATTCTGGATGGGGCCACTGTGATGTTTGTTAGAAATCCAACCCGACCATCCGTTTTTTGAACTCATTTTAGGACATGCTACAAAAAATGAGGAGGATCAAAAACTCAAGTGGGCCACACGAGAGGAAACAGTAGGGATTTAGTGACCACCGTTGTCGGTTTAATTTCTTGGCTTTTTCATTTCATCTCAGTGACAATGACCTTATAAACGGTTTGGATGGAATATAAACATCAAGGTGGATCCTGGGAAGGTTTCAACGGTAGGAATTCATTTCCCCACTGTTTCATCTAGTATGGCCCACTTGAGTTTTGGATCCTAATCATTTTCGGTCTCATGTTCTAAAATGAGTTCAAAAAACGGATGGACGGGTTGGATTTCTAACAAACATCACAGTGGACCCCATCCAGAATCCTTGCGCAAGAACTTCCTGCGAAAGGCTTTCCGTTGGATATCCGCGTCCCGTTGGATGATTCTGATCATCCAGCTGGCGAAATTCTGACGGCTTTTGGTTATGGATCATAGATGGTGAGGTCCACCTGATATCTGTAAATTTGAACACACGGACGGTAGAGATTTATTGTGGTGTAATTATTGCACGTCCTCCAGTCAGCTTTATAGTTGAATTTTGGGCTGTGGCATGTCCCACGTGGTAATTTATTTGCTGAAAGAGCAAACGGCTTAAATAATGCGATTTCGTACTACACCTGTTCCGAGCTCGGGACAGACGAAGGCTCACGGGACACCGAGCGGTGACTGTAATGTATGATTTCTATCCACACTATTAATCCATTTTTTCATATTATTTTAGAATACTGGACAAAAAAGAAGGCATATTGAAGTCTTAAATGCACCACACATTGTGTATTAAATTCCTGCCGTTGAAAAATTCTCAGGATCACAGAAGTTATATATCAAGATGATATTTATTTTTTCACTTCATGCAGTATAACCATATCAACATGTTAGATGGAAAATAAATGAGACGGTGGACCCTATGAAAGTTTTAATGGTGGGCGTCCTTAGCACCGCTACTTCTTGTAGTGTGGTCAACTCGAGCTTTTAATCTGCATTATTTTTTATCCAGTATTCTAAAATGATATGGAAAAATGAATGTACAGTGGGGATAAAAGTAATACATCACGGTGGCCTCTGCCTGTCCGGAGCTTGGAACAGGCCGGGGTAGTCCCTAATCCGCGCCCGCTATTGTCACGTGGACGCGTACAGGGAAGCGGCTCACCTTAACCCAAAGCTCCATGGGGCCCACTACGGTGTTTTTGTTATATCCAGTCCTTCCATCCGGTTCGTCAGCTTTTTTAGGACATGATCCCAAACACGTGTGAGATCCAAAACTCCAGTGGGCCATGCCATGAGAAACAGTGAGGATGAAGTCACCATTCGTTGAAACCTTCTCAGGTCCACCGTGATGTTTAGATGCCATCCAACCCATTGGGAGAGTGATTCTACATAGATGAACGGAATGCACAGATATAACCCTTATCCGAAACTTGTTCAATCCTCATTCGTGTGACCTGCTTGAGTTTTGGTTCCATGTCATAAACTGAGCCGACGAAACGGATGGACGGAGTGGATATAACACAATATAACATAAAAATCGTGGTGGGCCCCACAGCTTTCTTACAGGCAAGTGACGTCCCACAAACAAACTCCTCTACAAAGGAATAACCTTTCCATTGCCCTTTGGTCTGTCTGCTTATAGAAAACGCCAAACGGGACATCAGCAAACGGCATGAACCTTTTAAATTGATGAAAGTTTCGGCCAGTTTTGCTCCAATCTATTGAGAGTCCAACTCTTGGATGGACCCACATCTGAAGTTGCATCGATTGAATGTTTGTAACTTTTTAATTTATTTCCTTTTTCTTGGAGTAGTTAACGGGTCTTGTTCACTAGATCCTATCAATGTGGGGCCCATTGTTTGGTGATCCAAATCATTGATCTGATGGGCCTCTCTGTATTGGGAAACCCCTCTGAAAATTTCTAGTTTCGAAAATCCTAACCCCCTCAATGTGCAACGGTTTACATTCATCAGAAAAAAAAATAAAAATAAAATCAAAATATTGGATGGTTAGGACCTTCGAATATGTAATCCGCCATTCATGATGGGCCGTAAGATCAATTATTTGGATAACCAAGGTATAGGATCTTAAACCTTTTATCCCATGCACATCATCTGGTTTCCATGGGAGACGAGTGTCTGGGTGCAAACCATTTACTAAAGAGGCCGTGATTTCTAGCCTAACCGGACCTTTGATCCTTTGGCGCGACTTAACCCACTTAAAAATTTATCAAGCCAGATCCGACCCAACCTATTTGATTTTAAATGGGTTGGACTCGTTTAAACCAACTCAACCTGGCATGACCCAACTCAAGTTTAAGATTGGGATATAAAGATAAGCAATGCATAGCTTAACCTAGTTAGTGAATACAAACAAAGATTAAAAAAAATAAAATCGTATATACTCTTCGTTTGATTTTGTTTAGATTTTGAGTTCGGTCTGGACAGGAGATCTGGCCCACCGACAGGTCGAGTGGGTCGGGAGGCCGGTTCGGGCCAGTTGCCCCTTGGGCTGACATGATCCATTGTTTCCATGGTTAAAATAGTCGGTGACTCGGATGGTACAGGACGCACATCTTGCTCCTTTTCCTTTTTTAAAATCTGCCACAAAAATCGGTGCACCAAACTCTCCTGGCACCGACCCATTTTCTCTATGGTCCTCGAAAAGCGATGTTAACCTCCATAAATTTTTTTTTTTATTTTTTTATTTTTTTTATTTTTTTATTTTTTATTGTCTTTTTGTTTTTTTGGTGGGATCCCCAATTCAGCAGCCATGAAACACGGCAGAGATTGATTTCAGGCCCATTAATATGATGGATCCCACAAAAAAAGAGTAAGGAGGTTTGTCCATTCATTAGGTGGGCCACGTTTGTACATAGAATGAAACCTGCTGGTCACTTCGTACTTTTTATGTCCTTGTGGGTTTGTGGGGTCCACCCGATGAATGCACCTATCTGCTTTTGGTTTTGGGTCATTATTCATTGAGGTCACACGTGATGAAAGGTCATTGTCTCCTACACGTGTCACTTTTGGACCTTCCTTTTCGTTTGGTAAGCAATAGCTCCACCAATCTATTCCTACCTTTCACCGAATCTTAGCCCTGTGAAATGTTAAACAGTTAACAGGAAGTCGCTGGTCTACTCTCAGCCAAACCAACTCGTCAGATCCACATCCAAGCCTCTCATCAGGTGGGCCCGATAGGTCAAATGCCCTGGCCCAATATCTGGCCTGACAGCTCGTTTGATTAGCTTACACATGTACAAAAACAAATGAACTGGTTCACGTTCAACCATACTTTTAGTGGCCCACCAGTAGACATAACCACCCAACTTTTGTCCCGTGCGGATCAGCCGGAAAACACGTGTTTCCCACGCCCACCTTGATGTATGTATTATATATCCATGCCACTTCGAACTAACTTTAGGGCATGATTCCAAAAATGAATCAAATCCAAATCTCAAGTGGACCAGCATGAATATACAACATATAAATCAAGGTGGTCCCCACAGTGAGGGAAACACCCTCTACCGACGCCCTTTTTTTCTTTTAAAACACACTTGCCAGCACTCACACCACAATGGTTCGTCCAACCCATGACCTCGTGTTGAAACTCTTGTCATTGTACCACTGAGCCGTATGGAGTCACATGTTAGATGGATTAGTTCGTCCAATTGGTGCAATTTGTCAACCGTTTGTGTGGCGCCACTACATGGACGGACATTTTCATGCACGTAGAAAACGTTTTGTCTGGGGCCCACCAGATGGATGGTTTCATGCACGGAAAACGTGAAGGGTATATTCCATGCCATACTTCAACTCCAGAAATCATTGTCAGACAGGGCAATCCAGTCAATTCATAAACACTCACTGACGAAGTTGCCCCAGAAATTTCGATTTATTTATTATCATGCCATTGCACGTGCAGAGGAGTACAGTAAAGAGGAGCAGGCGGTTGCGCACGTGCGAAGGCTGCTGGAAATAGTCGCGTGCACCACCGCCTTCGGCAAGCAAAGCAATGGAAGGGCAGAAGCGGCAGCGTCGAAAACGAAGAAGCAGATATCGGGCCCACCTCCGAGTGGAAAATTACCGTCCTTGTCCTCTCCTTCAGATGCAGAGATTCCCGCCATCTCGGAGAAGTACGGCATGGCTCCGATTCAGCCCCCTCCAAAGCTCTCCAACTTCTACGACTTCTTCTCCTTCTCTCACTTCAGCTCTCCTCTTCTCTGTGGGTATTTTTGTCTTTTTCTTTCTTTTTTTTTTTTTTTTTTTTTTTTTAATTGTAGTATTTTTATATTATTTAATCTTTTATTTATTTATTTGCAGTTGTCAGAAGATGTGATCGGCGGGGGGTTGAAGAGAGGCGCGAGGATAACTATTTTGAAATGGAGGTGAGTCTACCATACCTACTAATTTATTTTCTATTTGTGTTCTGTTGAGATTTTTTCATACCGCTGCTTCTTTTGGGTCACGGACAAAAGACTGCCAACCTTTAAACTATTATCATAAAACCGTTTGCTTTTCAACATACGAACATTCACCTCCCTATCTTCCTGTACTGACTTTGACTGGCGGTGGTAAAATGATGTTTTTGCTCCTATTTAAAGTGTCTTTTCACTGCTTTATCCGGTGAGTTTGGTGGGGTCAATGCAGTGTCCGTGTGACATCTAATCCATCCATCCATTTCAAGAGCTGATGGAAGGATGTGTGACCAAAAAATTAGCCACAACCAAGACTCAGGTGGGCCACACCACAAGAAACAATGGGATTGAACACAAACCATTGAGAATCCCGTCACCCATTGCTGCTTGTGTGGTGGTCCACCTGAGCGTTGGATCTGCCTATTGTTTTGGCGCCCACTATTCCACCAGCTTATGAATCTGATGGACGGGGTGGATGTCAAGAAGGCATTGCTGTAGACCACACCACAGGAAACAGTGGGGATAAGACGCTTGCCATTGAAAACTTCTGGCAGCCACAAAAGTCTTGGATCAAGCTGGTATTTGTGTTTCCCCTTCACCTATGCTTGTGTGACCTTTATGAACAAGTTGGATGACAAATAAACATCATGGTAGGCCCTAAGAAGGTTTCAACGATGTGTGACATTATACCCACTATTTCTTATGTTGTGGTCCACTTGAGCTTTGGATTTGCCTCATTTTTGGGCTCATGCCCTAAAACGAGCTGGTAAAATGGATGGACAACATGGATAAATCACAAACATCATCACGATGGGCTGCACATGTAAAAAAGGGGACTGAAATCCACCACAACACTAGGGAGTCTTCTTCTTCACTCTCTCTCTCTCTCTCTCTCTCTCTCTCTCTCTCTCTCTCTACAAAATGTCTCTCTTTGCAAAATCTCTCTCTCTCTCTCTCTCTCTCTCTCTCTATTGGTCTCCCTCTCGATCTCTCTACTTTCCATTCCAGCATCCGGAAACAGTGGAGATTGAACTCACTGTTGAAAAACTTGCCAGGCATACAGTGATGTTTGTGACAAATTCACCTTGTCCACTAGTTTCACTAGATCATTTTAAGGGGTGGGGCCCAAAAATGAGGTAGATCCAAAACTCAAGTGGTCTACATGACACAAAATTGTGGGTATTAAACGTCCACCGTTGAAACAATCAAGGCCCACTGCGATGTCATTGTTAGCGCAATTCAATCAAACACAAGGCCATACATGTAAGCGAGGGCCTATATTCCGTTAACATGTGTGATTAGGAAAGTACCGGCGTGCCAGAGTCCTACTCAACTCAATGTTTGATTGAACGTTGGTGACCCCCTTGCTATGATGGACCGTTTAAGACCGAATTTTAGGACTCAGCCGCCCTTGTTAGCCACCAACGGCTACAACGATCAGGCGATTTGCGGAAGGGTAAGAGTTAGTCCTCCCCGATGGATTCTTTTTGGCCTTGTGCCTTAAGGACTTGTTCTTTCACCAGTAATTGTAGCCAATGTATCTCTCAAAGTAATAAAGATGAACAAACTAAAATAAAATATGCAAAAAACAATGCCGATTTTTATTGATTTATGGATTAATGCTCATTACAATTGACAAAGTAACACATAAACTAGAAAATAAAAATAAAACGAGAGATAAATACCTGAACTGCTCATATGGACATACTATCTAGGTGAATGGTCAACGGGATGCGACCAAGAATGTTTAATCTTCTAAGGACTTGGTTTATCAGAATCCAACAATTAAAAGTTGTGGATATTTATCTTACTCTTAAAGTATTGCAATGGTGATGTTGGACACTATCGATTTAATCTAAACCTCAGGCTCTCAGCAGCATGGCTTGACAGAAGTAGATGAGACGAAAAACTATGCTAGGGTAGGCTAAGATAAAAGATAAAGACTGTGAAGATAGATTGTATTTGGCGTGCGCTTCAAACTCTTCACTGAGTTCTCTTTTTATAACTTCTGGAGGTGACGAATCCCTTGTTGGGTTTCCTTATTTGTCCAGGATTCTTCGCAACTGAGACTTTTTTTTTTATATGCTTTTCCCATAAGAGATCGTCGTAAATCTGAAACCATTTTCAGATCTCTTGCAGGTATGGCTGCAGTGATCTCCTTATACCGAAAATCGTTTTCAGGGCTTTGTATCATTGAATCTGGTTTAAGCACGGACCAGTTTCAGAGATCCCATATCATGACTGTGAATATTAGTAGAACTGGTGAACTGGTCCCACTGGATCTCAATCCATTGGTTCCAATTTGCTCATATATTGGTTTAATCTTCGAATCTTCGTAATCATCACGAGAGCTCCGAATGTCTTTGGGAAGATCTCCCATTTTGGAAGGATTGTGAGAGACGATCTTTCTGAGCATATTTGGATCTGTGATAAGATCATTGCTTCGGTGGGTCTTTTATAGACGCGCTGGACACCCCGCCTCGGTCACGTGCCACACGAATTAGGGTTGTGTCATTTGTCACTTCGTTTCCTCTAGAGGCGTGTGTACGGTTCTATACCCTCGCATTTATTACAAGAGGCGTATCATCGAAGGATAAGGGCAAAAGATATCCTCAGGTGCGAGTACAATTCTATCATTATTAAACTTGTAGTGTTGACATGTGGCAGTACCTTATTGGTCCACGTAGGTATGTAAAAAATGGGCACAAACAATGTCCCCATGTCCCTTCGCATCAGGAGATGTGATGGGACGTTCAACGTTTGACATTCGGCGGTTGCTCCGTCATGCGACACGTGGCAGTACGGAGTTCGCACTTAGCTGTCGTATGCATAATGACTACGTTGGAAATCTCTTGCCATGATTGCCATGGTACGAGCTTTGATAGGGAAGACTACTTACAAATATAACACATTACCATGTGAGCTCATCACCAAGCCTTCTCCATCTTCCAATTCTTCTATCATGGATGCTTGTATTCTCCCTTTGGCGTATTGAGTAGCAATACTCTGGAAAAATGATTCTCTATATGGACCAAAGCTTAGGGCTTAGCCACTATTTTTACTAGAAAATGAAGATGAAGGACCGACTTCTCATAGGACAATCGGCCAGAGACATTTTGTTTTCTTTTTTTATCTTTTATTATATTTCATGCAAACCTACTTGTAGGAGAGTTATTTTTTGTACTATCTATAATGGATGATTTAATGGAATAAAGAATCTCATTGAACTTGTGTCGATCCTTACTCGTTCCTTCTTTATTCTCCATTCTCATGGACAATATGGTTTTCCACACCATCTCACATTCACTGAAGCTCTTTTCCTTCACCTTCTTGTTGTAAGCTCTGGCAACCTTGAGCTTGTGCACTTTTAGCGTGTTCAGTGCTTGAGGTTGGACATTATCAAGTTCTTCCAACTCTATCAACATGGCTTCAGTAAATTATTCGGGAGTCACCTAATTCCGATACGCCACTCTCAAAGAAGCAATATTGACTTCCATGGGTAACATGACATCATGCTCACATGTTATGGCGAATGACGTGATCCTTGTGCTAGTTCTCTAGGATCTCTAGTAGGCCCACGACCAAGGTATCCCAAATCAGTTACATTTCGGCTGTAACGGCCGATATGTAACGGTAATGGCATTAACCATTACGTGATTCGGCCCCAAAATGGGGCACTTCTGTTTTTTGGGTTTGTAACGGCCGTTACGGTATCGTAACAAACGTTACGGTCCATAATCCTAAAGAAAAATGAAAAAACAAATGGTAAAAAAAAAAAAACAAACTTTTTTTTTTTCTCCTTTTCTTTTTCTTCTTCTCCTTCTTCTTCTTCTTCTTCTTCTTCCTCTTCTTCTTCTTCTCACCCTGTTGTGGCTGCGGTTGCGGCTCGGGACACCTCTTCTTCTTCTTCTTCTTCTTCTTCTTCTTCTCCTCCTCCTCCTCCTCCTCCTCCTCCTCCTCTCTCTCTCTCTCTCTCTCTCTCTCTCTCTCTCTCTCTCTCTCTCTCTCTCTCTCTTTTCTTTTCGGTTTCCCTCTCCCGTTTTTTTCTTTTGAAATCGAAAGCGGACTGACCGGTGTACCACACACCAGTATAGTTGCTGTAGGTACGTGTCATGCTAAGACGAGCGCTGACACTCCTCGAGCTCCGAGTTGTACGAACGGTTCAAAGGAGATCAAAGTTACATGGGCTCCACAGTGATGTATTTATTATATCTACACCGTTCATCTATTTTTAAATATCATTTTAGAGCATTAGCCAAAAAATGAATCGTATCCAAAGATCGTCTGGACCACACCAAAAATAGCAGCTAGATGTTGATTTTCACTATTAAAAAATTCGTAGTCCCACCATAACGTTTATTTTCCATCCAATCTGTTCAAAAGGTCAAAAAGACCTGAATGAAGAGGAAAAACAACTTTCATGTTGATCCAAAAGTTCTATGATCCCAAAAAGGGTTTCAATGGTAGAAGTTCAATCCCCCACTACTTTTTGCAGTGTGGTCCACTTGATAATTAGATCTGTATTATTTTTTGTGTCAAGCCTTAAGACGAGCTCGTCAAATGAATGGACGGTTTAGATATAACACATACCTCATGATCAGACCCACAGGACTTGCTTGCATCAAATGAATGGACTGCGTACGAGTCACGCAGCACGTCCCACAATTTAATAAAATGTATACGTGCCACATGGGCCCCACCATATTTTATCCATGCCGTCCATCCATTTTGCCACATCGTTTTAGGTTATGATTAAAAAAATTAGTAAGATCCAAATCTCAGGTGGACCACAGCATAGGAAACAGTGGTTATAGAGTGCTCACCATTAAAAATTTCTTAGGGTCCACTGTAATGTTTATTTTCCATCTAACCTGTTAATAGGGTCACATTGAAGTGGATGAAGGGAAAACACACATGTCAGCTTGATCTAAAACTTTTGTAGCCCCAATAAATTTTTAATGATAGTCGTTTAATTATTGTTGTTTCTTATGGTTCGGTCCACTTGAGCTTTGGATCTGCTTCATTTCTGGGGTCATGCCTTAAAATTATTTGGCAAAATGGATGGACGGTGTGGATATAACACATTCATCATGAGTGGGGTCCAAAAAACTTTGACACTCGTGTGCTACACTTCACAATCCGAGTCTTACCTAATTCGGGCCCTTAAAAAATTGTACACGAGACATATATTAACTTAAAATTTACCAATTAAATTATGGATTGTAATTGCTAACTCAAAATGCCAAAATCAAATTGTTTGAATAGTTTTAATTGTTAATTTGTGGACGCTTATTTTTAAAATAGGGCCTTTTGATTTTTTTTCATGATTCACTATCCAATAAATGTCCACCAATTTACAAGTGGGGATAATGCCAATAAATTGCATGAATTTGAGGCTGATTTGAGGCATGGATTGGTCCTCCAAGTCAGCCCCAAATTGGCAACGCGATCTACCTGAATTTAATTTCATTTTTTAAAAGAACTATTGGGAGAAATGATATCAAATTGTTAAGTATATAAATTAGATATTTAGAAAATTAAAAATATGAATTTTGTAGTCAAATTCAGGTTATTTGATTCATAAATTCATCAGACAGTCGGATACAACTTCTCACCAAAGAGTGGATCGTTACACCACCATAAACATGTTCCAATTTATAAACGAATGCATATTTGGAATGCTTAGAATATTCCGGATTTAATCTATATATATATTTTTTATATATTTTTTCATATTTTTTTGGTTAAAAATAAAAAAAATTTACACCATTATGGGCCGTTACGCCCCTATATTGCCGTTACACCCCTGTATCTGTATCGGTATCGGAGGGCACCGTTATGCCAACCGATACCGATACGGGATACCTTGCCCACGACACTTAGGATAATGTTGTATGCCATGACCGTGAGTGGTTGTCTACCGTCTGTTTGATAATATTCTTCAGGATCTTGTTAATTGACTCGGCCTGGTCGTTGGCCTGAGCATAATACGATATAGAATAGACAAACCTGAACTTATAAGCGGCGACAAAGGCTTAGATTTGAGCTCTTGAGAATGATGCTCCTTGATTAACCGTGATAGTCTCAAGAATACTGAACATGTGGATGATATGCTCCTAGCTAAATCCATGACTTCTACCTGATCAACTCCTTTCAATAGCCGCGCTTCAACCCACTTTGTGAAGTAATCAGTGGCCACAATGATAAAACTGTGGTATTTCGAAGATGGAAGATAAATTTGACCGATGATATCTATGCCCATCATCAAAATGGCCACGTTTTGACTATATGATGAAGCCTTGACGTTGGTACATGCTGTAATGGCTAGTGCTTTTGGCAAGCTTGGCATCCCTTCGCGTACTTCATGCAATCCTTATAAATTATCGGTCAGTAATAGTCGTGCCTTCGAATCAACCAACATATTTTTTATTCGGCTTGGTGGGCTCCACAAATTCTTTGTGTACTTCTCCCATGACCACCACAGCTTTGTCTTGTCCTAGACACTTAAGGAGAAGGTCGTCAGCTCATTCCTACAAAGATCGTCGTCTAAAATCAAGTAATGTGGCAGGATCCTCCGGATTACTCAGTCTGTTCTGGTGCTCTGCCTCATCAAGTATCGGATGATTGAATTTCGCCAGTCTTCCATTGATGTTTCCAGTGAAGCTATCTCGGCCGTCAGGGTCCTTTGTTGCGCTGTCGGAAGTGAATGCTCCTGCACTGTAAGAAACCTTTTGGACAATCCCTCTGGTAGCTTCAACCTTGCCGCTATTTGTGCCATCTCATTGGTATCGACATTAAATTCTTGTGGGATGTACCTCAGTAAAACATCATCGAAATCAGCCATCAACTGTACGACCGTCTCATAATATGGTGCCTAACTCATGCACTTGTATTGTCTAACAAGCTGATTTATCCCCAACGAGGAATCACCAATAATCTCCATGCTTTTGGCTTCCAATTCCATTAGGATTTCCAGCCTGATGATCAGGGCTTTATACTTGGCCTAGTGGTTTGTGCATTCAAACTCTAGCTGGAAGGCATAATCTTTCCTTTTTTCGTTTGGGGAGATGATAATGATCCCTGCTCCAGTTGAACGTTCTGTTCGTGATCTGTCAAATATAAGTTGCCATGGGACGAGATGGACGGCGTGCATCCCTATGATGTTTGTTGGAATTTGGTCGTCGACCCTCATAAGGTGGTCAGCCAAAAAGTCGGCTAGAGCTTCCCTTTTATGACTTTCTAAGATACATATTTGAAAGTAAATTCTAATAGAGGCAGAATCCACTTACCAATTTTCCCATGCAAGATTGGCCATGTGAGCATGTAATTGATTAGATCAGTTGATGAAATGACGTGGACCGTTCCTGTCATTAGATAATGACGGAGCTTGGTAGTGGTCAAGAGCCGTGATAAACATAATTTCTCGATTGTTGAATACTGTTGTTCAGCAACGTTCAATGTTCAGGACAGGTAGTATATCCTGGGCTAGTTGTGCTGGGTGGGCCTGGCCGAGCCATGATGGGCGGCCCAAAATTGAGTTTTCAGTCCTGATAACTCATATTTTCAAAGACTAAGTTCCAACTGAGTCAACATTGGCCTTTGGACGAGTTGCATCTGAAACCAAGTTTTTAGTACTTTTCTGCCTTGAGAAAATGCAGTATCTTCTTTGCCCACCTGACAATAGGATGACTTTATTTTCAGCCAATGACATGCAAACTTCATGAGCCTGGAAATTCACTCAGCTTTATCACCAGCTGGGTCCTGTCAACTCGAAGCCTTGAATTTAATAATTAAATTAAAAATATTTAAAATAGTTATATGCTGTTAAACTACATAAAATAGCTAAAATAATCAACAACATAGCTAGCATCATGGTGTTTTGGGACTTCATTCCTTGATTTTACAAGACTTTTAAGGGTCCATTTAGATGATAGGCAAAGATCATCTGAACTCAGTGTAGAACTGACTTGAGGTGTGTCAGCACTTGTCACTGCTGAGCTATGTTCAGATGACTGAATCCGAAAGCTGACTCAATGAGTCTTGGCGGTTCAGGAATGGTTGACAGTTACCAACAAGGTTCCCAGCGACTCAGGGTGAGATCTCACTGAGTTGAGTTTCAAGTCAAATCAACTAGTTTTAGAACAATAACAGCACATTGAAGTGGTCCCACTTTATGAACAGCTGGATCCCATATGTGTGCCATATTTGGTGGTGGGAACCAACTAATCTTATGGTTTGTCAGGCTTAGGGCTGCAACTTGGGTTTGAGTCAACCCGAACCCAATTGACCCAACCTGAGTTTGGGTCGGGTTGTTAAGGTCCTTGAGTTGTTCGGGTTGGGAAATGCTAATCTGATTTGGATTCGGGCTGAGTGAATTTGGGTCGGGTTGGGAAAAATCACATGTATTTGGATCAGGTTGGGTTCAGTTGCGTCAAATTGGATAGAGTATAGAGGATTTTGGTTGGGCAGCTCAGGTTGGAATGCAGGTTGGGCTTTCTTGAGGTCGGGTTGGGCTCAGGTTGACCCTCAGCCTGACCAACCAGCTTGAGTTGCACCCCTAGTCAGGCTTCATTTCCTTACTTTCTCCTCTTTACATAAGAGGAGTTTTGGTATGTCTCTAGATCTGAGGGTGCAAAACAGCTTTGCACCATTGCCAACTCTTTTTTTTTTTTTTGTGAAAGATGACAATTCATTAAATTAAAACTAAGGGAAAACAAAAAAAGGGAGCAGCCCGCTGAGTAAGCGAACAGGCCACCTAAATACCCGAGATGAACATAGTATTACAAGAGCTGCTAGGCAGGACTACGGCGGCCCATTCGACGACTAGAAAGTGGATCCTCTTGATCAAATGACCCACCTCATGAGATTCCCCTTTGAAGCACCTCCCATTCCTTTCTTCCCAAATCGTCCACCATACGGCAACTAGGACCATTCTCCAAATGACGTTAACTTGTTTGCCAAAATCTGTTCCTTGCCAAGCATAGAGCAAAGCATCCGAAGATAAAGGATGGACCCATGTAGAATTAAACCAGGATAGAATGACAGGCCAAATCTGCTGGGTCAGCGGGCAATGAATGAAAAGGTGATTGACTGATTCTGTGTCTTCCATGCAGCATAGACATATGTTGGGAATGCACATACCTCTTTTCCTCAGATTGTCAACTGTCAACACCTTTTTGACGCTAACCTGCCAGCTAAAAACAACAAACTTGGGGGGAATTTTGATCTTCCAAGGATAATCCAGCCTAGGACCAGAAGGAGTGACTGAGTTTCTGTATAAAAGATTGTACAGAGACTTTACCGTAAACAGACCTTTCTTGTCAAGAGACCAGAGAGGACTGTCCTGGGCCTGCTGATTTATAGCAGGGTAACCAAGAAGTGAGAGGAGGCTTGCTAGCTGATGTATCTCGCAGTTGTGAAGGTTTCTGTAGCAACGAATGTTCTACGCTACATTGGAGCCGGAGATGGCGATAGAGTCTGCCACCAATATGTTCCGATCAGGAACCAGCCTGAAGATGGACGGGAAAGAATCTTTAAGGGGAATACTTCCAATCCAAACATGATGCCAAAACGAGATTTTTGCTCCGTTGCCAACTGAGAACCTAATCCCTTTCACCACCTCCTGCTTCATATCAAGAATGCCCTTCCAGATGCTCTATAGGTGGAGGACTTTCTAGTCCACCACCCTCCAACTGCCTTACCGTATTTGCATTTAAGCAGCCGGTTCCATAGGGCGTCATCCTCTGTCGCAAGTCTCCATGTCCATTTTCCTAAAAGAGCCCAGTTCACTAGCTTCAAATTTCTGAAGCTTGCCCGAGCAAACGGTGCTCCAATCCACCAGGTGGAAGTTCTTCTTGTCTCCCTTGCCATACCACAAAAAGTCCCGTCTAATTCTTTTGAGCCTGTCTATGATGATTTGCGGGCATTTAAATAATGACATATGATAAAGAGGCAAGCTGGATAATACTGCTTTGATCAAAGTGAGACGGCCCCCTATGGAGAGGTACTTGCATTTCCAAGAAGCAAGGTGCTTCTCAAATCTGTCTATAACTTTGTCCCACGTGAATTTAGGGGGCTTACCCACAGCCAGGGGAAGACCCACAAACGTTGTTGGAAGGGAACCCGTTGTACAGTTGAAGATGGCTGCAAAATCCTCAAGCTCCTCCTCACTCAGATGAACGCCAACGATCATGGACTTGGCCAGGTTGATTTTGAGGCCTGAAACCGCCTCAAAGCAGTGGATGATGGTCCGAAGGTTGCTGACCTTCTCCCGGGTAGCTTCACCGAATAACAGGGTATCGTCCGCGTATTGCACGTGGGATATTGGTGCCATCCCGCTTATATGGCAACCACCGATGATACCACCCTCAATACCTTTCAGCAGCATCTTGGACAGAGCTTCTCCCACTACTAAAAAAAAAGGAGATAGAGGATCTCCCTGGCAAAGACCTCTCGAATTGGCAAAAAAACCTTTGGGGGACCCGTTGATAAGAATCAAGGAAAAGGCGGAGCCCACACACGCTTTGATCCACCCGCACCATTTCTCTCCGAAGCCCATGCGCTGGAGCATATAGATCATGAAATCCCAATCGACGTGGTCATATGCCTTCTCGATGTCTAGCTTGCAAAGGATACTCTTGGACTTCGCTTTGTTGATAGAATGAAGACACTCGGACGCGATCAAAGCACTATCAATAATTTGTCTGCCTGGCAGGAATGCACTTTGATTTTCTAAAATGATATGCCCCATCACCCTTCTTAGACGAGACGCGAGGATTTTCGCCAGGATCTTATACGGACCGCCAATTAAACTGATCGGCCTGAAGTCCTTCAAAGCCACAACACCCGGGATCTTTGGGATCAGAGCGATGAAGGTAGCTCCCATTTCTTTGGACAGACAGCTTGTGTCTTGAAATTCCTAGATGAAGGCCATAATGTCACCCTGAAGGACTTCCCAAAAGGACTGAAAAAAGAGCATAGGAAACCCGTCTGGCCCTGGGGCTTTATCCCCTGCTAATGCCCCTATAGCCTCCTTAACTTCAGTAACTAAGATCGGAGATTCTAGCCTGGTGGCTTCCTCGACAGGAATTTGACTGAACTGAAGATTGTCGAGCTTCGGCTTGACCCAATCGTCTTTGAAAAGGAGATTTCTGAAATATTCGACTGCTTCTTCAGCAATGAGCTTCTGATTTTCGATTCTCACCCCATCAACCTCTAACACTCTGATATTATTAGTTCTTGCTCGAACATTTGCTATGTAATAGAAGTACTTCATATTTTTGTCACCTTCCGCTACCCGAGAGGACCACGACTTCTGCTTCAAGGAGATTTCATCTTCAAGAGTTCTGGAGGAGTAGCTATGGATAAGGTTGGATCTCTGAACCCAGTCTTCAACTGACATCGGAGCATTTTCAGCTGCTAAATCTGCTGCCAATATCTCTTCCAAAATAGCAGAGGTATCTGATTGTCTTTGCTTAAGATATCTTTCTTCCAGTCTTTAATCTTTCCCTTCAGGATCTTTAGTTTCTTAAACAAACTGAAACTGGCATAACCTTCAACCGAGATATCCTTCCACCATTCCGAAATCATCTGATGAAAACCCTCCAGCTTAAGCCAAGAAATATCAAATTTGAAAGGCTTCGGGCCCCAGTTATCCTCCTTCACGCTAAGGAGGATAGGACTGTGATCGGACGTAGGCCTAGGCAGTAAAGACTGACAAATCATGGAGAACGCTTCTAGCCAATCAGAGGAGACTAGAAATCTGTCTAGCCTAGCACGGATAGGGGTCACCCTTTCGTTCGACCAAGTATATGTGGCACCATTGAGAGGGAGGTCGATCAAAGACTGCTCATTAATCCACTCCGAGAATTTTCTCATAGCCGGCGTGACTAAACCCCCACTCGATTTCTCCTCCGCATAACAAATGACGTTAAAGTCCCCTCCGATGCACCATGGCCCACTAAAAAGCATCCTGGCTTGATCAAGCTCGTTCCAGAATTCATCTCTTATAGCTACTAAGTTAGGCCCATACACAGAAGTAAAAAAGACAAGAGATATTAGTAGTAATATCTTTAAGAAGGACAGAAATAGAAAAGATGCCCACCCAGCTAAGCTGAAGAACCCAAACTGCTACATTCCAAGCCAAAACAATCCCACCCGAACTGCCAGATGCGTCCAGGGCCACCCACTTGACATCCTTTCCCTTCCAAAGAGATCGCATGAGAGCGTCACTGAAGTTGGGAACCTTGGTTTCCTGCAAGCAGACTATGTTGGCTTGGCTTCTGTAGCAGATGTCTTTGATCATGCTACGTTTATGCTTAGACCCCACCCCTTGAACGTTCCAAGAAAGCACTGACATTTATGAAACCGACTTAACCCTTCGGCCTGCGATGACCGTATCGAGATCAAGACCAAAGTTGGAGCTTGAATCCATCCTGAGACCCTGCAACTCTCTATTAGAGTTATTCTTGAGGTGATTTAATCTTGGGGAATTGGAAGGAGATATAGAGCGGCCCCGCGCCTCTATTTAGTGAAAAAGGGGCAACAAAATCCTCCGGGTTGTCACCAAAAGATAGGCTGATGATCCTTCCGATGCGGCCCAAAGCATCTTGGAGCCATCTCTTCTTTTACATCTCATTAGTGATCTTGATCCTCTGACTTGGCAAGATGTGGGGGCTGGTTCTGTCTTCTGCCATGCCCACCATGGATTCGCCTACCCGCATCTGTAGAGGTTCCGCGTCGATAATCTCTTCATCGTGGTCTTGCTGGAAGAGAAGAGGAAGGGCCTGATCCGAGTCTGGTAGAGAGGAAATACGGGGGGTGGTGCTCGCTGAGATGATGTCTTCCATATCATCGGATCTCTCTGAGGCTGGGGAAGACAGCTCAGAATTGCCATCGGCCTTATCTGGGGGAATGTCTAAAGATTGACTGGCGGTCGGGAAACCATCTCTTACCAGCGAGGGAATATAGAGAGTACCTCCCTCCGCGGTAAGGAAAGCAGGGACGGGAGAAGGATCGGATCTGGAGCCCACTAGGGTCTCACTGCGCGCGAGACGACTACACTCCGAAGAGAACATATCACGCGCGGCGCTGCATGTCACTGGCCGCGGAAAAAGAGGGTCTTTGGCTTTACTATGCAAAGCTTCACCCGAGGTAGGACACGTGTCTCCATCCCTACTCCATGGATCCATCTCAAGGTGGCACATTTCGTAGCCGATTGGGTTCGAGAAGGAGGTAGCTTGCAGTTCGAACGCGTGTCTCCCTATTAAGCGATCGCGTGCCGACCTGGTCGTATCACTGCCATGCAGAGACAGACGCGTGTCGGGCATAGCCTGCTGGTCTACAATGTCCCTGAGCTGACGAGCTGACGGTTAAGTACACCTGTCATAAAAAAGCCTGATAGCAGCCGTATCGTAATGCCGCGTGTAGGCTCCGTACTCTGGCGGGATAGTGAGATCGAGACCACAGGATGGAGATGGTCTGCTAGCCATCGAGAAGGGTGTCTCGCGATCTTTCTGTGCTCAAACGGAGTTGCGAAAGTGAACTCCTTCCCATCTGATCTCCATTGTTCCGTGAGGCTGGCTAGATTTACTTTCTTTTCTGCTCCAAATGTCTCCCCTTCTCACTATGGGGGAGTTGGGAGATTCTTGTTGAATCGGCAGCAGCAATGTTCTGTCGTCGATGACCATCTTGATGGAGAATGTAAACAAACCAAGAACAATGGAGGTTTGAAGAGAATGATTCTCCTTCTTCTTTTCTGTGTATTTGAGACAACCCAAAAGGGTTGAATATATAGAAATTACAGTCATGTATATAAGGAAAAATAATAAAACCAAAATCCTCTATGAACTATACAAGGTATATAAGCTATACATGGAAAGGGCTATACAAGGAATGAGAGTCTGTCTAACATCCCCCCTCAAACTAATGCGGGTCATCGACAAGTAATAGTTTGCCAACTAGAAATGAGTGACGAGCAGAAGTGAGGGACTTGGTGAGAATGTCTGCAATTTGATCATGGGATGCAACATGTGGAAGAGAAATGAGCCCAGACTGAAATTTCTCGCGGATAAAATGATAGTCAACTTTAATATGCTTCGTCCGTTCATGAAAAACCGGGTTAGAGGCAATCTGAATAGCACTTAGATTATCAACATGGAGTGGAGTAGGATTCTGTAGAGGAACGCCCAAGTCGGAAAGAAGTCCACGTAACCAGACAAGCTCACTACACGCAGCGGACATCGCCCGATACTCAGCTTCGGTGCTTGATTTGGAAACAGTGGCCTGTTTCTTACACTTCCAAGAGATGAGAGAAGTGCCGAGAAAAACACAGTAGCCAGTGGTAGACCGTCGTGTGAGAGCGCATCCGGCCCAATCCGCATCCGAATAAGCACGAAGGTCCAGAGTTGCCGTGGAGGAGAAGAACAGGGATCGATCAAGAGTTCCACGAAGGTACCTTAGGATCGCAATACGGCAGTCATATGAAGAGTCCGAGGTGCGTAAACAAATTGGTCCGACTTGGGCCAGCGTAGGCAATATCGAGGGCGAGTCATAGTTAAGTAAACCAGGACTCCCAACCAAACGACGGTATAAGTCTGGTACGTGCAAGGAGATCACCATCGTCACGACCATATTGAACGTTAAGTTCTAAGGAGTCCGACGTCTTCTTCGATCCGTCAATGATGCCAAAGCAAGAAGATCCTTGGTATATTTACGCCGGTGACCAGATCCCTCGCTTAGAACGTGAAATTTCAAGCCCAAGAAAGTATGTGAGATGGCCGAGGTCTTTCATCTTGAAGGAGGATTGCGAACTTCCTTTAAAGCCGAGATACCCGAGTAGCATCGCTACCCTCATCAACATAGACAAGAACAATGACAATTCCTCGAGTGGTGCGCAAAAATAAGGATGGATCATGACTACTTTGAGTAAAGCCAGCATCAGTAATGACATTATGAAAGCGTTGGAACCATGCCCGAGGTGCTGTTTGAGGCCGTATAGGGCTTTCTTTAGGCGACATACCTTATTGTCGAGAATTAAAGAGCCGGAGGAGGTTTCAAATATACGGTTTCTTGAAGATCTCCATGCGAGAAAGGCATTTTTCACATCCATCCGAGCGAGTGGCCATGAGCGAACAGAAGATATAGCCAGAAGCGTACGAACAGTTTTCATCTTGGCCACAGGGGAGCGAAAGTCTCATTGTAATCAATTCCGTATTCTGTTTGTATCCTTGAGCAACAAGTCGAGCCTTGTATCGATCCAACGATCCATCAGACTTGAGCTTGACAGAATAAACCCATTTGCTACCAATTAGCTGTTGGTCAGCGGGTCGAGTGACAATGTCCCACGTATGATTTTCATCCAATGCCGCAAGTTCTTCTGCCATAGCCTTCTTCCAACAATCATGAGTGACTGCCTGAGAGTATGAAGTAGGAACAAAAACAGTATCCAGAGTAGCATTCATGGCAGACATAGAGCATATCAAGCGATCGGCGCCCGATGTTCACGAGCGGAACGACGTATCGAGGTAGGTTCGGGATCTGCAACAGGTACAGTAGATTCGGGTTGAGTAATAGGTGATGGATCTATACGTGGTCGACGTGAGTAAACCTGCAACGGACGAGGAGGAGTACTTGAGGCAAACGGAATTTCAGGAAAGGTGGTTAGACCAGGAGAGTATGGAGTTGGCGGAGGAGGAAGAGATGAATGGAAGGCAATGTGTTCAAGAAAAACAACATTTCGTGAAACCCGAACACGACGAGAAACAGGATCATAACATCGAAAACCTTTCTGAGTTTCCCCATATCCCAAGTACATACATTTGACCAATTTTGGAGATAGTTTGTTACGTTCACGTGAAGCCAGGTGAACATAACGAGATACAACCAAAAACACGAATTGTAGAATATGCAGGAGGTAAGCTTGAGAACAAAGTACGAGATTTCTCGTTCGAACTTTGGTTGGCATCCGGTTGATCAAGTAGACCGAATGTAACATTGCTTCGCCCGAAAGAACGAGGAACACTCATAGGCAATCCATCGGGGTGTTGGCAGTTTCAACAATATGACGATTTTTCCGTTCCGCTACCTCGTTCTGTTGTGGAGTATCAGAACAGGTGGTCTGATGAATAATCTCATGACCTTGAAGAAATGTATGGAATTCAGTTGAGATATATTCCCCCCCTGAGTCAAGAGCGGAGAGTTTGAACAGGAACCCGAAATTGAGTTTCCACCATAGAGTGAAATAATTTGAATTTTTCAAAACCTGTGACTTTGATTGCGAAAAGTAAATCCAAGTGTAACGTGTGAAATCATCAATGAATATAATATAATATCGTAATCCGAGAGAGAGACATAATTGGTGATGGACCCCGGACATCCGTATGCACAAGTTTAAACATAGAAGATGATTTTGTAGTACTCAGAGAAAATGGAATACATTTACTTTTTGAAAGACAACAGGAAGAACAAGAATAATCGAAATCATTTTTATTAAGAGAAATATTCCCTAACATGCCGAAGAAATCAATGAAGTAACCAATCGAATGTGGATGGCCCAGGAAAAGTGCCACAGTTTCCACAATTTATTTGTTTGAAGTAATATCTCGATGAAGATGGAGAAAAGAAACAACGAGCCGTAGTGACAGATGATGGATCAAAGTCCAAAGACGTCTGATGACCATGCCGCCTACCCTTCCCAAGTACCTTCCCGTTGCGGATCTGCACAAAACAACATGATTGGGAAGAAATATGACCAAGCGGTTATTGGATGTGAGTTGACCAACGGAAATTAAATTGGAAGAAAGGTTAGGGACATGAAACACATCACGAAGGGTGACTCAGGCGATGAGTAGAAGAGAGAAAGTCAACGATCCAACAGATGAATAGGTAGTCTAGTACCATCCGCATGATGGAAATAGCCCGATTGCTTAGGTGTAGGGACGAATGTCACGAAGATGGGATACAAAGACCGGTCATATGATTGGAAGCACCCGAATCGAAGAACCATGTAGAAGATGGAGATATACCTGACATACCGGCTGCAGAAAGGGCCTGAACAATTTGTTGGAGCATCGCAGGAGTCAACGGAGATGAAAAACCTTCTGGCAGCTGAAACGATGGAGAATCACTAACAGAAGGCTCGAAAGAAATAGTGGCAGTAGTAGCAGCAAGAGCACGACCACGGCCACGACCACGACCACCACGTCCACGGCCGAAAGAAGAAGCATAGGCACGTGTACGGCAGTCCTGAATACCATGACCATCGTCGACAATACACGCACCATTCTTTGCATTGAGCGACAACATGACCCACCTTGTTGCAGCCGCGACAAGTTAAAGGAGTGGAACCACGTGTTGGTGTAGTGGTAGACACAGCAAGCACCATATCAGATGATCCCGGAGTTGAGGAAGGAAGAGAAAGAACTTTCAGTCATTGTTCCTCAGCCAATAAATCATTAATAACTGAATTCAATGAAGGAAGAGGGCTACGGTTCAAGAGGGCAGCCCGACAATGCTCAAACTCTGGACGCAGCTTCATAAGGAATTGTCGTACTTGCGCATTCTCGCGCATAGATTGGAATATCTTAAAATCATGAGGAAAGGTTGGATCCATCATAGCCATTTCTGTCCAAATAGTGACAATTTTGGAGTAAAATGATTGTATACTATCATCACCCTGAATAAGGTTAACGAGATCCTGTTCCAGGCGATATAACCGGGCCGCATTACTCTGTTGATAAATTGTCTGGAGATGCTCCCACATTGCCTTAGCAGTGCGATGAGGGGTGAGGCCAATAGCAATGGACCGATCGACCGAATCGAGGATCCAGGTAATAATCCGTCCATTGTTCATGTCCCAGTCAGCTAATTTGTCAGTATCTGTGGAAGTGGGGATTGGAGTAGATCCATCAATGAGTCCCCACAAACCCCGACCCTTGAGGAAGTTCTGAAAATGGATGGCCCATAGAGAATAGTTGGTACCATCAAAACTACAACGTGGGGCCTCTGTACGTGATGAGTTCTTGTCCATTGATCTGAAGTAATGTAAAGTACTTACAGAGATGCAACAGAAGGCGTTAGGTGTACCGTACAGCAGGATATACCCAAGCAATTTTAGTTTCCGGATCTGGTGTAATAACAACAGCAATGTAAGAATAACGAGCGGAGATCGGAGCAACAACAACAATAGCAGATCTTGGAGGAACAATATCAGATCTGGAGCAACAGCAACAGCCACGGGTTTGGACAGAAATAAGGTGCGGATAGGCAGATCTGGAACAAGATGGAAAAAATAGCAGCAACAACAGTAGCAGATCTGGTTTAGACAAGCAGGGACGAGCAGATCTGGAGCAACAATAGATCTGGAGCAGGGACGAGCAAGGATGAGTAGATCTGAAGTAGAGGGGCGCCGGACGAGCTTCCCATCGGACGAGCGGATCTCCGAGAGACGAGCGGATCCGGCGGTCTGGAGCGAGGATGAGCGGGATGAGTAGATCTGAAGTAGAGGGCGCCGGACGAGCAGATCTGAAGCAGAGAGGCGTCGGACGAGCAGATCTGAAGCAGGGACGAGCGGATCTGAAGCAGAAGAGGCACCGGACGTCGTAGGATCGGTCGGACGACGCAGGAGGTGCGGCCAGATGATGCAAGGGTGGTCGGACGACGCAGTAGGGGTGGCCGGACGACGCAGGGACGGTCGGACGCAGCAGGAATGGTGACCGGATGATGCAGGAGCAGTTTCGGATCAACTTGGCTCTGATACCATGTAAACAAACCAAGAACAATGGAGGTTTGAAGAGAATGATTCTCCTTCTTCTTTTCTGTGTATTTGAGACAACCCAAAAGGGTTGAATATATAGAAATTACAGTCATGTATATAAGGAAAAATAATAAAACCAAAATCCTCTACGAACTATACAAGGTATATAAGCTATACATGGAAAGGGCTATACAAGGAATGAGAGCCTGTCTAACAGAGAAAGGCACCGGCAGACCTTTCTTCCTTCTGATACGAAGCCTAATGACACCCGTCTCTTTTCCCGATCTGGTTTTGGGATCTATCTCTATTAGATCACCTAAGCGGGACGCGATTTGCAAAAAAACATCTTTGTTCCAAAGTTCTAGGGGAACCGACCACACCAAAAACCACACCTCTTCGAAACCGAACGCTGAGAATTGATCCCGACCATCAGGAGGAAATCAGAATTAAATCCCGGAGGCAGTGTGACCCATAGATTATTGAATCCTATCGGTTTGATGTCGTAGGATCCTTCTGAAAGCCTACTGACTTCCTGCAGCTAGGATATTACCTCAGAAATGGAGTAATGGGCATTGGATATCACCACTACTGTGTCATTCAGCCCCATCCTGTACTTGTCGAGCAAGTCTTGGCTGATGTGGATAGCCTCCCCTTCTTCCGCTCCCTTGTTTATCCCCTTCGAATCTTCCTCTCTACTGATATTGTCTTTAGCTTGGCCGACCTTCTCCTTGTTATAGGGAGAGTTTTGGAGGGCCTCCTTAAAAGAGATGGAGCTCACCACCTTGCTATAGACAGCTTTGGTCTGATGCTGATAATGTTGCTTTCCCCGCTGCAGGTCTTGTGACGGAAGAGTCTCCCGCCGAACTTGTTTACGGTTGAGTTCCGGTCCGTATCTCGCTTTTTGGACTCGTATTTTGTTTCCACCAAAGCTTTGGCCATCTAGAGTATCAATCGCCCTATGTAGTTCTTTCATGGATCCCATTCTTACGAAGGCGAACCCACGTATATCTCCTGTGTTTTTGATCTTGGGGATCACTACGTCCATCACTTCGCCAGCTCTTCCAAAGAGACGCTCAAAGTTTATGGGTCGCCACTCTTCTGGGAACCCCTTTACGTAGAGGGTGGGGAAGCTAGCAACATCCTTCTTCTTCTGGGGGAGTACTGCCGTACGCTTTTTTCTGTTGCTCACTTGTACCCAACTGAAATCCTCTGCTTCTTCCCCATCCCCACCTTCTATCTCTCCTTCTTCAGTGGGGTTATTCGCTGTAATCTCTCCCTCTTCTTGGCCTTTACCGTGGCAACCAGTCATCTCTGCCCGGTCTTTTTCGTTTCCCTCGCGCCGATCTGAAGCGTTCGACAGTGGACGGAAACGCTCATCGCTGTGGGGTACTTCGTGAGGGTTTTTAACAGGAGAATGGTTGAGAATAACCCAGTCCACTTAACAAAACCAACATAGTGCTAGCTCAATGCAATTCATTTGTACTCTCTTGCTACTTTCCATTGGAAATCGAAGACTATTTTCCTTTGGTGGCTACTCATCAGCTTCCATGAGTAACTGAGCATGATTGGGACTTAGTTATGTCTACTAGCAATAATGATTCTTAGAATTTATCACTGTGATATAGCACAAACTAGGCATTGGAGCATGCCACTTGGCATTCATGTGATGGTGCGTGTGGCCCTTGTTTGATTTGTTTTCTTCTCCTTTTATTTCCACTTGCTGCCTCAATGGCTGAGCAATGTCAATAACCAAGTGGCAACATTGAAAAGTACTTTCTATCTTGCCATTGGTGTCATGGTTTGACCTGCATTGCTGATGGCCATACCATATTTCTGGTGTTCATGGCTGGTCCATGTCGTATGTACCTCGTGCTTGACATGCTATTTGAAGTATAGATCCCGTCTTTCAGTAACAGGTCTCGTTTCTTCCACTGATGGAAAAAAGAAAGGTTTTCTAAATGAGAGTTGGATGTGCAGGTTAAGATATGTAACGGGAAGCTAGTGACGGTGTTTGCTTCCACCAAAGGATTCTATACCGACGGGAAGCAGTTTATTCAGAGCCACTCTCTGGTGGACCTATTGCAACAGCTTAGCAGGGCCTTCGCTAATGTGGGTACTTCCGCTCTACATTGCTTGACAAGTTTCCATTTCCGAGTTTATGATTTACATTAATTAACTTAGTGTAAATGATAGAATGGACATAAATTTGCTTATGTTCATTTATTTTTGGCTGGAAAGAGTACTTTCTTGAATGCCTTCTTATTGTATGCAGGCTTATGACTCCCTTATGAAAGCTTTTGTAGAACACAATAAGGTGACATTTTGAAACTTCTTGTTTTTTTCCCTGTTAGAATTAAAACTTTGTATGTGCAAATTGCTAGTAGTTCATGCACAAGCTCTTCTTTATGGAATTATTGAGATTTCCTTGCAAACTTCCAGTTCGGTAATCTCCCGTATGGATTCCGCGCAAATACATGGCTCATAACTCCAATGGCTGCTGACTTTCCGTCAAAATTTCCTCCTCTCCCAACAGAAGATGAAAACTGGGGTGGTAATGGTGGTGGGCAGGGAAGAAAAGGGGAACATGATCATAGGCCATGGGCCACAGAATTTTCAATTCTGGCAAGCATGCCATGGAAAACTGAGGAGGAGAGACAGACTCGGGACCGAAAAGCCTTTTTGCTGCACAATCTATTTGTCGACACCTCGGTCTTTAAGGCTGTTTCCACAATTCGCCGTCTCATAGATTGTGATACACACTCAAACAAGTCGCTACAAATTAGCCCAGATTTGATATTGCATGAAGAACGAGTTGGGGACTTACATATTATAGTGAAAAGAGATGCAGAGGATGCGAGCTCGAAGCTGGTGGACAAAATTGATGCTCGTCAGGCATCAGATATGTCTGCTAAGGAGGTTGTGCAAAGGAACCTTCTTAAAGGGTTAACTGCAGATGAGAGTGTGATTATTCATGTAAGAAGCTGTAGAAATTCCTGATTTTTTAAAAATAAAAATAAATAATTTAGTGTTCTTTCTCATAATGCGAGATCTAACAGAGGTGGTGCCCTTGCAGGATACTGCCTCTCTAGGAGTTGTTGTTGTGAGACATTGCGGATACACTGCAGTTGTAAAAGTTTCAGGCGATATAAAGAAGGGAAGTTACACAGCACAGGATATTGACATTGAAGATCAGCCAGGAGGAGGTGCCAATGCCTTGAATATCAATAGGTATGATTCTCATAAAGTACACATTTGCATATGTGCTCTTTCAGTTACATTTGTACATACACATTTAGTCATATGAATATGCAATTGGTAGTTATGTAGGTAGATAAAGATAAGGTTTTACTGTGATCTGATGCATTAGGACTTGCATAATATCCTGATATGACCAGCTTATACAAGCATTTAGCTCTGGACGGGGGATGACCCGATAAATCTCCCGGACTGGAAGATCCCAGCCATCCAGTGTTCAGCTTTTTTCAAAGCATTGCTGCGTTTTTTCTTAACCATCCACTTGCACGAAACTGATCAACATACTGTGATCTTACAATCTTTGAAGTTTTGTCGGTTCCAAGTTGGCCACATAAGATCAACAGTCAGGATGACCAAACCACAGACCCTGCATGTACAGTCAGATTAGGGCTTCAGGAAACTATCCATAGCCTGATGGACCAGACCACTATAATTCCTCCATGCTAACTCGCACACACATGCCCCCAAATAGCATGGAGTGGCATGTATCTGGATTGATTTATATTGTATCCATTTTTTATTTTAATTTTGAAAGATCACTGATTTGTATTAAGAAGCAGCAAAAGACAAAAAGGAGGAGAGGGGAAGCTGAGAAAGCAAGCCCATCTAAGCTCCAAGAAACATAAAATTACAACCCTTAAGACTGTCAACTGCTGTGGCCCATTCAATAATCATACGCTTGGCCTTACTAGCTACACTGTCGGTGGAGTGCACCCTATCCTGAAAACATCTTTCATTCCTTTCTACCCAAACACACCACCAAATAGCGATTATAGCTATTCTCCATATCCACTTTTTCTGCTTTTCCAATCTGATCCCATGCCAAGCTTTTAACAGGGGATCCACTGAATCTGAAAAGCACCAGTCTATACCGAACCGGAAGAGAAATTCAGCCCAAATGAGATTGATAAAAGGACAATGAATGAGCAAATGATCCACTGTTTCTTCTTGCTCCATGCACAACAGACATGTTTACCAAAATCATGCCCCTTTTTCTGAGATTGTCAACTGTAAGGATTTTCTTCCTAGCAACTAGCCACCCAAAAGAAACAAACTTGGGAGGGATAGTAATTTCCAGATATAGCCAATCTGAGGGTCTGAAGAGGAAGGACTGCTGGCCATCTGATTGAATAGCGATTTAACTGAGAAATGACTGGATTTTTCTAGCTTCCAAATTATTTTTTCTTCACTAGACAGGTCAGGGACTGCTCTGAAGATTTATATTGTATCCATTTAATCTAATGGAAGGAAAATATAGAGTGTCTTTTACCAATTATTATACGTGACTGGATTTTAAAATTTCCTGCAGCTTGAGAGTTCTTCTCCACAAGCCATGCAGCACAGAATCATATGTAGGAGGCCCGCATTCTCCTTCTCAATCTGACGATCAAAGGGCTGCTTGGAGGTTAGCACGAAGAGTAGTTAATGATAGTTTGACCAAGTTACAGGAGACATCGGCCATTGATGGAAGAACTATCCGGTGGGAACTTGGTTCATGTTGGTTACAACATCTACTGAAGCAGGAAACTTCAACAACCAACGATTCTAATGGAAACGGAGAAGACACTAAGCTTGAACCTGCTGTTAAAGGTCTTGGAAAGAAATTTGAACTATTGAAGAAGATAAAAAAGAAAACAGATGCAAGTAGTAATGTATCTGATGCAGAGAAGGAAAATAAAAGCACAAACAGCATTCATACCAAAGAGAAAATGGGTGAATGCAACAATGAAGCTGCAATAAAGGCAATGCTTTCTGAAGAAGCCTTCTTGCGGTTGAAAGAATCTGGAACCGGTCTTCATCAAAAGGTCTCTGAGCTCTGGTTTTCAAAGTTACCACTTCATGATCATCAATCATTTGTAGTCATTTTTCACATGATACTCCCAGTTAATTTGACATGTTTGTGATAGTATTGGCACATAAACATGTGAGAAAAACAACATTGGAAGGTTTTCCTTTCGATGACTATAAGAACCAGAAAACAGGAGCAGACTTTAATATCACATAATTAACTAACAAACAAATCAGAAAAAAGAAAAATTGCCATCATATTGCAATGGCTGCATTTGGTTGCCCCGAAAATAGCAGTGGGCAAGTGTTTTTCTGCCCAAATAAAACCTGGAACATTTTGTCAAACTCAAATTATTATGGATATTGATTTTGTATGGGAGTCTGGAAAATGGGATCCTGAATGATCTGCCCCACTATCCCATATGCAACCCCATCCATTCCCCTGAAATATGTAGGCTGCTGGAAATTTGTGGTGCACCCTTGCTCACCCTGAAGGATATAGAGGAGATATAATGAAATGGATACCCACAAAAACTGCACACGCACACTTTGCAAATATTTTAAGTGACATGTGGCATGTTCAATCATCGCTTTGGACTGTCCATTCACACCATTGTGAGCAAGCCATGGTGAAAAATGACACCGATCGCATATCTTAACCATCTGATTGATACCATGAAAATTGGGTGGTCAAGATTGAGTGGATAAACAGAACAGATCCAATCTTCATCTTGAAGTTGAAACATCTATTCAATAGGTCTCACTATGGATAATGCATTATTTCAAAGATGCACCATGGTTTGACGATGCCCATCTATGGCTTGTAAAAATGAATGGTTGTAGCAAAATGGCCCACATTCAAAGGCTTAGGCCATCATATTGGCATGATCCGTTCACCTTGGCTTGCCCCTAGTGCTTTGAATAAATGGATGGTGTAGGTCGATGATTGGATGTGCCATGCCACATAAATATTTCGGAGACGTTGCTAATTTCCCCATCCCTATGAAGTTTGCATGTGTGTGAATTCCTGTAATGTGTCTTAAAGGTTCCTATAGACAGTTTATATGTTGAAGACCAATTTTAGTCTAACGTTATGTGCTATGGTTTGATTTGTTGCTTGCAAACAGGCATTGGATGAGCTCATTGATATGGCACATGAGTATTACGATGATGTTGCTTTACCGAAGCTGGTAAGCTCCATTCTCATATTATGATTCATGTTTCCATATCCACAGCAGAAGATCATGAAGTGCTGAGTTGTGGTTCTGATTTCTGTAGGTAGCAGATTTTGGCTCACTTGAACTTTCTCCGGTTGATGGACGCACACTAACTGAATTCATGCATACAAGGGGACTACAAATGCGTTCATTGGGACGCGTGGTGAGAATACTAACATTCCAGCTGTTAAACTATTTTTCCCCTCCCTTTGTTTCAGTTATTTTAGCTGCAGTAATTATGGATTAGGACGTGGGCTGTCTAGTGCAATCATGTTTATTTTTTAGGATAGTTGCTAATCCTGTCCTAGAGAGATATCGAATTTCGACTTTTTTTTTTTTTTTTTTTTGAAGGGGAAATGTTACTGAGCGCAGGGCACCATTTTCCTTATGTGCTCTTTACTTAAATTGGACATGGTGAAATGGTCCATGATCCAGACCATTCATCAGATGTCCTACTGTGGGTGCATTTTATCCTCATGTTGCATGGATTGGACAGATCTTCCCATCAGATTGGCGGAACTTTTCTATTCGAATGCCAACCATTGCCAATATTCTTCTCAAACATCCATCTATTGGTCAAGATTTGTACAGATAGTGAGACTTTTCTGTCAGTGCTGATCCACGATGGGACCCATTTGGGGTTGGGATCATGGACTATTGTTCTGCATGCCCTACTTTTTGGCGAGAACTAAGAATAAAGGATGACTGGGAGATTGTGAATCAAGGATATAATCTCTATTTTAGACATCTAAAAGCTATGAAAATAAAATTTTCCTTCCGATATTTTTCATGTCAGGCCTATTTTCAAGCATTTAGGTAGCATTTTGCTCGGCAACATACTATGTTATAAGCTTACTAATTTCAACCGTTTCTCCTTTGCATCAAAATTCCAGGTTCAACTCGCAGAAAAGCTTCCTCATATACAGTCGCTTTGTGTTCATGAGATGGTTATTAGAGCCTTCAAGCACATATTACAAGCTGTCATTGCTGCTGTTGAGAATGTATCTGACTTGTCTGCAGCAGTAGCTTCATGTTTGAATATTTTATTAGGATCCTCAACAATGGAAAAAGGCGACCAAGAATTAGCCAATGACCATATTCTCAAAATGAGATTGTTAGAAACCTTCCTTTCCAAAAGATTTGGTTGGGAATTAAAAGATGAATTTCAACACTTAAGGAAGTTTGCAATTCTACGAGGACTTTGCCAGAAGGTAACATCTCTCATCTACTGATCCGAGCTGAAGAGGTGTTTTGAGGTCCCTTTCACACACAAATTCGAGCCGTTCCTGTTCAAAGTAATTATGAAAAAAAATCACTGAAACTGAGTTGACTCGGTCAGGTGACTCAGTTCTGATTTAGAGTGACCTGACCTACCATTGAAACATATTTGTTTTGGGATGAGTCAGCAATCTCCTTGTTGGTTTCGGCTAAATCCGAACAAGTCATAATGTTTTAGATCCTAGGCAAGCCACACCCCAAAACTGAGTCTTAAAACCTTTGTTCAAAGTGAAAATCTTATGTTACATTTTTTTTTTTTTCTTTTTTCTTCAGGTTGGACTGGAGTTGGTTCCTAAAGATTATGACATGGATGGCCCATACCCGTTTAAGAAATCTGATATTATCAGCTTGGTCCCTGTGTGTAAAGTAAGATGAGATGCAAAACCTTTCAGTGCACAACTTGAGATTTCATCTCAAAATGCTTCTACTGATGCCTTTTACCATGGTTTTGAATTTCGTTCCACAGCATGTGGCATGCTCATCTGCAGATGGTCGAACCTTATTGGAATCATCCAAGACTGCATTGGATAAAGGAAAGCTAGAGGATGCCATCAACTATGGAACAAAGGTAAACAAACAAGCTTCGTGTATTGCTTTATTATTTCTAAAACATGATTTTCATCTAGTGATGTGTTCTATACGTTTTGAAATTGAAGGCACTGTCAAAAATGATAGCAGTCTGTGGTCCCTACCATCGAGCAACTGCTAGCGCATACAGTCTTTTGTCAGTTGTTCTCTACCATACAGGGGACTTCAACCAGGTAACTGCGGTAAGAATGGCATTTCAGATCATTTTACCACTGCCTTATCCAATCTCCATATATATATGCGATGTTGGGCTTTGAGATTGAATTTCTTCCATGAACTTATCTCATGTTAGAATCCTTCTTTAGATGTTTTAATCTGCATGAAACTGTTGTTTGCTTTGTATCAATGTGTGGCATCTTTTCTTTTATGGACAGGCAACTAAATTCTTCTATTTGTATTTGAAAGTCCTTTACTGCCACCACTACTATGGGAAAATTACTTCTTTGCAGATTCGTGTATGAATGAACACTGTCAATGTGTTTGAATCAGTCTTTTCTTCTATTTAAAGTATGAGATGCTTTAAAGGGTACATATTAAAACACCATGGACAAAATCAACTTTGAAGCCTGTATGATTGTCAACTGTCAATATTATTAGGTTCCTTGTAATACTAGGAGTTCCAACGCCCCTGTTAACTGTAGTCTCCAAGATATTTCCATGTTTTGAGTTCAGGCGCCAAGGGAAATTAAATTTCAAATTCAAAGCATTGCTAGTAGTGAAGATGCAAGCACAAAATAATAGAAATGAGCTGGAATTGTGTGAAGACTCTCTCTGGCTTCCATGGTTTATACAATATCTCTTAACTTTACAAATTACGCATATACTCTTGACCATATCACATAACATGAAAGCAGTGTTCAAAATATCACTGATAGTATTGACAATTTTGGCTGATATTATCTGCATCACACTTCTGTAATACAGATAGTAGGGGAGTGATATGGGTACTGGGGATGATAACACAGTTTACAAGCATCCCTGATATTATCTCCTAGAGTTTCACTGAAAATTTCCACTTCTTTCCTAATGTTTTCCTAATATTTCCCTTGGACAGTGATTTATTCCTTGGTATCTGTGACTGCTTTATTATCGATAATATCATTACATGTTCCTGTATCCTAGGGTAGTGATAAGCATACGTAAAACCTTGTGGGAAAGAAATACAAGGTAAGATTATAAAAAAAGAAGTGCATTTCGTCTACACTATTGTGTAAATGTGATACACCTCTCACACACTCCACCTGAAATTGTTGTGGGGAATCATGTAGCATCAATTTGCCAACAAGAAAGGCATGGCAAGAGATTGTCATGGCTTTTGTGAAGAGGTTAACAAGTTGTTATTGAGGTGAAACATGTGGTAAGATGATGTTTCCTAAAGATCAATGTTTCTGAATGGAAAATTGGATTTGAGTAAGTTTGAATGGCAGTGATATTGTCTTCATGAAGTGGGATTGGATTTGTGATGGGAACCCCAAATTCCTCACCAACGCCTATTAAAGTTGATTGGCACTTTGCACATGTGGTCAAGGGTTTTCTGTTTCCCAATCATGGTCATCTTCAGGTTCAAGAATACTGTGATGTAGACTGGCAAGTGTCTTCTAGTGATAGGAAGTCGACGACTGGCCATTGTATGTTTGTCGGAGGTAATTTTGTCTTGTGGAAAAGCAAGAAGCTCACAGTTGTTGCTCGCTCAACTGCAAAGATGTAATACCACTCTATGGCTCATTTAGCCTATGAGATTATATTGCTTAGATCCCTTCTTAGAACATGGGAACAGGGTGTCCCAAATCGGTTACGTATCGGCCGTAACGGCCGATACGTAACGGTAACGGTGGGACCCATTACGCGATATGGGGCCGTATCGACTGATTCCCGATTTTGTACCCATAGCGGCCTTTACGGGCCCGTTACGGGCGTAACGACCGTTACTGACCCGTAACGGCTGTTACGGGGCTTGAAAAAAAAAGAAGAGAAAAACTTACCTTTTTCGGTTTTTCCTTTCTTTTCTTCTTCTTCTTCTTCTTCTTCTTCTTCTCTCGGACAGCTGCGGCTGCAACCTCCTCCTCCTCCTCCTCCTCCTTCTTCCTCCTCTCTCTCTCTCTCTCTCTCTCTCTCTCTCTCTCTATTCTTTCCCTCTCTCCTTTTTTGTTTTGTTTTTTTTTTTTTGTGTGGTGCAGGCGTAAGCTGCTGTAGGTACGTGTCACTCTAAGACGAGCGCTGACACTCCTCGAGCTCCAAGTTGTACGAAAGGTTCAAAGGAGATCAAAGTTATATGGGCTCCACAATGATGTATTTATTATATCTACACCGTTCATTTATTTTTAAATGTCATTTTAGAGCATTACCCAAAAAATGAATCGTATCCAAAGATCGTCTGGACCACACTAAAAATAGCAGCGGAGATGATGATTTTCACCGTTAAACAATTCGTAGGCTCACCGTAACATTTATTTTCCATCCAATCTATTCATAAGCTCAAAAAGACCTGAATGAAGAGGAAAAACAAATTTCATATTGATCCAAAAGTTTTGAGATCCCAAAAAAGGTGTCAATGGTAGACGTTCAATCCCCCACTGCATTTTGCAGTGTGGTCCAGTTGATAATTAGATCTGTATTATTTTTTGTGTCAAGCCTTAAGACGATCTCGTCAAATGAATGGACGGTTTAGATATAACACATTCATCACTGGTGGGGCCCAAAAAACTTTGACACGTGTGCTACACTTCACAATCCGAGTCACGCCTAATTCGAGCCCTTAAAAAATTGTACACGAGACATATATTAACTTAAAATTTACCAATTAAATTATGAACTGCAATTGCTAACTCACAATACCAAAATCAAATTATTTGAATAGTTTTAATTGTTATTTTGTGTACTTTTATTTTTTAAAATAGGGTCTTTTGATTTTTTTCATGATTCACTATCCAATAAATGTCCACCAATACATAAGTGAGATAATGACAATAAATTGCATGAATTTAAGGCTAATTTGGGGCATAGATTGGTCCTCCAAGTCAGCCCGAAATTGGCAACGCTATCTACTTGAATTTAATTTCATTTTTTTTAAAGAACTATTGGGAGAAAGATATTAAATTGTGAAGTATATAAATTAGATATTTAGAAAATTAAATATATAAATTTTGTAGTCAAATTCAGGTTACCTGGTTCAAAAATTAATCAGACAGTCCGATACAACTTCTCACTAAAGAGTGGACCGTTACACCACCATAAACATGTTCTAATTTATAAATGAATGCATATTTGAAATGCTTAGAATATTTCGAATTTAATCCATATTTTTTTGGCAAAAAAAAATAAAAATAAAATTTGTGCCGTTACGGGCCGTTACGCCCCCGTATCCGTATCGGTTTTGGAGGGCACCGTTACGCCAACCGATACCGATACGGGATACCTTGCATGGGAATGGAGGCTTTCACTCCAGCTCCATTGTATTGGAAGAGTCGAGCATGTATTCATATTGCTTCTAATCCTATCTTTCATGAGAGAACAAAACACACCACTTTGTTTGTGAGATCTCCCTTCTGTTGTCTACTCTGTATGTGTGGTCCAGTGATCAGTTAGCAGATATCCGAATCAAGGCCATCCCTTCTGGGTATGTGTTGAAAAGGCCGAGCTAAGAGTCTTAGGGGGGGGAGGGGGTGATTAGGACTATGCCAAATTAAAAATTGAAAGTAGAATTTAAAAAAATATAAAGAAAGATAACACTTAAACAATCCTACAATGCAGAATTGTAAAACAACCTCAAAAGTACAAGTATTGAGAGGTTGATACAAATGTTGTTCTAAGGACAACCTTACACCAAAAACCAATGGTTTATGGTAAGACAACCTGATTCCTAGAACGGTCTGTGTATCAAAATCTCAAACTGATACAGAGGAATAAAGAAAAGAATAACAAAGAAAGAAACTAAGCTATTACAACATTCCTACACTTGCATAAAAAGGATTACAACATTCTCCACAAATGCATGAAGGGAAATTACAATATCCACACAATGCAATAATTAAATAATCAATCAATCACCACAAGACCAGAAGTTATAGTGGTTGGCTTGTGTGTACACCAACTATTTAGAAAAAACAGCTACACAACTACTCCACTCCTAATATCCTCACACAGTGGATATTAGCGTTCACTATGAAATAGATTTTTCAAGGTTCACCTAAAACCTTTACAATTGTGTCTTTCAAGTGGGCTTACACAATTCAAAAATCCCACACTCTGAGTTTTCTGGATCACCTCAGACAAACCAAAAGAAAGAGATTTTTCTGGCACAATCTCAAAGAAACTAAAAGAATAGATTTACAAAACAGTAAAATACTTATCTGGATATTCTCCTTTGTTGTAGCCCGGTAGAACCAATTCAGAGTAGAAGTTCAATCGTAGATGTTCAATGTTCACACTCACTTATGAAATGGTTCTAAGTTCTAAATGAATTTTAGATTAAATCACCTTGGGCTAGCTTGATTTGATTTTGATTCTAAGAAATGGGAAATTTTCAATCCCTTCTTTAAATAAGATTGGAATATAGAATACAAAATCAAATGCAAAAAGCTAATTAAAATAATATTAAATGAGCACTAATTAGCTAAAGAATATCACAAACTTATCTTTCAAAGTGGTGTCTTGATTTTGTTTGAATTGGATATAAAACTCTGAAAATCGTGCTCTATTTATAAGTGCAGAAATCGTTCACTCGACTGGCCCAGAGGTCGGCTGGATTGGTCGAAGGACCAACAAACATTTGAAATTTTGGGCATGATGAGATCAGGCCGTTCCACGACTGGTCAAAGGACTTGCTCAACTGGTTGAGTGGCCTCCATGACCGGTCGAGTCCTATCCACGACTCGTCTTATGGGACTTAATTTAGTTGCTGGACTTTGAGTCGAGCCTGCAGGACTAGTCGAGCACAGGTCGAGTACAGTTCAATTGACTGGTCGAGCAGTCTCTAGGACTGGTCGAGGCTTTAACAAAAAATTCTAAAAATAAGTAACAAACTTAGGACTGGTCAAGGAATTTCTTGGATTGGTTGAGCCAGTGCTAGGACTAGTCAAACATAGTCTAAGACTAGTCGAAAAATAGACTATGCACTTATAAAGTGACCCAATTAAATTATGTATTCAAAATGACCTATCCCATGGTCAATCTAGGGTCATTCATACCTTATAAGCGATATATGAACATTGAATCTTCTTTTGCTTCGGTTGATTGTTGATCTTGACAAACATGAAGCTTGTTATTTTGACTAACATTAAGCTTGAACTTGAAACATTTTGATGCTTCAACTTGAATTTGTAACCTTTTGAAGCTTGAACTTGAAATATCTTGAAGCTTGAGCTTGAGGTACTTGAGTAATGACTATTGTCTTGACTTATATGAATCTTTGAAAGCTTAAACTATCAGTTGATGTTGTACTTGAATTCTGCTTGAATCTCAAAACGGAACACTTTGTAATGGATCACCTTGAGCTTGTATAAGAATTGTATTTTACATAAAGATGAGCTACACAAGATAGAAAATCCCAGAGGTTTTGGCACTACAAAATTTGACAATCATAGGAGCTAGAAAACATAGCACTTACATGTGTGACATGTATGCTCCAGTTTGAGGGCCAGTGTAGGAAATTGTGTGTGTGTACATGCATACTTATGCATGGAGTAGCAGGTACTTTTGTTGGTCTTTCTATCTTATACTTTGGTGGTCCTTCCGGACACCATATCTTTTTATGTTTAGGGCTTCATTATAAAAAGGTATTAGATGAGGGAGAGTGAGAGCGAGGAGTTTAATCTCTCCACATCTCCTCTCCAAATACTCTCTACTTTTCTTTTCCTCTCTGTATATTACACCATGTGATCTGATAGTAATAGAACCATATTAATGATGTATGATAGTGTAGACTAATAATATTTTTATATGAACCAATATTTTCATTATTAATATATGTCGGTATTTCCATATGATTGCATCATTTTATGTATATGTTCGTGTATCTATGCATTGAGTCAATACCTAGTGTCGATATGTATTTGTTTCTACTAGTTGTTAAGAAATCTTATCATAGATGCTCAACAAAATAATGGTTCAGTTACGTTCTTAGCTTCACTTGATTTCCTTTCTCCTTGCATAGGCAACAATATATCAACAAAAGGCTCTTGATATCAATGAGAGAGAGCTTGGCCTTGATCATCCAGATACCATGAAAAGCTATGGGGACCTCTCTGTATTTTACTATCGACTCCAGTACACTGAACTAGCTTTAAAGTAAGTTGAGAATGATTTGTCTTTGACTTCAAGTAGCCTTCATCTTTGAATTAATATTTTGTATGCAATCCTGTACTATTGAACTAAATGCTTCATTCTGCTTTCTTTTATGTATAGATATCCACCTCAAATTCTTTCTCTATTAAATTTTGGTTCAGGGAACACATTAAATATTTCAAGTAATTGTTGCCTACACAATAAAAGTTTACGTTGATATACTTGATTTGAAATAATATGTTAGTTGAAGAAATTTCATTTAACAAGTAGACATGACAATCAAGGTATACAAAAATAATTATGCAACGGCTGTTTCATAACAGCAATGGCACGGCCCGTTACTCTATACAGGGTCGTAACAGCCCATGTCAAAATTTTGGACTGTAACAGGCCTGTAGTAGTTCGTCGGTTCATTGTGACCAATGATCGAATTATCTCCGTTATTATCAAAATATCTCCAATATTATCTTTATCTCCAGCTCAACAATACCGATAACACCGGTAGCGCTGATAACGCTAGTGGTATAAAAAATTCCAGTATTAGCAATGCTTCGCTAAGTATTGCCAATGTACCAATATTGCTAATGTAATCACCAATATTTTCGACTATGTTAATTCTAAGTGTCACTTGTATTGCCAATGCATCAATATCACCAATATTTTCAACTATGTAAAATCTAGGTAATGCTTGTATCATAAGAGCATGTTTGGTCTATGGAATAAAATGGTATTGAATTGTATTAGATGGGATTAACATCGTTATTGCACAATGATTGCATGTCTGGAAATACCATGGTATTTTAGCCATCCAATCCCATGTTTGGGATAAAATTCTTGCTTCGGAAAAACATTGGATTAAGCAAAATCCTGTTTGGTGGACCATGGAATTGTAATCAACGAACCAAATTCTCAACAGATGTCGTTCACTTGTACACATATATAACTAGAATGTCACGTGTAAACGGTGTATATGGATGGACGGCATGGATAAACGCATGCATCAATATGAGGCCCATGTGTAGTGGATTTCAAAATCCACGGAAATCCCACATGGGACTAAATGCAATTCCATCCCACCTAATCCCAACCTTTCTCATCCTCCCCAAATGCTGGATGGAATTTGCACGAGACAAATGCAATTCTATTCCACCTAATCCCATCTAATATCCTATGCCAAATGCCCCCTAAGTGTATTGACGATATTTTAATAATATCACTAATGTATTGATATCACCAAATTTTTGTTTATTAGAAAAAAAAATTATTTCAATTTTTTTTTTCATGGGCACATGGTTGTGTGTAGTGTTCACTTTGTCATTGATAATATTAATAATATCTCAATATTATCGATATCGCAACATGTACGATATTGAGATCACAATCTTTCATTTCCTTTGCAATTATTGATGATTTCTTTGGTGAATGGTTGTGTGTAGTGTTCACTTTGTCATTGATAATATTAATAATATCTCAATATTATCGATATCGCAACATGTACGATATTGAGATCACAATCTTTCATTTCCTTTGCAATTATTGATGATTTCTTTGGTGAAATATCATATGTTGTTGATATTTTACAATATCGATGGATGTTTGGATGGAAGGTTGGATGGTTAAATAGGCCAGATGGGATGGTTGGACTGATTTCTTGCAACAACACTTGCTTTTAAGGCCCCATTAAATGGAAACTTGTTATGTATGCATTCTTTTTACATTTTTTTTTTTTTAAATTTCTAAATATGCAAATATATACATTTTAACATCTTCTAACGTTTCGCTGTAAATTCCACCATTTTCCCTATGTTTCCCCGCATTTTCAGTTATTAGCTATATTATCGGTGATATCGATATTGTTTCCGTATCCCTGGCCAACGAAACTTGTAGCGATACCGATACTTCAAACACTAATTGTGACCATGTGTAATGCAGGGCCATTATGCATGTAACGTAGCCCCCCAATGCACGCGCACACACATTTTCTCTCTCTTTTTTTCTTTTTGACCTTTTTGCTTCTTAAGATTACTTTTAATTCTTTTGTGACTAGGCTTATGTAACTTTTGAACATTAAAAGACGAAAGTTAAGTTTCCCACTTGTTAGACGAGTTGGCAAAGAGAGTGTAGTGTGTGTGAGTGATCCAGGGATTAATCCCTAGTAATGTTACACTTTTAAAATAAAAAAAAAAAGCACAAAATTTAAGCCATTTTCGAAATCCAAGATCCACTGCCGAATTTGGGGAAAACTGAAAACATAGGTAAAAATTCATTTTTTCTTTTCTTTTATTTATTTTATTTTTATTTTTTTATCTTCTCGTTTCGTATGTGCTAGTGCCTCATGTTTTCTAGATGTAAAAATGGAAGTTATTGTGACATGTAGCCGTCTTCTTTTGCAAATGATTTCATTGGATCCTCTAGTATATAATAAGCTACTCGGTGCACCCTTCTGTATGCTGCCTTCTTATTTGCATCTCACTATTTTCAGGTATGTCAACCGTGCATTGTACCTCCTTCAATTTACATGCGGACTCTCACACCCAAACACTGCTGCAACATATATAAATGTGGCTATGATGGAAGAGGGCATGGGGAATGTTCATGTTGCTCTCAGATACCTGCATGAGGCCCTTAACTGCAACCAAAGATTATTGGGAGCAGATCACATACAAGTCTCTCTCTCTCTCTCTCTCTCTCTCTCTCTCTCTCTCTCTCTCTCTCTCCACACAAATATGCTCCATTAGGCATCTGTGCACATGCATGCATCCTTATCAAGTAAGAACTGGCATTGACATGCTACACAAGCATACTTCAACATATGTGCACTCTCTTTAGGCTGTAAGGTTATGCACTCCCATACCTCTGCTCAGATATTCATTTTTTCATGTGTGATAGTTTGTTACTCACCACCCAGCTGTGGGCCAAATATGTTGGGATTTGAGGGCTGTTTTCTCCTGGTTTGTTGTGAGAAATCCGACCAGCCCATGACTATAAGAGATCATGCATGTGAGATGTTGATTGATTATCCTGAAGAATGAAAAAATAATTCTGATCGTCAGAAATCAAATAGGCTGGGGATCATCAGCCTCATGGCTTTCCCATGACTCTCAGTGATGATTGGATTATTGTGATCTATTATTCACATGATATCTGTAAGCAGTGTTAGGAATTAATACTGCAGCTAACAAATTTCCTGCAGTAAACCCATTGATGCTTCTATAAAACTAAGCAATTTTTATGCACTTTTCCTCTGACAGACTGCTGCGAGCTATCATGCCATTGCGATAGCTCTTTCTTTGATGGATGCCTATTCCCTCAGTGTGCAGCATGAGCAAACCACGCTACAGATACTCCAAGCCAAACTTGGATCAGAGGATCTCCGTACTCAGGTAGTTTCTGCATATGAAAAGTATTATAAACTGTCTGGAAGATTCCAACGTATCAAAACTTGCTGAAACTAAATCCAGAAGTCTTCGAGTCAACTCATTTTGGTTTGCCCTTTTACAATTCTTTTCCAACCATTCCAGTCAGTTTCAATCACTTTCGGTCAGTTTTCAGTTATTGTGGAAAACGGTCAGTTTTCACTGTTAGCATGGTTTTGTCCTGGGGTGAGTCACACTCCAATTCCGTGATCCAATTCCTTAATGAATCTACTTAGAATGACAATGTTCAGATTCTTCAAAATTGACTGCTATATTTTCTCATGCAGGATGCTGCTGCATGGCTTGAATATTTTGAATCGAAAGCTTTGGAGCAGCAAGAGGCTGCCCGCAATGGTACTCCGAAGCCTGATGCATCCATTGCAAGCAAAGGCCACCTTAGGTACTGATGGTATTGCCTGTTTACTTGGTTTAAACTGAAGAATTATTTGCACTGAAACTGAAAACAAGTGATCCACTGTCTCAGCGTTTCAGATCTCCTTGACTACATAAACCCACATCAAGACGCGAAAGGAAGAGATACACAGAAGAAACAACGGCGTGCGAAGGTATTCACAGCATCCTCTCTAACATTAATCAATCTTTGTAGTCACAATAGCACTCAATTTTAGAAAAGATTTGCACTTTTAAATCTTCCGACTACCAAATGAAATCAATCACTTGGAAACAATGGTTGTGGATCAACATCAACAGTTTTATTGGTCATCCATCTCTTCTTCCTTCTAAGTTGAGAAATCTTAGGTTTGAGCGCATAGCTCAAGGGAAGGCTCTTTGCTTCAACATGGAGGTCTAAGGCTCGAGCCTAACATACCTATTCAAATTAAAATAACATCAGCAACAACAACAACAACTTTATGGTGGGGCCCAACAAACTGTACATGTGGGGCCCACTGTTTTGGTGACCTGACTCTCTCATACGATGGGCTCCATTCTGGGAGGAAGGTACCAGAACATGTGGGGCCCACTGTTCGGTGATCCAATTTGCTCGTTATAGGCCCATTCTGGGATGAAGGTGCCAAAAACGGCCCACACGTAGTTCGCATAGTAATTGTCCATTTCATCGGATGGTAGAATCATTCATCACCTCACTTTCAAATATTCGAAATCTAAGTTTCCTTTTAAGAAGCATGAAGAAAATCTATGTTACTTTTGCTACTTTGCATATTTGAAATTTCGATCTCATAGCTCTTTTGATTGCTATATGGACACTTTGGTGTTTCAAATAATGCAACAAGCTTTTCTGTTGTTGATTCTTCCAATATCATCTATGATTTCGTAATTCCCACCAATGTCTTTGCAATTTGTATTTGTTCTCCCACAGGTCATCTTTTAACTGCCTACTTTCCATGTTCTGGTAGGTTTTGCAGAATCATGATAGACCCAGCCAAGAACATGCCAATCCATATGCAGATGACATGCAGCATGATGTTAATCAAACTCCCATCATAGCTGAAGATGCCAGAAAGGAAATAAGCCCTGAAGAATCGCAGCAAGAAAAATTTAAAGAAAATGATGACATCAATTCACGTAATGAGCCAGCAGCGGTAGATGTGGCATCGCTGGAAGCTATGTCTGATGACGGATGGCAAGAAGCCAATTCAAGAGGCCGTGCTGCAAATGTTGGAGGGCGGAAGTTTGCCTCAAGACGACCAGCACTTGCAAAGATAAACATAAACAGCTCAGAGCGCTCAGATTTTAGAGAGGCCACTTATAAGAGGACGACCATGTCTCCAGCTCAAAAAACCAACTTTGCCAGCCCAAAAACTGCTTCAACTGATGTGGGTGCCGCCACAAAGATTCCGAAGTCAGCAAGATTGGCCGTTGGAGATGAGCTGAATCAAAAGCAGGCAAAGAATCCAAATGTGGAAGCTGAACCAAAACAGAACCCAAAGGCTGTACCAGCCTTCAAGATTTCTTTGGTACCAGCAACAAATTCTCCAATCGCTTCAAAATCTCCATCCTACAAAGAAGTAGCTTTGGCACCTGCTGGCACAGTCTTGAAAGCAGCATTGGAGAACCCAGATGAAATAAACAAGGAGACGATTGATACCCAGACCCACAGAAATTCAGTAGAGATATCCAAGGAGGAAGATACAGATGGTGAAGAAGCAATGCAGGAAGAAGAGGAAAAGAAATCTCCAGTCACTAGTGAGCAAGAAACTCAACCTTCTGCTGTGGAGGTGCCTTCACAGGACACAGAAAGGCCTGCATCTGAATCTAGTGAGATTCCATGCCCGGGGAATGACAACAAGCCTACTGAAACTAACAGCAGCAAGCTTTCGGCTACAGCACAGCCATTCAGTCCTGGGGCACTGTCGTTGATGACCCATCTGTTCCACACAACTGCCATAGCTGGTTTCTATGACATCAGAGCTGATAATGGAACAGTTTCACCTCAACTGGCAGACATCCCAACACAGTCAGTTGCTTCTAGGGTCCCTTGTGGACCACGATCGCCTTTCTATTATAGAACTGGCCACTCGTTCCGTATGAAACCTGGTTATCCTAACTGCCACCATGCTGTTATAGACAGGAGCAGCTTTACTTCCCCAAAAGTCATGAACCCAAATGCAGCCGAATTCGTCCCAAAGCAGACATTTGTAGAAGTTCAATGTTGTGGAGCCAAATCAAATCAGCAGACAGATTCATTGGTAAGCGCAAAGAAGGATTCTTCACCCGCAATATTTTCAGAAGATAAAAGCTGTAATGAGAAAGCTGTTAACGAAGCTAAAGACAGCAGAGGGAAAAACAGTAGTAATAAGCAAAAATCAGAGCTTGCAAAGCAGATTCTGCTTAGTTTTATTGTTAAGTCAGTCCAAAATAACATTGATCCACCAAAAAAGAAGGGCAATGAGAGGAATAACGAAGTTTCAGACCGTTCCTTAGAACCATTTTATAGAGAGAGCGCCATAGCCAAAGTAATACATGGAGATGATGGTAAGATGGCATCGTCTAAGAAGGTGGATGTAAATAAAGCTAAGACGAAGGATGGAGAAGGATTTACGGTGGTGTCGAAGAGGCGAAGAAACAAGCAGCAATTCTCCAATACAGCAAATGGGTTATACACTCAGAAAGCTATCTGCACTCCAGTCAACTGAAAGAGTAAACAAGTACGGAATATACCAACCCTCAAATGGAGGAAAGTAAAGAGTTCTAGTGTATTGATTTTGTTGCAAGGAGAGTTTTATGAGAAGGCAATAAGGTATGTACAATAAATGTTTGCTGTCTAGGTGTTTTTTTTTTTTACTCCCTGGGACGTTCTTTTCTAACTGACAGAGGTATCCAAATGTTGCCGTCTTTATTATTTCCGCCATATTTGGAAATGAAAGGAGGTGGTTCACTGAAATTGGATGAGTTTGATAGTTGTACAAAAGCCTCTGAAAGGTTATGTAGAGATCGACTGTTTCATTTTTCTAGAGCTTACACTTAATCAATAAAATCCTTTTACTGAAGTTTCAATTCATCCATGTGTTTGTGTTTCATGTCTACTTCAATAAAAACCACCCATGGCGATTGGTGTTGAGTGTTGAAAACAAATAATGAGAAGGGTGGGTGATGATGGGTTGGCAATTTCACTTCGATATTTAGGTCTTCAGTTCAGGTGCAGCTTCTATAATACAAAGAGAGAGTAGGTGAAGAGAGAATCAAGGTAAAGGTGATCCTCTTATTCAAACTTCCTAAACCTAAGGAACAACCCGAAGAGAGAATTAGGGTGAGAATCAAGGTGATTTCCTTTGTTCCACATGTGTGCATGACTAGTGGGGTTCCCATCATATGCCGCCCCTTAAAGACTATGGTCATTAGGTGATGCTAACTTCTACGATGGGTTCTTCCTCTACTGCATCTTCAGAAGTCCTGAGAATGGCTAATTACACCTTGCATTGGTGACCCATGCTAAACTTTTCATAACAGTAATAACATTATACACGTCTTCAAAATTCTTACATTTCTTGTAAAGTCAACTGCTTGATAGGCGGTGTGCCCTCCTTAGGTAGGGTAGAAGGTTTCCAGTCATTGGGCTGTAAAGTTTGGTTGATGGAAGTTGCTTCTTCATGGAGTGACGCCATTTGGGATGCTTCTACAAAAGTGAACAGTTGAGAAATTTTAACCCCCACTTGAATATCTTCACATAACTTTGAAATGAATCAGGTAATTAAGAAAGATTCAGGCAATTGCGAGGTGGTATTTGCTAATCTTTCAAATTAAGATTAATAATTTTTTGTTGTAGCATGGACAACTCATCACTAGGGTCTACACTATTTGTAGGTCTGAAACACACACAAAGGGCATGAGTGAATTGATGCCAGTTCATTTTACTGATAGTCTTCTTCATCCACTGATACCATTGAATGACATCACTAGAACAATACATTGCAGTGAGCCACACCATTTAAAAAATTTTGGTACAACTCCTGAAATTGTTCAGCTGTGTACATTCAGTTGGCGTGATCGTGACCATCAAATATAGAAAAATCAAGCGTAACTGATTGATGGTATGCCTGATTTCATTGTAAACCTCCAGATTCAACTGTAGCTCTATTCGACTCCCTCTCTTCTTGCATGAGTTGCATGTAAGAAGCAATTTGTTCAAAATATTTCGACATTTTTCTGTAGTTGACTGCGATGATTGTTGACCTTCTGAGCAAGCTCCATATTGGAAACCATGGTTAACAATATCCGTAAGCAGTCCAAAGATTGTTGACTCTGATACTAGTTGATATGATGTTCAACTTGTATCATGAATTTAAATGAATATCTCCAAAAATATAAAATAAAAATAATAAGGGGTAAGAAACTAATTCAAGGGTGGTGGACCTCCTCATATCTTTAATTTTTCTTTAATGACTTTCTTAGAAATACATCACTCTTTATTCTCTACTTCTAACTACTCATATCTTGTAGCGATTTAATTTTAAAGCAAACATTTAAATTTAAATTTCCTTTATCTTATTCAAACTTCGAACTTCCTAAACCTAAGGAACAACTTGAAGAGAGAATTAGGGTGAGAATCAAAATGATTTCCTTTATTCTACATGTGCACATGATCAGTTGGGTGCACATCAATAAACGACTAGGCCAGTTTTGTTGTACGTTGCTATCGATGGAGGATGTTTCAATGTCTTTAAGGGCCATTGCATTTCTATTCATGCATGGAACCCAAACTTGAATTAATGAGCAGTCCCATGACTCAAATTATTTATTATGGTTCATGTTGGACATGTAGCAAGTACATGGGACATTTTCTGGGTTACATAGATCGTAATCGGAACTCAATCAATAGTTAAGATTCTGGATATACGATCACGAAACATGCATATACATAATTTTATTAACTAGAATACCACAAATTGAAGAATGATAAATAGATAATTTTATTAACTAGAATACCTCAAATTGGAAGAATGATAGATTATTTAGCTTTAGCCATGTGAACTGGATGATGCAATACACCACTCTTTATTCTACACTTCTAACTACTCTTATCTTATATCAACTTAATTGTAAAACAAACATTTAAATTTAAATACGATAACGTAAATAAAGAATCAACATTAAGGTGATCATCTTATTCAAACTTTAGACTTCCTAAACCCAAGGAACAACCTGAAGGAAGAATCAGGGTGAGAATCAAGGTGGTTCCCTTTATTTCACATGTGCACTTAGTCAGTGGGGTGTGCATCAGTAACCAACTAGGCCAGTTTTAAGTTGCTAACTGCAGAACATATTTCAATGTCTTTGAGAGCCATTGCCTTGCCTATCCATGCATGGAACCCAAACCCAAAATAATGAGTGGTCCCATGACTCAAAATGTTTATTATGGGTAATGTTGGACGTGTAGTAAGTACATGGAACATTTATTTGGTGGATTATATTGACCGTGATTGGAACTCAATCAATGGTTAAGGTTCTAGATCTATGATCAAGAAACATGTATCTACATAATTTTATTAACTAGAATACCACAAATTGGAAGAAGGATAAACCATGTACCTTAAGCCATGCGAATTGGATGATGCACGAGGTACTTATATGTGATTGGGCTATTGGAAATGGAGGAGAGGGGTAGCGCAGCCAACCCCTGGTGGGGCCCCATATCTCTCTCTCTCTCTCTCTCTCTCTCTCTCTCTCTCTCTCTCTCTCTCTCCTCTTTTTGAGAAAAAAAAAAGGGAGCACGAGCCTTGTATTTGGAAAAGTTGTGCGAACCCGTTTCGGGAAAAGCCATGCCAACCCTTCGGCGTAGCTGCACCCACATTTGATGTAGAGGGAACTATATATATATATATATATATATATATATATATATATATATATATATATATATATATATATATATATATATATCGGTGTGTGTTATGCGGGGTTTGTCTACATGCAAGTTGAGCAAGACCGTGTCATCGGCATGTCACTTCCATTGTCAGATTAAAAAAAAAAATGTAAATTAGCTTGTCTTCCTACATGTGGTTGATTTGAGCGAGCCATCGAGTATCGTGTTTTGGCTCCCAAATTGGTCACGTAATTGTTTCACTCTGATACCACCGTTAGGTGAACAAGCTCTCCCATTCGCTCACCCTTTCCTCTACTCGAGAAAAAAAATTACTGTTTTATTGTTCGAATTATAATACATGCAGTATTTCTATTAGTGTAGCATACAAGTGTTGTGCGCACAGTGGTATGACATTAGTGCATTACGAAGTAGTTTAGCTATTTATTTATTTTTTATGTGCATAATGGCATTGCATTACTTTGTTGCGTGCCTATTTAAATTTGATGTATGGTATAATTATTATGGGTGTCACCTGACCATTTTCATGGACGGATTCATTTATTGTCCTTCAAACTTTAATTGTTTCTATTATGGGGAGGGATTCATTTATTGTCCTTCAAACTTTAATTGTTTCTATTACGGCCAATCGGGTAAGTGAAAGTTTTAGGTCGGATCGACAATGATTATACTGCCCTTATGTCAATTGGTTTGAGCATTGCTAGCTTGGATCGTTTTAGACCATTGATAATGATTGTGCACGAATATTTAATATCTAACATGTCGAATGTATTTCTAGATCGACTTTATAAAGCCCCATCTCACATAATGTAGTGACTATAAATGGCATTTGAATCCATTGTGACTGATCTCTTGAGAGGGGATATGTTAGATGAGAATAATTTTGACAATTGACATAGATCATAAGAATATTGATAGATGAAGAAAATGTATTGTAGATGTTGAAAATCGCCAAGGAAAAGCCAGAGATAGAGGATGAAGATGTTCTTATAGGCAACCTGAAATTCTCTCAACAGAAATACAAAAAGCAAAAGAAAAATAATTGAATTGGCATGGATATATTGCTTAGTTCTGTGCATGAGGATTCGATCCCCACTCACGGAGTTCATAAGACTGACAAGTGTTATGACAACCCCAAGTGACTTGGAGAGACCAAGGTCGTACCTGCATAGACTTGCTTTTATGCGATTTGTAGAATATGTTAGAACTAGAATCTAAACGAACTATAAAAATTTGGATTAAAGAGTAATTGTGAAAATAAAAAATTATCAAAGATAAAATACTAGAGTGCCAATGATCCAATTATAATTTCCTTAATGTTACTTGATTCAATCAGATCACACAACTGAAATCGAAGTCCTATCCTATCTATTCAGATAATAGAGCAGTGAAAACATCATTCATATACTTCAAAACATATGTGAACTTCATTGAATTGGTTCCCTCTTAAAGCATCAACGTATTTGTAACGCCCCGAATTTCGCGGGGGTCGAGTAGATGCTTGACTCCAGACATCCCGCGTGTCACTTATGCTTTGTGGAAGCGAGATTTTATAATTCGTTTCACCTGGTATTTGAGCAGTTCGTAGAATTAAAATAGACTATGCGATGTACCCTGGAATAAACATAAATTTTAATGCAAGTAAATCAGTTGACAAGTGAAATATGTCTATCCAGAGTACATGACTACAACTGAGGAAATTAGTTTACAGTTCTAAAAATACAAATGTGCAAAAATATACAAAAATAACCCTACCCTATGGCCCCATCACTGGCCCTAGGGCAATTACAGTGGCCCACCTGGGAGCTGGCAATAGGAGAGCTCCTCCTCTGAGTCTATGGACGCGCCTCGTCCAGCATGTCAGATTCCTAATATCTGCATCTATGAAAGTGTGTGGTTGGTGTTTTAAAACACCATCCTATAGTGGGAGTGAGTGATCAACTCAATGGATTCCATTAGCAATAAGTTACGTATATTATCAATTTCATAGATGAAGTTAGTGAAAAGCAACCAATCACAAAATCTTAATTACTCTTATTAATGCATATGAATGGTTCCATGATATGATGCATGCCCTCACATCCAACACTCCCTCAAACAAAACCATCTAACGATCGCAATGCCAAACACTCCCTTAATGCGACCTCGACTGTTAAGTCGCCATCTTAACTAATGCGATGTAATGGTGAGCATGTTACTCGTGTTGATAAGTTACATTCATTCAACCAGAAGTTTGAGAAAACTGGGACACCCTAACAGATCAATGTCATATCCCGATCGTGCGGCCGAGCCGCCGTGGCAGTCTTGCTTTCGCGATCCTTTACCCGATTGGGTTCGTCACTCCCAATTTTAAAAAAACATACGAGGGGTAATTGTAAGGAAGAGTTCTTGCTCACGATCACTACGGGGAGGCTTTTCACCACAGCTTACGCTGACAGCTTAGGCATAGTGTCCTATTCCACCATGCTCGGCTCCCGAGACTTATGGGCTGCAACAAGCTGGTTATCAGTGGGTGCAAATGGATGTAGGGTGTCTTAGGTTCAAGCAGGCATGTACATACATGGTTAATGAACATGGTCGGCCAGCTGACGAGCCAATTTGTCCCCTCTAGACGAACTACGGATCATACGACATTTGAAGCAAACGTCTCACGTAGTCTAACTACTGTCGACTATCCATATTTCGACTAACTAGGTCAAATCAGTCATTGGGGTTGCCCATGCGGGTTTTGAAATTTGCTGGCCAATTCGGTAAAAGGGGCAGTGTATAAATGAATCATATCAAAGTAGATGTCGATCTACTTCTAGTTACGATTATCTTGATTAGTCAGTGATGGTTCGGTTAGATTTGGGCCCTAGATGAATAATTCACATGGCTAGACTTGAGGTTTAAGTGATCAGGTGGATTAGTTAGCTTCATACGGTTAGTTAATTGAATTTGTACGGTTCTTTACTGGTATAACTTACGTATATGCTCACCTCGAGCGTCAAGGGTCAGTAAGTGATGATGTAGGCTAGTTATAAAAAATTTTTAAAGTACTTTTAACAATCCGGAATAGCAAAATTTTAGGATGTTACAGTATTGATCGCATGGAATTCAAAACATCTATCATGCCCGGAGTCAATAATAGATCAATGGATTTTACAGATCAAACAATTGCAAAATATGTAAGAGAATATCAATAGTCTTCCTAAGCATCCAAAGTGCCCCGGAGTCGATAATGGATTAAAGTAAACTAAAAATACTTATTCATTCAAATTAAATATCAATGAATTGTTCAACATAAAACTAAATAACTTGAATTGAAATAAACTAAACATTAAGAAGAACTACTATCTTCACCTCTTAGCTCTAGCTAAGAGATTATCCAACTATGGACATGATTAAACTAAAACTCACAAATGAAAACATAAAATTTGAATAGAACTAAAGGATTGGAGAAGAATGGCTCCACATAGGCTCCACAACTCCTTGCTATCCTCCTTCTACCTTCATCCGTGTTTAGAAAATCTTAAAATATCCCTTTAAATAGGAAAAACCTGCACCGACTTGGAACCGACTTCAATTTCTGCACTTTTGTTATGCTTTAGTTGCACCGAATTTATCACTGGTCATACTGAAGTTACCCTCGGTTGCACCAAATTTCTTCTGAAAAATATTAATAGAATTATTTAACTTAGGTCCCACCTAAGCTTTTTTAGGTGGGACCGAAGATAGTTCATTCTTGCTTTCCAATATGCATAATTTGAACCATTAAAGATTGGAAGTCGAGTGACTGACGATCCCTCTCCTTTGGTCATAATTCCAACTTCAGTTAGGATCTCCCTCTGGGTTATTAAATCCTTCAAGAGGAACCTCTCTCTGATACCAATTGAAATTACAGTAGAACTGCTATTTATCGAAGTATGAATATATGACCAAATGTCCTGTGGGGGGGAGATTTTGACATGAGTTAAGAAGATAACATGAATAATGAAAATCTAACTGCTGCATTATATTAAAACATGTATTGTGCATAATCTAAACATTCAATCAATCAATACATATAAGTACAAATAATAATCACAAGCATGACGCATTCCCCCTTGGAGTGTGCCGGATTTCACTATCAAATGGTTTTAAATCAGGATAACCATCAACCTTCACAACCTACATAAGGTTAACTAAGGAGCCTATACAAGACAACCTTAGATGCCTACACAAGGCGACAAATCCTTCACAAGGATATAACAAGGAGCCTACACAAGGCAACCTATGCTTACACAAGACAATCAATGCCTACACAAGGCAACATATCCTACACAAGGACAACGTACTCTCCCGTCGGAAGCCTATGAAGGTCTTAGTATGTTAACCACTGAATACTAGTCCTACACAAGGAAAGATCTTCAGGGTCACTGGACTCTAGTGACTTACTTGTAAGTAGATGAGCCTCGTTGTTAGTACATACTGAAGATGATCTTCCTTGTTGATGGAGGGTCTTCAATTTTCTTGATCCACAGCAGCTGTAGATGCTTCCTATGCAAGTTGTTGGTGTAGGGTCAAGGTATTCTATAGAATATTCTCTATTAAATGTTGGTCTTAAGGTGTTGGAGAGATTCTAGAATATTTTTCATTCAAAGTATTTTAACTTAATAATTTACCATTAAAGTGTTGCTAAAAGATTCTTGAATGGAGGAGTTCATTTTTCAATCCCATCCATTGATTTAACAATGATTGCATTTAAGAGGGGATTGAAAGATGAACTCCCATGAGAAAAGATATTTAAGATGGATGGTAGATCAATTATATTAATAACTCTCTTAAATCTCTCTTTTTTTCTCACTATGAAACCTAAGAAGCAAGCCTCTTTAAATATACAATAAAGTTTAAATGATAAAACAATGAGCAGAAATCTGTCTACATTCGATGTCATCGAAGTTTCCTTCAATAACTCGAATAGACTCCGATGTCATCGAGTTTTTCTTACCAAGAGAACTTGAGATTTGCTTGGAGAGTTATGGCATTCAAACATTGATGTCATCGAAGTTTGAATTTCGATGACATCGAATAATTCTTTTTTTTTTTTTTTTTTACAAACTCTCTGGACAGATTGGTCCCAATTTCGATGTCATTGAACTTTCCTCGATGTCATCGAAGTCTAAAATTCGATGTCATCGAAAGAAGTTCGATGTCATCGAATAAATCATGATTTTCCTTTATAGCTCGCTATACAGTTTATACCTATATTTCAATGTCATCGAGCCTTCCTTGATGTCATCGAAGTTTGAATTTCGATGATGTCAAATGAGGCTTGATTACATCGAATAATTCTAGAGATATATCTGGTTGCTAGACATATTTAGGCACATAGTCGATGTCATTGAATCATGAGTTTCGATGTCATCGAACAACTTTCGATGTCATTGATAGTTGCAGAAAAACCTTGTAAGTTTTCATCTGTTCTTGCAACTTGTTTTTTCATTTTCTAATCTTCGAAAGCTGTTTTCCTAGATAATTTTAAGATAGATCAGAGCAATTTTGAAGGGGATTATTACCTATAGTGTTTTGGTCATGGGATGTGAGGTTTTCATTTACCTTTGGAGACTTTTAGACATATCCACTTGTTGAGTCTTCAACTTGTAGTCTTATGGGGCTCACTGAACTCTATGACTCACATGTCACGTTAATTGACAAACCAAGGCACTTTCAAATATATGTAATTGGATCGATTAAGCGCATCTATACTTATAAAACCAACGCATAGTAAGAGAGAAATATGAAATATTTTACTCTCAACACGCCCCCCAACTATCATTTTTCTAGCCCCGAGCAAAACATGTGGAAACTAGTCTTCCAAAATTTCAAATTTCAAACTTTTCTCAGAAAACAACATTCTGTGTAATCCTAAACATGAGTAAAATTCAAAGATATAAGAATGAAACATTAATAATCTAGAACCTAATATCACTAGTAAACAAATGAACTAGGTTCTCCCTTAACAAATAATTAATAAAATGTATCCAAACATCAAGTTCCTAGTGTGCGTAGTGGCTTCTAACTCATAAACATAAAAGTGAACATTCTCTCCATAATATTAACCATAACCATTAATTCAAAATGTGCAGCTCAACATAAGTTACTGATTTCGAGCCTATTTCATTTTCACTTATTTTTCTAGCTTTTCGCTTTTATATCAATGGCTTTCACACTATTTTTATTCTTCTCCATCTTTTTCATTAATTTCTCATTGAAACACATATAATAGGTAACCATTTTTCAATTTCACTGTCTTTTTTAGCTGGTCATTTTTTTTTCTTCTTTTTATACTTAAGGTAGATAAGAATCTTTAGACTTGGTTCCTAACATTTTTAAGTAATCATCATGCTAAAATTAGGGGTTCAAGTAAACTTCACAGAATATTAGTTAAATATGAATTATGAGCTAGATTCTATTGATGTTTAAACTTTCTATTAATCAATTTATTAAAAAAAAACTCAATTAAAAAAAATCTACTAATTTACTAGGCTCTGAATTTTTAAATATTATTCGATATCCTATCATAGTACTCAAATGTATTCAATTACACAGAATATCAATCTTCAAAAAGCATTTTGAAATTGAATTTTTAAAAGTTATTCGATATCTTATCATAGTACTCAAATGTATTCAATTACACAGAATATCAATCTTTAAAAAGCATTTTTAAATTGATTAAAAAAAATTCATGAATTTGCTCAACAAAGAAAATACTGATTAGTTCACCTAATCTCACCCCCACCTAAAATCTACATTATTCGCAATGTAAAAGATATGCAATAAAATACACATGAGACAACAAAAATAAAAGAGGAGTAAATAAGAAGGATAATATCTGAGGAAGATCAATGAGATGATATGAAGTCTTTTCATCTAAAGGGATTAGTACTAAACAAAACTAAAATAAAATCCTAATCGTAGGAAAATAGTAAATGAGTAGACCTCCATCAGATTAGAAGTTCAATCCTAATACATAGGAATAATCATAAGGATGGACATAACATCTGAATCAAAATTCTCAATGAATGGTTTGAGATGATGACCGTTCACTTTGAAATTGTTACCATTCATCAGGTTTTCTATCTCGACAGCCTCATGAGGATAGACCGTTTTGACTTTGAAGGGGCCGGTCCAACGAGATCTCAACTTACCAGGAAAAAGATGAAGTCTAGAATTATACAAAAGGACGTTCTGATTTAGCTCAAAAGATTTTCGAATAATATTTCGGTCATGGAACACCTTCATTTTGTCCTTGTAAATTCTAGAATTCTCATATGCATCATCCCAGATTTCTTCAAGTTCATTCAATTGTAATTTGCGTATCGAGCTGGTATTGTCAAGATTGAAATTGAAATTCTTTATAGCTCAATACACTTTATGCTCCATCTCCACAGGCAAGTGGCAAGCCTTCTCATAAACAAGTTTAGAGGGAGACATTCCAATAGGAGTCTTATATGCCATACGGTAAGCCCATAATGCATCAGTCAATCGAAGTGACCAATCTTTACAATCTGAGTTTACCATTTTCTTTAGAATATGTTTAATTTTCTTATTTGAAATTTCATCTTGGTTGCTTGTTTGAGGATGAAAGGGGGTACTCAGTTATGTGAAATGTCATATTTCTTCATTAAAGCTTCAAATAACTTATTACAAAAATGAGATCCTCCATCACTTATGATGACTCGAGGAGTTCTGAATTAGGATAAGATATTTTCTTTTAAGAACTTACTGACTATGCGATGGTCATTATTCCAGCACGGAATTTCCTCGATCGATTTAGAGACATAGTTTACAATAAGCAAGATAAATAAATATATACATATATATATATATATACACACAAAAGATTGAGGGAATAGTTCCATGAAATCAATACCCTAGCAATTAAATGCTTCAATGATAAGAATGGGGTTCAGTGGTGTGAGACCCATATCCTAGCCCGTACCATTCCGTAGGCTTCCCTGGTCCTCCCGGTCGAATTTCGACGACCTGCGATCTGTTATCGGCGTTTGCGTATGATCCTGAGTCATGTCCCGTATATCAAAATTGGCTCAACTGAAAACTTGTACCCTTGCAACTGCGTCATTGCCGCGGTTCCAATATCGCATCTTGCGCACCGATCTGATACCCAGGCCAGGAGATGTGGGCCTGCATTCAATTTGAGAAAACGCCACGCATTACAAAACCTAAGAGAAATGTCCATCAATCACATCAATCAATCAAGTACCATATCACATCATGTCAAGTACCAAGACCTATTCCTCTCTCACCTAAAGTCAACTCTCTCTTACAACCAAGTACACCCATCACACCCCATCACTCACCCATCCCTCTCTCTCTTACAACCTCTCTCTCTCATTTCTCCCAAGCACCACGAGAGCAACCGTTCAAGCTTCCATGGAGAAGCTAGTGTGGCCCACCTTCCTACCTTCCATCTCCACCATCAAAGTCCAATCTCGACCATTGAAAATGCACCCCTTGGAGCTCTAGATCGCATCGGTGGAAGGAAGAGTCCAAGATCTAATGGTGGGTGCTTTTATTTGTTAATTTTGTGATTTGAGTGCCCACATATGTGGGACCCATCTTGATGTATGCATGTATAGGGAGGGCCCATAGTGGCGGGGTCCCTCCCCTCTCACGATCGTCTCTCTCTCTCTCTCTCTCTCTCTCTCCCTCTCCCTCTTGATGTGCGGCCCACCCGATGCGTGTGACATATCCACGCCATCCATCATCGTGGAGCCCACCATGATGCTTGTGTTACATCCAAACCATCCAACGATGGCACCCCAATTGGCTGACTAACGTCAGTAAGTTCAGTGGGCCCCACGTAATCATGTATTGGATCCCAACAGCCCACCTGCTGTTGGGCCACACAATGATGTATTTATTTCATCCACACCATCCAGACCATCTGGACGGTGCTGGACAGGTTGGATGGTCCCGTGGACCCCACTCATGATATATGTGATTCATCCATGTTGCAGAGCAGCTGTGGGACCCACGCACGTTGGACTCCACATGCATGTGATTATCAAAGCCGTCCATCTGTCCAGCGTCCAGGTCTAGACATTGGAACCTTTTTTCCCAAAAAAAAAAGAAAGAAAGAAAGAAGAAAGTATGATAAAGTAATTATATTATATTATATTATATATATATATATACATACTATATATACGTGTCTGGTGGGCCCCACATGGGACCCACCTTGATGTAAGTATCTTATATCCACACCATCCGTATTTGGAGGGTGGTAGGTGGAGCACACCATGATGTATGTGTAATCCACTCTGTCCATCCATTCACCTGGACTGGTGGGCCACACGTGTGGACCCACCTTGGGATGGAAGCTGACTAGCTGGTGTACTTTACACCAGCTATATAGCTGATGTATTGATGTCAACAAGTTATGTGGGTCTCATCTGAACCGTGGACACCACCTTGATGTATTCATTTCATCCACATCGTCCAGATAGTGTTGGACGGTGCTGGACAATGTTTGGACGGTGCTGATTTACACGGACAATGTTTGGACAGTACTGATCATCATTAGTGGGCCATGTGCCCCCATAGAATGATAGTGTGTGGTGATACACATGTTGCACCTACAACTATTGAATGATTTTTGGTGCGGCCCATGTGATGAGGCCCACCTTGATGTATTTGTGGCCATCCATGAGGCCCGCATTAATTGTATGTATTTTGTATCAGCTGTCCATCTGACAGGCTATGTAGGGTGCATTGTGATGCATTTGTGATCCACACCATCCAACTATCAAGTGGACCACATAGTAGAAAACAATGGTGAATTGAACAACTGCCCTTGAAACCCTTTTTAGGTCACAGAAGCTTTGGATCTATATGAAATTTGTTTTACCTCTTATTTAGGTCTTTGTGACCTTATACTCTGATTGGATGGAGAGTATACGATGGGCCCTAACATGATGTATTTATGGCCCATCCGTGGGGCCCACTCAGATGTATTTGTGGCCTATCCATGAGGCCCACCTTGATGTATTGGTGGCCCATCCATTAAGGCCCGCCTTGATTGCAATTGCAGCCCATTTGATGCGGCCCATTGTGATGTATTTCTGGTCCATTTGGTAAGGCCCATTGTGATATGTATTAGGTCCACATTGGTGATGTATATGAGGCCCATTGGTGTGGCCCGTTGATACGACCCACTTGATGTATATGGGCCCATTGGTGCAGCCCATATGATGTGGCCCATTTGATGAACGTTGGCCCATTGGAGCGGCCCACATGATGCGGCCCACTTGATGTATATGAGGCCCATTGAGACGTATTTGAGGCCATGGGTTGAGGCCCAATGTAATGTATATAAGGACCATGAGTGGGCCCAATGAGATGTATGTGAGGCCTTTGTGTTTGCCAAATGTGATGTATATGAGGCCCATTGCGATGTGAGATTCCACTATGATGTATGTAATGATATTTATAGCGGGCACTGCTTGGAAGCGATATTGGTTGAATGTTCACATTGATGGGCGATGATGGTTGGATGTCCACATTGTGACCTTCCCTTAGGCTTTGTCAGGCCCATTCTCACCAATTCTGATTTTGATTGTCAATACCGATTTCGATTATCGAGGTCGATTCTGATTCTGATTGTCAGGGCCGATTGCTGAGGTTGATTCTGGTTTCGATTATCGAGGCCGATTCCGATTGTTGGGGCCGATTGTTGAGGCCGATTCTGATTCTGATTGTCGAGGCCGATTCCGATTATTAAGGCCGATTCCGATTGTTGAGGCCGATTCTGATTCCGATTGTCGATACCAATTCCGATTGTCGAGGCCGATTCTAATTCTGATTATCAAGGCCAATTCCAATTGACGAGGCCGATTATGATTGTCGAGGCCAATTTCGATTGTCGGGGCCGATTGTTGAGGCTGATTGTCGAGGCAGATTTCGATTGTTGAGGCCGATTCTAATTCTGATTGTTGATACTGATTCCTATTGTCGAGGCTGATTCTGATTCCGATTATCGAGGCAGATTCCGATTGACGAGGCCGATTATCGAGGCTGATTCCGATTCTGATTATCGGGGCCGATTATTGAAGCTGATTCTGATTCTGATTGACGAGACCGATTCTGATTGTTAAGGCCAATTCTGATTCTAATTGTCGATACCAATTCCAATTGTCGAGGCAATTGTTGAGGCCGATTCTGATTCCGGTTGTCGAGGCCGATTATTGAGGCCGATTCCGATTATCGATACCGATTCTGATTGTCAAGGCCGATTGTTGAGGCCGATTCCGATTCCTATTGTCGAGGCCGATTCCAATTGTTGAGGCTGATTGTATAGGCCGATTGTCGAGGTCAATTATTGAGGCTGATTTCGATTGTCGAGGCCGGATGTCAAGGCCAATTGTCGAGGCCTAATGTGATGTATATGTGGCCCGTATTTGAGGCCCGTTGTGATGTGTATTCAACCCGTGTTTAAGGCCCAATGTGATGTATATGAGGCCTATGTGATGAGGCCCATTGTGATGCATTTGAGGGCCAGACAATGGAGCCCATTATGATGTATGTTAGGCCTATGTGAAAGGCCCATTGTGATCTGTATTAAGCCCTTGAGTGAGGCCCATGGTGTTGTATATTTGGCCCTTGTGTGAGTTCATGGGTCCACTATATGTTAGGCTCTATATGGGCTATTCCTTAGGAGAAATGTTGGTTAAATGTCCACATTATCGAGGTTGATTGTCGATGCCGGTTATTGATACCGATTTATGAGTATATAACAGCATAACATCATGATACATGCCCATACGCATCATCTGCATGTTTATTATGAGATGTGGATAACCAATTAACCATTGCATATGTCATTGGGCAGGTTGTTATGAGACACCCTGATAGGCGGAGGTTATCTCACATGAGTGCACGGTATGCGCAGGATTGTTGCATGACTGGATTGTATGACTCATGCACCTTGTATTGTGTGTTGTGATTACTGTACGCCCTAGTGATATCAAGGTCGTAACCTCCACAGGCATATCGTGGATGGTCAGATGGGACACCAGAAATCTGTTATTTGCTCAGGCTGCCATAGATGGCCCTGGGTGAAAATCTCTAAACTCTCTTGGTACCAGAGGACGCGCCAACGTCAAGACCGAGTGGATACATGAGCGACCGAGTGCCAAATACCAGGAGGCCGTGTCTCCAACTTGGTCGTGGTCGGTTGGAGGGGGTGTGGCCTTACCCTCCTGAGGGTAGGGGGCATAGCTAGGCTGAGTTTGACCAGCTCATAAATGGGTCCGTTATCGACCTTCTGGGTAGATATTGACTAACTATTGGCTAGGCGGATGGTGAGGTTTCTTCTACTTGCATGATCACGCGTCAGTGGGTGGTGGTTGTATATAGAGTGTACTAGACCTCGGTGATGATCCCAGAGAGGAACCATACTGATATGTGGACTTATTGAGCAGGAGTTGGATACTCATTCATTCATTCATTTATTATCCACTCGAGCTGGTGGTGCGTAACTATTTGTTACGTGTACCTTCGCAATGGCAAGGATTTCGGTTGGGGCGCGTGACTAACCTGAGATCAGGAGTTTACCACATTGTGTCTGACTATCCAAATTTAGGTACGGGACTGGTTTGGATAGAAGTTCCTTGTGGTGGACCCCGTAGCTTGTGATACTATGTACTATCATCCCGACTTCACACTCTAGCTTGATCATTTCATTCGCATCGCATGTTGTATTGCATCCTCAGCACATAGTATTTGGCTTACTGTCTCTGCATTGCTGCATCAGTATATGATATTAGTTTATTATATTTTTGCATCGTATAGCCTGGATAAGGCTGATGGTATTTATGGGCCTATCAGCATGTTTTCGCATTATTCTAATATCGTATGATTTATGGACTTGCTAGTATTTCTGATATTATATGATCTATGGGCTTGTCAGTATTTTCGCTTACTCTGATTACTCTAATATTACTTACTTGACACTTACGTTGTGCACACACTTTCACCACCCACTAAGCTTTCTATAAGCTTATGCACAATATATGCGTGCAGGTGGCATTAGGTTGCAGCAGCGTTGAGCTTGGAGCATCCAATGGACTTCTAGAGCTTTGATTTTATGTATTTCCCTTTCAGCATTGTATTAAAAGTTTATATTAGTGGATATGTGATGATGATGTTGCCTTTGTGATTTGGGTAAACTTGTGGTTAGGCTTCTTATGAGACAAATGTATGTTGAAAAATCCTCCTTGTAGGATCCTATGATCGGAATCTGGCGTATGCGCGCTGAGAGCCGAGAATGGGGTACTACGGAGGCTGTCAGCACCGAATTCGGTGATCAAAAATTTTGTGAGCCTGATTTTTGGGATTGGGGCGTGACAAGTGGCATTATATTTCCGCGACAATCCTCCCAGTTTCTAACAACGTTTACATGCTTTACAAAAATCGTCTGTATCTTTGGACATAGTGGACCAGTAATAGTTGCATTGCAGAATTTTTGTTGTGGTCTTTTTAGCCGAAAAGTGGCCACCACAAGCATGATAATGAAAAAATGAGATGACATTATGATGTTCATTATCAGGAACATATCTCCTAATGATTTGATATGGGTAATATTTAAATAGGTATGATCACCTTAGAAGAACTTACGTACCTTAGTGAAAATTTTCTTTTTATCTTGTGCTGTCTAATAGGTGGGAGTTGTAACCGTGGCAAGATAATTAGTAATATCACTATACCAAGGTAATTGGAAGACTTTAAATAATTGTTCATCAGGGAACATGTTATTGATGGGTGTCGTCTCCATTAAATCTAATAAAACATGCCTAAAGAGATGGTCGAACATTACGTTTTCCACTACTTTCTTATCTCGTATTTTTATGTCGAATACTTGGAGTAGAAGGATCCACCATAACAAACGAGGCTTAGCATCTTTCTTAGAAAGAAGGTACTTTAGCACCGCATGGTCAGTAAAAACAATGATCTTAGATCTTGTCAAGTAGGATCTAAACTTGTCTAAAGAAAATACTATGGTTAGGAGTCCCTTCTCCATAGTGGAATAATTGACTTGTGTGGAGTTTAGAGTTCTACTTGATAATAAATAACATAAGGCCCTTTCTCCTTTCTATGGTATAACACCACCGCAATAGCATAATTGCTCGTATCACACATAATTTCAAAAGGAAGATTCTAATTAGGTGGTTGCATGATGAGAGCACTAGTCAACATGCACTTAAACTTGGTGAAAGCTTTTTCGCATTCTTCACTCCACTCAAAGAGAGTATCCTTTTGAAGAAGATTACATAAAGGATGAGAGAAGAGATTAAAATCCTTTATGAACCTTTGATAAGAGTTAGTGTGTCCTAAAAAGGATCGCGTGTCTTGTATGCTTTTGGATGAAGGTAAGTTAGAGATTAAGTCGATTTTAGATTTGTCTACCTCAATTCCATTGGACAATATGATGTTTTCAAGGACTATCACCTTTTGAACTATGAAATGACATTGTTCCCAATTCAACACCTCTATTCGAAAATGTTTTATATATTGAAGGCTAAAACATTATCTTCTGAGCATATCTCGAGTCTTCGATAACAAAGATAGTGTAAAATTTTCAGGTCACGGATGTGAGATAATTAATGATAAAGGACACGTAATATTAAATGGTCGCAGAACATCTGAAAATTGCTATATAATTGATGACTCTTGCTCAATAAATCATTCATGTTACATGGTCCAAACAGACGAGACTGAACTATGGCATCAACGTCTTGGACATGTAAACTATAGAGATTTATATAAATTGAGCAAAAGACATCACTTACGTGGCTTACCCAAATTGAAAAAGATGGAAAATAAAGTATGTGGTGCATGTCAGATAAGCAAGCAAATTTGGAGTAGTCACAAGAAAGTGAACTCTTTAGCCATTGCAAGACCTCTTGAACTACTCCATATGAATTTAGTTGACCAATTAGAACGAAGAGTAGAGGCGGAAAGAAATATTTTCTAGTTGTAGTTGATGACTACACTAGATATTCTTGGGTAGCCTTTATACGAGAAAAATCAGATGCTCTTGATGAAGTCAGAAAACTTATAAAACGCATGTAGACTGAAAAAGTGTTATTTGTGATCAAAATTAGAAGCGATCATGGAACTGAATTCAAAAATTGCAATTTTGAGAAATACTGCAATGACCATAGAATACTGCATAAATTTTTTACTCCTAAAACATCTTAGCAAAATGGAATTGATGAAAGAAAAAGCAGAGTTTTACAAGAAATGGTTGGTATAATGCTAAATAGCCTGAACTGACCTAAATATTTATGGGCTAAAGTTATTAATATTGCATGTTATATAATTAATCATGTTTACATTAGAACAACTAAAAACAAAACAACTTATTGACTATGGTTTAACAAAAATCCATCTATTAAATATTTATGAACTTTTTGAAGCAAATGCTTTATTTTACGTGACCGTGAAAATTTGAAAAAATTGAAGCTAAAAGCGATGAGGGAATATTCATTGGTTATGCTTTAAATAGTCGAGAATACCGAGTTCTAAATAAAAGAACTGGGGCTATACAAGAATCAGTAAATGTAGTAATAGATGATCAACCAATCATACCCAGTCTTAATCAAGATGATGATGATATCAACTTGGTTAATCAACCAGAATCCTTATCTAAATCAGATAATACTGAGTTAAGGTTAGTCATAGACCATTCGGCTGAACAAATACTTGGTAACCCTCACACTGGTGTACAGACCAGAAGACAGCTTGAAAATATATATAATCATGTTTTCTTTACTTCCCATATTGAACCGAGTAATGTAAATGAGGCATTCGCTGATGAAAGTTGGATATTGGCCATGAAAGATGAATTAAATCAGTTTATTAGAAACAATCTATGGTATCTGGTTCCCAAACCTTCCGACAATCATGTGATTGGAACCAAGTGAATTTTTAAAAATAAAATTGATGAAATGGGGAATATTATAAGAAATACGGCACGACTAGTTGTACAAGGTTATACACAGATTGAAGGTATTGATTATGATAAAACCTTTGCGCCAGTTGCGTGTCTTGAATCGATCGGATTATTTATTTCCACTGCATATTATAAAAAGTTAAAAATATATCAAATTGATATAATAAGTGCTTTTCTAAACGGTGACTTAAATGAGGAAGTTTGCGTTGAACAACCGAAGGGTTTCGAAGATCCCAAACTTTCATATCATGTTTACCGTCTTAAAAAGGCACTTTATGGTTTAAAACAAGCACCTAAAGCATGGTTTGAGAAAATTTCTAAATTCTTACTTCGTCATAATTTTGTGATGGATGATATCCTGATGGGTCAAATATTCTTACTTAGTCAAAATTCTTACTTAGTCATAATTTTGTGATGGATGAGAAAACAAGCACCTAGAGTGTTGACAAAACCTTGTTTGTTAAGAAATATGATGATGATATCCTGATGGTTCAAATTTATGTTGACGATATTATCTATGGATCTACTTCTGCTAATCTTTCTACTGAGTTTGTAGATCTTATGAAATCCAAATTTGAAATGAGTATGGTCGATGACCTAAACTATTTCCTTGGATTACAAGTCAAACAGCTTAAAGATGGCATATTCATCTCTTAGACCAAATATGCACTGAACCTAGTAAAGATGTTTGGTTTTGAGAATGGTAGAAATTTTAACACTCTTATGAGTACAACTCTTAAATTGTCAAAAGGTGAATCAGGTAAAAGTATTGATTCTTGACTTTATCACAGTATGATTGATAGTCTTCTTTATCTAACTGCTAGTAGACCTGATATTTTGTATAGTGTTGGCATTTGTGAAAGATATCAATCTGACCCTAAGGAATCTCATTTATCTACTATTATACGGATAATCAAATATGTTGCAAGTTCTGCTAACGTAGACTTATGGTATCCATATGATACGTTTGTATAAATCGTAGGTTATACTGATGCAGAATGGGTAGGTAATGTGGATGATATAAAATCTAGTAGTGGTGGATGTTTTTATGTTGGAAATTGCCTATATCATGGCTAAGCAAGAAACAGAATCATGTATCCCTTTCCACTGTGGAAGCTAAATACATTGCTGTAGGGAATGCTTGCATTCAAATAATATGGATGAAATGAATACTAGCAGATTATGGAATTATGCAAAATATGATGACTTTATATTGCGATAACTCAAGTGCGATAAATATTTCTAAAAATCCAATTCAATGTTCTCGTATAAAACATATTGACATAAGATATCATTACATATGAAAATTAGTCAAAGATAAGACTATCATGCTGGAATACATTCAAATTAAGAAGCAACTTGCAGATATTCTGACTAATCCTCTTGATAGTGTAAAGTTCTCGAATTTGAAGCATGATATTGGACTATGTATTGTTTGTTAAGTGCTAGGTTGTTGAGCACACATAGGTTGTCAAATTTTGTGAGATAAAACCACTTCAAGATCAAGCTCTAAATTGGTTTATGTTCAAGAGAAGATCAAGCTTTAGATCATTTTATGTTCAAGAGAAGATTAAGCTTAAGATCGGTCTATGTTCAAGAAAAGATCAAGCTCAAGATCGGCTTATGTTCAAGAAAAGATCAAGCCCAAATTCAAGATGAAGTCCAAGATAAAGTTCAAGCCAAAGTGAATCAGATATTTAATATATCTCAAGTAATATTAACCCTAGAAAGACCTTAGGACTAGGTGCTTTTAAGACTGTTTAATTATGAGTTTTTACATTTATTTTTTCCTGGAATTTGGCCAGCCTCACTTCTTGTTCGGCCAGCCTAAGCTTCCTCGTCCAGCCTGTTCACAACCTTAAGTGTAGGGTTGCGATGTAGTAATAACTCAGTGAGACCGAGGTCGAATCCACAGGGACTAATCTTGTATGTTTCTGAAAATAATTAGAACTATAACTAGAAGAAGATCTAAATCTGAAATCTAGAATAAAGAGAGTAATTGTAAATAATGTTTAAATTATCAATTGAAAGGTTGTAACTAGGGTGACAAGGATCCACTTGTAGCTATCAAGATGCTACCTTACTTGATTCATGAAACACAATTGGAATCAAAGTCCCATCTTATCCAATTAGAAGAAGAGATGATTAAATCTTTTAACTTTTCATTGAACTAGCCTCAATGGATAAGGATTGTGAAGATTTGGAAGGGATTTCATCACCTTACCATGCCCAGGATACAATGGTAAAAACAGGATTTATCATTCTCACAATCTCAAATAGGAAAAGAAGATATTTAAAGCTATCGCAGTGTCTATTGTAATTTGAGTCACAACAAACAATAGAAAACTGAAATTATTCCTTAAAATCAACTAGAAATCAATGAAGTTCAATATAAACACGAATCAAAGCAAGATAAACATCTTAATCACGCTACTAGCTTCACCTCTTAGCCCTAGCTAAGAGGTTTAGTTAACCATAAGCAAGATTAAAATAAAATCTCTTAAACAAAACATGAAAACAACTTAGGAAGAGGAATAAAAACTCTTGGCGGCGGCTCTTCCACCCCTTAGCTCCACTCCTTGAACCTTAGAAGATACCTAGGAACATCTTAGGGACTCTTATTTATAGGTGTGAAGTTTCATCTTATGGACTGACTTGGAATTTCTGCAATCTGATTGTGAAACCATCTTAATTTACACAATTGCGTTACGCATCAGTTGGACCGAAGTTGAGTTCGAAGCTTGACAGGATTCTATTTCATCAGTTGTCCAATTTTGGTTGGACCGAGTTTGGGTTCGATTGAACAGAACTTAAGTTGTTGGTCAGACCGAATTAATCTTCGGTTGAACCAAATTAATTCCTTTCAGCGCGGGAGCTTTTTATGCACTTTCGGTCACACCGAATCCTTCATTTAGTCAGATCGAACTGGGTTTCAGTTTCATTGAATTAGCTTCTTAATTTCATCGTTGGTCACTAGACTGTTTTGTGCGATTTCGATCGGACATTTTGCTGTGGATTTTAAAGTCTTTCAAGTCCTTTCTTCATCTTTTGTACTTGGTTTCCTTGGATCTTTGGCATGTGAACTCTTAATTCTTGGTTTCCTAAGATTTATCCTTTGCCTTGGTGATTCTTGAGCATCAAATCCATGCTTTTAGCATGCTTTTCAATCCAAGCTCTCAGATTCACCTTGCAACACAAACATGTATAAAATATACCATTAAACATTATCATGTTCCTAAAAGCAAGATATAATTAGGGAAAAATATGCAATATTTGACACTCAACACAGCCTAACTTCAAGCTCGAAGCAAATAACAACTTTTGTTGAATATTCGTCTAGCCCAAGTTTTGGTTCGGCTAGCCCGAGCTTGAAATTCGGCCAGCTCAAGAAAGTTCGGGTGAATTTTCAGTAACTTATATTTTTAGAATTTAAGGGAATTTGGCCAACGAAATTACACTGTTCAGCTAGCCGAACTTGATCTCAAGCTAGTCGAATTTTGGATAATCCTTATCCCACGTAATCCAAAATTCGTTGAACAGAATCCGTTGAACTTGGGTTAGTCGAAGCCTATCTCGGGTCAGCCAAAGTTCTAACTTCTTTATCTATAAATTGAGGTTTTCTCTCATTCCAATTTAGACAATTTAATTATCAGAATTCTTCTACAAGACAGAGAAAAGCTCAAGGCATTGGCAAGCTATTGGTTGGTATTTATAATTTATTTTAATAGCTTATTCAATTCCCTTTAGTCTCAAACCTTTTAAGTTTAATCCAAGAAAGTAAACTAACCAAGATATAAATGGGGATAATATGCAATATTTGACCCTCAATATTTTTTTAATTGATAAAGTTGAGGTATGGAATTGAGTTCAAGTGGAATGTAGAACATCAACTGGCTTTCAAAAGAATTAAAGTGTATTTGATGAAGCTGTTACTATTAATGCCACCAGTCAAAGGTTGACCGCACAAGCTGTATGTCGCGGCAACAGTAGAGCCGGTTGGAGCATTATCAGCTCAAGATGACGATGATAGGAAAGTGCATGTAGTCTACTACCTTAGTTAGACACTCTTCGATACTGAGAGATGATACTCTGGGATAGAGAAATTATGTTTATCTTTGTACTATGCGGCCAGCAAACTAAGAAATTATTTGTTGGACGAAAGAGTTAATGTAATATCATTAACTGATTTAGTAAAATATATGTTAAACTGGCTGATTTTGAGTGGCCGAATCGACAAATGGGTTTTGGCTCTATCCAAGTTTCATCTTAGATATTTACCCTAAAAGCAGTAAAGGTCAAGTTATAGCCAATTTCTTGGTCGTCCATCCATTCGACCTAGAAGGATAGCTTTCTTCAAAGATTTTAGACTTGTATTATGCATATTTAATACCCTGGAAGTTGATCTTTGATAGCTTAAAGTCCTATAATGCTTCAGGAGCTGGGATTATCCTAATTGCACCAAATGGAAATAGGTAAGAATTCATGTTCTAATTATAAGTTGAATGTATCAATAATCAGGTTGGGTATGAGGCTATGATAATTGGTCTAGAGTTAATTATGAAACTAGGCACATGAAGTGTAAAAGTAGTGGGTGATTCACAGTTGGTGATAAATCAGATGGCGGGATTGTTCAGGTGTATCAACTCGACACTATTACCGTAATATGCCTTGGCATCCGAAATGCTGGACAATTTTGAGGAGGTAGAATTAATGCACGTAACTCGAGATCACAACACGAACGCTAATGAAATGGCGTAAAAGGCCACATGAGTGGACATCTTGAAAGGATCGACCAAAATGATGATCATGATATAAAGGAGGTCCTTACTCTTAATTTTGAGAGGGAGATAATTATGATAATATACAAGTTCGATATAGAGGACGACGATTAGAGAGCTCCCCTTATGGTCTATCTTCAAATTCTGTGTATCAAAGATGATAGAGATCTAAGGAGATCAGCTGTCAACTATGTCATGATCGACAACAAGTTGTACCGGAATGGGCCGATGGTGTGCTATTGAGATACATAGTTAAAGGAGAAGCTATGTTGGCTATGGGTGAGGTCTACGAAGAGTTGTATGGAGCTCATTAGGCTGGGAGGAAAATAAGGCTTACGCTTAGGTGTTATGGATATTTCTGGCCAACAATGATGGATAGTTGCATTCAGTATGCCAAAGGGTGCGAGGCATGCCAATAAAACAGTCCGATATAGCACGTGCCCGTGGATGAGATCCATCTGATTTCAAGACAGCCTTTTCGAGGATGGATGATCTATTTTGATTGGCTGAATTCATCCACCTTCATCATGCATGGATACTTTCATCATTGTGGCCACTGATTATTTCACCTTGTGGGTAGAAGTAAGACCAATGAAAGGAATTGGCCATAGGGAGATTATTAAGTTCATTAAAAGTCGAATCAATCACTATGTAACGAGGTACGTCATTTGCAACGAAAGAAGTTAAGGTTATGACCAACCAATACAAAATTAAAATTCTACACTCAACGCCATATTATACGCATGCAAATTGTCAGCCCAAAGCTAGTAACAAAGTAATAAAGAATATTTTGAGAAAGATGATCGAAGAAAATTTTCATAAGTGGCATACGAAGTTGTTTAAGGCACTTTGGTGTACAGGAATTCACCTCGCACTAGTACTGGAATGAGTCCGTTGCATTAACATATGAACATAATGCAGTGGTACCTCTGGAGGTCACTATGTCATTGTTAAGGGTCACACAAGAAGTTGGGTTAACCCTCTCGAGTTCACGAAAGCCATGTTGGTTGAGTTTGAAAGGTTAGGCGAGACCTATATGAGAGCCTTAGACTCTATAGTCACCAACAAGGCCAAGATCACCTTGTGGCCTAAAGGACGATCACATTTACGAAGGGTCACACGTTGCATTCACCCTTTGCCAAAGGCGAAGTGACGTGGGGGGCAATGTTCTACCCTATTTCTACTTGTTCCTATGAGAGTCAATCAGAAATGAATACATGCAATTTTATGAGAGTTACGTGGTGTATTCGAGCTCTGCAGAGATACCAAAAGAGGATTTTATGGTAATAAAGTTGGCGTCGATCAAGTGGTGCCATGCCATCCACAAGGCAAAAGCAGCTGTGGAATGTGGTCGAACCGATAAGGAAGCCTGAAGCGGTTACCAAGATAGGTGGTAAGCTTAGAAGGAAGTCTCTAGAAGGTCAATAATGTTGAAATAGTTACAGTAACCGTCAGAACATAGGAAGCATCCAGATGGTGAATCTAAAGCTATAAATAGCAAGGGAATTTAATAGAAGAATGGGTCTTATATTTACCAAATCAAATCAAATCTATCTTTTAATTGCTTTATGCTCCTTAGCATTATCAATCATTTACATTCCTTAGTATAATCGATAGAAGTAATCAAGTAGTTGTTAACTTTAGTTGTAATTCAGGTCTACGCTCATGCACTGAAATCAATTCAAATATCAAGCAAGTTCTCCGTTCACAAAAGCGCGTTGCAATTATTTTTCACGGCCTATTGTAAGAATTTCATTTTTGTTATATCTATATTAAAAATTCTGTTGAGGGACTGCAAAAGCACATGGAGATGAATCAAGTGAAGTAATCTAATCACATCAAGTAAGCACAACGTAAACACTCTGAATTTAATGTGGAAAAACCCTTACGGGAAAAAACCATGACTCAAAATGACAAAAAGCAAAAATTATAAGAGATAGAGAGAACACCCGATTCGAACAAGCCTCAAATCTTCCTTTATAAGCCCTTGAAACCCTAGGAATGAATTAGAAAGCCTTAGATTCATCCCAATCCTGATTACACCTAAATATATAGCCTCTATGAGAATCCCAATCAAAATTGGAAACAAATCCCTCAAATTTGCAAATGTACAAAAATCTATGTGAAATAGTTCGATGACATCGAAACTTAACCTTCGATGACTTCGAAGGCACTTCAATGGCTTTAAAATAATACTAAAATATTCCAATGACCAAACATTAAAATCTAGATATTACCGATGACATTGACTAGGCCTTCGATGGCATCGAACAACCTTCTATGACATTGAACGGTCTTCGATGACATCGTAAAGGGCACTGAAGTGCCCAACAACCAAATCGATTTATTCTAAAAAATCTCAATGGCATCGAGCTGACTTCAATGACATCGAAACCTACTCGATGGCATCGAACCTGTCATTGATAGATAAATGAATTACAAATTTAAGACATTTATTAATGATCTCCACCACGTCTTCAATTGCCATCCTTCATAGCTTTTTTTTTTTTTTTTCTCATTCTCCAATCTTGCCTTACATCATAGCTCCATCATCTCTTCTCATGCACACTCTACCCTCCTTTTATGCCTTCGACAAGCCCGGAGAAGTTACACAAAGCTTGAACTTCTCTATAGGAACCACCTTAGTGAGCATGTCCACTGGATTCATGCTTGTAAGAATCTTCTCCAGAGTCTTGCTTCCTTCCTCAAGCACCTGTTGGATAAAATGGTGATGAACATTAATGTATTTAATACGTGAATGATAAACATAATTTTTAGGTAGATTTATAGCGATCTCTTTGTAATAATTAACCGACATGGCCTCCTATTGAATCCCCAAATAATTTATCATGCCTCTCAACCAAACACCTTCTTTAAATGCTTTCATCACTGCTATATAATCTGCTTCGGTTGTGAAAAGAGCCATCATTAACTGAAGCTTCGATATCCAATTGATTGCTTCACTTGCTAACACAAATGAGTAACCTGAAGTTGACTTTCTATAATCATTATTGTATGCGTAATCTGAATCCACATACCCAACTAACTTGGCCCCTTATTTTCTCAAAAGTTAAGACGCAGTCTTTTGTACCTCTAATGTATTGAAGTAGCTATTTCACTGCTTCCCAGTGTTATTTGTCGGGGTTTAACATGTATATGCTCACAACACCAACTGCCGGTGAAATATTCAGTCTCGTATATATCATGACATACATTAAACTACCAACAATATTCAAATAAGGCACACGAGATATATCTTGCTTTTCCTCATTTGATTTAGGACATTGTTCTAAAAAAAGCTTTAAGTGAACTGCATGGAAAGCGCTAACTGGCTTTGCCTTATCCATCCCATACTTAATCAACACCTTTTCAAGGTATTCTACCTGTGATAACCAAAGTTTGTTCTTCTTCCCGATCTATGAATATCTATGCCAAGAACCCTCTTTATAGCCCCCAGATCTTTTATCTCGAATGTCCCTGATGAAAGTGCCCTAGTTTGTCAATTAGCGTGAGTGTTGAGTCTACTAGACAGAGAAGCTCCATAGGAAGATCAATCAACCGTCTGCCTCAAACGGATGTGGGCCCAAACTCGCCATAGGTAAATCTAAGCCTCACATCCCATGTCCCATAACACCAGGTAATTAAAACCCTTAAAAATGATTAGAATATCATATGGTTTTTGAGTTAGAAAACTTTTTTCAAAATTCAGAAAAATCTCTAAGTTTTCTACCTCTGTCGATTTATCGATAGTATGATTGATATAATCAAGAAATGTTGTCGATGTCCTCGAAGCTTACTCGATAATATCGAATGAGGACATATGTTGTCCAGCAACCGAATATACTTCTGGACAAAATTATCGATGTATTGATAGCTGTATCGATATCATCGAAACTTGAATCTCGAGTCTATCGAAGTTGACTCGATAAAATTGACAACAGAGATTTTGTGTCCCTGTTTTTCTATGGAAAATCATAAAGACCTTCGATATATCGAAATACCCCTCAATATCCTTGGAATTCAACTTTTGATAATATCGGTACGACCTTCGATGATATCGGTCTTGGACACTATTTACCAGTAATATTTTCAAGTGGTTTTTATCACTCAATAGAATTGATATTCAAATATCGATGATATCGTGGCTGGGTCGATTGCATTGAGAATGGACATAAACTGTCCAGGAAGCTTAACTGGAAAATCCTTTGGATTTATCAATGCATTGACCCGATTACCGATATCATCGACATTCAAATTTTGATGATATCGAGTGTACCTCGATCATATCCTTTACTTAAAATATTTCTAAGGCAAGTCTCTCTCATTTTCAAGTGTCGAGGAATTGATTTATGTGTCGATGAAATTGGAGTTCAAAATCCGATGGCATTGACGCGTGTTTCGATTCCCTCCAGCTGGCAAAATGTTTCAAAAGTGTATGACATTTGAGTTTGTGTCATCGAGCGGTCAGTTGATGCAATCGAGAGTATACACTTGATGATATCAACCTAACTCAATGATATCGAACTCTGTCATAAATTTGACTGTTTATATCCCTTGGAACCTTTTCCCTATATATAGAGAGCTTGTCCTTAGTTGCTGGATAGAGAAAGAAGAGAGTGCTTTTGAGTGTCTAACCTTAGATCATATACCCAAAGCCTTTTCTCTCATGGAATTTCATCCTCTAATCCACCCTCATCATTGACATTCAATAAAGTGGATTGGGGAATAAACTTCTGCATTCAAGGATCCTCCAGCTACCATCTTAATGGCAAATCATTGAGCTGGGATGCCTTGAATGCATGAATGATTGGAATCGCTCTATTTCCCTCATAGGAAAACCTTCAATAAAATAGGATTCCATTACAACCTTGACCCAACATGTTGCCATGCATTGGCACAACTTCTGAGTTGCAGTTTAAGGAAGCAAAAGATTCTTCCTCAGTAAAGGAGGAAGATCTTCGATAGTGCGCTAAAAGGGACTCATCTGCTTATCTGTAAGTCAATAGAGTCTAGAGGACCCTTGTGATCATTCCTTTGTAGGATTGGGTCTAAGGTGTTTCTCATCCCTTACAAGTCCTCCAGGAGGCCTCCGGCGGGATTGTATGTGGTGGGTGCGTTGTGTTGACCCTTGCTCTATGGAGAGCATAAACAATTAGGTTCGTAGTGTGAATCCTTTGTCAGTGTGCCTAAAATCGGGTGCTATGTGTTGACCCTTGCTCGTGGGAGCATAAACTGTCAGCCTAGGTGTAGGTTGTACTGGTTAGAGGTGAACCTGATTTAAAACCTCGGGTTTGAGGTGAACCATGTGAAACCTCCTTAGTGAAATCTGGTACACTCAAGGGTTGAGTGTGGTTGCCAGGAGTGGAGTAGACAAGTAGTCGAACCACTATAAAAATGATTATGTTTGAGATTGCTATTGTCTTCCATTACTTATGTGATTTCCTTAAGTATTTTCATATTTGATTATTTGAGATCATATCTCATACACACAGTCATATCCATCATAAACTAATCAGTACATTGCTCATTTCTCTAATAGTTTGTGATTGGATCCTCTACCGGGCTTGGAAGCCAGTAGAGTTACTTTTCAGTAATCCTAATGTATTCTTGTTGTTAGGATTAGAGTAATAGGATTTTAAATTATTATAAAATTTTATAAAAGTCCTATTCACCCCCTCTAGGACATATTGATATATTCCTACTTCAACTAAAGCGGTCATTACTACAATTTCAATTGGTATCAGAGCGGGTCTCTCTTTGAGGGCTTCACCGCCTAGAGAGTGATCTTGACTGAAGTTGGGAATATGGCCAAAGGAGAGGGCTCATCGGTCTCTAGACATCTAGTATTTGATGGATCAAATTATGCTTACTGGAAGGCTAGAATGCACTACTTTCTGAGATCTTTAGATCATGATGTTTGGGAGGATATGTGTCACCATCTGAACAAATAGTACTTGATAATGGCACAATTATCACCAAACCGAAATCTAAAGAGAAGTGAACAACATTCGATAAAGAAAACCAAACTGCTGAGGCTAAAGCTATGAATGCTATCTACTGTGCTGTGTCCCAAGATATTTTCAATCAAATCAATATGTGTGGGACATCTAAAGAAGCATGGGATTTGTTGGAAACAACCCATGAAGGAACAAGCACTCTGAAAAGATCCAAACTACAACTTCTAACATTACAGTTCAAAAGTCTTAGAATGGAAGAGCATGAGACCTTTATGGAGTTTTTCACAAAACTGAATATCATTTGCAACTCCATGGGTGGATTAGGTGAGAAAATTCCGATTCCTAAAATTTGTAGAAAAATACTAAGATCATTAACGAAAAGGTTCAATCCTAAAGTAACAACCATTGAAGAATGTAGAAACATATATGAAATGAAAGTATAAGAACTAGTAGGTTCCCTACAAACATTTGAACTACACTTCAAACAAACCCCAAAATCCAAAACTACTGTCCTCAAAACTTCAAAGAAAATAACAAATGAGGACATTGAAAGTGAAAGAGAAGATGAAGATGAGGAAGTGGCTTTGTTGGCTCAACGATTCAGAGAGTTCTTTCAAAAAGTCGTGGTCGTCCGTTTAAAGGAAAAAGGGTGGATAATAGACAGTCTGCAGGTAAATTTGGTAAAAAGACCAAAGAACCACAATGTTATGCCTGTCAGAAGTTTGGACACCTATCTACTGAATGCCCAAATAGGAAAACTAAGGATAAGGCAATGGCTGCCACATGGGATGATACGAAAGAGTCAAACTCAGAATCTAGCGACTTAGAGAGCTATGGAGACCAGAAATCTATGAATATTCTTATGGTCTCCACTACTCCAATCATTCCCAGTGAAACTGAGAACGAGGAAGAACCACAAGCCACTAAATCATTTCCATCAGATAATGAGGAAACTGAAAAGGAAGAAGAAGAAGAACATAATAAACTACAAGATGCTTACAATCAACTTTACATTCATAGCATAAACATTGTTAGAAAACTTAGAATATCTGAAAATAAAAAGGAATTGCTGCAAAAAGATTTGGATAAAACTCTGGAAATTAATACACATCTAATCAATGATTTACAGCAATATCATTCAGATAACGATAGACTTGAAAGAATCAACACCTTCCTTAAATTCGAGTCTGATAAACGAAACAAACAGGTTAAGCTATTAAAAGATAAAAATACGCTCCTTCAAAATGAAAATCATACACTCCTGTTTGATTTAGAAGAATCCAGAAAAATCACTAAGCTAAACTATGAGTTTTCCCAGAGTGGTGAGAAGTTAGAAAAGCTCTTAGGTATGAGAAGACCTGGAAAGGACAAGAGCGGATTAGGATATGAAAAATCTAAAATAAAATCTGGAAAAGCATCACAAAAGATTGAAAAATCTGCTGCTTCGGGAAGTAACACTAGAACTACTCCAGTTTGTCATTTATGTGGTGAATCGGGTCATTACAAGTTTGAATGCTTATCACCTAGGAGGACACAACATGATTCTGGACAAAAATTCAAACCAACCAGAAAAATACAAGACATCAAGTGTCCACCTAGGAATATGAGAAATACACACCCATCATCACTAGGAATGAATGACAGAGTGAAGGAAGTACTAAATCAAGTGGCTGAATCTACTATAATAAAAACTCTTGTCACAAAATGGGTTCCAAAAGAAAAGAAGAATTGCCTTATCACTCATTCAAATCATATAACAGGCAATGATACTAAGTGGTATCTGGATAGCGGTTGTTCACGACATGTCACAGGTGAGAAATCCCTCCTTTCAAATTATTCACACCTTAATAATGGGATAGTCACCTATGGAGATGGAAGCACCGCCAAGGCAGTTGGACAAGGAATTATTAAAGGAATAAATTTGCTCAAAAATTTCTACATAAAAGGATTAACTCACAATCTTCTAAGCATTTCTCAAATATGTGACAATGAGCATGTGGTTACATTCAACAAGGAAAAATGTGAAATCCTAGACCTCTCAAAAAAATCAGTGATGAAGGGTTCTCGCACAAATAACCACTGCTATGTCATCAAAGGTAAAGGAAAGGATGATCCCTATGCCTAGAAATATTGAGCATAGAAAAACAAGTCCAGGTCATGCATCGAGATCTGGATATTTGCTGAAATGATGCAATTTTTGCTGAACTCTTAATGATACATCTAAGGTCTCTCACCTCAATCTTTTTGTATATAAACATTCTAATGTTTATATTTTTGATCTGTACAATGCTTGTACAAAATTTTGCTGTGTATATGGTTGATTCAAAGATATTCTATACTATACATGAAAGTTTGTTGAAGTGTGGGAAAATGAAAATTATTTACCTTCGATATGTCTATCGATAAGTCATGTGGATTCTCGATTAATCGATCAAAGGTCGATATCATCGACACCTCCTTGGAATAGGAAGAGTCATATGATCGAGAACGATATTGAAGACAATTTCAATAACATCAGGTGGGGTCTCTCGATATCATCGAAACACTAGTCGATGATATCGAAGATTGCCGCTCAATATAAGGTAGCCGAGCGGGAAAAATCACATTTTTTATATCAAAAAATCATTTTTCTTTCTTCTTGCTCATCTCCTTTCGTCGGTTCGCACGAAACTTCATCCAAGAGTCATCGACGTCCCTCTAAAAAAAGTATTACCCCTTCCATTCCATCTTTTCAAGATTCCATCTTGCTTTTGGATTGGGTATTTTCAGTTTTTTTTTAAGGGAATTTTTACCTATTATCCCAAAATTCTCTATGTCATCACGTGGGAAAGGATAAAGGAAAGGTGTCCGGTCTGGGAGAGTCCTCTAGAGCCTCTCGACAAAAAGTTCTTGCCTCGAAAGAAAGAGCAAGGGCCCCTGAACACAGGACCCCTACATGTCAATGCACTAGACAAGGATTGCAACGGGGGTCCCAATCTAAGGCTCCGACACCTCCTCCAGTTAGAGTGAATCTTGTTTTGGCTAAGTACACTAGTGGGAAGCTTATCCATGAAAGAAAGGTTGACAGAGACTGTTTAATACCATATAATCTCGAACCTCTTTTTGTTGCAATTGATTGGTTGCCTGTTCTTGACTTTGGTGGGCCACGTCAACTTGAACGGATGTACAAATTTTTCACCTCCTATCATTCTCCCATGTCTGATTTGCCTTCCATCATTGTGTCTATTGATGGTGATGACTTGGAGATCACCCCTGCATCTATTGCTGGAATTTTTGGTTTGACCCTGTCACTTGTTGGTCTTCTGGATATGAATCTTGAAAATCCTGAAACTCGATCAATGGTCACTAAGTTCCTCTGCCATGGTTGTGACATTCCTTGGTACCAGGGAAATGCACTAAAATCCAAGTTCATGAAACCGTGATTTCAGGTCTTGCATGGTATCTTCGCTTCAAACATCTATCCTAGAAGTACTAACCGTTCTGATCTCACTGGGTTTATGACCATGATAGTCTACTCCATAGCCACAGGATCAAGGTCTGCCTCCCTACTCTTATTGTGCACTAGTTAGTCTATGCTATTCATACGTCTAGGGACGTTCAGTTGCCCTATCCCTGGATTACACAGACGGTGTGCAACGCCATCAGTTTTTCATCTACCAGCGATCTAGAACTTCCCCTTCAAGTCTTCAACAAAACCAACATTCGAAGGATGTACTTAAAGTTTCATAAGTTTCCCAAGGATCTACCAGAGGAAGAAATTCACGCAGAAGGAGAAGGAGGTGAAGGTGATGCTCCCACTGAAGGAGCTGGAATGGCTGGGGAAGAACCTCCTGCGCCCCATCAAGCACTGTCCACATCAGCACCCGGGCATGCGAAAAGATTTAAGCTTCATCAAGATAGGATTGGAGCAATCTAGTGAGATGTCTCCCAACTCAAGGAATTGGTGAATGAAAGGTTCACTATCTTGGAACGCCTGGTAAACGGAGTGCAGCAAACCGTGCAACAGTTGGTTGATCTAATTACCTGCCATCGAGGCGACAGGGCACTATCTTCCTCTGCTTCATAGTGTTGGTCTCTGGACGCTGTCACATACACCTCATTCTTATTTCCACGTATGAGCATTAATATCTTTTTGGATGTTCTATGTTCCTATGGGTGTATGTGATGACTCACTAACCCGCACAGTCTGACAGTTTTTTTTTTTTTTTTTTTTTTTTTTTTTGTGTTGTAAATGCCCATGGTGGGCTAAATACAATGGTTGGTTTTGGGTGCCCATGAATGGGCTTGGTAATTTTGTTTGGATAACTATTATACTACTGCCAATCTTGGGCAGTATATATGTTTTTGGATATTTTGGATATGGTTGGTTATGAATCACAGATATTTACTGCCACGCTTATGTTTTAAGATTCCCTGGTTTATCTAGTTTATGATATGTGTAATGCATGTGATATTGTGCTCTATATATTGTCTATTATGCATACGTGGCAGCTGAAATACGATGTTTATTTTACATCTATCTGTTCTATGCATGTCCCCTTTGAATGATGGTTCTCCCATATTATATAACTCAATATCAACTGCTATATTTACCTTTGTTAATGACTGACAAAAAGGGAGAGAACAAATCAAACACCTCGACGAAAAAATTGTGTATATTCGTCCATGGTGATATAGGTGTTAGGGGGAGCAGCTGCACCAAGATAGGGGGAGAATGCTGTTAGGGGGAGCAGTTATTGATTATGGTATGGTTTCACCAGACATTGTAAAATTGTGTAAAATACATGTACACACAATTTAGGATGTATTTGTCTAGATGCGGCTTTAGGGTGTTTTTGGTATTTTGTCAAGTAATTGACAAAGGGGGAGATTGAAAGTGCCCTGGTTTGTCAATTAGTGTGAGCGTTGAGTCCGCTAGACAGAGAAGCTCCATAGGAAGATCAATTAACCGTCTGCCTCAACTGGATGTGAGCCCGAACTCACCACAGGTAAATATAAGCCTCATATCCCATGTCCCAAAACACCAGGTAATTAAAACCCTTAAAACTGATTATAATATCATAGGGTTTTTTAGATAGAAAACTTTTTTTAAAAATCAGAAAAATCTCTAAGTTTTCTACCTCTATCGATTTATCGATAGTATGATCGATATAATCAAGAAATGTTGTCAATGTCCTCAAAGCTCACTCGATAATATTGAATGAGGACATATGTTGTCCAACAACCGCATATACTTCTAGACGGAATTATCAATGTATCGATAGTTGTATCGATATCATCGAAACTTGAATCTCGAGTCTATCAAAGTTGACTCGATAAAATCGACAGTAGAGATTTTGTGTCCTTGTTTTTCTATGGAAAATCATAAAGACCTTCGATATATCGAAGTACCCCTTGATATCCTCAGAATTCAACTTTCAATAATATCGGTACGGCCTTCGATGATATCGGTCTTGGACACTGTTTCCAGCAATATTTTCAGGTGGTTTTTATTTTGGAACGAGGGTCACTCGATAGAATCGATATTCAAATATCGATGATATTGTGGCTGGGTCGATTGCATCGAGAATGGACATAAACTGTCTAGCAAGCTTAACTGGAAAGTCCTTTGGATTTATCGATGCATCGACTCGACTACCGATATCATTGACATTCAAATTTCGATGATATCGAGTGTACCTTGATCATATCCTTAACCTGAAATATTTCTAAGGCAACTCTCTCTCATTTTCAAATGTCGAGGAATCGATCCTCGTGTTGATGAAATCGGAGTTCGAAATCCGATAACATCGACGCATGTTTCGATTCCCTCGACCAACTGACAAAATATTTCAAAAGCGTATGACATTTGAGTTTGTGTCATCGAGCGGTCAGTCGATGCAATCGAGAGTATACACTCGATGATATCGACCCTGCTCGATGATATCGAACTCTATCATAAATGTGACCGTTTTATATCCGTCGGAACCTTTTGCCTATATATAGAGAGCTTGTCCTGTAACAGCCCAGATTTTTCCCAACCTAGAATTAGACGTCCTTAGGTGATGGGTCAATCCTAACACTGGTTTAACTTCTCAAACACTTAATTAAAGCCTCAAATCCCTTTTCAAACCATTTTCTTCACAAATCTCACCTTTCACTACCTCGTTCTTTAAATCCTTCTAAGTACTTTCACATTAGACACTATCTTAAAGTTTAGGTGATGAAGAACAATACTTAAACTAAACATTGCTACAAAGGTCTAAGTACCACCTCAGACCGAAATCACTCAGGACTAAATCCTTTAGAAATTAGGCGAGATTTAGCTAGTGTTAAACTAGAGTGCCTGTGAAATTAGCACCAATCGCTTTAAATACGATCTACAAGACCCAAAACTTGTAGAATCATTGATGCTAGGTTACCCTAAAATTTAGGATCAAAATCATTACCCGTCTGCTCTCGGGAGTACATTGAAACTCCGTATCAGGTCTGGATCGCACATCGGGAGTCCGAATAATACGAGGTTAAGGACTTAGGACCACCTCGCTGGGCTTGACAACATCTCGGAAATCAAATCTAGCTAGTGTCCTACGGCTATTCGCTTGAGTTCGGAGCAAGAGAGTGTGAAAACACTTGTTTTCTTTCCAAAATAAATATCTTGAATAGTAATCTGAGACTTGTTACTTGCGGTCATTTTGTAAGCAACCAGACCGTCAGAATCTGACCCAAATACACCCTCGGATCCAGAAAAATTTCATAAACATATTCATGTACTTGGAATTTCAGATCGGGATCCGCTGACCGTTGAACTGAAACTGGTCCGCCACACGTGATCTGGGAATCCGACTGAAACGAAAACCTAACTTCACCTGGATCCAAGGTTGGTGAGCTTAAGTCCGACCTTTGGCTCAAGGAGGCCCACCAGAAGTCCTCCGTTGAGCTGGAAAAGTGCCGCTTTGGTTATAACCTAAGTATACCTTGACCTTAAGTCTAGTTTAGTGCATTTTTAGGCTATATAAGGACCTTAGAACCCTCTCTCTCACAGCCATACGAATTTGAGAGAAACCCTAGAGAGAGAAGTGAGAAAAGAGAGAGAGAAGGGGGAGAATCTCCTGGCCGCTCTACCCTGCCACTCTACGAGCTCCACCACTGCAATCTAATCACTTTCCCAGCGATTTCAACATCTTTTCTAGGTAAGAAAACCCTAACCCTAACCTATTTAAGGGTTTGATTCGATTCAAGTGATGAAATAGCTAACCTTTTTCATTCTCTAGGCTACCTAGTTGTCGTATACGGAAGCTAGACAAATCCATCGAGTTTCTTACGCTCCAACGGCGTAAAGGTGAGGACTTTAGGTGTATAGGTTATGGTTTTCGATACTTTCAATGTCAGATAATGATAGATTCATGATCTGCATGCAATTGCACATGTATAAAGTGCTGTCTGTTTTTCGTTTCGATTAAAGATGAAGAATATGGAATTTTACATACTCTAGGTATTTGTAGAAAGTACCGTATACGTATAAATTTTGAAAATGTATTTTCCATGATTATTTGCTGTATTGATATATTATATATGGATAAAATACTTGTTTGGCAAAAGGATTCACTCTAATACATGCTTTTGCTAATGTACACTATGAATGTTAAAATAGTGTATTCTAAGTGTTTGTGAAAATGACTGAATGAGTATAGAATTCTCATTCGTGCTCGCCATGACTAATTGTCATGGATATATGATTATTGTATTGGCGATCCTCCTTTGACGAAAGAATTTTCCCTAAATCACGCCACGACCACTATAAGCTACATACGTTAAAATGTGTAGTCCATGTGTTAATGACTGAATGATTATGGAACTTGGATTCCTGCTTGCCATGACTATCCGTCGTGGGTGCACGCGTGTTATAATTGGGGCAACTCCCTAGTGAAAGAATTTGGCCTAATACCTATGCGATCAACATATGTGAGGTATGTTGATGTATGTAGTTTAAAGTGTTTGTTGAAATGTCTGAATGAGTAGTGGTTAGTAAATTGTAATGTATAAGGGTGTTGAGATATGATTCTCAATTCCTTTAATTATGTGTATGATTTCTTTAGATATCTGTGTGATTAGAAATTGAATATGTATAAACTCATGCTTATGTTGTACTTCATAACATGCTCAACTGATTATGATTTTATCTATGTCATATATATGTTTAAAATCATGTTAAGGTGTGATGGGGGAGTGGTGTAACGAGTGCGAGCAACAGCCCTGGTAGCCCTAAGCGGACCGTATCAGACTTTGATTGTATGATTTGAATCTGGATCCATTACTGCTTTAACTTTCTACAATTGAATGTGATTGGGGCTATTGTATAGTCCAGGCAATCGGTAACAGATTTGAGCTCGTGGTTGGCTTCTATTCGCCATGCAAGACATGTTTGACGAACCCGAGTCGTGCATTGCTTGTCGGCAGTGGTTAGGCCACACGAAATGCTTATGCACTTCATGTCGTACAACTCAACGGGCGCTTGTGCAAGTCGAGCTCGTCAAGTAATCCGATCTTTCTAATGTATGTTCACCATGTTTAGATGCTTCTGCTTAAACCTAGGGTACCAAACTTATCAGTGGAATTCTGTTAACCTTGGTACCTTGATCCGCTAAGACTCATGAGTCGGGCATGGTGGTATGGGACACCATGGTTGAAGCTTTGTCGGCCACTGCCACGGGCCATGTGCCTCCCCGTAGTGACCATTGAGCAACTAGACTCATGAGCCGATTATGGTGGTATGGGACACTATATTCGAGCTGTCGTCCTACACTGGCGTAGCCTGGCTGTGGTCCTCAGTCGGGTTGCATCCGGGTCCCATTATTAATAAGTGGACTGGTCGGGCTTCGAAAATAGACTGCTAGTTGGTAGGACTTTAGTGGAGTGACCTCGAGCATACTCTAAAATCTGTGATTGGCGATGAGCCCTTCGCAGTAACTAGAGTATGAGTTGAGCCGAGTACGGTGAGACCTGTATTCGAGTTGACGGCCAGCGATTGAGCCGAGTACGGTGAGACCTGTATTCGAGCTGACGGCCAGCAATTGAGCCGCATACGGTGAGATCTGTATCCGTGCTGACGGGTGACGAGCCCTTTGTGATGCCTTCGCGATGCCTCTCAAACCATAATATCGTATGAGATTATCTAGGAGTGACGACCCTAGAATGGATCATGTTTGGGAATGATACAAGGGAGGTACCTTAGTTTCTCAATCCTGCTGTTTGAAATGGACTAATAACTACTCGGTAATCATGCTCATCATTGCACTGCATGTGCCTGGTAGATGTGGAGCACTGAGGGATGAGCGCATATCGCGAACGTAAGATGGTATCGCATGAGGGTGGTTTGGTAAGGGCAAACATCATGTCATTTCATACTTGCATTAAATAAGAGTAGTTAGAATTGTTTGATTGTACTGCTTTATCATTACTGCTTGACTGAATTGATAACATGTTAACCTATGCTTTATTGTTCCACTGAGTTGGCCACTCATTCCCACGTTACGGGACGGTGTTTTAAAACACCCACCAGACCCTGTATCAGATGCAGGTATCACTGGAGCACAGGAGACTGAGCCCAACTTCTATGATGATCGGAGTTCTCTACATGCGGTTATTGGGCTTCGGCTTCGCATAGGCTATCCAAAGGCTACTGGGGCTACTGGGTTGATAATTTCAGTTGTACTATTTTGACATTTTGATTCAGAACCAACATGTATATATATATATATGGTGACTCAGTTAGTGTTTATACTCTGGAGATTGAGAATGTTTTGTTTATATATATATATATATATATATATATATATATATATATATATATATATATATATCTATATACACCTTTCTTAATTACGTTTTATACATGGATCTGGAGTATGAATTACTGTTTTGGTAGAATCTCACTCATGTTTATTGTACTAACACAGACAACATTTAATCATCATTATCTATGTTGCATAAGTGATGTTCTAAAACTTGAGAGTTGAGTTACTACTTGACCCTCGATTTTTCGGGATGTTACATGTCCTTAGTTACTGGGAAAGAAGAGAGTGCTTTTGCATGTCTAACCTTAGATCATATACCTAAAGCTCTTTCTCTCGTGGAAGTTCATTGTCCAATCCACCCTCATCATTGACATTCAATAGAGTGGATTGGGGAATGAACTTCCGCATTCAAGGATCCTCCAGCTACCATCTTAATGGCAAATCATTGAGCTGGGATGCCTTGAATGCATGAATGATTGGAATCGCTCTATTTCCCTTATAGGAAAACCTTCAATAGAGTAGGATTCAATTACAACCTTGACCCAACCTATCATCATGCATTGGTACATCTTCTGAGTTGCGGTTCAAGGAAGCAGAAGATTCTTCGTCAGCAAAGGAAGAAGATCTGCTTATCAGTAAGTCAATAAAGTCCTGAGGACCCTTGTGATCATTCCTTTGTAGGATTAGGTGTAAGGTGTTTCTCACCCCTTGCAAGTCCTCTAGGAGGCCTCCGGCGGGAGTGTACGTGATGGGTTAGTTGTGTTGACCCTTGCTCTGTGGAGAGCATAAACAGTTAGGTTCATAATGTGCCTAAAATTGGGTGCTATATGTTGACCCTTGCTCGTGGGAGCATAAACTGTCAGCCTAGGTGTAGGTTGTACTAGTTAGAGGTGAACTTGATTTAAAACCTCGGGTTTGAGCTGAACCATATGAAACCTCCTTAGTGAAATCTAGTATACTCAAGGGTTGAGTGTGGTTGCCAGGAGTGGAGTAGACAAGTAGTCGAACCACTATAAAAATGATTATGTTTGAGATTGCTATTGTCTTCCATTACTTATGTGATTTCCTTAAGTATTTTCATATTTGATTATTTGAGATCACATCTCACACACACAGTCATATCCATCATAAACTAATCTGCACATTGCTCATTTCTCTAATAGTTTGTGATTGGATCCTCTACCGAGCTTAGAAGCCAGTAGAGTTACTTTTGAGTAATCTTAATGTATTCTTGCTATTAGGATTAGAGTAATAGGATTTTAAATTGTTATAAAATTTTATAAAAGTCCTATTCACCCCCCTTTAGGACATATGGCATATTCCTACTTCAACTAAAGCGGTCATTACTATAATTTCAGTTGATAACTAAGTTTTCAGTACATTGATATTAGACATGTTATGACTGGCAATTAACATATTATCAACATACAATACTAGGATAATAAACGTGCCTTCACTCAATGTCTTGTAATAGACGTAATGATACTATTCACTTCTAGTAAAATTTTGACTATCATGAAAGAATCAAAATTTTTTTTATACCATTGTCTAGACGACTGTTTCAAGCTGTACCATGATCTCTTTAACCTGCAAACAATGTTCTCTACCCCTTTAACTTCATAGCCTTCTAGTTGCTTTATGTATATCTGCTCTTCCAATTCCTTATGTAGGAATGCAATCTTCACGTCCATCTGTTTCAGCTCGAGATCGTATTAAACAACCAGTGCCAACACGAATATGATAAATACTTGTTTTACAACCGGTGTGAATATCTTTGTGAAGTTGATTCATTCTCTCTGAGTGTAACCATTCGCTACCAACCTTACCTTGTATTTATCATGTTTCTTCTTGAATATCCACTTGCAGCTGATCACTTTTCGACCCATTGGAAGCTCCACCAGCTCCCGTGCCTCATTCTTGTGCAAAGAGTTCATCTCATCGTCCATTGCGGCCTTTCACTTTTTAACATCAGGCTCATAATGAGCCTCATGTAGAGTAGATGGATCCCTTTCACTATAATGAGGGTATATGAGCTATTAGAGTCATCTCTGTATCTTACCGATAACTTGCGATTTCGCCGTGGATTTCTTATAGGTGGTTGCTCCACCTCCCCATGTACCTCTTTTTGTGTATATATCTCAGCCTGAGTGTTATCTGTGTCAATTTGAACATCCACGGCTAACCTTTTCGATTCGTTTTTATTCCCCCTCATCATTCTTGCAAAATACAAAGCCTTCGTCGAATTTAACATCCCTACTAATAATGAATTTACATGTGACTCGGTTATACATCCTGTATCCCTTCACACCACTACCATATCCAACGAAGATATACTTTTTAGTCATTTGGTCTATCTTATCTCTCTCAACTGACGGTACATGAGAGTAAACCTCACAACTAAATATACACAATCTTGAGTAGTCTACTTTCTGACCACTCCATACTACCTTTGGAATCTTGCAATTAATCGCCATAAAAGGGGATCGATTCACTAAATAGCAAGTCATGTTAACGGCCTTAGTTCATAGGTCATTTCCTAATACAACATTACTAATCATGCATTAAACCCTCTCCAAGAGAGTCCGATTAATCCGCTCAGCCACACAATTTTTCTCAGGTGTGTTGCACACTATGTTGTGCCTAATGATCCCTTCATCCTTACAATATTGATTAAATTTACTAGAGGTAAATCCTCCACCATTATCAGTCCTTAAAACTTTTACATTTCGCCCTGTCTGTTTTTTCCACCATGGCCTTCCATTGTTTAAAATTATTGAAAACTTTGAATTTATGTTTCATGAAGTAAACACAAACTTTTCGTGAGTAGTCGTCAATGAATGTGACAAAACATGACAGCCCTCTAGTGGAACCGACGACCCTCATACATCAAAATGCACATAATTTAGTACTCCCCGATATATTTTCTAGATTGTTTACCATATATATAATGCTCGTATATATTTAAATCAAAGCTTTTAAAACTTCGAATTAAGCATAAATCAGAAAGTACCTTCATATCCCGCTCGCTCATGTGGCTCAGACATGTATGCCACATACGTGCAGATGTGAAATCCGCTACCGCAACTGCAGATCTGAAAAGGCCGAGCTATATGTCATAGAGGGAGGGGGGGGGGGTGAATAGGACTATGCCAAATTAAAATGTTAACAGCGGAATTTAAACAATTAAAGAAAAGATAACACTTTAAACAAACCACAATATGGAAATGTAAAGCAACCTCAAATTCTAGTATTGAGAGGTTAATACAAATGTTGTTCTAAGGACAACCTTACACCATAAAAACTAAGGGTTTATGGCAAGGACAACCTTACTAGAACGGTTTGTGTATCAAAAACTCAAACTGAAGAGAAATAAAAAGGAAATAGCTAGAAAGGAAATATAAGCTATTACAACATTCCCCACAAAGCTTAAAATGTAAAGGATTACAACATTCACATTCACACATACATCCCACAAACTTGAATGATAAAAGATATAGAAAATAAACCACACATTCACAATATACAAAGAATTATAGTGGTTCACCTGTGTGTACACCAACTGTTAAACAACAGGCACACAGCTACTCCACTCCTAATATCCTCACACAGTGGAAATTAACGTTCACTATGAAAATAGGTTTTTCCAGGTTCCCCTAAAACCCTCAAAATTGTGTCTTTCAAGTGGGCTTACACAATTCAAAAACCCCACACTCTGAGTTTTCTGGATCTCCTCAGATAACCAAAATAATGAGATTTTTCTGGCTTAATCTCAAAATAAACCAAAACAGAAGATTTACACAAATGTAAAATACCTGGATTTCTCCTTTTGTTGTAGCCTGGAAGAACCAAATCGGAGTAAAAGTTCGAATAGAAGTTCAACGCCAATACTCACTTATGAAATGGTTCTATATTCTAAATTGATTTTAAATTAAATCAAGTTGGGCTAGCTCTATTTGATTTTGATTCCAAGAAGTGGGAATTCTTCAATCCCTCTTTCAAATCAGATTAGAATGCAGAATACAAAATCAAATATACAAAGCTATTAAAGCAGAATATCAAATGAGTACAATATAGCTTAAAAAGAATACTAACTTATCTCTCAGAGTGATGACTTGATTATACTTGAATTGGATATCAAACTTTGAAATTCGTGCTTTATTTATAGATGAAGAAATTGCGTCCACGACTGGTCGTAAGGACACTACGCTGGTCGTAGGACCAACAACATTTTGAAATTTTGTGCACGATCGGATAAAACCATTCCACGACAGGTCGTAGGCCATGCACGACCGGTCGAGGGACCTCCATGACTGGTCGTGACCTATCCACAACTGGTCGTGTGGAACCAAGAATGGTTGCTGGACTTTGAGTCGAAGCTGCAAGACTGGTCATGAATGAGTTGTGTACTATTCACACCACCAGTCGAGCAGTCTCCAGGACTGGTTGTCGCTCAACCAAAAAATTTTAAAAATTTGCAACAACTTAGGACTGGTCATGGAATTTCTTGGACCGGTTGAGCCTGTACTAGGACTAGTTGAACAGAGTTCAGGACTAGTCTAGAACAGACTAAACACTTATAAAGTAATTTAATTTGAATTATGTATTCAAAATTACCTACCCTAAGGTCAATCTAAGGTCTTCCATACCTTGGACATGAAGTATGAACATTTAACCTTCTTTTCTTCAAATGATAGACGATCTTTAAAGTTCATGAAGCTTGAGATCTCGACACATAATGAAGCTTGAACTTGAGATCTTTTAAAGCTTGAATTTGTAGTACTTGAGTTATACATCACCTTGAGTCTTGAGTATGAACAGTTGACTTGTCTCTCTATATCACTTTAAAACTTAGAACTTTGAAGCTTAAAGGAGTGAACAATTTACTTGATCTTGCATTTCTTGAAGTAGATCTTATTCTTGACTTGAAGCATTGTCCTTGTACATGTGATGCATTGTCTTGAACATATATATCAATGTGCTACACAAGTCACATACTGTGGTTTTGGCACAACAAAATTTGACAATCAAAGGAGCAAAAAACCATAACACTTACAATCTCCCCCTTTGTCAAATTTGTGACAAAACACACCATTAGAAATAAGAGAAGCATTAGATGCTCAACAAAGAATCATGCACCGTATATACATAAGAGAGTATAATGCACCAGTTACAATAACCAGAACACATCATCATGAAATAGTCAAAGCACACTTCTTACTTACTCCCCCTAAGTAGAACACATAAAAAAACATGTTACTACCCACAATCCATATAACTAACCATATCCATATCCATATGCAAGTATAACAAAACATTCTCCCCCTTTTTATCACAATATGACAAAGGAAGCAACAAAGATATGGAAGAGAAAAAAGGGAGCAAATAAATCAAGATATGAAAGATATAAGCAAATAATGTTCATCCAACATAAATCATCATAAATCAAGTTCATATAAGTAACCAACATAAACCTAGTTCATCCAAAGTCAGTCTCACAAACTGAAAGTAAACAAGATATCATAAGAGTTATTACAGGCCAAATAAGAAAGTACTTAATCAGATCCAGAAGAGGGAGCAGGAATAGATGGATCAATTTGGTGTAAACCCTTGTTCATACGCCTCATATATTTGCACATATAAGCAAACTGAGTATCTTGGGTTACACATATCTGAGCCACCTGTTCCTCAAGAGAATGCAACCTCTCATTAAAATTAGAAGGCTGATAATTAGGGTCAGCCTCATAATCTGATTCAATCTCATTAAAAATATCATCCATGTTTATATCATCTGAAGGTAAATCGCCACCTTCTTCTTCATTCACTTCTTCAGCACCACCACCACCCACATTCACTTGTCCAGGAGCCAATCCCAATTTCATCTTGTTTATATTTGAGTTGTTGAAAATAAGGTAATGACTAGGAGCCTCTCCAACAGGCATAGCTACTAACATATGAGTGGATAACACAATCATAAGAAATGCAAAAGGAATATCACTGTGTCTAGGATGGATACAGAATTGAATGATAGAATGACATATCAAATAAGGAAGACAAACTTTAGTACCAGAGATGATGGAATGCAAAATCTGAACTATGAAAGATGTGAGATCGGTTTTGTTACTAGAGCGCGGATACAGATTTGAAATAAATATTCTGTGAAGAACCCTGTATCTGGGTAACAAATACTTGGAAGCAAGCGCATTCCCCTTATGAGTCCATTACGTATCTATATTACACAAAGTTCTAGTTAGCACACATTTTTCTGATTCCGACGGTTTGCCAACTAGAGTGTGAATAGGAATACCCTCATCATTAAAAGGTATGTCCATTAGATTAGAAATCAAATGACGGTCTATTTCAAATGGACTTTCTCTAGTTGTTATTATAAACGTTAAATTCTCAGTCAAAAATTTAAAAATACACGCAAACATAGCTTACACAATAGACTGGTATACTGGCCCACCCCAATATAGAATGTTAGCCCATCCTACAAATTGGAGAAGTGGAAGGAGTTCAAATGGAGCAATATGATCAATATCCACAGGTCGTTCAACAATAACATTGCGCAATCGTAAATCCCGCACATAGGAGGGATCATCTTCGGGTGATCGAAGGTGGCGCCTTGTTAAAGGTGTTAATCTAGATGAGGAAGCACCACAGGAAGTTTTTCTTTTACCTCTAGCATCCATTTATAACAAAGAAATGAAGGAATCAAGAAGTTGTAAAAGATGTAGAGTGAATTTCTTCAAAAGCAGATTTTGGAAAAGAAAACTCATAAAATCTTAAAGGAAATATGAAATAAATCACTCCAAGTAAGAAAATGAAGTGATAAATACTTAAATCTACAAGAAAAACTGAAATAATGCACTAACCTTGAAGAATAAAAAAGGTGGGTACGACCGGTTGAGCTTAGACTCGTTGGAGAGGAAAAGCAAATGAGGAAGAAAAGTGATTTTTCCCCAAATTAAAAGCACCAGCGCGCTACACGACTGGTCGAGTACGTCCTCGACTCCTCGACTGGTCGTGCACAGTTAAAAATATGCATTTTCCACATAATTTTGAAATTTAAAATTATAATTTAACAATTATATACACTATGATACATACAAGCATGAATAATCAATTCAAATTGTATATACCAGGATTAAATTTCAATTTATTAAACCTGCTTTTTGTTGAGCGGTTTAGTAAAAATGCCAGCAAGTTGAGTCTCAGTCGGAATGTATTCCAATGAAATTGTCTTCTCTTCAACTAATTCACGAATATAGTGATATCTAATGTTAATGTGCTTGGTTCGCGAATGTTAGATTAGATTTTTAGAAATTTAATTACACTGAAATTATCACAATATAAAACCATTGAATCATGTGCAATTCCGTAATCGCTTAACATTCTTTTCATCCATACAAGCTGAGTACATGCATTTCTAGCTGCGATATATTCAACCTCAGCAGTTGAGAGCGATACAGAACTTTGTTTCTTACTAAATCATGAAACTAAACAGTTTCCAATATAGAAACAACCATCACTGGTTGATTTCCTATCATCGATTTTACCAGCCCAATCAGCATCAGTGTAACTAGCCAATTGAACACTAGTATCGTGTGGAAATCAAAGACCCAAATTAGCTGAACTTGCGACATACCACATAATCCACTTAACAACAGTTAAATGTGACTCTTTAGGGTCAGATTGATATCTAGCGCAAATTTTAACGCTAAAAGCAATATCAGGTCGACTTGTAGTTAAATAAAGTAAGCTGCAAATCATACTACAATATAATTTAGGATCTATACTTTTACTTGTAGAGTCCTTTGAGAGTCTTAATGTAGTACTCATAAGAGTATCAAAATTTTTTCCATTCTCAAATCTGAACTTTTTCACTAAGTTCAGAACATATTTGGTTTGAGAAAGAAAGTTACCATCAAGTTGTTATTTAACTTACAACCCTAAGAAATAATTCAATTCCCTAACCATGCTAATTTTGAACTTAGATTTCATAAGATCTGCAAACTCAACAGTCAAGTTAGTACAGGTCGATCCATAAATAATATCATCAACATAGGTCTACACTATTAAGATATGATCGTTATGTTTCTTAACAAAAAGAGTCTTATCAACACTTCCCATTTGAAAATTATGACTTAGTAGAAACTTAGTCAATTTTTCGTACCATGCCCTGAGAGCTTGTTTCAAACCGTAGAGAGCCTTTTTTAAGCGATAGACATGATCAGCATTTTTAAGGTCTTCAACACCCGTTGGTTGTTCAACATACACTTCTTCATACAGATCGCCATTTAAGAAAGCACTCTTTACATCCATTTGATATATTTTGAACTTTCTAAAGCAAGCAATAGATATAAATAGTCTGATTGATTCAAGACGAGCTACTGGGGGCAAAGGTTTCATCATAATCAATGCCTTTAATTTGAGTGTACCCTTGTACAACCAGTCTAGCCTTGTTTCAAATTATATTACCAAGTTCATCAGACTTATTTTTAAAAATCCACTTTGTTCCAATAATATGTTTATCTTTAGGTCTAGGAACAAGATACCAAACATCATTTCTAACAAATTGATTAAGCTCTTCTTGCATCACTACTATTCAGTTTTCGTCAGTAAAAGCTTCTTTTACGTTAGTCGGTTCTATTTGAGATGTAAAGCACACGTAATTACATATATCCTCTAGTTGTTTACGAGTGCGCACACCAATGAGAGGGTTTCCAAGAATCTGAGTGGTTGGATGATCTTTAACAGTCTCAGTTCAGAGTTATTTTGACTTGATGAAGTATCTGGTTTGTCAATTAGAAGAGCTTCATCATTATCTGAACTTGAGGCAGGTGGATTCAAGTGATCGTCAATGACCACATTGATTGACTCTTGAATGACACCGGTCCTCTTATTCAGTACTCGACACGCTTGACTGTTTAAAGCATATCCTAAAAAGATCCCTTCATCACTTTTGGTGTCAAACTTATAGGATTTTCATGGTTACGTAAAATATAACACTTATTGCCAAAAACTCCAAAGTATTTGACAGTAGGCTTCTTATCAAACCACATTTCATAAGCCGTTTTATTATTTGACTTGTATAAACCCGGTTGATTATATAGTAGGCAGTATTTACAGCTTCGGCCCAAAGATTTTTAGGAAGCTTCATACTATTTGACATTACATTTGCCATTTCTTGAGGCACTCTATTTTTTCTTTTAACAATTCCACTTTGCTGTGGTGCTTTGGGCATAGAGAATTTATGTGATATTCCCTGGTCACAATAGAATTTCTCAAAACTACTATTCTCAAATTCTAATCCATGATCACTACGGATCTTACAGACTTGAGAACTTTTTTCCATTTGGATCCATTTGAGAACTCTTTCTACTTCATCAAGGGTTTCTGATTTGTCCCTTAAGAAGGCTACCCAAGTGAATCTGGTAAAATCATCCACGATTACCAGTATGTATTTTTTGCCACCTTGACTCTCCGTCTTGGTTGGTCCTATAAGATCCATGTGGAGAAGTTTGAGCAGTTAGATGTGGCATTGGAGTCCACCTTTTTGTGAGCACTCCTAGTTTGTTTGTCAATCTGGCATTCACCACATATTTTATCTACTTTCTGTAATTTAGGTAGACCTCTTATCTGTTCTCTTTTGCTCAATCTATATAGATTGTGGTAGTGTACATGTCCAAGGTGTTTATGTCATAACTCAGTCTCATCAGTATGGACCATGTAACACGATTGATTAGATAAGCTAGAATCACTTATAATATAGCATTTTTCAGAAGTTCTGCGATCAGTTAATATTACAAAACCTTTTTGGTTTAAAATTTCACAACCTTGATTAGTAAATTTTACGTTATGATTTTTATCGCATATTTGAGAAATGCTTAACAAGTTATGTTTTAAGCCTTCTACATATAAAACATTCTCAAATAAAGGGAGGTTAGAAAGTTGAACCGTACCTTGGCCAATAATCCTACAGTTGCTACCATCACCAAATGCGACTGAACCATCAGTCATGTCTTTAAGATTGGTGAACAGACCTTTGTCACCAATCATGTGTCTGGAGCATCCACTGTCTAGGTACCACTTCAAATGGCTTGAAGCTTTGAAAGCGGTGTGGGCAACCAAGCTAGTAACCTTAGGAACCCATTTCATAACTGTTTTGGATTTAGGAGTATAGTTGGTCTTCTTGTATTTGTAATTGTTGTAAGAATGACCTACTGAGTTAGATTTTAAGAGCTCCTTAAGTAAATCAACTATCTTCTCAGCTAAAGGGTTTTGGTTCTGATTTTTATAGTTGACATGTTTACTTTTAGGTTTAAAAGATTGAAAAGATTTATATTTTTAGAAAAGTTTTGATTTAAACTATTCCTTTTTGAGTTTGAAGACTCTCCTTTCACAAACTTAGGAGGAGTATTCTTCTGTTTAGGAGGAACATTTTTGTTGTAACCCATACTGGATTGATCCCCACATTTTCGGGATCCGAAATTTTTTTTTCTAATTTAGGATCACCTTGGGCATACCTCCAAGTATCTTTCAAACTCAAAAGTGAAGAGACTTTAAGTTTTAGTTTTTCATTTTCAGATTTAAGATTTTTAATAAGGTAGGTTTTGAAATCTAAGTCGCATTTAGTCTTTTCAAAATAATTTGAAATGTGGGATTTTTCTAAAACAAGAGCATCAAAATGTTCTTTAAGTTTTAAAAACTTTTCTTTTTGAAGTTTTAGTTTAACAACAATTTTATAACTTTCCTTATAAAGGGCATTATAAACATCTTTAAGATCTTCTTCATTTTCATGATCACTATTCAGATTTTCTTCACTAGTTGAATCATCATGATCTGAAAAAGTGAACTTGGCTAGAGTCATAAGGACTTTGACTTCATTACCTGACTCGGTTTCAGAATCTTCTGATTCAGAAGAGGCTTTAGAGCCAGAAGATTCATCCCAAGTAGCCAACATACCCTTCTTTTTGGGTTTGTCCTTTTTGGGACACTTATTTGCTAAATCCCCATATTCATGGTAGTTGTAACATTGACTATCCTTTTAAAGATTTCCAAGATTTGGATTTAGATCTTTTCTTATTATTAGATTTTTTAAAATCAACCCTCTTTTTATTTTTGAAAATTTTGTAAAACTTTTTGCTAAAAAGGCCATATCATCTTCAGAATTTTCTTGAGAAATACATTTAGAAGATTTAAGAGCGATAGATTTACCTTTAAGAGCTTTAAAAGTTAACTCATAAGTCTGTAAAGAGCCAACTAATTCTTCTACCCTCATATTATCCATATCACGAAGTTCCTGGATTGCGGTTACCTTAGAATTGAACCGTTCAGGAAGCGAGTGTAGTATCTTTGCATAGACTTTACTTTCTGAGATTTTATCACCAAGACCCCACATAGAGCTCATAATGTCATTTAATCTTGTATATAAGTCCATGAATATTTCATTTTCTTTCATATGTATTTCCTCAAATTTGGTTGTGAGGATTTGGACTTTAGATTTCTTGACAATTGATGTTCCCTCGTGTGTCATTTCTAAAATATCCCAAGCTTGCTTTACAGAATCACAGGATATAATTCTTTTGAATTCATCCAGTGATAGTGCGCAAGTGATTGCATTTAGTGCTTTTGTATTGACACTACTCTCAGTTTTCTGAAGTGTGGTCCAAGAAAAATAAGGTGTTACTTTCATAGATTTAGATCCATCGATACCAGTTACTTCAGTGGTATGAGGGGTCCATTTAGTCACTATGGCTAGCCACACACTTTCATCCATGGATTTTAAGAAAATCCTCATTCTAGCTTTCCTATAGGTGTAATTGGTGCCATCAAATGGTGGACGTCTAGTGACTGAAAGACTATCAAAATTTGACATCTTATAAATAGTACTTCAAATCGATTATCTCAGGAAATAAATCCAAATATAATAAAATAACGAGCTATTAGGCTCTAATACCACTTGAAAAGGCCGAGCTATATGTCCTAGAGGGAGGGGGGGGGGGTGAATAGGACTATGCCAAATTAAAATGCTAACAGTGAAATTTAAACAATTAAAGAAAAGATAACACTTTAAACAAACCACAATACGGAAATGTAAAATAACTTCAAATTCTAGTATTGAGAGGTTGATACAAATGTTGTTCTAAGGACAACCTTACACCATAAAAAATAAGGGTTTATGGCAAGGACAACCTTACTAGAACGGTTTGTGTATCAAAAACTCAAACTTAAGAAAAATAAAAAAGGAAATAGCTAGAAAGGAAATATAAGCTATTACAACATTCCTCACAAAGCTTGAAATGTAAAGGATTACAACATTCACATTCACACATACATCCTACAAACTTGAATGATAAAAGATATAGAAAATAAACCACACATCCACAATATACAAAGAATTATAGTGGTTTGCCTGTGTGTACACCAACTGTTAAACAACAGCCACACAGCTACTCCATTCCTAATATCCTCACACAGTGGATATTAGCATTCACTATGAAAATAGGTTTTTCCAGGTTCACCTAAAACCCTTACAATTACGTCTTTCAAGTGGGCTTACACAATTTTAAAACCCCACACTCTGAGTTTTCTGGATCTCCTCAGATAACCAAAATAATGAGATTTTTCTAGCTTAATCTCAAAATAAACCAAAATAGAAGATTTACACAAATGTAAAATACTTGGATTTCTCCTTTTATTGCAGACTGGAAGAACCAAATCGGAGTAGAAGTTTAATGTCCAATATTCACTTATGAAATGGTTCTAGATTCTAAATTAATTTTAAATTAAATCAAGTTAGGCTAGCTCTATTTGATTTTGATTCCAAGAAGTGGGAATTCTTTAATCCGTCTTTCAAATCAGATTGGGATGTAGAATACAAAATCAAATATACAAAGCTATTAAAACAAAATATCAAATGAGCACAATATAGCTTAAAAAGAATACTAACTTATCTCTCAGAGTGATGACTTGATTATACTTGAATTAGATATCAAACTCTGAAATTCGTGCTCTATTTATAGATGAAGAAATTGCATCCACGATTGGTCGTAAGGACACTACGACTGGTTGTAGGACCAACAACATTTTGAAATTTTGAGCGCGATTGGATAAAACCGTTCCACGACAGGTCGTAGGCCATGCACGACCGGTCGAGAGACCTCCACGACTGGTCGTGAGCTGTCCACGACTAGTTGTGTGGAACCAGGAATGGTTGTTGAACTTTGAGACGAAGCTGCAGGACTGGTCGTGAACGAGTCATACACTGTTCACACAACCGGTCGAGTAGTCTCCGGGACTGGTCATAGATCAACTAAAAAATTCTGGAAACTTGCAACAACTTATGACTGGTCGTGGAATTTCTTGGACTGGTCGAACTAGTGCTAGAACTAGTCGAACAGAGTCCAGTACTTATCGTAGAATAGACCAAACACTTATAAATTAATTTAATCTGAATTATGTATTCAAAATGACCTATCCTAAGGTCAATTTAAGGTCTTCCACATGAAGTATGAACATTGAACCTTCTTTTCTTCAAATGACAGATGGTCTTTGAAGTTCATGAAGCTTAAGATCTCGACACATAATGGAGCTTGAACTTGAGATCTTTTAAAGCTTGAATTTATAGTACTTGAGTTATACATCACCTTGAGTCTTGAGTATGAACAGTTGACTTGTCTCTCAATATCGCTTTAAAACTTAGAACTTTGAAGCTTAAAGGAGTGAACAATGTACTTGATCTTGCATTTCTTAAAGTTGATCTTGTTCTTGACTTGAAGCATTGTCCTTGTACATGTGATGCATTGTCTTGAACATATATATCAATGTGCTACACAAGTCACATACTGTGGTTTTGGCACAACAAAATTTGACAATTAAAGGAGAAAATAACCATAGCACTTACAACATCCACCTATTGAAGTGCTTCCGATCAATCTGTAAAGATTACCATACCTCTGTGCTCTCATAACTACAGGCGCCCCTTTAGAAACCTTAAGGATGTTAGTGCACTCATTTTTACACCCTGGTTTGTCAATCATCTGAGCCGTTGTGTCATGCAGTCGGTTGAGCCTTTGAAAAGTAAAGACCAAAGACACAAGCGGAGAACAAGCATCAAGGAGCATATATAGGTAAAAGATTTGCCTTGGTGACCCTAACCCTTAACCTAAAACAACCATATAACCTCTGGATGATTTGGACCTAATAGGTTAACCCACTTTGATCATCCCCTAAGCCATAAGAACCTATCTCCTATCATTTTTGGCTTTAAAGGTTTGAGTTGTTAAGATAAACAATTGAAATCAACAACCTTCGTTTCGACCAAATATGGTTTCGGTCTGATCAAATCAAGCCATTGTAGGACAAAACAAAATAGGAAAATTTGGCCGTTGTTCAGTTGGACTCAGTCTGACTGAATGACAACTTCGGTCCAACTAAATCTTACTTTAGTGTGACTGAAATTGGCCAAAACAGTCCAGCAAACCTTGGCTCTAATTCGATCCGATCGAACCTAAATTCGGTCCGACCGAACTTCAATTCGGTCTGACCGAAAATGGCCAAAATTATCTAACAGCGTTTGGTCCTTATTCAGTCTGATCGAAGGCCCTCTCGGCAGAATCGAAATATAGCTATTAAAGATCCGTTGGTACTTTTTCCTTATAAAAATAAAATCCAGATCACTACGATAATCATGGACTTTGGCATTTTAGAGACTCTAGTGCATCCCAAGCAAAATCTATAGCTTATAACTTTTTCCCATTGAGATTCATGTCTTCTTCTTGGTGATTCCTTACTCAAACAAGCATTCCATGCTTCTATTCAGGAAGAACATGATCTCATGCCTTCTCCAAAGTATTGAGACTAATCTTATAGATATATCTACAGTCTCCATCATACTTTAGAGTGTCCATCGGTTAAATCCCCGAGGTAAAACAACTTCTCATTAATTATAGGAGATTCAACCCACTCCCATCACCTTGGTCATCTTGCAAACACATTAGATGTAAGGAGATTGATTGTGGAGCTGAAGCCTTGGTAAAGCAGCGACAACATGATCGGGGGAGCATAGGGGAGCTGAATGAAGCACATGAGAGAGGATGTAGCATCCCGATTTCCATGTACTTAATTATACGCACACCTATACATATACATCTACCTTACAAGGAATATAGTGAAATATTAAACATAATGGATCAGTGTAAATGGAACAAATAAATAAATTTCAGAGACAAAATTTTGTTTAAGGGGGGTAGATTGTAACAACTCGAACTTTTCAATACCCGGGTATTGAAAGTTCTCGAGTGTTACCATGAAATTTAACTTAATACGTACATGTGTATTATACCAATCTAGCTATCCCGACCTTACATCTATTCTCTAACATGAATCTGACCATTGAGATTAATCTTCATCCATAGATCAGGCCATCCGACCGTTGATTTTAAGACAAGATCATCACATGTTCAAGAAAATCCACTTGTGATAATCTATTTATAAAACTGATCATACATCCACCTACATATATGACTAGATTCCTAACCATCAAGTTTTTCTATTTTAAACATGTCATCTGACCATTCATTGTGTGGTTTGATATATGTACATTCTCTAATTAATTTGGTTAATAATTCTTTATTCATAATGATTTAGATATAACTTTTTGGGTAAGAATTACTTAGAAATGTGCCTATAACTATGTAGAACCATTAGATTTCCCAAAACTCTAATATCAGCAATAATAACAAAAATGCCATTTACCTAGACCCTTGAATTATAGATTACATGGTTCCCATGATCCGTTTGATATGAAAATTTATATAATGCCTATGTATTAGAAATTAACCATATACGTCGAATTTCAGTCCTTAGATCATTATAAAAGTAGCCCAATTGACAAATCAGCCCGTAACTGTTGATTTTGGTGTCCATCGAGTGAAGAAACATCGTGGGTAGTCGTAATGTGATATTTCCCTTGATATGAACGACATGGATTGCTCATAATATGGACCAAGTGTGAAATATGAAGACCTCACTTTGGTAGGCTTTTACTTAGCAGCCAAGTTATCCTTTTAGGGCTTATCAACTCTGTATAAACCTAGGTCTTCAGATCTAACCACTTCCTGCAATCCATCGCAATTCAAACTTGGACCACACTTTGGCCTCACATGACTATGATATTATACAAAATTTGGACCCCGATCAATGATCTTACACCGTTGAATGCTGAATCCAGTTCCTTCCTTTTGACGCAAAAAGTTACATATTAGATCTAGGCCTTTTCCACTATTAATAAACTACCAAAATTTGCCCAACTGTTTGCCTATGCTAACTACACACTTCTCCCAAACTTGGGCCCTGATCATTAAGTGTGGACCATTACTTAAGGTCAAGCCCGTTTTATCATCCGTTAGGAGGAATTCAAGATATGGGCACCTAAGCCTCAAATTAACTTCATAATTAGCCCCGTGGCCTAACACGACCTGCTTAAACAGATGAGTGGAATGGATCTCCCCAAAGACGATCATAGTGGACCCCAACTATTGTGTACAACTGAATCGGAAGACTTAAAAATGTTTACATGCTGAAATAGCCTAGGAGGAGTTTTCACGCTGGAAATCTTCCGATTTCAGATCCTCTAAGTGATCTGGGCCGTTCAATCCATGAAAGAGGGGATTCCGATCCTTTCTCACAAGAAAAGGAGTCAGGAAGGGTGAGATGAATACGACATCTCCATCGCTCTTCCCGAAAACGAGCTGTGTATGCGGAGCTTCTTTCACAAAAACCACCCATCAAAGCACATGGGACGTTGTAATTGAGGGACCCAGAAGCTCCCTGTGGCCCATCTGAACCCTCTACAAGTGACAATTTGAGGAAATCTCCCCTCATGTTAAATCTGTCATTAGAAGGCAGTTCTTTACCCCGTCAAACCACGATAAACATAGAGTCTGTTTAGCCACCATTTTCTAATCTTAATAGAACACAATGTGGCCCATGAACTCAACAGATGGCCTACGAAGTTAGGAGAAGGAGAACTAATAAAATGGCGAGGTATGGACGGTCGAACGTCCAACAAAAAATTTCTCCACCGTGTGCGTAAAAACATTGTATGCGTAGGAAGTTTAGGCATGCATTATAGCGCAAACCAAAACTCCCTCCATAAGCAGAACTCCTATCGAATTCCTATTTAAACCCTTCTCTCAAATCCGTTCAACAACAAAGAGAGAGAGAGAGAGAGAGAGAGAGAGAGAAAGAGAAAGAAAGAGGGAGCAGCTATCACTGACAAGGAGTTCGCTGCATGCCCAACCAGTGACCCACTAGATCATGAGAAGCATCTAGATCCTGTGTTTAGATTCCCCCACATGAAGCCAAGAAAAGTAGAGAGAGAAATGAATGAAGAAAAGAAAGGAAAGAAGAATAGAGAGGGAGAGAGAAACCGAGTCAAGCAGCAACTCACTGAGTTGCTAGGCAGAGTTTAAATATGGGGAGGGTCCTCTAACTAGTGGAGGTAAGCTCCCATAAACGTTGTGTCAATCCTAGATTTTTAAACAACCATATATAGGTTGTTTAAGGCCAAGTTGGATCAAGTTAACTCGACAATAAAATTCTGCTAAAGTTTGAATTGGTCGCCTAAAGTTAATTTCTCACCAAGGTAATCCTCTCATGTCCTAAGTTCATATCTAATATATTACCTTGTAAACTAAAATCCTAGCCGTTAACCTTACAAGATAGATGATGGAGAGATATAATCACCTGAATTGTTTAAAATCATGTTAGAATTCAACATACGGTGTATATACATAACTCTAAAGGGAGATACAACGTTAGAGGTGAGGTTTACTTTCCTTTAAGCTTACATTAATTTAAGTTGATTTGAATTATCATACCTTTTATTTGTTCTCATGATTTTCTCTCTGCAATTGTTAATTTACTACCAAATGTTATTTATCCTTTGAGATTTCGGTCTGAGGTTAATTAAGAGTGATCTTCATGATTTTACATGGGGTGATGGATACAGGCCTTGCCTTTGCCTTTACCAATTTTGTTGAGTTAGCCCTTGTTACTCTTTTATATATTGGGTTGGCCATTGCCACTCTCCTCTTTATTGAGTTGGCCATTGCCATTCTCCTTGTTATTGAGTTGGCCATTGCTACTCACCTATTTGTTGAGTTAGCCATTGCTACTCTCCTCTTTATGGGTTAGCTATTGCCACTCTCCTCGTTGTTGAGTTAGCCATTGCTACTCTCCTCTTTATTAGCCTTGTGATATTTATCTACGAGGCTTGGGCAAGTGTCTTGTTATTCCAAAACCCCCATAATTCGATTTATCCCTCTATCAGTGCAAGTGATGTATTAAGAGGTATCACAACTAGTGATTCAAATATCTTATCATGGACGTAATGCGCTCTGGGTAAAGACCCTCTTGTTTGACATGTAATTTCATTAGTTTTTGAGTAGTGGTGCACAAATTAATATAAATAATTTGTAATGTGTGTTACATCACTTTCAGGATTGGATGTTGCAAATAGTCGATCCATGAACAAATCGTGTCACGTAATTCGTCTGACTCATGTGTTGTGCTGCCTCGAGGTGTTCACATAAATCCACGGTACCATTGGCCATGCCGGTGAATACCCATAGTTATGGAATGCAGGTCGAGTCGGATTTTCTATGAATCGTATTCCACATTGTATTGATCACTATGTATAATAACCCGCACATACTTTGATAGGCATGCATCTCATGTAGGTTGTTTGTGCATACTGATACTCCTTGTAATAGTGGAATATAAGACGTATCAGAACCTTTAAAATACTTTATGAATCTCTTGAATTATTGTTAATCTTAAAGGATGACCATCACTATGAGTAGGGCATTGACCCTCTCCAACTGTACAGATGATGCAGGTGACGTATAGATTGAAGACCTAGAGGACTATCTCCCTGTGGAAAATTATACTGAAAGAATAATAAGATAGTTTTATGATTTAGTTTTATACTTCCACTGAGAACTCGATAAATGTAATAAGCTCCCATTGAGAGGGCATTTGATTATATACTGAATTATTTTACTCTGATGAAATAATCAATACAGTCGATTTTATTCTCATGAATGTATCTGGATGTGATCCAAATGAAAAAAAAAGTATGATTTTAAAAGCATCCAATTTATACATTACTAACACCCGATTTTCTCGAGCACGAGTATAAACTCTGGCCATGAAAATTCGGGATGTTACAGCGGAGATCAAGCAACCCAAGAGGCGAAACAAGTGGGACTCAATCAGATAAGTAAGTTGTCATTTTTAGAATCCATTGTTGTGCCTCTTCCTTGTGTAGGTTGGAGTACAAGAGTTTGTGTTCAAACTTACCTAGGTTCTTTTGTAGGACTTTGACCTATGTGGTCTAAATCCATGGTTCATGTATAGGACATAGGTTGTTGGTTAGCTAAAGGAAAAACCAACTCAAGTCCTTGTGTAAGCCTCCGGCAGGAGAATATGTGTCAGGTTCAGGATTTGGACCCTTGTCCTTGTGTAGGACATAAAGTGTAGGTTCTTGTGTAGGACCTTTGCTCTTGTGTAGGGCATAAATTGTTATGTCATTGTGTAGGACTTGTTGTCCTTGTGTAGGTCTCATTACCTTATGTAGGCATAAGGTTGCCTTGTGTAGGCTTCTAGTTATGTCATTGTGTAGGACTTGTTGACTTATGTAGGCATGTAAAGTTGCCTTATGTAGGCTCCTTAGTTGATTTTATGTAGGTTGTAAAGGTTTATGGTTAGCCTGATTTAAAACAATTGATAGTGAAATCTGGCATGCTCTAGGGTGGAGTGCGTCAGCCAAGTGTAAAGTAGGTACATAGCCGAACCACTATATATGATTATGTTTGGGATTGTCTTTGCGCATTTATTTAATTATGCTCATGTGCTTTGAATGCTTAATTATGATGCATGATTAGATAAATATCTAGGTTTAATTGTAATCACATCCCCCACACTTATATACACTATCTTTATAGGCTAGTTGCTTTACTTGCATACCTAACGTAGCCTATGTGATTGGACCCTCTATTGGCTTAGAAGCCTTAGAGTTAAATTGTCTTGCTTAGTTTAATTGCAAATTAGTTTAAAGTAGGCAATTAGGATTTCAAATTAGCATAAAATTTAAAAGGTCATATTCAACCCATCTAGGACACTTGGACATACATCCATACTTCAATAGAGGCATTCTAACCGTAATTTCAAAAGACACCATTAAAATCGGTGAACTTGCACCCAATCGCCTCTAGTGCACCGAGAGATACCAAAATTTTCTTCATGTCAAGAACGTGCTTCACCTCAGTCAAGTGTTGAGGGTCAAATATATCTCCCATTACTTGGTTTTATGAACATGATAATGCTTAATGTTCTATTTTAATCATGTTTTTGTTGCAAGGTGAATTTAAGAGCTTGGATTGAAAAGGATGTTAAAAGCATGGATTTAACGCTTACGAATCACCAAAGCCAAGGATGCATCTTATGAGACCAAGAATGAAGAATTCACATGCCAAAGATTCAAGAAAACCAAATAAGGAATGAAGAGCATTGAAGACTTGAAGTGAAGAAAAAGAACCCTAAAAAATCTGCATCATTCAACTAGTCTAAGCCCATCTTCAACCAGTCGAAGGCCCCTACTCCACTAGTTGAAGATTCCTCAACTCAAACTCCGGCGATAAAATCCTTTAAAATCCCGTTATCCTCAACTAGTCGAAGGAGACACTTGACCAGTTGAAGGTGATCCTTGATCAGGGTCGAATATTGCATATCAGACCCAATAATTACCTGATTTTACATACATGATAATGTTTAATGCTGGATTTTAATTATATTTTTATTACAGGACGAAATTAGGAGCGTTAATTGGAATTTGATGACAAAGGCATGGATTTGACGTTCTAAAATTACCAGAGCACGGGATGGACTCCAGAAAACCAATAGTGAAGATTTTACACGCCTGGGATCTGAGGAAAGCAAGCCAAAGAGGCCCGAAACTGGTGAAAACTGCATGATCACATGGTTCCCACCATCCAATTGACTCGAAACTTCACACATGTGATGGAGGACGTGAATTAACCGTACATATTAAATTTCAACTATTGATGATCTCGGGAAGTGCTCCAACTGACAAATCAGCCCACAAATCGTTGATTTCAGGCCCACCTGATAGCAGGATATACCTCAACTTTGGTCCCAACCCAGTAATTAGGGAGATAAAGAGGATGGACGGAGTAGATTTCTCGTAAAAATCACGGAATGCCATGTATACCAGGAATGTGCACACAGAACACGTACGCCGGCCGTGCACCGGACCACCCGGACGGTCAGCGCGGGCGCTGACCCGCGCTCGCCCGACTCCTCTTCTCAAATCGTCCAGCGGTAACGCCTTCCGACCGCTGGATCGAGCTGTGGGTCCCACCCTTCATCTAAAACAGTGATCCTGGACCGTCCATCCACTTCCCGGGCGCCGGTGCCCACGCCAGGTGGAAGTTTGGTCGCAAAAACGTGCACGCCGTGAATCGTCAGCAAACGCAGGATGGACGGCGGAACGAAAGATCAAGTGGGCCGCACTTATTTTACTCAAAACTGACCCTTCTTGAACGGTTTTTCGAGCTGAATCTAATGGACGGTGTGGATTTATTGAAGAAATGATGGAGTGGGCCCCACTAGAACGGACAGCGATCGCGTCCGTCCTCGTTTCCGTCTCGTAACCCCGCCGGCCGTTTTTGCGAAGGAAGTGGGCCCCACCCATCACCCTCGTACGGCCGATCCGAGCCGTCCATCGCGTTACTACAAAACCATGCGATAGTTCACTCCCATGCGTACACACGTGCATGATACTGAGAGGCCACAAAAGGGCTACCCGCGACGTTCAAATCCGATCTTTTTAGAGATTTCTTCGTGGGCCACGTTAATGGACCTTCAAAACCACCCATTTTTTACTGAAATTTCGTCCTGAATCTAATGGACGGGGTGGATTTTTTAGAAAACACCTCTGTGGGGCCCACCGATCACGGCTACGAAAAATTGCACTTCGAGTCCGTCTACGACTCTGCCACCGATTCCAGCCATCCAGCAGCTATAAAAGTGGAGTTTTGGACGTGGGAAAGGCATTCAGAACTAGGGAATTCGAGATCCAGAGCCAGGGAGCTAAGAAAGAGAAGAAAGAGAAGGAAGAAGAGAGAGAGATCGATTGGTTTGGTGTTTAATTTCTATGAATTTTATTTAATATTTTTTTTGGATTTTATGGGTCACTAATCTCTCAGCTAGGGCTGAGATGAAGCCCCTAATTTAATTAGCTCTTGTATTGGTTGATTTACTTTGAATATTAATTAATTTGTTTTTTTCTCTAAGTGGGCTTGATTGGTTTAAATTCTATACTTCTCCATCTATGAACTTGACCAAAGTATATAGATGGATGTTGTTTGGATGCTTATTACAGGTGCTTGGGTCTAATCAAGAACAGGTTTCCTATAGAGGAGGAAACAGGATGCTTTAATGAACTGTACATCCCTTATGCCTGACCAAGGATATGGGATATGTCATTCATGGCATTGCTTAAAGGAATTAGACAGTCTGTATGCCCGATTCAGGACACAGATTGTGCTTTCTCTGTATAAGTGGTATCAATCTAGATCAAGGTGAATCAACAGACAAAACAAGGGTTATGATAATTAGGGGTGGATTCGAAAGTCCTAGTGCTCTCTCTCTGATTGAATTTTTTTCCCTGTTCTTAATTGTTTTTTTCATAGAATTGTGCTTAGTAGTTCATTCCATTATTTGTTGGATTAGTTAAGGAGAGTCATAGATTTAAATTGTGACGACTTCGTGGGAACGATCTCATAATACGATCGTATCTACATCTGATTCGTATACTTGCGAGTTTAAAAATCATTTAAATCGTGTTGGTTTAAATAAAACATCAATCCTCGACCTGTCAAAGGTTGTCCTTGACCAGTCGAGGGTTACGCAGATGTTGCGCGGACTGTGTAAATTTGAGGCGATTTTCAAAATTTTTCAGGTCGCTGCGAAAGGAGGTGATGCACAACTATAAATAGGAGTGCCCAAGGCATCCCTAGGCATCTTCTAGGGTTTGAAGAGTAGAGCAAAAGCGTGGAGAAGCCGTCGCCAAGAGTTTTTCTTCTCTTTCCTTAGTTGTTTGTTTTTATGCTTTTCTTAAGAGATTTTAGTTTAATCATGTCTATGGTTGACTAAACCTCTTAGCTTGGGCTAAGAGGTGAAGCTTGTAGCATGACGGGATGTTTTCTATTGCTTTGATTCATGTTTAAGTTGAACTATCTTTGATTTTAGTTTGATATTTAAGAAATACTTTCAGTTTTTAATGGTTTGTAGTGACTCAAATTACAGTAGATTTGCGATAGCTTTGAGTATATTCTTTTCATGTACTGAGATTGTGAAATTAGGCAATCCTGTTATTCACCATCGTCCCATGGGCATGGTTAGGTGATGGAATCCTGCCTAATCTTCCCAATTCTCTTATGATTGGTTGTGGGATTGGTAAATCCTGTTGTTTGCCTTGTCTCTTGGGCGTGGTTTTGTGATGGAATCACTTCCATTTCTCACACCTTTCATCTATTGAGAATTAAGTCGAAGGAAGTTCAGATTTGGTTTTAATGAGATATCTTCTAATTGGATAAAATGAGACTCTGATTCCAGTTGTGTCCTTGAATTAAGCATAGATCTTCCTAATCTCTACAAGTGGATCCTTGGAAACCCTAGTTACCACCTTTGAATTTGTTAGTTTTAATCACTTTAATCACAATTACTCTATCAATTAATTCAAATTTAGATTCACATCTTCTTCTAGTTCTAGTTTTAATTACTTTCAGAATACACACGAGTTAGTCCTTGTGGATTCGACCTTGGTCTCACTGAGATTATTACTACATCGCGACCTACACTTGGGGTTATGAACAAGTTTTTGGCGCCGTTGCTGGGGACTAACGGGTGCATTTTTCTAAGATTAACTAGTTTTGGAATTAGTTTAAGATTAGGGTTTTTCTATTTTCTATTTTTAGGATTACGGTTTTCTGAATTATTTTAGAAACTAACTTAACTTTCTATTTCTAGGTTTAGAAGCTTTCCTTTTCTGTTTTTTTTTAGATCTACTTTCTAATTTTAGTTTAGAAACTTTCTAATTCTAGGATTGACCCTTTAAAAAAAAAAAAAGAAACTAACTCATCTTTCTATTTCTGTTTTTAGAAACTTTCTAATTTTAGAATTTCTGTTTTTAGAAACTAACTTGTTTTGTTTTGTTTTGCAGGATCTTAATTTAAGAACATCTAATTTGGTAACTTCTTTCTAATTCCCTCTTTCTTTCTATTTTTAGATTTCTATTTTCCTTCTTTCTTTTAGGTTTAGGTTGGAATCTGAAATTGAGGGCTGAGAGTGTTTCATGCCCAAGTGGGTTCGTGACAATACTCAACGTCTTTTGATTAAAGGAGGATTGGTTGGGGGGGTTATCTATCCATCATAGGATTAGACACCACTCGAGATCGAGTTAATTTAGGTTTTGGATGTCTATCAACTGATCAATCAACTGGGAAGACAACCTCAACCTAGGGTTGAGGAAGTCCGAGATGAGAATGAGGTGCATGAAGGACCCCGCCTCGTACTTTGTGAGACTATTTACAACCGGTGGGGTGAGTACACCCTCATGCATGGTTTTTCCAAAAAATAAAGGACACATGGATTCAAGTCAGGGGTGATCCAACTCCTTCCAAAATTTTATGGGCTTGAATATGAAAATCCGTACCTGCACTTGAAAGAGTTTGACAAGATTATATCCACTCTATGCTTTCCAAACACGTTTGATGACATGGTCAGGCTGAAACTCTTTCCTTTTTCTTTGAAAGAGAGAGCTAAGACGTGGTTGCATTCACTATGTCCTCGATCTATTGGTAGATGCGATGACATGACAAAGGAGTTCATAAAGAAAAATTTCCCATACCACAAGACGAACACCCTTAGAAAGTCAATCATGAACTTCGCCTAAAAGGAAGATGAAACAAAAAAAGTTAAGCTCTTAGTCCTAAGGGGGGGGGGGGGGGTGAATAGGACTATGCCAATTTAAAAATTAAAGAACTGAATGATTAAATAAATCAGACCTAATCAGAGATCTCAATTGTAATAGTATTGAGAAATTGATTCAAACCTTATTCAAAGGACAACCTTATACCAAAAACAGATGTTTTAAGTAGGACAACCTGATTTCTTGAACATAGTAAGGATCAAGATCGCAAACTAAAACAAGAGGAAAAGGGAAAGAAAACTATCTATTACAAGCATTCACCATGTGTACATGAAAAGATTACAACTATTTAACACATATATATCACATACATCATTCACCACAAAACACCAGGAGTTATAGTGGTTCGGTGTGTACACCAACTATTCTCAAACAACCACACCTAGTCCACTCCCAATAATCACAACCCATGTGATATTGACATTCACTAATAATCAAGGTTTTCTCAGGTTCACCTTAAAACCTATGCAGTTATATTTTCAAATGGGCTATCACAATCAAAACCCTACGCTGAGATTTTCTAGGTATCTCAATTAAAACCAATACAGAGATTTTTTGGATATCTCAAGAAATAAAAAATGAATAAAGAATACTTATCTTCTTCTGAAGACGCTCTTTGATGAGCCCATAGAACTACTTCACTTGATGTACAAATGTTTAATGTCTAATAACACAATCAAGGGTTCTAGGTTCTAAATTGATTTTAAATTAATTCAAACCTTGGGCTACTTGTTTGAAATCCTTAGATCTCATGAGGAAGAGTATGAACTCCCCTTAAAACATAAAATTCATAAAAGAGATCAAGGAATTATAAAAATAAAAAGCTATTAAAGGATTTAAAATTACCGTGTTATAGCTTGAAGATGATGGGGACTTTTCTCTCTCAAAGTGAAGGCTTTTTGTGGCTTTAATGAATGAATTCGGAGTGAGAAAAGACGTCTATTTATATGTTGAAAATAGGTTGCTTTGACTGGTCTAAGGTCTCCTTCGACTCGTATAAGATCCAATAAAATTTTTGATTTTCGACACGATCAGATATAACCATTCTTTGACTGGTCGAAGGGCCTGCTCGACTGGTTGAGGGAGTGCAAAATCAATTGCTAGAGTTCGAGTCGAGTTCCCTTTGACTAGTCGAGGGTGTGCCCATGAATGGTCGAGCACCCTGCTCGACTAGTCGAGGAACTACTAGAATGTTCGTTTTATGAGTTTGAATCTTGGACTGGTCGAAGTAATTCTTGGACTGGTCGAACAAAGCTTGGACTAGTCGAACTTAGCCTTGGACTAGTCAAACCAAAGTCTATCCAAAGTATAAAAACCTGTGTCTGTTTAGCATATGAAAGGTCCTAAGTCAAGGGTCTTTCTAGGGTCAATTATACCTGAAATTATTGGACCTTGAAGTTTCTACTAGAATCTTCAGTAGCATTCAGTGGATCTTTTACTTGAAGTAAACTTAAAGTTGTAGCTTGATCTTGAACTTGAAGTGAAGTAGAACTCAAACTTGAAGTAACCATCTTCATGTCTTACACTTTCCAACTTCATGTGTTGATCTTGAAGGTGAACTTTTCATCACATGAATGAGTCGCACTATAAGCTATTTTGTCCCATTAAAATTTGACAAATAAGGGTGCTTTATACAACATAGCACTTACAGAAACATTCTTCCAATGTTAGGAGTGGTTCAAGGATCTTGTCAGTTCATGCCCACAACACAGTTTTGGAACGTGGCGCATCATGAACTTTTTCTATGATGGACTAACATCTCCCATGTGCCAATTGGTGGAGACAATGTGTAATGGGGAAATCATGAATAAAAATGTCGATGATGTATGGGATTACTTTGATAAGCTTGCTGAAAACACATAATCATGGGACATCTCCCCAAAATCAAGCACCATGTCTAAGCCGACTCAATCCAAGGAGAGGGACGGAATGTATCTCCTGAGAGAGGATGATGATATCAATGCTAAAGTGGCTAATCTCACCAGAACACTTGAGGCCATGGAATTAAAGAAGGATAAGGCTAAGGAAATTGTTTGCGGTATTTGTACTTGCAACATTCACACAACTGAAAATTGTCCAACAATACCTGCCTTTCAAGAGGTACTAAATGAGAAATCCAATGCCGTGAATAATTACCAAAGACCTTTCAGTGGGCCCACCTCTAATACGTACAATCCCAATAGGAGAAATCATCCAAACTTCAGTTGGAGTAACGGACAAATTGCTACACCTCAAGGATTCCCTGACCAAATTCCACATCAAGGGAAACCTTAGGAGGATTCGGTTTTAAAGCATCTTCAAAATCAAGAGCTTTTCAATCAGGGTATGCTACAAGTCTTTTAAGACCTTACAAAGGCCATACAAGGACTTGAGACTAAAAGTGTGATTGGGAATAAGGGAAGCCTTCCAGCTCAACCTCTCCCCAATCCAAAACCGCAATATGAAGTTAGCGACCTGATCTCTTCAAATCAGATGGAGTAAGCTAAATCTATCACCACCCTTAAGAGTGGGAAGACTATTGATAAAACCATTCCGGTTATGGCTGAAAAGCCTAAGAACCCGGAAGAGGACAACAATGATAGATCTAGCCATGCCCCACAAGGTTAGAACCAGAACCTTGAGGCAAGCCAATTGCTCCATTTCCCCAATGGTTGGTTGCACCAAAACCTCTCTTTAACTCTCAAGACATTTTAGAGGTGCTGAAACAAGTGAAGGTCAACATCCCTCTATTGGATGCGGTTAAACAAATACATTCATATGCTAAATTTTTGAAAGACTTGTGTATGACCAAAAGACGGTAAAATATTCAAAAGAAAATCTTTTTAACTGAAAAAGTGAGTTCCATCCTAAAGCATGATGTGCCACAGAAATATAAAGATCCCGGTAGCTCAACTATCACTTGTGTAATCGGGAATTACCGCATTGAGCATGCACTTTTTAATTTAGGAGTAAGCGTAAATTTGATCACATACTCGGTCTACGAATAACTAGGTCTAGGTGAATTGAAACCCACTCGAATCACATTACAACTTGCCGATCACTTGGTTCGTGTACCAAGTGGGATAATCGAGAATGTGTTGGTCCAGGTTGAAAAATTCTATTACCCGGTAGATTTTATCATCTTAGATACTCAACCCATCGTGGACATGAGCACTCAAATTCTCGTCATCTTGGTCACCCATTCCTTGCCACTTTAAACGTAATAATTAATTGCAGGAATGGAGTCATGAGTATGTCTTTCTGGAATATGACATTTGAGTTGAATATCTTTTTTAACATAGGAAAACAGTTAGAGGATGAAAATGATTCCTACGATATTTACCTCATTGATTCTTTCATGGAAGATAGAGCACTTCTGACCATATCCTCTAACCCTCTAGAGACGTGCCTGGCCCACTCCCATGATTTTGATGATGACATGATTAGGGAGATGGGGACCATGTTGAATACCGTGTTGGTACTTGAAGTTAACCGGTGGAGGCCACAATTTGAAGAATTGCCTTATACTGATGTAGTGCCTCTACCGTCTAACCTCAAGGCACCGAAGCTTGACATAAAACCTTTACCCTATAATTTGAAATATGTCTATTTAGGTCAAGATGAGACATACCCGATGGTTATTTCTTTCTACCTCGAGCAAGAACAGGAGAGTATGCTCATCTCTACTCTCATTGAGCACAAGGGAGCCCTTGGATGGTCAATTGTGAACCTCAAGGAATTGACCTTTTGATTTGTACTCACCGCATTCATCTTGAGGATAATGTGAAGACCTCCCGACAACTACAACGTAGATTAAATCCAAACATGAAAGAAGTGGTTAAAGCCAAGGTTCTTAAGTTATTGGATGTGGGTATCATATACCCTATATCCAATAGCCAATGGGTGTGTCTAACTCAGGTGGTTCCCAAGAAGTCTAGAATTACCATCATAGCAAATGCCACTAATGAACTCGTGCTAACTAGGATGACTACTAGTTGGAGAATGTGCATTGGCTATAGGAAATTGAATACCGTCACGAGGAAGGACCACTTTCTTTTACCCTTTATCGATTAAATTTGGGAAAGGCTAGCTGGTCACTCTTAATATTGCTTCCTCGACGGTTATTCGGGCTACAATCAAATCGAGATAGCCCTTGAAGATTAGAAAAAGACCACATTTACATGTCCTTATGACACCTTTGCTTACTAAAGGATACCATTCGGGCTATGTAATGCCCTCACCACTTTTCAGCAATGCATGTTGAGTATTTTTCTAACATGACAGGGCAATATTTAGAGGTCTTCATGGACTACTTCTCGGTCTTTGGTCCATCCTTCAATGAATGTTTGAAATTTTGAAAATTGTGTTGAAGCGATGCGAGGAAAAGAACTTGGTACTGAATTGGAAAAAGTGTCACTTCATGGTTCATAAGGGAATTGTCCTTGGACACATTATCTCGTCGAAGGGAATTGAGGTAGATAAGGCTAAAATTGATCTTATCTCTAACCTACCTCCACCCATGAACATACGAGACGTGCGATCCTTCCTAGGACACACTGGGTTTTACAGAAGATTTATAAAGGACTTTAATCACCTCTCTCATCGTCTATGTAATCTACTTCGAAAGAATGCACCATATGAGTAGACTAAGCAATGCCAGGAAGCTTTTACTAAGCTCAAGGGCATGTTAACCACTGCACCTATCATACAGCCACCCAACTAGAGCCTTCCTTTTGAATTTATGTGTGATGCGTCTAACTATGCTCTTGGGGCCGTTTTAGGCTAAAGAAAAGAAAAGAAGCCATATGTTATTCATTATGCAAGTAGAACTCTAAATCCTATCCAAGTGAATTACTCTATTACGGAAAAGGAAATCTTAGCTATAGTGTTCGCTTTGGACAAATTTAGGTCCTACTTGATCGGATCCAAGATCATCATTTACATAGATCATGCGACACTCAAGTATCTTCTTTCTAAGAATGATGTTAAGCCCCGCCTGATAAGATGAATCCTTTTACTCTAAGAATTTGATTTGAAAATAAAAGATAAAAATAGAGTAGAGAACGTAATAGCTGACCATCTTTCCTGCCTTGATCTCTCTGATTCCCTTGAGATGACACATATAAATGACATGTTCCCTGATGAACAATTGTTCAAAATCTCCCATTCACCTTAGTTTGGTGACATTGCTAATTATCTTATCATAGGTTTCACGCTGACACATTGGACTGTGTAAGATAAGAAAAAATTCTTTACCGAGGTTCATAAGTTCTTTTAGGATGATCCGTATTTGTTTAAATATTACCTAGACCAAATCTTAAGGAGATGTGTGCCAGACAATGAACACCAAAGTGTCATCTCTTTCTGTCACTCTCAAGCTTGTGGTGGTCACTTTTCTGCTAAAAAAACCACGACAAAGATTCTGTAGTATGGCTTTTACTAGCTCACTATGTTCAGGGACACTCATGAGTTTTGCAAAGCTTGTGAGTGTTGTCAGAAGTTGGGAGCATTGTCCCGTCGAAATATGATGCCTCTGAACCCCATTCTGATCATTGAAGCATTTGATTATTGAGGCATCGATTTCATGGGACCATTCCCCCAATCCTTTGGAAATTTATACAGTCTGCTAGTAGTAGATTATGTCACTAAATGGATCGAAGCGAATATTCTGTGCCGGAACAATGAACATCAAATGGTCATTAAGTTTTTAAAAGAGAACATCCTTTCCTGGTTCGGAACGCCTCGAGCTATCATTAGTGATGGTGGCTCACATTTTTGTAATATGCCATTTGCAAACTTAATGAAGAAATATGGCATCTCTCACAAAGTAAGCACTCCATATCACCCATGAACAAGTGGGCAAGCTAGATTTCCAATAGGAAAATTAAACACATTTAAAAAAAAGACGGTTAAAACTGACCGAAAGGATTGGTCAATCCGATTGGCCGATGTTTTATGAGCCTACCATACCGCATTTAAGACCTCTATTGGAATGTCTCCTTTCAAACTTTTCTATAGGAAGGCTTGCCACTTGCCTGTGGAGTTGGAACATAGAGCCTACTGGGCAATCAAAAATTTGAATTTCAATCTAGACAACAATGGCTTGCTACGTAAACTACAATTGAATGAACTTGAGGAGATTCAGAATGATGTATACGAGAACTCGAGAATTTATAAGGACACGATGAAGGTGTTCCATGACAGGAACATTCTTTGAAAATCATTCCTAGTTGGTTAAAAAGTCTTTTTATACAATTCTCGGTTATATCTTTTTTCAGGTAAATTCCGCTCTTGTTGGACCGGTCCTTTCACTATTACTAATGTTTATCATCATGGGGCTGTCGAGATAAAGAATTTGAACAATGGTAATGCTTTTAAAGTAAATGGACATCAGTTGAAGCTATTTGTTGAGAAATTTGATTCAGAGGACATGTCCATACCTCTAATTGATCCTGTTTACCAGGATTGACCTCCTAGTCTGACGGAGGTATAGTTAGGTTTATTGCTTTCATAGAATTTAGGACTAGGATAGTTTGCTTTAGCCATTTTAGAATAGTTTGCTTTTCGGTTGTTTAATTCTTGTGCTAACTCACCTTCACGCTGAGATCCTTTGGAAAAAGCCTCAAAATTCTTACATCAGGCACTATCTTTCCATCATGTCACCTTCAATTACGTTGTCTCTTTTGCGAATCATGCTTATTTCTTTTAAATTGAGGACAATGTAGAATTTAGGTTGGGGATGGGGTATTAGGTAAACTAATCAGTGTTTTCTCAATTTTGAGCAAATTTTTTGAAAATTTTCAATGTTTTAAGTTGAAATCTTTTTGGGAAGTGATGAATTGTGTATTTAAGAATGCTTTGAGTATGATAAGATAGAGATTGAATTTTGAATTACTGAAGTCTAGTCATCTAAGTAATTTACACCTAAGTACTTGCGCTCAATTGATTAAGAGGAAGTTTGAATATCATGTTAAATCACAAAACGCATTCAATTTGTCTTCTGTAAGTTATACTAGAAGTTATGATTGTTAGTATGTGAATCATTGATAGATGGCGAGAATCAAGTCTGGAGAACTTTATCCACCTTAAAAGAAGAAAAGAACCAGTAAAAAAATAGGAGATTGATAGAAAAGTCCTGAAAATGAATGAAAAGAATGAAAAATATGGAAAAGAATGCAAAAAAAAAAAAAAGAATGAATAAAAACTGATCGTCGATATAAAATTAAAAACTGGAGAAAGAAGGAAAATGGGATAAGTTTAGAATTAGTACCTGAATTTTCAACCAATCTTGAAGTGATGAACATGGCTAACATTATGAAAAGATAGTATTTGATGAGAAGTAAGTTGATTTCCACTGAGCACATTGAAAAACTTGATACGTGAACTATGCTTTAACTTGATGGATAAAGAACTTATTTAATTGATTACTTATGTGATTCGGTTCCAGGTTTTCAAAATCACACTTTCTCATCTTAAGTCTACTCATTCATACTTGATTACACAAAAGATTGTTTTCTGAAAAAGGTTTGAAAATTGGGCATTAAATTTCATTTTTTTGCATACTTTGCTCGGGACTAGCAAAATGCTGGTTGGGGATTATGTTAAGGGTCAAATATTATATATTATCCCTCATTTATTACTTGATTTTATGAATATGATAATGCTTAATGTTCTATTTTAATCATGTTTGTGTTGCAAGTGAATTTAAGAGCTTGGATTGAAAAGGATGTTAAAAGCATGGATTTAACGCTCACGAATCACCAAAGCCAAGAATGGATCTTATGAGACTAAGAATGAAGAATTCACATACCAAATATCCATAAAAACCAAGTGAGGAATGAAGAGCATTGAAGACTTGAAGTGAAGAAAAAGAACCCTAAAAAATCTGCAACCTTCTACTGGTTTAAGCCCATCTTCGACCAGTCCAAGGCCCCTGCTTGACTAATCGAAGATTCCTCGACTCGAACTCCAGTGACAAAATCTTCTAAAATTCCGTTATCCTCGACCAGTCGAAGGAGACCCTCGATTAGTCGAAGGTTGTCCTCGACCAGTCGAGGGTTATGCAGATGTTGCGCAGACTGCGTAAATTTGATGCGGTTTTTAGAATTTTCCAGGTCGATACGAAAGGAGGTGATGCGCAACTATAAATAGGAGTGCCTAAGGCATCCCTAGGCATCTTTTAGGGTTTGAAGAGTAAAGTAAAAGTGTGGAGAAGCCATCGTCAAGGGTTTGTCTTCCATTTTCTTAGTTATTTTTATGCTTTTCTTAAGAGATTTTAATTTAATCCTGTCTATGGTTGACTAAACCTCTTAGATAGGGCTAAGAGGTGAAGCTTGTAGTGTGATGGGATGTTTTCTATTGCTTTGATTCATGTTTAAGTTAAACTATCTTTGATTTTAGTTTGATATTTAAGAAATACTTTCAGTTTTTAATGATTTGTTGTGACTCAAATTACAATAGATCTGCGATAACTTTGAGTATGTTCTTTTCATGTATTGAGATTGTGAAATTAGGCAATCCTGTTATATTCACCATCATCCCATGGGCATGGTTGGGTGATGGAATCCTACCTAATCTTCCCAATTCTCTTATGATTGGTTGTGGGATTGGTAAATCCTATTGTTTGCCTTGTCTCCTAGGCATGGTTTTGTGATGGAATCACTTCCAGTTCTCACACCTCTCATCCATTAAGAATTAGGTCAAAGGAAGTTCAGATTTGGTTTTAATGAAATATCTTCTAATTGGATAAGATGAGACTCTGATTCCATTGCGTTCTTGAATCAAGCATAGATCTCCCTGATCTCTATAAGTGGATCCTTGGAAACCCTAGTTATCACCTTTGAATTTGTTAGTTTTATTCACTTTAATCACAATTACTCTCTCAATTAATTCAGATTTAGATTCACATCTTCTTTTAGTTCTAGTTCTAGTTACTTTCAGAATACACACGAGATTAGTCCCTATGGATTCGACCTCAGTCTCACCGAGATTATTATTACATCGCGACCCTACACTTAGGGTTATGAACATCAAGGTACGCTCCATCCCATTAAACATCTTGATACGGACAGTACCAATAGTCACAACATTACAGGCATTATCATTGCCCATAAATACATATCCATCATCGCATTCCCTGTAGCTGGTGAACCAACTCCAATGAAGAGTCATGTGATATGAAGCCCCTGTGTCCAGGATCCATTCATCCCTATGATCATTGTATAAGCGTCCGATCATAGATACTGACAACACATTACTTCCATTTGTTTCTTCATAAGATGTGGCAGTGTTAGCCTCCTTGGAAGAAGCTGTTCACTCCCCAAGTATAGGGTTGTGATGTAATAATAACTCGGTAAGACCGAGGTCGAATCCACAGGGACTGAAACCTGTACGTTATCTGAAATTTACCAGAACTAGAACTAGGCTAAGATAAAATCTAAACCAATTATGATTTGAGGAATAATGGTGAAATAATTAAACTAAAATTTAAAAGAATTCAGAAGTGGAAAACTAGGGATTCAGAGGATCCACTTGTAGAGATCAGGGAGATCTTTTGCCTGTATTACAAATCAGGAAAATTAACTGAACTGCCATTGATATAGATTTCAAAAGATGAAAGGTATATGAATTAGAATGGATTCCATCACCAAACTATGCCCAGGAGACAAAGCAAACAAATGAATTAATCTAATTACCAACCAATCAACATGCCATGAAGGTTAGGAAGGGTACCGACATCCAACCATGCCCAGGAGACGATGGTGAACAACAGGGCTTCCTGACGTCATAAACATCAAGAGGAAAAGAATATGCTTGAAGCCATCGCAGACCCATTGTAATTTCAGTCACAACAGACCATTAAAGACTGAAAACATTCCCTTAATAAAACCCAAATCAATATCAGATCAGTCTAAACAAAAGGCACAAGCAAAGAGTTCCCATCACACTACAAGCTTCACCTCTTAGCCCTAGCTAAGAAGTTTAGCCTGACATGGACGAACTAGATCTCTCCATAATCAGGAAAAACAAATAAATAATAAAGGAAGAGAAAACTTTTTTTTTCTTTTTAATCTCTCTCTCCCTGGTGCTCCATGCTCTAGCCAAAGATCCTTGCTCCAAGCTCGATCTCCCAGTACAAGTGGATTTCCCAACTTTCTCTAATTCCGTAGATGATCCCCTACACGTCCTTTCTCCTTCTCCTTTTATAGCTGATATGGGCGGAGGAGAGAGAGGGACTGCTGCTTCCGCAGAGTGATACGCAGCAGCAGGAGTTTCCATCTCTGAAAAGGAACCTCCGCAGTTAAGCCGACAGCCTGAGAAACCACTCCCGCTGATTCTCCTAGCATCCTTCAAAAGGTGTTAAGATCACATCTCTTCGTCTGGTTTTAGCTGTACTTCAAGATGGACGGTCCAGATCAGCAGTCCGATCCTGACCATGATCGGAAAAATGACCCCCGCAACTGCCTTTGTTGGACGCAGAAAACAGAAACCATTAAATCTTTTACGCTGACTAATAGTGGGACCCATTATCAGCATCGGTTGAAGGATCCATTCCGTCCACTGTATTTTCCTCGAAAACCGTGTAGAAATGCTGAGATCGAGCCGATTTCGGGTGGCCCACACAATATTGTACTCCGCCGTTCGTCCTCCATTTAATCGGCCGATATCCGATCTCTCGCCGCTCTTGCAATTAGGACACCTGGCATGGATTTTTGCCATCCCACGGATGAATGGACGGTCCGATCGTCCCTTCGACGATCATCGTGGTCGTACAACGACCACGAAATCCGAGCAAGGGTCCTGGACGCGAAACAGGCTCGCAAGGATGATGGTGGGTCCACGTTCGCGGTTTAGACGAAATCCACCCGTTCTCGCTGAACCGCCCATGAAAAATTGGGACGGCCTTGACGGCTTTGGGTCGGGTTCGTGGACCGACAGAGATTTTCTTAGCGCCCGCCCATCCTGCGTCTGACCTTTATGTGAATGCTACATCGGAGAGATTCGGAAAGCCGACCAGGGTACGGTCGGTTTTCCCTCATGAAACGAATGGATGGTCCGGATTTATCAATTGATCGAAGGTGGTGGCCCACAAAACATCACCGTGGATGCTCTGCTGCAAACAGCGTACGTTGTTTCTGTTTTGAAGATGGAAATCGAGTCAGCGGCTGCTGACCGATTCCGTCGGTTCGGTGCAGCGCGGGAGTGCGTGGGCTGTACACGTGCGCATGCAAGATGGGTCCCACTTTGATGTTTTCAAAAAATTCGCTCCATCCATCCATTTTGTCATATCATTTAACCCGTAGGGACCGAAGATGAGGCCCATCCAAACAAGCAGGGGGCCCGAATCATGATCCCGAGGGGCTCGATCCGTCCGTTAAGCCATTTCCACCAGATCTAACGGATGAGATTCGTCATGTACGACACTAATTTATGGTCCTTAGGCCATGCATGAAGTCTTGAGTCGGACGGATGGTGGGAATCCCGTGATCTTGCATTCCTGGACCGCCTGTGCCACTTTTCGGCTTGCTTTCCTCCAATTCCAGGCGTGTAAAATCTTCATTATTAGTTTTCTGGAGTCCATCCCGTACTCTGGTAATTTCAGAGCGTCAAATCCATGCTTTTAACATCATTTTGCTATACACGCTCCTAATTTCATCCTGTAATAAAAACCTGAGAAAAATCTGGCATTAAACACTATCATGTATGTAAAATTAGGCAATTGCTGGGGTCTGATATGCAATATTGGACCCTCAACACAACCCCCAACCAGCATTTTGCTAGTCCCGAGCAAAATATGCAAAAATTAAGTTGAGAATTACGAGACAATTCTTATGAAGCCGAGTGATATTTTGAAAAACAATCCAGATATGAGAAATCTTAAGATTCATGAATGTTGATTATCAATTTCTCCTGGCCTCTCATGCATGGTGAATTTCATAATCAAGTTCAAATATTAATTCATAAACTAGAATAATTTTAAACATTGAGTTCCATGGGTGTATAGTGAAATCTCAGCCTGTCATCATTAAGAGATCAAATTGTCGATTTCATGATATCATTAGTAATCAATCAGAAAATTCATAACAACCATCACCTAAACCAGTATTTTGCCTCACAGATCATTTTTTCATTTTCTAGTTTTTTATTATTATTATTTTTTATTTTTTCATGTCAAGATGGGAATCAAAGTTTCACTTATAGGGAGCAGACCTATGGTGAAACTAGTCGCCCAGCTCTGTCTAACTGTTAATCATGGAAAATCGAATCCACACCTATAGGGAGCAAACCCATGGTGTAATTCTTATTTTATACCTTGATGACCAAATCTTTTAGGCTGGTTTCTTTCACGCTCAGTGATTACCAAGTAAATCATTCAATATCAAACTGAAATCTCAATGTGTAGGTGAGATGTGGTATGTGAAATCATGACTCAATCAATGTTTACAACTTCTAATCATGGATTAACAATTCAAACTTAACTGTGAAAGAATTACCAACATTACGTATCTTAAAATTCTAAATTCAATATCTCTCAAAATCACTTTGAATTCACTAGAAAGTCCAGAAAAATTTTAAAAATTTCACAATTTTTGCTCAAGACGAAGAAAACACTGATTAGGTAACCTTATCTCCCACCCCCAACCTAAAATCTACATTGTCCTCAATGTAAAAGATATGAGCATGGAATGCACATGGGACAACGAAAGTAAAATAGAAGTGATGGGAAGATAGTACTTGAATGATGAATCGTGAGAGACTTTCCAAAAGATCTCAACATGAGAGCGGGTGAGCACAAGAGAAAAAGTAACACAAAAATAACAAGAAATAAAATCCTACCTATACCATTTTCGCAGGTGCTCTCGATTGCATTTAGCATATGCAACAAGCCTTTAAACCCCTAGGTTACCCCTAGTGGACGAGTTGTAGTCTCGTGAGGGTTTGCAGTAATGTTACCCACAAACATTGAACTATCTAGGAAAATGAAATAAATGGAAAAGTCAAGTTGCCTCCCAGAGCGCTTAAGTTTAACGTCTCTCACTGTCGGACCAAAGCAACTAGTCTAGTCCTATGAAAGCAATAAACCTACCTATACCTCCATCGACTAGGAGATCATCACCCGGTAAACAGATCACCGAGGCATGGACATGTCCTCTCGAGTCAAATTTCTCGACAAATGGCTTTAAGCGATGTCCATTTACTTTAAACTCCTTGCCATTGTCAGAATCTCTTATCTCAACGGCCCCATAAGGATATGCAGTAACAACAATGTAAGGGCCGGTCCAACGAGATCGAAGCTTACCCGGAAAGAGATGTAATTGAGAATTATACAAAAGGACTTTCTCGGCCGGCGTGAATGATTTTCGTAGAATATGTTGGTCATGAAACGCCTTCATCCCGTCCTCAGTAAATTCTCGAGTTCTCGTATGCGTCGTTCCGATTTCTTCAAGTTCATTCAATCGAAGTTTGCGTAGCGAGCCGCCAAGTTGTTCGATTGAAATTTAGATTTTTGATCGCCCAAGAAGCTCTATGTTCCAACTCCACGTGCAAGTGGCAAGCCTTCCCATAGACGAGTCTAAAGGGAGACATTCCAATAGGAGTTTTAAAAGCAAGATGCAGACGCCCATAAGGCATCGGTCAATCGAATTGACCAATCCTTACGGCCGTGGTTAACTGTTTTCCAAAATGTGTTTGATCTCCCCTATTAGAAATCTCACTTGCCCACTTGTCTCGTGGGTGGTATGGGGTGCTCACCTTATGAGAGATACCATATTTCTTCATTAAACTCTCGAATAGCCTATTACAAAAGTGTGAGCCCCCATCACTAATAATGGCTCGAGGCGTTCCAAATCGGAAATGATGTTCTCTTTTAGGAATTTAATGACCGTGCGATGGTCATTATTCTCGACACTAATCGCTCGACCCATTTAGTGACATAGTCTACAAAGAAGCAAAATATATAAATTCCCAAAAGATTGGGGAATGGTCTCATGAAATCGATGCCCCAACAATCAAATGCCTCTATGATAAGAATGGAATTCAAGGGCATCATATTTCGACGGACAATGCTCCCACTTTCGACAACGCTCACAAGCTTTGCAAAACTCATGAGTGTCCCCGAACATAGTTGGCCAATGAAGCCACACCGCAGACCTTGGCCGTGGTCTTTTTTGCAGTAAAAGTGACCACCACAGCCCGTGAGTGACAAAGGAGATGACACTCGATGCTCATCGTCCGCACACATCTCCTCAAGATTTGGTCCGGGCAATATTTAAACAGATATGGATCATCCCGTAAGAATTTGCGCACCTCGGTGAAAAATTTCTTCTTATCTTCACAGGCAATTCAATGTGTCTTATGGAACCTATAGCAAGATAATTAGCAATATCATCGAACCAAGGTGAATGGGAGACTCGAACAGCTTGTTCATCCGGAACATGTCATTGATATGGGTCGCCTCAAGGGAATCGAGGTATTAAGGCGAGAAAGGTGATCGGCCACTACGTTCTCTACTCCCTTTTATCTTTAATTTCCAAATCAAATTCTTGGAGTAGAAGGATCCATCGTATCGCGGGGGCTTAGAATCATTCTTAGAAAGAAGATACTTCAAGGCCGCATGATCCGTATAGATAATGATCTTGGATCCAATCGTAGGACCTAAATTTGTCCAAGGCGAACACTACGGCTAAGAGTTCTTTTCCGTAGTCGAGTAGTTCACTTGGGCAGATTTAAAGTCCTACTCGCGTAATGGATGACGTAGGGCCTCTTATCTTTCTCTGGCCTAGAACCGCTCCAAGAGCATAATCGTAGGCGTCGCACATAAGCTCAAAAGGAAGGCTCCACGGGTGGTCGCATGATAGGTGCAAGTGGTTAACATGCCTTTAAGCTTGGTGAAAGCTTCCCGGCATTGCTCGTCACCACTCGTATGGAACATCCTTTTGAAGAAGATTACATAAAGGACGAGAGAGAAGACTAAAGTCCTTTATGAATCGCCTCAGAAAATCCTCGCGTGTCCTAAGAAGGATCGCACATCCTCGATGTTCTTGGGTGGAGGTAGGTTAGAGATAAGATCGATTTTTGCCTTATCTACCTCAATTCCTTGACGAGATGATATGCCCAAGGACAATCCCTTATGAACCATGAAATGGCACTTCTCCCAATTAAGTACCGTATTCTTTTCTTCACATCTTTTCAAAGACACATTTAAGACTTTCCAAGCACTTGTCGAAAGATGAGCCATAGACAGAGAAATCGTCCATGAAGACCTCTAGATATTGCCCCACCATATCGAAAAGATACTCAACATACATCGCCGAAAGGTGGCGGGGGCATTACATAGTCCAAATGGCATCCTTCGATAAGCAAAGGTGCCGTAGGGACATGTAAATGTGGTCTTTTCCCGTCCTCGTGGGCGATTTCAATCTGATTGTAGCCCGAATACCACAAGGAAAACAAGAATAATAGGAATGACCAAATAGCCTTTCCAAGATTTGATCGATGAAGGGCGGAGGAAAGTGATCCTTCCTTGTGATCTGTTCAACTTTCTATAGTCAATGCACATTCTCCAACCAAGAGTGACTCTGGTTGGCACGAGTTCATTATTAGCATTGGCTACGATGGTGATTCCGACTTCTTAGGAACCACCCGAGTTGGACTCACCTTTGACTATCGATATAGGGTATATGATACCTACATCCAATAGTTTAAGAACCTCGGCCTTAACCACTTCCTTCATGTTTGGATTTAGTCTACGTTGTGGTTGCCGAAAGGTCTTTGCATTTTCCTCAAGATATATATGGTGAGTACAAATCGAGGGATCGATTCCTTTGAGGTCCGCTATCGTCCATCCTAGGGCTCTTTTATGCTCAATGAGAGTAGATATGAGCATACTCTCCTGTTCTTTCTCCAGTGGGCGAGAGATCACCACCGGTATGTCTCATCTTGACCTAAATAGGCATATTTCAAATCGAGAGGCAAAGGTTTTAGGTCAAGCTTCGGTGCTTTGAGGTTAGACGGTAGAGGCACTACATCGGTTGTGGTAATTCTTCAAATTGTGGCCTCCACCTTAACTTCAAAACCTTAGCATATCAAGCAAGGCACACGTCTCCCTAATTATATCATCATCAAACTCATGGGAGTGGGCCAAGCACGTCTCTAGAGGATCAGAGGATAAGGTAAGGGGTGTCCTATCTTCCATGAAAGTATCAATCATGTTAATGTCGTGGACATCGTCATCATCCTCTCAACGTTCGCCGTTATTGAAAAAGATGTTTGACTCAATGTCAAATTTCCAAAAGACATAGTCATGACACCATTCCGCAATTGATGATTGCATTTGACGTGGCAAGGAATGGGCGACCAAGAATGACGGAATCCGAGTGCCCATGTTGTTGATGGGTTCGGTGTCCAGGATGATAAAATCTACAGGTAGTAAAATCTATCGACTTGGACTAACACATCCTCAATAATCCCTCTTGGTACACGAATGCTCGATCGACAAGTTGTAGTGTGGTTAGGGTAGGTTTTAGCTCACCCAAACCTAACTGTTTGTATACCGAGTAGGGAATTAGATTGACGCTCGCTCCTAAGTCAAGAAGTGCATGATCAATTCGATGGTTCCCGATTACACATGATATGGTTGGGCTACCGGGATCCTTGAATTTCTGCGGCACGTCTTGCTTCAGGATGGCGCTCACTTTCTCAATCAAGAAGATCTTCTTTTGAATGCTTTGCCGTCTTTTGGTCGTACATAGGTCTTTCAGAAATTTTGCATATAGAGGAACCTGTTTTATGACATCAAGTAAAGGAATGTTGACTTTCACTTGTTTCAACACCTCCAGAATATCCTGAGAGTTAGAAAGACGTTTTGGTGCAACCAACCGTTGGGGGAACGGAGCAACTGGCTTCTCTAGAAGTTCCGGTTCTAAATTTTGTGGGACATCATGAGATCCATCATTATTGTCCTCTTAAGTTCTTGAGGCTTTTCGGCCTAACCGGAAGGGTTTTATCAATGATCTTCCCACTCCTAAGAGTGGTGATGGATTTAGCGTGTCCCATTTGATTTGAAGAGCCGGGATCATTTATCTCGTATTGCGGTTTGGGATTGGGAGCGGTTGTGCAGGAAGCATCCCCTTTTCTATAACCGTCATACGTGAATCTATTTTCTGCATAAAGTCTGTGAGTCCGCGCACTGCCTGAGTCAGCTCTTGTATGGGATTTTGAACCGGTTCTTCTTGAGGTTTCCCCTGATTTGGATTTTGATTGAAGAAACTTTGAGGGGTAGCAGTTTGTCCATTCCTCCAACTAAAATTTGGATGATTTCTCCAACCAGGATTGTATGTATTGGAGGTAGATCCATTGAAAGGTCTTTGATAGTTATTTACGGCATTGGCTTGCTCATTCAACACTCCTCAAAAGGCAGATATGGTAGGACAACTTTCAGTTGTGTGAATGTTGCAATCACAGATGCCGCAAATAATTTCATTAACCTTCCCCTTCTTTCCTTCCATGGCCTCGACTCTTCGAGTGAGATTAGTCACTTTAAAATTTACATCGTCCTCTTCTTTCAGGAGATATACTCCACCTTTCTCCTTAGATTGAGTTGGCCTAGGCGTGGTGTTTGATTTTGGGTAATGGTCCCATGATTGTGCATTCTCAAGAAAGTCTATCGAGGTAATCCCATACCTCGTCGACCTCTTTATTCATGAATTCACCATTACACATTGTCTCGACCGGTTAGCGCATGGAAGATGTCACCCATCATAGAAGAAATTTGTAATGCGCCACATTTCAAAACCGTGTTGTGGGCATGAACTGACAAGATCCTTGAACCTTTCCCAACATTGGTAGAATGTTTCATCTTCCTTTTGGGCGAAGTTCATGATTGCTTTTCTGAGGGTAATCGTTTTATGGTGTGGGAAAAATTTCTTTATGAATTCCCTCGCAAATCATTCCATGTGCCAATGGATCTAGGACGCATGAATGTAACCACGTCTTAGCCTTCTCTTTCAAGGAAAAAGGAAAGAGTTTCTTATTTTTGGCACCGATTGTATCCTCGGATACATTGGGAAAGTATAAGGTGGCTATAATCTCATCGAACTCTTTCAAATGTAAGTATAGACTTTCGATTCAAGCCCATGGAATTTAGGAAGGAGTTGGATAACTCCCGGCTTGATGTCCATATGTCCCGTGTTTTCGGGAAAAATCATGCATGAGGGCGTGCTCACCCCGCCGGTTGTAAATAATCTCATAAGGTACGAGGCGGGGTGCTTGAAGCACCTCATTCTCATCATGTACTTCCTCATCTATCTGTTGAGGTAGTGCTTGAGGTTGATTTTCACCATAACCTCAATTAACTCGTGGAAATTCGAACGGTGTCTAATCCTCGCGATGGACAATCAACCCTCAACTAACCTCCTTCGGTCAGAGACGTCGAGTGTCGTCACGGGCCCACTTGGGCATGAAACACTCGCAGCCCTCAGTCAAATTTTTAAACCTGATCCTAAGAAAGAAAATGAATCTAGAAAGAAAAGAGGGTTGGAAGGAGATTACCAAATTGGAGTCCCTAGGCTAAAGACCTGCAAAATAAAACAAAATAAGTTAGTTTCTAAATAGAAGAAATTTCTAGAGAAATCAAATCTAAAGAGTTAGAAATCTAGCAAATCAGAAAGAGTTTACCAAATTAGAAGTTCTATCTTAACAACCTACAGAATAAGAAATATGTTAGTTCTATGAAAAATAGGAAACAAAATTTAAAATTTAAAATTAGTAAAATCCTAATCTTAAACTAACTCTAAAACTAATTAATTTCAGAAAATCGTAGCCGTCAGTCTCCGGCAATGGCGCCAAAAACTTGTTCACTCCCCAAGTATAGGGTTGTGATGTAATAATAACTCGGTAAGACCGAGGTCGAATCCACAGGGACTGAAACCTGTACGTTATCTGAAATTTACCAGAACTAGAACTAGGCTAAGATAAAATCTAAACCAATTATGATTTGAGGAATAGTGGTGAAATAATTAAACTAAAATTTAAAAGAATTCAGAAGTGGAAAACTAGGGATTCAGAGGATCCACTTGTAGAGATCAGGGAGATCTTTTGCCTGTATTACAAATCAGGAAAATTAACTGAACTGCCATTGATATAGATTTCAAAAGATGAAAGGTGTATGAATTAGAATGGATTCCATCACCAAACTATGCCCAGGAGACAAAGCAAACAACAGAATTAATCTAATTACCAACCAATCAACATGCCATGAAGGTTAGGAAGGGTACCGACATCCAACCATGCCCAGGAGACGATGGTGAACAATAGGGCTTCCTGACGTCATAAACATCAAGAGGAAAAGAATATGCTCAAAGCCATCGCAGACCCATTGTAATTTCAGTCACAACAGACCATTAAAGACTGAAAACATTCCCTTAATAAAACCCAAATCAATATCGGATCAGTCTAAACAAAAGGCATAAGCAAAGAGTTCCCATCACACTATAAGCTTCACCTCTTAGCCCTAGCTAAGAGGTTTAGCCTGACATGGACGAACTAGATCTCTCCATAATCAGGAAAAACAAATAAATAATAAAGGAAGAGAAAACTTTTTTTTTCTTTTTAATCTCTCTCTCCCTGGTGCTCCATGCTCTAGCCAAAGATCCTTGCTCCAAGCTCTGATCTCCCAGCCGTGGATTTCCCAGCTTCTGCTCTAATTCCAGATGATCCCCTACACGTCCTTTCTCCTTCTCCTTTTATAGCTGATATGGGCGGAGGAGAGAGAGGGACTGCTGCTTCCGCAGAGTGATACGCAGCAGCAGGAGTTTCCATCTCTGAAAAGGAACCTCCGCAGTTAAGCCGACAGCCTGAGAAACCACTCCCGCTGATTCTCCTAGCATCCTTCAAAAGGTGTTAAGATCACATCTCTTCGTCTGGTTTTAGCTGTACTTCAAGATGGACGGTCCAGATCAGCAGCCCGATCCTGACCATGATCGGAAAAATGACCCCCGCAACTGCCTTTGTTGGACGCAGAAAACAGAAACCATTAAATCTTTTACGCTGACTAATAGTGGGACCCATTATCAGCATCGGTTGAAGGATCCATTCCGTCCACTGTATTTTCCTCGAAAAATCGTGTAGAAATGCTGAGATCGAGCCGATTTCAGGGTGGCCCACACAATATTGTACTCCGCTGTTCGTCCTCCATTTAATCGGTTGATATCTGATCTCTGCTGCCTCTTGCAATTAGGACACCTAGGCATGGATTTTTGCCGTCCCACGGGATGAATGGACGGTCCAGATCGTCCCTTCGACGATCATCGTGGTCGTACAATGACCACGAAATTCGAGCAGCGGTCAGACGCGGAAACAGGGCTCGCAGTGATGATGGTGGGGTCCACGTTCGGCGGTTTAGACGAAATTCACTCCGTTCAGTGAACTGCCCATGAAAAATTGGACGGCCTTGATCGGTTTTGGGTCGGGTTCGTGCTGACTGACAGAGATTTTCTTAGCGCCCTCCATCCTGCGTCTAGACCTTTATGTGAATGCTACATCGGAGAGATTCGGAAAGCCGACCAGGGTACGGTCGGTTTTCCCTCGTGAAACGAATGGACGGTCCGGATTTATCAATTGATCGAAGGTGGTGGCCCACAAAACATCACCGTGGATGCTCTGCTGCAAACAGCGTACGCTGTTTCTGTTTTGAAGATGGAAATTGAGTCAGCGGCTGCTGACCGATTCCGTCGGTTCGGTGCAGCGCGGGAGTGCGTGGGCTGTACACGTGCGTATGCAAGATGGGTCCCACTTTGATGTTTTTGAAAAATCCGCTCCATCCATCCATTTTGTCATATCATTTAACCCGTAGGGACCGAAGATGAGGCCCATCCAAACAGCAGGTGGGCCCAGAATCATGATCCTGAGGGCTGATCTGTCCGTTAAGCCATTTCCACCAGGATCTAACGGCTGAGATTCGTCATGTACGGTTAATTTATGGTCCTTAGGCCATGCATGAAGTCTTGAGCCGGACGGATGGTGGGAATCCCGTGATCTTGCATTCTGGACCAGTTCCAGGCCACTTTGGCTTGCTTTCCTCCAATTCCAGGCGTGTAAAATCTTCATTATTAGTTTTCTGGAGTCCATCCCATACTCTGGTAATTTCGGAGCGTCAAATCCATGCTTTTAACATCATTTTGCTATACACGCTCCTAATGTCGTCCTGTAATAAAAACCTGAGAAAAATCTGGCATTAAACACTATCATGTATGTAAAATTAGGCAATTGCTGGGGTCTGATATGCAATATTGGACCCTCAACAGAAGCCTCTAAGTCTTCTTTCTTTATTTTAGGATTTGTACAATCCTTCTTCATGTGTCCCATCATCCCATAATTCTATCACTTTAACTTGCCCTTGCCCTTGCCTTTGGATTTGGATCTTGATCGAGAAGATCCTGTGTCCAGCTTAAAATTCTGACCCCTTGTAAACAATGCATCAGTGGAGACTCTTATGTTACCGTTTTTCTTTCTCATCACTTTTTCTTGAAGGGTTGGGATGACAATATCTACACTAAGATGACAATATCTACACTAAGGGTCATATTACCGATGCACGAGGTGTCTTTAAAAGACTTATACGAAGCAAAGAATAAATTCGACAAGATACATGCTTGATCTTCATCATTGACCACTACTCCACATCCAGTAATTTGTATATCATCTTATTAAAATTGATAACGTGAGCCTCAATATCTCCTCCCTCCATCATCTTGAAGTTAAACAACTGCAGCTTTAAGTGTAGGCAATTTTCAAGGGACTTTTTCATGTAGATGTCTTCTAAATTTGCTCACAAATTTGTTACGATTTTCTCTCGTAAGACATTATAAAGAACCTCATTCATTAAGCACAATTGGATTGAGGATTTCGCTTTCTTATCTAGTTTCTTCTATTCATCTTCTTTCATAGATTCTGGTCGCTTCTCAAGGACCTCATCCAATCCTTGTTGAATCAATAAGCCAATCATCTTGACCTTCCATAATTCAAAATTATTTTTTCCGGAGTATTTCTCAACATCAAACTTAAGATTGGTAGTCATTGTCACTTACTTTCATATTTAAGCCCTTGCCCCAACATTTTGCTTTGATACAACTTGTTGGGGAACTGCAGAAGCACATATGAAGTAATCCAATCACACCAAACAAGAACAACGCAAAAACTCCGAATTTAACGTGGAAAAATCCTTATGGGAAATAAAACATGGAACAAAGTGATAGAAAGCACTATGAAAGCATAAAGTACAAGAGAGAGAGAGAGAGAGAGAGAGAGAGAGAGAGTACCCGATTCGAACAAGCCTAGAACTTCCTTTACAACCCCTTAAAACCCTAGGAATGAATTAGAAAGCCTTAGATTTATCCCTATCCCAATTACACCCAAATATATAACCTCTAGGAGAATCCCAATCAAAATTAAAAAAGAAAAAAAAAACTCGCAAATTCGCAAATGTGCGAAAATTTGCATGGAATCGTTCGATGACATCAGAACTTAACCTACGATAACATCGAAGTCCGGATATTACTGATGACATCGACCAAGCCTTCGATGGCATCAAACAACCTTCGATGACATCAAACGATCTTCGATGGCATCGTGAAGGGTACCAAAGTGTCCATCAACAAAATCGATTTATTCCAAAAAATCTCGATGGCATCGAGCTAACTTCGATGACATCGAAACCTACTCAATGACATCAAACCTGTCATCGAAAAATAGGTGAATTACAGATTTAAGACAGCTATCAACAAAGTTCTTTCATACAGAAGTCAAATGTGCAACCCATCATAAGAAGACAAACCCTACCTTTCGATAATATCACCAAATCAGCTTAAATAATGCCTTGCAAGTGGCAAGTGGCTGAATAGGATATCCATCTTATTTGATCTTGGTCATATAGAATAGATCCAAACATATCTGCCTATCTTCTGGCTCGAGGTCTTAGTTGTTAGGTTTGAATTCAGTTGCACGTTTGATTCTAGCACGCGCTCAAACCACGTGACCAAATTTGGAAACGAGAGGCAACAATAATAATAATTAAAAAAAAACTATATATGATACTTAGAAGAAGATTATGACCTTTCATTTATGAATTTAATGCCACCGATATGACGTAGCTGCCTAAGGGCCTGTTTGTTAACACTTAAAATTTTTACTTAATGCAGAATTTGGAAAGCGCTTGGTGTTTAGTGGTGTTTGTTAACGCCAAACGTGGAAAGTGCGCCATAATTTTGTGCCGAATTTTCTAGGTCACTAGGTTCTAGCTTAATGGTGAATCAAGAATGCAATTTATTATTATTATTATTATTATTAAAAGAATCCAAAATTGCCATCGGCTTGAGATTTTCTCTTTTACATAATACACAATCCAACTTTTAACTTGTCGCACTTCTCTAGGCCAACCATGATTTATGTGTTAGATCCACACCGTCTATCAACTTTTTTATATCATTCTATAGCAATATCCTAAAAAATAGTCACATCCAAAGCTTAAGTTGACCACACTCAAGAATGTAGTGGGAATGGAATGAACGGTTAAAACCATCCTGAGTTCCAACATGAAGCTTATTTGTCATCTAACCTCTTCGTAAGGTCACACAAACATGAATGAATGGATAATACAAAAATCAGCTTGATTAGAGTCTACCGTGGCCAGAAGAAGTTTTCAATGGTAGGCACCCAATTTCCATTGTTTCTTATTTGTTGTGTTATTTTCTAAAATAATATGAAAAAAAAAGGATGGGCGGTGTGATAAAACATATACATTTGGATAAGCCCCACAAAGCCCAGCTATAGACAGCTCTAGCTCCATTCGTTAAAGCAGATTGGCTGGGGGTACGTGTCGTGGGAAGTCGAGGGCTGCCGCTCCGAGGTGTACGAACGGTTCAAAGGATGTCAAAGTTACATGTGCTCCAAAATGATATACTTATTCTAGCCCCTCTGTTCATCTATTTTGTGAGATCATTTTAGTACATAATAATAAAAATTATTCGTATCTAAATCTTAAGTGGACCACAGCATAAATAGCAGTGGGATAATGATTCTCACCATTAAAACATTGGTAAGCCCCACCATAGCTTGTATTTCCCATCCAATCTATCCATAAGGTCACACAGACCTGGATGAAGAGGAAAAACAAATATCATATTGATTTAAAACTTCTGTGACCACCAAAAGGGTTTCAATGGTACACGTTTAATCCCCCACAGCTTTTTGCAGTGTGGTCCACTTAATCTTTGGATCTGTCTTATTTTTCAGTTTAAGCCTTAGGACAAGCTCTCCAAATGAAAGGACGGTTGGGATATAACACATACCTCTTGATGGGACCCACAAAACTTGCTGACATCAACACATTAGCCAAATGGGTGGCATGTGGTACACCAGCCAATCCGCTTCCAGTTGTTGGGGGTAGAATGCAATTCTCTCTCTGATTTAGGGGAGCAGATTAGTGAGACCCTGGCTCCATCGAGGTGAGTGAGATCCTGACCGTGGAGGCCACTGTGATTTATGTGACTACATCTACACCGTCCATCTGCATTGAAAAGCTCATTTTAGAGCATGATTCAAAAAATGAAGCAAATCCAATTATTAACTGGACCATACCATAGGAAACGGTGGCAATTGACCATTAATGGGCCATAAAAGTTCTGGGCGGCATGAGATTTGGATCATCCTCGTTTTTGGAATCATTCCTTAAAATGTTTTGGAAAAAATAAATGGACACCACGGATAAAACGCATACATTAAAAATTTATTGTGGGCAATAAAGGCTTTGGATTAAGATGATATTAATTTCTGTGGTCATTTCATCCGGATCTTTTTACATTATCAACAGGTTAGATGGCAAATAAACATTACAGTGGAATCTATGAAGTTTTTAATTATAGGGATTCAATTACGATTATTTTATATGGATAAACATGCCAAATTAACATATTTTAAATATTTCAAAAGTTTGTTAACAAATGGGTTGTTCATTCACTATTAATTTTCCGACCTCATACTCAAACGGACTTCAGATTTAACAAACAGGCCCTGAGACGGGTGTTTACTTTCTAAAGACTTGTGTTTGTGTGAAAATTTGGCTATTTGGCCCTTGGTGTACTCCCAATCATTGGATTGACCACTGGAATGCTGCAAAGTTAAGAGTGGGCCCACAACATATTGTAATATATTGATTTTAAATATGTGTTAATAATAAAAATATTATATAATATATACAAAAAGGGTTTGCAAAATACCTTTTTCATGGTTTTGGGGAATAGTCTCACATTGGAAATGGAGGAGAAGAATTTTTTGTTTAAATGTGGAAAGTGGAGTATTATAATATTTATCCACATGGTCCAAGGAGTATGGAACTTGCGCAGGCGCTCGGGCTCGGGCTCGATGCAATGACGTGGGCATGTGAGGCAGTGTGGCTGTAGAGGCGCTAGTGACGCTCTTTGTACTTTCCTCTGAATATATAGAGGCTGAAAAAGAGCTCTTGCAAAGAAGTGTAACTGCTAATTACTGACCATATAGAAACTGATGTATGTGGCTAGCTCAACAGATAGAAACAGCTAGCCACTATCTCACAACAGTCAGCATGCAGCAGCTATTACGGCTCATGCACAACAACCAGAAACTGCCAATAATGGCTAGTTTCTCAAAGAACTAGAAAAATAATCAATGGGATTTATTTCCCTGGACCATAACCCCCAGCCACCATAACTTATATAAAGAGGGTCTGGATGGGTTTCCAATCCATCTCAATATAATCTAGCAGAACCCATACGAACTATAGCCAATCACTCATTCAGACCAGAAATTCCAGCAAGACAGCAAGGCTCAACAGAACCATTGCCTTAAGATTAGACCAGCAATGTGGTCTAGAATGGTTCATCTGAAGCATTAGCTGAAGAACAGACTAGTGCAATGGTCTAAATCATGTTTCTTCTTCTTCTTTCTTTACTGAGATTTTTTCTTTCATTTCTGCCAGTGATGTAGAGCGGGTCGCGGACAATTACATGGCAAAGATGGATCAGAAAAGGCCCGGTCGGCGAAAGAAGTGATCTGGACCATCAGACCTTAAATCAGGCGTATCTCACAATCCGGGATGAGTTAGCCGACGAAAAATATATGATTTTGGGGTAGAACGAGCTACTTTAGCCAACCAACCCAGCTATGCAGGGTTGCGACGCTCGAAATTGCGAGAAACCCCTGATTTGACGGTCGTTTCCCTGTTTCAATTTCGTTTTTACTATAAATAGTAAGTTTTAGTTTGCTTATAACTCTTCATCCGTCGGGCTTTAGGAGTTTCGCCCAACGTGAAAAGAGCTTAGAATAATTAGGAGAACGGGTTGGTGAAGCCAAATAGGACAGTTACTATTTTTGGCCGAAAACCTTGCACTAGTAGACATCACGACTGATCCTATAAATAGTAAGTTTACTATTTATAGTAAGTCGCGAATTCTAGGAGTTTTAGTTGTAGTTTGATTATGATTTTTTTTCCCATTGCTTAGTACCCTTATTTAAAGGGTTGTGAACTCGTTTTTATGCATTCATTAATCTATTTCGAATTTATTAGAATTTATTTATATTTTCTGCTCTCTTTTCTCGTGGATTCGAGAAAGTCTCTGTGAGGAGTCCAGAGAAGTTCCGTGGATTCGGAATAGTTATCCTCTTGAGGAAGACGGTGCTCGACCTCACGTCCTCCCCTGCGTCAGTTTGGTATCAGAGCGAGGTTTCTCCTCGGGTCGATGGCTTCTAACGACGGGTCGGGCAACAATCCCATGGGCGGTGCTCCAGGGAATTTACCTTTAACGACGGCAGCTTTCGAAGTAGCGCAACAAGAGAATCGGCGAGCCATGCAAGGGCTGCAGGCTTCCATTGACCGCATAGCGGATCTCTTGGCGGAAAACCTAAGGCAACTCCGTGTTCCTGGTGGTAATCCTCCACCACCAATTGCTGAAACTCGTAATCGCCCTGATCGCAGGATAGTACCGGTAGTGCATCCAAGGGTCATTCCTGAGGAAGGGGGCTCCAGTGAGGAGAAAATCGACGACATAATCTTCCAACACCCCAGACATGGCGGCGATCGAGTAGATCGAACGGATCGAGAATTCAAGATGCGGGTTGATATTCCTAGCTTCAATGGCCAACTACACATTGAGGATTTCCTCGATTGGCTTTCTGAAGTTGAGCGATTTTTCGACTATATGGACATCCCTGAAGCAAAGAAGGTCAAGCTTGTGGCCTACAAGCTGAAAGGAGGAGCTTCAGCCTGGTGGGAACAACTGCAACTCGCGCGAACCAGGCAGACGAAAGCACCAATCCGCACTTAGCAGCGGATGAAGCAGCTACTACGTGCCCGATTCCTCCCTAGCGATTACGATCAGGTATTATTCCAATAATACCAAAATTGTAGACAGGGTAGTCGATCGGTGAGAAAATACGCAGAAGAATTTTACCGCCTGGCAGCGCGTAACGATTTAGTCGAGACTGAATCGTAGCAAGTCGCCCGATTCAACGGTGGGTTGCGTATGGCTATCCAGGATCGGGTCCAGATGCAGTCCGTCTAGATGATGAATGATGCGATCAAGTTGGCTACTCGGGCAGAAGCACAACTTGAACATCCTAACACACGGACATATCCTACTGCAAGGATCCCTGTGGCAGGTCCACCCTAGGGAACTGCACAGCCCAAGGGAAAGGAGCCCGTAGGAGTACGTACTCAACCTCCTACGTCTGAGAACCGAGATCAGGCTAGACCCCAAAGGGGCATATCGACTGCTGTTGGTCCAAGTAGAATCCCGAACCCCTATGCTCGGCCAAGGCCCGACAACTGCTATCGTTGTGGCCAACCGGGCCACCTATCAAATACTTGTCCCCAGCGAAAAGTGGCAAACCTCGCCATCAATGATGGTAGTGCTGATAACGCTTATGAAGATCCAGATATTGAAGAACAGGAGCATACCACCAAGGACGAGGCAGATGATTCAGGTTGGGTTCAATAAGATCACGGCGAGTCGCTCGTCGTGAGGCGACTATTATATGCACCAAGAAAAGAAGTGCATTCACAGCAGCATAACATCTTCCGCACTAGGTGTACGGTGAATCAAAAGGTTTGTGACGTGATCATTGACAGTGGGAGTAGCGAAAACATCGTATCCAAGGTCATGATGAAAAAATTGTAATTGAAAACGGAGCGTCATCCCTCTCTATATACAATCGGTTGGATCAAGAAGGTCAGTGAAACAAAGGTAACTGAACGGTGTACCATATCCTTTTCAATTGGTAAACATTATAAGGATGAAGTAGTATGCGATATGGTTGACATGGAAGCATGTCATATACTACTCGGTCGGCCCTGGCAATCTGACCGTGACGCCACTCATAAAGGGCGAGATAACATATATATCTTCGTCAAGGACGGCCGGAAGACCATATTGGCCCCTATGGATCCAGAAGGACCACCTGAAACTTCTAAAGTGGAGGGTCATTTTCTTTTAACCATTCGGGACTTCGTGGAAGAATCCAAAGAAACAGGACAAACTTATGCATTAATTGTAAAATGGGAAGAACTCATGCCTACCATCATCCCTAAAAGACTAAGGCCCTTGTTACATGAATTCCAAGAAATCTGGCCCGAGGACCTTCCTGATGGGTTACCCCCTATGCGAGATATCCAACACCATATCGACCTTGTCCCTGGGTCCAGTTTACCTAATCGTCCTCATTATCGAATGAGCCCGAATGAGTGCGAGATTCTGCAGGGACAAGTGGAGGAACTGATCCGTAAGGGTCTTATTCGAGAAAGCATGAGCCCATGTACTGTACCAGCTCTGCTAACTCCAAAGAAATATGGGAGTTGGCGCATGTGTGTCGACAGCCGGGCCATCAACAAGATCACCATAAAATACAGGTTTCCTATACCACGGTTGGATGATATGTTGGATATGCTAGATGGCGCAAAAATATTCTCTAAATTGGACTTAAGGAGCGGCTACCATCAGATTCGAATACGGCCGGGTGATGAGTGGAAAACAGCCTTCAAGACCAAGGAAGGATTGTACGAATGGATGGTCATGCCTTTCGGTCTTTCTAATGCGCCTAGTATATTCATGAGGTTGATGAACTAAGTTCTGAAACCTTTCATTGGGCGGTTTGTTGTGGTTTATTTTGATGATATTTTGCTATACAGTCAAGACGAAACCATCCATATGGAGCACCTCAAGAAGGTCCTTCAAGTGCTCACTGAAAATAAACTGTACTTCAATTTAAAAAAGTGTAGCTTTATGACTGATAGCCTATTGTTTCTGGGTTTTGTGGTTACATCCACGGGCATTCGAGTAGATGAGGAAACGGTGAAGACAATCAGAGAATGGCCGGTTCCCAAAAATATTCATGAAGTGCAAAGTTTCCATGGACTAGCGACATTCTATTGTCGGTTCGTGAAAAATTTCAGTAGCATTGCGTCACCGATCACAGATTGCATGAAGAAAGGGCAGTTTCAGTGGACTGACGAGGTCGACAGAAGCTTTGCTGAAATCAAGCGCAGATTATCCACGACCCTAGTTCTTGTACTTCCCAACTTCGACAAACTATTTGAAGCCGAGTGTGATGCCTCTTATGTTGGGATTGGGGGAGTTTTGTCTCAAGAAGGTAGGCCGGTAGCCTTCTACAGTGAGAAACTTAGTGATGCACGCAAGAAGTGGTCTACATATGAGATCGAGTTGTATGCGGTGGTCCAGGCACTACGACACTGGCGACATTATTTGATTCAAAGGGAATTCATACTTTACACGGACCATCAAGCCCCCAAGTTTATTAATAATTAAGCTAACATTAACCGTGTGCATGCTAGATGGATCTCAATTTTGCAGGAATTCACATTCGTGCTAAAGCATAAGTCGAGAACAACGAAACAAAGTAGCCGATCTTGGCCGAGTCGTGTAACTTTGTTAGTCACTATGAGCAATGAAGTTGTCGGGTTCGGTCACCTCAAAGACATATATGCCGACGACGACGACTTCAAGGACGCATGGGTTAGATGTCAGGAAGGTCACCCCGGTGGCTTACATATACAAGAGGGGTTCCTTTTTAAGAGAAATCGACTATGTATCCCAAAGAGTTCGCTAAGGGAACAGATAATCCAAGAGCTACATGGAGGTGGCCTCAGTGGACACCTTGGGCGAGACAAGACGCGAGCTCTTGTGGAAGAACGGTATTACTGGCCACAATTGGTACGTGATGTGGGAAAGGCAGTCCAACGCTGTTATATTTGTCAGACTTCCAAGGGACAATCTCATAATACGGGCCTCTACACTCCATTACCCGTGCCTGATGGCCCTTGGGAGGATTTATCTATGGACTTTGTGCTTGGTCTCCCGAGAACACAACGCGGTATGGATTCGGTGTTCGTGGTAGTAGATCATTTTTTCAAGATGGTGCACTTTATTCCATGCAAGAAGACTCTTGATGCAACACACGTGGTGAATCTATTCTTCAGAGAAATTGTGCGGCTACATGGGGTTCCCAAGACTATTACTTCCGACCGTGACACGAAGTTCATAAGCCACTTTTGGCGGACTTTGTGGGCTCGATTCGATACACGCCTTCAGTTCAGCAGCGCGTACCACCCACAGACTGACGGTCAAACTGAGGTGGTGAATCGCACGTTGGGAAACCTCCTTCAATGTATTTCAGGAGAAAAACTGAAACAGTGGGATTTGGCCTTGTCTTAAGCGGAGTTTGCATTCAACAACATGGTGAACTGCTCGACAGGGAAATCTCCGTTCCAGGTTATCTACGGACGAGTACCTCGCCACACACTAAACTTGGTCCCTCTGCCCAAGCTCCCAGGCATGAGCATTGCAGCAGAACATGTGGCAGACGAAATCATGGGCATTCATGCGGAGGTACAGAACAAGCTACATGCCTCGAACGAAAAGTACAAGGAGTAAGCGGATAAGCATCGGCGACAGAAAGTGTTCGAGGTGGGCGACCAAATAATGGTCCATCTGCGTAAAGAAAGATTTTCGACCGGAACGTACAAAAAGTTGAAGAATAAAAAGATTGGACCGGTACCAATCATTCGAAAGATCAATGACAACGCTTATGTTGTTGATCTTCCAGATGACATGGCGATCTCACGAACTTTCAATGTCGCGGACCTGACTAAGTATCATGAGCCAGTGCATAATGATAACTCGAGGACGAGTTCTTTTGAAGTGGAGGAGACTGATGTAGAGTGGGTCGCGGACAATTACATGGCAAAGATGGATCAGAAAAGGCCCGGTCGGCGAAAGAAGTGATCTGGACCATCAGACCTTAAATCAGGCGTATCTCACAATCCGGGATGAGTTAGCCGACGAAAAATATATGATTTTGGGGTAGAACGAGCTACTTTAGCCAACCAACCCAGCTACGTCGGGTTGCAATGCTCGGAATTGTGAGAAACCCCTGATTTAAGGTCTGATGGTCCAGATCACTTCTTTCGCCAACCGAGCCTTTTTTGATCCATCTTTGCCATGTAATTGTCCGCGACCCGCTCTACATCAGTTTCCTCCACTTCAAAAGAACTCGTCCTCGAGTTATCATTATGCGCTGGCTCATGATACTCAGTCAGGTCCGCGACATTGAAAGTTCGTGAGATCGCCATATCATCTGGAAGATCAACAACATAAGCGTTGTCATTGATCTTTCGGATGATTGGTACCGGTCCAATCTTTTTATTCTTCAACTTGTTGTACGTTCCGGTCGGAAATCTTTCTTTGCGCAGATGGACCATTACTTGGTCGCCCACCTTAAACACTTTCTGTCGCCGATGCTTGTCCGCTTGCTCCTTGTACTTTTCGTTCGAGGCATGTAGCTATCTTTCTTGTACCTATCTGCCTTGCTGGCCCATGTGTGGTGCGTAGAATAACTACCTTATACACACGCATATTGGGGTCGTTATGTACGAGTTATCCCAGCACAGGGACTTGAAATCCATTTCTTCACACGTGCCAACATGGGATGCTTTTAGATGCGAAATATTCATCACCACGTGGGCTCTACATGCATGTTACATGGCCAAAAATAAAGTCCACAGCTGATGACCAGGACCAACATAATGACCGGGCTTGATTTCGGGACAATGATATATCCACATGTGTCCCATCAAATGAACATTCCACTTCACACATACGTGCGAAAATGGCAGGTGCGGATCCCTACCAGTTGGTCTAGGAGAATGATGATTCGCCCAACTAAGAAGCATTAATAGAAAAGGAAAAAGAAAAAACAGACCCATCTTTAGCCACATTCAAGTGCTTGTAAAACCACCTTCGGTTTCCATTTCACAGCCGTAGTCTTCGGAGAGGGAAAAAAAAGAAAAGAAAAAGGAAAAAGAAAAGTAAAAGTGCCTTCTCATCTCTTTGAAGACAAGCTTTAGCTTGCTTTAGTTTGAGAGAGAGAGAGGGGGGGAGGGTGGAAGGAAGGAAGGAGTATGTTTATGTTACTTTCACGTCATGTATTCCCTTTAACACGAAAACCGCTCTCCTATTCGGAAGTGGATTGCGTCCTGCCCCGCTGGATAGAAATTGGTCCAGGCAGGGCATCTGTGGGGCCACTGTGATGTATGGTTTTTATCCACGCCATTCATCCATTTTTATAGTTCATTTTAGCCTATGAGCCCAAAAATAAGGCAGACTCAAATCTCAGGTGGACCACACCACAGGAAGCAGTGGTGATAATGACTCCCAACGTTGAAATTCCTAACTCCCACCGTGATATTTATTTTCCATCCAAACTATTCATAAAGTCGCATATACCTGGGTGAAGAGAAAACAGATATTTGATCTCAATCCAAAACTTACATGGCCTCCAAAAAGTTTTAATGGTGGAAATTCAATCCACTCTTTGTGGTCACTTAAGCCTTCGATCTCTATTATTTTTGTTTTGATAGTATAAAATAATCTAGAAAAATGGATGAACAGCGTGGATAAAACATATACGTCACGATGGGCCCCACATAGCCCCTCCCTGTACAGATTCCATCCAGGTGGGGAAGTCTGCAATCCGCTTCCATCCTAACGCTACGAAGGGGACGGACGCGGATTGCGTCCTACCCCCGCCCGGACGCTAATCCGTCCGGGCAGGGCTCTGTGGAGCCCACCGTGATGTAACTGTTTTATCCTGCCGTCCAACCATTTTTTCAGAAAATTTTAATATGTGATCCAGAAAATGGGGCAGGTCCAAGGCTTGAGTGGACCACACCAAAGGAACCAGCACTGATATGACACCACCGTTGAAACCTATCTAAGGGCCAACGTGATGTTTTTTTTTACCATAAAACATGAATATGAGGTCAAGTAGACGTAGATGAAGTGAAAACACAAATATCAGCTTGATCCGAAACTTCTCTGGCTCCCAAGAAGCTTTTAATGGTGGACGTTCAATCCCCACTTTGTGGTCCACGCAAGCCTTGGACCTGCCCCATTTTCTGGTTCACATGTTAAAATTTTATGAGAAAATGGTTGGACGGCAGGATGAAATAGTTACATCACGGTGGGCCCCACAGAGCCCTGCCCGGACGGATTAGCGTCCGGGCGGGGGTAGGACGCAATCCGCGTCCATTTAGATAACTTCGGAGAGTGTACGTCATACGCATGCAATCAGTTGAATTGTACACGTCATAGAGTCAAATTAAGGCAAACCAAACCATCTGGATCGTCTGACCCACTTTAGTTGGTCATAATAGAAATCAGATTTGTTAGATTTGTTTGTTGAATCTGGACATTTGACTACTCATTTAGCCGTCCAGCAATTAGCCAGTGAGTAAACAAATATTGTTTAAGGGCCCTTTTGAATGGCTATAACTTTTATGAGTTGTAAAGGGTTTTAAAATAACTCAATTACAGGTAGTACTGTTTAGACGGTGAGGTTTTACCGCTGAGTTACCAGCTGCAAGTGAGTTACAGCCTTTCAGCTGTTGGAAACATCTCAGATTTTACTTACCCCTGGGTGGATTATCCTTCTCTCTCTCAACAGGTTATCCAAATTATATATATATATATATATATATATATATATATATATATATATATATATATATATATATATATATATATATATATCCACACACACACACTGAGACAATGCTGCATAGATGTCTATATTTTGAGAAAACCTGCTTTTAACTTTCTTAAAACATGATAATAAAAAATCACTTTTTTTTTTTTTTTTTGACTTTGACTAATGGTTATTACCTTATTCCCTCTATTTTATCTTTAAAAAATGATTGTCCTTTTTTACCATTTTTTTAGCCGAATCCAATCTTACATTGGACTATGCCGTGGGCTTGACAATAATGTGTTTATTTAATCCATGCCAACCATCCTTCGTAAATCATGATTTGAGGGCATGAGCCGAAAAATGAAAAGATTCAAATTTCAGGTGGACCCACAATAGTTAACAATGACAATTAAATCCTATCGTTAATTACAAAAAAAAAAAAAAAAAAAAAAAAGTTAAGGCCCACTTCAACTCTTTTTTTTGCCATCCAACCCAATCGTGAGGTGATGTGGGACCTAAAAAGGGGCATCCACTTAAGATTTGGATTTGCCTCATGCTTAGGCCCATGCCCTGATATTACCTTGCAAAATGGACGGACAATATAAATGCACCACATACATCATGATGGGGCCACAACTTTTGAAACCCCAGAGGGGAATGTGGTGCTGGAGGAGCACCATTTGGTCGTGAGAGCAGAACAGCCAGTGCGGATTTCCTAGGAAAAGCTTTCTTGTGCAGGAAAGCTAGGTGGGGTCCATCGTGATCTTTGTGAGAAATCCACCCGGTTCATCCGTTTTACATGTTCATCCAGGACTTAAGTGGGCCACACAAGAGGAAAGAATGGGGATTGAATGACCATCATTGAAATATTTATCTAACCACAAAAGTTTTATATCGGAGTAAGTTTTTTGTGTTTTTAGTTCATCCCAGTAGGAATGACCTTATAAAGGGTTTGGAGGGCATATAAACATCAAGATGAAGCCCAGGAAGGTTTGAACGGTACAACTTCTTTTCTTAGTTTTCCCACGATCTAGCTCCTTTTTTTTTTTTTTTTTTTTTTTTTCTTTTTCTTTCACATGTTCTAAAATTATCTTGGAAAATAGGTGGATGGGGGGGATTACTTACATATCATGGTGGGATCAACCTAACTTCCCAGCCCAGGAATTCCTGCAAAAGGCTTTTGCGCGAAATCGGCTTCCCCCAGTATGCCGACTGAAACTACTGATAGCCACCTCGCTAATGGACAGTGCTACATGGGTCCCACCATGATATATGTATTTCATTCATGTCATTCATCTATTTTTTGAGATCATTTCAGAGCATGATCCCAAAAATGAGTAGATCCATGTCTCAAGTGGGCCACACAATAAGAAAACCAGGGTGATGGAATGCCTACTATTACAAACTTCCTAAGCCCACTGTAATGTTAATTTTCCATCCGACTTCACTACGCTGAGTTGAGGAATTTGCGACGAATTTTTGTGACGGACTTTGTTCGTCGCTAAAATCTCTTGGTTTAATGACAAATTTAATCCGTTGCTAACGGAAAAGTCCGTCGCTAGTCTCGTGTTTCTCAAAAATCCATTGTCGGAACGTCACTGAATTTAGCGACGGACCAACATTCATCGCTAAAATCTGATTTACAATGTATTTATGATGGATTTTGGTCCATCATTAATAGGAGACGGACTAAATCCGTCGCAATTTTTGATTTTGTCACTGTTGTAAATTCCCGCCCAAAACACAAAATGGTGCACTTTTCAGTTGCTTTTGCGACAGATCATGGTCTGTCGTAAAAGGATTTTTACGACGGATCATGGTCCGTAGTAAAAGGACTTTTTGCCTTCACTTTAATTTTTTTAATTTTTTAAAAAGAAAATGATGGAAATTTAAGTTTTTTTGTAGTTTAATGGTTATTTTTTAATAGAATTTCGGTGGTTTCATTGTACATATTTATATCTAAGATTATTTTTTAACAATTGATTGAATGCAAAAAGAAAATTTATTCTATTTTTATATCAAATGAGTGGAATTTTTATTTTTATTTTTTAATTTAAAATTAATATTTAAATGATTTCTAATATCACATGAAAAAGAATATTGAGAAGTTAAAAAAATTTAACAATGTTTGAGAAAAAAAATTAGATTTTGAAAAAATAAAAATCGTAATTTAATAAAAATCTATTTTGTGGGAACAAAAAAGAATTTTGAATAAAGCTGATAAATTTGAAAAAAAAAAAGCATTTGATTTTGAGAAAAAAAATAATATCCTAAAAAAGAAAATTAAAAATATTTTAAAAAATGTGAAAATTTTCAATGTTGAAAAACGAAAATATTTTAAAAAAGAAAATGAGAGTTTGAAATTTGAAAAATAAAATAAATTTTCATATTTTAAAAAATGTGTAATTTTATTTTATTTTCACTCAAAATAAAATTTGAGTGAAAAATAAAATAAAACGATATTAAAAAAAATCGATACTTTATCAAAAAAAACAGACATTTTGAAATGAAAAATAAATAAGTTGAATAATTTTATGATTTTGAAAAATAATTGAAAATGTTCAAAACTCCAAATTAAAAGAAAAAGTTATTTATAAAAACTCCAAGATTTTGAAAAAAAAAATATATTTTTTTAATTTGAAAAGTTGAAAATAACATGATGCTTTTGAAGAAAAAAAAAATCGGCATTTTGGAATTTTTGGGAAAAAAATTAAAATTCGTGAAAATTTTAGATATTTTAAAAATAAAAATTCAGAATTTGTATTTTAATTTATTTTTTGAAATATGTTATAATAAAAATGATATTTTGTTAAAAGTTTTTAAAGAAAAATTAAGAGTAAAAAAATATACATTCTGAAAAAAATTGTTATTTTTAAATGGAAATTGAAATTTATTTGTGAAAATAATAATAATAAATTATTAGGCACATCCACTAATTGAACATTTAACCATTTTTGGACAATCGAATTAGTCCAGATTGATAAGTAAATAACTTCATATGTTTAAATCAAATTTCACTCGAATTGTTGATCAATCTTGTATGCCCAATATCTTTCTCATATGTAGCTAGCCTGATTGGGGTGAGTAACTAGTTAAATTGAGGTTATTGATCAGTAAAATAGAGTGAATGGGCTAGACATGCAAAATTAGCTAAATATTGTTGTCAAAATTGTAACCCAACTTATTGACCTTGTGAGAACCTAAGAATTGATGTTAATAAGTTTTGTGGGCCCCATCATGATGTGTGTCAAACATCAACACTGTGCATTTAATGTGCATTATGTTCATCCATTTTTATCAATTATTTTAGGACCTGATTAAAAAAATGATAGGGATATAAACCTAAGGTGGACCACATCATAAGAAAACAATATTGATTGGATATCCACCATTAAAATCCTCTTCTACGGGTGGGCCCCACTATGATGTACGTGCTTCATCTATTCCGTTCATCCATTTTTTAGATTATTTTACGGTTTTATACCAAAAATTAGCGGGACATAAATCTCTGGTGTACCACACCACATGAAAACAATGGTGATTGGATATCCACCATTAAAATCCATCTTAAGGCCCACTATATTGTTTATTTGACATCCAATCTATTGATTAGGTCATACAGGACCAGATGAAGGAAAAAACCAAAGATTAGCTTGATTCAAAACTTCTATGGCCCCCAAAAGGTTTTTAATGGTCCACGCTCATTCAACATTATTTCCTGTAATGTGGTCCATTTGAGATTGGGATATACCTCATTTTTGGTCTTATACCATAAAATTTTCTGGAAAAATAGATGGACAGCATGGATGAAGCACGTACGTCATGTTGTGGCCCACAGAGCACTGACCACCAGCCATTGGCTGGTCGCCACTTTTTAACGGGACGCAGATTTCCTGTTGAAGTCCTTGGCGTCCTGCGCAAGGATGCTGGGTGGGGCCCAACACCATGTGTTTGGAAAATCTACTATGTTAATCCGTTTTTAGAGATCATTTTAGGACAAGAGACCAAAAATGAGTTGGATCCAAAAATCAAGTGGGTCACACAAGAGGAAACAGTGGGGAAACAAATACCTACAGTTGAAACCTTCTGAACTCCACCTTGATGTTTATATGCCATCCAAACAGTTTATAAGGTCATTAACACTAGGAATAAGTGAAAATACAAGAAAAAAGAAGAAGCCTGAAACAAAGCTTTTTATGGCCGTAAGAATGTTTCAACGGTTCTCACTGAATCCCCACTGTTTTATCTCGTGTGGCCCACTTGAGTTTTGGATACACTTCATTTTTGGTATCTTTTTCTAAAATGATCTCTATAAATGGATTAACGGAGTAGATTTCCCACAAACATGGTGGTGGGCCCCACCCAGCATCCATGCACAGTAACTTCCTACTAAAGGCTTTAGCACGAAATCCACGTCCCTGGAACAGATTGGCTACTCCCCCTGACACCAGCCCCGTGGCTGGTGGTCGGTGCTCTGTGGGCCCCACCATGATGTATGTGCTTCATCCATTCCGTTCATCCATTTTTACAGATCATTTTAGTGCTTGATACAAAAAATGATAGGGATATAAATCTTAGTTGGGCCACACCATAGGACAAAAATAATGAATGGATATTCACAATTAAGATCCTCCTAAGGCCCACTATACTGTTTATTTGACATCCAATCTATTGATTTGGTCATAAAGATCCAAATGAAGGGAAAAAATAAATATCAGCTTGATCCAAAACTTTTATAGCCCCTAAAACGTTTTTAATGGTCAAATTTTATTCAACACTGTTTCCTGTAATGTGGTCCACTTGAGATTGAGATATACTTCATTTTTTTAACCATATCATAAAATGATATATAAAAATATATGGACGGATTGGATGAAACATATCCATCATGGTGGGGCCCATAGAGCCCTCCCCTTTCCAAAGCTTTATTTACCCTTTTATTTTTCTGTAAAAAAACTGTGAGTTTTGTACAGAATGTAAAATAGTGGTGATTCATTCATGAAAATAGTGGCAATGATATAAAGTTATCCAGACCATTGAAATAATCCGTCTAGTTGTATTTGTTTAGTATTTATAATTTTCTTATATAATACGATCTTAACCATCCAGAAAATGGTCCTTCTTGCATGTACGATTGTTAACAGAGTATTTGTTGTAAACAGTGGTAAACGCACACTTTTTCGTATTTCAAAATTTTATAAAATTCAGAAAAGGATTCGTAAAATGACGAGCGTCTTCTCTCTTTTCACATTTTCAGTCCTTCCTTCGAGCGGCGAGGCGTCATCTTCCTTCGAGTGGCGCGACTTCTTCTTCCATCGAGTGGCGCTTGGAGACGGCCATTGTACTGACCCCCACCAATAGGATCCACCTATCATAACTGTTGGTGCTTCTACATTTACTACTGGAAAACACATATACCTTCCAAAAGGTATGTACGCTCCTGATCCTTTTCTCTGTGGGGACCACTTCTTTTTCTTGGTTGGGATCTTCCGAGTGGTGTGTTTTTTCGGTTTGTGGTACATTGTAGAGGGGATTGTTGTTTTGACGGTGTGGATTGGTTTTTCTATTTCTGAACGTGTGTGGCTGATGGGTCTGTGATGGTCCATTGTGAGCGGGTACCTCTATCTGAACCATCCAAATCCCGATTCAGAGTGGACGATCATAAATACACGATCAGTTGCAGTTGAATGGGTGATTGAGATGAAAAGCAGTTGATCGTCTGGATTTGACAAACATATCTTTGTTAATCAGATGTTAAGGTTTTTTTTTTTCTAATGTGGTTGTAAAAATCATTCGATGGAGAAAACTACCCAAATTGGATGTTTAGGATCTTACACCTGTATTTTTTAGGGTGTGGTCTATCTTTGAAGAGCGAAATCATAGACTCCACTTTTTAGTCTCAAGGCTCTGAGATAGAACGCATACCTTCAAGCAAGAATAATGCAAGTCCTATGTGGGGAGTTCTATTAATACTCTGGTAGAGTGTGATGGTTCACATGCATGCACTCAAAATTGTGGAGTACATGTAAGTAAATCAGATCAAACATTCCCAAGTGGACCCCACTGTTGACTGGGCATGATCCCCAAATCAGATTGACCCAATAATCCTGACCTCTAATTAGTGGAGATCGGAGAATTGGGTGAAATTAGGGAATTTTTTTCCTAGGATCACGGTTCTCTAACAATCTTAGTGAAGGTACTTTCGAGATTGATGCCTTAGCTCGGAGGGAATTGTTTGTTTGTCCCTCTGTTCTAAACAGGGGTGAAAGTGGGCCCAGTTGGCGTGCTTAGCTGGATTTGGTCTGATGGTGAAATTCTAAGGGCTGAACTTGGGCATGAGTTTTGAGGCCAGAGAACTAAGTCGAAGGGACTGTCATCTTGATGTGCATAAAGGCTTGACATGATAGCCTGTTCTGGCCCGACTCATTTAATGCCATTCGAAGGTGTACTCAACTAATGGGCCAGATCGGGATTGCTTGTTGGGCTTGACGTGGACCAGAATGTCTTGCCTACGTGCTAGGCTGGGACCGGCGTTGGCCTGTCCATCTTGGCTCATTTACACCCCTAGTTATAAATGTTAATCTCTTCTTTTTAGTGTGCGCGAATTGGGACAGCTCTTGAAGATCTTCCCTAGGTGGGAAGTCAACTGATTCCTGTGAGTTATATAAATTCCTATAACTGCTGATAGCCATGTTTTTCTTAGTTTCCCGTCATGCTTTCATCTTATTTTGCTAATTCCCACACGTACCAATGATTCCCACACATCAAGAGCATCCAGGCTGCCATCAGATGGACAAATGAGCGGCTACAATCTTATCATCTGTTGCACATCCACACATGTGCCTACATTGGCCATGTATGGAATTAGCAAAACAAGTCTGTCATATACGACGTTCGCTGCTATCCCAGGCTGGTACCTCAACCCACAAACTCGACATAGGATGATTTTTGGGGGACCTCCTGTCCATTGTTGGATCCCCATTTGAATGAGTTGGATCCTCATCCCAACCCATTTGAACGAGTTAGATCCTCCGCCCCTCCACAGGATAGGCATTGTGTGTGTTAGTGATGATCAATCACACTAACATTCTATGCATGCACAAGGAAAATGATAAGGGATCCACCTTTCCTTTTCCCAACATTTGAAATCCATACTTGCTTGAGGTATTTTTGCACCTTTTAATACAAGTTGGTTTACAAACTCAAGTACTTTCATTTACACTTGTCCTTTTGGTGATGCTGTTAATAAAGATAAACTATTGCAAATGGTGAGATTTGGTGCTAAGATGGTTTTCAGTTTAAGGATAGCACTATGAGAAAGTACAAGTTGATTTCCCTAATTTTGATATTTGAAGATGGACACTATGAGTTGTTGTTGATGTATTTAATTCTTTCACAAGTTTTGTTTACTGTTTTGTGTGTCTATCATCTGTTTGCTTTATTTTCTTTTACAGGGTTTAGCAATCATATCATGACCTTATAATGGTTGAATGTATACAATGTGTACTGTTGATTTTAAATCTAATGCAATCATTTCTCGGGTAGAGAGATTTCATGGTATGTTTCATCTTTCAGTTTGTACATGAAGTGAGCTAAGTTCTTGTTCATAAGTCAGATTGGTTGAATAATTCTAACCTGATTGGGAGACTTGTTTGTCAAGTAAGACCATTGGACATATTTCAGTTTTGACTGCCCAATCAGGTTTGTTTTGAATCTTATTTTAGGTTTTGGATTTTGTTGGTTTTTGTTAGATTGATTAGGATTTTCAGATTTTGGTCATGTTTACTTTCATGTATGGGACTAAATAGATTACACCCATTTGTTAGAAAAGAATATCCCCATCACCATGCTTAATAAAAAAGAAAGGAGGATAAACCTGTTACACTTGTATTGAGCATTTTCTTTTTGTTACTACTGGTGGAAAGGAGGATTCAATGTTATTCAATGTCATGCTCTGAGTTTTGTTTATCTGTTTATGTATGGAGAACAGGTGGTGCTGTTATCTGGTGAGACCGGTTGCAAGAAAACAACTCAGGTTACCAGTTCTTTTGCTTTGATTCTACATTTAGAAATGAGTTGAATTTTGAATTATGTTCATTTAGATTAAAAATTTCGATGTGATTGTATATAGATTAAGACAATCAGTTACCCATTTAAGGGTTTTTATGTGGCCAGGCATAGATATAGTGTGCTCCTTGCTACATAAAAATCCTTAAATTGTCCCTGTTTAGACAGTTCAAGACCGGATAGAATATAATGCTTTCATTTTAGCAATTCAAATGCACTTGCCTTTTCTATGCATCATCTCTCTTTTTCTCTCCGGATTTGTTTTGATTTTTTCTTTGCTTATACGTAAAATGTTCTGATTTAAATATTAAGAACTATGTAGTGGCTTAATCCCAATTTTCCAACATTGGGTACGTAGGCAGCCGTTCATACTAGATCGTATCGGTGCAGCACAATTTTATTTTATTTTTTCACTTCTTGTAGTGTGGATGCATTTTCGTTAGGACTACTTGGCAATAAGAGTGAGGTGGATGTAAGTTCTTGAAACCTTTAATTAATCTAGAATCATTTATATCTTTATCACTTCATTTATATGCTGTCGTTAGGGTCAACTTGTAACTCCTCAGAACCCGCTCTGCCGTAAGACATTACGGTGCATGACGGTTCCTAGCAGGTTAAGTTGCAAATTATTATTAAGAGTTGGTTGGATATAATTTATTTTTTGTAAATGTTGTTAATAGTTGGATGGATGATGAATGTATTTGTGAATGTAAATGAAAATAAAAAACTTATGATATATATATACATATATGTTATCAATGGAGGATGCCTTGTTTAGGGGGACATGAAATTTTGTAGCTTATGGTATGGTGCCCTAATATTGGTTGTATGTTACTAGTATGTAGTAGATAATACTAAGATGAATAGTAAACATTTTGTAAGCCATATCCTAATTAATTATAAAACTATATATATATATATATATAAATTCATATTGCAATTTATATATGAAATAATCGTCATCATCGTCATCATCATGTAAGCCATATCCTAATTAATTAGGGTCGCCTACATGAATCCTATTCCACCGTTCCACTCTATCAAGGGCCATACCTTCAGTTAGACCATAGGTCATCGAGTCTTTTCTTACTACCTCCATCCACACCTTTTTAGGCCTTCTCCTTGCCCAACAATTTGTTCTTTAAAGCGTGGTTGGTCTTACAACTATTCTATAAAACTTCTCTTTTAGTTTGAATGGTACTTGGCGATCATTTAAAACTCCCAAGGCACATCCTATAGCAACTTTTGCCGTCTTGCTGGCTTGAAACACTCTTGAGGGTAGCAATGTGAAATGGTACCATGCTGCCGTGGATTGGCAAAAGGACAGCCTCATTCTTTTGGTCGATCTGTATCATTAATTCCCTCGACTGTGGGATATCATTGACATTCTTATAGGCAATGAGATCGCTTGAAGCTTTTGTAGAACCACGACCATCTCCAGTTGCAGAACCGCCCCTAGCCAACCTCCTCGTAGTTTCTTCATTCTTCTGCCGGGCAAGCTCAGCCTGATGCTACCTCCGCAGCTCCTCCTTTGACATCTCCTGATTATTTGACCTTAGAGTCGCTTTTGACAAGAATGCCTCGGCTCCATTGGATTCAACTTTGACATTTGGACGCTCTTCTTCCTCCTCTTCCTCATTGAATAAGTATGCAACATCCCTAACTAACTTGGAGCTGATTGAAGTCACAACTTCTGCAACTTTTTCATTGACAATAATGGTGTTTGCAAGCAACAATGAGAACATCTTAGTCTTTGGACTGTTGGTTTCTGATTGCAAGTTCTAGAACCCAATAGATACATTAAAAACCATTCCGAGCTTCAACACCCAATCGTTCTTGGCATTTAAACTCAATCCTGATTCACGGAACTCGAGACCGATTCCCGTTCCTGCTGACTTTGTAAGATGAGAGGCAAATTCAGGAGCATCCCTCTCTACCACCGAGACAGCTGCTTGGTAAACAGCACTGACCTTATTCCCAGCCTTCAATGCACCTATCGCTGCCTCATGGGCCTTGAGGAGAACCTCATAAGCCTTACTCTATGTTGTATTTGCATCAATTAGAAATGTTCTGGCAATGTTTGAGCAGTAGCTATTGTAGCGCTATCCGATTGCGCGTATGATCACACTTGTTGAGTCATAGTAGAGATCCTCATCATTGCTTGATGCACTCAGCTTGAGATCAAATTCACCCCCACTCTAAAAAATTGGGGGGTAACAAATGTCAACATTCTCCACTTTTAGTTTGACTTCAACTTTTGCTGGATTAAGTATGACCTTCTTTGTGTCATCCATCAGTGATGAATGAGAAACCTTCTTCTCCTCATCAATGATCTTCTCGAGCTTTGGGACATTGAAGTATTTCATCACGGATGAAGTTAAGTACGCAACCTTCTTCACGTTTCTAAGCTCCGTGCCATCCTTGCCAGCCTTCTTCACGTTTGTAAGCAGCCTTCCCGAGCTTAAGCTTTTGGAGTATATGGTTGTTTGACAAATATGCCATGTACATTATTATGTAATTATCATTAAGAGAGTTGAATTGGCAAAACAAATGAAAAGAAACTCCATACAAAGGCTTATGTGCTGCCTTCGGGATATGACCCTATTTGTTTTGATTTGTCTTGAATCCTTGAACAACCAACATATCCACAAAGTTTCAGCTACTCACTAGATGCGTTTGTGATCTCTGTTTTATAACAGGTTTTTATTTTCCCTATAAGTTTTGTATGCTCAGAGGAGCCTTCATAGATATCGCCCACCAAAATGACATTTGAAAGACCTTCCCTCAAGAATGGAAACCTTATTACACCTCATCACTGATTCAAATACCATCTAAATGCCTCAACCTGCATGCTTAGTGTGTCACGCCTGGAGACACCTGAATAACAATAGAATGTTGTAGTTGAGTGCTGAACATTAACACTTTACCTTGGTAGTGAAGGATTTTGTTGTTTTAATAAAATGAGCCTAAAGATGTAGAATATCCGCTATTGAAGCTATGTCGAATCTAGAACAACTGAAATCCACAACAAACCAAACAGAAAAATGCAGAGATAACCACAAATTTCAGAGAAGGTATGTCTCTTCTTTCCTCTCTTCTATTTCACGAACAGAATGTAGTTCATCTGCAAATTACAGTTTTTTTAAGGATTTAGAACTTAAAAAAAATAAAATGAAAACTACTGGTTGAAAAGAAGAAAAAATAACATTTTCATTATATATATATATATATATATATATATATATATATATATATATATATATATATATATATATATATATAAAACCCATGATCCAAACTTCAATTCCTTGTTTCCAAATTCCTATTATATAGTCATCATCTGAGCCTTTCTTCCATTGATTTGGGGTTGGCTTTAAATGGTAGATTGGCAAAAAGAAATTATGATTGGCTGCCAACTAGACATTCACCTTCCTCTTTACCAAGGTCTTGGAACTGGAAATGACAAAGGCTGACATTGATACTGACTCACATGCCAAACATAATTCTACACTACACAATTAAGACTGCCAACAAGCTACTCGCATATTGCAGCAACATTTTAAAACAGCAAAAATGCCCCTATTCCCAGTGGAGGTAAACTCCATGCTATTGATGGGACTGACAGATACAATCTAAAACGTTGGTTGCTACACACGCGTATGCCTCCAAATTACCTAAATACATGTAACGTTTATTTTAAATTACTCCCCATGTTCCTTGAAAATCCAAAGTTCATGATCCTCTGAAAACTATTTGCATGGGAAAAATTGCCCCTGGCTGATGCATACAGAGCTTTGCTAAGCCCACATGCATGTTCAAGTTAGCTAATGCACATGCCACCACATATTCTAGCAAGGTAAACAAGTGGAATGTCCAACCCATCCATCGTGATGAGATTCCCAATCCCAAGAATCAGGTCAGTCCACTAGTCAGGTGGGCCACAATCAACTGAACGAATGTATGGTTGTGAAAAAAAAAGCCAAAGTTTTCTAATCCGCTTGGCTTATTTCTACTATCATGGCACACCAACTGAATGGGCCACCTTTATCTTTGGGCTCTACATAGTGAACTCCACCTAGTGGATAGCTTGGAAGTTTCACTGGCCTACCATATTAGCATATATAGTGGGTGGTGCAATAGCTGACTGTTAGAAATGTGTGGGCTTAGCAAAACTCCATACATACATATATAGATTTACACCAGAATTGCTCTTTGCCGATACGTTATTATCCACCCAGTAGATAACCTCAAGTATATCCCCTGATAAATAACAAAATAGTAAGTGTTGTCTACCTGATGAGTGGATGGGGCTGAATTTTACACAAGGTGATCCTTAAAGTGGGGTTAACCAATTAGATAGGTTGGATGTTGCACACAAATGCATTTTGAAAGTAATATCTGCTGGCAGATAGTAGCCTATCGTCCAACCATACATAAATATGTATGTACATATGTACAGACATAAAAACATCAGATGGTAACTTTTCAATATCTTCCAACCGGTAGGGTATGAGCATTTGGATCTTCAATTAGTAAAAAAAAACGGGCTTAAATCTTGTGTTCTGATCTTTAAAAATTGCACAATTTTAGTAGAAAACGGCTTGAAAACAATCTCAAAATGGGTAAAAGAGGGGGAGAACATGTAACTCTTCATCCATCTTGTAAAAGTTGGCAATTACACTACTAACCCTCAATTGTTGCTAAAAGCTCCAATGTCATAATCTCTTTGAGAAACAATTTAGTACAAACTGAGAAATGCATGGATAGGACATAATATTGCACCAAGCATCTTCCAAAAATCCAATGAGCATTCCATGCCAATCTTCACGACAACTGCCTTTGAGAATTCCTACTTAAATTTGAACACAGCTGTACACAGAGCCCCAATGGAAGGTGGTTTTTTTATTTTTATTTTTTTTACTTTGCATATGACTTCTAATAACCACTTGAATGATTCTCACATGCATCGCTTCCATCATTGCATGTCGTTTAGCAAACCTGTGATATTCTGAATGTTGCAAGATGGTGTTAAATGGGTATGAGCCTTGTTTGAATATAACTGTATGATGGTTGAATGGATGGATGGGGGAATCAAAGATATTTTTTTGGGTCTGGTTTCATGGACCAAATGGTAATAGAGATGCAGTTACAAGCACTGACAAGTTGCTATCTTCTGATTATGCACGTGTATCTTGTTGGGAAATAGGAATTTCGCAGTTCCTACACTTTCATTTGGTCATTTTGTTAGACACTAGTGCATTAAATGCAGATTGCATTGCGCTGTTGTGTATTGATTCCAACATCTAAAGATCTTTTCAAACTGTATTGTGCTCTCCCAGTGAATGCTATGAATTTAAGAAATGCTCTCTTACCTGAACCTCTAATGGCTAGGATGAATTCTAATCTTTTATTTTGTTAATTGGTTTCAGTTGATTAAACTATTTACTTTTCATGGATTTGAGTTGGTTATTTGTAATATATGAAGGGTTGACTAAACTAGTCTTTTCTTGGATTGAATCTGGTTGTTTGTAATATATGTATGAAGGGCTCAAAAGAAGGTTGAACAAGAGAAGAAACAAAGTAGCCAATTCAAGGCAAGGCATAGCCAACAGTTGAAGTTCCGGGTAAGAAGTGTTTAGTTAGGAGGGTTAAAGTCAATTTTTGTTGGAGTGGGCCACTTGGGTCATTTCCTTTTTTATTGAATTGAGTTGTTACCAATTTTGTGAATAGGATTCTTATCAAACAATAGTGTGAATTATTTTTTGAATGACTATCAGGTGCAAGATTAAAATAATAATAATAATAAATTATCGATATTTTTTTCATTTACAGATATTTTAGCGATGAACCAAATCCGTCGCTAACATCTGACCATTGAAAATCAACGACAGATTTGAGGTCCGTCGCTTACTCATATTAGCGACGGACCTTATCCGTCACTAATTTTTTAAGTTGAAAATCGACGGATTTAGGTCCGTCACTTACTCATATTAGTGACGGACCTTGTCCGTCACTAATTTCTAACCAATGAAAATCAATGACAGATTTGAGGTCCGTCGCTTACTCATATTAGTGACGGACTTTATCCGTTGCTAATGTTTTTCTGCTGACTAATTTTTTGAATATTACCGACGGATTTTTTATTTTTTACGACGGATTTTATCCGTCGCTATGATGCGATGGACCTTATCCGTCGCAGATTAAACGACTGATATAATCTGTCGTAAAACCAAAAATGACCCAGTAAACAGCGACGGACTAAGCGACGGATGAAGTCTATCTTTTTTTAGTTTTACGATGGATTTGGTTCGTCGTAAAACAACAATTTTGGTGTAGTGCTTATTGATTATTAGAGTGTTTCATGCCCAAGCGAGTACATGACAATACTGTCTCTTAAGTGAAGGAGGATTGGTCAAAGGTTTGCCTATTCATCACCAGATTAGACACACCTTGAGATGTTCTGAGTTAGCAGAAAATATGGCTACGAATCAACCTCATCATCCCTTTGAAGAGCAATAAGACAAGAACGATGTACATAATGCTCCTCCTCCTAAAACTCTATGCAACTATTTACAACTAGCGAGGGCGAGTACACCTTCCTACATGGTGTTTCCACACAATGCAGGAAACGTGGATTTCAAGGTTGGAGGTGTTCGTTGTTGTTTTCTCACATACTGTGCAGGTGTGCCAGAATTGGATTTGTGGCTTCAATTCTAACCGAACAACAATGGCCTGGAGTGCCAAGATAGGTAGACATGTAGTATATGACAGGGATCGGTCACTTATTGGGCCACTTGTTCAATGTGTAAATTGAATTAGGTGATATTCAGAGAGTGGGGTTTGTCATATGATGATGGGTTATTCATTTGCCTTCTGTACAAAATGACTTTTCGACACGAATTGAATGAAATAAGAAAGAAATCCTTACAGTTGGTCGCTATAAACTATTGAAGGATGCCTCTCAAATGTAGAAATCTAACATATAAGTGTAGACTCCAATTACAACTAAGATTATCAACTACTTAATTATCACTACGGATTACACTATAGAATTTTAATCAACAGATTGAAAAGTAAATGATTACGCTAAGGAATGTAATTTTCTTAACAGAGCAAGTAAAGGATTACACAACGAAACATAAATCGATGGGATAATTGAAAGATAATGTTGGGTTTGTTTGGTTTGGTATGAGACGATTTTCCTTGCTGTAATCTTCCTTTATTTAATGCTTTAATCAAGTGATTATGGATCCTTCCCACGTTTCGATGGTTATCATAACTATTTCCCACTACTTGGCTTATGGATGCTTCCCACATTCTGCTTCCATTGTTTCTCCTGCCATCTGTTATGCGACTGTACGAACTCAATCGCTCTTAGTCATGCAATAATCTAAGCTCGACTGTTTCCCTTCTTGAACGCTCTAATAACATTCGGCGAGAATTAATACGTTATAATTCCACTTTTTGAGGATTTACCATACATATTCATGGGAAATCCTCTGGTACACCATGTGTATCCATACAAATCACATGTAATGACCCTGATTGGTCGAGGCATGTTACGGACGAAACAAGTATGAACATTGCCCCCCTCATCGTTATCCTTTTGGTGAAAGTGACAACGATGTTTGAGTCTTCATTAATGCCATAATAAATGCACACACGTGCCACTCGAATGCGAACCATCTTCGATTGTTTTCCTTGGCATCGGTCTTGTCGAATCAAGACATCGAGTGAACCCGGTGCTTACATGTGTCCACTCTAGTTATTGTGCTAAAACAACAATGATGCTTCAATAAATGCTTTCTCTCTTCGGCCAATATAAACACTATTTTAAAAACATTTTCCTTTTACGCTTTTCAATTTTCCTTCCTACTTGCAATTTTCTACCCAAAATCTTCACTCCTTACCTTTCTGCAATGGCTGCATCTTCTTCCTTTGTTCCTACATTTGATCAACGCGATATCATGGGCGTCATGGAACTTTTAATGAAGAAATATACTAAAGATATGATCTTCAAATTGCCTCTAGGCTATGAGATCCTCTGTCAGGTCCAACATTTCCTACAAAAGTTGTGGCTTATGAGGTTCAAACTTTGAATCCCTTTTTTCCGATCTATCCCGAAGAAGAGATTTTAATCCGATCTGGATCTGTGCCTAATGTTGCAAATGCCCTGAAGACTCCTCAGACATGGCCAAAGCCTCTCCAAGATTGTGACAAATGGTTTATCCAGGTGGCCTTTATAAGCCTTTCTGTTCGAGAGCATGCAGCTAAACTAACTATTCTTCTTGCTCTCTCATCATTATGGAGCAGTTCAACCAACACCTTCCTTTGTAGCTTTGGTCCAATGAGCCCCACCATCAAGGACATGCCACTTGACCGAACTACTACCTTTTGGTATAACATACTATGCAGGTGTTGTTTCCAAACAGTGCAAGGACTTCCCGATCAAGGCACATAAAGCATATACCACCTTCATAAAGATTTACAACAAGGACTTCCCGATCAATGATGATAAACATGTGGCATTCCTACTTCTCTGGATTTTTCGTCATCTTTTGTGTGTGAATGCCCAGCATGTCACCACAGAATATGTTGATCTGGTCGAGTAACTTGCTCAAGGCCACAAGATAGCACTCGTGCCCTACATTCTTGGCCACTTATATCGGGGTCTCTATAAGACTACCTGCAAGGGACTACATTCTGCAAGAGGGCCGCTGTGGCTTTTGCAGATGTGGTTCTATGCGTATTTTTATCCTAACTTCTTCCATCAGATCATGCACCAAGGGAAACCATACTCTTCCTTTGGCGACCGACTCCTCCATACCCAATCAGAAAATCTTACCACCAAGCAATGTCTCCAAGGCTTCTTCCTTCTCAACAAACAAAAAGAAGACTAGTCCTTCATGCCTTTATCTGAGGGAGAGACATATAGACTAGCATGGCTCATTGGACAATTCAAGTCAGAGGACGCACATTCGGCTAGTTGATCACACCAAGCCTAGGCCAGTTATACGCACATTGCCTACAGAGGGACGATTGAGTTAGGTAAAAACACTAAAGCTGGAGTCGAGTAATACTACCCATCACTACTCGCTCCATAATTTGGCCTTGTCCAACTCATTACATGTCCTCTCACCCACAATCCTATAGCCAACCTCCTTACGACCGCATTATGGTGACCAATTTAGGGCTTTATGTGTCGCTCAGCAACTCATATCACAAATAGGCACTCGCCCTGGTCATACCCAAGTATCCCAACTCCTCAATGGTAATGGAAAGCTTTCTTTCATGGTGGGAATTTCACTATGACAAGTTGTTGGGTTCCAAGAGAGAGCTTGAACTTATCAAGCAATTCACCTCCCAATTAGAGCTGAAGAGCAAGAAAAGAAGCATTGCTCCTCCGCCTGTTCCTACTACCAAGAGGACGACAACATGGGCCTCTACTTCTCCCATTCCAACCCACAATCGAGGCTGCTATCTCAGCTAGCCAGGAAGTCGTAAAGGAAGATCTAGTTGTTTCAAGGCCTACTTCGTACACTACAAGAAATCCCACCTTTAGCGATGAAAATTTTCATCTCTAAAAGACATTTTTGTAGCTAAAAAGTTTTGGCGACGAAAATTTTTGTCGCTAAATTCGTCGCCAAAAGACCGTGGCAACAGGTTTTTATCGACAAAAAATTTCAATCATCGGCAAAGGCAAGCTTTTTAGCGACGAAAATTTTCGTCGCTAAAAATAATTACAAAACTTTTAGCGACGAATATTTTCGTCGCTAAAAAATAAATGTTAAACTTTTAGCGACGATCATTTTCATCGCTAAAAATAATTATAAAACTTTTAGCAACGAACATTTTCGTCACTAAAAAGTAAATGTTAAACTTTTGGCGACGATAGTGTTCGTCACTAAAACAATTACAAAACTTTTAGTGACAAACATTTTTGTCGCTAAAAAATAAATGCTAAACTTTTAACAACGATATTTTCGTCACTAAAAATAATTACAAAACTTTTAGCTACGACTATTTTCGTTGCTAAAAAATACGTAAAAAACTTTTACCAACAAAAATTTTCGTAGCGAAAAATATTTACAAAATTTTACCTACGAAAATCTTCGTAGGTAAAAGTCTCTCTTTTTATTTTAAAAAAAAATAATAATCCAGCAAAAAATTCCTGATATACACCTGTTACTATAAGGCCCACCCCCACAATACATGATATTGTCTGCTTTGCCGAAGCTCACGGATTTAAAACGCATCATGTGGGGGAAGGGTAGCTCGCAAACAGACCCGGTGCTCCCATAGTCCCGCTCACACCTATCCCACAAGATATTGTTCAACCTAACTGACACCCATCAGAGTACGTAGCGGTGGTTTTATTTGTCACTGGACCCAGGCTCACCTGTTCCAAGCACAACATGTCATGTCTGTTAAGGGAGGAACCCAACATATAACCACCACAACTCCAGAAAACTCTTCCGATGTGGGACAAGTTACACTACAGTCAACTGCAACAGTAGCTCGCCCATCACAGCAGCCTGCCAGCCACACCTGGGGGCCCGTCCACATGAAACAGTGACCAGGGCGTCACATTATCCCCCACCGAGGGCAGAGCCGTCCTCGGCTCTGATACCATTTGTAAGGCCCACCCCCACAGCACATGATATTGTCCGATTTACCGAAGCTCATGAATTTAAAACGCGTCATGTGGGGGAAGGGTAGCTCGCAAACAGACCCGGTGCTCTCGTGGTCTCGCCCACACCTATCCCACAAGATATTGTCCAACCTAACTGACACCCATCAGAGTATGCAGCGGTGGTTTTGTTTGTCACTAGACCCAGGCTCACCTGTTCTACGCACAACACGTCATGTCTGTTAAGGGAGGAACTCAACATATAACCACCACAACTCCACACAACTCTTCCGATGTGGGACAAGTTATATTACAGTTAACTGCAACAGTAGCTCGCCCAGCATAGTAGCCTGCCAGCCACACCTGGGGGCCCGCCCACATGTGTGGCCTCCCACATGTGTGCCCGCCCACGTGTGCCCGCCCACATGAAGCAGTGACCGGGGCGTCACAGTTACAATATATTTCATCATATTCATCCTGATATACACCTGTTATATAATATATTTTATCATATTCACATTCACATCCATCTAAACCCAAACTAGTAAATCCATCCAAACATAAATTACATTCATCCAAACACAAACAATGCTATCCACATCACATTCATTCACGCATAAATACATATAAGCTTAACATCATAAGCAAAAATACCCTAAACCTAAACCTCAACCTAAACTCTAAACCTATAACCTATAACCTAAACCTAAAGCTTAACCTAAACCTAACCTGCCTATAAGTTTAGTTTTAGGAAATTAGGTTCGGGTTCGGGTTCGAGATCGGGTTTAGGTTTGGGTTTTCAAGTTTAGGTTTAGGTTTAGGTTAGGGAGTTGAGATTAGGATTAGGTGTAGGTTTAGGTTTAGGGATTTGAGAATATGTTAAGGTTTAGGTTTAGGAAATCGGGTTCGGGTTATAGGTTTAGGTTAGGTTATAGGTTAAGGTTTAGGAAATTGAGTTTAGGTTATAGGTTTAGGTTATAAGTTAAGGTTTAGGTTATAGGTTAAGTTTTAGGTTTAGGTTAAGGTTATATAGGTTTAGGTTTAGGTTATAGGTTTTGGGATTTGAGAATAGGTTTAGGTTAAGGTTATAAATTTAGGTTTAGGAAATTGGGTTCGGGTTTGGGATCGGGTTTAGGTTTGGGTTTTCAAGTTTAGGTTTAGGTTAGGGAGTTGAGATTAGGATTAGGTGTAGGTTTAGGTTTAGGTTTAGGGATTTGAGAATACGTTAAGGTTTATGTTTAGGAAATCGGGTTCGGGTTCGAGATCGATTTTACGTTTGGGTTTTAAGTTTAGGTTTAGGCTATAGGTTTAGGTTATAGGTTATAAGTGTAGGTTTAGGTTTTAGGTTATAAGTGTTAGGTTTTAGGTTTAGGTTTAGGTTAAGGTTTAGGTTTAGGTTATAGCTTTTGGGATTTGAGAATAGGTTTAGGTTATAAGAATAAGTTTAGGTTAAGGTTAAGGTTTAGGTTATAAGTGTAGGTTATAGGTTTAGGTTTAGGTTAGGTTATAGGTTAAGGTTTAGGGAATTGAGTTTAGGTTATAGGTTAAGGTTTAGTTTTAGGTTTATTGTTATAGGTTTTGGGATTTGAGAATAGGTTTAGGTTAAGGTTATAAGTTTAGGTTTAGAAAATTGGGTTCGGGTTCAGGATCGGGTTTAGGTTAGGGATTTCAAGTTTAGGTTTAGGTTTAGGTTAGAGAGTTGAGATTAGGATTAGGTGTAGGTTTAGGTTTAGGTTTAGGGATTTGAGAATACGTTAAGGTTTAGGTTTAGGTTTAGGGATTTGAGAATACGTTAAGGTTTAGATTTAGGAAATCGGGTTCGGGTTATAGGTTTAGGTTTAGGTTAGGTTATAGGTTAAGGTTTAGGAAATTTAGTTTAGGTTATAGGTTAAGGTTAAGGTTTTTAGGTTTATGTTTAGGTTATAGGTTTTGGGATTTGAGAATAGGTTTAGGTTAAGGTTATAAGTTTAGGTTTAGGAAATCGGGTTCGGGTTCGGGATAGGGTTTAGGTTTGGGTTTTCAAGTTTAGGTTTAGGTTTAGGTTAGGGAGTTGAGATTAGGATTAAGTGTAGGTTTAGGTTTATGGATTTGAGAATACATTTAGGTTTTAGGTTTAGGTTTAGGTTTAGGTTTTAGGTTATAGGTTAAGGTTTAGGTTAAGGTTAAGGTTAGGTTATAGGTTATAAGTTTAGGTTATGGGTTATAGGTTATAGGTTAAGGTTTAGGTTACAGGTTTAGGTTTAGGTTAAGGTTTAGGTTACAGGTTTAGTTAAGGTTTAGGTTTAGGTTATAAGTTATAGCTTTAGGGAATGAGAATAGGTTAAGGTTTAGGTTTAGGAAATCGTGGTTCGAGTTTAGGTTTGGGTTTTCAAGTTTAGGTTTAGGTTTAGGTTAGGGAGTTGAGATTAGGGTTAGGTGTAGGTTTAGGTTTAGGGATTTGAGAATACATTTAGGTTTTAGGTTTAGGTTTAGGTTATAGGTTATAGCTTTAGGGAATGAGAATAGGTTAAGGTTTAGGTTTAGGAAATCGGGTTCGGGTTCGGGATTGGGTTTAGGTTTGAGTTTTCAAGTTTAGGTTTAGGTTTAGGTTTAGGTTAGGGAGTTGAGATTAGGATTAGGTGTAGGTTTAGGTTTAGGGATTTGAGAATACATTTAGGTTTTAGGTTTAGGTTTAGGTTTTAGGTTATAGGTTAAGGTTTAGGTTTTAGGTTTAGGTTAAGGTTAAGGTTAGGTTATAGGTTATAAGTTTAGATTATGGGTTATAGGTTATAGGTTAACGTTTAGGTCATAGGTTTTGGTTTAGGTTAAGGTTATAGGTTAAGGTTTAGGTTATAGGTTTAGGTTAAGGTTTAGGTTTAGGTTATAAGTTATAGCTTTAGGGAATTGAGAATAGGTTAAGGTTTAGGTTTAGGAAATCGGGTTCGGGTTTGGGATCGAGTTTAGGTTTGAATTTTCAAGTTTAGGTTTAGGTTTTGGTTAGGGAGTTGAGATTAGGATTAGATGTAGGTTTAGGTTTAGGGATTTGAGAATACATTTAGGTTTTAGGTTTAGGTTTAGGTTTTCGGTTTAGGTTGTAGGTTATAGGTTATAGGTTATAGCTTTAGGGAATTGAGAATAGGTTAGGTTTAAGTTTTAGGTTAGGGAGTTGAGATTAGGATTAGTTGTACGTTTAGGTTTAGGGATTTGAGAATACGTTAAGGTTTAGGTTTAGGAAATTGGGTTCGGGTTTGAGATTGGGTTTACGTTTGGGTTTTAAGTTTAGGTTTTAGGTTTAGATTATAGTTAGGTTATAAGTGTAAGTTATAGGTTTAGGTTTAGGTTAGGTTATCGGTTAAGGTTTAGGGAATTGAGTTTAGGTTATAGGTTTAGGTTAGGTTAGGGTGTAGGTTAAGGTTTAGGGAATTGAGTTTAGGTTATAGGTTATAGCTTTAGGTTTAGGTTATAAGTATAGGTTTTGGGATTTGAGAATAGGTGTAGGTTAAGGTTGTAAGTTTAGGTTATAGGTTAAGGTTTAGGTTTAGGTTATAGAGGATTAGGTTTAGGTTATAGGTTAAGGTTTAGGTTTAGGTTATAGAGGTTTAGGTTTAGGTTATAGGTTATAGGTTAAGGTTTAGCTTAGGTTAAGGTTATAGGTTTAGGTTATAAGTGTAGGTTATAGGTTTAGGTTTAGAGTTATAAGTTTAGGTTAGGTTATAGGTTTGGGTTTTCAAGTGTAGGTTTAGGTTTAGGTTTAGGAGTTGAGATTAGGATTAGGTATAGGTTTAGGTTTAGGGATTTGAGAACACATTTGGGTTCTAGGTTTAGGTTTATGTTTTAGGTTTAGGTATAGGTTATAGGTTTAGGTTAAGGTTTTGGGGAGAATAGGTTTAGGTTTAGGTTTTAGGTTTAGGTTTAGGTTATAAGTTTAGGTTATAGGTTAAGGTTTAGGTTTAGGTTTAGGTTATAGGTTATAGGTTAAGGTTTAGGTTAGGTTTTAAGTTTAGGTTAAGGTTATATGTTTAGGTTATAAGTGTAGGTTATAGGTTTAAGTTTAGGAAATCGGGTTCGGGTTTAGGTTTGGGTTTTCAAGTTTAGGTTTAGGTTTAGGTTTAGGTTAAGGAGTTGAGATTAGGATTAGGTGTAGGTTTAGGTTTAGCGATTTGAGAATACATTTAGGTTTTATGTTTAGGTTTAGGTTTTAGGTTTAGGTTTAGGTTATAGGTTTAGGTTATAGGTTTTGGGATTTGAGAATAGGTTTAGGTTAGGTTAGGGTGTAGGTTAAGGTTAGGGAATTGAGTTTAGGTTATAGGTTTAAGTTATAGGTTTAGGTTAGGTTAGGGTGTAGGTTAAGGTTTAGGGAATTGAGTTTAGGTTATAGATTTAGGTTAGGTTAGGGTGTAGGTTAAGGTTTAGGAATCGAGTTTAGGTTATAGGTTATGGTTTAAGTTATAGGTTATGGTTTAGGTTTAGGTTATAGGTTATAGGTTTAGGTTTAGGTTACAGGTTTTGGGATTTGAGAATAGGTTTAGGTTATAAGTATAGGATTAGGTTATAGGTTATAGGTTTAGGGTGTGGTCCCTGCAAATACGGATATAAACACGGCCTGTCCAAATGGCCAGGTCACTCCAATGATGTCCATAAGAAATAACAGCTTCATCATGGTCATAACAGTGGTTCCCACCTTCCGGGGACCCCTGCTCGTCCGGATAGCTCCGTCGCACATCCGGGTCTGCTCCATTAATTTTGAGCAAATACATAAACACGGCCTGTCCAAATGGTCAGGCCACTCCAATGTTGTCCATAGGAAATAACAACTTCATCATGGTCATAACAGCGATTCCCACCTTCTAGTGACCCCCACTCATCCGGATAGCTCTGACGCACATCCAGGTCTGCTCCATTAATTTCGAGGAAATACATAAACACTGTTGGGGGCCTTGTACAAAACCTTAGAATCTAGCCTCCCGAAACAAATTAGAATTATGGAATAATAATGCAATGAAAAATAATCAAAGCATAAACCATACCACACAAGAGATTTTTACGTGGAAAACCCTCAAAGAGGTAAAAACCACAGGACCTCGTCTAGATCAACAATCCACTATGAAGTAGAATGTTACAACCTTCTTCACTCATGCAGGAGTAGATAAACAATAAGAGAAATAAAGAAAATGGAGAGATCTCACCGATTATGAGGACATAGAAGCGTTGAGATATAGATTGCGCAGTAGATAACCTCTATGAGCATAATCTCTATTCTATAAGCTTTCTCTCTCTCTTTCACCTTTGATAGCCCTAAACCCTTTAGCAAATCTCTTGTAAAGCTTTAAGAAACCCTCTTGTCATAGCTAGAAAACCCTAGGTACCTCTTATTTAAAGTTTTAGGAAACTCCTTTTTGCATCCCAGTTGCGAAAGGACTTGTGACAAGAAATCTGCGTAAAATCGTGGAACGAATCTGCATAACTACAATTGGTCGTGTCGAGTCCACGACCGGTCGAGATCCTCCTTCGATTGGTCGAGCACCCCGGAGAAAAATAGTCCAAGTCGCTGGACTTTGAGTCATGCCACGACTCGACTCCAATGACTAGTCGAGACCAGCCCTCGACCAGTCGAGCAAGGCTCATGACCGGTCGAGCACGGGACAAAAAATTCCATCAAATCTCCCTCTTTTTATCCCAGGAGGGATTCACCTTCTTTAAGCTAGCCAGGTTTCTACAAACCTCAAATTTGCCCTTGAGCAAAGCCTTGGTCATCATGTCTGACCCATTATTATCCTTGTGGACCTTCTCAAGCTGTAACACTTTCTGTTCCAAAGTATCCCTAATCTAGTGATACCGAATCTCTATGTGCTTCGACTTGGATTCTTGCTCAAGTGTATAACACTTTGACTATAGCAATAGACCACGTGCTCCTCCTGTTTCAGGCTAAGTTCTTGTAGGAACCTTTTCATCAAAAGTATCTCTTTACATACTTTTGTGACTGCAATGTACTCGGCCTTTGTCGTTGACAATGCTACGACCTTCTGTAGCTTGCTCTGCTAGGAGACCGCCTCCCATGCAAACATGAACATGAACACCAATGTAGACTTCCTGGAGTCTATGTCACCTGCCATATCTTCATCTATGTAGCCCTCTAACACAGGTTTATTGTCACAATATCATAGGCTCAACCTGGATGAGCCTCTTAGATACCGCAATATCCACTTCACCACTACCTAATGTTCTTTGCTAGGATTGGCAAGATACCGGCTGACAACACCAACTGCATATGCTATATCTGAGTGTGTACAAAACATAACATACATCAACCTTCTCATAGCTGACGCGTTGGGTATCTTCTGCATCTCATCCACCTCTGCATTCGTTTTAGGACACTGTCTATCCCTCACTCTGAAGTGACCATCCAGTGGAGTACTGACCGGTTTTGCTGCATTCATATTGAACCGCTCTAAGACTTTCTCAATATACCGCTCTTATGACAGCCAAAGCTTCCTGCTTCTTCTGTCATGGGTTATCTCCATTCCTAGGATCTGTTTAGGCGGGCCTAAGTCTTTTATCGCAAACGACTTGCCCAACTCCTATTTTAGCCTGTCGATCTTCTTGATGTCTTTTCTCATGATGAGCATGTCATCAACATATAACAGCAGAACTAGGAAATCACCATCTGAGAACTTATGCATGAACATACAGTGGTCCAATTCCATTCTGTCATATCCATGCTTCAATATAAATGAGTCGAACTTCTTGTACTATTGTCATGGAGCTTGTTTCAGCCCGTACAAACTCTTCCTCAGCCTACACACCATATGCTCTTTGCCTTTGACTTCGAACCCCTCTGGTTGGTGCAAGTAGATCTCTTCTTCCAGGTCACCATAGAGGAAGATAGTTTTAACATCTAACTGCTCTATCTCCATATCCATGCTAGCCTCCAACCTAAGAAACACCCGTATGGATGTCATCTTCACTACTAGTGAGAATATCTCCTCGAAGTCTATGCCTTTCCTCTGACCAAACCCTTTCACTGCAAGTTTGGCCTTGAACCTCGTCTATGAATTCTTTTGCTCAACTTTCTTTTTGAACAACCACTTGTTGCTTAAAGCTTTCTTGCCCTTAGGAAGTTTCACCATGTCATATATGTGATTCTTATGCAAGGATTTCATCTTCTCTTGCATAGCTTTCAACCACTCCTCCTTATGCTCGTCGGCTAGGGCCTCAGAATAGTCTTTGGCTCTCCCCCATCAGTCAGCATAATGTACTTATGCGGCAAGTACCTCTTGGATGGTTGTCTGTCCCTAGATGACCTCCTCACTTATGGCTCAACAGGTGGATCAAGTGGGGGCTACTCCCCTGGTCCATCTTCTGAAGGAACTCCCTCGTCCTCTGCACCTTGTTGTACTCCCCCGTCATCAGGCACCACGGGAGGAATAACCGGATCCATGTCCTCTAGCTCACCTGAACAAGGCTAATTTTTCTTTGGCTTACCAATGCCTTCTATACACTGATCTTCAAAGAAAATCACATCTCTGCTCCTGACGAGCTTCCTCTCGGTCAGATCCCACAATCTATAACCAAAATTTTCATCACCGTACCCTAAAAACACACACTGTCTGATCTTCATATCGAACTTTGACCTCTCATCGTTTAGTACGTGAACGGATGCCCTACATCTAAACACTCTGAGAGGACTGTACGATGGATCCTATCCAGTCCACACCTTCTCAGGTACTTCTCCATTCAATAGGGCTGATGGAGACCTATTTATAAAATACACCACCGTGTGCATTGCTTCTCCCCAGAACGTCTTAGGCAATTTCACATGGGATAACATGCATTTGATTCTCTCAACAATGGTGCGATTTATTCACTCAGCTACACCATTATGCTGGGGGTCTTGGGAACTATCTGTTCATGCTGTATACCTAGGGACTTGCAGTACTCATGAAAGTCGCCAATGTATTCATCACCATTGTCAGTGTGGATGCACTTCAATGATCTACCTGTCTCTCTCTCGACCATAGCATGAAACAATTTAAACATACTAAAGGCCTCGTCCTTGGATTTCAAAGCATAAACCCAAACCCTCTTAGATGCATCATCTATAAAAGTGACAAAATACAATGCCCCACCCAAGGTTTTTGTCCTCATAGAACCACAAACATCAGAATAAACCAAATCTAATGCATGAACTTTATTAACACGAGAAGTAAATTTAATAAATGAAACTCTATGTTGTTTCCCTGATAAACAATCAAGACAGGTTTTGAGAGGTGTACCTGTCACGTCTGGAAGGAGCCGCTTCCTCACTAGTAGTTGAAGTCCTTTTTCACTCATGTGGCCTAGACACCTGTGTCACATGTCAATAGCTGAATCTTCCACTGCGTTCAACCCACCCTTATGCATACTAACACTTGCCTTGTAAAGGGTGCAACACTTCTTTCCTCTGGCCACGATCAATGAACCCTTGATGAGCTTTCATCACCCACCAGCAAACCGGCTTTCATATCTATCATCATCCAACCTTCCCATCGGCATTAAGTTGAGGCGAAGGTCTGAGATATATCTCACATCCCTGAGAACCAATGTCCAGCACACATCGGTCTTCACACAAATATCACAAACTCCCACAATTTTTAATACGCCAGAATTTCTCATCTTCACAGTCTCATAGTCACCTAACTTGTAGCTTGTGAAGAAGTCCCTGCGTGGAGTCGCATGAAAAGAATCTCCTGAGTCTATCACCCAGTCGGTGTCCTGACTCGTAGCCGTGAGACATACATTGTGATCTACTGAAAGAATAACTACAACGTCGCCATCTGAAGCGATCGTAGTGGAATCCGATTCATCTTCCTTCCCTTTTCCTTTCTTGTCGTTCTTCTTACCACGACATCCATGCTTGTAGTGGCCCTTCTTGCCACAATTCCAGCAATCAACATCCTTTCTGTTACTCGACTTGCCTCTTGATTTATCTCGGGCCTTCCCGCCCTTCCTAATCTTTCCTCTCCCCTGTTCCTGTGTCACAAAGGCCTCTTGCTGAGTAGATCCCTGAGACTTCCTCCTTGTCTCTTCATTGAGGAGACAACTAGTTACCTGTTCTATGGATATCTTTCCGTCTGGCACGAAGTTACTTAGAGACACCACTGATGTCTCCTAACTGTCAGGAAATGAACTAAGTAAAAGTAAAGCCTGCAATTTATCATCCAGGACCATCTTCATAGAGGAGAGTTGGTTCATTACATTACTGACCTCATTCATGTGCTCGGCCACGAACCACCATCCTTGTACTTGAGATTCACAAGTCACCTTATCAGAAAATTTTTATTACCAGTTGTCTTCCTCTTATGCAGCCCTTCTAAATTCAGCCATAGGCTAGTGGCTGAGGTTTTCGTAGACACATGGTGGAACACGGAATCATCCAACCATTGTCTAATAAACCCCACCACCTTCTGGTCCATCTTCTTCCAATCATCATCAGACATATCCTTGGATTTTGTTGATATGCCTAAAATTGGAGAATATATGTCCTTGCAATAAAGCGAGTCCTCCATCTTAGCCTTCCATATGGTCCAGTTAGAACCATTGAGGCTGATCATCCTTGATGAGCCACCTTCCATAATAAAAAACTGATCTTACCCATTTAATGAACTTAGCTTTGATACCACTTTGTTGGGGGCCTTGCACAAAACCTTAGGATCTAGCCTACCAAAACAAACTAGAATTATGGAATAATAATGCAATGAAAAACAATCAAAGCATAAACCACACCACATAAGAGATTTTTACGTGGAAAACCCTCAAAGAGGTAAAAACCATGGGACCTCGTCCAGATCAACAATCCACTATGAAGTAGAACGTTACAACCTTCTTCACTCGTGCAGGAGTGGATAAACGATAAGAGAAACAAAGAAAATGGAGAGATCTCACCTAGCATCGATGGAATCGGAGTTCGAAATCCGATGACATCGACAATAGCTTCGATTCATCGACCAATTGGCAAAGTGCTTCAAAAGTGTATGACATTGAGTCCGAGTCATCGAGCAGACCATCGATTCTATCGAGAGTATACGCTCGATGATATCGAACCTGCTTAATGATATCGAACTCTATCATAAATGTGACTGTTTTATATCCATTGAAACTTTTTGCCTATTTATAAAGGACTTGTCTTTTGTTGCTGTGAGAGAGAAAAGAGAGAGCTTTTGTGTGTTTCAACTTACATCTTATACCCTAAGCCCATTCTCTCAAGGGAGTTCATCCTCCAATCCACCCTCACCATTAATATTTAATAGAGTAGATTGGGGAATGAACTTTCGAATTCAACGATCCTTTAGCTACTACCTGATTGACAAATCATTATACTCGGATGCCTCAAATGCATAAGATTGGAACTACTCTACCTTTCTTATAGGTAAACCTTTAGAGAGTAGGATTCCATCTTAACCTTGACCCAACCCTAAGCCTAGTCTTGGTGTATCTTTTGTGTTGCAGATCATGGGAGCAGAAGACTCTTCGTCAACAAGGAGGAGAAGATCTTCGGCGTTGTGCTTAATGGGACTCATCAACTTATCTATAAGTATCTAGAGTCTAAGAGGACACTTGTGATCATTCCTTTTTAGGATTGGGTCTTAAGTGGTTCTCACCATTTGAAGCCCTCGTAGGAGGCCTCCAGTGGGAGTGTACGCTGTGGGTGCGTTGTGTGGACCCTTGCTCTATGGAGAGCATAAACATCTGGTTAGGAGTGAACCAGTGAAATTCCAGGGTTAGGGGTGAACCGAGTAGAAACCACTGGGTGCGTTGTATGGACCATTGCTATATGGAGAGCATAAACATCTGGTTAGGAGTGAACCAGTAAAACTCCAGGGTTAGAGGTGAACCGAGTAGAAACCTCCATGTAAAGGTTGAAATTGAACCTGATTTAAAACCTTAGGTTTGAGGTGAACCCTGAGAAACCTCCTTAGTGAAATCCGGTACACTCAAGGGTTGAGTGCGACAGCCGGGAGTGAAGTAGACTTATCATCGAACCACTATAAAATGATTGTGTTTGTGATTGCTTTTCTATATGTGTGATTCATGATAATGCATTTATATTTATATATCCGATCATATCTCACACACATACATAGTCACATCCAACATAGACTAAGTTACATATTGTTATATCTTGATTAGTTTGTGATTGGATCCTCTACCTGGCTTGGAAGCTAGTAGAGTTACATTTGAGTAATCCTGAAAATTGTATACATGATAGGATTAGAGTGATAAGATTTTTAATATAACTCATAAATCTTTAAAAAGTCCTATTCACCCCCCTCTAGGAGATATTGGCATATTCCGACTTCAATTCAAGTGGTCTTCACTGCTATTTCATTTGGTATCAGAGCGGGTCTCTCTTTAAGGGCTTCACCGCCAAGAGAGTGATCTTGACTGAAGTAAGGAATATGGCCAAAGGAGAGGGCTCATCAGTCACCAGGCCTCCAGTATTTGACGACTCAAATTATGCATACTAGAAGGCTAGGATGCTCTACTTTCTAAGATCTTTGGATCATGACTTTTGGGATATAGTTGAAAATGGATATATGCCACCAACAAATTAAGTTGTATTGGATAGTGGCACAACTATCACAAAACCCAAATCCAAAGAGATGTGTACGGCGTTTGATAAAGATAAACAGACTTCTGAAGCTAAAGCTATGAACGCCATCTACTGTGCCATGTCTTAGGATATATTTAATCAGATAAGCATGTGTGGGACATCCAAGGAAGCATGGGATTTATTGGAAACAACCCATGAAGGCACAAGTACTGTGAAGCGATCCAAACTACAACTCTTGACTTCACAGTTCAAAAATCTCAGAATGGAAGAGCATGAGACATTTATGAAGTTATTTACAAAGTTAAACATTATTTGCAACTCCATCGGTGGATTGGGTGAGAAAATTTCGGTACCAAAAATTTGTAGGAAAATTCTAAGATCCCTACCGGAATGGTTTAATCCCAAAGTAACAACTATTGAGGAATGTAGGAATATAGACGAGATGAAAGTAGAAGAACTGGTAGGTTCCCTACGAACTTTTGAACTACACTTCACTCAACCCCAAAAATCTAAAAAAGACTATCCTAAAAACCTCAAAGAAAACAATACATGAGAACAGTGAGAGTGAAAAGGAAGATGAAGATGAGGAAGTGGCTTTGCTGGCACAAAGATTCAGAAGATTCTTTCAAAAGAATCGTGGGCGTCCCTCTAGAGGTAGAAATGTGGATAACAAACCCTCTGCAGGCAAATTTTGTAAAAAGACCAAAGACCACAATGCTACGCCTGTCGAGAGTATGGACACCTATCTACTGAATGCCCAAACAGAAAAACCAAGGGCAAGGTAATGGCCGCCACGTGGGATGATACAGATGAGTCAAATTCAGATTCTAGTGACTCAGAAAGCAATGAAGATCAGAAATCATTAAAAATTCTCATGGTCTCCACTGCTTCAATCATTCCCACAAAATATGAGAACGAAAAAGAATAGCAAGCCACGGAATCATCTCCATTTGATGATGAAGAAATTGGAAATGAAGAAGAACTAGAAAAAGATAAGTTGCAAGATGCTTACAATCAACTTTATACTCATAGCATCAACATTCTTAAGAGACTTGGAATCTCGAAAAACAAGAAAGTATTACTACAAAAAGATTTGGATAAAACACTGGAGATTAATTCACACCTGATTAATGATCTACAACAATATTATGCAAATAATGAGAAATTGGAAAGAATCAACCTATCCCTAAAAACTGAATCATCCAAACTTACCAAAAAAATTGAAGTGTTAGAAGATGAAAATAGGCATCTCAAGAATGAGAATCACACACTCAGTTATGACTTAGAGAAATCTAGAAAATTTGCTGAAATAAACTATAAATTTTCTCAGAGTGGTGAAAAGCTTGAAAGGATGTTAGGGATGGGAAGGCCCGGAAAGGACAAGAGTGGCCTAGGGTATGAGAAAACTAAGAAAAAAATAGGAAATGCAGCACCAACAACTAAATCATTAGCTGCTTCAGGAAGCAATATAAGAATCTCTCCTGTTTGTCACTTATGTGGTGATACAGGTCATTATGAGGTTGAATGCCTAACACCTAGACGGACTTCACATAACTCTGGACAAAAGCACATTGGTAAATTCAAACCGATCAGAGAAACACAGAATGTCAAGAGTCCACCTAGGAGAAACACTCATCTATCACCACCTACGATGAAAGAAAGGATAAAGAAGACTATTTCAAAATGGATAGAAAAATAAAAACAAAATAGTCTTATGACTAATCTTCACATACCTTGAAATTTCAAGCATAAAAGGACAAGTCCAAGTCATGCATCTTGACCTGGATATTTGCTGAAATGATGCAAATTTTGCTGAGCTTTGAATGATACATCTGAGGCTCCTAACCTCAAATCTTTTGTATATAAACATTTTAAATGTTTATAATTTTGCTGTGACCAGTGTGTATACATAATTTTTGTTGAGAATACTGTTGATGGAAATATGAAGAGTATATTTGAAGATCTGTCTGAATGAAGAAAATTGAAAAGATCCATCTTCGATATGAGCGTCGATTGGTCACTTGTGAATGTCGATCACATCGAGTGAGAATCGATATCATCGACGACTCTCCGGGTAGCTGAAACGTCGGGACGGTTGTTCTTCCCTAGAACTTGAAATTAAGAATCAAAACTCAGAAATTGAGAACATGATCAAAGGGATAGGTAGTCGCTGCTTGGTAAGAATCAGTAGATCAAGAAGAAGTGCCTCATCGGGCGCTCTCAGTCTTGGATATTTCATCTTTCCAAGATGGAAAAAGACAAAGGATTGTTCCATCCACAGTGTGCATCAACTGAAAAGAAGAAAGGTAAGCATGATGCAACCGCCTCTTCTCTTTCATTCAACTTAAATCTTGTGGCAGAATGAATGGTTCACAGAAAGAGTATTGAGCCCTTTAGGATCATCGATCTTTTGAAACAAATTGGATGGAAAAATGTTGTGAACATTGGAGGAACATTTCAATATAATATGGTACATCAGTTTCTAAGTTTGGTTTACAATTTGAAAATGATCCCCCAGTTATCTCAGTCGTGGTCATGAATCGGGTTGAATACATCACACCAAACCGGGTAAGTAGGATGATTAACGTGCAAATGATTGGAATAACCATATCTAATCGAAATATGAATGGTCTAGGTGTGTGGGGGGAAGTTACTTGAGCATTGTGTAATGGTGCCACAATTCCTAGGAATGACAAAAATGTTCTTCATGTCAAGCATCTTGATCCTACTTATAGGATTCTTCACAACATTTTTAGCTCTAACGTCTATCCCTATGAAGTCTCCGGGAACAAGCTTTCGCCATACATCCTTAACATTCTGTACGATATTCATCTGGGAATTCCAATATGCCTACCCACTCTGATCGTACAACAGCTGATTCGTGTGTCTACAAATGCATCCGTCACTACACTACCATTTCCATGTCTTCTATCTAAACTTTTTCGACAATTCGAACTACCATCGTCCCATGATCTCCCTCATCCATGTGCGTGGTTCAATTATGAAGACATACATAAACTAAACATCTTTGAAAATGTGTTTTGTAGAGGAAGAACTGGTTCAATTCCTGGCAGTAGTAGTCCGGTGCACTGTTTCGAATCTGACGAAGTCATTCCAAACATCCCTGTACGAGACAGTATACAAGAGATTCTGGACGGACAAGCTCACATTGTGAAGCAACTAGATGACTGCGAAGCCCATCTTTCCGAAGTTTGACAATGACTGGTGGCCCTGTAACGTGCAGCAAAACAAGTTCTGAAACGGGTACTTACTACATAAGTTTACTCAGGATAAACATTCATCACATCCCTGAAGATCTCCTGAAATGTTCCGGGCCTAAATATTTTTTTTGAATGTCTGTGATCATATTTATGGGTGTGATGAATTACAGATGTGGCAAGGTTGTTTGTTTTTTTTTTTTTTCATACATATACCTCGATGTGGGTTGCTGATGAAGAAGAAGTTTTTTTGGATAAAACTGTTTTCTTTACAATCTTATGGAATGCATATGATATTCCCTGCTTATCTTAATCACTACCTTATCTGAATGCATCCATATTTCTACCTGGCATGCGCTGATTTACTCATATCTTTTATTACCATATTTGAGTTAATTTTTCCTTTGGTTTATCTAAGTTATGGTTTGCATATGATTGAAAACTGCTATATCTTATCTAATATGCATTCATTATGAGATTGATGTTTGACTAAAATGCACTAACTCTTATACATAAAATTCATTTGCTTCTGCCTGATGGTTCTCCCATATGCTTTAACACTTCAGTCAATATCACTTGTTATACCTTTGCCAATGACTGACAAAAAGGGGGAGAACAGTTCAAAACACCCCGACCGAAAAATTGTATATCTAATATTGTTGCAGGTGTAAGGGGGAGCAGCTGCACCAAGAAAGTGAGAGTTTTTGAAGTAAGGGGGAGCAGATACTTCTAGACTGTGTACATGGGGTAGAAAAATTGTAAAATTGTGTAAATGCATGTACACACAATTTAGAGTGTGTCTAGAAGTGTTCTAAGGTGTTTTGGGTATTTTATCATGTAATTGACAAAGGGGGAGATTGAAAGTGCACCTACTTGTGCCCTAGTTTGTCAAGTTACGTGAATGATGGGTCAGACTGTCTACAGAGCTCGATAAGAAGATTATTTCAAGCGTCTGCCTCAACCGGATATGTGGAAGCTCGCAATAGGTAAATCATGGCCTCACATCCCATGTCCCAAAACACCAGGTGATTAAAACCCTTAAAACAAGATAGACAACTTAGGGTTTTTGTGGTGAGAAAACTTTTTCAAAATAGGAAAATCTCTATGTTTTTCTTGCCTTGTCGATCTTATCGAAACACCCTTGATATGATTGACCTGCACTGTCGATGTCCTTGATACCTTAATGATATTATCGATAAGAGGACCAAAAATGTCTAGCAACTAAATATTCATTTGGACGGATTTATCGATGTATCGATACACCTATCGATATCATCGATAAAAGCACTAATTATGTCCAGCAACTTCACAACATAACTGGACGAATTATCAATGTATTGATACACATATCGATATCATCAATATTGAAATCTCGAGACCATCGAGAGTGGCTCGATAAGATCGACAGGAAGATTTTCGGCGCCCCTGTTTTTTAAAGAAAATTGTAAAATTCTTCGATAGCATCGATGCTCTTCCTATATGATTTGAATTCAAATACCGATAAGATCGGAGATCCATCGATGATATCGATAGTGGGCGCGCATTTCTTACAACAGTTATTTCAGGTTGTTTTTAACTATGATCGGGGGCCCTTCGATTTAATCGATATTCAAATATCGATGATATCGACACCAGATAGATTGCATTGAACAAAGCCATAAACTATCCAGCAAGTTCAAAGATAAATAGTTAGATTTATCGATGCCTCAACTCTGATCTCGATATCATCAACATTCAAATTCCGATGACCTCGACGGTTCCCCGATCATTCATGAAAACCTGAAATATCTCCAAGTCAAGTCTCTCTCATTTTTTAAGTGTCGATGGATCGAACCTGTCATCGATGGAATCGGAGTTCGAAATCAGATGATATTGATAATAGCTTCGATTCATCGACCAATTGGCAAAGATTTTCAAAAGCGTATAACATCAAGTCCGAGTCATCAAGCGGACCATCGATTCTATCGAGAGTATATGCTCGATGATATCGAACCTGCTCGATGATATCGAACTCTGTCATAAATGTGACCGTTTTATATCCATTGGAACTGTTTGCCTATTTATAGAGGACTTGTCTTTTGTTGCTATGAGAGAGAAAAGAGAGAGCTTTTGTGTGTTTCAACTTACATCTTATACCCTAAGCCCTTTCTCTCGAGGGAGTCCATCCTCCAATCCACCCTCGCCATTGATATTTAATTGAGTGGATTAGGGAATGAACTTCCGCATTCAAGGATCCTTCAACTACTACCTGATTGTCAAATCATTATGCTGGGATGCCTTGAATCCATAAGATTGGAACTACTCTACCTTCCTTATAGGTAAAACCTTTAGAGAGTAGGATTCCATCTTAACCTTGACCCAACCCTAAGCCTAGTCTTAGTATATCTTTTGTATTGCGGATCAAGGGAGCAGAAGATTCTTCGTTAACAAGGAGGAGGAGATCTTCGGCGTTGTGCTTAACGGGACTCATCAACTTATCTGTAAGTATCTAGAGTCAAAAAGGACACTTGTGATAATTCCTTTCTAGGATTAGGTCTTAAGTGGTTCTCACTCTTTAAAGCCCTCGTAGGAGGCCTCCGGTGGGAGTGTACGCTATGGGTGAGTTGTGTGGACCCTTGCTCTGTGGAGAGTATAAACATCTGGTTAGGAGTGAACCAGTGAAACTCCACGGTTAGAGGTGAACCGAGTAAAAACCTCTGGGTGTGTTGTGTGGACCATTCCTTTATGGAGAGCATAAACATTTGGTTAGGAGTGAACCAGTAAAACTCCAGGGTTAGAGGTGAACCGAGTAAAAACCTCTGTGTAAAGGTTGAAGGTGAACCTGATTTAAAACCTTAGGTTTGAAGTGAACCCTAGGAAACCTCCTTAGTGAAATCCGGTACACTCAAGGGTTAAGTGCGACAGCCGGGAGTGGTGTAGACATATCGTCGAACCACTATAAAATGACTGTGTTTGTGATTGCTTTTCTATATGTGTGATTCATGACAATGCATTTATATTTATATATTTGATCACATCTCACACACATACATAGTCACATCCAATATAGACTAAGTTGCATATTGCTATATCTTGATTAGTTTGTGATTGGATCCTTTACCTGGCTTGGAAGCTAGTAGAGTTACATTTGAGTAATCCTGAAAATTATATACATGATAGGATTAGAGTGATAGGATTTTTAATATAACTCATAAATCTTTAAAAAAAGTCCTATTCACCCTCCTCTAGGAGATATTGGCATATTTTGACTTCAACTCAAGCGGTCTTCACCACTATTTCAATTTCAAGTCAAGTCTCTCTCACTTTTCGAATATCAATGGATCGAACTTCTCATCGATGGAATCGAAGTTCGAAATCCGATGACATCGACAATCATTTCGATTCATCATCCTGCTGGTAAAAGGTTTCAAAAACATATGACATTGAGTTTGAGTCATCGAGCGGACCATCGATGCTATTGAGAGTATACGCTCGATGATATCGAACTCTGTCATAAATGTGATGGTTTTATATCCGTTAGAACCTTTGTCTATATAAAGAGGACTTGTCTATTATTACTAAGAGAGAAAGAAGAGAGTGCTTTTTTGTGTTTAACCTTAGATCTTATACCAAAAGCCCTTTCTCTCAAGGGAGTTCATCCTCCTATCCACCCTCACCATTGATATTCAATAGAGTGGATTGGGGAATGAACTTCCACATTCAAGGATCCTCCAGCTACTACCTTAATGGCAAATCATTAAGATGGGATGCCTTGAATGCATAGATGATTGAAATCGCTCTATCTTCCTTATAGGAAAATCTTTTGAGAGTAGGATTTCATCATAACCTTGACCCAACCCATCGCCATGTATTGGTACATCTTTTGAGTTGCGGATTAAGGAGACAGAAGACTTTTCATCAACAAAGGAGGAGATCTTCGTCAACGTACTGAATGGGACTCATCTGCTTATCTGTAAGTTATTAGAGTCTAAAGGACACTTATGATCATTCCTTTTCAGGATTGGGTCTTAGGTCTTTCACACCCCTTCAGCCCCTCGTAGGAGGCTCCGGCAGGAGTGTACGTGGTGGGTGCGTTGTGTGGACCCTCGCTCTGTGGAGAGCATAAACATCTGGTTGAAGGTGAACCAGTCAAAACCTTAGGTTTGAGGTAAAGCATGTGAAACCTCAGGTTTGGGGTAAACTGCGTAAAACCTCAGCTAGGGTCTTATGGAAGATCCTTGGCCTATGTGCCTCAAACCGGGTGCTATGTGTTGACCATTGCTCAGTGAACATAAACAGTCAGCCTCAGTGTAGGTTGTAAAGGTTAAAGGTGAACCTGATTTAAAACCTTAGGTTTGAAGTGAACCCTGGGAAACCTCCTTAGTGAAATCCGGTATACTCAAGGGTTGAGTGCGACAGCCGGGAGTGGTGTAGACTTATCGTCGAACCACTATAAAATGACTGTGTTTGTGATTGCTTTTCTATATGTGTGATTCATGACAATGCATTTATATTTATATATCTGATCACATCTCACACACATACACAGTCACATCCAACATAGACTAAGTTGCATATTGCTATATCTTGATTAGTTTGTGATTGGATCCTCTACCTGACTTGGAAGATAGTAGAGTTACATTTGAGTAATCCTGAAAATTACATACATAATAGGATTAGAGTGATAGGAGTTTTAATATAACTCATAAATCTTTAAAAAGTCCTATTCACCCCCCTCTAGGAGATATTGGCATATTCCGACTTCAACTCAAGCGATCTTCACCACTATTTCAATTTCAAGTCAAGTCTTTCTCATTTTTCAAATGTTGATAGATCAAAATTCTCATCGATGGAATCGGAGTTCAAAATCCAATGACATCGACAATCATTTTGATTCATCATCTTGCTGGTAAAAGGTTTCAAAAGCGTATGACATTGAGTTCGAGTCATTGAGTGGACCATCGATGCTATCGAGAGTATACGCTCGATGATATCGAACTCTGTCATAAATGTGACCATTTTATATCCATTGGAACCTTTTGTCTATATAAAGAGGACTTGTCTATTATTGCTGGGAGAGAAAGAAGAGAGTGCTTTTGTGTGTTTAACCTTAGATCTTATACCCAAAGCCCTTTCTCTCAAGGGAGTTCATCCTCCAATCCACCCTCACTATTAATATTCAATAGAGTGGATCGGGGAATGAACTTCCGCATTCAAGGATCCTCCAGCTACTACCTTAATGGAAAATCATTAAGATGGGATGCCTTGAATACATAGATGATTGAAATCGCTCTATCTTCCTTATAGGAAAATCTTTTGAGAGTAGGATTTCATCATAACCTTAACCCAACCCATCGCCATGCATTAGTACATCTTTTGAGTTGCGGATTAAGGAGACCGAAGACTTTTCATCAACAAAGGAGGAGATCTTCGTCAAAGTACTAAATGAGACTCATCTGCTTATCTGTAAGTTATTAGAGTCCAAAGGACACTTGTGATCATTCCTTTTCAGGATTGGGTCTTAGGTGTTTCTCACCCCTTCAGCCCCTTGTAGGAGGCTCCGGCTGGAGTGTACGTGGTGGGCGCGTTGTGTGGACCCTCGCTCTGTGGAGAGCATAAACATCTGGTTGAAGGTGAACCAGTCAAAACCTAAGGTTTAAGGTAAACCGTGTGAAACCTCAGGTTTGGGGTAAACCGCGTAAAACCTCAGATAGGGTCTTATGGAAGATCCTTTGCCTGTGTGCCTCAAACCGGGTGCTATGTGTTGACCATTGCTCAGTGAACATAAACAGTTAGCCTTAGTGTAGGTTATAAAGGTTGAAGGTGAACCTGATTTAAAATCTTAGGTTTGAGGTGAACCGCTGTGAAACCTCCTTAGTGAAATCCGACACACTCTAGGGTTGAGTGCGTCTGCCGGGAGTGGAGTAGACTGATTGTCGAACCACTATAAAAATGATTGTGTTTGAGATTGTTATTTTTTTTATTGTGTGATTTACTTTAATATTTTCATATCTGAATATCTGAGATCACACCTTACACACATACATAGTCATATCCATCATAATCTAGTTTGCATACTGTTCACTTATTAAATGGTTTGTGATTGGATCCTCTACCAGGCTTGGAAGCCAGTAGAGTTATTTTTTAGTAATCCTAATATAAGCTTATTGTTAGGATTAGTGTAATAGGATTTTAAATAAATCATAAAAAATTTAAAAAGTCCTATTCACCCCCTCTAGGACATATTGGCATTTCCCTACTAAAACTAAAGCGGTCTTCACCGCTATTTCAATTGGTATCAAAACGAGTCTCTCTTTAAGGGCTTTACCACCTATAGAGTGATCTTGACTAAAGTTGAAATCATGTTCAAAAGTGTCTAAGAGGGTGTGACAAACTAGAATAATTTTCTTGTAATTCATACCACTCTAAAAGTCAAAAATAGTTCAAAGTGGTACCTTGATAGTGGATGCTCCAAACACATGACTAGTGATCAAACTCACTTTTGTGAGTACTCAAACTTTGATGGAGGATCGGTCACATTTGGAGATGGTAGCTCAGCCAGAATTGTTGGACAAGGAATAATAGCTGTACTAGGCCTTCCGAAGATCAAACATGTCCTCTGTGTAGAAGGTCTGAAACATAATCCCCTTAGTATCTCCCAAATCTGTGACAAAGAACATCTTGTCACTTTCTCAAAGGATGTGTGTAGAATTTTAATCGTATAGGAAAATCTCTCATAAAAGGTTTATGCACTAGTGATAACCATTATGTCATTGAAAGTACAAGTGAGAGTGTGCTATCAACAAAGTATAATATGGCTGTAAAGAATGAATCCAAACTATGGCACCAAAGGTTGGGACATGTTCACTACCGAAATTTAGCAAAGCTTAGTTCAAAAATTTGGTTAGAGGACTTCCTAAGATTAGAAAAGAATTAAAAGTTGTCTGTGGAGAATGTCTAAAAGGAAAACAGATAAAAGTCGGACACAAAAAGATAACCACCATAGCAACAACAAAACCTTTAGATCTGCTACATATGGATCTGGTTGGACCAATTAAAGTGGAAAGCCATGGCAAGAAAAGATACTTCCTGGTGGTGGTAGATGACTACACCAGATTTACTTGGGTCACATTTCTTCGAGAAAAATCGGATGCTTTCGAGGAATTTGTGATCCTAGCAAAGCAGCTCCAAAATGATAAGGGATACGACATCAATTGCATCAGGAGTGATCATGGTGGAGAATTTGAGAATGAAAGATTAAAAAAATGTTGCAATGAGAAAGGAATTTGTCATGAATTCTCAGCCTCAAAAACCCCTCAGCGAAATGGAGTCGTTGAAAGAAAAAATCGAGCATTGCAGGAAATGGGTTCAGTTATGCTAAATGGGAAAGATATGGAAAAAAGTTTTTGGGCAGAAGCTATCAATATTGCCTGCTACATCATAAATAGAGTATATCTTAGAGCAGGTCTGAATAAAACTCCATACGAACTATGGTATGGGAAACTGCCTAGTGTGGAGTATTTTTAAGTCTTTGGTAGCAAATGTTATATCTTGAGAGACAGAGATCACCTAGGAAAATTTGAGTCTAAAAGTGATGAAGGTATCTTTCTGGGCTTGCCAAATAGTCGTGTGTATAGAGTATACAATCTAAGAACCCTCACTATTCAAGAGTCAGTCAATATGGTAATCGATGATCAACCTCATAAAGAAGATACACCTGTGAATGAATTAGAAGATGATGTAGATTCATGCATACTAGAAAATTTTGATAACAAAACTCCATCACCCAGTGAACCTCAATCATCATCTGACATTCCCATCATAAAGGATCATCCTCAAGAACAAATTATTGGAGATCCTAATAATGGCGTAAGAACTCGACGACAAATAGAAAACATCTATAGCCATTTCTGCTTTACCTGAAAGATTGAACCCATGAACATTGTGGAAGCTCTTTAAGATGAACATTGGATAAATGCTATGTAAGAAGAACTTCAACAATTTCAAAGAAATGAGGTATGACAATTGGTTCCCAGACCACTCGATACAAATGCCATTGGAACCAAATAGGTCTTCAAGAATAAATCTGATGAATCAGGAAATGTAATCAGGAACAAAGCAAGGCTTGTAGCTCAAGGGTACTCACAAATAGGAGGCATTGATTTTGATGAGACATTTGCTCCTGTAGCTCGCCTTGAGTCTATCAGAATTCTTTTGTCCATTGCATGTGCATTAAAATTTAAACTATTTCAAATGGATGTTAAGAGTACTTTTCTTAATGGAGATCTCGCTGAAGAAGTTTATGTAAAACAACCAAAGGGATTTTCAGATCCTAAGTTTCCTCATTATGTATATCGTCTGAACAAAGCCCTCTATGGTCTCAAACAAGCACCACATGATTGGTATGAACGATTGACAAAATTTCTTTTGGACCATAAATTCTGCAGAGCGAGTGTTGATAAGACTTTGTTTATCCAAAGAATAAAAGACTCACTGCTTATTGCACAAATTTATGTGGATGATATAGTCTTTGGTTCAACATGTGAAGATGTCGCATACAAATTTGTCGACCTCATGAAATCAAAATTTGAAATAAGTATGGTTGGTGACCTAAACTTCTTCCTAGGATTACAGGTCAAGCAGATATATGATGGAATCTTTATATGTCAAACCAAGTATGCGAACGATTTGGTGAAAAGGTTTGGTCTTGAATTTGGTTGCTCTTATCACATTCCCATGAGTACCACACTCAAACTTTCTAAAGATACAAATGACAAGAGTGTGGATCAACATCTCTACTAGAGCATGATAGGCAATCTACAATATCTCACAGCTAGTCGACCTGACATATCTTTTAGTGCGGGGTTATGTGCACGATATCAGGCAGATCCTAAGGAATCTCACCTAACGCCCGTTAAGAGGATCATTAAATACATAGCAGGAACTACCTCCTTCAGACTGTGGTATCCATTTGAAACATCCACTATCATCGTTAGATACACTGATGCCGACTGGGCAGGAAATTTGGATGATCAAAAATCAACAAGTGGAGAATGTTTCTATGTTGGAAACTATCTAGTCTCCTGGTAGAGCAAGAAGCAAAATTCAATATCATTATCTACTGCCGAGGCTGAATACATTGCCGCTGAAAGTTGCTATGCACAACTCCTTTAGATGAAGCAAATGTTGTTGGACTATGGGATTGAACAACCAACGATGAGTCTTTTCTGTGATAACACAAGCGCAATCAACATTTCAAAGAATCCTGTTCAACATTCTCGAACTAAGCACATTGACATCCATCATCATTTTATTCGAGAACTTGTTGAAGACAAGATTATTACATTGGATTATGTTTCTATAGAAAAGTAACTCGCAGATATCATCACCAAATCTCTTGATACAAATAGGTTTAGTGACCTTCAAAAATCCATTGGGGTTTGCACTCACTAAATCTCAGTAGACATGAGCCACACAGGTCATGACATTCTCGATGATATCTGAACAATGTCAATAACGTCGAAATTTATAGATCAATGATATCGATATTCAACATCGATGAAATTAAAGAAACTTGGGAATGTACGATGATAACTGGTGGTTCTTTCCAATGGGTGGGCGGAAAACATTTCTTTTGTTAGGACAAACTGTTAAGCTACTGCTGTCTGTGGCAGTATATATATATTTTTAAAACTAGAATATAATTGTCAATCTTGGGCAGTTTATTTTGGATATTTTTACATATGGCTGAATATAATTCACACTTTTACTGCCATTCTTATGCCTTACAAATCCACTGGTTTATCTAGTTTGTGATATAGAATGCATGTGATGCTTTTAATGAATATTCTAACTACTATATCACTTCATATATCTGATCTGCTATGCATATATATTCATTGTAAATGATGTCCGATTAAGCAACTGTTTGACTACTATACATCTATTTGTTATATGCATATTCCTCTCAATGATGGTTCTCCCACATACTTATCTCTTCAGTCAATATCAACTGTTATATCTTTGTCAATGATTGATAAAAAGGGGGGAGAACAGTTTAAACACCTTGAACGGAAAATCGTATATCTGCTTGGATGATGTTGCAGGTGTTAGGGGGAGCAGGCTGCATCAACCAAGGGGGAGTTTACAGTTAGGGGGAGCAGATACTGGGCTGTGTACATGGGTTCAATAGAAACTGTAAAATTGTGTAAAATGCATGTACACATAATTTAGGATGTGTTTGTCCGGTGCTCTAGGGTGTTTTAGGATTTTGTCACGTAATTGACAAAGGGGGAGATTGAAAGTGCCCTGGTTTGTTAATTAACGTGAGTGTTGAGTCAGTTAGACTACAGAGCCTGATAAGAAGATCAATTCAAGCATCTCCCTCAACCGGATGTGTGCAATCTCACCACAAGTAAATCTGAGCCTCACATCCCTTGTCCCAAATCACCAGGATTACTAAAAGCTTTAAAAATGTTAGAATATCATATGGTTTTCAGGGTAAGAAAACGTTTTTAAAATAAGAAAATTCTCTAAGTTTTCTTACCTTGTCGATTTTATCGATACACATCTCGATATGATCGACCTGCACTGTTGAGTCCTCGATGCTCCATTGACACCATCGAAAAGAGGATCAAATATGTCCAGCAACCTCATACATATCTGAACGGAATTATCGATGTATCGATATACCTATCGATATTATCGATATTCAAATCTCGAGTCTATCGGAAATGACTTGATAATAATGACAGGCAGAATTCAGGCACCCCTGTTTTTTCTTAAAGAATATCATATAAGCATCGATATATCGAAGCCTCCTCGATACCATCGAAATTCAAACCTCGATGATATCGGAAGACCTTCGATGATATCGGTCTTGGGCGCTAAGTTCTCCAGCAAAATATTTCAGGGTGGTTTATTGTAACGCCCTGAAAATCGGGGGTCGAGTAGTAACTCAACTCTCGAGTTCCAGAACATCACTTATGCAACAAAATGAATGATGATTGAATGTTGACTGTATTAGAGTAGTGAACATGAGTGAGATTAAGCAAAACAACATATCATACTCCGAGAGAGTTAAAGTTGCAAGCGGAAGACTGCCAAAATATATAAACTATGATGAGTCTCCAGTGAGTGTGATAACATTTCCAGTTAAATAATTACAAGGACAATTCTAAAATATACCTAATGTGATGACGTGTAAAGTCTCCTATCCCAAATACCATAGCCCCGTCGGTACAATACCAGTCTTCATAGACTGTCAGAGAGATACAGATAGGAGAACTCCTCCTCATCACCATAGATAGTCGACTCTGCTTCACAAGCATCGCCATCACCTGAAACTCAACAAATCTGTTTGGTGTGTACAACACCGTCCCGTAACGTGGGAGTGAGTAGCTAACTCAAGGTGGAACAATAAGGCATAAGTTAACATGTTATATGCAGTCAAGCAGTAATGATAAAGCAGTAAATCAAGCACTCCTAGTTACTCTGATTAATGCAAGTATGAATGCAGGTATGATGGATGCCCTCACCGACATACTCCCTCATGCGACACCATCTCACATTCGCGCATGCTTACATCCCACAGTGCTCCACATCTTCCAGGCACATGCGATGCATGATGAGCATGATTACCGAGTTTTTAATTAGTCCATTTCAAACAGCAGGATTGGGAAACTAAGGTACCTCCCTTGTATCATTCCCAAACATGATCCATTCTAGGGTCGTCAGTCCTAGTTAATACCAGACGATGGTGTATTTTCTAGGTCACTGCAGAGGCTGCCGAGGTCATTACGCACAAAAGGTTGCACCACTCCCCATCACCCCTTAAACGATTCATCACTAGACGAAAACGAGGCCTAGTTCATACTCTATATATCGCAAATAACCCTAAGGCGTCTTTGCGACTTGAGATATGCTCGCGGTCACTACAAAGGGCTGCCAGGGCTGTTACACACAAAGGTTGCACCACTCCCCCATCACCTTATCAATGTAGGCCGACAGCGCGAATATAGTGTCCCATACCACCATAATCGGCTCACGAGTTAAGTTGCTCACTTGGTCACTACGGGAGGCACGTAGCCCCAGCGTAGGCCGACAGCTTGACCACGGTGTCCCATACCACCATGCCCGGCTCATGAGTCTTAGCGGATCGAGGTACCATGGTTAAAAGGGTTTTCACTGGTAGGTTCAAGCATTAGTGACCAAACATGGTGAACATACAAAAGACAGATCGGGTTGCCTGACGAGCTCAGCTAGCCCGACCGCACAACAAGTTAAACGACATGAAGTGCATAAGCACTTCGCGTGGCTAACCACTATCGCCAACCGAAGTACGACTCGAGTTCGTCGAACACATCTCACGTGGCAAATGAATCACAGCCACGAATTCAATTCTAGTACCGATTGTCTGGACTATAATCATAGCCCCAAGCACAATCACTTGTCATCCTTAGCATATGGAGTAAAGCATGATAGACAAAGTAATTCAAGCATGATAAATAAAGTAATTCAAACATGCTAGTAGGCATGTTATAAGCATATTATAGAGCATGATATAAAGCATGTTGTAAAGAACAACACAAGCATGAGTTTGTATATATTCAATTCCTAATCACATAGCTATTCAAGGAAATCATACACATAGTTAAAGGAGTTGAGAATCATACCTCAACACCCTTAAACATTACAATTTACTAACTACTACTCATTCAGACATTTCAACAACACTTTAAGATACAGGAATCAACATACATGACATATGTTGATCACAGAGGTATAAGGACAAATCCTTTCACTAGGGAGTTACCCCAATCATAACATGCATACACCCATGACGGATAGTCATGGCAAGCAGGAAACCAAATTCCATATTCATTCAGTCATTTCCACAAACACTTGGGCCACACATTTTAGCATATATAGTGTGTATTGGCCATGGCGTGATTTAGGGCAAATCCTTTCGTCAAAAGGGGTATTGCCAATACAACAATCAATTATCCATGACAATTAGTCATGGCGAGCACGAATGAGAATTCTATACTCATTCAGTCATTTTCACAACACTTAGAATACACTATTACAACATACATGGTGTATGTTAGCAAAACATGTATTAGGGCTATCCTTTAGCCAAGTGAGTATTTTATCCATGTATAATATATTACTACAGCAAATAATCATGATAAATACATCTCCAAAATTTATACGTATACAGTATTTTCTAGAATACGCATTTTCAACATACATAGTGTATACAAGCAAACATGTATTACGGCGATTCCCATTGCCAAGTAAATATTTTATACGCACATAATATATTTATACGAGAATTAATCATGACAAACACATCGCTAAAATATACATATATACGGTACTTCTTACAATACCGTATTTCTACATACATAGTGTTTATTAGTAAACATGTATTTAGGCGAATCCTTTCGCCAAATAAGTATTTTATCCATACGTCATATATCCATACGACAAATAAACATGTCAAACACATTTTCATAAAAAATACGTATACGGTATTTTATACAAATACCTAGAGTATGTGAAATTCCAAATTCTACAATGCTAATCGAAACAGAAAACGGAAAGCACTTTGTACATGTGCAATTGCATGCAGATCATGAATCTACCATTATCTGACATTGAAAACATTGAAAACCGCAACCTATACACCTAAAGTCCTCACCTTTGCCTTTAGAAATGCAACGAATCAGCAAGGGTAGAAGAACTTCCGTATACGGGAGATTTCTAGCCTAAAGAGCGGAATCGGTTAGTCGTTACACATCCCACATCGATTCTACCTCAAATCAGACCTAGGGTTAGGGTTTCTTACCTTCAAATGGGATGGAAACCGCCGGGAAAACACCTGGAATGAAGCGGTGTGTAGGCCGTGTAACAAATCCAAAGCAATAGGAGGAAGATCTCCCACAAAACCCAAGCTCTTCTCTCTCTTTTCTCTCTCTCCCTCTAGGGTTTTTCTCCAAAATTCGTATGGCTGTGAGAGGGGCTGTTCTAAGCTCCTTTTATAGCCAAAAACATTCCGAAATTAGACTCATGTTCAAGGGGTAATCTAATATAGGATATTCGTCGCTTTTCCACCAAAAGGGAAGTTCTGGTGGCCCTCCTTGAACCAAACGTCGACTTAAGCTCACCATCTATGGATCTACGTGGGATTACGTTTTTGACTCGATCGGATTCCCAGATCACACGTGGCGGACCACTTTCAGTTCGACGATCAAGCCACGATCAGAAATTCCAAGTACATGTAAATGTTCCAGAAAATTTTCTTAATCCGAGGGTGTAATTTGGTCTGATTCCGACGATCAGGTTGCTTAATACTAACGCGCAAGCGAAAGGTGCCAGATCACTATTCCTGATATTTATTTTGGATGGGAATAGTGTTTTTCACACTCCCTCGCTCCGAATCGAAACGAATGGCCATGGAACATCGGATGGAGCTGATTTTTGAGATGATTGTTAAGCCCAGTGGGGCGGTCCTAGTCCCTTAGCTTCGGGTTAATCGGACTCCCGATGTGCGACTAGACCTAATACGAAGTTTCGTTTCATTCCCGAGAGCAGACGGGAAATGAGTGTGGTTCTAAACTTTAGGGTAACCTAGCGCCAATGATTCTATAAGTTTTGGGTCTTGCAGAACGTATTTAAAGCGATTCGAACGGATTTCGTAGCTAATCTGGTTTAGCACCTAGTTCACTTTGTCAAATTTCTAAAGGATTTAATCCTAAGTGATTTTCGTCTGAGGTGGAACTTAGTCCATTGTAGTTTGTATATAAAGTGATCCAAGTTATGCTACTTAGCTAGTTTAAGATAGTGTCTAGGGCGAAGGTGCTTTGAAAAATTGAAAGCACAAGGTAGTGAAGGGTGGGATTTGTGAAGAAAATGGTTTTTTAAAAAAAGGGTTTGAGGCTTTAATTGAGCGTTTGGGAAGTTAAACCTGTGTTAGGATTGACCCATTGCCTAAGGACGTCTAATCTCAGGTTGGCAAAAATCCGGGGCGTTACATTATCTATGACCGGGGGTCACTCGATAGAATCGATATTCAAATCTCGATGATATCGATGCCATATCGATTGCATCGAGCATGGACATAAACTATCCAGCAAGCTTTATGAAAAATTCTTTTGATTTATAGATGCATCGACACAGCTATCGATATCATCGACATTCAAATTCCGATGATCTCGAAGCACCCTCGATCATTCATGAAAACTTGAAATATTTCAAGTAAAGTCTCTCTTATTTTTCAAATGTCGATGGATCGAACTTCTCATCAATGGAATCGGAGTTTGAAATTCGATGACATCTACAATCGTTTCGATTCATTAACCTGCTGGCAAAAGGTTTCAAAAGCATATGACATTGAGTTTGAGTCATCAAGTGGACCATCGATGCTATCGAGAGTATACGCTCGATGATATCGACCCTGCTCTATGATATCGAACTCTGTCATAAATGTGACTGTTTTATATCCGTTGGAACCTTTTGTCTATATAAAGAGGACTTGTCTATTATTGCTGGGAGAGAAAGAAGAGAGTGCTTTTGTGTGTTTAACCTTAGATCTTATACCCAAATCCCTTTCTCTCAAGGGAATGCATCCTCCAATCCACCCTCTCCATTGATATTCAATAGAGTGGAGTGGGGAATGAACTTCCGCATTCAAGGATCCTCCAGCTACTACCTTAATGACAAATCATTAAGCTGGGATGCCTTGAATGCATAGATGATTGAAATCACTCTATCTTCCTTATAGGAAAATCTTTTGAGAATAGGATTTCATCATAACCTTGACCCAACCCGTCGCCATGCATTGGTACATCTTTTGAGTTGCAGATCAAGGAGACCGAAGACTCTTCATCAACAAAGGAGGAGATCTTCGTCAACATGCTGAATGAGACTCAACTGCTTATCTGTAAGTTATTAGAGTCCGGAGGACACTTGTGATCATTCCTTTTTAGGATTGGGTCTTAAGTGTTTCTCACCCCTTCAAGCCCTCGTTGAAGGCCTCCGGCGGGAGTGTACTTGGTGGGTGCGTTGTGTGGACCCTTTCTCTGTAGAGAGCATAAATATCTGGTTGAAGGTGAACTAGTCAAAACCTTAGGTTTGAGGTGAACCGTGTGAAACCTCGGGTTTGGGGTAAACCACATAAAACCTCAGATAGGGTTTTATAGAAGATCCTTGGCCAGTGTGCCTAAAATCGGGTGCTATGTACTGACCCTTACTTAGGGAGCATAAACAGTCAGCCTCGGCGTCGGTTGTAAAGGTTGAAGGTGAACCTGATTTAAAACCTTAGGTGTTAAGTGAACCGCTGTGAAACCTCCTTAGTGAAATTCGACACACTCAAGGGTTGAGTGCATCTACCGGGAGTGGAGTAGACTGATTGTCGAACCACTATAAAAATAATTGTGTTTGAGATTGCTATTTTTCTGATTGTGTGATTTACTTTAATATTTTCATATCTGAATCTCTGAAATCACACCTCACACACATACACAGTCATATCCATCATAAACTAGTTTGCATACTGTTCACTTATTAAATGGTTTGTGATTGGATCCTCTACCAGGCTTAGAAGCTAGTAGAGTTATTTTTGAGTAGTCCTAATATGAGCTTGTTGTTAGGATTAGTGCAATTGGATTTTAAATAAATCATAAAAACTTTAAAAGTCCTATTCACCCCCCTCTAGGACACATTGGCATTTCCCTACTTCAACTAAAGCGGTCTTCACTGCTATTTCAAATAGTGAATGAATGAATGAGTATAATGCTGAGTATGCAACTCATGCTCAATAAGTCCACATATCAGTACTGTACATCTCTGGGATCATCACAAGGGTCTAGTACACTCTACACCAGCTTATCGCCTCATCAAGTGCACAACTGAGTAAGTGGAAGATACCTCACTATCCGCCTACCAATATTGGCCCGACTCATCAATAGCGGACCCATTTATGAGCTGGTCAGACTCAGTCAAGTATTGCCTACTCCCTCAGGCGGGTAAGGCCATACCCCCTCCCAACCAACCACGACACAGTAGGAGATGTGGCCTACTAGTATATGGTCCTCATGCGCTCATATATATCCACTTGGTTTAGATGTTGGGGCGTCCTCTGGTACCAAGAGGGTTTAGGGATTTTCACCCAGGGCCATCTATGATGGCCCGATGCTAGTAACAGATTTTTGGTGTCTCATCTGGCCATCCACGATATGCCTGTGAAGGTTATGGCCCTAATGTCGCTAGGGCGTACAATAATCACCATCACACAATGCGAGTTGCATGAGTCACGTAGTCCAATCATGCATCAATCCTGCACATACCTTGGGCTCATGTGGGATAACTCCACCTATCAGGGAGTCCCATAAACCACCTGCACTATTACATATGCAATGGTCAATCACATCTCATAGAAAACATGCAGATGATGCATATAGGCATGTATCATGATGCTATGCTGTCACATACTCATAATTAGTATAAATAACCAGCCTTAATAATTGGCATCGACAATCGGTACCGACAATGTGGACATTTAACCAACATTGCCCCCAAGGAGTGGCCCACATAGAGCCTAGTGTATAGTGGACCCATGGCCTCACAAAGGGCCTAATATACAACACCATGGGCACCACTTAAGGGCTTAATACACATCACGATGGGCCTCTCCCATGGGCCTAATACTCATCACATAGGCCTAATATACAACACCATGGGCCCCACTCAAGGGCTTAATACACATCACGATGGGCCTCTCCCATGGGCCTAATACTCATCACATAGGCCTAATATACAACATCATGGGCCTTCAACATGGGCTGAATACACATCACAATGGGCCTCAAGTACGAGCTGCATATACATCACATTGGGTCTCGTCAATCAGCCTAAGCAATCAGAATCGACCTCGGTAGTTAGCCTTGACAGTCGGAATCGGCCTCGATAATCAAAAACGGCCTCAACAATCAGAATCGGCCTCGACAATTGGAATTGACCTCGATAATCGGAATCAACTTCGACAATCGAAATCGGCCTCGATAATCAGAATCGGCCTTGATGATTGGCCTCAACAATTAGAATTGGCCTCGACAGTCAGAATCGACCTCGACAATCGGAATCAGCCTCGATAATCAGAATTAGCCTCAACAATCGGAATTAGCCTCGACAATCGAAATTGGCCTTGATAAACATAATCGGCCTCGACAATTAGAATTGGCATCGATAATCAGAATCGGCCTCGATAATCAGAATCAGCCTCGATAATTGGCCTCAACAATCGGAATCGACCTCGACAATCGGAATCGACCTTGATAATTGGAATCGGCCTCAACAATAAGAATCGGCCTCGATAATCAGAATTTGCCTCGACGAACAGAATCGGCCTTGACAATCAGAATCAGCCTCAACAATTGGAATTGGCCTCAATAATCGAAATTGGCCTCAATAATCATAATTAGCCTCGATAATCGGCTTCAACAATCAGAATCGGTAATCGGCCTCTACGCAAGGCGGGATCCATGGATGGACAGTCGATGATGGACCAAGCAATATCAATAGGGCCCAATCGTTTGGGATAACCTACTAGAGAATGACAAGAATGGGCCTAACCAGGCCTAAGGGAAGGTCACAATGTGGACGTTTAACCATCATTGCCCATCAATGTGGACCTTTAACCAACATTGCTCCCAAGGAGTGGCCCACATTGGACCGAACATATAATGGTCCCATGGCCTCACACAATGGCCTAATATACATCATCATGGGACTCGCTTATGGGTAATATACGCATCACATTGGGCCTCATTCATGGGCCTCAAATACATCATATCGGGCCTCATACCTGGGCCACAATTACATTACATTGGGTCATATCATATGGCCTCTCATACATCATAATGGGCCATGTCACATGGGCTTAATACACATCACATGGGCTGCATCACATGGGCCTATATACATTAGATGGGCCACGTCCCATGGGCCTAATATACAGCACTATGGGCCACATCACAGGGACCTAATACATCTCACTATGGGCCGTTCATACGGGCATAACACACATCACTATGGGAAGCTCATATGGGCCTAATACACATCACTATGGGCCGCTCACATGGGCCATATATGCATCGCATTGAGCCTCACTCAAATGGGTCACAATACATCATGTTAGGCCTTAACAAATGGGCTGCAAATACGTCATATTGGGTCTCATACAAGGGCCTCATATATATCACATCGGGCCCTTCCAAATGGGCCCCAAATACATCACATCGGGCCTCATCAAATGGGTCCCAAATACATCCAACAGGCCATATCAAATGGGCCACAATAACTACACCAATCATCCATCTATAGAGGTCATTTTAAAGCATTATCCAAACAAATGAATCATATCAAAAGATCATCTGAACCATACCACAAACAACAGTGGTGATAATGATTTCCATTGAGACTCCACTGGGCCCACCATAGTGTTTATTTTTCATCCAGTCTGTTCATAAGGTCACAAAGACCTAAATTAAGTGGAGAAACAAATTCCACATTGATTCATAACTTCTACACTCCCAAAAAAGGGGTTTCAATGGTGGACGTTCAATCCCCACTATTTTTAGCAATGCGGTCCACTTGATATGCAGTGCTGATAAAGCACGTGGATCACGGTGCATCCCACCATCCAGATTGACAGTGGAGATTAAACACGTATATTATGGTGTGGTCCACGGTCCAGATGGACGGACAACATGGACGTGAAACAAATACATCACGGTGGGGTGACGAGCTCACCAAATGAGTGGGACGATTTAGATGTAATACATACATCATAGGGTGGGGTCCATGTCTCAGCTGGACAGATAAACGGAGTGGATATACAATACATACTCCAAGATGGGTCCCACATTATCTGGGATGGAAGGCCAAGGTAAAACCCATATATCATGGGGTCCACACGTGTCACATGGACGGACGGTGTGCATATAGAATATGTGCAGCAAGGTGGGTCCCATCCCACATGTGAAGCACGTGTGGGGTGGGCCCCACACAATACCAAATGAAAGGGTGGCGGAGATAAAATACATAAATCATGGTGGCTTCATCCACCACCGTCCAAGCAGATGGACGACTAAGATCATACGGGACCACAAAACTTACTGACGTCATTCCAGCATAGTAGCCACGTTGCTGGGCCCACCATTCAGATGATGGACGGCTGGGATACAACATATACGTCACGAGGGGCCCATAGGGCTAGCTGACGTCACAGCTATATAGCTGGTGTGTAACCAGGCCACCGTCTAGATGGACGGTCTGGATGATACACCAGACATGGTGGGACTGTCAGAGTTTGGTGATGTCAATACACTAGCTATATAACTGGTGTGGTAGACCAGCCAATCTGCTCCCAGCAGCGGGTGGGTCCCATGGTTTCAACGGTGGACATTCACTCTCTACACTGTTTTCTGCAGTGTGGCCCACCTAATCATTAGATCTGCTTCATTTTCTGTCTCAAGCCTCAAGATGAACTTGCCAAATGGATGGACGATTTGGATGTAACACATACATCAAGTAGGGGTATAACACATGCCTCGGGATTAGACCCTAGAACTAGCTAACGTCAATACAGCAGCAGCACCATGCTACTGGGCTGCTAGTCCAACGTCCAGGTGGTATTCCCATCGTTCCAACAGTGGACGGTGTGGATGTCACATGCGTACAATGGGCCACACCATCAGATGGACGGAGTAGATATAACACATAATTGGTGGGGCCCACTTCATCAAAAAGGAGAGAGAGAGAGAGAGAGAGAGAGAGAGAGAGAGAGAGAGAGAATGTGAAGGGGAGGGACCCTGCCACTATTGGGCCCTCCCTTATACAATGCATTCATCAAGTAGGTCCCACAACAAGTGGGCCCTTAAAATAGAAATAGACAATAGATCACCCACCTATTATCCTCCTTTGACTCCTTGGACTCCTAGGCTCCTTAACTTCGATCTTGATGGAGGATGATCAAGATTGGACGACTAAGATGTGAGATTGGGGTAGGAGAGTGGGCCACACCATATCTCTCTTTTTCTCATTGGAAGCCATGGACGTTGGCTCTCTTATGGTGGGGTTGCTTGGGAGGATGAGAGATAGAGAGAGATGAGAGAGAGAGGTTGTAAGAGAGAGAGGGATGGGGTGTGATGGGTGAGTGAGTGGTGGGTGTACTTTGATGTAAGAGAAAGTTGACTTTGGGAAGGGTGGTTGTACTTGGGGATGGGTGTAAGTGATGGGAGTGATGTGTACTTGATTGATGTGATGTTCTCTTAGGTTTTACAACTGCACTGTATTTTTCCTCAAACTGAACGCGGGCTCACATGTCTTGGCCTAGGTATCTCCTCGACATGCAAGACATGGCATCGGAACCACGACAATGGCACGGTCATAAGGGTACAAGTTTCGAGTCGAGCCGACTCTGGTATACGGGACACGACTCAGGATCGCGCGCAAACGCCGATAACAGATCGCGGGTCACTGGAATTCGACCGGGAGGACTGCAGAGGCTTACGAAATGGTACTGGCTAGGATATGGGTCTTACACAGGTGGTTATCAACCAGTGTCTCGCTTATGTCGAGTGCACCTCCACAGAGCTCATGAGTTAACATGCCTCATGGACTAAGAGACAAGGGCTAGAGAGGGAGGCGAAAGTTGTGGCTACTAAAAGATTTGAAGATCTCAAGTTAGCCTACCTATAGCTCTTATCCTGCACTTCTTCTTCTTCATCTTTATCTTTTGTGACTGTTTTGTAACAAGTGGACCTTTTATCTCATATCTTATAACAACGGGCCCTTCCCAGGGCTTTATTCGAAATAAAATATCAATTTAATAGACTTAGCTTGGCCTGATTCCTAATAACTTCCCATAATGAAGGGAAGTGTTGCTTTACGAAACGGCCGTTTATAGGAGCTCTTGCAATATTTTTGTTTATACCTCTCAGGAGATAGGCCCCTCCCATAAGGACTTGCTCGATGACATATGGTCCTTCCCAAGTGGGCGACCATTTCTTGCTCTTTCGACAAGAAACAAATGCTTTCAATTTGAGGGAATTCGCTTACTCAATGTCTAACAAAAGGAGAATATAAAGAATAATCACTATATTGATTTAATTTATATTCATTTACATCCTTTGTCTCCTTTGATTCCAAAGTAAAGTAATTACATGATTTAAAGTAAAGTAAATGAATGATGATTTAATCTGATGTATAACTGTTATGCGCCCAAGGGGTTTGTGCGCTCAAGGTGTCGTGCGCTCAGGGGGTTGTGCACCCAAGGGGTTTGTGCACCCATGGGGTTTGTGCGCCCAAGGGGTTGTGCGCTGGACAAGGACTCCCTCCAGTACCTGAATTTCTTCAAGGTCTAGATCTCTCAGTACTATCTTGGTATTACTCCAATGAATCATTCATAGGGATAGTGGGGTATTTATAGCCTCCCACACGTGTCAACACCCCTCTGCCTTTGTTATGCGCTGATCCTTTGTGCAGTCCCACTGTTTGTGCACCCACACTTGTTGTGCGGTCCTTGTCTTTGTGCGTCGCACAACTCTCCTTTCCGAGCAATCTTCATTGTGCACCCATAATTCCACTCTCCTTGTGATCTTTATTATGCGCAGAACAGTACTTCCCTCCTAGCATTCTTCCTTTGTGCGCTGCACAAACTCAATCAAGGAAGAGTTCATCTTCTTTTCTTATGATTCTTCCATTTTCTTCTAATCATTTTTATGCCTCAACACTTGCTTAATGATTGATCCTTATAATCGATAGGCAGCACCATCTTCCATACCATATCGACTACTCCGAAAGACTTCTCTTTAACCCTTTCATTGTATGCTCGTGCTATAGCAGCTTTGTTGGCCACGATCGAGTCCAACGCTCTAATACGAACCTTGTCCAACTCCTTGAGTTCGGCCAACTTTACCTCCATGAACTCCGTAGGGGTCAGCTGAGCTTGATATGTAGTTCACAATGAGGGAACAATAATTTCCATAGGTAGGACTGCTTCATGTCCATAGGTTAATACAAATGAACTGACCCCAGTGCTAGTACGGGCGATATCCTATAAACCCACAAAGCCTCAGACAGTTTGGCTTGCCATTCTTGAAAATTCTCTCAAATCATTTTCCTCAGGATATTCTTGATCATCTTGTTACTAGCCTTATCTTGACCGTTAGCCTGGGCATAGTAAGGGGTCGAATGTAGATTTTGACGCCATATTTATCGGCCATTTCTCTCACTTCCTTGACAAAAAACCAGCAACTCGGTCCATGATAATGGAATCCGGTATTCCAAAATGATGGATAATGTTTGTTTCTATGAACCCGATAATTTTTACATGACCGACTTTCCTCATAGGCCTTGCATGTACCCATTTGGTGAAGTAATCAGTCGCTATGATGATGAATGAATCCATACGAGTTTAGGGTGGGTGGATTTGGTCGATCAAATCGATCACCCAACCGCAGAATGGCCATGGCTTTCTTATGGGATGGATTTTAGCAGGTACATACTAGACCGGTCCATTTCTTTAGCACACCTCACAGCCTATCGCATACTGAATGCAATCATCCATCATCTTCGGCCAAAAATAGTTGTAGCATTTAAGCGTTAGCTTCATCTTTCTCCCAACCAAATGGGCCCCAAAAATCCCCTCGTGGATCCCCTCCATGATTAACATAGCTTCTTTCTTTGATAAACATCGAAGTAAAACTCAATCGACTCCTTTCCAATACAGTTCATTATCGACCATCACGTAATTTGCGATTGATCTCCGTACATTCCTATCGGTTTTGATATGTGGGCTTTGTAAATAACCCATGAGAGGAGCCCTTCACTCATCCTCCTCAACTTCTATTTGGCATTTTTCTATTACATCCTCCCTCTAAAAAATAAAGGGCAAGGATTTCTCTAGACAATAATCGACCAACCGACCGATCCCCTCAAGACCTCAAGTCCCGTGGCCAACTGTATCATCTCATTGGCATCCATGTTATGTTCCCTGGTCAAGGGTTCGAGTACCCATAGGTGGTGAAATCCCACTATGGCGTGAGTGTGTGGTGGTGTGTGCATGTGTTAAAAGAAATGTTATATTTGCTGGTAACATGCATCAATTTGATATCTTCAAATTGGTCGAGTAAATGGACCGTTAAGGCATAATATGGTAATAAGGATGGACTGATGCATTTAAGCAATCATGCCATCTGATTTAGTATCGATTGTGAATCTCTAATAATGATAACATTTTTTACTCGTAATTTCAATAACAATTCTAGGCCAATTATCATAGCTTCATACTCGACCTGATTGTTAGTACAATTGAATTCTAATTAGAAAGAAATTTCCTATTGATTCCCATTCGAGGTGACCAAAATGACTCCGGCCCCCAACATATCATGCATCTTTTATCCATCAAAGATCAATTTCATGGCGTGAGTTGTACACAATGCACATCCAGGATACTCTGGGGAAATTGTTCCTCTATATCTAAAGGACGGTAGGCCAAAAAATTAGATATGGCTCGTCCTTTCAATGCCTTCTATGGCACATAATGCAAATCAAACTCAGATAAAGCCAACACCCATTTACTGATTTGTCTGCTTAAACTGATTTTTCTGCTTAAAATCAGTCGATTTAACATATATTTCACTAAATCAGTAACTGTTATTATATTTACTCTTTCGACCAACAAATAATGTCTCAATTTAGTAGTCGCAGAGTACAATGACAAGCATAATTTTTTCATGGTCGAATACCATCTTTCGGCATTGAGTAACGTCTGATTTAAATAACAAACCACCTGCTCCTTCCTCATGTCATCATCTTGTGCAAATAGAGCTCTGATCGACTCTGCTGAGGCTGTGATGTATAGCCTAAGTGGTTGATTTTTTATATGGGGCATCAACACAGGTGGCTTCATTAAATATTCCTTGATTCTATTAAAAGTCATCTGGTGTTTCGCTTCCCACACAAATTCGGTTCCCTATTTCAATTTCAATAATGGAGAAAAGATGTTACTTTTAACTGCACAGTTGGATATAAACCGCCTCGAGAAATTGACATATCTCAAAAACTTTTGTAATTCAATCTTATTTCCTAGTGGTTGTGCATTGATCACTACCTAAGCCTTGTTCTGATTGATTTCAATCCCTCTTTGATATACCAAAATCCTAAGAAATTACCGATCAAAACCCCAAAGGTGCATTTCAAAGGGTTTATCTTTAATTTATGGAGCCTCATCCATTCAAAGGACTTGCGCAAGTAGGCCAGATGCACATATGTATCGGTGGACTTCACTACCACATCATCCACATAAACCTCAATAAAGCTTCCGATCATATCATGGAAAATGGCATTCATTGCCCTTTGGTATGTGGCCCCTGAATTTTTTAACCCAATGGGCATTACTACCCAACAATATGTTCTCAAAGGCCCTGGACATCTAAATGTTGTTTTCGGCACATCATCTAAAGCTATATAGATTTGATTATACCCAGAATGCTCATCCAAGAAGGATACAATCCTATGTCCAGCAGCCTAATCAATAAGTTTATCGACCATCGACATGGAATATTCGTCTTTTGGCATAGCCAAATTTAAGTTTCTGAAATCAATGCAAACCCTTAACTTATCATTCTTTTTCATCACCAGGACCACATTTGACATCCATTCAGCATATTTTATTGGTCGGATGAAATCGACCTTTAGGAGTCGCTCAATCTCCTCTTTGATCTTGAGAGTGACTTCGGCTGTCATCCGCCTAGGTGGCTACTTATACAGTCTATAACCTTCTTTCGTAGGAAATCTATGCTCGATTAGGGATCTATCAAGTTCTATTAAGTCCTGACATTTCATGGTAATCCGACACGAAGTAGTCGGTGAACTCTAAAAGTAAATTTGTCAACTTCCCCTTTTCGAGCGGTCATAACAACAAGTTGCTTACGAACGTTGGTTTCGGATCATGATCCGTCCCCAAGTTGATATCGACTAGCAAATCCTGGATCTATGGTCGAACATCTTCTTTTTCTTCTGAGAGTTCTTCAAACCCAAAATTGTCTTTCTCGACCGATTCATGTAATTCGACCAAATTCACAAAACAACTCTCATAGGCTTCCTTTAGGCTTTCTTTAAGCCTTTTTATTTTGGCCTTAAAGTCGGCCCCACATACCTTGATCTTTGGTGTCCTAATTATGGGACCTCTTCGATAACACAGTGAGAGGCCGAATGATAGAGGATAATATCCTTCGGTCGAGCATCATTGACTTGGGTGACTTCTAGGATAGCTTACACAACGCTATCTATTTTATTTTATTTTTACTGTGATCCATGTAGTATTCCTCCCGGTGAATCTAATAGGCCCTACCTCCTCGTCGTAGTAATAAGTTTCATTGGCATTTGATGTAGACAAGTGTAATGCCCTAAAATTTGGGGGTCGAGCATAAACTTAACTCCCGAGTTCCAACGCATCACTTATGCAACATAGATAATGGTGATTAAATGTTGTCTGTGTTAGAGCAATAAACATGAGTTAGTTTATACCAAAACAGTAATTCATATCACTACCAAAAAATCGAGCAAAGGCTATGGCAGTTGAAAGGATTTAGCTACGGATTAAATCCGTAGCAAATTTAGCTACGAATTGAATCCGTAGCTAAATCCTAGCTGCTCTGTCGCTAAAACATAACTCCTTACCTCAATGGTATTAAACATAGATGGTGCTTATGGGGCTCCATGGGATCATCTAAGCTGCCCATTAATTCTGATATTTAATTTAGTTAAATGAGCTAAAAAATTATATAAATTAAATGTCTAAGTGGACCACACCATAAGAAATAATAAAAAATTAAATATCTACTGTTAATATATTGTGTGGTTTCCTTACAGATTCGATCTGACTCATTTTTTGTATCAGTATTTAAAATGATAATTTAAAATTAATGGACGGAGTGGATATGTAAAATACATATCCAGTGGGCCCCACGGTCCTAAAACAGAAATTGCAAAGGGCCGTCCGTCACGGGCCCCTTTGCCCCTTCAGAAACGGAAACGGATTGGCTACTCCCCTGCCATCTACCCCTAGGCTGGTGGTCGGTGCTCTATGGGCCCCACCATGATGAATGTGTTTCATCCGTTTCGTTCATCCATTATTACAGATCATTTTAGGGGATTTTCAAAAATATGAGAGGAATATAAATCTCAGGTGGACCACACCACAGGAAAATAATAATGATTGGATATCCACAATTAAAATTCTCCTAAGGCCCACTGTACTGTTTATTTGGCATCTAATCTGTTGATTAAGTCATACAGGCCCAGATTAAGGGAAAAAACAAAAATCAGCTTGATCCAAAACTTTTATAGCCCCCAAAAGGTTATTAATGGTCAACGCTCATTCAACACTATTTCCTATAATGTGGTCCACTAGAGATTTGGATATAACTCATTTTTGGTCTTGTATCATAAAATGATCTGGAAAACGTTATGGACGGCATGGATGAAACATATACATCATGGTGGGGCCCACAGATCACTGACCTAGTGGCAGGGGAGTAGCCAATCCGTTTCCGTCAGAAACAGTTCTGACGCGGATTTCCAGCGAAAGCCTTTCGCAGAACGTTCCTGCGAAAGGTTTTGTGTGGGGCCCACTACGATGTTTGTGAGAAAGCCACTCCATCCATCCGTTTTTAGAGTTTATTTTAGGACATTCGACCAAAAATAAGGACGATCAAAAACTCAAGTGGGCCACACGAGAAGAAACAATGGGGATTTAGTGACCACCGTTGAAACATTTCTATGGCCACAAAAGTTTTGTATCGGTTTAATTTTTTGGTTTTTTCACTTCATCTCAGTGAAAATGACCGTATAAACGGTTTGGATGGAATATAAACATCAAGGTGCATCCTGGGAAGGTTTCAACGGTAGGAATTCCTTTCCCCACTGTTTCATCTAATATGGCTAACTTGAGTTTTGGATCTAATCATTTTCGGCCTCATGACGTAAAATGATCTCAAAAAATGAATGGACGGTTTAGATTTCTAACAAACATCACAGTGGGGGCCCCATCCAGAATCCTTGCGAAGGAACTTCCTGCCGAAGGCTTTCACAGGAAATCCGCGTCCATCGGTGGGATTGCGTACTGAGCAGTACGCTCTTACCGTACTGATTAAACTCAATTGGGCCACCGTGAATGCAATTGTGTTATCCACTCCATCCATTCATTTTTTCAGATCATTTTAGTGGTTGATACCAAAATTGAGGTATATCTAAAACGAAGTGGATACATACCATAGGAAACCGTAGGAATAATGATTTCCACTGTTGAAACATTTCTATGGCCCACAGTGATTTTCATTTTTCATCCAACCTGTTCATAATATCACAAAGACATGGAAGAAGTGAAAACACAAATATCATATTGATCTAAAACTTCTATGGCCCCCACGAAATTTTCAATGGTAGATGTTGAATTCACACTGTTTCCGGTGGTGTGGTCCATTTGAGATTTGGATATGCTTCATTTTTAGGCTACAGATCATAATTTATCTTCTGAAATGTATGGACGGAGTGGATGAAATTAAAGAATGACTTTGGGACCCACAGAGTTTAGTCAGTACATTACTCGGTACACAGTCCGCTTCCAAAACGCTTCCAAAAGGCCCTCCCCATCCCAATTTCGTCCGCCATTTTCTCCCGCGCGCAGGCAGACGAAATCCCATCTCTCCATCTCTCTCTCTCACACTCAGCCTCTCTGGTTCCTTTGCCCTCTCTCTATCTCCCGCTCTCCCTCACCCTCTCTCCCTGTCTATTGGCCGCATTCCCCTATCTCTATTGTCATAACCCCCTTTCATCGCATAAGAAGGAGAAGAAAAAGGATGGTAACTTTTTCTCTCTCTCTGTTTCTGAAATATGTTGTGATTTTTTTTATTTTTTTTTACACACGCACACACACCCCCACACACTCACGCCACACGCACACACACCCTACACACACACACACTGTTTCACAATGTTCTGTTTGATCCTTGGTTGAAAAACCTTTTTATTTATTTTTAGCATATATTACTTCAACGGTTATAGGATATCTGCACAGTCATGTAACAATATTAATCTTTATAAGATGATCGTATTGGACACCAACCATGGAAGTAAGACAGTAACATGAATGTCCATGTCCCTTTTGTCCTTCTATCTTAGGCCACAAATCAACAAGTTAAGGTTGTCTAATGAACTAGATTTTTATTTATTATTGTTTTTTTTTTTTTATGCCTTGCCTGCCCATGGTAAGACAAAACCACAATTAGCAAAGATTCCACATGGAGAAAAATGGTATGGGAAGTTTTCATGTTTAATTTGGTTTGGGTCCTTATAATAACACTCCAATGAATGAAATTTCTGAAAAATTGGTGAATAAAAGGTTTGGGTTGAACACTGTGTCAACTAAAAAAATGGATGCTTACCCGCATGCACATATGCATGTGTATATAGTGTATATACATAAGACGAAAATACAAAACTTTAATTAAAACAGTTAGAAAGCCCCACAAGAGGGTCATCCTATTTGAACCAGGAGGGCGGCAAAGGTCCTCATTTGCAGCCCCCATGGATCTGGACATCCAAATCACTAGAAAACTCGACAAATTCTCCTCTCAAGTGGACCGCAAGAGTCCTGATCAGCTGTGCCATAACATCATCTCAAGGTCGTGCAATCAAGGCCATTCAGTGGGTCGGAATCATTTGTATGGGGTATCACTAGCGAGCAGGATGCATATTTACGCCAACCAGTGATGATTTGGAACCCATCACTGGATGACAGTAATATGATTTCCACCAGCCAGTGATGATGTGGATCACATCTCTGGATGGGGGAATTTATTTTTCTTCTACCCAGTGAGCGTCCTCAGATTAGTGTTTTTACTATGTTTTAATGAATGTAAGGCTAAGATTAGAAGTTGGGAGTACGGTTATGCCTAGATTGATAGGTATCAGGGCTTAGTATAGATACATTTTATACAATGTAATAGAGAGTTTTTGCTATTGAATTAAAATTTTATTCCCTTGTTTGAGGAAAAGAAGATTGAGATTAGATATCCCTTCTCTTGTTCTTGAAGTTGGATCTGATCATCACGGGAGACAGTTGTGGGTCACCCAATCTTAGAATATTTCATCTTCTTGTGCTTCAGTTGCTTGCTGGGGACGAAATCTCGGTTATAGCCTGTTGTGTATTAGCCTCCATAACATAGGCTATCAAATAGTGTGGCAATATCATTCCTCTCTCAACTCCTCAAAGTGATCCGTGCTTAAATCATTTACCTCCCCCTCCCCCTCAACTCTATCAATGGATGATGATGACTGTCTTTGTCCTTAAATCACCATGAAAGGTTTCTTTTTTCATTTTTTTTTCTTTTTTTAAATATTAAAATAAGTTCCCTTTAAATGAGTTTAATTCGGTTTGTCCAAAAAGGCGTTCTTTCTTTCTTTCTTTCATTTTTTTTTTTTTTACCGATCTTGTGAAATATATGGATTTGCAGCTATCAAGTTAATCATATGAGTTCTTTTCTTTTTCTTTGTATGCTTTCTTTTCTTCTTAATATATTTTCTTCGTTACTTTTAAAAAATAAAAAATTGTAGTTTTGCTAACCCTAGCTAAAACAGACTAATTGTTTGGATTATCAAGTCATGGGCTACCCCAACCCAAACAAGCCAACCTTTTGGATCAACGTATTCAATGACGATAACAGTGGCCGCAACGACCAGCCTTATAGTCATTACAATACAGGCCATAACAGCTGTTACTGGCCTATAATGGTCAATTTTTTTTTTCTTTTTAGGGAAGAAACTGTAAAGGCCCCATATTGGCCCGTTATAGTTTTTCTTAACTTAATGTGGGCTGACGAAATTTTGGATAGAGCTGATATTTGTGTGGTTTCTTCATCCTAGGTCTTTGTAAGCATTCCATTGCCCTTGTGTGGTGAAGTCTTTAACTAGTACAATCCATCATCTAGCTTGATATATTAGAATTGCATGCGAGACTTTTCATCTATGCAAGTGGTTATAAATACTTGATCAGTGGTCCACATTTGATGTGCCACCACATGTTGATCTACTAATTAGCCGTAGGCATCCCATGAATAATTACTGACTGATCCCATTTCAAATCAATCATAAAACTGAAAACTATTAGCAATATTTCTATCAATCTGATGTGTATGTGCTTTTGTTATTTGTGTTGTTAGAAATATTGACTGTTGAGTTAATTACGGATCCGTCTTTTTACGGTTTGACTGCCAGTCTTCAAATAGCTTAGATTTGCATGTACGTGAGTTCTGTACATGTCCATTGTATGGGACCCACCATTATATGCCTGTGTCATCACCTGTTAAACTCACAGCAAATGACAGTGAGGAGATCCTGCACAAGAGGAATTATATGATACATGGGCCATATATTTTCATCAACTCTTCAATTCTCATATTGTCATACATCAATTGTTTGGTAGTTAGGACCATTGGTCCCAGTGTGGATGGAGTGCCCCAAAAAGGAAAAAAATGTCATGAATTGGAAGATCCCAAGCAATCAATATTAGGAAGCTTTTCAAGTTGAATGCAGACCATTGTTGTGTTTCTATTCTGAACTACATGCCTTAATACCGCAAATAAAAGATGTTAAGATGTTCTATTTAGGAGATATCTGATGCATGATCAATACATGGTGGGACACAATAGATCAATGGCCTGCATTATCAACAGTGGGCATCCCTGACCTGATATCTAAATTGATAACAATTTGGATAATCTCAATCAAAGCAGTATCAATTTGTATAATCTCAATTAGAGCACTCTGTCTCTCTCTCTCTCTCTCTCTCTCTCTCTCTCTCTCTCTCTCTCGCTGAGATGGATCAAAATATGGTTTTGATCTTTTCTATAGATTTGTTGTCTCTTGTTCTGAGTTAAATTTTCTGTTTTTCATCTTTCTTTTGACGACATTGTATTGTCACAGGATTCAACGCCTATGGCACGAGGCTAGTAAATTCTGAATCCTTGCCGGGTTAGGATGCTTGCACAATGTGGATCTGATGGCTTACAGACACCATCTTGTATGTGGAGTCTTCGTCTCTCAAGTTCCCATATGCTCATGAGTAGGACATGCATAATTCTTCATCTGAAAATGCACATCATTTTGAGTTGTTTTAGTTACATTTCGTTCCCATATGTGAATCCATCCATGTTTTGTAGGTGAAGAGCGATTTGTAAAAAGAATCTCGGCTGCAAGGACAATGAAGCTGTCCATCACCACTTATGTATTTGCTCGAAATTGATGGAGCAGACCCAGATGTGCGTCGGAGCTATCCGGAAGAGCGGGGGTCCCTGGAAGGTGGGAACCGTTGTTATGACCATGATAAAGCTATCCATTTCCTATAGACGGCATTGGAGGGGCCTGACCATTTGGACAGGCCGTGTTTATGTATTTGTTCAAAATTAATGGAGCAGACCCGGATGTGCGTCGAAGCTATCTGGATGAGCGGGGGTCCCTGGAAGGTGGGAACCGCTATTATGACCATGATCAAGCAGTCCATTTCTTATGGACGGCATTGAAAGGGCCTAGCCATTTGGACAGGCCGTGCTTATATTTGTATTTGCAGGGACCACACCCTTAACCTAAACCCGAACCATTCTCAAATCCAAGAACCTATAACCTAAACCTAAACCTTAACCTAAACCATTAACCTATAACCTAAATCAAAACCTATAACCTAAACCCGAACCCATTCTCAAATCGAATAACCTATAACCTAAACCTAAACCAAAACCTAATCCTAAAACCTATAACTAAACCAAAACTTATAACCTAAACCAAAACAAAAAAAACCTATAACCTATACCTAAACCTTATCCAAAACCAAAACCAAAACCTATAACCTAAACCAAAACCAAAACCTATAACCTAAACCCAAACCCATTCTCAAATCTCAAAACCTATAACCAAAACCAAAACCTATAACCTAAACCCAACCCATTCTCAAATCCAAAAACCTATAACCTAAACCTAAACCAAAACCATAACCTATAACCTAAACCCGAACTCATTCTCAAATCCCAAAACCTATAACCTAAACCAAAACCAAAACTAAAACCTATAACCTAAACCCGAACCCATTCTCAAATCCAAAACCTATAACCTATACCTAAACCTTATCCTAAACCAAAACCTATAACCTAAACCAAAACCAAAACCTATAACCTAAACCCGAACCCATTCTCAAATCCCAAAACCTATAACCAAAACCAAAACCTATAACCTAAACCCGAACCCATTCTCAAATCCAAAACCCTATAACCTAAACCTACACCAAAACCATAACTTATAACCTAAACCCGAACCCATTCTCAAATCCCAAAACCTATAACCAAACCAAAACAAAAACTTAACTAAACCCGAACCCATTCTCAAATCCAAAACCTATAACCTAAACCAAAATCCTAAAAAAACTAAAACCAAACCTATAACCTAAACCAAAGAACCCATTCTCAAATCCAAAAACCTATAACCTAAACCTAAATCTTATCTAAACCAAAACCAAAACCAAAACCTATAACCTAAACCAATAGTAAAACCTATAACCTAAACCCGAACCCATTCTCAAATCCCAAAACCTATAATAAAAACCAAAACCTATAACCTAAACCCGAACCCATTCTCAAATCCAAAACCTATAACCTAAACCTAAACCAAAACCATAACCTATAACCTAAACCCGAACCCATTCTCAAATCCTAAAACCTATAACCTAAACCTAAACCAAAACCTATAACCTAAACTCGAACCCTTTCTCAAATCCAAAAACCTATAACCTAAACTAAAACCAAAACCTATAACCTAAACCCGAACCCATTCTCAAATCCCAAAACCTATAACCTAAACCTAAACCTTAACCTAAACCAAAACTAAAACCTATAACCTAAATCAAAACCAAAACCTATAACCTAAACCCGAACCCATTCTCAAATCCCAAAACCTATAACATAAACCAAAACCAAAACCTATAACCTAAACCCGAACCCATTCTCAAATCCAAAACCTATAACCTAAACCTAAACCTTATCCTAAACCAAAACCAAAACCTATAACCTAAACCCGAACCCATTCTCAAATCCTAAAACCTATAACCTAAACCTAAACCTTAACCTAAACCAAAACCAAAACTTATAACCTAAACCAAAACCAAAACCTATAACCTAAACCCGAACCCATTCTCAAATCCCAAAACCTATAACCTAAACTAAAACCAAAACCTATAACCCAAACCCGAACCCATTCTCAAATCCCAACACCTATAACCTAAACCAAAACTTATAACCTAAACTCAAATCCCTAAACCTTAACCTATAACCTAACCTAAACCTATACTTCTAATCTAAAACTATTCCCAAATCTCAAAACCTATAACCTAAACCAAACCCAAAACCTATAACCTAAACCCGAACCCGTTCTTAAATCCCAAAACCTATAACCTTAACCTAAACCTAAACCCCAAGCCATTCTCAAATCCCAAAACCTATAACCTAAACCAAAACCAAAACCTATAACCTAAACCCGAACCCATTCTCAAATCCAAAACCTATAACCTAAACCTAAATCTTATCCTAAACCAAAACCAAAACTTATAACCTAAACCAAAACCAAAACCTATAACCTAAACCCGAACCCATTCTCAAATCCGAAACCTATAACCAAAACCAAAACCAAAACCAAAACCAAAACCTATAACCTAAACCCGAACCCATTCTCAAATCCCAAAACCTATAACCTAAACCAAAACCAAAACCAAAACCTATAACCTAAACCCGAACCCATCTCAAATCCAAAAACGTATAACCTAAACATAAACCTTATCCTAAACCAAAACCAAAACCTATAACCTAAACCAAAACCAAAACCAAAACCTATAACCTAAACCCGAACCCATTCTCAAATCCCAAAACCTATAGCCAAAACCAAAACTAAAACCAAAACCTATAACCAAAACCAAAACCAAAACCAAAACCTATAACCTAAACCTAAACTCATTCTCAAATCCCAAAACCTATAACTTAAAACCAAAACCAAAACCTATAACCTAAACCCGAACCCATTCTCAAATCCCAACACCTATAACCTAAACCAAAACCTATAACCTAAACTTAAATCCCTAAACCTTAACCTATAACCTAACCTAAACCTATACTTATAACCTAAAACTATTCCCAAATCCCAAAACATATAACCTAAACCTAACCTTTCCTAAACCTATAACCTAAACTCAATTCCTAAAGCTAAACCTACACCTAATCCTAATCTCAACTCCCTAACCTAAACCTAAACCTAAACCTTGAAAACCAAAACTTAAACCCAATCCCGAACATGAACCCGATTTCCTAAACCTAAACCATAACCCATTCTCAAATCCAAAACCTATAACCTAAACCTAAACCAAAACCATAGCCTATAACCTAAACCCGAACCCATTCTCAAATCCCAAAACCTATAACCTAAACCAAAACTATAACCTATAACCTAAACCCGAACCCATTCTCAAATCCCAAAACCTATAACCTTAACCTAAGCCAAAACCAAAACCTATAACCAAAACCAAAACCTATAACCTAAACCAAAACCAAAGCCTATAACCTAAACCTTAACCTAAACCTATAACCTAAACCTAAACCAAAACCTATAATCATATGGTGAGATCATTTCTCTTGTGTCAATTTCATTCCTCTTTGAATTTTTTTTATTTTTATTTTTAAATTTATTAAAAAAAAATGGTTTATATATGATGCACTTCTTTCACTGTCTTTCTTTTCCCCAATAGGCATTCTAATTTATGAATGACATGACTGTTTGTAGGATGATGGAATATACGAAGCTGTTGAAATTTCATGGTGAAGTCGAGCACATTTCTCTAATGGAGCCAAAGATTTGTATTTTCAGCATTATTGTAATTGTAATTGTAATTGATTGAATGAATTGGATTGTAATTGATTGAATGAAGGATTGTAATTGATTATAATTGAATGAATGAATGATTGTACAGGTGGTAATTGAATGAATGAGTGATTATATGTAATTTTTTAATGTACAAAATAGCTACGGATATTGACCGTAGCCAATAATCTGACAGGTGTAGCCTTTATTAAAATTGGCATATTGCTATGGACTTTTAGCTACAAATAATATCCGTAGCTGTTTGAAGTTTTCGCTACAGATATATTTACTACGGATTAAATTCGTAGCCATAGGTTCCAGACCTATTGTTACTGTACCTACGACTATGGTCGTGCTACGGACAAAAACCGTAGCCATATGTCTATGGCTACGGATTTTATCCGTAACCTTTGCCCGTTTTTTGGTAGTTGTTGCTACGGATTATATTGTTGGAACCTATAGCTACGGATTAAATCTATAGCCATAGGTTCCAGACCTATTGTTATGGCACCTACGACTACGGTCGTGCTACGGACTAAAACTATAGCCATAGGTCTATGGCTACGGAGTATATACTCCAGATCAATTGTATAAAGGCAAACGGAAGACTGAAACTGTATATAGATGTATGTAAAAATACAAAATTATTTCATTCTCCAGAGTATGAACCCATCTAAGTCACCATATACATATATCTATTTTATGTTCAAAAAGTCAAAAATACATCTAAGGATGCAATCCCAGAAAATCCCGTCGATCCGGTAGTCTAATCGAAGCCGCAAGAATACTGCATAAATGAAAACTCGTCCTAGTCCTCGCCATAGTCCGGCTCAGCCTCCTGAGTCGCCAGCTCGTCTAAACCTGAGACAGAGTCTGGTTGGTGTATACAACACCGTCCCATAACGTGGGAGTGAGTAGCTAACTCAGTGGAACAATAAGGCACAGGTTAACATGTTATCAATTCAGTCAAGCAGTAATGATAAAGCAGTAAAATCAAACATTCCTAACTACTCTTATTAATGCAAGTATGAATGCAGCCATGATGTATGCCCTCACCACACACACCCTAGTGCGACACCATCTTACGTTCGCGGCATGCTTTCATCCCTCAGTGCTCCACATCTTCCAGACACATGTAATGCAATGGTGAGCATGATTATCGAGTTATTATTAATCCATTTCAAATAGCAGGATTGGGAAAACTAAGGTACCTCCCTTGTATCATTCCCAAACATGATCCATTCTAGGGTCGTCAGTCCTAGTTAATCACAGACGAGGGCATGTTTTCTAGGTCACTGCAAAGGCTGTTAGGGCTGTTACGCACAAAGGTTACACCACTCCCCCATCACCCTTTTAATGGTTCATCACTATACAAATATAGGCCTAGTTCATACTCTATACACTGCGGCAAAACTTGTCGCCTCACCGCAAATTCAGAGTATGCTCGAGGTCACTACAAAGGGCTCGTCACCAATCAGTGTAGGCCGACAGGTCGAATATAGTGTCCCATACCACCATAATCGGTTCACGAGTCTGGTTGCTCACTGGTCACTACGGGGAGGCACGTGGCCCCATCGTAGGCCGACAGCTCGACAACGGTGTACCATACCACCATGCCCGGCTCATGAGTCTTAGTGGATCGAGGTACCATGGTTAACGGGATTTCACTGGTAAGTTTGGTACCCTAGGTTCAAGCAGTAGCAACCAAACATGGTGAACATACATTAGACATATCGGGTTACTTGACGAGTCTGACTAGCTCGAGCGCACAATCAACTGAACGACATGAAGTGCATAAGCACTTCGTGTGGCCTAACCACTGTCGCCAACTGAAGTACGACTCGGGTTCGTCAAACACATCTTACATGGCAACATGAATCTTAGCCACGATCTCAAATCTGGTACCGATTGTCTGGACAATAGACATAGTCCCAAACTCAATCAATCCTTATTCGTAGCATGTGGAGTAAAGTATGATAAACAAAGTAATTCAAGCATGTTAGTAAGCATGTCATAGAGCATGTTATAAAGCATGTTATAAAGCATGTTATAAAGCACTACATAAATAGGAATACCAACACATATATTACACAAGTAAGTGGTTTAAGTAAACAATCTTATGAAGGAAATCATACATGTCTCTAAGGTAGTTGAGAATCCCATCTCAACACCCTCCTAAGGCATCATCATCCAAACACTTACTCACACAAGCATTTTCACAAACACTTAGCATACATTATTTCAACATACTTAATGTATGTTAACCAAACATGTATTAGGGCGAATCCTTTCGCCAAATAAGTATTTTATCCATATATCATATATTCAAACAACAAATAATCATGTCAAACACATTTCCAAAATATATACATATACGGTATTTTCTACAATACACTATTTCTACATACATAGTGTATATTAGCATAACATGTATTAGGGCGAATCTTTTTGCCAAATAAGTATTTTATCTATATATCATATATTCATACAACAAATAATCATGTCAAACACATTTCTAAAATATATACGTATACTGTATTTTCTACGAATACCTAGAGTATGTAAAATTCCATATTTTACGTCTTTAATCAAAACAGAAATCAGAAAGCACTTATACATGTGAAATTGCATGCAGATCATAAATCTATCATTATCTGACATTGAAAGCGTTGAAAACCGTAACCTATACACCTAAAGTCCTCACCTTATACCGTAGAATCGCAACGGATCAGCTAGGTTTGCCAAGCCTCCGTATTTGGCAGTTTGGTAGCCTAAAGAATGAAATAGGTTAGCTATTTCATAACCTACAACCAACACACCCTAAAACAAATTTAGGGTTAGGGTTTCTTACCTAAAAACGAAGTCGGTATCGCCGGGAAAGCGGCAGGAACAGGTTTGTAGAATGGCAGGGAAAAGGGTAGGAAAGATCTCTCACAACTCTCACTCTTTCTCCCTTTTCTCACTTCTCTCTCTAGGATTTCTCTCAAATTCGTATGGTTGTGAGAGAGAGGGTTCTAAGGTCATTTTATAGCCTAAAAACTCTCTTAAATAGACTTGTGGACAAGGTATACGTAGGTTATAACCAAAGCGGCTTTGTTTCAGCTCAACAGAGGACTTCTGGTGGGTCTCCTTGAGCCAAAAGTCAGACTTAAGCTCACAAACCTTGGATCTACGTGGAGTTAAGTTTTCGTCTCAGTCGGATTCCCAGATCACGCGTGGCGAGCCAGTTTCAGTTCAACGGTCAGCAGGTCTCGATCCAAAATTCCAAGTACATGTAAATGTTTATGAAATTTTTCCTGATCCGAGGGTGTATTTGGGTCAGATTCTGATGGTCTGGTAGCTTACAAATTGACCGCAAGTAACAAGTCTCAGATTACTATTCCAGATATTTATTTTGTAAGGAAAACAAGTGTTTTCACACTCCTTCGCTCCGGACTCAAGCGAACAGCCGTGGGACACTGGCTGGATTTGATTTTCGAGATGGTTGTCAAGCCCAGCGAAGCAGTCCTAAGTCCTTAACCTCGTCTTATTCGGACTCCCGATGTGCGGTCCAGACCTAATATGGAGTTTTAATGTGATCCCGAGAGCAGTCGGGTAATGAGTTTGATCCTAGACTTTAAGGTAACCTAGCGTCAATGATTCTACAAGTTTTGGGTCTTGTAGATCATATTTAAAGCGATTCAAACAGATTTCATGGCTAATCTAGTTTAGCACTTAGTCAACTTTGTCAAATTTCTAAAGGATTTAATCCTAAGTGATTTCTGGTCGAGATAGTACTCGGACCATTGTGCGGAAATTTTCGAGTCGTTACAATCTACCCCCCTTAAACAAAAATTTCATCCTCGAAATTTATACCTTTTTGTATTCCTCGAGAATCTGAGGGTAGTTCTTTCTGACCTCGGCCTCAGTCTCCCAAGTAGCTTCCTCCTCTGATTGATGCGTCCATAGTACCTTCACAAGTGGAATGACCTTGCTTCGCAGTACCTGCTCCTTCTTGTCAAGTATACGCGTCAGATGCTGCTCATATGTAACATCCTCGCTCAACTGTACCTACTCCCATCTGATAATGTGTGAAGGATCAGGAACGAATTTCTTCAGCATAGATACATGAAATACGTTATGTACAGCCGCAAGTGGTGTGGGCAAAGCAAGACAATATGTCATAGCACCCACTCGATCAACGATCTAAAATGGACCGATAAACCTCGGTGTGAGCTTCCCTTCTTCCCAAACCAAAGGACTCCCTTCATAGGGGAAACTCGGAGGAATACATGATCTCCAACCTCGAACTCAAGCGGTCACCGCCTCGTATCGGTGTAGCTCTTCTGCCTACTCTGCGCTGTAAGAAGTCGATGCCTGATAATGTCGACTTTCTTTGTTGTCGCCTGTACCAACTCTGGGCCAATCAGACTACGCTCGCCAACCTCAGCCCAACAATGCGGTGCTTTGCAAGGATGACCATACAGGGCCTCATATGGCACCATACCAATACTCGCCTGGAAGCTGTTGTTGTAGGTGAACTACGCATAAGGAAGACAGTCATCCTAACTGTCCTTGAAGTCCAACACACATGCTCGCAACATATCCTCCAGAATCTGATTCACCCGCTCCGTCTGCCCGTCAGTCTGAGGATGAAATGCCGTACTGAACTTCAACTTCACACCCATCACTTCCTGGATACGAGTCCAAAAGATAGATGTGAACCAAGTGTCTTTATCCGACACGATCTCTAGGGGAACTCCATGCAGATGCACAATCTCTCTAATGTACAACCTAGCCAGCTCGTTTGCAGACTTCGTGACTCTGATAGGGAGGAAATGGGCCGATTTGGTCAACCGGTCCACAATCACCCAGATGGAATCGTGTCCCTTCCTCGTCTTCGGTAGCCCCGATATGAAATCCATGGAAATGAAATCCCACTTCCATTCAGCTATGGGCATGGGCTGAAGTAGTCCAGGAGGTCGGGGATGTTCTGCCTTGACCTGCTGGCACGTCAAACAACGAGAAATGAACTCAACGATGTGGGCCTTCATGTTATCCCACCAATACGATCGCCTCATATCCTGGTACATCTTGTGCTACCAGGATGCATCGTAAGCTTCGAGTTATGGGCAGACTCAAGAAGCTCATGTCTCAAGTCAGGTACATCAGGAATGCATAGGCGGCCACGAAAACGTAGACCTCCATCAGAATCAACTCTCCACTCGGAGTCCTCGGCATCGCTAGCTTGCTCTCGAAGCTCAAACAACCGTACATCGCCCTTCTAGGCCTCAATGATCCTGTCGTCAACAAGTGGTCGCACCTGAACGTGTGTAACACACTCAAATGGCTCCTCCACGGTGAGTCTCTGCTCAAAGTCCCGCACGAACTCAACCATGTCTCATTCTGCTATCATCAACGGAGCCGCAAATGTTATAGCCTTCTTACGGCTCAACGCGTCTGCCACAAGGTTCACCTTTCCCGGATAGTAGGAAACCTCGAACTTGAAGTCCTTCAAGGTCTCCATCCATCGGCGTTGTCTCATATTCAAGTCTCGCTACGTGAATATATACTTAAGGCTCTTGTGGTCGCAAAAAAGCTCAAACTCCTCTCCGTAGAGGTAATGTCTCTAGAGCTTCAATGCAAAGATGACAGTTGCCAACTCAAGGTTGTGTGTAAGGTAATTCTCCTCGTGCTTCCTTAATTATCTCGAGGCATACGCAATCCCCCTGTCCTTCTACATAAGGATATAACCCAAACCAACGCGAGACGCGTCAGTGTATATCGTGTACTTCACCCCTTGCTCTGGCAATACTAGCACAGGGACGGACGTCAACCTGTACTTCAGCTCCTTGAAAGCTGCTTCCGTCTTTTCATTCCAGGGGAACTTCAAGTCCTTCCGTGTCAACTGAGACAACGGCCTGACAATCTTCGAGAAATCCCAAATGAAGCGTCTATAATATCCTGTCAGACCAAGGAAACTCCTTACCTCGGTAACTGAGCCAGGCTGTTGCCAATCCTGAATCATGGCTACCTTAGCAAGGCTTGGACACCACATGTCCGAGGAACTTGACTTCCTCCTGCCAGAAGTCGCACTTCTTATACTGCGCGAACAACTGGTTCTTCTTCAACGTATCCAACACCGCTCTCAGGTGCTCTTCGTGCTCCTCCCGACTCGTAGAGTATATCAGATTGTCATCAATAAAGATGATGACGAATCGGTATAGGAATGGCCGAAGTACCCGGTTCATCAGGTCCATGAACACGGCCGGTGCATTAGTAAGATCGAATGATATCACTAGAAACTCGTAGTGCCCAAAGCATGTCCTGAAAGCCGTCTTCTGCATGTTCTCATCTCCGACGTGCAGCTGATGATACCCTGACTGCAGATCAATCTTCGAAAAATACTCCACCCCCTTCGACTGATCAAACAGATCATCTATCCTAGGCAAAGGATACTTTTTCTTCACTGTGACCTGGTTCAACCTACGGTAATCAATATATAACCGTAGCGTCCTGTCCTTCTTCTTCACAAATAGGACAGGTGCTCCCCAAGGAGACACATTAAGTCGTATGAAACCCTTCTCTACTAGCTCGTCGATCTGTCTCCGTAGTTCCTCCATCTCACATGGAGGCATATGATAAGTCGGCAATGAGATAGGTGTCGCACCAGGCGTAAGATCAATGGTGAAATCGATCTCGCGTCAAGGAGGCAAACCAGGAATCGTCTTAAACACATCTGTAAACTCCCGAACCACCACCGTATCTTTTAATGTCGGACCATCAATCGGCGCTAATAAAGTAGTATAACACTCAACACGGCAGGGCCAACTGACCTGTACTGGAAACGTGAAAGCTGTGTCGTCAGATCCATAGGCCGTTACGACTCCAGTATCACAATCTATCTCTGCCCTCATCTTAGTGAGCCAGTTCATACCGAGGATAATGTCGTAGTGCCATAGTGGAGCAACAATGAGGTCGACGAGCACTGTTCTGCTACCCAAATCCAGGGAGCAACCCTCACATACCCGTGTGACATCCGAAAAAGTTCCAGTAGCCATAGTGAGTCTCATTCCCTTCGTGAGAGTAGTACGTAAAGCTAGACGCTTAACTGCCCCATATGAAATAATAGAAGTAGTGGACCCAGTGTCTACCAACAAGGAGATGGAAGTACCGTGAATGTGGGTCGTACCCTCAAAAGTCATCGGGGCCGTAATCGATGTCTCACGTGCCTCAGCAACAAGCATATGTACTCGAGCCTACTGCTGACGGTTCGACTGCAGAACCAACGGCCGTTGAGGCGGCCTGAAGCGCGATACAGGAGGTCGGAAAGATGGATGGGCAGGGGTAGTCTGTAGAGGTGGAGCCGATAGAGCCTGTGGGCGAGAACGACCAATCATCTGCGGCGGAGAGAACCCGTTATCCTTCATCTGTGCAAAATAACTCCTAGCAGAATGACCCTGTTTTTTGCAGTACGTATAGGTCACAATAGGGCGCCACATCGGAGCCGCTGGCACTGCGATCATGGGAGGTGAGTCTTCACGAGGCCTCTTGCCTAGGAAAGGCCTGCTCTGAATATTTGGTCATGGCCTCGTAACCATAGCACCACGGGAGCATGTCAAACGGTCCACATCCTGCTCGGCCATCATAGACATGTGAACCAACTCTCTATAAGAAGGTATACTGATACAGCACATCTTCGACCGTATATCAGGTTATAAACCCCTAGAAAAACGGCGCTTCCGCATCTGCTCATCAACAAGGATGGTAGGGATAAAGCAGCCCAACTCCGTAAAGCGGTGCTCGTACTCCGTAATAGTCATGCCTCCCTGCCTGAGGCGTAAAAAATCATCCTCTCGCTCATGTCTGTAGGTTTGCAGGTAATACTTCTTGTGGAACCGGAACTCAAATGCTGCCCAAGTCCACACATCATCCGCTGCGACAGAACACAGCACACTGTCCCACCACAGACTGGCCTCCCTCTCGAACATGAAAGTGGCCAACTCGACCTGCTCCACCTCAGTACAATGTAGCATGCGTAGCATCTTGGAGATGCGATCTAGCTAAAACTCAGCCTCCTCGAGTCTGTGAGAACCCGTGAATGTGGGAGGCCTCAAGCGTTGGAATCGCTCGAGTAGGCCATGAGTACCGACATCTCCAGTAGGGGATACAACAGGCGCAGGTAGAGGTATAGCCTCAGCCTGATCGGGAGGCTCGACAGTCTCAGTAGGGCGTGTAGATGTCGGAGGTGGAGTCGCACTCGCACCCTGAGATAAGGCCTCAGCAATAGTGGCCACAAGCTGCTAGCGCTGCATCTGCTGCTGATGCATCATCAACATCAACTGTTCAAACCTATCAGGAGGTGGAGAAGCCTGTGAGTCATGCTGTGTAGATGAGGATGCCCGGTGCTGTTCATGAACCGGGGGTGTATAAGGTGGCAGTCTACAAGTAAGACCAGCAGGAGGATGATCAGAGTCTAACCCTCAGTCCGTAGGACCACCTCTACAGAAAGAGTCTGGTCCATCGAGCCAGCGAGAAGGAGGTGTGCCGTGCTCCGTGTATATTGCCGCGACATGCCCTATACAACATAAGGTGCAACGTACGTGAGATAAAGCATAACAACACATTATACAAGCACTTTAAGCATTCCACACATGTCATAGAAAAAGAGGATGTATGTATTTCATTACCAAAATCGTCATAATACATGGAATACAGAGTTACATGAATCATGACAGAAATTACATGCGAGCCAATTACATCCACAATATCAAACACTTAAAACATACTACCAACTACTACATCATCAACATGAAACATAATCTGCCTAAAGCGGTAGCCAAAACAACTACAAACAACAACTTGGATGGCTAGGCATCCTAATCAAGTGATGGAGGAGGAGCATTCTTGTCCTGTAAACAGCACAGGATGACCTTCAAGTTGCGAGACATCTTGCTGAGCTTGGTTTGGACCCGCCCGACTTCCTGTCGCAGGGCGGCTTGGCCCTCCTCGAGACCGGGTTAACGCGTATCTATGGTAGCCCGATCGGTGCCCTGCTCCTGAGCCACAAGAGGTGAACTCTCCTCTGTATCCTGGGCCTCAGGTTCCCCTTCCTGTATCTCATCACCGCCACCCTCTTCGCTACCTACCTCAAGGTCAACACTCTCCTCATCGGCATTATCCGACTCATCTCCAGACTCGTTGAGTCGAGCTTGCCGTTGGTGAGGGCCGATCTTCATGCTATTAAGTGTAGCCTCACTTATGACCCGGACTGGCGCAAGGTCTTCCATGTTAAGCCTATAGCCAACATCACGAGCCATCTTACATATCAGGCGACCAAATGGGAGCGAAAGGTCATTCCTGACAGATCGAACAACTTGGACTATCTGAAATAGGATGAACGTGGGCAGCTGTTGAGGGTCGGATATTGCATATTAGACACTGATTAGTACCTAATTTTATGTACATGATAATGCTTAATGTCATATGTTCATGGTATTTTGCTGCAGGATGTAATTATGAGCGTGGATTGAAAAAGGGAGCTTAAAGCATGGATTTAATGCTCTGATGACACCAAAGGCAATGGACGGACTCCAGGGACTGAGATCGACAATTTATGTACGCCGGATCGAAGAAAACCAAGAAAGAAGCTTAAGTGGCCGAAATTGGTCCATAATGCAGGATCACATGGTTTCCGCCATCAGATTGACTCGAAACTTCATACATGTGATGGGGGTCGTAAATTAACCGTACATATTAAATTTCAGCCATTGAAGATCTCGGGAAGTGGTCCAAGGGACAAATCAGCCCATTAATTTCCAATTTGGGGTCCACCTGATAAGCGAATATGCCAGAAAGTTGGCCTCAACCCCTTATATTTGATGGGAAAAAGATGGACGAAGCAAATGTCTCAAAAACATCTCTGTGGGACCCATATGTACAGCACGTGTGTACGGTGTACAAGTGCACCGGGTGTGCACCTAACCACTCAAAAGTCTTTTTTTAAAAAAATCGAAAACGAAAATTTTCGTTTTCTGTTTCGAAACCGAAACCATCGGTTTCTGTTGTGGGTCCCACCCATCGTCCAAACGGACAATCTGGACTGTCCATTAGCTTCCCATGGCCCAGCTTACCAATGCCTAGCTGACATAATTTGAAGAAATGAAGAGAGTGGGATCCTAGTCGTTTAAACATCGGACGGACGGTAGATAAAAAAAAATCAGGCGGACCGCATCAAAAGCAACCCAAATTAGTCATTTCCAACTGAAATTTCGAGTATCATCTAATGGACGGAGTGGATTTCTCAACAGACATTGGTAATGGGTCCCACCAACGTTACAGAGGTCGGTTCTTGCCCTGTTCCGGTCCGGCCATTCTGTTTTTTTGTGGAAGATTGTCCGATCATGGTGATGATCGGATGGATGATCCGGACCGTCCATCGTGTAGGCCAGCCAAAATCCTTGTAAGGGACGTTGATCTTTGGGAGAGAAAGCAAGGGAAGTGGGAGTTGGATTGCTGACATCACAGCTGCATAAAAGCTTTCGCAGCAGCTGACTCTTGCTGCGTAACAGATTCCACCGGCTCTGGCATGTTATAAAAGAGAGAGAGAACGTGAGAGAGGGGATCATTCACGGCTGGAGAGAAAGAGAGAGAGAGAGAGAGAAAGAGAGACAGAGAGAGAACTTTTATTTTATGTTTTTTTTACTGTTTTCTCCCCTTTCCTGTTGAGAGATCTAGCCAATCATGGTTGGCTAAACCTCTTAGCTAGGGCTAAGAGGTGAAGCTTATAATGAGATGGGAGGATTCTGCGGCTTGGATTATGCCCGTTGAACTCGTTTTGATCGGTTTGATTTAAGGAAGATTTTAATTTTTAATGATTTAGTGTGACTGATATTACATTAGATCTGTGATGGCTTGAGTTTTCCTTTTCCTTTTTCTGATTATGGGGTTAGGAAGCCCTGTTGTTCACCATCGTCTCCTAGGCATGGTTGGATGATGGAATCCTTCCTAACATTCATACATCACACTGATTGGTTGTGGATTGGTTTAACTCTGTTGTTTGCTTTGTCTCATGGACATAGTTTTGTGATGGAATCCATTCTAATTTACACTTGTCTCATCTTTTGAAAACTTGATCAAAGGAAGTTCAGATTGTTCTTTAAGCGATATATCTTCCAACTGGATGAAGATGGGACTCGAAGTCCAGTTGAGTTCGTGAATCAAGCGTAGATCTCCCGATCTCTACAAGTGGATCCTCTGAATCCCTAGTTTCCCTTTTACAAATTCCTTAAATTTTATATTACTTGTTTTCACCATTATTCCTTCAAACTACACTTGTTTTAGATTTCATCTCATTCTAGTTCTAGTCTAGTTAGTTTGGATTACGTACGTGTTTCAGTCCCTGTGGATTCGACCTCAGTCGCACCGAGTTTATTACTACATCACAACCCTATACTTGGGGAGTGAACAAGTTTTTGGCGCCGTTGCCGGGGATTGACGGCTACGTTTCCTGAAAATAACTAGTTTTAGGATTAGTTTAAGATTAGAAATTTTTCTAACTTTAGGTTTAGGTTTTTCTGATTTTTAGAAACTAACCTGTTTTCCTGTTTTGTAGGATCATGACATAAGCTTCAAATTTGGTAATTTCTTTCTAATTTTCTACTTTTTCTATTTTTAGAATTATGATTTTAGTTTTAGAAATTCTCTTATTTTAGGTTTCCCTTTTAGAGACTAACTTTCTATTTTTAGAAATTTTCTATTTCTAGGCCTTAATTTATTTTAGAATTTTTTTCCTTTTTAGAAACTAACATTACTTTCCATTTTAGGATTAGGATTTCTAATTTAGAACTTTCTAACTTTAGGCTTAGAACTTTCCTAATTATTTTTTTAGAATTTATTTTATTTTATTTTTAGGAACTAATTTATTTTTAGAACTTTCCTCTTTTGTTTTTAGAAACTATGTTAGTTATTTCCCTTTTTAGAGACTCTTTCTAATTTTAAAAACTAACTCATTTTTTCTTTATTTTATTTTTAGAAACTTTCCTTTTTAAGAATTAGTTTATTTTTAGAAATTTTTAATTTTTAGGTTTAAATTTTCTATTTTAAAAACTTTCAAATTTTAAGGAACTTTCCTTTTTAGAAACTAACTTTCTATTTCAATTGTAGGAACTTTCTAACTTTAGACTTTCTATTTTAGAAGCTAATCTCTTTTGTTTTCTTTTGCAGGATTTTAACATAGGAACTTCTCAATTGGTACTTTCCTTATAACTTCTCCTCCTCTTACTTTCCATACCGCTGTAGGATCTTCTCTTCTATTTTTATTAGGATTAGATTCAGATTGAGGGTTTCACCATGTATATGCACGAGTGGGAACGTCAATATCTGAGATAGCTTTTGAGCATGCATGCTTGAATGCAAAGCGAAGGATGTATAATAATGATGATAGACATCCACCTATGTCTCAAAATTTTTCTAAAACAATCATCGAGAACCGACCTGAGCATAACACTCCATCGGTTAAGAAGTCCTTACGCGATCATATACGGGAGAACAATTCCACCCCACGGACAGTACGTGAGTTTTGGGGTTATCATAACTATGGGAGTGAGAATTATTATCACCCATCTGAGAAAAAGAAAACAATGCGTGATTATATTATGAGTGATAATAAGTATTACCAACCATCAGATTCTCCCACCTACAATCCGTATGACTATAACCAGTGGAAACATCAATGTCGGGAAGCTGAACCAGCTATATATCATAGTGATAATTCTCTTGGGTCCTCTACTTTTGAAACCCAATCAGAAACAATCCAAGAGGATTCACTTCAGAAGCTCATGAAAGCACAAGAGCAATTCAATCAACTTGTCATACAATCATGCGAATTGCTCAAATCCTCAATTCCAATAATTCAGTCACAACTTATGGAGAAGGAAGAGGCTAGGTTATCCCAGCCTCATCCTAATCTAAAAGCAGAATGTGAAGAAAGTGATCATAACTCGCTTGTGGCAGAAACTGAAATTACGAATGAGGATTGGATTCCATTAATGAGCAGATGGTTCAATTTCCCGATGAGTCGTTCTCAATGACTGTCCAAAGGAATGATCAAGAGACGTGGGTGTCTTTCAAATATAATGATAGTGACACACTTCACTCACATGACATACATGATTTCACTGATGAGGTAGAGGTTAGTTTATTCGAACCTCAACTCAATCTAGGAATAGAATGTGAGGAATGTGATCCTATCCCAAGAGCACACTGCACGGAACTTGATGATGATGATCACGAAGTTCAGGAAGTTGTCAACCAGAATGATCTACTCCACCTGCCTGATATGACTGATTTGAATGTGGAGAATGAACCATTTTCAACTAACCCTTCCAACCCTTGTGATACATGTTTGGACCACTGCCCTGAATTGAATGATGATATGATTCGGGCGATGGACAATTTGCTTGATATAACTCTGGAATTTGAAACTACCCAGTTAAGGCTACAATCTGAGGTACACACCTTAGACGATTCAATGCCTCCACTGAGAAGCTTCAATGACCAGAGTCTTCACATCAATTCTTCACCTATTAATTGTCCATCTGTCTGTGAAGAGAAAGGGCAAGTGAGCATGCATCCATCTACTTCAAAAGACGATGGAATCCTTGGGCTCATCATCACAGATTTCGATGCAGGAGACGAGTCACTACCATCTGATTTTTCCACATCTTTGAACTCATGCTTAGCACACCTTGTGGATTCCTTGTATGACACTACCTCAGTGGTTGTCACGGACCAAGCGCACCCTTACTCTGAAGCCCCTTCTTCCCCTGATCTTAAATGTCTACCATTAAAGGAGGAGGAGCTGACAATTGAACTGAAGTCTGATACTTCGGAATGTGTTGAGATTATATCATATCTTGCGAAGTTTCTGAACTCTATTTACTTGTAGTCTCTAATTCACCATGGAATACTAACATTAAAACTTCTTCTGTCGCAGGTGAATCGTATATACTCTGGATACTTCAAGCGAATCAACGACAAATTTTTGATGAGGTACATAAGTTTCTCTGGAATGTCATGCTCCAGGGCATCCAAGCCTATTGCAAAAAGGGCTTTTGGATGGTCCCGTTAAGAAACCTACTGAGAAATTTATCACGATACTGGCCAGAAGAGGAACCTTGTGGCATGACTGAGTAGTTTTTCCCTGCTTTCATAGGACTAGGATAGGTTGCTTTATGCTGTTCTAGGTTAGTTTGTTTTTTTTGTCTGGCTGAAGACATGAAACTTAGCGCTCTTGGGAGGCAACCCAATCTTTCATTTTATTTCTTTTCCCTAGTCAGTTCAATGTTTGTGGGTAACATTACTGCAAACCCTCACGAGACTACAACTCGTCCACTAGGGGCAACCTAGGGGTTTAAAGGCTTGTTGCATATGCTAAATGCAATCGAGAGCACCTGCGAAAGTGGTATAGGTAGGAGTTTATTTTTTTTATTTGTGTTTTACTTTCGATTGGTTTCACTCTTGTGCTGACCCGCTCTCATGTTGAGATCTCTACGGAAAAGTCTCTCTCGAGTCGTTACCCAGGTACTATCTTTCCATCACTTCTCATTTACTTTTGTTGTCCCATGTGCATTGCATGCTTACATCTTTTACATTGAGGACAATGTAGATTTTAGGTTGGGGGTGGGAGATTAGGTTTCCTAATCAGTGTTTTCTTGGTCTTGAGCAAAATTGTGAAAATTTTTAAACTTTTTCTGGAATTCTTTGTGAATTCGAGGTGATTTTGACGGCCAGCTAGGGCACTTAGAATTTCAAGATTTGTGGAGTTGGTAACGTATGACTCTTGGATCCAGTATTTGTTAGATTTCACAATAAGTTCAAACTGTTAATCTAGGATTAGAAGTTTTGAAACATTGATTGAGTCATGATTCCACAAGACATATCCTGCTGGCACATTAAGGTTTCAGTTCAATATTGAAGGATTGACTTGGTGATCAGTAAGCATGAAAGGAACCAACCTGGGGAATTTGTCCATCATGTTCAATAAGAAGAATGAAAGAAAATGAGAAAACCCAGCTACAAGATAGCTGCCTGCGGAAAGGGTTGGGCGAATGGACTTCACCATGGGTTTGCTCCCCATAGGTGTAGAGTCGATTCCCCATGGTTGTCTTTGAAAAAAATTTTTTTGTAGAAAATACAAGATTTCTGGGCAATTGATCTTCACCATAGGTTTGCTCCCTATAGGTGAGGATTTGATTCCTTTCATTGGCATTAATTTTGATGGAGAAATCGAGGGATGGAATGTTGATCTATGAGGCAGGTTTTGGTTTAGGTTTGGATTGTTATGGGTTTTCTTATTTATTACCAATGATATCATGAAAGAAAGAAGTAGATCCTAATGTTGATAAGCTGATATCACACTATACACTCATGGAACTCAATGTGTATAATTATTCTAGTAATGGATTAATATTTGAACTTGATTATGAAGTCTACCATGCACTTACCTCCAGGAGAAATTTTATGCCCAACATTCATTAATCTTAAATTTCTCATATCTGAATCGTTCTTCAAAAATATCACTCGGTTTCATGGAAATTACCCTGTAAATTCTCAACTTATTTTTCGCATGTTTTGCTCGGGACTAGCAAAATGCTGGTTGGGGGTTGTGTTGAGAGTCGGATATTGCATATTAGACCCTGATTAGTACCTAATTTTATGTACATGATAGTGCTTAATGTCATATGTTGATGGTATTTTGCTGCAGGATGCAATTATGAGCGTGGATTGAAAAAGGGAGCTTAAAGCATGGATTTAATGCTCTGATGACACCAAAGGCAATGGACGGACTCCAGGGACTGAGATCGACAGAGTTGTACGCCAGAGATCGAAGAAAACCAAGAAACTGAAGCTTAAGTGGCCCGAAATTGGTCCATAATGCAGGATCACATGGTTTCCGCCATCAGATTGACTCAAAACTTCATACATGTGATGGGGGTCGTAAATTAACCATACATATTAAATTTCATCCATTGAAGATCTCGGGAAGTGGTCTAAGGACAGATCAGCCCATTAATTTCCAATTTGGGGTCCACCTGATAAGCGAATATGCCAGAAAGTTGGCCTCAACCCCTTATATTTGATGGGAAAAAAGATGGACGAAGCAGATGTCTCAAAAACATCTCTGTGGGACCCATATGTACAGCACGTGTGTACGGTGTACAAGTGCACCGGGTGTGCACCTAACCACTCAAAAGTCTTTTTTTAAAAAAATCGAAAACGAAAATTTCCGTTTTCTGTTTCGAAACCGAAACCATCGGTTTCTGTTGTGGGTCCCACCCATCGTCCAAACGGACAATCTGGACTGTCCATTAGCTTCCCATGGCCTAGCTTACCAATGCCTAGCTGACATAATTTGAAGAAATGAAGAGAGTGGGATCCTAGTCGTTTAAACATCGGACGGACGGTAGATCAAAAAAAATCAGGCGGACCGCATCAAAAGCAACCCAAATTAGTCATTTCCAACTGAAATTTCGAGTATCATCTAATGGACGGAGTGGATTTCTCAACAGACATTGGTAATGGGTCCCACCAACGTTACAGAGGTCGGTTCTGCACTCTTTCAAGCTTCCGAGCCGCCAGGTTTGCGGAAGATTGTCCGATCATGGCGATGATCGGATGGATGATCCGGACCGTCCATCGTGTAGGCCAGCCAAAATCCTTGTAAGGGACGTTGATCTTTGGGAGAAAGCAAGGAAGTGGGAGTTGGATCGGCGACATCACAACAAGCATAAAGCTTTTCAAGTATGACTCTTCTTCACAGAATGTGATTCCACCGGCTCTGGCATGTTATAAAAGAGAGAGAGAACGTGAGAGAGGGGATCATTCACGGCTGGAGAGAAAGAGAGAGAGAGAGAGAAAGAGAGACAGAGAGAGAACTTTTATTTTATGTTTTTTTTACTGTTTTCTCCCCTTTCCTGTTGAGAGATCTAGCCAATCATGGTTGGCTAAACCTCTTAGCTAGGGCTAAGAGGTGAAGCTTGTAGCGAGATGGGAGGATTCTGCGGCTTGGATTATGCCCGTTGAACTCGTTTTGATCGGTTTGATTTAAGGAAGATTTTAGTTTTTAATGATTTAGTGTGACTGATATTACATTAGATCTGTGATGGCTTGAGTTTTCCTTTTCCTTTTTCTGATTATGGGGTTAGGAAGCCCTGTTGTTCACCATCGTCTCCTAGGCATGGTTGGATGACGGAATCCTTCCTAACATTCATACATCACACTGATTGGTTGTGGATTGGTTTAACTCTGTTGTTTGCTTTGTCTCATGGACATGGTTTTGTGATGGAATCCATTCTAATTTACACTTGTCTCATCTTTTGAAAACTTGATCAAAGGAAGTTCAGATTGTTCTTTAAGCGATATATCTTCCAACTGGATGAAGATGGGACTCAAAGTCCAGTTGAGTTCCTGAATTGCGTGATCTCCCCGATCTCTACAAGTGGATCCTCCGAATCCCTAGTTTCCCTTTTCAATTCCTTAAATTTTATATTACTGTTTTCACCATTATTCCTTCAAACTACACTTGTTTTAGATTTCATCTCATTCTAGTTCTAGTCCTAGTTAGTTTCAGATTACGTACAGGTTTCAGTCCCTGTGGATTCGACCTCGGTCTCACCGAGTTTATTAGTACATCACAACCCTATACTTGGGGAGTGAACAGCAGCATAACTTGTCCCCATGTCCAATCCTGTATAAGAAGTCCACCATCAACCGAGTACACTCCGTGCGATTACCCCACTATGGATACACATTATATGTGAAAATGTGGTGGAGCAAACGGAAGTCATCCGTCAACTTTGTCGACGAAAGACAGTTACCTCGCATCCAAGATACCCGTCGACCACAAAGGTATCGCGTAGTTGTTATTAGGGAGTACTTCACCACGTGGGATCTTCATGATCCGAGCCATCTCAACCACCGTGATTGTTCGCCTTATGCCCCTCACCAAGACCGTGAACTGAAGAGGCTCCAACGATGGGTCAATGATATGGGTGTAGAAGGCACGAACCGTGTTCTCACATGCAGGAGACTCGCCTTCAAATATAAGACCCCATCCAACGACATCCACCAAATGGTCCATCATCGGGTGTAGTCCAAACATCCGCTCATCCACATGGGCTTCAAACACTATCTTACGGCCAGAAAAATGATGGTATTCGAACCAATCGGTAGTGCATCCCTGATCGGCAGTCGGGGATCTAGGTCTCGCTTCGACCTATACTCCTGAACGGTGCTAGTATCGGCTTCATCGTCAGCCCTTCTTCTGGAACGGGCTGGGTGGCTCGGCCCAGCATCATCTACAATAGTTTTCCTCTTTCCCATGAGAGAGAGGATGGAAGTAATTGAGAAAATGGCCGTAATCAACTCAAAAAGGGCCATGAAAATGGAGGAAGGAGAGAGAAGGGGCTGGAGATTTAAGTTCTTCCCGGTTTTAGGTCTCTACAGGGCTTGTAGAAGCCCAAGTAACAGAGAATGATGAGGAACAAAGAAGAAATGGGATAAGCCAGAAGGTTACACGATTTTGAGCTTCAAATGGGGGTGTGGGAGCTCAAATGTGAAAGAAAGGGGAAGGGTAGGAATGTGGGGTTGTTGTGATTGATGGATGTGGGTGGATTATGGTCGAAAATGAAAGATGAGACGATTGAAAGGGGGTTTTGAGAGAGAGGACAGCAAGTTGGAGGGTTTGGAAGGGTGAAATGAGATGTAGGGCTCCAACCGGAGAGAAATAGGGGCCCCCTGACAATTCCACATGCACCAAACGTGTGTAGGGGTCGGGCCGACCATGACCAGGCCTGGCCCAACACAAGTGGGCCAACCTGACTATGGAACGCCGCGGTGACCGCGGTTCCGCTGCGGTTCGCCTTGCCCGACATCGCACCGCTGCGGTGGGGTGGTGCTCTTCACCATCCCAAGGTGCCAAATGCACTTTGGTTCTACCATGGGTCCCTATGGATTTAAGTGGGGAGGCCCACGACTCTATTCTGTTCCAAATCGGGTGGTTTCGAGAAATTTCCAATCTAGACTGACTTTTACTGATTTTCAATGACTGGAATTGGGTGGATAGTGATCTAGACTCGTCAATAGATAGCTTAGGAATGTTTTAAGGACGACCCGTGTGACTAGGGTTAAGTACAGACTCGACTTCGACGTCAATTTTCAGTGGACTTTGCCGTTGGACGAAATTGGGATACCTAAGACTGTTTCTATATTATTCTCGCACCCTCCTAAGTTGTAATACGTTAGCGTATGTCGTGGAAACATAACTCAAGTCCGGTTTAATCAAAATCATGCTCTGATACCAACTTGTAAAGCCCTGAAATTCGGGGGTTGAGCATAAACTCAACTCCCGAGTTCCAACGCATCACTTATGCAACATAGATAATGATGATTAAATGTTGTCTGTGTTAAAGCAATAAACATGAGTAAGATTATACCAAAACAGTAATTCATACTCCAGATCAATTATATAAAGGCAAGCGGAAGACTGAAACTGTATATAGATGTATGTAAAAGATACAAAATCATTTCATTCTCCAGAGTATGAACCCATCTGAGTCACCATATAAATATATCTATTTTATATTCAAAAAGTCAAAAATACATCTAAGGATGTAATCCCAGCAAATCCCGTTGATTCGACAATCTAATCGAAGCCACCAGAATACTGCATAAATGAGAACTCGTCCTGGTCCTCGCCATAGTCCGGCTCAGCCTCCTGAGTCGCCAGCTCATCTAAACCTGAGACAGAGTCTGGTTGGTGTGTACAACACCGTCCCATAACGTGGGAGTGAGTAGCTAACTCAGTGGAACAATAAGGCACAGGTTAACATGTTATCAATTCAGTCAAGCAGTAATGATAAAGCAGTAAAATTAAACATTCATAACTACTCTTATTAATGCAAGTATGAATGCAGTCATGATGTATGCCCTCACCACACACACCCTCGTGTGATACCATCTTACGTTCGTGGCATGCTTTCATCCCTCAGTGCTCCACATCTTCCAGACACATGTAATGCGATAGTGAGCATGATTACCGAGTTATTATTAGTCCATTTCAAACAGCAAGATTGGGAAAATTAAGGTACCTCCCTTGTATCATTCCCAAGCATGATCTATTCTAGGCTCGTCAGTCCTAGTTAATCACAGACGAGGGTGTATTTTCGAGGTCGCTGCAAAGGCTGTCAGGGCTATTACACACAAAGGTTACACCACTCCCCCATCACCCTTTTAACGGTTCATCACTATATAGATACAGGGCTAGTTCATACTCTATACACTGCGGCAAAACTCGTCGCCTCACCGCAAATTCAGAGTATGCTCGAGGTCACTACAAAGGGCTCGTCACCAATTAGTGTAGGCCGACAGCTCGAATATAGTGTCTCATATCACCATAATCGGCTCACGAGTTTGGTTGCTCACTAGTCACTACGGGGAGTCACGTGGCCCCAGCGTAGGCCAACAGCTCGACCACGGTATCCCATACCACCATGCTCGGCTCATGAGTCTTAGCGGATCGAGGTACCATGGTTAACGGGATTTCACTGGTAAGTTTGGTACCCTAAGTTCAAGCAGTAGCGACCAAACATGGTGAATATATATTAGACATATCGGGTTACTTGACGAGTCTGACTAGCTCGAGCGCACAATCAACTGAACAACATGAAGTGCATAAGCACTTCGTGTGGCCTAACCACTGTCTCCAACTGAAGTATGACTCGGGTTCGTCAAACACATCTTACGTGGTGACATGAATCTTAGCCATGATCTCAAATTTGGTACCGATTGTCTGGACTATAGACATAGTCCCAAACTTAATCAATCCTTATTTGTAGCATGTGGAGTAAAGCATGATAAACAAAGTAATTCAAGCATGTTAGTAAGCATGTCATAAAGCATGTTATAAAGCATGTTATAAAGCACTACATAAATAGGAATACCACCACATATATTGCACAAGTAAGCGGTTTAAGTAAACAACCTCATGGAGGAAATCATATATGTCTCTAAGGTAGTTGAGAATCCCATCTCAACACCCTCCTAAGGCATCATCATCCAAACACTTACTCACACAAGCATTTTCATAAACACTTAGTATACACTATTTCAACATACTTAGTGTATGTTAGCCAAACATGTATTAGGGCGAATCTTTTCACCAAATAAGTATTTTATCCATATATCATATATTCATACAACAAATAATCATGTCAAACACATTTCCAAAATATATACATATACGGTATTTTCTACAATACACTATTTCTGCATACATAGTGTATATTAGCATAACATGTATTAGGATGAATCTTTTCGCCAAATAAGTATTTTATCCATATATCATATATTCATATAACAAATAATCATATCAAACACATTTCCAAAATATATACATATACGGTATTTTCTACGAATACCTAGAGTATGTAAAATTCCATATTCTACGTCTTTAATCAAAACAGAAATCAGAAAGCACTTTGTACATGTGCAATTGCATGCAGATCATGAATCTATCATTATTTAACATTGAAAGCGTTGAAAACCGTAACCTATACACCTAAAGTCCTCACCTTATACCGTAGAATCGCAACAGATCAGCTAGGTTTGCCAAGCCTCCGTATTTGGCAGTTTGGCAGCCTAAAGAATGAAATAGGTTAGCTATTCCATAACCTACAACCAACACACCCCAAAACAGATTTAGGGTTAGGGTTTCTTACCTAGAAATGAAGTCGGTATCGCAGGGAAAGTAGCAAGAACGGGCTTATAGAACGGTAGGGAAAAGGGTAGGAAAGATCTCCCACAACTCCCACTCTTTCTCTCTCTTTTCTCCCTTCTCTCTCTAGGGTTTCTCTCAAATTTGTATGACTGTGAGAGAGAGGGCTCTGAGGTCCTTTTATAGCCTAAAAACTCTCTGAAATAGACTTGTGGACAAGGTATACTTAGGTTATAACCAAAGCGGCTTTGTTTCAACTCAACGGAGGACTTCTGGTGGGCCTCCTTGAGACGAAAGCTGGACTTAAGCTCATAGACCTTGGATCTACGTGAAGTTAAGTTTTCGTCTCAGTCGGATTCCCAGATCACGCATGGCGGGCCAGTTTCAGTTCAACGGTCAGTAGGTCTCGATCCGAAATTCCAAGTACATGTATATGTTTATGAAATTTTCCTGAACCGAGGGTGTATTTGGGTCAAATTCTGACGGTCTGGTAGCTTACAAATTGACCGCAAGTAACAAGTCTCAGATTACTATTCTAAATATTTATTTTGTAAAGAAAACAAGTGTTTTCACACTCCTTTGCTCCGGACTCAAGCGAACAGCCGTGGGACACTGGCTGGATTTGATTTCCGAGATGGTTGTCAAGCCCAGTGAAGTGGTCCTAAGTCCTTAACCTCGTCTTATTTAGACTCCCGATGTGCGGTCCAGACCTGATACGGAGTTTTAATGTGATCCCGAGAGCAGTCGGGTAATGAGTTTGATCCTAGACTTTAGGGTAACCTGACGTCAATGATTCTACAAGTTTTGGATCTTGTAGATCGTATTTAAAGTGATTCAAACGGATTTCATGGCTAATCTAGTTTAGCACTTAGTCAACTTTGTCAAATTTCTAAAGGATTTAATCCTAAGTGATTTTTGGTCGAGATAGTACTCGGACCATTGTACGGAAATTTTTGAGTCGTTACAACAAGAAAGGTTTATTATTGGCTTAGACTAGCTCAACCTTGTTCTGATTCCAAAAAATCATGAACTGATGATGGGATGCATGCAAAAGAATGGATCTAATCCCTTCCTAATAATGCATTGTAGCTCGATGAAGTGTCTACCGCCAAAAAAAAAAACGGTGCCAGAACTGTCTTAGTACCCACAGTCAAATCAACCATTAAGACACCGTGTGTATTTGTGACATGGCCAGCGAAATTGCCAGTGGTCACTTCAGACAAAATCAGATTAGTCGTGGTCTTTCCCAACTTACCCATCATTATCATTGGTAACAAATTCACTACGGCCCCATTATCAACCAAAATTCTAGTAACAGGGCACCCATCCAGGTGGGCTGATATGTACAACGGTTTAAGGTGTTGTGTCATGTCACTAGTGGGTTTGTCAATAATCACCCTTTCGGATGCACTCCTGGCCGTGAAGGTGACCGTGTCGACATGTGATGCCTTACTCATTCCGATTTCATCTTCCTTACCTTCTTCCAACAGAAAAGAAGCGTTGTATGATTAGTGGAGGAGCATATTCCACCACATCTCCAAGCATTGTGTTTAGTTGAGTGGGCCCTTCCTGAAAGCTAAAAGGCAACGTGAACACCATATTATAATGAAACATTAATGATGACAACGAACCAAACACAATTTTACCACTCGAACATTTCCCCCCTAGTGTATCAGATCCAATTTCTTTGATCTAACTAGGGTATTCATTAGCCGTAGGTTCATCCGAATGGTACACATGTGAGGAACCTTCCAGGATGTATGCAGTCAATGAGAGTTTGTTAGCTAGCCATTCCTCTGTCAGAAAGCAATCTTTGCTGAGATAATTTGATAAATTATCGCAACTATCTTCCTCTTTGAGGTCCTCTGACCAAGCCATGCTATCAAGGGTATTTGGGTCTTCTTGTGTTGCAACTAGTAGCATAACCTCAACCGTATTTACTGCCACTTGCTCATCGAGAGTAGGAACCTTCCAAAATAGATGGGGCAATTTATCCTCCGATCAAAGGAGTGTTTCTTTCCCTTTCACTTCTCTCCTCGCAGTAGCCCTTTGTCTTTGCCACTGACATTTTTAGGTCTTTGTCGAAGCTTTTGGTATCACCGGGAACTTTGGGTGAATGATCCATTTCCATATTTGTACTAGGAAGTTTAACCATCTTTGATAAAGGAAATCCTCATCGCGAACAATGACCAAGGGATGAATGTGTCAGTCGATAACAGTCGAAACTGTCATTATAATCCCTTTGTCATGATACAATTTTCTTAGCACATCAGTCATAAATTCGAGGACCTTGGTGTCTTCTTCAAACTGTGACTGATCGATCATCTTGAAGACAAGGAATCTAATGATGTCCTTGTACAGGTCAACCAGACATTCTCCATGGATAATTGGAGCTAAGATCAATCTTCGGCTTCAAATGGTCCCTCAGATTGGTAGTGACCATGTTCACCTCCATATTAATTGAAAATGGATCAGTGTTAATTAGCATTGCTTCCTTATCCTTTTTTGGGAACTTCAACAACCCACGGTCAATATGGTCCTACATGACGTTCCTAAAAATAACATATTTGTTAGTTGAGTGGGATCGAGATCCATGCCATTTTCCGTACTTGATCCTCTGTAATTCATCGGTCGGAGGCAATTTATGGTTAATAGGGACTTTAATAAATTTTCTAGCCAACAAGATATCAAATATTTCCTTGGCTCAAGTAATGTCAAAGGTATACACCTTCTGAGCCTTTTACGTGGTGGAAGCAGTTGATTCTGCTTTTACCAATGTTGCACATACCAATGGCTTCTTAGTAACTACTTTGGCAATCACAATTTCGTAATTAGCGTCATTGTAATACGTCCCCAATGATGAATTTGTTCGCCTAGCCCCTTCTTATAGGAGTTCTTCAAAACAAGAAACCTTCTTAGTTAGGTTTGTTAGTGCACTTATTTGTACTCATGTTTGTTTATTACGTGACTTGTTGTGTCTTGAAGTAGGATGAGTTCTAAACAAATGAAGACTGGCGACGCAACTGCATCAGAAGCATCAAAGCTACATTGAAGACAAATGATTACTTCTACGATCTTAAACCTTGCAAATAGATGATCCCAACCCAAATATGAAAACCCACCTAGGTCATCTATTCTAAGCCAATCCCTAGTCCATATTTTATATCCTATAGTCTTGGCTTAAGCAAGTCCCAAGTTGGTGAAAGATTTATTAGACAAAACAGGAAAATTAGAAAAATCTGTCCATTGTTGGTAAGACGAAGGTGCCACCGAAAAGCACCTTCAGTACCACTGAAGATACCTTTGGTGTTACCCAAAGGGCTCAAAACAGTCTAGCAAGCTTACAACAATAATTTGGTGTCACTGACTGGATATTTCGGTGACACCGACTGCCACCGACGAATAAAGTTTGGTGCCACCAAAAGAGACTGTTTTCAATCAGCAACTTGGAAATTTAATTCGATACTACCGAAGTAAGTTCAGTGGTACCAAAGGTCACTTCAGTAGCACCGTAAACTAGCGATTTTATAGTTATTTTCTATCCGTTGCAAGTTTTTATCTACAAAAATGGTTTTAGGAACTTGCAAAAAGTATGGATTAAGGCTATTAAGAGTCCTTAGGGTAACCCATGCTTATCCTAGCCTACTTAGACTCTATCCATATGAGATTCATGTTCTCTTCATTGTGATTCATCATCTTAAGAGCATTCAAAGCTCGAACTTATGAAGAACATGATCTCAAGCATTCACTAGAGTATTAAGACCAAACCTATAGGTATATCCTTGATCTTAATCATACTTTAGTGTATCCATCAATTGAATCTCTTAAGAAACCCACTCATCACTTTCGTTAGAGATTCAACTAACTCCCATAACCTTGGTCACCTTTATAAGTATATCATATGCATGGTTTTTTTAGATCGTGAAGCTGAGCCAACAGGTAAATCTAAGTGACACGATCAGGGTTGCACCGGGAAGCTGATTCAAGCACGAAAGCGAAAAGATCAAGTATCCTAAGACGAGCTACAAAAGATACCTCAATCCGATAAGTAAGTGTCATTTTAAGAGTTTAAAAGTTTAGTCTCTTTCCTCGTGTAGGATTAAAGCTAAGAGTTTGCTATCAACAAACTCGTTTATGTTCCTTGTGTGAGACCTTGGTCGGGTGCCTTATGTGGGACCTTAGTCGGTGGACCTAAATAGTGAGTGCCTTGTGTGGGACCTTGGCCAGTGGGCCTAAACAGTGGTGCCTTGTGTGGGACCTTGGCCGGTGGGCCTAAACGTGGGTTCTAGATGTAGGACCTTTGCTCTTGCGGAGAACATAAATTGGTGTCCTTAGTGTAAGACTGTAAAGATTATTGATGAACCTAATTTAAAACCATCAATAGTGAAATCCGGTGCACTCTGGGATTGATTATGGATGCCGAGTGTGGAGTAGGCATGTAGCCGAACCACTATATATGCTTGTGTTTGGGATATCATTTATACATCTAATTAATCAAGATTAAATATATGCTTGAATGTTTAAATTCATATACATGATTGAATGAATGCTATTTGATTAATAAGAAGTACTTCCCACACACAAGCTCACATGATATAGGTTAGTTGCTCCATTGGTATATCTTAAGTTGCTTATGAGATTGGAACCTCTAACAGGCTTGGAAGCCATTAGAGTTACATTGACTTGCTATGTTTATTTGTAAATCATTTAAATTAGGCAATAAAAGTTTTTATTTGGTACAATCATTTGAAAATGTCCTATTCACCCCCCTCTAGGACTATAAGAATACTTCCATACTTCTACTAGTGTGGTGCAAACCGTAATTTCAATTGGTATCATAGCGGGCTCCTCTTGAAAAGCTTAACAACCTAGAGGAAGATCCAAATAAGAACTTGAAACAATGAGTAAAGAATGACCAGCTGTCTCTCGGCTTCCTCTCTTTGATGGCTCAGATTACTCTTATTGGAAGTCCAGGATGTCATATTTTCTACAAGCTTTAGATATTGAAGTTTGGAAAGTTGTTGAGAATGGATATGTACCTCCAACTGAACAAGTGGTACTTGACAACAATACAACTGTCTCCAAACCAAAACCAAAAGAGAAATAGATTACATATGATAAAGAAATGAAATTACATGAAGCTAAAGCCATGAACGCTATTTACTGTAGAGTTTTACAAGAAGTGTTCAATCAAATCAATATGTGTGGAACTTCGAAAGAAGCATGGGATATATTGCAAACCACCCATGAAGGAACCAACATAGTAAAAAGATTAAGGCTGTAGCTGCTAACCTCCCAATTCGAAAGCATAAGAATGGAGGAACATGAAACCTTCATGGAATTTTTTACAAAATTGAATGTCATATGCAATTCTATGGGAGGACTAGGTGAAAAAGTTCCGGTACCCAAAATCTATTGGAAAATCTTTAGATCCCTACCGGAAAGGTTCAACTCTAAAGTCACCACAATAGAGGAATGTAGGAATATTGATAAGATGAAAGTTGAAGAACTAATGGGATCATTACAAACCTTTAAGCTACATTTCAAACCTCCTACAAAATCAAAACACAATGTCCTCAAAACCTCTAAAACCATAATGGAAGATGAAGAATCTAAAAATGAAGAAGATGACAAGGAAGTGGCTCTTCTGGCCAAAAGGTTCAAAAGATTCTTTAACAAGAACAGCGAAAAATCCTTTAATGGGAAACAATTGGACAACAAACGCCAGATGGGCAAATCTTTTAGAAAGTCCAAAGATCTTGAACGCTATAACTGCCAAAAATTTAGACACATATCCACTGAATGTCCTACAAAGAAGTCCAAAGGAAAAGCTATGGCGGCCACTTGAGATGACACTAATGACTTAAATTCAGATTCAAATGAGTCAGGTAGTGATGGAGACACAAAGTCACTAAAGATTTTCATGGCCTCCACTGCTACAACCATTCCCAAAAAATTGGATGAGGAAGATGAACTTGATCTTGAGGAAATTAAAAAGGGGAGAGGAATTAGAGTTAGAAGCATAACTTTTGACAATCTGATCAAGAAAATTGAACTTCTAGAATTAAATGTTGAAAAATTAAAAAAAATAATAAGAAACTAAAAATGGAAGTAAAATATTCTAATTAGACTACTGAACTAACCTGAAAGTTTACTCAAATCAATGAAAAAATTGAGAAAATTCTAGGCATGGAAAGAAAATCCAAAAATACGACAAGCCTAGGATATGAATCGGAATCCTCCTCCACCTCATCACTAATGACAAATTCAACTATTCAGAAAGATTTGGTTGATTGCCATCATTGTGGAAAGATAGGACATTACAAATGGGAATGTACTATGGTCAAGAAATTTGATGTTACTTCTAAGACAAATCACAAAGTCACATTTAAATCATTTAGAAGTCACTTAGAGAAATACTCCTCTAGCTCAAAGAAAATGGTTACCAAATAGGTAACATAAAACAAACACAAGTACCCTAAAAATGACTCGGGCCCTTATAACATCTATTCCATGTAAATCAACAAGTTTCCTTGACCCATCTTTTGATATATTTCTCAATGGGTCAGGAACTTTAAAAGGGGAGATGTTAATAAAAGTATATAAAAAAAATTGATCAAGAAGTAAATCACAGTTACTTAAAATTGATTCTAGACTCTAAAAAGACATTATTTTTTAATAAATTTACATACCAATTCTTGATCATCCATGGAGTTTCATAAAAAGTACCTTCATAACAATTATTATGCATATCTTTTCAATTGTCATGTATAATATGATACTTGCCTTGAACCAAAAAAGGTTGATATACATATTACAATACTCATAACCTATTGATCAACCATTTCTAACTAATGATTATTGGTTCATTTGGACTATATTGATATATCTGAGGATCATGCCTCCTATATATGCATTAGAGTCATACCAAAGGATTAAGCCTGATGCTTGGTGTAATTGTTAAATCTAAGGATTCTTGGCCTCCAAACATTTTGATAATTTCATGCCAAATTTTCCTCTCAATCATACCATGAAATCCCATTTTAGAATTGTGTATAGTAAGAAATTCAGTCCTAAAGATTTTTTGAGTTCCAAGAAGACTTCCGTAACACCGAACTTACCTTCGGTGCCACCAAAATCGAGCCGCGTCAAGTTATTTATATCCTTCATTGCCCAGTTCTGCTAGAGCATTTCTTATTTTCTCTAAAGTTCGTGTGAAGGGCTGTATAACCAAAATCGGCAAAAACCAAGTTAAATCCTATTGCCTTCTCTATACATCTCTAAACTAGGATCATTTGCTAGGTCATTTGCCATTTTACTTCACATTGCATAATGGAGTCATCCCCGTCTAGAGAACAGCCGATCTAAGAAGAAACATGTCATTGAAGGATCAATTGGAACTAGGCATAAATCCTAATCCTTTCAGGCTCATTACTGTAAAAAAAAAAAAAAGTTTATAAAAGATTATGTGTGTGCAAAAATGTCAATGAAAACTGAAAGTGCCCTGGTTTGTCAATTACCGTGAGTGTTGAGTTAGCCAAACAAGTGAGCTTCATGGGAAGATCATTCAAGCGTCTACCTCAACAGGATTTATGCCGGAACTCATTAAAGGTAAACTTAACCTCACATCCCATGTCCCAAAACACCAGGTATATAAAGCCCTTAAAAATGATTAGAACAACATAGGGTTTAAGTTGAGAAAACTATTTTGTAAAATTAGGAAAATCTCTAAGTTTTCTACCTTTATCAATTTATCAAAACATGATTCGATGAAATCGGACTTTGTTATCGATGTCTTCGATACTTACTCGATGACATCAAAATGAGGACTTCAGATGTCCAGCAACCTCAATGAATCTTGGAATGAATTATCAATGAATCGATGATAGGCTTAATATCATCGACTTTCGAATCTCGAGTTCATCGGGATGGCTCGATAAAATTGACAACTAGTTAGGTCGTGTCCAGAATGCAGTTAAGGAAAATCATGTGATTTTCGATATCTCGAAGAGAGCCTCGATATCCTCAAAATTCAAACCTCGATGATATCAACGGACCTTCGATGATATCGGATTGAGACACAATTCTGATTAGCAAGATTTCAAGTAAATTCATTTAAGTATCGAGAAGTACCTAATGATATCGATCATATCGAGACCAGGTCGATGTCATCGAAATAAGACACAAACTGTCCAACAAGCTTATAGGAAAATTCCTTGAAAATATCGATGAATCAAAACTAGTATCGATATCATCGACATTCAAATTCAGATGACATCGAGGGATGCTTGACCATATCAATACATGTTAAGTTTCAAAGGTAAGTATGCTCTCAAGTTTTCAAAAGTCGAGGAATCGAACCATGCGTCGATGAAATTGGAGTTTGAAATCCGATGACATCGAAGCATGTTTGATATCCTCGACCAGTTAGCAAAAAGGTTCAAAAGCGTTTGACAGATTAAGTTCGTGTCATCGAGTGGGCATTAGACATTATCGAGAGTATACGCTCAATGATATCGAAGACTGCTCGATGGTATCGAACTCTGTAAAAAATATGATTGTTTTATTTCCGTTGGAACTTTTTGCCTATTTAATGAGAGCTTGTCTTTGGTTGTTGGTAGAGAAAATAGATAGAGCTTTTGAGTGTTTAATTCAGATTACCTACCCTAAGCCTTTTTCTCTCATGGGAGTTCATCCTCCAATCCACCCTTATCATTGATATTCAATAGAGTGGATTGGGGAATGAACTTCCACATTCAAGGATCATCTAGCTACCACCTTAATGGTAAATCATTGAGCTGGGATACCTTGAATGCATAGATACTTGGAATCACTATGTTTCTAATATAGGAAAACATTTAATAAAGTAGGATTCTAACACAACCTTGACCCAACCTGTTGCCTTACATTAGAGCATCACCTATGTTGCGGTTCAAGGGAGCTGAAGATTCTCCATCATTAAAGGAGGAGATCTTCATCAATGTGCTTAATGGGGCTCATCTACTTATATGTAAGTTATTAGAGTCCAGAGACCCTTCTGATCATTCCTTTTATAGGATTGGGTCAAAGGTGCTTCTCACCCCTTTCAAGTCCTCATAAGAGGCCTCCAACAGGAGAGTACATGGGGGTGTTGTGTGTTGACCCTTGCTCTATGGAGAGCATAAACTTAGGTCCTTTGTGTAGGTCCTTGACCTGTGTGGTCTAAAACCTAGGTGTTGTATGTTGACATTTGCTCTTGTGTAGGGCATAAACTGTTAGGTTCCTTGTGTGGATCCTTGACCTGTGTGGCCAAAAATCTGGGTCTTATGTGTTGACCTTTGCTCCTGTGTGGGGCATAAACTTGTGTCTTGTGGAGACATGTTAAGTACCTTGTGTAAGTCCTAGAGTAAGCCTTGTGTAGGTTGTACTAGTTTGAGGTGAACCTGATTTGAAACCTCCATTAGTGAGATCCGGTACACTCAAGGGTTGAGTGTGTCCGCTAGAAGTGGAGTAGACATGTAATCGAACTACTATAAAAATGACTGTGTTTGGGATTGCTATTTACTTTTACTACTTGTGTGATTTCTCTGAATGTTCTCATAATGTATGATTATATGATTACCTATAACTAATTAGAATCACATCTCACACACAATCACATCCATCATGAACTATGTTATACATCTTGCTTATGTTTTGAATAGTCTTATGATTAGATCCTCTATTTGGCTTGGAAGCCAATAGAGTTACATTGAAGAAATCATGCTATTTGCATATTAGTGTAGGATAGGGTTGATAGGTTTTAAATCACCATAAAATTTTAAAAAGTCCTATTCACAACCTCCCCCCCCCCCTGGGACATCTTGGCATATTCCCACTTCGACTAGAGTGGTCATTACCGCAATTTTAATTGGTATCAAAGTAGGTCTCTCTTAAGGGTTTCACCGCCTAGAGAGTGATCTTGACTGAAGTTGGTAATATGGGCAAAGGAGAGGGCTCATTTGCAACTAGACCTCCTGTATTTGATGGATTAAATTATGCACATTGGAAGGCTAGGACACATTACTTTCTGAGATCTTTGGATCATGATGTTTGAAATATTGTTGAAAAATGATATGTGCCGCCAACCGAACAAATATTACTTAAAAATGGGACAACTACCATCAAACCAAAATCTAAAGAAATGTGGACAACATTCTATAAAGAGAAACAAACCTCTGAAGCTAAAGCAATGAATGCTATCTACTATGTTGTGTCCCAAGAAGTCTTCAATCAAATTAGTATGTGTGGAACTGCTAAAGAAGCATGGGACTTGTTGGAAACAACTCATGAGGAAACCAGTATAGTGAAAAGATCCAAACTGCAACTCCTAACATCACAGTTTGAAAGTCTCAGAATGGAAGATCATGAGACCTTCATGGAGTTTTTCACAAAACTGAACATTATCTACAACTCCATGGGTGGATAAGGAGAAAAAGTTCTAGTTCCTAAAATCTATAGGAAAATTCTGAGATCCTTACCGGAAGGTTCAACTCGAAAGTTATAACTATTGAAGAATGTAGAAACATGGATGAAATGAAAGTAGAAGAACTCGTAGGTTCCCTACAAACATTTGAACTACACTTCAAGTAAACTCTTAAACCTAAAAATACTGTCCTCAAAACTTCAAAGAACACTACAAATGAGGAAGATGAAAGTGAAAGGGAGAATGAAGATGAGGAAGTGGCTCTATTGGCTCAACGGTTCAGAAAATTCTTCCATAGAAACCGTGGCCGACTATTTAAAGGAAGACAGTTGGACAACAAACATTTTACAGGTAAATCTGGTAAAAAGTCCAAAGAACCACAGTGCTACACTTGCCAAAAGTTTAGACACCTATCCACTGAATGCCCAAATAGGAAAACCAAAGGAAAGGCAATGGCAGCCACATGGGATGATACTGAAGAGTCAAATTCAAAATGTAGTAACTCGGAGAGTGATGGAGACAAAAAATCCCTAAAAATTCTTATGGTCTCTACAGCCTCCAACATTCCCATAGAAACTGAGAAAATAAAAAAACCTAAAGCCACTGAATCATTCCCATCTGATGATGAGGAGACAGAGAAAGAAGAAGAAGATGAAGAGAGGGATAAACTGCAGGATGCCTATAATCAACTTTATATCCATAGCATCAATATCCTTAAAAGACTTGGGATTAGTGAAAATAAAAATAAATTACTGCAAATGGATCTAGATAAAACTTCAGAAGCCAATACACGCCTAATCAATGATCTACAATAATACCACTCTAAAAATGATAAGCTGGAAAGAATCAATCTGCCTCTCAAATCTGAATCATCAAAACTGACTAAACAGATTGATCTATTGAAAGAAGAAAATGTGCATCTGAAGAATGAGAATCACACACTCATGTTTGATGTAGAGAAATCCAGAAAATCTATTGAACTGAATTATAAATTTTCCCATAGTAGTGAAAAATTAGAAAAACTCTTAGGGATAGGAAGAGCTGGAAGAGACAAGAGTGGATTAGGATATGACAAATTCAAATCAAAATCTAAAAATGCAGCACCAATTTTTGAAAAATCAGCTGCATTAGGAAGTAACACAAAAGCTACTTCTATTTGTCATTCATGTGGAGACTCCGGCCATTTCAAATTTGAATGTATTGCTCCTAGGTGGACTTAATCTAATTCTGGTCTGAATTATACTGGTAACTATAGACAAATCGGAAAATCAATACAGAATACCAGGAGTCCACTAAACAATATGACAAAAGGAACTCATCCATCTCCACCCAGAATGACCAAGAGAATGAAGGAACTATTGAATCAGGTGGTTGAACTAAATCAGAAAACAAATGAATTTATGAAACAGGGAAACATGGTTCAGTTACCCAACATGCCTACCAAAATCCTTAACGAAGCAAAAACTACTATAATAAGAAATTCAATCATAAAATGGGTAGTGAAAGAAAAGAAAAATTGTCTTGTTATTCACTCAAATCATTCAACAAGCAATAGTACTAAATGGTATTTAGACAGTGGGTGCTTAAGACATGTCACAAGTGACAAATCCCTTCTCTCAAATTATTTAGATCTTGATGATGGGATAGTCACTTATGGTGATGGAAGCACCGCTGAAGTAGTAGGGTGTGGAACCATAGAAGGAATAGAAATGCTAAAAAATGAAAATGCTTTTTGCATAAAAGGACTGACTCACAATCCGATAGGTATCTCTCAAATATGTGACAACTAACATGTGGTTACCTTTGACAAACTAAAGTGCAAGATCCTTGACTTATCAGGAAAATCCGTTATGGAGGATCTTCGCACCAGTGACCACTGTTATGTCATTAAAGGAAATGGAAGGTTTGATCCATATGCTTAATAACAATTGAGCATGGTAAACATATCCAAGCTATAGCATCAAAGTCTAGATGAATACATGCAAATGATGCATTTTTTATGATTATTATGATATATCAAAGGTTTTTATACCTTAGGAACTTCTTTTTTAGCATAAACATTATTGATGTTTATAAGTTTGATGATTACAACTTTTTGTAAAGATTTTTTTATTGTATACCGAAGTTGACATGAAAATATTTGCAGATATACTTATATGGAAGATTATAAAAAACTGGAGATACTTGTCCCATCCTTCTTCTCGATAAGTCAATCGTTGAATCGAACAAGTCGTCGATATCATCAGAACCGCATCGATCTCATCGACGACCTCTTGAGAATCTGAAACGTTGGGTCGATTGGTCTGCCCTTGAACTCATCATCAATAACATCAATTAGGGTATATCGATATCATCAAAACCAAGTTTGATGACATCGAAGGTTACCGCCCGATAAAAGGCGGACGAGCGGAAAAATTTCACTTCTTTACTCGAAGCTCGTTCTTCTCTCTGTTGCTCAACCACCTTGGCCATTTTACATGTTTTTCCATCTGTGAGCCTTTCAAGATCACCCAAATATGGTAATTCCTTGTCTGTTCCTTTAATTTCTTAAGATTGCATCTTGTGTCTTTTAGTATTTCTAGATTATTGAGAGAAGTTTTGTATAGAAGATCATCAATTCTTTTTCAAACTTCTTCAATCTTCTATCAGATCACACTCTCAGTCATCCCATTATAAGTAGTAAATGTTCAATGGGGAAGGAAAAAGGAAAGACTCCTGTTTCTAGGGAATCCTCAAGAGCCTCCAGACATAAAGTCCTTACACCTAAAGAAAGGGTAAAGGCATTTGATCAAGGGACCCCAACATGCCAGTGAAGTACCAGACAAACATCGTGTGGTGGGTCTCAACATGCCGCACCTGTTACTCCTCCTACTGAGTAGATCCTATTCTGACGAAATATACTAGAAGGAAGTTGGTCCATGAACAAAAAATTGATAAGGACTGCCTAAAACCCTACAACCTGGAACCTTTGTTGGCTACAATAGATTGGCCACCTATGTTCGATTTTGGCGGCCCATGTCATTATGAAAGAACCTATAGCTTCTTTACTTCTAGCCATTCTCCTGTCATAGAACCTCCTTCCATCAGTTGGTCTCTCTGATCTGGATCTTGAAAATCCAGTGACTCGGTCTACGATCACGTCATTCCTATGCCAGGATAGGGATATTCCTTGGTACCAGGGAAATGCATTAAAGGCTAAATTTATGGAACCTAATTATCAAGTTCTACATGGCATCTTCTCCATAAACGTGTACCCAAGAGGTACAAACCAAGCTGACCTTAAAGGATTTATGGTCATGGTTATGTATTGTGTGGCAACTGGGATCAATATATGTCTTCCCACTCTGATAATTCACCAGTTGGTGTACATAATTCACACTTCTAGAGACGTCCATCTTCCTTTCCCTCTGATTATTCACATGTTAAGTTATAAGATCGGTCTTCCATTGACAAATGATCAGGAGCTACCTCTCCAACATTTCAACAAAATGAATATTAGAAAGATAGATTTGAAGTTTCGTCGATATCCAGAAGATCAACCCAAGGAGGGGATTCATAAGAAGGTGAAATGGGTGAAGAAGCTGCACAAGTCGAAGGAGCAGCACAGGCTGAAGGAGACTCACTCGAATTGTAGTAAGCTCTGCCTCCATCTGACCCTGTGCAGGCCAAAAGATTCAAATTACATCAAGATCAGATCAGGACGATGTTGCGAGAAGTCACTCAGATGAAGGAAACGATGAATGAACAGTTCACTGTCCTGGAAACATTGGTGGCTGGGGTGCAGCAGTCTGTGCAGCAACTGGTTGATCTGATAACATGTCGACGAGACGATACTGCACTGTCTTCATCACTCCCTCCACCATAGTACTGTAACACCCCAAATTTTCACTATTTTGAAATTTCTAAAAATCCTTAAATTTTCTTCTTTATAACTAGCCATGTCATCACTTACTGACCCTCAACACTCGAGATGGGCTTACACATGGCTGGTACCGATAAAAAACCATACAAATAGCATTGATCGACCGTAGAAGACCAACGAATTGGCCCGATCACTTAAACATTGAGCTTAACCTTGGGATTTGTTCACGTGGGGTCCAATTCTAGCCTACCTATCACTGACTAATTAAGATGGCCATAACTAAATAATCGGTGGATTAAGCTCGGGCCACCATTTTCATAAATAAGAAGGCCTAAAACCATTAATACCACTGACTCAACACTACATAAAGACCTAGGAAAAATCTCAAGAGCTCGTCGCTCTCGGGAGTACATTCAAACCCCGTATCGGACCTAGACTACACGTCGAGAATCCGATGACTGTAAAACTATAGGATTATGTCCATCCTACTGGCCTTGACAACCATCATGGAAATCAAGCCCAGACGGTATCCAGAAACGCACAACTTAAGCCCTGAGTGAAGTGTGTGAGAAATGCAAATATCTTTAGAAAATGTAATAAAACTTAAGTAAATTGGACCATTCGCTCACACACAAAATTGGATATTTTTGACCATCAGTTTCTGACCAAACTTCAGCCATGGGAAAAGGAAATTTTCCTGCACTTATCCATATACTTGTGGCCACGATCGAGTAAGTATGACCGTTGATCTGACACAGGTCCTCCACGGTCGATCGGCTTATCCGATCGCACCGAAATCACAGCTTGGCATAAATCCATTGTTAGAGAATATACTCTATAAGGTAAGTGAGAGTGGGCCTCCCTATGAGCCCCGTTTGTCAGAAACAGTCGCCCTTTGGGTATAAACTAAGTATACCAAGGCCCCAGGGCCATTTGCATCACTTCTGGGCTTATAAACAGCCCTTATATCACCCCTCCCCTCTCATATACGAATTTCCCAAAACACAAAGGGAGAGAGGAGAAAAAAGAAGAGAAAAGAGGAAAAAGAGAAGAAGGATCTTTGGTGATCATTGCAGTGATTCTCTCCCACAACTCCACGCACCGAATCACCTCCCCGTTACGCTACACAATCTATTTCGGTTACGATTTGGGTAAGAAAACCTAACCCTAGTATTGTTATAGGGATCCAGATTGATTACTTGTCAAACTAGCTAACTTATTTCATCACTTAGGTGCCCGACATTCCGTTTTCGGGAACGTAGAATTCGAACCGAGTCTGAATCGAGTATTCTGATTAGACATCCTTAGGCAATGGGTCGCTCCTAACACCTTATTAACTTGTCAGAACTGAATCCCACAGTCTAAACTCGCTTCTTAACCCATTTCCTTCACAAATCCCACCCTTCACCACTTTGTTCTTTCATTTTTTTTCAAAGTACTTTCACCCTAGACACTATCTTAAACTAGCTAAGTAGTATAACTTGGATCACCTTATATACAAACTACAAAGGCCTGAGTACCACCTCGACCAGAAATCACTTAGGATTAAATCCTTTAGAAATGAGACAAAGTAACTAAGCGCTAAACTAGATTAGCTACAAAATCCGTTTGAATCGCTTTAAATACGATCTACAAGATCCAAAACTTGTAGAATCATTGACGCTAGGTTACCCTAAAATCTAGGATCAATCTCATTATCCGACTGCTCTCGAGAGCACGTTGAAACTCTGTATCAGGTCTGGACCACAGATCGGGAGTCCGAATAATACGAGGTTAAAGACTTAGGACCGCCTGGCTGGGCTTGACAACCATCTCGGAAATCAAATCCAGATAGTGTCCTAGTGTAATTCACTTGAGTCTGGAGTGAGGAGTGTGAAAACACTTGTTTTCTTTCCAAAATAAATATCTTGAATAGTAATATGAGACTTGTCGCTTGCGGGTCAGTATTAAGTAACCTGACCGTCAGAATCAGGCCAAATTACACCCTCGGATTAGGAAAAATTTCATACACGTATCAGTGTACTCAGAATCTCCGATCGAGATCCGCTGATCGTTGAACTGAAACTGGTCCGCCACGTGTGATCTGGGAATCTGACTAAAATGAAAACTTAACTAAATGTAAATTCGGTGTCGGTGAGCTTAAGTCCAACCTTTGGCTCAAGGGGGCTCCGGAAATGCTCCGTTGAGCTAAACAGATGCCCTTTGGACAAAACCCAAGTATACCTTGTTCCTAGGACTGTTTTGGTGAGATTTTAAACTATATAAGGACCTTAAAACCCTCTCCCTCACAGCCATACGAATTTGAGAGAAACCCTAGAGAGAGAAGAGAGAAAAGAGGGAGAATGTGTGGGAGCAGTGGGAGAATCTCCCTGCCTTGCTTCCCTGCTGCTATCCATGTTAAACCGCTCCATTCATGTCACTTTCCCAGCGATTTCGGTGTCGCTTCTAGGTAAGAAACCCTAACCCTAATCTTTTTTGGGGTTGTATAGGTTGTAGGTTATGAAATAGCTAACCTATTTCGCTCTATAGGTTGTTAAACTGCCGTAGACGGAAGCTTAGCAAACCTATCGTATTCTTTATGATTCTACGATAAAAGGTGAGGACTTTAGGTGTATAGGTTACGGTTTTCAATGCTTTTAATGTCAGATAATGATAGATTCATGATCTGCATGCAATTGCACATGTACAAAGTGCTTTCTGATTTCTGTTTCGATTAGAGATAAAGAATATGGAATTTTACATATTCTAGGTAATCGTAAAAAATACCGTATACGTATATATTTTGGAAATATATTTGACATGATTATTTGTTGTATGAATATATGATATATGGATAAAATACTTATTTGGCGAAAGGATTCGCCCTAATATATGTTATGCTAATATACACTATGTATATAGAAATAGTGTATTGTAGAAAATACCGTATATGTATATATTTTGGAAATGTGTTTGACATGATTATTTGTTGTATGAATATATGATATATGGATAAAATACTTATTTGGCGAAAGGATTCGCCCTAATACATGTTTGGCTAACATACACTAAGTATGTTGAAATAGTGTATGCTAAGTGTTTGTGAAAATGCTTGTGTGAGTAAGTGTTTGGATGATGATGCCTTAGGAGGGTGTTGAGATGGGATTCTCAACTACCTTAGAGACATGTATGATTTCCTCCATGAGGTTGTTTACTTAAACCGCTTACTTGTGCAATATATGTGTTGGTATTCCTATTTATGTAGTGCTTTATAACATGCTTTATAACATGTTTTATGACATGCTTACTAACATGCTTGAATTACTTTGTTTATCATGCTTTACTCCACATGCTACGAATAAGGATTGATTGAGTTTGGGACTATGTCTATAGTCCAGACAATCGTTACCAGATTTGAGATCGTGGCTGAGATTCATGTCGCCACGTAAGATGTGTTTAACGAACTCGAGTCGTACGTCAGTTGACGACAGTGGTTAGGCCACGCGAAGTGCTTATGCACTTCATGTCGTCCAATTGATTGTGCGCTTGAGGTAGTCAGGCTCGTCAAGTAACCTGATATGTCTAATGTATGTTCACCATGTTTGGTCGCTACTGCTTGAACCTAGGGTACCAAACTTACCAGTGGAATCCCGTTAACTATGGTACCTCGATCTGCTAAGACTCATGAGCCGGGCATGGTGGTATGGGACACTGTGGTCGAGCTGTCGGCCTACGCTGGGGCCACATGCCTCCCCGTAGTGACCAGTGAGCAACCAGACTCGTGAGCCGATTATGGTGGTATGGGACACTATATTCATGCTGTCGGCCTACATTGATAAGGTGATGGGGGAGTGGTGCAACGAATGCGAGCAACAGCCCTGACAGCCCTTTGTAGTGACCTCAAGCATACTCTGAATTTGCGGTGAGGTGACGAGTTTTGCCGCAGTGTAGAGAGTATGAACTAGGCCTGTTTCTGTATAGTGATGAATCGTTAAAGAGGTGATGGGGGAGTGGTGTAACCTTTGTGTGTAACAGCCCTGACAGCTTTTGCAGTGACCTAGAAAACACACCATCGTCTAAGATTAAATAGGACTGACGACCCTAGAATGGATCATGTTTGGGAATGATACAAGGGAGGTACCTTAGTTTCTCAATCCTGCTGTTTGAAATGGACTAATAAAAACTCGGTAATCATGCTCATCATGCATTGGATGTGCCTGGAAGATGTGGAGCACTAAGGGATGAAATCATGCTGCGAACGTAAGATGGTGTCACACGAGGGAGGGTGTGGTGAGGGCATCCATCATGATTGAATTCATACTTGCATTAATAAGAGTAGTTAGGAGTGTTTGATTTTACTGCTTTATCATTACTGCTTGATTGAATTGATAACATGTTAACCTATGCTTTATTGTTCCACTGAGTTAGCTACTCACTCCCACGTTACGGGACGGTGTTCCGAACACCCACCAGACTTTGTCTGATTGCAAATGGCGATGCTTGTGAGGCGTAGCCAGACCTCTGCAACAATGAGGACACTTTCTTGTATATGTTATTTTCTGGCGGCTTCATGTAAGCCGTGCCTTGATCGATGGGATTACAGGGATGTTGACTAGATGATACTACACCTTAGGTATATTTTAAAATGTACTTATAATTATTTAACCTGGTATTGTTATCACACTCTAGAGACTCACCATAGTTTATATATTACATATAGCTATCTTAGTCTTCCGCTTGCAAATTTAACTGTCTCTGGAGTATAATATGTTGTTTGACTTAATCTCACTCATGTTCACTACACTAATATAGATAACATTCACTCATCATTCATTTTGTTGCATAAGTGATGCGTCGGAACTCGGGAGTTGAGTTTATGCTCGACCCCCGATTTTCAAGGCATTATAAAGGTGCAGACTATAAACATTTAGGTTATGGTTCTGAATGCTTTCAATGTTAGTTAATGATTTAGGTTTGACTTGATTATTGTCATATTGTCTTAGATATGCCGCTTTCGATATAATATACCGAGTGAACTATGTTGAACAAAATATGTCTCTCATGTGTTTGTTGAAATGTTTGAATGAAAATATAAATATAATTCATTCTTTCCATGACTACTAATTTAGGATTCATCGTTGTCATATGCATGCTGACCTCTCTGTATAAGGATTTATTAAAATACATGTTGTAACTAACCTAGTCTATATATTTGATGAAGTATAGCGTAAGTGTTTGATGAATTGTCTGAATGAGAAAATGTCGATGATTTGTATTTATTAAGAGTATTAAGATAGGATTCTCAATTACCTTAATCATATGTATAGTTTCTTTCATGTAATCATATTTGCCGCTACACAATTTAAGGATAAAATGCAAGTGTTAGGTAATACGATCAATGTGTTTGATCAAATGCTCAAATGAGGAATTTATTTAGATTGTTTGTTAAATGCTAACATGATTATCACATGTGTCTACCTATTGCATCTAAGTAAGATTGGGGCTACAACGTAGTCCAAGTAATCGGTAACAGTTCCCGTTCAGGTGGCCCAATTAGTCTCGCCACATTGGATATATTCGATGAATCTGGGTCACACGACGATTGTCGACAATGGTTAGGCCATGAGGAGTGCTTATGCACTCCATGTCAATTAAGTCAGTGTGCACTCGTACTAATCGAACTTGTCTAATGAACCAATTGGCCTATTGTATGTTTACCATATATGAACACCACTGCTTAAATCTAAGGTACCCCTTCCCAATGTAAATGCCCTCTCTAACCATGGTACCACAATCCACTAAGGCTCATAACCGGGCATGGTGGTATGAGACACCATGTTCGAGCTGTCGGCCTATGCTGGGGTGACGAGCCTCCCCATAGTGACTAATGAGCAACTAAGACTCGTAAGCCGGGCATGGTGGTATGGGACACTGTATTCGTGTTGTCGGCCTACGCCGAAGTGACGAGCCTCCCCATAGTGACTGTGAGTATAAACTTTTAAATTTGCTTATCGACTGTTTATCATTAGGAGTGATGCCCTACAACTTACCTATCATATGTGATTAACTAGGATTGACGACCCTAAATGGATCCTTCGGTTTGGGTTAATAATATAAAGGGAGGTACCATGGCTTCCCAAACCTGTTGTATGAATAAGTTTAATTAAGTACTCGGCTAACACGACCATGCATCGCATTGCATTAGTTAGGATGTTCTTTTGGCGATGAAGTTGCACTGTTTTAAGGGAGTGTTGTCATATGCGAAATTGGTTGTCGGAGCCGCTTTTTGAGGGAGCTTTGATGTGAGGGCATACATCATTACTTGCACCCCATTCCTGCATTAACAAGAGTAATTAGGAAGTGATTATTAAGTTGATTTATCATTACTGCTTGATTGACTTGATAACATGTTAACCTTTGCCTTATAGTACCACTGAGTTGATCACTCACTCCTAGCCTGGGATAATGTTTTAAAACATCAACCAGACTCTGGTTTAGATACAGGTGTTGATGAAGTATATGCGACGGAGCATGACTTTATGGATGAGAAGGAAGAGTTCTCCTACTTTCAGCTCTTGGGTGGGTCTATGTAGACCTTGTACCAATATGCAAGGACTACAAGGATATTTGGCTTAGTTGAACATCTTACATTTTCACATTTTGTATATTTTGAAACAATATATGTACATATTCAACCTGGTTACATACTCATACTCTGGAGGTTGTGAAACACTTACATACTTAAAACATATGCTTCAGACTTCCGCTTGCTTAATTTAATTATATCCGGAGTATGATATGTTGTTTTAGTATAATCCCACTCATGTTTAACTCATTAATATAAACGAAATCTGAACATCGTTATCCATATTGCATAAGTGATGTGCTGGATCTTGGGAGTAGCGCTTTGCTCGACCTTCGAAATTCAAGGCGTTACAAGTATCGATAGTCTTCGTGCCATCACATACACCAGATACTCATCTCAGTGTATGTGCATGGATATCTTTTAAATGCCCTGCGTTCTTATGAGTGTATGTGATGGCTACCTAACATGAAAAGTCTAACAGTTTTTTTTTTTTTTTTTTTTTTTTTTTTTGTAGTTTATGGATATCCTCTACATGAGGAAAACACTTGTATTTTAATATGGCCATGGTTGGGCCAGAATTTTGGTTTGATTATTTTTGGGATGGATGATAAAATACTACCAAACTTGGGCAGTTTTTATTTTAGATATTTTTGTTGTTGGCTGTGTGATAATTCATATATTTTTGTTGTCATGTCTCTCTGCTCTCAATTATGCATGAAATTCTGTGAAGTGGTGGTATGAATTGTGATTGTCTTCTCTTGCATATTCCTTAATAATTGAGAATTGATATGTGATTTATGTTATTTAAAGTTATACTACTATTTTCTGTTAAAATCACAGCTCTCCTTTGACCTAGTATGCATACATGGTTTCCATGCAAATAGAGATGTCGTTCTATGTTATACATTTGTCTCTTTCTGATTACGCATTTTAGAGATGTATCTGGTATGTATAGTAATATTTGGATCTCTATTGTTTCTCTCATATCTTTATGCTACAACTTCATTCAACTAGTATTGTTATACTGCCCTTTGCTAGTGACTGACAAAAAGGGGGAGAACAAATCCCACCATGGAGAAAATATCTATGTATGAATGGTAGTACAAGAGGAGATCTTCATCAATGCGCTTGATGGGGCTCATCTACTTATCTATAAGTCATTAGAGTCCAAAGACCCTTTTGATTATTCCTTTTGTAGGATTGGGTCAAAGGTGCCTCTCACCCCTTTCAAGTCCTCATAGTTGGCCTCTTATGGGAGAGTACGTGGGGGTATTATGTGTTGACCCTTACTCTGTGGAGAGCATAAACTTAGGTCCTTTGTGTAGGTCCTTGACCTGTGTGGTCTAAAACCTAGGTGTTGTATGTTGACCTTTGCTCTTGTGTAAGGCATAAACTGTTAGGTTCCTTTGTGGATCCTTGGCCTGTGTGGCCTAAAATCTAGGTGTTGTGTGTTGACCCTTGCTCCTGTGTGGGGGCATAAACTTGTGTCTCGTGGAGACATGTTAGGTACCTTGTGTAGGTCCTAGAGTCAGACTTGTGTAGGTTGTATTGGTTTGAGGTGAACCTGATTTGAAACCTCCGTTAGTGAGATCCGGTATACTTAAGGGTTGAGTGCGTCCGCAGGAAGTGGAGTAGACACGTAGTCGAACCACTATAAAAATGACTGTGTTTGGGATTGCTATTTACTTTTACTACTTGTGATTTCTCTGAATGTTCTCATAATGCATGATTACATGATTACCTAGAACTAATTAGAATCACACCTCACACACTGTCACATCCATCATGAACTATGTTATACATCTTGCTTATGTTTTGAATAATCTTATTATTGGATCCTATATTTGTCTTGGAAGCTAATAGAGTTACATTGAAGAAATTCTGTTATTTGCATATTTGTGCAGGATAGGGTTGATAGGTTTTAAATCACCATAAAATTTTAAAAAGTCGTATTCACCCCCTCTAAGACATCTTGGCATATTCCCACTTCGACTAGAGCAGTCATTACCGCAATTTTAAAAACTTGGCCCAATTAACCTTGTCCCATCACACACTATCTGGGGGTTGTGATGTTAATTGCAATAATCAAACTGCTCCATACCGCATATCAACTCATAGAAGGATCCCATTTTTTTTCCAAAACGACCCACTGAACTACAAATACACAAAATCGAAAGAGGGTGTTTTTAAAAAGAACTCACTATATGATCTATATGTGCATATTTACTTATAAGAGAGAAACATCATTTTTAGATTAACTATTATTTTATTTGTACTTATTGATTTATCCTATGATTTCAGCACAACATGGTCAAGAACAAAGGAAAGGAAGTGTTTCGAACAAGAAATAAATGCATTTGATTTAAAAAATTATCTTATTCACTTAATTATGAACAAAAGAAAATAAAGAAGATAATCACATCATTTATTTATTATAAGTTCTTTTACATCCTTTTCTCCTTTGATTCCAAAACAGAATGTCCATGACTTATAATAGAAAATAAATAAAGGCATCATGCACTGAGACGATATGTATTGGAAGCGTCGTATATTGAGGACTGTTGTGCATTGAACACTGAACACTGCTATGCGCTCACTAATAATGTTGTGTGCTTGGATCTGTTGTGCGCTTGGATCTATTTTGTGCCTGACAGTGTTGTGCGCTTGGATCTGTTCTGTGCCCAGTAGTGTTATGCGCTAACAGTGTTGTGCGCCGCACAACACCTATCCCGCATAATGCATACGGGCCCTACCTCTCTCTTTTCTCGGAATCTTCTTCTGCTTCGTGATTAGCCGCTAATGACCCCTTACTGAGGGGTCAGGGTTGTCGCATAACATCACTAGCACATAATGAATATCTGCACACAATAACTATTCACGCATAATAACCTTCTTTCGCACAATCATGTTCTGCACATAATAGCTATCCGCTCACACTGACCTGCGCACAATAAATATCTGTTATCTTTCTCTCTCCTTTTTATGCCTCAATAGATGCCCCCTTGATCCTGTATTTTTTATAAAATAAACAATATTTTAGTTTTTCATAATAATTTTTAACTTCCGTTATTTGTTGTGCACACAATCATAAATTCTTTGGCGCATAATGAGTTGCGCACAACGTCTATCGCATAACATCTTGCGCACAACGAGCAAAAGCTTGCCTACAAATACAGGACTTTAAACCCTTTTCTTCCACTCTACTCTCCGTTTGCTTCACACTTCTTGCGCGTCCAACCATTTTCGTACAAACAGTGTGTAACATCTTGGAAAAAATCCGTACAAAGACTCGAGTACCACCTCAAGCAGAACCACCTAAGAACCGTATCCTGTCGTAATTTAGGCAAAAATTAGTTAAGTATTAAACTAAATAATCAATGGATTAAGCATGCGCCACCATTTCCACAAATGAGAAAGCCAAAAGCCATTAATACCACTGACTCAATACTACATAAAGACCTAGGAGAAATCCCCAGAGCCTATCGCTTTCGGGAGCACATTAAAACTCTGTATCGAATCTAAACTGCACATCGAGAGTACGATGACCGCAAAACTATAGGATTACGTCCGTCCTATTGGGCTTGACAACCATCGTGGGAATCGAGCCCAGATAGTGTCAAAAAATGCACAACTTGAGCCCTGAGTGAAGTGTGTGAGAAATGCGAATATCTTTAGAAAAGGTAATGAAACTTAATTGAATTGGGTCATTCGCTCACACGTGAAATTGGGGATTTCGGACTGTCAGTTTCTGACAAAACTTCACCCATGGGAAAGGGAAATTTTCTTGCATGTATCCGTACACTTGTGGCCCTGATCGAGTAAATATGATCGTTGATCTGACACAGGTATTCCATGGTCAATTGGCTTATCTGATCGCACCGAAACCACATCCTAGCATAGATCCATTGTTAGGGAACTTACCCTGTGACATATGTGAGTAGCGGGCCTCCCTGTGAGCTCTGTATATCAAAAACAGCTGCCCAAAGGGTATAACCCATGTATATAGTGGCCCTGGGGCCATTTGCATCACTTCTAGGCGTATAAATATCCCTTATACCACCCACCTCTCTCATATACGAATTTCCCCAAAACCCTAAGGGAGAGAGAGAAAATAAGAGAAAAGAGGGAGGAGAGAAAGCTTTTGGGAGATCGTTGCAGTGATTCTCTCCCACGACTCCATGCACCAAATCACCTCCCATTTATGCTACACGATCTGTTTTGGCTACGATTTGGTTAAGAAAACCTAACCTTAGTATCGTTGTAGAGATCCAAATTGAGTAATCGACAAATTAGCTAACATATTTCATTGTTTAGGTGGCCGTCGTTCCGTTTTTAGGAACGTAGAATTCGAACCGAATCCAAATCGAGTATTCCGACGAAAGGTGCAGACTATAAATGTTTAGGTTATGGTTATCAATGCTTTCAATATTTGTTAATGATTTATGTCTGACTTGATTGCTGTCATAGTCTTAGATATGTCGTTTTTGATATAATATACATGTATGAACTATGTTGAACAAACGATGCATCCCATGTGTTTGTTGAAATGTTTAAATGAACATGTATCATGATTGGTGCTTGCCATGACTACTAATCTAGGATTCATCATTGTCATATGCATGTTGACCTCTCTGTATAAGGATTTGTACAAATATACATTGTAACTAACCTAGTCTATATATTTGGTGAAGTGTAGTCTAAGTGTTTGATAAATTGTTTAAATGAGAAATTGTTGATGATTTGTATTTATTAAGAGTATTAAGATAGGATTCTTAATTACCTTATTCATATGTATAGTTTTTTTCATGTGATCACATTTGCCGCTATGAAATTTATGGATAAAATGCAAGCGTTTGGTAACATGTTCAATGTGTTTGATAAAATGCTCAAATGAGGAATTCACTTGAATTGTTTGTTAAATGCTAAAGTGATTATCACATGTGTTTATGTGCTACATCTGAGTAAGATCGGGACTATAATATAGCCCAGGCAATCAGTAACAGTTTCCGTTCGGGTGGCCAAATTAATATCACCACATTGGATATATTCGATGAATCCGGGTCGCACGACGATTGTCGACAGTGGTTAGGCCACAAGGAATGCTTATGCGCTCCATGTCGATTAAGTCAACGTGCACTCGTACTAATCGAATTTGTCTAATGAACCAATTAGCCTATTATGTGTTTATCATGTATGGACACTACTGCTTGAATCTAAGGTACCCCTTCCTAATGTAAAGACTCTCTTTAACTATGGTACCGTGATTCGCTAAGGCTCATGAGCTGGGCATGGTGGTATGGGACACCGTGTTCGAGCTGTCGGCCTACGCTAGGGTGACGAGCCTCCCCATAGTGAAAAATGAGCAACCAAGACTCGTGAGCCAGGCATAGTGGTATGGGACACCGTGTTCGTGCTGTCGGCCTACGCTGAGGTGACGAGCCTCCCCGTAGTGACTACGAGTATAAACTTCTGAATTTTCCTATTGACTGTTTATCATTAGGAGTGATGCCCTACAACTTGTCTATCCTATTTGATTAACTAGGATTGACGACCCTAGATGGATCCTTCGGTTCAGGTTAATGATATAAAGGGAGGTTCCATAACTTCCCAAACCTGCTGTATAAAGAAGTTTAATTAAGTAGTTGGCTAACATGACCATACATCGCATTGCATTAATTAGGATGTGCTTTTGGCGATGAAGTTGCACTGTTTTGAGGGAGTGTTGTCATATGTGAAATTGGTTGTCGGAACCGCTTTTTTAGGGAGCTTTGTGCGAGGGCATACATCATTACTTGCATCCCATTCCTGTATTAACAAGAGTAGTTAGGAAGTGATTGTTAGGTTGATTTATCATTACTGCTTGATTGACTTGATAACATGTTAACCTTTGTCTTATAGTACCATTGAGTTGATCACTCACTCCTAGCCTGGGATGATGTTTTAAAACATCAACCAGACTCTAGTTTAGATACAGGTGTTGATGAAATCTATGCGACGGAGCATGACTTTATGGATAAGGAGGAAGTGTTCTCCTACTTTCAGCTCTCGGGCGGGTCTTTGTAGACCTTGTACCAATATGTAAGGACTACAGGGATATTTGGCTTAGTTGAACATCTTACATTTCCACATTTTGTATATTTTGAAACAATACATGTACATATTCAGCCTGGTTACATACTCATACTTTGGAGGTTGTGAAACACTTACATACTTAAATATATACGCTTCAGACTTTCGCTTGCTTAATTTAATTATATCTGGAGTATGATATGTTGTTTTAGTCTGATCCTACTCATGTTTAACTCATTAATATGGATGAAATCTGAACATCATTATCCATGTTGCATAAGTGATGTGCTAGATCTTGGGAGTAGAGCTTTGCTTGACCCTTGAAATTCAGGGCGTTACACAGCGTTGTGCGCCGCACAATACTTATTTCACACAATCAAGAATTTACGTGCAACACTCCCCTGCACTCAATCAGAACTTAGCGTGCAAGGATAGGTAGTGCACAATAATCTGGCACACAATGATCTTAGCGCACAAGGTTTTGCGCATAATGTTGTGCGCATAATGTTTTGCACGCAACGTTTTGCACACAATGTTTACCGCACAACATCTTGTGCATAATGACTTATATACTTCAAATTTATTTGCACTTTCTTTTCAGCAATCTTTTATACTTCTCCTTTAACTTAATGAACTTTTATTCCTGATTTTAACTTGTTCACCGACTCCTGTATAGATTTCCAATGGCTAATTCAAAAAGACCCCTCGCATCCCCAAGTTATCTTGGGCCTTCTGACTTGTAATCAACCGAGACCCGCAGTCAGAAAAGACCCAAATCTGCTGATGGCCATGCTTCCTTTCCAAAGAGCCAGCTCCTGTCATTATTAACTTTGCTGACCATATCCAACGCCTCTCCGAACATATCCGCGTGGTTGTACTAATGAAGGAGATAGAGGGACCTCGTACTTCAGGACAAGAATCTGATTAGGACGATTAGTTGAAATGCACAACCAATTTTTGCATAGACGACACTCGCCCTTCTACTGCACAAGCTTCTCCTGCTCTGGAAATTTTGAAGAAAACACGAGAAAAGAGTAAAGATGAATCTTTTCAAGAAAAGATTCGAGAACACAATCGGAGGCATTTCCAAAACGCCTGAGATTTAATCAAGTTAAATGCCGAGGCGATTAAATTTTGCAACCCTTATAAAGACGAGACTACCGTTCTCCCTTTACAACTTCAGCGCCACCGGTCCATACTTCAAAGCGAACTAACTGATTATATGACACAGAACAGGCTCCTGTTCGTGTAAAATTGGGTGATCAAAGAGCTGCAAATCCTCGAAGGTTATCTCATAGAGAAAGGCTTAACCCAGAAGACCAGGCAAATAAGATATATGCGCTTCCTCACACCATGCTACAATCCTCATTCCTTATACTTCACTCATTTCTTCGAAACGATTCAACAATGTTTCCATAATCACGATTCCCTGTGGGGCAAAGAAGAATTTAGGACGCAGGGTCTTCGGACTAATCATTCGTATTACAGCACGTGGGCCAAAGCAATCTTGAAGAACTACAAAAACGTCCTTATGGCAGCAAAGATATATTACGCTATTGAAGCCACCTCGGAATTCTTTCAAAAGGACACGATGATTTATAAGGGTTTTCTGAAATATTGGTCTTCCATTACAAATTCTTTCCATCTTCCGGTAGGGGAAGTAAGTATCACCTTAAGGGATTTATATAGGATAGCTAGCCTGCCTATTTCTGGATCTTTCCTCGATGAATACGTTCCCTCGAACGAGGAATTTGCCTATGATGCTCCCAACAGAATACCTAAAATTACAGCATCAACAATCGAACTTTTCCATGAAACGTCTTATTTCGTCGATGTCCATAAGATATCCCCTCTTCAATGGCTCGCACATTTTTCTCGATACTTGGCGTAAGTGTCTTAACATTTTTCTCATTTTTCAGACAATACTTACCTATAAATATAAATTGCTCACTCCCTCCTTTTTCAGGTTCACTGGTAGTCATTGTGCCGAACTAGAAGCCAATCACAAAAATATAAGGGGCCCGACCGAATTCACCACCGAAACTAAATTGGCCACTTTCTTAGCTTATTGGTTGAGCTTAGTCATGCTTCGTAGTTCGAAAATCTCGGATTCTATTTGACCAACCTTATTTCTGGTGGCATGTGCAATGGTGGAAGGTAGAAAAAGATATTCTCTGGCCCCTCCTGTCTTATGCTCATTATATAGAGCTTTCGGTCATGCTACGACGCACTGCTTAAGCTCGACACTAGGAGTTACATCTTCTTTTACTCCATGGCACTATTTCTCTAGATGGCTTGGCATTTATTTCTCCTGGACTTACAATGACCTAGATAAGGCTTATGTCCATCCCGATCATCTACCCCTATGGCATTTCTTGAAGCGAAAGATGATAAATAAGAGGTATGAATGGATAGTGGATAAAATTGACAACCATTTTTTTTTTTTTGGTTAGCTTGTTAGTACACACACTCCATGTTAGCCACCCCCGCTAGGGGTCAATACCAAGACCTCAAGTGTTAAAACGAGGTATCTCCACTCAGTTTGCCAGTTGAGCTATGGATCTGGGTGTATGGATAAAATTAACAACATGGAATTTATCGACTTCTTCCCTTTTTTACTTGGATCAACAAGCTGAAGACAAAGAAGTTGAGGATAACAATGACTTGGAACCCATTGAGAGATCCTTATTTCTTTGTATTCGTTCTTGTAGTCTTCCTATGCGAGAAAGAGTAGAGTTCTGATGAGAACCATACTATCCAAGTCGATTTGCTAGACAATTTGGGTATGATCAAGCTATGCCCCAGGCAAGTGAGAGGTCATACGGACAAAGAGAAGCTATGGAGTCGGCCCCTACAATTGGGCTTTAATATGGAAGCAGCTTTTAGCAAGAAATTTTGGCTCTCAATTCATTCTCCCAGGGTATAATCATCGAGTGACAACTTCATATTCATGGATGCAATGGTGGGTGCATCATTACTACTTGGTGGGCAACTGTTTTCCTGTAGATCAGCCTATCTGGGTTCCTCCTTCACGCTTGAGGAATTATAAGTCGGAGCAAGGGATTGGATATTTTTACGAGAAAGATCAGGCTGCCATTCTGGGACAACTTCGTCGTAAAATTTCTATAGAAGAGCCCATCAAAGAAATAAAGCCTCCAAATAAAGCCGGAGCAAGGGATGGGTTGCTTTTGATTCTCCTTTGGATTTGATAAAATGGGGAGAAAGATTGGCCACTCCTTGCAATGAATTTAAAACTCCAGGCGGTATTCTGCATTCCCCTACTCATGAAGGAGTAGATTAGCGTACACACCCTGCTCCCATCATTCCTCCTACTACAGAGCCCATCACTTCTTCAATTTCTCCGACTGTTAAACATACAACCACCACGGTTATCCCCGTCGTGGATCTTACAGCAACCACAACAAATCGTGCTATAGTCATAACTTCTCCTGCCGTGTGTCGGATTGTTATTACTGCATCTCCTATGACTCGCTCGCATGCTAAGTCATTGTCTCCTGAACTTTTGGCACAATAGGTCCCTTCTCCTACTCAAAGTGCACATCTTCTCCCTATGAAGACTACCTATAAGGGAAAACAAACCATATTAGAAGAAGACAGCTCATCAGAATATTCAGCGAACACTGTAAGTGACGATATGTCTTCACCCACGAGCTTAAACGATTAAGGAGATGCTTTGTTAAATGCATATACTGATGCTGAAGTGGATATTGGAGAAGAATGTGATTCCAAAGTCGAGTTTCCACTTCCTGATGCTCCAATTACTCGTCTAGATGCCTCTCATCCGATTCCGATTACCTTCCTAGATGAGGAGTAACTCGATTATGGAGAATATGATTGTTCTCCTGGTGCAAATATCTTTCTTTCTTTTGATGCCTCGTATTCTCCATGTATAATGGAAACCGCTAATATGGTTGCTCGCGAAACATCAACTTTAAGGGATGAAGAAACTCAATCATCCAAAATTCAGGCAACAATGGGGAATGTTCTTCTTCTTCACAGCAAAGAAGAAATTTTACCGATAGTCCCCACAACATTCGATGCCCCAATTCAGACTGATAAGCCACCTACTGTGCGTCCTTCTCCTATCCAGACAGTAGCTCGAAGTTTATAATGTTTTTGCTGATCCAATTGACATCCCAACTCCGACTACTCTAAACTCGAGTACTGTAGGGGCTCAGGAGCTTTCTTTCAATGTTGCTATGACTACAGAAGCCCTCAGCTCTACAGCACCCACAACCCATTCTGTTCAAGCCACTTCTACTATTGCCCCTAATCCGGTACATATTTTCTTTTATTATTTTATATCATTATATACATACGTATCTTCTTTTAAACTTATAATATCTTCTTCTTTTTCTTTTAGCCTCGGTCGTGCCAACTCCAAGTGGATCTAAAGGGTTTAACTTGGTAACCGCAGTTTTTGATAAACTTTCATTGGAAAAGGTGTCTCCTCTTATGTTAGGACTCTTCGAGAATGCAATTTTTGTTATCATCAGCGCTTTTAAAGATCCAACCCAGTGGCCTTTTTTGGATAGTGCCCTAGCAGTCCTCACTCATTCGGCTCATCTGACGCATGTTGATGTTCAGTCTCTTCATGACTCCCTGTCACAGTTTTATGATTCCACAAAAAACTTAGAAGCAGCGCGAGGTATAGTCATTGCTCCCGAAATTCTAAGTCATCAGAGGGAATTGACACTACTCAAGGAGAAACTCTCTCGTTCAGATGATGTCCTTGCTAATTGCAATGTTGTTAGTCAATCTCTTCATGAGAAGTTAAAAGTTTCTGATAGAAATAAGGTGATCATTGATGATCAGATTGTTATACTTGAGAGAGAGATTCTACTACTCAATAATCAGAAAAAAGCAGAAGATTTAACTATTTGTCTGATAAAGGAGGAGCTTGAAACGAATACTCAAGTGATTGATACTGAACAAGCTAAACAAATAAGGGATAGGGAAGTTGTTGCTTCTTTGGAATCAAAACTGATTGGCATTCCCGATCAAGCCAGAATAATTTATGAGGCTGAACGCACGATTGCTACGGCACAATTTCAATTAAAAGAAGAATTGCAACGTTACTTAGCAGTATTAAATATAGCTGAAGATCTGTAGGCATTGTATGTAAATATTTCTTTTACATTGTGATACATAAACAGCTTGCGGTGTTTTATTCAAAGAAAAATGCATTCTTGATAATACAATCATCGATTTTGGTAGATGCAATACTTTCATATTCATGCTTTATTACTTCTACTATTTATATTTATGCATTGTACAGCAAACTTATGTGATGTTTTATTTCAATGGACGGAACTATTTCATTTCGAAGTTAGTTAATTAGCTTTACACACAATTTAAGCTCTTGAGTAGTGGAGCGACGCAGTTTTTTAGACTCTTGAGTAGTGGGGTCAGGTCTCACGTGATAATCTCTGTAACTCTCAAGAGTTCACTGAACTTCTCACAGACTAGTGAGTTCACAAACCACGATCCATCAGAGGGGCCTAGTGAGCTACTGGGGCCGTGAACTCGGTTGTATTTATGCACGGGGTTGGCCGCAGTAACTCTCTAAATTTCACGGGGCACACGAGGCAACCTTTGGGGTACCAAATCTAGGGCCGCCAATCTATTAATGAGTAGGTTTATGGCCTTCCTCACGAGTTACTACTCAAATCAAGCCAAGAATCTAGGGGGTCTTGTGCATGGTTTGTCACGCCCCAAACCCGGAAATTGGATTCACAGGAATCCCGATCGCCGAACTCGATGCCAACAGCCTCCGTAGTACCCCATTCTCGGCTCCTAGGGTTCATACGCAAGGTTCTGATCCTAAGATCCTACAAGGAGGATTTTCTAACGTACATTTGTCTCATAAAAAGCATAACCACAAGTATACCAAATCATAAAGGCAACATCATCATCACATATCCACTAATATAATCATTTGAATACAATGCTAAAAGGGAAATACATATATTGAAATCAAAGCTCCAAAAGACAGTTGTACACTCCAAGCTCAACGCCGTTGCAACCTAACACCACTTGCATACATCTATCATGCATAAGCTTATAGAAAGCTTAGAGGGTGGTGAAAGTGTGTGCACAAGGTAAGTTCCAAGTAAGCAAAATCATATTAAGCGGAAGTACTGACAAGTCCATGAGTCATACAATATCAGGGTATACAATGCAAATCAGTTATGTAAATGATGAGTCAAAGCGAGCAAAATATTAGATGCCGAGGACATAATGTCATAAATCATATAATATCGAAATAAGTGAAAATATACTGATAAGTCTATGAGTGTCATCAGCCTTACCAAGGCTATGCGATGTAAGGCATGAGTACTAATGGCCATATCAATGCAGAAACATGCCAACCTAAAATGCTAAGTACTGTAGATGCAATGTAATATGCGGTGCGAATGAAATGACCAAGCTGGAGTGAAGTCGGGATGATAGTATGTAGTATTGTAGGCTATGGGGTCCATCACAAGGGACTTCTATCCAAACTAGTCCCATACCTAAATTTAGATAGTCAAACTCAATGTGGTAAACTCCTGGTCTCAGGTTAATCGCACGCCCAATCGAAATCCTGGTCATGCAAAGATATACGTAACAAATAGTTGCGCACCACCAGCCCGAGTGGATAGTGAATGCATGAATGAATGAATATGCAATTCCTGCTCAATAAGTCCACATATCAGTACGGTTCCTCTTTGGGATTATCACCAGGGTCTAGTACACTTCACACTACTTGCCACCCCATCAAGTACACAACTGGGTAAGTGAAAGAGACCTCACTATCTACCTGGCCAGTAGTCTGTCAATACCTACCCGACTCGTGGATAGCGGACCCATTCCTCAAGCTGGTCAAACTCAGCCTAGTTATGCCTACTCCCTCGGGCGGGTAAGGCCACACCCACTCCCAACCGACCACAACACAGTGGGAGACGCGGCCTCCTAGTATTAGGTACTTAAGCACTCATGTACATCCACTCGGTCTCGACGTTGGGGCGTCCTCTGGTACCAAGAGAGTTTTAGGGACTTTCACCCAAGGCCATCTATGGCAGCCCGATGCTCGAACCAAATATTTTCGGTGTCCCATCTAGCCATCCATGATAAGCCCGTGGAGGGTACGGCCCTGATGTCGCTAAGGCGTACGGTAATCACAACCCACAATGCAAGATGCATGAGTCATACAATCCAGTCATGCATCAATCTTGTGCATACCATGCGCTCATGTGAGATAACCTCCACCTATCAGGGATTCTCATAATAACCTGTCCAATTACATACTCAATGGTTAACCACATCTCATAAAAAACATGCAGATGATGCGTATGGGCATGTATCATGATGTTATGCGGTCACATACTCATAATCAGTATCAATAACCGACATCGACAATCAACCTTGATAATGTAGACATTTAACCAACATTGCCCCCAAGGAATGGCCCATATAGAGCCTAACATATAGTGGACTCATGGCCTCACACCAGGGCCAAATATACAACACCATGGGCCTCACTTAAGAGCTTAATACACATCATGATGGGCCTCACTCATGGGCCACATATACATCAAGTGGGTCACATCTCACGGGTCTAATATACATCACAATGGGCTGCTCCCACGGACTTAATATACATCAAGTTGGGCCTCATCATATGGGCCGAAAATATATCACAATGGGCCATGTCCCATGGGCCTTGAATACATCACAATGGGCCTAGCCAATCAGAATCGGCCTCAATAATCGGAATCGACACTCGAAATCGGCCTTGATACTCGGCCTCGACAATTGGAATCGACCTATACTATCGGCCTTGACAATCAGAATTGGCAAATTGGTTAAGTCAATCGAAATTAGCAATCGGCCACGACAATCGAAATCGACAAATCGGTCACGTCAATCAAAAATTAAAAAACGGTCACGATAATCGGCCTCAATCACTAATCGGCAATCGGCCATGACAATCGGAATCGGTCAATAATTGGAATCGGCATATCGGTCATGTCAATCAGAATCGACAATCGGTCATGATAAACAACGTCGATCCCTAATCGACAATCGGCCACAGCAATCGGAATCGAGCGATAATCAGAATCAGCAAATCGGTCATGATAATCAGACTCGGCAATCGATCATGATAAATGGCCTCGATAGCTAATCGGTAATCGGCCACGACAATTGAAATCAATCGATAATCAGAATCGGTAAATCGGTCACGTCAATCAGAAATCGGCAATCAGTCATGATAATCGGCTTCGATCGCTAATTAGAATCGGTAAATCAGTCACCACAATCGGCACTGATACTCAGCATCGATAATCGACACCAATAATCAGGGTCGATAATCGGCGTCGACCTCGATAATCGGCACCGATAATCAGCATCGATAATCGGCATCGATAATCAGGGTCGATAATTGGCGTCGACCTTGATAATCGGCACCGATAATTAGGGTCGATAAATAAAGCGGGGGTCCATAGATGATCAACCGATCAACAATAGTATAAAGATCGGCACTCGGCTGTGGTTATATTAAATCCGATAGCACGGAGTGATCTGTCTACGGTGAATGGGGCCCACTTATTTGGGTTAACCCACTAAGGGAATGATAAGGATGGGCCTAACAAGGCTTAAGGGAAGGTCATAATATGGACATCCAACCATCATTGCCCATCAATGTGGACATCTAACCAACATTGCTCCCAAGGAGTGGCCTACATAGGGCCAAACATATAATGGGCCCATTAGCCTTACGTACAATCACGATGGGCCTCATTTACATCACATAGGCCTCATCATATGGTCCAATATACATCTCCTCGGGCATCGAATACACAATAGGTGGGCCTCTCACCTAGGCCTCAAATATATCATAACGGGCCTTGCACCTGGGCCTCATCACTGGGCCTCATGTGTTAAGTGGGCCACATCACATGGGCCACATTATATGGGTCGCACCATCGGGCTTCATGTATATCAAATAGGTCACACCGATGGGCCTCATATATATCAAGTCGGGCCCGCCCTTATGTATTTTAAGACCCGACCTATTCGTAAGATAGCATAGAGATAAATGAAGTGAAAACAATATCAGCTTAATTGAAAACTACCATGGCCCTTAGAAGTTTGAACGGTGGATGTCACGGTTCGCTATTTAAATGGTGGGGCCCACTTGAACCTTAGATCTAACCCATTCTTTTGCTCATGTCATAAAATGATAATTCAAATGGTTTGACAGTTTGTATATAACACATGCATCATGGTGGGTCGCATAATTAGATGGCGTGGACGGATCAGGTGGGACCCACGCATCTTGCTGCTAAAGAAAAGCAGAGGTGGGTCCCACGTAGGGCCCACCCTTATATATAGATGAGATATATAATATATATTATTCATATACAACTGCTGCTAGTGCAGCTTTTAGCACTAAAGGGGCAGAGGTGGGTCCCACGTAGGGCCCACCCTCATATGTAATATAAAAATATATATTTAATATTTTTTTCAAAACTAGCTGCTGTAAATACAACTTTTCTGCATTTAAAAGAGAGGTGGGTCCCACGTAGGGCCCACCACAACAATTAATATAATATTATTTATATTATAATATACTATATAATATATTATATTAATATAGTATAATATATTAATATTATATATAAAAAAATTTTGAAAATGTCCAGGCCCTGGACAGCCTGAACGGTCACAACCATTCAAGGGAGACCCCACACGTGGGGTGTATCCCACCGTCCAGGGATGATGAACACCACACACACTTGATAGTGTGGCCCACCCCAATGGATGGATGGTGTGGATGGTCTCACGTCAGATCACACTTCATTGCTAGCCATCCTCAGTAGGGAATCGATGTCAAGACCCCAGCATTGAAAAGAGGTATCTTTCACTCCGCCTACCACTGGATCTATGGATCTGGGTGTAGATGATGTGTTAAGGAAGGCCCCACACGGACATGGGTCCCACCGTCTAGGGGTAGTGGACGGTTTGGATCAAACACATACGTGATGGTGTGGCCCATGCAAAGGGTGGAGGACGTGGATGGGTCCTATGGACCCCACTGTCAACACGCTTTCACTGTTAGTACACCCACAGTCAGTCCACACTCCATTGTCAGGCACACCCTCCATCAGTTACGTCCAGCGTCCCTGGATGGACGGTGTGGATGAACACCTCATCAAGGTGGGTCCCACATGGCCCACTTATTTTGGATTAGCCTGATATTTGTGTTTTGCCCATGGCACGTACCACCCATGGAAACAGTGGGGTCCACATCAATGGATGGCATGGATAAGGTCATGCATCAGTGGGCCACAGGCCATCATACACAAAAAAATAATGGAAAGAGGAGAGAGAGAGAGAGAGAGAGAGAGAGAGAGAGAGAGAGAATGGAGAGGATGGAGGGGCCCCACCACTATGGTCCCCTCTTTGATACAAAGTCTACATCAAGGTGACTCCCACCATAAGTGGGCCCTTACATCACAACAATTAAAGAGATGAAGATCCGAGATCACCCACCGCCTTCTTCTTGCTCCATTGGCTTCCTTTGCTCCTTAGCTTCGATCCTAGAGGAGGAGATGAAATTTTGATGGTTGAGGTGGGAGATGAGAGAGTGGGAAGGTGGGTCACACTTGTTGCTTAGGAGAGCTTGGAGAGGCTTAGACGTGGGATTATTTTTCTTGTGGTTTTGGGTTACGTGGAAAAGAAGGGAGAAAAGCGAGAGAGAGATAGAGAAAGAGAGAGAGAGAGAGAGAGAGAGAGAGAGATGGGATGGAGTGATGGATGGGAGAGAGAGGGATGGGTGGTGTAAGAGTCTGTTGACTTTAGGGGTAGATTGTGTAAGAAAGGGTATGTGCTTGTGTAAGAACTTTTAACTTTTGGGGTTGCTTAGGGATGGGTGTGAGGTGATGTATACTTGACATGTACTTGACCATCGATGGGATTGATTGATTGACGGATGTGACATTCGGTAGAGATTCTCTTGGGTTTTGCAATGCGCGGCGTTTTCTTTCAACTGAATACGGGCCCACATCTCCTAGCCTGGGTGTCGCCTCAGTGTGCAAGATGCGGCATTGAAACCATGGTGACGATGCGGTCGCAATGGTACAAGTCTCAGATTGAGTCAACTCAGGTTTGTAGGACTCGGCTTAGGATCGTGTGTAAATATCAGATAAAGGTCGAATGTTACCGAAATTCGACCGAGAGGACCGTGAAAGTTGATGGAACAGTACGAACTAGGATACAGGCCTTGCATGGTTAGCCTATCTATGGACAATGGCCAAAGAGCCCACACTGCAGCCCACATTTTCTTCGTCTGCAAGGTTAGACCCATTCATAGGTGGGCAATTTCATCCGTTCCCCATGACACTGTCGGAAAGCTATAAAGAGGGCATGGGCGTTACGCGTGATTGGCCATTGAAGATTTTTTAACCCTTCAGGGCTTTTAGTCACTGGCTTATCCGCTACTCGCATGGGTATGCGTATGATGGCCTCCATGGGATTTTTAGGGCCACTGGCTTCTCACCGCTTTCCGAATGACGATGGAGATAAGCTTTATGAATAGTTGGTCTTATAGGCTTAGCTAGGCTGCCTTAAAGGATGATAAGCTGTTGTCGTTGCCATAATAATAATAGGTGTCTTGATCAATATATCACCACTTGCCGATAATGTTGACGATATTCACACTATGCTCATAATAATATATAGATCGGCCTGGTGATGATACCAATTTCGACGAGTTTCAGGGAAGCTTATTTGATGATGACAATGGTGGTTACTTTCTTTTAAGAAATTACTAATATGTAATCTTTAACGATGTATTTGGAATTCCTCCTTTATTCAATCATCTGACAAAGAATATATGAACATGATTACACTTGTCTCTGCCCCCTTTTGATATAGAAGCATTATGACGATAATCTTCTAGATCAAAATCAGAACCATCTTCAAGGATGATACTTTTTAATGAAGTGCGCATTGACTGGTATATTGATACCCTGTCCATCTTGATCAACCACTTTGTATGCTCCATTTAAGTATACTTCTTTTATAATGTATAGCCCATCCCATTTAGGCTCAAACTTGCCCCTTATTCTGCGGGTTGCCACTATTGATCTTTTCAACATTAACACCATGTCTCCTTTCTTGAAAGAGCGATATCTTACTCGTTTGTTAAAGGTAGCCGATATTCTTGCCTGATATAACTGTAATCGTTGTTAGGCTACCAGATGCTTCTCATCGAGTAGGTCTAATTCTTTCAACCTTATCTTTGCATTTTCATCATCTGTAATTGACTGAAGCACTGTTATCCTGACCGATGCGACTTGTGTTTCAATCAAAATGACCGCCTCTGCACCATAAACGAATGAATACGGTGTTGCGCTTGTTGTTGTTCGGTGGGTAGTCCTGTATGCCCATAATGCTTCTTGCAACCTTTCATCCCAGTCACGCTTGTTTCTAGTGATAGTCTTCTTCAGTATTTTCACAATCGTTTTGTTAAACCCCTCTACCAGTCCATTTGTCGGTGGATGGTAAGGTGTTGAAAATGAATGGTGGATACTGAACTTTTGACACAGTTTCTTCATGCCTCTGTTCTTAAAGGGGGTACCATTATCAGTAACAATCTTCTTCGGGATGCCATGGCGATAAATTATCACATGTCGAATGAACTTGACCACATCTTTCTCTTTGACATTGCGCAATGCCATCGCTTCTGTCCACTTAGAGAAATAGTCTGTTGCTGCCAGAATATATTATTTTTCTTTAGATGAAGGTGGATTTATGAGCCTGATAACATTGAGTCCCCAAGCGGCGAAGGGCCAAGAAGTGACCGTCTAATGAAGTTCTTCAAGGGGGATATGCATGACATCTCCATGGATCTGACATTCGTGGCACCTTTTTGCATGATCCATTGCATCTTTGAACATCATGGGCTAGTCATACCCCATTCGATGTATCCGGTGAAATAAATTCCGTCCCACCTGGTGTGCCCCGCATTTCCCAGAATGAGCTTCTCGTAGCATCTGACCTGCTTCTTGTTCGTCAAGACAACGTAGCAGCATCCCGTTGTAAGATTTTTTATAGAGCGCTTCACTGCAAATGATGAACCTGATCGATCTTTGCCTAATTTGCTGCCTTTGTGCTGGGTCTTCAGGCAAGATACCATATTTGAGGTAATCTACGAACGGTTGTCTCCAATCATCTGCTATCACCTCTAAATATGAAATGGGGAATGCTTCGATGACTTCATTAATAACTTCAGAAGAAGGCAAGAATATCCTCTCTTTTATAGTTACTTGGAGTGGACTTTGATTTGGGAAGGACAGGGTTGCCGCTAAACTAGTCAGAGAGTCTGTCTTTGCATTTTTAGATCGAGGTACGTGCTTGATTTCAACATGGCAGAATTGCTCCAATAACTGCTAGCTTTTCGACAATATGGCAAGAGTTATTGCTTTCTTATTTCAAACTCCATTGTTAGCTGATTTATAATCAGCTTTGAATCTCCAAAAATCTGTAATGTCTTTATTTTCATTTCTTGGGCAATTTCCATTCCGATAATAAGAGCTCGATATTCTGCTTCATTGTTCGGGCAAACAGTGCCCAATGTGAAAGAATAGGGTACTAGATCACCCTAAGGAGTGATGAAAATAACTCCTGCCCCCTCTCATGATGCTTAAGAAGCACCGTCAAAATACATTTGCCATTGACATTGTGACTCAATCATCATTACCTACTCATCGGGAAAATCATCGCTAATTGTTTCACTTTTCGGTACTAGATGTGCTGCTAAGAAATCTACCACTGCCTGTCCTTTTACTGCTTTCGCCGGCTTATAGGTAATTGTGTATTCTGAGAGTAGCAACATCCATTTAGCTAATCTTCCCGATAACATCAGCCTTGTTATTAGAAACTTTATCGGATCTGCCCTTAAAATCAGAGTTATATAATTAGATAGGCAATAATGTCTCAATTTCTATGCTGCAAATATCAGTGTCAAACATTCCTTTTCGATCGAAGAGTAGTTACATTCCATGCTTACAAGTGTTCGACTCAGATAATAAAGAGCAGTTTCTTTCCCATCTTCATTTACTTGTGCTAACAAGGCTCCCAGTAAGTTTTCAGCTGTAGATATGTACAAGATAAGTGGTTTACCTTTTATAGGAGTTGTTAATACCAGAGGCCATCTTAGTAAATCTTTTATTGCATCGAACGCGTTCTGATAGGCCTTATCCCACACGAACTCTGTTCCTTTCTTCATCAAATGGGAAAACGGCTGACATCTCCCTACCAGATTTGAAATAAAATGGTGAATATATGCCAGTTTTCCCTGCAAGCTCTTCAATTCCTTCAAAGTTTTCAAAGGCGGCATATCTTAAATGGCTTTGATTTTCCCTGGGTCGATTTCGATACCCCTATACCTGATGACAAAGCCGAGAAACTTTCTTGAGAGCACTCCAAAAGCACATTTAGCCGGGCTCATCTTTAGCTGCTTTTTTATGAGCTGACGAAAAACCGATGTTAACTTCTCGCGATGTTCCTGATGACTCCCCGACCTAACCACCAAGTCGTTAACATAACATTCAACATGCTTGTGCATCATATCTTGAAAGATACTTTGCATTGCTCTTTAGTATGTTGCTCCAGCATTCTTAAGACCGAATGGCATAACTTTGTAGCAGTAAATGCCCAACGAAGTTTTAAACGTTGTCGCTTCTTCATCCTCAAGTGTCATTCTAATCTGATTATAACCATCATAGCCATCTATGAAAGATGTGACGGCATATTGTGTCATACTGTCAATCAGCAGCTCCGTTATTGGGAGAGGAAAGTTATCCTTCGGGCAAGCCTAGTTCAGATCCCTGAAATCTACACACACCCTAATTTATCCACTTTTCTTCTTTACTAGGACGATATTCGATATCCACTTGAGATATTTGACCTCTCTGATAAATCTGACCTTAATCGGTTTGTTCACTTCTTCTATCAGAGGGACTAAATCTGGATGAAATCGCCTTTGCGCTTGCTTAATCGGTCTTTTGTCCTTGGAAATATTTAATTGATGCACGGCCACAGAAGGTTCCAAACCCGACATTTCTGCATATGTTCAGGCGAAGACATCTTTATTTTCTTTCAACAATTGAATATACTCTTCAACTTCTTTTTCAGGAAGACCAGCGCTTATGAATGTATTTCTCGACTCTTCTTTTGTGCCCAAATTTACCTCTCACAAATTATCGATTGTCAACTGCCCCGCATCTTCTATCTGCTTTGGAGTTGTTTCAAGATGCTTGACTATTTTGGGATCTGTCTCTGATGACTAATCAACTGTGACCATATTTACTGAAGACTCTGCCCCCAATCCTTGAAATTTTTCTCTCTTCTTCTGTCTGACAATAATAGGGACCTGAATTCCTCTTCTATGATTTAAACCGGTCGGTTCTTCATTATCGAAACCCATCCTTTTCATCATTTTTTTGGACTGTATTTCTTGAGATCGCGAGCTATTAGCTTTCTATGGCATACATTATTCTCAGCCCTTGCTACTGTCTTTACGTCCGAAGAGGCGTAGAATTCAATCAGCTCTGGATATTTCGCATTGGCTTCAACACGAAATTTTCCTAGAACAGCCAAGAATGGCTTGTTTCTTTCTACATATGGCAATGGTATGCGTATAATTTAATCATAGGATTTTCAACTGCTTCGGTGATAGCAAATAAGTTAAGAGCGGTTGTCCGTCTGGTGTCTCGATGTTTCATCACAAAATAAAACTTCTTTTTTGCTCCTGAAGTTTCGAATGACCCCGCCTTTTCGGACTTCCCTTTCATTGTTTTCACATGATCATTTTTTAGGGCTTTATTTTCGTTATTCTTTTTCTCTTCTCCTCTGGCAAATCCGTCATAATAGCTGGCATCCGCAAAGAAGGCTTTGGCTTCTGTGTATGGCCCTGCATCGGTCATTACTTTATACTGTACGTCATCCATACAGTATTTGAAGCATTGATGAAGGGTAGAAGGTCTGATACCGTACTGGTGTATTCACGGTCTTCCCAAGAGAAGATTATATGTCGTGACCGCACTGATCACATGACAAACAACATCAATAGTTAATCCTCCTATTTCTAATGTCATCGTAATTTTGCCAAGCACGCGCTGCCCATCTTGCTTAAAGCCCTATATCATCATTCCACTGGGGCGCGGATCAGAATGACAATAACCTAATTTATTTAACATTGTTAACAGTAACAGGTTTACCGCAGATCCATTGTCAAGCATAATTCTTTTTACTTATTTGCCGCGAATATGGCCTACTATCATCAATGGCCTGTTATGTCTTGTGTCACAAACTAGATCATCATCAAAGAAGTAAACTACTGGCATACAGTCTTCCCGCCCTTTGCGTTCCTCATTTTCCATTTCCACCAGCAATGTTTCTCTGATACTATGGTCGGATGGTGCTTGAATCAAACTTTGCCTAAAATCTTTTGATAACTTTAACGCGTCATAAATGCTTAACTAAGCTAGTATACCCTTCAAATAATTCACGATGTCATAAGTTACCTTTGTTGTTCCATTCTTCTCTTCTTTTTTGTCACTATCGCACTAGTCCTTGATGACCTCAACCCTTGTTGTTCCAACTTTCTGCTTTGGAGGACTTGTCATTCTTTTTCCTGACTGTAACATAATTACTGCGGCTTTCCTTGTCATCTCACGACTTTCCTTCTCTACTCTTTCATGAGAATTTTCCCGAACCGTCAACACGTTTACCGTGACCTTTGCATCCCTTACTTTTTCTTTTCCAATCACTATTTTGCCCCTGTTTATTATCCTTTGTATTATGCACTTTAATGTATAACAATTTTCTGTTGGATGCCCTACCAGACGATGGTAGCAATAAAAATCTTTCTCTTAATCTTCTTGCATCTTCAGGGCACTTGGACGCGAGTAATTCTATCGTACCGGCTTTCCACAACTGGTTCATCATAGGAATAATGTCTTCTTTATCGAATGCAAACCCTTCATGAGAATTAAGCGATCTGGGTCTTTTTCCATTGAACCTGCTTCTAGGACGATTTAATTCTTCCTTTCGTTTTGCCATTTTTTCTCATGAATCCCTTGTTCCCTCACTTCTCTTTTCGTGGTCCACGGTATTTGCGATTAACCTACTGGGTCCTCTTCTGGCTGTTTCGTAGTGAAATGCCAGCATTTTTCGAGTCATCAGCTCTAAAGCGTGGGCTTTGGTGGCCAAGTCACAGATAGTTTTAATATTGGCGTGGTGAGCCCGAACGCAGGAATTTAGGCACATCTTATCCTATTCTTTTTCTTCCGGTAGCTATCTGCACAAGGCTCCAAATGTCTTCCATTTGTCTATAAACTTCTCCACTGGTTCCCCTTCTCTCTGTCTTACTGAAGCTAACTCTGTAATGCTAACATCGCGTTCTGAAGAGAAGAAGTTTAACATAAAGGTGTCCTACATCTGTTCCCACATACGTATCGATCCTGGAGCAAACTAGAATACGATCGAAACGTTTTACTTGTCAGGGATGATCCGAACAAACGTAGACAGTACTATGGTATTGTGGAGAAATTTCCCATGTTGGTAATAAAGTGCATCAAATGCTCCTCCAGCGACCCTTCTCCATTAAACTTTTGAAAATCCGGGTGCTTGAAGCTAACTGGGAATGGGACATCCTCTACTTCCCGTGGATATGGTGTCCGATATCTGAACCAACCAACATTCTCACGTTCCCTTTCCACTCTCATGGCTTCCTCAATAACTTGTCGTACTTCTTCTTGAGTTATGGTTCTCATCGTGGGGGCAGATCCGTGCGATCCAGTCCTTGGCAACTGCGACCCTTTGGGGTGCTGTTCTTGTTCATTCGCGTTATCGGTCACTGGGGGTGTGCCATCCTGGCTACATTATGCACAAGAGTCCCCAAGGCCTCCTAGAGGTTTCTGCATTCTTCCATTAGTGCTTTTTGTGCCTCTATCATTTCAAGGATTCGATCCTCTATAGTTGGAGAAGACCCTCAGGTTGTTCCGGGCATGTGAATGGCAGCCTCTTCATTCCCTGACGAGGCAGTAGTCGATGCTGAATGGGAGTGTATTGACATGATAGGAGTCACTGAAAGAGAAGACTCATATGATCTTTGTGTATTTCTGGAGTAACCGGCCGATTGGGAAGACATAAAGATCGGTGATGTGGATCCTAGTAGACTTGTCGATAAAGCCTTTCCTTTCTACTTTCTTGTCCACCGGGAGCTCTTAATAAGCAAGGCAGGGAAATCTTGTGTAGCCGATGGAATCATCGTTTGCGTAGGGTAGATTGTCGGCGGAGCAAGTTCAAGATGTTTCCTGGCTGTATTTCGCATTATCGGTCCCTTACCTCTTCTCAGTGGTGCATTCGTTCCTGTCATAGTGATATTCTGGGTCCTTGTCCTTCTGCGAGTGACAAAGATCCAGTCATCTTTTTCTTCCTGTGTAATTGGTGAAGCAGTTATAATTGTAGCAGTTGGCCGTGGCTCCATACACTTGGTTGATGCCACTTTCTCAGCATACTCCACGACGAAACCCGTCGCAGTGAAGGAGAAGACGGTATTATTTTGAACGGTTTCCATTGATTGGTTGGTTGGAATATCTTTTCTCCTGAATCCTCTCTATTGTAAAACAATATAAATTAGTATTTAAATCAAGTTATATTCTATTTTGGAGATGAAAGGTAGGATGTTCCCACTGAATGTCACCATTTTGGTGCCTTACAAGTGCCAAACAATTGTAATTATCTTTTGTATGGTTCTCAAGTTAATATTTAAGTGAATATTAGCAAAAAATTCCCCAGCAGAGTCGCCATTTTATTTCAAACAAGAAACAAATGCATTCGATTTGGAAAATTATCTTATTCACTTAATTATGAACAAAAGAAAATAAAGAAGATAATCACATCATTTATTCATTCTAAGTTCTTTTACATCCTTTTCTCCTTTGATTCCAAAACAAAATGTCCATGACTTATAATAGAAAATAAGTAAAGGCATCATGCACTGAGATGATATGTATTAGAAGTGCCGTATATTGAGGATTGTTGTGCACTGAACACTGAACACTGTTGTGCACTCGCTAATAGTGTTGTGCGCCCGGATCTACTGTGCGCTTGGAGCTGTTGTGCACCCGGCAGTGTTGTGCGCTCAGATCTATTGTGCACCCAGCAGTGTTGTGCACCAACAGTGTTGTGCGTCGCACGACACCTATCTCACACAATGCATGCGGACCCTACCTATCTCTCTTCTCGAAATCTTCTTCTGCTTGGTGATTGGCCACTAATGACCCCTTACTGAGGGGTCAGGGGTATTTGTAGCCTTCTCACACGAGCGAACATGCCACGTAGTCACTGTGCGGAATCCTTCACGCGGCCTTCACTATGTGGAGTCCTTTGTGCGGCCTTCACTATGCGAAGTCCTTTGTGCAAGCTTCACTCTGCGGAGTCCTTTGTGCGGGCTTCACTCCTCTTGTCGTACAACATCACTAGCACACAATGAATATATGCGCACAATAACTATCCACGCACAATAACCTTCTTTCTCACAATCATGTTCTACACCCAATAGCTATCCGCACACAATGACTTGCGCACAATAGTGATCTACGCACAATAACAATCTGCGTACAATGACCTGCGCACAATAGTGATTTGCACAATACATATCTGTTATATTTCTCTCTCCTTTTTATGCCTCAACAGGAAGATGCAAAAGGAGAAACCTCATCTATAAAAAATCAGACCCTATACTCCTTATCCACACTCTAATACCACGGCAAAAGAATTTACTTTTGGTCGATTTATTAGACCTAGTCTCATAGAGTCATACGGGATAAATATCTATCTAAAATCAATGGGGTGGGACAACGTCCTTTATTTAAGAGGAGAAATACGATATGACCTTGTTGATCAATTTCTGAATTTTTGTCATAATACTCGAGATGATCCTCCGTTGATCAACATCAATTTCATGAACCAAACTAAGGAGATCACTTCTGGATCTTCCAGTCACACATATCTCACCAATTGATCGTTACTTAAATGATCTAAGTGTCTGGAAAGAAGTGACAAGAACACTGTGTGATGAGTCAATGATATCTAGAAACAGGAAAAACTACTTGTCTTCATTGTATATGGACTCTACCACAAAAGTGCTTCACGACATATTACGTACCAATGCATATCCCTGTGAAGTTTCTAGAGACATACTCTCACCAATTGCTCTGAATACCCTATGTGATATCTATCAAAGAACTGAAATATGTTTACCCACTCTAATCATGAGACAGTTAATTCAAGTTGTCAAAGGTATTGACTACACAAGTCTTCCCTTTCCCAGTATCATCTGCAAACTCTCCAAGTTTCTTGCACTGCCCCCTACTATGATACAATATATCTGACAGTATATCTTACCAAGAAAATTTTACTAAAAATCATTAAAACTCAACAAGAATGGAGTAGCGGTGAAGATGCTCAAGACACTCCCATGGCCGCTAGTTAGGACTCTTGTCACACCCTAGTACCTAAACCAAGTCCATTATCTATCAGCACTGAGCGCCTCCTTCGTTAGAACGATCCAGTTCATCAACTCCTTGAAGAACAGTCAAATATAGAAGCTCGTCTCCGGCAGTGCGAAAATTGACTCTCCAGGATTGAACTGCATTTTGACACTCTTCAACATATCAGGGAGCACATCACTGAATTGCTTCTGACTCGCCGTTCTTATATCCCTCTGTATGAGAGTGAATCGTCCTAATGATCTTTACTATTTATTGTTGAATCATAGTACATTTGTTTTTGGATATTTATGCCCTTAAGGGATCTTTGTTAGTTTTTGGATAATGGCTTAATCTACCTAATCTTGGGGTAGTAATTTTGATGAAGTTTTTGTATTATCTTTTCTACTCATATTAGATACTCTATATTGTTATCTTTTCTATCTAACATATGAGTTTCCTGCTTATGATGATATATTCCTTGCCTAGATGATGATCTTTACGCTTATATCAATACATGTTCTCTTACCCTCTATTTTATCCATTCTCACATGTTATTGGAATATTTCTTGATTAACTTTTTACCAATAACTAACAAAATGGGGGAGAAGAAACCTACCCACCAAAACAATGTTTGTCTCTTACGAAAATTGTTTGTTTCCCTTATTGCAGGTTAATCTTGGTAAACACTAAGGGGGAGCATCATGATTTTGTAATACATGTCAAGTCTGGAGTTGTAAATTTTATTTTTGATATGTAATCTTTATTGTTTTGATATGTCATTAGTATGGACCATGACATGGTTGTAGGTTAAGTTATTTTTATCACACAATTGATAAAGGAGGAGATTATTAGTGTACTTATTTGCACTCATATTTACCAATTAGATGACTCGTTGTGTCTTGAAGTCGGATGAGTTCTAAACAAATGAAGACTGGCATTGCAACTGGATCAGAAGCATCAAAGCCACATTGAAGACAAATAATTGCTTCTACGATCTTAAACCTTGTAAATAGATGTCTCAACCCAGATAGGAAAACCCACCTAGGTAATCTATTCTAAGCCAATCCCTAGTCCATATTTTATATCTTATAGTCTTGGTTTAAGCAAGTCCCAAGTTGGTGAAAGATTTATTGGACAAAATAAGAAAATAGAAAAATTTATCTACTATCGATAGGACGAAGGTGCCACCGAAAAGCACCTTCGGTACAACTGAAGATACCTCAGTGTTACCGAAGGGGCTCAAAATAGTCTAGCAAGCTTACAATGATAATTCGGTGTCACCAACTAGATATTTTGATGACACCGACTATCACCGACGAACAAAGTTCGGTGTCACCGAAAGAGACTATTTTCAATTAACAATTTGAATTTTTAATTTGGTACTACAAATAGATAATTCGGTATTACCGAAGCAAGTTCGGTGGTACTGAAGGTCACTTCAATAGCACCATAAACTAGTGGTTTTATAGATGTTTTTTTATCCATTGCAAGCTTTTATCTATAAAAATGGGTTTAGGAAGTTGCAAAAAGTATAGATTAAGGCTATTAAGAGTCCCTAGTGCAACCCATGCTTATCCTAGCCTACCTAGACTCTATCCATATGAGATTCATGTTCTCTTCATTGTGATTCATCATCTTAAGAGCATTCAAAGCTCGAACTTATGAAGAACATGATCTCAAACATTCGCTAGAGTATTGAGACCAAACCTATAGGTATATCCTTGATCTCAATCATACTTTGGTGTATCCATTAATTGCATCTCTTAAGAAACCCACTCTTCACCTTTGTTAGAGATTCAACCAACTCTCATAACCTTGGTCACCTTTATAGGTATATCATATGCAAGGCTTTCTAGATCGTGAAGCTAAGCCAATAGGTAAATCTAAGCGACACAATCGGGGGAGCACCGGGAAGCTGATTTAAGCATGAAAGCGGAAAGATCAAGCATCCCAAGACGAGCTACAAAAGATACCTCAATCTGACAAGTAAGTGTCATTTTAAGAGTTCAAAAGTTTAGTCTCTTTCTTCGTGTAGGATTGAAACTAAGAGTTTGCTATTAACAAACTCATTTAGGTTCCTTATGTGGGACCTTGGCCGGTGAGCCTAAACTTAAGTCCCTTGTGTGGGACCTTGGCTGGTGGGCCTAAACAGTGAGTGCCTTATATGGGACCTTAGCCGGTGTGCCTAAACAGTGGGTGCCTTGTGTGGGACCTTGGCCGGTGGGCCTAAACGTGGGTTTTAAGTGTAGGACCTTTGCTCTTGCGGATAACAGAAATTGGTATCCTTAGTGTAGGACTGTAAAGGTTGTTGGTGAACCTGATTGAAAACCATCAATAGTGAAATCCGGTGCACTCTCGGATTGAGTGTGGATATCGGGAGTGGAGTAGGCACGTAGCCGAACCACTATATATGCTTGTGTTTAGGATTGTCATTTGCGCATCTAATTAATCATGCTTATATATGCTTAAATGTTTAAATTCGTATACATGATTTAATGAATGTTATTTGATTAATAAGAAGCACTTCCCATACATAAGCTCACTATGATATATGTTAGTTGCTCCATTGGTATATCTTAAGCTGCCTATGTGATTGGACCCTCTAACTGGCTTGGAAGCCATTAAAGTTACATTGCCTTGTTAAGTTTATTTGTAAATCATTTTAAGTTAGGCAATAAAAGTTTTTATTTGGTACAATCATTTGAAAAAGTCCTATTCACCCCCTCTAGGACTATAAGGACAGTTTCATACTTCTACTAATGCGGTGCAAACCGCAATTTCAAGGTCATAAAAATCGATAAACTCCGTGCCTATAAAATTTTTACAAAGTTTATATTCATGTCCATCTTGTATGAGTTGCACAAATTTGGTCCCGGTCATGACCACTTTACAACGGTTCTTTGCCTGCTTAGATAATATAATATAATTCTCGCATGATTCCCCTGGCAATTGTCGAAATCGTGCAAGATTAGTTTCTGGAGAAGAATTGAGCATGGAATTTCTCTTCCATTTCCTGCCAAGTGTGTACAGAATCTGGTTATAGGTTTGAATACCAGGTGAAGGCCGTAATGGTCAATGAGTGACTGAACTATTATAATTTATGGTAATCATTGTTAGCTAATTCACCACATTGCATTGTGAAATGACCGACATGCTTAATGGTCGATTGACCGGGTTCTCCCGAGAATAGGGCAAACTTAAGTTGATAATTTCTCAGCAAGGGATATTTCCTATCTACCCATTCGAGGTAGGGCTTTTGATACATAGGAATGGTGTTATGGCCAAGTACTTGGTCAGTAACCTCTTGAACAAGTTGTACTAACTAGTCCCGATCAACCCGCTGAGGTTCCACAGCTGGTGGATGATCCAGACCAAGTCGGTTAAGATTGTTAGGAAATCTAAGGCCCTGTTGTGGATTAAATACAGTTGGCGGTCCATGATTCCTATTATCGAGTGTGAAATTCCTAACCTCCCATTTAGGCTTCTTGACTTCCATAAGAGGTGACCTATTTCTAACATCTGGAGGAGGAATTGGCAATGGATTGCATTGCAAAGGTGGCATATGTGGCAATGGAGCCACATTGCCAATCAAGCTTCCATTGACAGTGTGTTGTGGCGACAACGGTGTTCTCTCCGTTAGCCAACAAATATTACATGGCCTCAATCTGATTGGCCACATAAAGATTGGTAGTTTCATCCTGGATCTAGAATTGTTCAGCATGGGTTCTTCCATACCATATGGATGCTCATCTAAACATCTCAAAGCACCACTGATACCTCATCTGGGAGTACGACTCGAGATGTAGATGGGCCAACATGATTCTTGGTTGGGTTAGTATTGGATTCGAAACCTCGGGAGGCATATGGACTGGCATGCCCTCCCCTGGAGATGGCACGGTTGGCATTGAGGGTTATGCCCCAGCAATTTGGGCACTTCTTCTCTGCATTTTCAACAAAGGTCAAACCGATAGTTAATAAACAGGGTCCCACCGAGCGTGCTAGAAATTGTTCGTCGTTGTTTTCTCACATAGTGTGATAGCGTACCAGAATTAGATTTACGGCTTCAATTCAAACCGAACAATAATGACCCCGAGCAACAAGATAGGCAGACACGTAGTGTACGACCGAGTTCGGTCGCCTATTCGGCCACCCGTTCAATGCGTAAATTGAATAAGATGATATTTAGAGGTTGGGGTTTGTCCTCTAATGATGGGTTACTCCTTTACCTTCCATACAAAATAACTTGTCAATACAAATTAAATGAAATGAGAAAGAAATTCTTACTGTCGGTCGCTATAAACTACTAAAGAACGCCTCTCCGAGTCGAGCCTACACAACCGGTCGAGCATTATTCACTCAACTGGTCGAGCAGTCTCCAGGATTGGTCGAGAGTCCAACAACAAATTCTAAAAAATAGCAACAAACCTTGGACTGGTCAAGAAAACTCTTAGATTAGTCGAGCCAATACTTGGACTAGTCGAACAAGGTCTAAGACTAGTGGAGAAAAAGACCTATAAACATATGAAATGACCCACAAAGAATATGCAATGAATATGACACACTCTAGGGTCAATCTAAGGTCATCCAAACCTGTTTGTGAGTAGGAATAATTGAAACATCATTCACTTTAGAGACTTGATATCTTGTGATACTTGAAGCTTGAGTTCGATGTCTTGAACTTGAGCTTGAGTCACGCTTTATTTCTTGAGTCTTTAGCGTACAGAGGTTGAACTGCAAAACTTGAACTCAAATTCTTAAATTTGATCTTGAAACCATGAACTTTAATACTCTTCACTTCAACTTGAAGATGTAGGCAAGTTCAATGAAGATCAACAAAACATAAAACTATATGAACCTGATCACTTCAACTCAAAGCATGATACAAATACTAAATGGTTTGACACAACAAAATTTGACAATACAATGGGTGCTTGATTTACACAATAGCATTTACAATCTCCCCCTTTGTCAAATTTGTGACAAAACCAAATAAAGAATCAGGCACAATAAAGAATCATGCACCAGTCATTCACTAATAAGGAATCATGCATCAATTATATATGCACAATAAAGAATTATGCACCAATGATCAATGGACACATCTCCTTCTCATTTTATTACTCCCCCTCAATCCTAGAGAGGAGAGGTGATATGCAGAACTTGTAAAAAAAAACATCCATACATATACATACCACTCCAAATTCCACATCATCATCACACACCTCTACAATTTCTCCTCCTTTTTGTCACAATAAGACAAAGGAAAGATGTATAAAGAGAAGAGAAGTAAATGAAGTAAGATAGGAAATATCATCATGATAATCAAAATATCAACTTAAAGCACAATATCATGACTATATACTAAAAAGTAAAAGTATGTCCATGAAATATCCCAACACACATGATCCCAACACAAATCCAAGAGTAGAAAGTATTAATACATATCCAGAAAAATAATACTAATCAAATCCAGAAGGAGCAGGAATAGAAAGATCTATTTGATGTAGTCCCTTGTTAATGCGCCTAAGATATTTGCGTGTGTATTTAAATTGATTTTCTTATGACACATGTAGGCCCTCCACCCTCTCCTCAAGGGATCGCAAACACTCATCAAAGTTGGAAGGCTGAAAGTCAGGATCATCCGTAGAGTCTGACTCATCAATCTAATCAAATAAGTCATCCATGTTAACATCATCTAGAGGCAAAGCATCCTCCTCTTCAGTTGCTTCAGCAACTCCTCCAGCACCCACATCAACTTAGCTAGGAGCCAACCTCAGAATCATCTAATTATGTTTGAGTTGCTGAAGGGAAGATGGTTAATGGGAGCTTCTCCAATAGGTATAGCCACAAGACTATGGGTGGCTAATGCAGTCATAAGATAGGCAAAAGGAATATCACTATGACCCAAATGGAGACGAAACTGAATAATTATGTAACAGATAAGAGATGGAAGACATACAGGAACACTAGTAACAATAGAATGAAGGATGCGAGTCATGAAAGAAGTAAGCTCAGTCTTGTTACCAGACCTAGGATAGACATTAGAAATGAATATTCGATGGAGAATCCTATATCTGGGTAACATATATTTGGAACTGAGTGCCACACCTGAGTTTCAATCAGCATCCATGTTGCATAATACTCTAGTTAACATTCGTTTTTCAGACTTAGAAGATCTTGCAACTGGAGTAGAGATAGGAATACCGTGATCATTAACTGGAAGATCCATCAATCCACAAATTAAGTGATGGTCCACATCAATTGGACCTTCTCTGGTTGTAACAATAAACATCAGATTCTTAGTGAAGAAGTCACTAATGCAGCAAACATGGTCTGCGTTATGGAACGATATGTCAGACTGCCCCAATTTAAAATGTTAGCCCAACCTATAGCTTGAAGGATGGAAACAATACCGAAAGGTACCAAATGATCAGAGTTGACCGTCTGTTCTACAATCACGTTACGTAGTCGAATATCCCACACATACTCGGGATCTTCTTTGGGTGACTGAAGATGACGCACCATGATTGAAGCAGAACGAGAAGAAAAGGGACCACGAGAAGCTCTCTTCTTATTTCTACTATCCATTGCACAAGAAAGACAAGGAATACAAGCAATGCAAGAAACGTAGGATGGGTTTCAAAGAAATCAGATTTTTAGCTAGAAAACCCAACAAACTACCATAAACCTTCAAATAAACTACAAAAATAAGGAAATGGAAGAGCAAATAACTTAAATCCACAAGGAAATCGAAAAAGATGCACTAACCATGAAGGAATTGAAGGTGAGTTCGACCGGTCGTGGTAGGGCTAGTTGGGGAAGATGAAATAAATGAAGAAAAAGTGCTTTTTACACAATAAAGGGCCCCAAACCCGAGTGGCTCAACTGGTCAAGTACATACTCGACTGGTCATGCCATGACTGGTCGAGTGTGTACTCGACTGGTCATGCACCTCAAAAATTCTGCATATTTTCATATTTTGAAATTTAAAAATTTACAAAAAAAAAAAAAAAAAAAAAACATGCAATATATTACAAATAAACATATGCGATTTAATTCATATTGCACATACCCATATCCATTTTCAACTTAACAAACCTGTTTCTGTCAAGCGGTTTTGTAAATATGTATGCAAGTTGATTTTCAGTCTGAATATAATCCACATAAACAATTTTATCTTCTACTAATTCACGAATATAATGATACCTAATGTCAATATTCTTAGTTCATGAATGCTGAATTGGATTTTTATAAATGTTAATTGCACTAGAATTGTCACAATATAATACCATAGAATCTTGCACAAATCCTTAATCACTTAACTTTCTCTTCATCCACACAAGCTGGGTGCATGCATTACCAGCTGCAATATACTCAGCCTCAGCTGTGGAAAGTGATACAGAACTCTGTTTCTTACTATGCTATGAAACTAGACAGTTCCCAACATAAAAACATCCACCACTAGTAGACTTGCGATCATCAATATTACCAGCCCAATCAACATCCGAATAACTGACTAATTGAACATTAGTATCGTGAGGATACCAAAGACCAAGTTTGGCTGAACTTACAACATATCGCGAAATGCACTTTATAGCAATCAGGTGGGACTCTTTAGGGTCCGATTGATATCTAGCACAGATTCCTATGCTGAATGTAATATCAGGTTGACTCGCAGTTAAATATAATAAACTACCTATCATACTATGATATAACTTAGGATCTACACTCTTACGTATCGAATCCTTAGAGAGTTTAAGTGTCGTACTCATAGAGTATCGAAATTTTTACCGCTCTCAAAGCCAAATTTTTTAACTAAATTTAGAGCGTATTTAGTTTAAGAGATAAAGAACCCAACAGGAAGCTGTTTTACTTGTAAACCTAAGAAATAGTTCAGTTCTCCAACCATGCTCATTTCAAATTTGGACTTCATTAAATCTGCAAACTCAATAGTCATGTCAGAACAGGTAGATCCATAGATAATGTCATTAACATATATCTATACTATCAGTATGTGATCATTATGTTTCTTAACAAAAAGTGTCTTATCAACACTCCCCATTATAAAGTTATGACTTAGTAAAAATTTAGTCAATTTCTCGTACCATGCCCTGGGAGCTTGTTTCAATCCATTGAGTGCCTTTTTCAGGCGATAAATATAATCGGTGTGTAGATCACCATTCAAGAATGTACTCTTAACATCCATTTGATAAATTTTAAACTTTTTCTAACAAGTAATGGATATAATCAGTCTGATAAATTCAAGACGAGTTACTGAGGCAAAGGTTTCACTATAATTGATGCCTTCTATCTAAGTGTACCCTTGTACAACTAGTTTAACCTTGTTTCTTATAATATTACCAAGTTCATCAGACTAATTTTTAAAGATCCATTTAGTTCCAATAATGTGTTTATCATTAGGTCTAGGAACTAAGTATCATACATCATTCCTTACGAATTGATTAAGTTCATCGTGCATAGCTACAATCCAATTTTCATCTACAAGAGCTTCTTTTACATTAGTCGACTTAATCTGAGATGTGAAGCACACATAATTACAAATATTTTCTAATTGTGAAAAGGCCGAGCTAAATGTCTTAGAGGGGGGTTAATAGGATAATGTCAAATTTAAAAATAAAGTGCAGAAATAAAGACTTAATAAGCAGTTGATAGCACAATAGAAAGCTACATCTAAAATCAAGTATTGAGAAGTTGATACAAACTTACTTCTAAGGACAACTTGACACAAAAAACCTATAGTTTATAGCAGAACAACCTTACTAGAACATGGGTGAGTATCAAAAACTAAAACTCAAATGGAGATGAAAGAAATAAGAACTAATCTATTACAACATTCACCACACAATGCTTGAAAAATAAATATTACAGCATTCACATCCATAAATACATCCCACGATCTTAAACCATAAAATGATAAAGAAATAAATTAAACACCCACCAAACACCTGAGAATTATAGTGGTTCGTGTGTGTACACCAACTGTCTGAAAACAGCCACACAACTACTCCACTCCTAATATCCACTCCCTCGGGATATTAGCGTTCACTAATCAAATAGGTTTTTCAAGGTTCACCTAAAACCTTCACAATTGTATTTTAAGTGGGCTCACACAATCACAACCCCACACTCCGAGATTTTCTGGCAAATCTCAGAAAAAACCAAATGAGATTTCCTAGCTTAACTCATAAACCAAACAAAATGGAATTAGAGAAAAGAAACCACTTATCTATATGAAGATTTTAAAGTAGCTCGGTAGAACCAACTTGATGACGACATAGATGTTCAACGTTCAATCTCACAAGTGTATAAGGTTCTAGGTCTAGATGATTTTTAATTTAAATCAACCTGGGCTAGCTTGATTTGATTTCAATCTTAAGAAAGGGTAAATCAAATGTCCCTTTATAAAATTAGATTGTAATAGAGATCTAAAATCAAATAACAAGAGCTACTTATAAAGAATCTAAAATATGCACAAAATAGCTTAGAATAAACACAAAATTATCTCAGAGTGATTGCTTAAAAATAATTAGAATTGAATGGAAAACTCTGAAATTTGAGTTCTATTTATAGGTGAAAATTTCGTTCCTTCGACTAGCCTTAGGTTCGCTTTGACTGGCCTTACGTCCAACAGATTTTCAAAAATTCTGGTGCGATAAATTTGGCAAGTGCTCGACTAGCCTTGTGAGTCCTACGACTCGTCGAGTGGCCTGCTCGACTGGTCATGGACTACACACGACTGGTTGAGTGGGCCTAAAATGCTTGTTGTAATTTGAGTCGAGCCCTGCACGATCGGTCGAGCACTCTTCACTCGACTGGTCGAGCAGTTTCCAGGACTGGTCGAGGACCAACCAAAAAATTCCAAAAAATTGTAACAAATCCTAGACTGGTCGAGAAATTTCTAGGACTAGTCTAGCCAGTGCTAGGGCTAGTCGAAAAAATAACCTATTAACCTATAAAATGACCGATAACAAGTACGAAATGAATGTAACATGCCCTAAGGTCAATCTAGGTCATTCATACCTTGTGAGATAGAACGTGTGAACCATCAAACTATCGATCACATCGGCAACTTTAATTCTTACAATATTCAAAACTTGAACTCAACATATCGAACTTAGTCTTTAATTAGGACTTGAGTTCTTGGATGTTTCTGGTTACAGAACTTGAACCGTAATATTGCAATTAGGTTCTTGAAATTTGAGTCTTCAACCAACACTAGAAACTCATACACTTTCTCTAGCTTGAAGATCTCGGCAAGTTCATCGTAGATATCGGCAAGATTGATTCAGCACGATCGTCAAAGATTCAAAGCAAATCAAAGCACAAGCTTGATACATAAAACACATAAGCATGACACAAACTTGTATTGGTTTGGCACACCAAAAATTTGACTAAACTTAGGGTTTCCAACATAGCAATTTCAATCTCCCCCTTTAACAAATTTGTGACAAAAACAAAAATACAAGTCATGAAATAGATATTCAGTAAGAACACAAGCTCAATAAAGAATCATGCACCATTTAGTCAACAATTGATCAATAACATATGATCAATAAAGAATCATGCACCATCTGTGCTCACCATGCAACTCTCCCCCTTAATCCATTACTCCCTTTAAACCAGGAGAAGCAAATTGTAAAAAAAAAAAAATTACAATTAAACTCCTCATCCACATCATCATATCAAATCAAGCTTATCAAATCGAGCTTATTCCCCACAATATTTCTCCCCCTTTTTGTCACAACATAACCAAGGAAAGATAATAAGAGAGTAAATAAGATAGAAAAGAACATGATAAAAAAATTAATAACAGATAACCATCAAGTATCATGTCACAAGAGGTAAGTAGTTCAAGTAGTTATCATCCAAACTCACAGATGGTAAAGGGAGTTAAAACTAATTAATACAGAACTAAAGAAAATAGAACAACTAGTCAGATCCTAATGAAGGAGTAGGAATAGATGGATCATTCTTATGTAAACCCATATTGATGCGCCTCATATATTTGCGCATATATTTGAAATGCGATTGCTGGGTTACATGAATCTGAGCCACCTGTTCCTTAAGACAACACAGTCACTCAGCAAAATCAGAAGGCTGATAATTAGAATCAGCCTCAGAATTTGAATCTAGCTCATCAAACAAATCATCTATGTTTACATCTTCTTGTGGCAAAGCATTACCTTCTTCAACTTCTTCACCTCCTCCAGCATCCCCAACATCTTGACCAGAAACCAGGTCCAGGTTCATCTTGTTGATATTTGAATTGTTGAAGGGACAGAGATTAAAGGAACCTTGTCCAACAGGCATAAATACCAAAGCATGGGTAGCTAGGGCTGTCATAAGATAAGCAAAAGGAATATCGCTATGACCGGGATAGAGATGAAACTGAATGATAAGATGACAAATAAGAGAAGGAAGACATACATGGATACCAGACACAACAGAATGCATAATACGGGCCATGAAAGAAGTCAACTCAATCTTGTTATCTGAGTGAGGATACACGCTTGAAATGAAAATGCGATGAAGGACCCTGTATCTGGGTAACTTAAATTTGAAACTGAGCGCAATACTGTCTTTCCACTCCGCATCCATGTTGCAAAGAACTCTTGTAATCAAACGTTTTGCATTCTCAGAAGGTCTAGTGGTCAAAGTAGATATAGGAACTCCGTCGTCAACAACGGGTATATTCATGATAGAAGAAATCAAATGACGGTCTACTTCGATCGGACCTTCTCTCGTTGACACAATAAATGTCAAATTCTCTAGAGAAAAGTCAATAATAGACACATACATAGCCTATGCAATGGACCGGTATGCAGAACCGCCCCAAGATAATATGTTCTCCCATCCTACAGCTTGAAGGAGGGGGATGATGTTGAAACATTCAATATCATCAACATTAACAACACGCTCAACAATGACATTCCTATGTTGGATATCCCACACATACTCGGGGTCCTCTTCGGGTGACCGAAGATGACGCACATAAATGGGTGTGGAACGAGATGAAGAGGGACCACGAATGGTTCTCTTCCTATTTCGCCCTTCCATATCAATAACAACTTAAGGAAAATAAGGATAACAAAAAGGAGAGAAAGGATTCTAAAAAAAATCATATTTTTGTAAAGAAACCCTTTCAAACCACCATTAAACTTGAAACAAGTTGAAAAATCAAGTTAAAGGAAGATTAATGAACTCAAATCTACAAGGAATTTGAAAATGAATTACTAATCGAAGAGGAATCGAAGATAGGTTCGACCGGTCATGTAGGGTGTGTTGGAGCAGAAGAACCAAGTGAAGAAAAATGTGTTTTTCTCAAATAAAAGGCAAAACCTGAGTTTCACGACTGGTCATGTACATACTCGACTGGTCAAGCCATGACTAGTCGAGTGTGTACTCGACTGGTCGTGCACCACTGAAAATTTACAATTTTACATCAATTTAAAATTTAAAAATTTTAAAATAATAAATATATACATTATAATACAAATAGGCACAAATCATCAGTTCATATTGCACATACCAAGATCAAATTTCAATTTTGCAAACCTGTTTTTATCGAGCAGTTTTGTGAATATGTCTGCAAGTTGATTCTCAGTCTGAATATATTCCAATGAAATTATCTTGTCTTCCACTAATTCACAAATATAATGATATCTAATGTCAATATCCCTGGTTCATGAATGCTGAATTGAATTTTTAGAAATATTAATTGTGCTTGAATTGTCACAATATAAAACCATAGATTCTTGCGCAATTCCATAATCGCTTAGCATTCTCTTCATCCACACAAGATGAGTGCATGCATTACCTGCAGTAATATATTCAACCTCAACTATGGAGAGCAATACGGAACTTTATTTCTTACTTAGCCAAGAAACCAAATAGTTCCCGACATAGAAACAACCACCGCTAGTTGATTTACGATCATCAATGTTATCAGCCCAATCAGCATCTGTGTAACCAGTTAATTGCACACTAGTATCATGTGGATACCAGAGACCAAGATTAACTGAGCTAGCGACATATCATAAAATGCGCTTAACAGAAATCAAGTAGGACTCTTTAGGGTCCGATTGATTTCTATCACAAATTCATATGCTAAAAGCAATATCAAGTTGGCTCGTAGTTAAATAAAGTAAACTACCTATCATACTGCAATACAACTTTGGATCCACACTCTTACCTGTTGAATCCTTAGAGAGTTTTAGAGTAGTACTCATTGGAGTATCAAAATTTTTCTCACTCTCATATCTGAACTTTTTAACTAAGTTCAGAGCATATTTAGTTTGAGAGAAAGAATTCATCAGGGAGCTATTTGACTTGCAACCCTAAGAAATAGTTTAGTTCTCCAACCATGCTCATTTCAAATTTGCTTTCATAAGATCTGCAAACTCAACAGTCATGTTAGCATAGGTAGATCCATAATAATGTCATCGACATAGATTTGTACCATTAGTATATGATCATTATGTTTCTTAACAAATAATGTTTTATCTACACTCCCCATAACAAAATAATAATTTAACAAGAATTTAGTCAATTTCTTGTACCATACCCTGGGAGCCTGTTTCAAACCATAGAGTGACCTTTTTCAAGCGATAGACATGATTAGCATGCTTAGGGTCTTCAAAACCCTCTGGTTGTTCAACGTACACTTCATCATGCAAATTGTCGTTCAAGAACACACTCTTTACATCCATTTGATAGCTTTTGAATTTTTTTAAGCATGCAATAGATATAAATAGTTTGATTGATTTAAGACGAGCTTCTGGGGAAAAGGTTTCATCATAATCAATGCCTTCAATTTAAGTGTACCCTTGTACAACTAGCCTAGCATCATTTCTAATAATATTACCAAGTTCATCAGAATTATTTTTGAAAATCCATTTTGTTCCAGTAATGTGTTTATCTTTTGGTCTTGGAACTAAGTACCAAACATCATTTCTAACAAACTGATTGAGCTCTTCTTGCATTGCTACAATCCAGTTTTCGTCAATAAGGGCTTCTTTTACGTTAGCCGGTTCTATCTGAGATCTAAAGCACACGTAGTTGCACATATCTTCTAGTTGTTTACAAGTGTGCACACCAGTGAGAGGGTTTCTAAGGATTTAATCAGATGGATGGTCTTTAACTATCCGCAGTTCAGTGTTATTTTGGCTAGATGAAGAGTCTAGTTTATCAAACAAAAGGACTTCATCATCTTCTGAACTTGAGACAGGTGTATTCAAGTGATCATCTATAACCACATTAATGGACTCTTGAATTACACCAGTCCTCTTGTTAAGAACGTAATATGCTCAAATATTCAGAGCATACCCTAAAAATATCCCTTCATCACTTTTGGTGTCAAATTTACCCAGATTTTCTTGGTCACACAAGATGTAGCACTTGCTGTCGAAAACTTAAAAGTATTTGACAGTAGGCTTCTTATCAAACCACATTTCATAGGTCGTTTTACTATTTAATTTTCTAGTATAAACATGATTAATTATATAACAAGCAGTATTTACGGCTTCAGCCCAAAGATTTTTAGGAAGCTTCATACTATTTAGCATTACATTTGTCATTTCTTGAAGCACTCTATTTCTCCTTTCCACTACCTCATTTTGTTGTGGTGTTTTGGGCGCAGAATATAAATGTGATATTCACTGGTCACTGCAAAATTTCTCAAAACTGCTATTTTTAAAATCAGAACTTTGATCACTACGGATCTTAGTGACTTGTGATTTTTTTTAAAATTTAGATACGTTTAAGTACATTTTTTACTTCATCGAGAGTTTTTTATTTCTCTCTTAAGAAGACTACCCAAGTATACCTGGTAAAGTCATCTACAGTGACCAGAATATACTTTTTACTACCTTGACTCTCCGTTCTAGTTGGTCTAATGAGATCCATGTGGAGAAGTTCAAGTGTTTTGAATGTGGCATTAGAGTTCACCTTTTTGTGAGCACTCCCTGTTTGTTTACCAATCTAGCACTCGCCACATATTTTATCCATTTTTTTATTTTGGGTAGACCTCTTATCAATTCACTTTTGCTCAATCTATACAAGTTGTGGTAATGTAAATGTCCTAGGCGCTTATGCCATAATTCGGTCTCATCAGTTAGGACCATGTAGCACGATAGCTTAGATAAGCTTGAATCACTGACTATGTAGCAGTTCTTAGAAGTTCTGTGACCAGTCAATATTATAGAAACATTCTTATTTAAAATTTCACACCCTTGGTTGGTAAATTTTACACTATGATTATTATCGCATATTTGAAAGATGGTTATAGATTATGTTTTAAACCTTCTACATATAAAACATTCTCAAATAGAGGGAGGTTAAAGAGTTAAATAGTACCTTAGCCAACAATTTTGTAGTTGCTACCATCACCGAATGTGACTGAACCATCAGTCATGTCTTTAAGACTGGTGAACATACCCTTGTCACCTGTCATATGTCTGGAGCAACCACTATCTAGGTACCACTTTGAATGACTGGAAGCCTTGAAAGCGGTATGGGCAACCTGTCACGCCCCAAACATAGAAATCGGATTCACAGGGATCCCGATCGCCGAATCTGGTGCCGACAACCTCCGTAGTACCCCATTCTCAGCTCCTAGCATCCATATGCCAAATTCTGATCCTGGGATCCTACAAGGAGAATTTATATATATATATATATATATATATATATATATATATATATCGTAATAAGCATAACCACAAGATTGCCCAATTCACAAAGGCAACATCATCATCACATATCCATTAATATAATCATTTGAGTACAATGTTGAAAGGGAAATACATAAATTGAAAATCAAGCTCCAGAAGACCACTATACGCTCCAAGCTCAACACTACTGCAACCTGACATCACCCGCACGCATCTATCATGTATAAGCTTATAGAAAGCTTAGAGGGTGGTGTAAGTGTGTGCACAAGGTAAGTGCCAAGTATTCAATACAATGCCATCATCATACAATACCGGAAATACTGGTAATCCATAAATCGTACAATATCGGAATAAGCAGAAATACTGACAAGATCATGAATTATATGATAACAGAGTAAGTGGAAATACAGACAAGTCCATGAGTCAATCAATATCAGAATATGCAATATAGGACAATTATGCAAATGAGGAGTCATAAAGAGCTAAATATCAGATGCCAAGGATGCGAAGCAATATGCAATTCCTAATGAGTTCACGAAAGCGTCAGCCATATCTAGACCATATGAATGCAGAAACACAGTAACCCAAAATGTCATATGTCGCAGATGTCATGCAATATGTGGTGCGAATGGAATAACCATGCTGGAGTGTGAAGTCGGGATGATAGTACGTAGTATCGCAGGCTGTGGGGTCCATCACAAGGGATTTCTATCCAAACCAGTCTCATACCTAAATTTGGATAGTCAGACTCGATGTGGTAAACTCATGATCTCACGTTAGTCACGCGCTCCAACTGAAATCTTTGCCATTGCGAAGGTACACGTAACAAATAGTTGAGTACCACCAGCCCGAGTGGATAGTGAATGAATGAATAAATGAGTATGCGACTCCTGCTTAATAAGTGACATACCAGTACAGTTCCTCTCTAGGATCATCACCGAGGTTTAGTACACTCCAAATGGTACTGCCGCTCTCCCACCCACACAATCCAAGTGAGCGTAAGAAACATCACTATCCGCCTAGCCAATAGTCTACCAATACCTATTCGGCACGTCGATAGCGGACCCATTCACAAGCTGGTCAAACTCAGCCTAGTAATGCCCCCTACGCTCGGGCGAGTAAGGCTACACCCCCTCCCAACTGACCACAACACAGTGGGAGACGCAACCTCCTGGTATTTGGCACTCGGACGCTATGTATCCACTGAGTCTCGATGTTGGGACGTTCTCTGGTACTAAGAGGGTTTAGAGATTTTCACCCAGGGCCATCTATGGCAGCCTGATGCTAAAACAAATTTTTGGCGTTCCGTCTGGTCATCCATGATATGCCTATGGAGGCTACGGCCCTGATGTCGTTAGGGCGTACAATAATCATAATGCAAGATGCATGAGTCATAAAATCCAGTCATGCCTCAATCATGCGCATACCGTACACTCATGTGAGATGATCTCCGCATATCAGGGAGTCTCATAACAACATGGTCAATGACATATGCAATGATCAACCACATCTCATAACAAACATGCAGATGATGCGTATGGGCATGTATCATAATGCTATGCTATCACATACTCATAATTGGTATCAATAACCGGCATCAACAATCGACCTCGACAATGTAGACATTTAACCAACATTGCCCCCAAGAAATGGCCCACATAGATCCTAACATATAGTGGACCCATGGCCTCACACAAGGGCCAAATATGCAACACTAGGAGCCTCACTCAAGAACTTAATACACATCATGATGGGCCTTTCGTATGGGCTTAACATACATCATAATGGGCTCCATCGCCTAGCCCTCAAATGCATCACAATGGGCCTCATCACATAGGCCTCATATACATCACATTAGGCCTTAAACACAGGCTGAATACAAATCACAATGGGCCTCAAATACGGTCGCATGTACATTACATTGGGGCCTCAAACACGGGCCGAATGCATATCACAATGGGCCTCGAATATGGGCCGCATATGCATCTCATTGGGCCTCGACAATCGGAATCGGCCTCGACAATCGAAATCAGTCGACAAATCGAAATCAGCCTCGATAATCGGCCTCGACAATCGGGATTGATCGATAATCAGAATCAACAAATTGGTCACATCAATCGGAATAGGCAATCGGTCACAACGATCGGGATCGATCAATAATCAGAATCGGCATATCGGTTACGTCAATCGACCATGTCAATCGGGATCAATCGATAATCAGAATCAGCAAATTGGTCACGTCAATCGGAATCGGCAATCGGTCACGACAATCGGAATCGATCGATAATCAAAATCGGTAAATCAATCACATCAATCAGAATCAGCAATCAGTCACGATAATCGAATCGATTGATAATCAAAATTGGCAAATCAGTCACGTCAATCAGAATCGACAATCGGAATCGATCGATAATCAAAATCGGCAAATTGGTCACGTCAATCAGAAACGGCAATCGGCCACGACAATCGGGATTGATCGATAATCAGAATCAACAAATTAGTCACGTCAATTGGAATCAGCAATAGGCCACGACAATCAGGATCGATCAATAATCAGAATCGATAAATTGGTCACGTCAATCGGAATCGACAATCGGTCACGACAATCAGAATCAATCGATAATCAAAATCGGCAAATCAGTCACGTCAATCATAATCGGCAATCAGCCACGATAATTGGGATCGATCGATAATCAGAATCAGCAAACCGGTCACGTCAATCGGAATTAGCAATCATCCACGACAATCGGGATCGATCGATAATCAAAATCGATAAATCAGTCACGTCAATCGGAATTGGCAATCGGTCATGACAATTGGAATCGGTAAGAATGGGCCTAATAAGGCCTACTGGAAGGTCGCAATGTGGACATTCAACCATCCTTGCCCATCAATGTGGACATTTAACCAACATTGCTCCCAAGGAGTGGCCCACATAGCCAAATTATAGTGGGCCCATGGCCTCACACAATGGTCTAATGTACATCAGGATGGGCCTCACTCAAGGGCCAAATACACATCACAACGGGCCGAATACACGGGCTTAAAATACATTACCATGGGCCACGACCCATGATCCTCAAATACATCATAATGGGCTACGACCCATGGGCCTAATACACATCATATGGGTCACATATACATCAAGTGGGCTGCGTCAATGGGCCGCACCACCGGGCCTCATATACATCAAGTGAGCCGCATCATATGGGCCACATATACACCAAGTGGGCCACATCAATGGGCCATACCACTGGGCCTCATATACATCAAATCAGGCCGCATAATGTGGGCTTCAAATACATCAAATGGGCCACACATGTAGCAAGTGGGCCTTATGAATCACAGAATGGGCCCCACCAGCCAGATATACAACGCATACATTTCGGTGGGTCCCATGGATGGACAACCGGGCGGAAATGCATGTATCATTGTGGGGGCCATGGACGTCGGTCGATGGACCACAATATCAAGGTGGCCCCACATGGACAACATGGATGATACAATACATGTATCACGGTGGTTCCCACACATGTGGCCCACCAGAGTTTTGTATTGGCCTCGCGTCCAGATGGACGCGAGGATATAGAATACATACATTAAGGTGGATCCCATTGTCTGCTGCTACTGGACGGTGGAGATCAAATACATCAGGGTGGGGTCCACGCGCGTGGCCCACCGGAATTTTGAATCTACTTCGTTTGGGGTAGAAGGTGTGGATCAAAACAGGTGGACAGCGTCGACAATACAGAGGCATCATGGTTGGGGTCCACCGTCCATGGGCTGGACAGTGGATGCAACGCATCATCGAGGTGGGTGCCAGGTGGTGGCCCACCACAATTGCTGCATACAGCGGCAGTCTGGCTGGCTGCTGATCAGCACACACCAGACATTCAAATCCCCAAAAAGGTGGGTCCCACATGGGCCCACACGTACAGGCATAAAGCCATATATATAATATCATAATATTTTATTATAATATACTATGATAAAACACATTCCTCGTTATCAGACTCTCTGATTGGCTAACGTGGGACCACCACCAAATGGTCACCTGACGGACGGTCACCCTCTGCTCGTCCAGCTGATGAACGGTGTGTATATACAACACATACTGCTGGTGGGGTCCACGTGCACGTGCTGGACTCAGCAGACGTTAGGTGGGGTCCTTAGACGGTGTAGATAAAACACTTCCATCACGGTGGTTCTCATCGTCCTAACTGGACAGTGTGCACATTCAACACATGCCATAAGGTGGGCCCCACCCGTTGTCAGAGTTAAGTGGACGGCATGGATAACATTTACATCAGGGTGCGCCCCACATAGCACTGTCCATGAACGGAAGGTGTGAAAATAGAATTCATATATCAACATGGCCCCACCCCACACATGCAGCACGCGTGGGGTGGGTCCCACTGAGATTTAAATCTATCTCAATCTCTTTACTTGCCGTAAAACACCCTGTAAAAATGGCTGGATGGTGTATAAAACATACGCCTCATATGGGTCCCACCGTCCTAGGCAAATGGATGCTGTGGATATAAAATAGATACATCGAGTGGGTCCCACCTCCACACATGCAGCACGTGTGGAGTGGGTCCCACGTGTATGGATAAACATCCCATGGCCATGCATCTAGCTGATGTCATATACAGCAGCTGCATAGCTGCAGTTGTAAGTCACTACAAGACAATATGCTTTTACCGGCGGTTTGGCCGCCGGTAAAAGCCCCAAAACCGCTGCTAATACTTTTTAGCGGCGCTAGTCAAGCGCCGCGGGAAGGGTTTGTTGCTAAAAGTTATAGTGGCGCTTAGGTGAATTAGCGGCCCTTGGACGAGCACCGCTGAACATAACACATTGGCGGCGTGCTTTGTGGCTTCAGCGACGCTTTTGCTGAGCGCTGCAATTTCTATCAGAAGCGCCGCAAATATGATCAAAGCACTGCGACAAGCGCCGCTACTTTGCTCAGATTTAAGAGGGCCCAATAATTTTTTATATTATTATATATAATTCTATTGAAACCTGCATTTTTTTTAATATTTGAAACAAAAAATGTTGCAATATAATTAAAACTGAATATTACACAATTTATATTACTCTATGATAAAAAAATTATATAATATTTATTACAATAAATTGAAAATGGTCTCGAATTATAAATAAATAAACAAACAAATCCTCTATATGGTATACTCCTAGCACCTGTACACATGGCAAAAAAAAAAAAAAACAAGAGTCAAAAAGTAGCATTCAACAAATTGATGCATGGAAAACAATCAATCCTTTAATCCTTTGTCCTTAAAAAGTCAAAAAACTATCAAGTGATTAGTGCTCTCATTCCTCTCTGTGACAAAGAAAACATCTACAACATACCATGTCGAAACATAATGAAACTTCGAGTTTATGTTCTTTAGCTTGACAACCAACGATTCACCCTCGCATAAAGTCTCGAGCCAAATGATAAATTAAAAATGGTCTCAATAAATAAATAAATAAAAACAAATCCTCTATATGGTCTACTCTATCACGAGTGGCGTCAAAAGGTGAGTGCTTGTAGGACTAAATTCGTGCACAATTGATTAAAAGGTGAGGTTATCCTTTCCCCATTTTCATATTAACGAGAGTTAAGGAAGCATTTCAATTCTTTATAGACAGTTGGAAACACAATAGCAAATACATACCAGTGAAGAAGGGGCTGTTGTACAAATGCCAAAAGTCTTTCCAACAGTTTTAGTGCTAGAGGATTTGCATTTATTATTAGAATAGGTAGTGAAAATCTCATATTTATCTCAAAATACTCGCTTAGTTTTTTATGCCAAAAATCCAAATTCAATACTTGCATAAAAGCTCACCTTTGAATAATAGACACTCCACACAACTTCTTGTAGAAGTCTACTCCAGTGTACATGGACCCTGGATAGAGAAAAAGGAAGTCCACTCCGATGCATCTCTCATGTTGATGATGCATTGTGATCGACTGCAAGCAAACAACATGACCCAATATTAAGATAATCAAATGCAGACATTATCAGTTAGAGGAATAACAAACTACTCAAATGCAAACGCTATCAATTAGAGGAATAACAAACTATGTTACATAAATGTGAGGAATGAACAGATAGTGCATGGCTTACATGAATAACAAATTAATCTGTCAGCACCAACTTAGATGCATCATAATCCAAAAATTACCTTGAATTGATTACCAAACTAGCCAATTGGTGGACAAGTATCAGATGGTTAAAATTGAAAAATAAAAATTAAGAGAAGAAAAAAAAAATAAGAAATTGATGAACTTGGATTGTCCTAATTGATCATGGTTGCAGAAAGAATGAAAAGCAAAAATGAAATCAACACTTTATGAAATCAAAGAGCTCGGTATTACTCTGATTTACAATGGTTTCCATGATTAATAAAACAAAATCTAACAACAACCATTCACTAGAAAAATGACAATGACAACAATAATGAATAATAACTGGAAATTTGATTGGTCAAATTTGAAATATTGCTCACTTTAGAGAGGAAGAGATCGAATAATATCTTGGCTGTACATTTAGCGAGGCTATCGTCAAGCAAAGAAAACTCCAAGAGGCAGCTTGGTTGAAGGAAATTCGGCCATGACTTAGAAGGCTTCTTGATTCATCCCGCATCAAGAAGAAGGTTCCATATTAAAAGGAGATCATTTAGAAAAGCAAGAAAGATGCTAGAGTTCAGAGACTATTCTAACTAACCTTTCCAAATGGGAGACGTGAGAAATCTCAAACGTTCACTTCACTAGGGTCGAAGCATGAGCGGCTAATGCAAGTAGAGCGGCCTAATAAGATGCACCCATACACATAAACATTGTGATTCTTGAAGAATATTGATTACAATATGGAAACGGGAGAAAAGCAAAGCTAATGTATAAACTAGCACGTTACATTCATAAACTTGAGTGAGAGTAAAATACTTAAGGCCCCAATTATACTACGATACTCATATGGATCAGGGAGAGGCTCTCCATCATTATGAGAAACCTAGAAGAAATGACAAGAATAGTGGTAGACCAACTCACTGAAGCTTTGAAGCATTATACATTAGTATGGTGAAAATCATGCTTACTGAGTCCACTTCCTTTGCAATGTTTCCCGATACAAAATTTTCAAAGAATTAGGCCAATGTTTACACCGAATAGAAAATAAATAAGATGTGTCATGAAAGCTACAGGATATGGTGGGTTTGTTCATAGTTTCCTCGTATTCATGTGAATTTGTTTGGAAGATATATCCAGATTTATCTATTGCATACCGATACATGCAGATTTTCTTTCCAAAAAGGTACTTATATTGCCTGCTTATGCAACTAAATCTGCAATTTAAGAAAACAAAAGTCAATGTTTTAAATTCATTTTTCTCGACATAATCAACACCCAAACAATACATCATGACTTGAAGTGTATATTTAGAAGCAAGGAAATTACAATTTGGTCATTTCAGTTTATAAGTACAAATAATTGCAATTTGTTTTGACAACACATCCAAACATTCACATCAAAATAATAACAAACCATCTAAGTAAAATGATAAAATCCAACAACCAGTCTCTAACATCACTATCTTAATCATGTTCTTTCGCATCTCAACACTTTCTAGTAATAGAATTACTCTCTATTACTCGAGACAACTGACTGCATGTGGATGGCGGTACGCCATATGTGAATTTAGCAAACCTCAACTTTTTCCTTTCCAATAGAGTCAGCAACATAATTAAAAGAAATACTAGGAATCTACACATGACATGATGGTTACTAAAATTGAAACCTCCTAGATAACTAACAATATTGAAATTTGTCACAATAGCTGGAATATCATGAAAGGATCCATAAAAGCATTGTTTTATAACCAATCAAGGAAGTTCTCTAGCTATGCATCTCTATATGAATTGTGACTCAGATTCCTGCACTTGGAAAAAAGATCGGTTGGCAACCACTAAAAAGAAAAAAGAAAAAAACAATATTCAATAAACGATGTTTGACAATTAGAATCTGAATGCATCAAAGCTACCCCTTTTTTGAATTGAAGGCAGATCATGGGAATTCAATTAGAAGTTGGCCCCCAATGCGCCAACCCAATTTCACACTGATTCCCAATTTTGACTTTTGTGTATTTGAGATAATATATTTTCATAAAAATAAAAATAAAGTGGCACTTTCAACACTCAGTAGGAATTGTTCATACATATTAGAGGTGATTTAGTCAAGAAATACAAAATGAAACAGCAAATAAATAAACAAATTAAAAATATCTAATTTGTCAAAACTTCTAAATCAGCCAAATGTAAAATGAGACACATGCAGACATGAAGTGGCAGTTTGGATGGTTGTTGTTTATGCTTTGTGGATCTGGATGTATTTTTCTATGAATGGTAGATGGAGTGGTGTGTGGTAATTAAGGTGTGGTCTGTTTGTAATATTTTGTTCATGGGCTCGTTGTTTTCATGGTTATGTAGTTCACTGTGTCTGCTTCACTCATATGATAGCGAGTAAGAGTTTTGATGTGTCTACATGACTCTCTTTCTTTCTCAATACTAATTTCGGGATGTGTCTCGGCCATTCCGCATGTAGGAAGACCATTATGTGTGTGTGTGTGTATCGAGAGAGAGAGAAAGAGAGAGAGAGAGAGAGAGAGAGAGAGAGAGAGTGTGTGTGTGTGTGCGTGCGCATTGGTGAAGGCCTTTGTTTTTTTACTGCAGGTTCTATGTTTGAAATCCCATTTACATTTCTTCTTTTTTTTTTTTTTTTTTTCTTTTTTTTCTTTTTTACAATTCAAACCCCTTCACAAACCAATTGACTCAGATTGAGTCACTTCTTAGAGTCATGTCGAGTTGACTGAGTTGGAACAGTACATATCGGGACCGAGTTTCACGATGACTCATTTCGAAATCAGCACTTTTCAAACGGTATCATACATAAGACACGAACTTAATACATTCATAACCAAATCTCCAGAACGGGACCATCCTGTTGCATTCATAACCATGTAGCCCAAACACCAGGTGCATTAACCAGGCACAAGAAGCCCATTCAACCACAGGTATGTAGTAAACCCACTGGACTCTACGCTAGAATCACATGAAATTCTTTTTTTTTTTTTTTTATAAATGAAATGCAGATCATGGATGAAGGCATTAAACAAGTCTAACATCCTTGAATGTCAAGACAATACTCATTAATATCAAAGGGCATCACATATCAATTGCATTGAGAAAAGCTCATTGCGGAATGTCAGAATGTTTACCTGAACATCCCAAACTGGGTAATTATGACCCTTGTAGCACACAAGATTTGCATTCAACTTGGTGCTCCACAATTGAACTGCACGAGCATTAGATTAGGGACCCAATTGATGAAAAGAAAGTAAGATGACAGGAGAAGAAACATACTTGTTGAGTCCGAAGAAGAAGAAAGAATAAAGTCCCCAAGATGACTAAACGTAGTTGAATAAATAGGCCCAACATGACCCTAAAACAATGTATAAGATCTTTTCCCATCCTCTGAACCTAGCAATTGCTCGCTAGGAAGAGATTCATTTTCTCCCCGCACATTAACTGAAACCAACACCATTTAACACACATTACACAACCTCCTTAGTGGAACCATCTTGGCAAGATTAATACATACAGATAGACAGACATAAATGTAAAGAGGCTTGCTAGCCCCATAAACACAAAACATGCCAACCTGGCAGGTGTGGGACATTAGAGCATGCATAATGTGGGATGCACAAGCTCAATCAGCATTATGTCATCACGAATGTGGATTTTGATTGCAATGGCTATACCAACATTTTCAAGGTTTCAACTTCCATTAAACCAACATGGATATAAATAAATAAATAATAAAGAAAACTATAAAAGTTGCATTTTGTACCCGACCATCAGTCAATGGCCTGACATCAACAAGCATAGCACTTTTGAAACCCACTTGTTGCTTTGACGTTCTATGGGCATCAACATCAAGCAAATTCTGCATGAAAATAGATCATGAAAAGTATTCCTGTCACAAACTAGATTGTAACCTTTTGGCATCCCCAGAAGAAAATGTGAAAATGAGAGTACACTCTACTCGTGAAAGAAGCCTGAGCTAGAAACTTAAGCATCTAACAAAGTTTAAAAATCATTAACAATGTACTGATATACAACCATGTAAATAATAAATCCGGTAGAGATAACTGACCTTTCTTGTGGCCCAAAACTCAGCTTCCGTCAACACGCCACCGATGACAAATTGCTTCCGTCAACACGCCACCGATGACAAATTACTTGTGCAGTTTCTGCAATTCACTGTGAAGGGGTTTCTTTACCATGATAACAGAAAGAAAAAACCTTAGAAAAAATAGCCTCGCACAAATATTAAAGAGAAATATGCAACAGACAGGTATATTCCCCCACACACTAAATTCTGATAATGACTGCCTCTTACCCTTAGAAATGTTGCAGGGAAAAAGAAGGTGAAAAATGGCATGAAACCAATCATGATAGTTTATAAGAATGTAACAGACAGGTATATTCTCCCACACACAAAATTATAAGAATGTTGTCTGCTAGTTTGACTTACTAAAAGTCAATCAAAGAGGACCTACTCAAACACATATAAAGCATGCTTTGATATATTATGGCCCATGACATTGAACAAGAAGGATCGCTGAAAGATAATGCTAGAATGAGGTATTGGTGGTGAACGATATGATACACTAAAACCGATTGTTAAACCTTATAAGACAGATTTCACATACAGCTAGAAAGATATTTAAATAGTAGAGTGGAAACACACTCCAAGCACAAAATGCTGCTTCAGTCTTTGTTATTACAACTGAAATGTAAAGCCTCCAAACAACAATTGTGGAGATTGTAATTTACAACAAAACACAATCAAATTGTGGAGTTGTTAGCTATTGCAAATTGTATTGTTTCGAGTGATATTATGCAAATAAGCCAATTCAAAAGATCTTAGATGATGTTATGGAAACATATCTCTGCAGGAATAAGGAGACCAAGTTGATCTGATGGATTTTGCAGAGCTTGCTATCATTTAGTTTTTATAGAGGACTTGAATTCATATGGAAGGGATGCTTTTTATGTTGATGACATTGATGAATCTCCTCATCTTTGAAGAGGGCCAAACACTTCATTTAGACTCAACGGGCACATTTCAGCCTCTTCTACAAAAATCAAATAATCTGCAAGAAGTTAAACAACCTAGAATCAAGTGAAAATATTCCTCCAAAGAAAGAATGGCGATATAATTTTCTCTAAGGCAATAGATTTTATGGATGTGTGTGCATGTTCACATGTGAATCATGTGATATGTACATTCTTATTGGAGTATGTAGAGGTGTATTTTTATTACATGATTTTTCTGAGGTTAAAATAGACGATTATTTTTGTTAAACACCCTCCAATTTTAAGAAAATGCAACACTAATCAGAAAATTATAAAAGCAGGGCACTAAAATCATCTCCACCATACAATCTTCAAGAAGCTTCTTCCTAGAGCTGGCAGGTAATTCTTTTACTTTCAATGAGAAATCAAAAGATAGGATAGAAAGGGTAAAAAATTGAGGGAACATTAGAAATTCAAAGGCAACGATTCAAGCAAGTAGAGATGAACCACTAAAACTCATGGCTTGGAGTTGCATCTACTAATACACTGAGAATATCATAACCACAACATGGCTTGGATTAGCACTTTCCAATGACATCATTAAGACATTTATTAGTACCAATCTTTAAAGTGTCACGTAGCAACCGGAGTGTGTCAGCAAGGAAAAACACCCAGAAGGCGAAGTGTCCAGTAAAACTGTCCATGAGACTACCTCCGATTGTTTTATAACACACACACACATTCATTCATTCATTCATACATACATAGATACATTGTATGCATGCATGTATATTCCACAAGCATCTAGTCATCAAATCAAAGGTAGTAAAAGAACTAGAGCAACGGCGCTAACCACACAACCTATCTAGTCCCTCCTTACAAGTGAAGGAATCTTCAAGGTATGAGTTGAGAACCTAGAAAATTTCTAGGATGGTTGAAGTTTGCAAAATAAGAGGAATGTTGGAACTGAGAGGTTATAGCCAAAACAAATGGCAAAATTTCAGTGGTGGAACAAAAGCACCAGCTTCCTGTTCAACACGTTTTCAAAATGGAAATGCATGCTTGGATGCTAGGATTCCACTTCCTTTGTTTTCATCACCATTATAGCCATTCACCGTAGCATTAGTTGTCAAGCTAGCATCTAGGCCATTCTCATCCAAGCAATGAGTTGGCACACATGGCTCCATGTGTACATGATCATCCATAATATCCGAGTGTATCCAGGTAAGAGACTTAGAAACCTTGTACAGACCATCTTTATCTTAAATACACAAATGTCAAATGTTAGAACACATAAATAATCAAAAAGGTAGTTACTTTATAAAGAAGATAAGTATCGCAGAGAAAACAGGGTTCGAGATGTTTCTAGGCCTTTGCTTTATGCTTGGAAGAAGTTACTCATTTAGTATACTCTCAAAAATCAAGGAAAATTTTTTAGAGAAAGGAACCTAATTCAAACTTCGGCGAGTAGCATACTTACTTGTATAATGGAGTTAACCTGCATTACAAAGGAAGATGGGAGTAAGAGGATGTTTCTTTAGTGTCTGTCATTCCAAAGCTCTATATGAGTTGCAGATAGAAGAGAATGTTATCCGTTAATCATTTTGTTAAAAACAAGAAAGATTACATGAAAGCTAAAAAAATATCCTTGGTTCGATTGGAAATTCCAAGCAAATGGATTCCTTCCCAACTGTCGCTTTTTTGAATTTTTTTTATAAATAGGTACCTACACCATAGAATTCCTTTCAATTCTTTCCCAGTATCTAAACAAATTTTATGGATTCAACAGAATCACATTTCCCATGCCCAAAGGTGACAAATAGAATCTTTCTCCAAGGATTTGGCTTCCTACAAAATTAAGTCTTTATGCCCTTTGAAGAAAAAAAGGTTTGAATCCATACAAAAATGCCACTTAATAGCATTACGGTATCCAATTTCAAGATTTATATTTTCAGTAAGCAAATATTGAGAAGAAATGTTTACCTGAGAAAGCATATAGCTCATTCCTTGAGTAAAAAGAACCCTGATGAGCAATCTAGCAAATTCATTTACCACAGAAACAATCATAAGACATTATGATAAGCTCATGTAAATAACACTCAAATATACTATAACCATGTGATGTGAACATCATAATAAATAATAATAATAATAAATCATAAGGGTCTATTAAATTCCACCTAGTTGCTAGGGCCAGGCTGCACTGCGATCACATCCTTTTTGCCAAATCCATCGCCAGCCTTGGCAGGTCCTTTCGGGCCTGTTTGGCCAGGCAAATCCCATGGTGTTAGGAGTATCTATGTTTTGTTTGTTGCCCATCCAACCATACAAATATCATGGCTTCATACAAAAAGGGTCTTGGTTAAAGCATTTCTTCAAATGATTAGAGTGCGGATTTGTTATAATACACAGATAGATAATGAGTCCTACAATAAAATAAAACTCTGTCATTTTTTTTACAAACTAGAAAGCCGCATTACAAAGCAATTGGCTCTGTGAATTTGAAAACCACCGAATTCTGTAATCGGTAGGAAATGAGAAAAGATAAATGAAGAATCCTTGAAATCCAAGATAAGAGGCTCAAATTTCAATCTGAGAAATTGAGCATTATCAAGAGGAGGATGAAATGATGGAGAGGAAAGGAAGTACACTAGATCTGAGCATATTATCAATGGAATCGGAATCCATGGTTGCCTGAAGCGAAAGCCCCTCGACAGCTAGGGTTAGAAGAAGCGGGAAGAAATTGCGACCGAAGGTATTGTTTTCAAGATTGTCACCTTCATCTACCGCCATTATTTGTGGCGATTTCATCAAAAGACGAGAGATTCGCTCTTGTGATGAAAACCTAGGCGGGGAGAGAGAGAGAGAGAGAGAGAGAGAGAGAGAGGAGTTCCAGTGATCAAACCCTAGCAGAGAGGTGGTCCCGTGATCAAACCCTGGAGAGAGAGAGAGAGAGAGCGCGTCGGGGGCGGTGAGAGGGAGAGAGTCGGGAGAGGGGAGAAAGACACGGCTAAGGCTTTAGGTACGATATTTATACCCGATTGTTAATCGACGCCCATTTTAATTAACACCGATAAATTAGCGGCATAAATCGTCGTCTAATCCAATTTTTGTTATAGTGAGTACTCCAACCAATCCTCTTCCACCGTCCATGAATGGACGGTGTGGATAAATAGACATCAAGGTGGGTCCACACGTGTGGGACCCACCAGTATTAAATGAAGCTGGTATTGGTGTTTTCACTTCATCCAGGGCTGCTGGACGTCCAGTGGTCGGATGGGCCCTGGATATTCAACGCATGCATCATCGCCCCCGCGTGGTGGCCCACCAAAACTTTGGATTAACTGATATTTATGATTTCCTTCAATCAGATCCATTCAAGCAGACTACCAGGTGGGTCCACTCAGAGGACGACACGGATAGAATACATTAATCATCAAGGTGGGCCATCAATGAATAAGAAAAGGAAAAGAAAGAGAGACGTGTGTGTGAGGGAGGAGCTCCGCCACTATGAGCTCCTGTCCAAGTGTGGCAACACATACATCAAATGGGTCCCACCATAAGTGGGTCCTCAAATAGAAATCAAGGATGAAAATTCTAGAATCACCCACCTTTGATCGCTTATTACTTCTTCCGCCTATGCACTCTAGAGCTGCAAGGGGACAATTTCGACGTTTGAGATGATGATCCAAGGGGTGGATTGGGTGGTAGGAAGGTGGGTCATGCCAAGCTTCTCTCATGGAGCTTGGACGATGGACTTTGATGGGTTGTGTGGGAGAATGAGAGAGAGATGAGAGAGAAAGGTGTAAGAGAGAGAGATGGATGTGATGGGTGTGAATGAGTGATGTGTACTTGTGTAAGAAAGAGTTGACTTTGAGGGAAAGGTTGTTGTACTTAGGGATGGTAAGTGATGGAGTGTGATGTGTACTTGATTGATGGAATGATGTGACGTGTCGTAGAGATTCCCTTGGTATTTACAACACACGGCGTTTTCCTCGAACTCAATGCGGCCCCACATCTATTGGCCCAGGTATCGCCTCAGCGCGTAATATGCGACGTCGGAACTGCGACGACGGCGTGGTCGCACTGGTACAAGTCTCGTGTTGAGCCGACTCTGATATACAGGGTACGTCTCAAGATCACAAGCAAACGCCGATAACAAATTGCGGATCGTTGGAATTCGACTGGGAGGATTGCGGGAGCCTGCGGAACGGTACGGTCTAGGATACGGCCTGACACAACCAAACAAGCAACTTTAGGGACCCATTTCATTACAGTTTTAAGTTTAGGAGCATAGTTGGTCTTCTTATGTTTATAGTTGTTATAAGTCCTACCCACTGACTTAGATTTTAAGAGCTCCTTAAACAAGTCTACAATTTTGTCAGTTAAAGGATAACGATTCTGATTTTTATAGTTGATATGATTGCTTTTAGGTTTTAAAGTTTGAAAAGTTTTAGTATTTTTAGAATTATTTTGATTCAGACTTTTCCCTTTTAAGTTAGAAGACTCTCCTTTAACAAATTTAGGTGGAGTATTCTTATACTTGGGAGGAATACTTTTATCATAGCCCAATCCAAATCGATCACCACATTTTCTGGATCCGAATAAAAGTTTTTCTAATTTAGGATCGCCTTAGGCATACCTCCATGTGTCCTTCAAACTCAAAAGTGAAGAGACTTCTAGTTTTAGCTTTTCATTTTCAGATTTTAAGTTTTTAACTTGGGACGTTTTAAAATCTAAGTCACACTTAGTTTTTTCAAAGCAATCTGAAAAGTGTGATTTTTCTAAGACTAGATTATCAAAATTCTCTTTTAGTTTTGAAAACTTTTCTTTCTGAAGTTTTAACTTTACAGCTATTTTACAACTTTCCCTGTATAGGGCATCATAAGCATCTTGAAGGTCTTCTTCATTTTCATAGTCACTACCCAGATTTTCTTCATTGGTTGAATCATCATTATCTGAGAAAGTGAACTTGGCTAGAGTCATTAGAGCTTTAACATCATTAGCTGACTCGATTTCAGAATCTTCTGACTCAGAAGCGACTTTAGAGCGGGAAGATTCATCCCATGTAGCCAACATACATTTCTTTTTAGACTTATCCTTCTTAGGACATTTGTTTGCTAGATGCCCCATATTCATGGCAGTTGTAACATTGGCTGTCATTTAGATATTTCCAATTTTTAGATCTAGATCTTTTCTTTTTAATAGGTTTTTACAAATCAACCCTCTTTTTACTCTTGAAAATCTTGTAAAACTTTTTAGCTAAAAGAGTTATATCATCTTCAGAAGTTTCTAAATCAGAATTATTACTATTTTCATGAGAAATAATTTTAAAAGACTTGAGGAAGATTGACCTACCTTTGGGAGCCTTAAAATTTAACTCATAGGTTTGAAGAGACCCAACTAACTCTTCTACCCTCATATTATCCGTATCCTGAAGTTCCTGGATTGCCGTCACTTTTGAATTAAACCGATCAGGCAACGAGCACAATATCTTTGCACAGACTTTACTTTCCGGGATCCAAGTACCGAGACCTCACATAGAGTTGACAATGTTATTCAATCTTGTATAGAAGTCCATGAAAGTTTCACTTTCTTCCATATGTATTTCCTCAAATTTGGTTGTGAGGATTTAAACTTTAGATTTCTTGACGATTGTTGTACCCTTATGTGTCATTTCTAAAATATCCCAGGCTTGCTTTGCAGTATCACAGGATATAATTCTCTTGAATTCATTCAGTGATAGTGCGCAAGTAATAGCATTTAAAGCCTTTGCATTGGCACTACTCTCATTTTTCTGAAGAGTGGTCCAAGAAAAATAAGGTGAAACTTTTACAGTTATAAATCCATTAGTACCAGTCACTTCAGTGGTAGGAGAGGTCCAATTAGTCACCATGGCTTGCCACACGCTCTCATCCATGGACTTTAAAAAAAAATCCTTATTCTGGCTTTCCAATAGGCATAATTGGAGCCATCAAATGGTGGAGGCCTAGTGATTGAGAGGCTATTAACATTTGACATCTTAAAAGCTCAGATCGATTAGCTCAGGAATTTAATCCAAATAACAAAATAAAATGAGCTATTAGGCTTTGATCCCACTTGAAAAGGTCGAGCTAAATGTCCTAAAGGAGGGGGGTGAATAGGACAATGCCAAATTTAAAAATAAAGTGCAGAAATAAAGACTTAATAAGCAGTTGATAGCACGATAGAAAGTAACCTCTAAAATCAAGTACTGAGAGGTTAATACAAACTTGGTTCTAAGGACAACCTGACACTAAAAACCTACGGTTTATGATAGGACAACCTTACTAGAATGTGGGTGAGTATCAAAAACTCAAACTCAAATGAGATGAAAGAAATAAGAACTAATCTATTACAACATTCACCACACGATGCTTGAAAAATAAAGATTACAACATTCATATCCACAAATACATCCCACGATCTTAAACCATAAAATGATAAAGAAATAAATCAAACATCCACCAAACACCTAAGATTTATAGTGGTTCGTGTGTGTACACCAACTATATGAAAACAGCCACACAACTACTCCACTCCTAATATCCACTCCCTCAGGATATTAGCATTCACTAATCCAATAGTTTTTCAAGGTTCACTTAAAACTGTAACGACCCGTAAATTTCCGTACATTGGGTCGAGTACCACCTCGACCAGAAATCACGTAGGATTAAATTCTTTAGAAATTTAACAAAGTTAACTATGTACTAAACTCGGTTAGCCATGAAATCCGTTAGGATCGCTTTAAATACGATCTGCAAGACCCAAAAGTTGCAAAATCATTGACGCTAGGTTACCCTAAAGTTTAGAACCAAACTCATTTCCCGTCTGCTCTCGGGAATGAAACGAAACTTCGTATTAGGTCTAGATCGCACATCGGGAGTCCGATTAACCCGAAGCTAAGGAACTAGGACCGCCCCACTGGGCTTAACAATCATCTCAAAAATCAGCTCCATCCAATGTTCCACGGTCATTCGCTTCGATCCGGAGCGAGGGTGTGTGAAAAACACTATTCCCATTCCAAAATAAATATCTGGAATAGTGATCTGGCATCATTCGTTGACGCGTCAGTATTAAGCAACCTGACCGTCAGAATCAGACCAAATTACACCCTCGGATTAAGAAAATTTCAGAACATTTACATGTACTTGGAATTTCGATCGTGGCCGCTGACCGTCGAACTGAAAGTGGTCCGCCACGTGCGATCTGGGAATCCGATCGAGTCAAAAACGTAATCCCACGTAGATCCATAGATGGTGAGCTTAAGTCTGACGTTTGGTTCAAGGAGGGCCACCAGAACCTCCCTTTTGAGCTAGAAAAGCGACGAATATCCTATATTAGCAGTAACCCTTGAACCTGAGTCTATTTTGGGAATGTTTTTGGCTATAAAAGGAGCTTAGAACAGCCCCTCTCACAGCCATACGAATTTGGGATAAAACCCTAGAGAGAGAGAGAGAAAAGTGAGAGAATAGCTTGGAGTTTGTGGGCGATCTTCCTCCTACTGCTTCCATTCATCGCACGGCCTACACCGCCCCGTTCTAGGTGGTTTCCCGGCGGTATCCATCCCATTTGAAGGTAAGAAACCCTAACCCTAGGTCTGATTTAAGGTAGGATCGATGTGGGTTGTGTAACGACTAACCGATTCCGCTCTTTAGGCTAGAAAACTCCCGTATACGGAAGATTTACTACCCTTGCTGATTCGTTGCGTTTCAAAAGGCAAAGGTGAGGACTTTAAGTGTATAAGTTACGGTTTTCAACGCTTTCAATGTCAGATAATGGTAGATTCATGATCTGCATGCAATTGCACATGTACAAAGTGCTTTCCGTTTCCTGTTTCGATTAACGTTGTAGAAATTGGAATTTCACATACCCTAGGTATACGTAGAAATACCGTATACGTATTTTTTTTGGAAAAACGTTTGACATGTTTATTTAATGTATGATTATATGATATGTGGATAAAATACTAATTTGGCGAAAGGAATCGCTGAAATACATGTTCATGTGTAAATGCTACGTATGTTGAAATAGTGTATTCTAGGAATACCGTATACGTATTTTTTTTGGAAAAATGTATGACATGTTTATTTAATGTATGATGATACAATATATGTATAAAATACTAGTTTGACGAAAGGAGTCGCTGAAATACATGTTCGCTTGTAAATGCCTAGTATGTTGAAATTGTGTATTCTAGAAGTACCGCATATGTGTGAATTTTGGAAATACAATTGTAATGATTATTTGTTGTATGATTATGATATACATGGGTAAATTACTCACGTGGCGAAGGGATAGCCCTAACACGTATTTTGCTAACATACATCATGTATGTTGGAATAGGGTATTTTAAGTGTTTGTGTAGATGCTTGTGTACGTAAATGCTTGAGTGTTAGTGCCTTAGAGAGGTGCTGATATGGGATTCCCGACTCCCTTAGAGACATGTAGGATCCCCTCCACGCGGTGGTTCGCTATAACCACTCACTTGTGATGTGTATGTAATCGTATCCCTATGTGTATAGTGCTTTACAACCTGCTTTATAACATGCTTTACTTCATGCTTTACTTCATGCTTTATAACATGCCTGCTAACATGCTTGAATTGATTGTTTATCATGCTTTACTCCACATGCTATTGATGAAAAATGTTTGAGTTTGGAACTCTGCCTATAGTCCAAGCATCCGGTACCAGACTTGTGGTTGTGGCTGAGATTCATATCGCCACAACGGACGTGTCTGGCGAACCCGAGTCGTACTTCGGTTGGCGATAGTGGTTGGCCACACAGAGTGCTTTTGCGCTCCATATCGCTCAACTTGTGGTGCGCTCGAGCTAGTCAGGCCTGTCAAGTAAACCGAAGTGTATATGTATGTTCACCATGTTTGGTCGCTACTGCTTGAACCTAGGGTACCAAACTTACCAAGTGGCGATCCCGTTAACCATGGTACCTCGATCCGCTAAGACGCATGAGCCGGGCATGGTGGTATGGGACACCGTGGTCGAGTGTCGGCCTCTGGCCGGGGTCATGTGCCTCCCGTAGTGACCATTGCGCAACCAAACTCGTGAGCCGATTATGGTGGTATGGGACACTATATTCGAGTTTTGTCGATACTTACGGCGAGAGCCGAGTACGGTGAGACACGTGCTCGTCTTGACGGCCACGAGTCCTCCGTAGTATCTTCGAGTATACTCCAAGTGTCTCGTGATTGGCGACGAGTCTTTTACGGTAACTAGAGTATGAGTTGAGCCGGTACGGTGAGACACATGTACTTGGTGACGGCTAGTGATTGAGCCAAGTACGGTGAGATATGTACTTGGTGACGGCCGACAATTGAGCCGCATACGGTGAGATCAAATATCCGCGTACGGTGACGGGTGACGAGCCCTTTGCGATGCCTTCACTACGCTTCTCAAACCATAATATCGTATGAGATTAGCTAGGATTGACGACCCTAGAATGGATCATGTTTGGGAATGATACAAAGGAGGTACCATAGTTTTCCAATCTTCTTGGTTGAAATGGATTAATAAAAACTTGGTAATCATGAGCATCATCGCACCGCATGTGCTTTGTAGATGTGGCGCCGAGGGAGTAAGCATTCGCGAACGTAAGATGATGTCGCTTGAGGGTGGTTTGGCAAGGGCATACGACATCATGTGATATCATTTTGCACTTAACAAGAGTAATTAGAAATGTTTGATTTGTCTTTGCGTTATCATTCTTGCTTGATTGATTTGATAACATGTTAACCTATGCTTTATTGTTCCACCGAGTTAGCTACTCACTCCCACGTTACGGGACGGTGTTTGCAACACCCACCAGACTCTGTCGCAGGTGTAGATGGCGCCTCTGTTCAGGAGCCGGAGCTCGACTTTGAGGAGGATCAGGAGGAGTTCTCCTTTATGCAGTACTCTGACGGCTATGCTTAGGCCGACTTCATCGCGGGGATTCCAGGGCTTATCTACAGAGTTGTATTTTGATTTTTGACTTAGAAACAATACATGTATATTGGTACTCAGTTAGTACTCATACTCTGGAGTTCACAAAATTTTGATACTTTACATATTTTGAATATAAAATTTCAGTCTTCCGCTTGCCTTTATACAATCGAACTGGAGTATGATGTACTGTTTTGGTATAATCTCATTCATGTTTATTGCGCTAACTCAGACAACATTTAACCATCATTGTGTATGTTGCATAAGTGATGCGTTGGAACTCGGGAGTTGAGTTCATACTCGACCCCCAAATTTCAGGGCGTTACAAGTTGGTATCAAAGCATGATTTTGATTAAACCGGACCTGAGTTATGTCCCCACTACTTACGCTGACGCATTACACTTAGGAGGGTGCGCAAAATCTAGCAACAGTCTTAGGGTCTCCCGATTCCGCCGTTCGGCGAAGTTCATTGCAAATGGACAGTTTGATCGAGTTCGCACTCGATCCTGACCGCACTTATGGACCCCAAGTCACTCCTAGACCGTCTATTGACGTGTCTAGGTCACTATCCACCCAAAATCAGTCTTCAAAAATCAGGAAAAATCAGATTAGTTCAGAAAATTTTCGGAACTAGCCGTTTCGGAGCTGAACTGAGTTCGGGGGCCCCCCACGTTAATCTATTAAGGTTCCCGATCGAACCAGGGTGCATTTGGCACCCTGGACACGTGGCAAAAAGAGTCCCACCGCGGCGGCGCGATTTCGGCCAAGTCCGACCGCGGCGGCGCCGCGGCTCGGGCGGCGGACCGCGGTCCGGTCACTTTTCGGGGGTGGGGCCAGGCTTAGGGTTGGTCGGCCTGACCTGCTACACCCCCTGGCACGTGCGGAATTCCCTTAGGTTTGGGTTTTAAGGGGCTGGAGCACCCTTCTCCCTCATTTCTTCCTTTCCAAGTACCCCCAAACCCTCATTTCCGATTTTCCTCAAAACCCATCCCTCCAAACCTTCAAATCTTCTATTTCCTTCCATAACTCACACACCCCTACTTTCCACAACAGCCCTAGCTTCCTCCTTTCCCCATTTTCACAAGTTGGAGCTCTCATACCCCTCCTTGGAGCTCAAAATCGGGTAATCCCCTAACCCATTCCATTTTCTTCTTGGTTCTCCTTCATTTCCTACCTCTAGTGCCCCTCCACACCTATTGGATCCTTGTTTGTGGGGATCAAAGAGATCAGCCCCTTGTTCCCCCATTTTGGCAATTTTTCATGGCCCTCCTTGGTGTGGTGGCTACCATTTTCTCCATTTCCTCCATCCTATCTTTCATGGGAAAGAGGAAAACATGGCCGATGACGCCCAAGTCAAAGGCCACCCATTCCCAGAAGAAGATCCGATGTTGGGGCCGACACAAGCACCGTGCGGGAGTTTAGGTCGAAGCGAGACATGGATCCTGACCATCCCCCCGAAATGCTTATCCGATAGGCATCGAATACGGGCTTCGCGGGCCGTAAAGTCGTGTTTGAAGCTCATGTGGATGAAAGAATGTTTGGCCTACACCCGATGATGGACCACTTGGTGGATATCGGATGGAATTCTATATTTGAAGGCGAGTCTCCCGCATGTGAGAACACGGTTCGCGCTTTCTACGCTCACATCGTGGACTTGTCAGTAGAGCCTCTTCAGTTTACTGTCTCTGTGAGGGGCATAAGGCGCACAATCACTGTGGATGAGGTGGTTCGAATCACGAAGATCCCGCTTGGTCAAGTGCATCCTAGTGATGACTTCTCTAGAAGTGCACGGGAAAGGGATCGTCGCACGCGATTTATCTGTGGTCACCGGGTTACTTGGAAGCGAGGAAATTGTATTGCGGCAACAAAGATGACCGAAGACTTCCATTTACTCCATCACATTTTCACATACAATGTATACCCACGGTGGGGTAACCGCACGGAATGTACTAGGGTGATGGTGGACTTTTTGTACAAGATGGGACGCGGGGACAACATATGCCTGCCCACATTCATCCTATCCCAGATAGTTCATGTTGTTCGTTCTGCCAGGAACGATCTTTCGCTCCCATTTGGCCGTCTGATCTACAGGATGGCTCGTGATGTAGGCTACAGATTGAATATGGAGGATCTTGCACCAGTCCGAGTCATAAGTGAAGCGACACTCAAGAATATGAAGATCGGCCCTCAACAGCGGCAAGCCCGACTCGACGAGTCTGGAGATGAGTCGGATAGCGCCGGCGAGGAGAGTGTTGACCTCCAGGCTGAGAGTGATGAGGAGCGCAGTGATGACATACAGGAAGAAAAACCTGAGGCTCAGGACACTGAGGAGAGTTCACCCCATGCGGCTCAGGAGCAGGGTGTGGATCGAGATGCTTTTGATGCGCGATTGGCCCATCTTGAGGAGGGGCAAGCCGCCCTGCAGCAAGAGGTTGGACAAGTTCGGGTTGAGCTTGGTGAGACTCGAGCCAAGCTTGAAGAGACCGAAGCCTACATGAAGAGGAGCTTTAAGAAGGTGTCTCGTACGTTGAAGGCCATTTTGTGCTTTGTGTAGGACAAGAACGCTCCTCCTCCACCGCCTACTTCGGATGCTTAGTCATTCCATGTTGTTGTATGTTGTGTTTGCTTTGGTTACCGCGATAGGCGGTTCGTGTTTTCGTACAGATGTTGTATTTGGTAGTAGCATGTTTTAGGTGTTTGATGTAGTAGATGTATTGGCTATCATGTGATTTTCTGTCGTGATTCATGTAACTCTGTAGTCCATGTATTATGACAATTTTGGGTAAATGGAAAGCATATAGCCTCTTTTGTTTTGATGATGTGTGGAATGCTTAAGTGCTTTATAGAGTGTATTGTGCCTTATCTCACAAATGATTCTACCCTATGTTGTATAGGGCATGCCGCGACAGTATACGGGGAGCACGGCATATCTTCTTCTGACCGGCTCTATGGACCAGACTCCTCCTGGTAGTAGCGGTCCTGCGGACCGAGGGTTGGGATCTGATCAGCCTCCTGCTGGTCCTATCGGTGGACAGCCACCTTACACGCCCCCGGTCCGTGAGCAGTATCGGCCGTCTTCTTCTGCGCAGCATGACTCTCAGGCTGCTCCGCCGACTGATAGGTTTGAGCAGCTGATGATGATGATGCATCAGCAGCAGATGCGCTGGCAGCGGCAGATATCTGAAGAAAGACGATCGGCAGCTTATGGCCACTATCGCTGAGGCCTTGTCCCATGGTGGTAGTGCGACTCCACCTACGACATCTCGCACATCCCGATGAGCATTCGGGCCTCCTCTGCTCGGGTTGAGGATGTGCCTCTGCCCACATCCGTCGCACCTCCTACTGGTGAGGTCAGTACTCGTGGTTTACTCGAGCGATTTCAGCGCTTGAGGCCTCCCTCATTTATGGGTTCTCACGGCACCCGAGGAGGCGGGAGTTACGGCTTGACCGCATCTCTAAGATGCTTCGGATGCTACATTGCTCGAGGCGGAGCGGTGGAGCCGGCCGCTTTCATGTTTGAGAGGGAGGCCAGTTTATGGTGGGACAGTGTGTTGCGCACTGTCGCAGTAGATTTCGTGTGGACCTGAGAGGCTTTCGAGTCTTGGTTCCACGAGAAGTACTACCCGCAGACATATCGGCATGAGCGGGAGGAAGAGTTTCTGCGCCTCAGGCAAGGAGGCATGACGATCACGGAGTACGAGCACCGCTTCACAGAGTTGGGCCGCTTTGTCCCGACTATACTGGTGGATGAGCAGATGCGGATGCGTCGTTTCTCCTTGGGTTTGCGGCCAGGAGATACGGTCGAGGATATCTTTGCCACAGTATTCCTACATATGCGGTGTTGGTCCACATGTCTATGACGGCCGAGCAGGATGTGGACCGTTTGGCCAGATCACGTGGTACTATGGTTGCGAGACCGCGGCAGGATTTACAAAGCAGGCCTATCTTAGGCAAGAGGCCTCGGGCTGATTCTCCCCCCAGGGCCGCAGCGCCAGTTATTCCTATGAGACGCCCGTTGGTGACATGCACGTTTTGCGAGAAACCTGGACACCTGCTGAGAGCTGCTTCTCGCGCATGAGGGCTAGCGGTTTGCGCCACCGCGAGATGGGTCGCCCTTATCCACAGGCCATATCGGCTCGCCGCTACTGACCGTTCACGCACATCCTTCATTCCGACCTCCCGTGCGGTCCTTCGGGTCGCCACGGCGACCCTTGGCTCCTCGGCCGAACCGCCGCCAGACGGGCTCGCGTTCATACGCTTGTGGCTGAGGCACCTGAGACATCGGTTTCAGCTCCGACGGCTTTCGAGGGTACGGCTTTTATTCATGGCACTCCCGTTTCTTTATTGGTGAACACTGGGTCCACCACTTCTATTGTTTCTTGTGGGGCGGTTAAACGCCTATCTTTGCATACGATTCCCACAAAGGGAATGAGACTCACTACGGCTACTGGGACCTGTTCGGATGTCACACAGTTATGCGAGGGTTGCTCGGTAGTTTTGGGTAGCAGCACAGTACTCGTCGACCTCATTGTTGCTCCACTATGGCACTACAACGTTATCCTTGGTATGGATTGGCTCACTAGGATGAGGGCGGAGATAGATTGCGATACTCGGATCGTGACGGCCTATGGAACTGACGGCACAGCTTTTACGTTTCCAGTGCAGGTCAGTTGGCCCTGCCGTGTTGATTGTTACGCTGCTTTACTTGTGCCGATTGATGGTCCGACAGTAGATGGTACGCCGGTGGTTCGAGAATTTGCAGGCGTGTTTGAGACTATCCCTGGTTTACCTCCTCGGCGTGAGATCGATTTTACGATTGACCTTACGCCTGGTGCGACACCCATCTCGTTGCCGACTTATCGTATGCCTCCATGTGAGATGGAGGAGCTGCGGAAACAGATTGACGAACTTGTAAAGAAAGGTTTTATTCGACCTAGTGTGTCTCCTTGGAGAGCACCTGTGTTGTTCGTGAAGAAGAAGGACGGGTCGCTACGATTGTGTATTGATTACCGTAGGTTGAACCAGGTCACGGTGAAGAACAAGTATCCTTTGCCCAGGATTGATGATCTGTTTGATCAGTTGAGGGGGGCGAAGTATTTCTCGAAGATTGACCTTCAGTCAGGGTACCACCAGTTGCGCGTGAGAGAGGAGGACGTGCAGAAGATAGCCTTCAGGACGTGCTTTGGGCACTATGAGTTCTTGGTGATGTCGTTCGGTCTGACGAACGCACCGGCCATGTTCATGGATCTGATGAACCGGGTATTTCGGCCCCTTCCTTTACCGATTCGTCATCGTCTTTATTGATGACATTTTGATATACTCTACGAGTCGTGAGGAGCACAAGGAGCACTTGCGAGCGGTATTGGATACACTGAAGAAGAACCAGTTGTTCGCGCAATATAAGAAGTGCGACTTCTGGCAGGAGGAAGTCAAGTTCCTGGGACATGTAGTGTCCAAGGATGGGATAGCAGTGGACCTTGCTAAGGTAGGCGCGGTTCGGGGCCGCAGCAGCTGAGCCTCGATTCTTGAGGTAAGGAGTTTCCTTGTCCGCAGGTGGGTATTACAGACGCTTCATTCGGGATTTCTCGAAGATCGCCAGGCCATTGTCTCAGTTGACTCGGAAGGACCTAAGTTCACCTGGAATGAGAAGGCGGAGGCAGCTTTTAAGGAGCTGAAGGACAAGTTGACGTCCGCCCCTATGCTAGTATTACCAGAGCAAGGGGTGAAATACACGGTGTATACTGACACGTCTCGCGTTGGTTTGGGTTGTGTCTTTGATGCAGAAGGATAGAGTGATTTCGTATGCCTCGAGACAATTAAGGAAGCACGAGGAGAATTACCCTACACATGACACAGGTTGGCGGTATCATCTTTGCATTGAAGCTCGGGAGACATTACCTCTACGGTGAGGAGTTCGAGCTTTTCTGCGACCACAAGAGCCTTAAATACATATTCACGCAATGGATTTGAATATGAGACAGCGTAGATGGATGGAGACCTTGAAGGACTTCAAGTTCGAGGTTTCCTACCATCCTGGCAAGGCGAACCTTGTGGCAGATGCGCTGAGCCGCAAGAAGGCGATTGCATTTGCGGCACCGCTGATGATAGCCGAGTGGGACATGATGGAGTTTGTGCGGGACTTCGAGCAGAGACTCACTGTCGAGGAGCCTTTTGAGTGTGTTGCGCACATTCGGGTGCGGCCACTTATTGACGACAGGATTGTTGAGGCCCAAGAGGGCGATATACGGCTGTCTGAGCTTCGAGAGCAGGCTAGCGACGCCGTGGACTCCGAGTGGAGAGTTGGTTCTGATGGGGGTTTACGATTCCGTGGCCGCCTATGTGTTCCTGATGTGGCTGACTTGAGACGCGAGCTTCTCGAGTCCGCCCATAACTCGAAGTTTGCGATGCATCCTGGTAGCACGAAGATGTACCAGGATATGAGACGGACGTATTGGTGGGATAACATGAAGGCCCACATTGCTGAGTATGTGTCTCGATGTCTGACGTGCCAGGTCAAGGCAGAACATCGCCGACCTCCTGGACTACTTCAGCCCATGCCTATAGCGGAGTGGAAGTGGGACTTCATCTCCATGGACTTCATATCAGGGTTGCCGAAGACGAGGAAGGGGCACGATTCCATTTGGGTGATTGTGGACCGGTTGACCAAATCGGCCCATTTCCTCCCTATCAGAGTTACGAACTCTGCAGACGAGCTAGCTAGATTGTACATCAGAGAGATCGTCCGTCTGCACGGGGTTCCCTTAGAGATCGTGTCGGACAGAGACACGCGGTTCACATCCATCTTCTGGACTCGTATCCAGGAGGCGATGGGTGTGAAGTTGAAGTTCAAGATCTGGCGTTTCATCCTCGGGACCGATGGTCGACAGAGCGGGTGAATCAGACTCAAGGATATGTTGCGAGCATGTGTGTTGGACTTCAAGGACAGCTGGGATGACTGTCTTCCGTACGCAGAGTTCGCCTACAACAACAGCTTCCAGGCGACTATTGGCATGGCCCCATATGAGGCTCTATATGGTCGACCTTGTAGGGCACCGCACTGTTGGGCAGAGGTTGGCGAGCGTAGTCTGATTGGCCCAGAGTTGGTACGGTGACTACAGAGAAGGTGACATTATCGGGCGTCGATTACTCACGGCGCAGAGCGTGCGAAGAAGAGTTACGCCGATACGAGGCGGCGACCGCCGGAGTTCGAGGTCGGTGATCATGTGTTCCTTCGGGTTTCCCCATGAAGGGAGTCCTTCGGTTTGGGAAGAAGGGGAAGCTCACACCGAGGTTTATCGGTCCATTTCGAGATATTGGATCGAGTGGGTGATGTGGCGTATCGTCTCGCCTTGCCCACACCACTTGCTTCCGTACACAACGTATTTCATGTATCTATCTTGAAGAAGTACGTTCTCGATCCTTCGCATATCATCGGATGGGAGCAGTACAGTTGAGTGAGGATGCTACGTACGAGCTGCGCCCGACGCGTATCCTTGATAGGAAGGAGCAGTACTACGTAGCAAGGTCATCCCACTTGTGAAGGTGCTTTGGACACATCATTCCGAAGAGGAAGCTACCTGGGAGACTGAGGCCGAGGTCAGGAAGAACTACCCTCAGCTTCTCGAGGAGTATGAAAAGGTATAAATTTCGAGGACGAAATTTTTTGTTTAAGGGGGGTAGATTGTAACGACCCGTAAATTTTCGTACATTGGGTCGAGTACCACCTCGACCAGAAATCACGTAGGATTAAATTCTTTAGAAATTTAACAAAGTTAACTATGTACTAAACTCGGTTAGCCATGAAACCCATTAGGATCGCTTTAAATACGATCTGCAAGACCCAAAAGTTGCAGAATCATTGACGCTAGGTTACCCTAAAGTTTAGAACCAAACTCATTTCCCGTCTGCTCTCGGGAATGAAACAAAACTTCGTATTAGGTCTAGATCGCACATCGGAGTCCGATTAACCCGGCTAAGGAACTAGGACCGCCCCACTGGGCTTAACAATCATCTCAAAATCGCTCCATCCGATGTTCCACGGCCATTCGCCGATCCGGAGCGAGGGTGTGTGAAAAACACTATTCTCATTCCAAAATAAATATCTGGAATAGTGATCTGGCATCATTCGTTGACGCGTCAGTATTAAGCAACCTGACCGTCAGAATCAGACCAAATTACACCCTCGGATTAAGAAAAATTTCAGGAACATTTACATGTACTTGGAATTTCTGATCGTGGCCCGCTGACCGTCGAACTGAAAGTGGTCCGCCACGTGTGATCTGGGAATCCGATCGAGTCAAAAACGTAATCCCACGTAGATCCATAGATGGTGAGCTTAAGTCTGACGTTTGGTTCAAGGAGGGCCACCAGAACCTCCCTTTTGAGCTAGAAAAGCGACGAATATCCTATATTAGCAGTAACCCTTGAACCTGAGTCTATTTTGGGAATGTTTTTGGCTATAAAAGGAGCTTAGAACAGCCCCTCTCACAGCCATACGAATTTGGGATAAAACCCTAAAGAGAGAGAGAGAGAAAAGTGAGAGAATAGCTTGGAGTTTGTGGGCGATCTTCCTCCTACGCTTCCATTCATCGCACGGCCTACACCGCCCCGTTCTAGGTGGTTTCCCGGCGGTATCCATCCCATTTGAAGGTAAGAAACCCTAACAGTAGGTCTGATTTAAGGTAGGATCGATGTGGGTTGTGTAACGACTAACCGATTCCGCTCTTTAGGCTAGAAAACTCCCGTATACGGAAGATTTACTACCCTTGCTGATTCGTTGCGTTTCAAAAGGCAAAGGTGAGGACTTTAAGTGTATAAGTTACGGTTTTCAACGCTTTCAATGTCAGATAATGGTAGATTCATGATCTGCATGCAATTGCACATGTACAAAGTGCTTTCCGTTTCCTGTTTCGATTAACGTTGTAGAAATTGGAATTTCACATACTCTAGGTATACGTAGAAATACCGTATACGTATTTTTTTTGGAAAAATGTTTGACATGTTTATTTAATGTATGATTATATGATATGTGGATAAAATACTAATTTGGCGAAAGGAATCGCTGAAATACATGTTCATGTGTAAATGCTACGTATGTTGAAATAGTGTATTCTAGGAATACCGTATACGTATTTTTTTTGGAAAAATGTATGACATGTTTATTTAATGTATGATTATACAATATATGTATAAAATACTAGTTTGGCGAAAGGAGTCGCTGAAATACATGTTCGCTTGTAAATGCCTAGTATGTTGAAATTGTGTATTCTAGAAGTACCGCATATGTGTGAATTTTGGAAATACAATTGTAATGATTATTTGCTGTATGATTATGATATACATGGGTAAAATACTCACGTGGCGAAGGGATAGCCCTAACACGTATTTTGCTAACATACATCATGTATGTTGGAATAGGGTATTCTAAGTGTTTGTGTAGATGCTTGTGTACATAAAATGCTTGAGTGTTAGTGCCTTAGAGAGGTGCTGATATGGGATTCCCGACTCCCTTAGAGACATGTAGGATCCCCTCCACGCGGTGGTTCGCTATAACCACTCACTTGTGATGTGTATGTAATCGTATCCCTATGTGTTAGTGCTTTACAACCTGCTTTATAACATGCTTTACTTCATGCTTTACTTCATGCTTTATAACATGCCTGCTAACATGCTTGTATTGATTGTTTATCATGCTTTACTCCACATGCTATTGATGAAAACTGTTTAAGTTTGGGACTATGCCTATAGTCCAAGCATCCGATACCAGACTTGCGGTTGTGGCAGAGATTCATATCGCCATAACGGACGTGTCTGGCGAACCCGAGTCGTACTTCGGTTGGCGATAGTGGTTGGCCACACAGAGTGCTTTTGCGCTCCATATCGCTCAACTTGTGGTGCGCTCGAGCTAGTCGAACTGTCGTCAAGTAAACCGAAGTGTATATGTATGTTCACCATGTTTGGTCGCACTTGCTTGAACCTAGGGTACCAAACTTACCAAGTGGCGATCCCGTTAACCATGGTACCTCGATCCGCTAAGACGCATGAGCCGGGCATGGTGGTATGGGACACCGTGGTCGAGCCGCTCTGGCCTCGGGGTCATGTGCCTCCCGTAGTGACCATTGCGCAACCAAACTCGTGAGCCGATTATGGTGGTATGGGACACTATATTCGAGTGTCGATACTTACTGGCGAGAGCCGAGTACGGTGAGACTGTGCTCGTCCGACTTTGACGCCACGAGTCCTCCGTAGTATCTTCGAGTATACTCCAAGTGTCTGTGATTGGCGGCGAGTCTTTTACAAAGATAACTAGAGTATGAGTTGAGCCGAGAGTACGGTGAGACCTGGGTACTTGAGTGACGGCTAGTGATTGAGCCAAGTACGGTGAGATATGTACTTGAGTGACGACGACAATTGAGCCGCATACGGTGAGATCTGTATCCGCTGCTGACGGGTGACGAGCCCTTTGCGATGCCTTCACTACGCTTCTCAAACCATAATATCGTATGAGATTAGCTAGGATTGACGACCCTAGAATGGATCATGTTTGGGAATGATACAAGGGAGATACCTTAGTTTCCCAATACTGCTGGTTGAAATGGATTAATAAAAACTTGGTAATCATGAGCATCATCGCACCGCATGTGCTTTGTAGATGTGACGCACTGAGGGAGTAAGCATTCGCGAACGTAAGATGATGTCGCTTGAGGGTGGTTTGGCAAGGGCATACAGCATCATGTCATATCATTTTTGCACTTAACAAGAGTAATTAGAAATGTTTGATTTGTACTGCGTTATCATTACTGCTTGATTGATTTGATAACATGTTAACCTATGCTTTATTGTTCCACTGAGTTAGCTACTCACTCCCACGTTACGGGACGGTGTTTGCAATACCCACTAGACTCTGTCGCAGGTGTAGATGGCGCCTCTGTTCAGGAGCCGGAGCTCGACTTCGAGGAGGATCGGGAGGAGTTCTCTTCTTTACGCAATACTGACGGCTATGCTTAGGCCGACTGCATCGCGGGATTCCAGGCTTATCTACGAGTTATATTTTGATTTTTGACTTAGAAACAATACATGTATATTGGTACTCAGTTAGTACTCATACTCTGGAGTTCACAAAATTTTGATACTTTACATATTTTGAATATAAAATTTCAGTCTTCCGCTTGCCTTTATACAATCGAACTGGAGTATGATGTACTGTTTTGGTATAATCTCATTCATGTTTATTGCGCTAACTCAGACAACATTTAACCATCATTGTGTATGTTGCATAAGTGATGCGTTGGAACTCGGGAGTTGAGTTCATACTCGACCCCCGAATTTCAGGGCGTTACAAAAACCTTCACAATTGTATTTTAAGTGGACTCACACAATCACAACCCCACACTCCGAGATTTTCTGGCTGATCTCAGAAAAAACCGAATGAGATTTTCTAGCTTAACTCATAAACCAAACAAAATGGAATTACAGAAAAGAAACCACATATCTGTATGAAGATTCTGAAGTAGCTCGGTAAAACCAACTTGATGACAATTTAGATGTTCAACGTTCACTCCCACAAGTGTATAGGGTTCTAGGTCTAGATGATTTTAATTTAAATCAACCTGGGCTAGCTTAATTTGATTTCGATCTTAAGAAAGGGTAAATCAAATGTCCCTTTTTCAAATCAGATTGGAATAGAGATCTAAAATCAAATAACAAGAGCTACTTATAAAAAATCTAAAATATGCACAAAATAGCTTAGAATGAATACAAAATTATCTTAGAGTGATTGCTTAAAAATAATTAGAATTGAATGAAAAACTCTGAAATTCGAGTGCTATTTATAGGTGAAAAATCTGTTCACTCGACTAGCCTTAGGTTCGCTTCGACTGGCCTTAGGTCCAACTGATTTTTGAAAATTCTGGCGGCAAGTGCTCGACTGGTTTTATGAGTTCCACAATTGGTCAAGTGGCCTGGTCAACTGGTCGTGGACTACACACGATTGGTCAAGTGGGGCCAGAATGCTTGCTGTAATTTGAGTAGAGCCCTACACGACCGACGAGCACTATTCACTTGACTGGTCAAGCAGTTTCCAGGATTGGTCGAAGACCAACAGAAAAATTCCAAAAAATTGTAACAAATCCTGGACTGGTCGAGAAAATTCTAGGACTGGTCGAGCCAGTGCTAGGACTAGTCAAAAAAAATAACCTATTAACCTATAAAATGATTGACACCAAGTACGAAATGAATGTAACATGCCCTAAGGTCAAACTAGGTCATTCATACCTTACTTGTGAGATAGAACGTGTGAACCATCAAACTATTAATCACATTGACAATTTTATTTCTTGTGATATTCAAAGCTTAAACTCAACGTATCGAACTTAGTCTTCAATTAGGACTTAAGTTCTTGGACGTTTCCAGTTATAGAACTTGAATAGCAATATTGCGATTGGGTTCTTAAAATTTAAGTCTTCAACCAACATAAGAAACTCATATACTTTCTCTAGCTTGAAGATCTCGGCAAGTTTGTCATAGATATTAGCAAGATTGATTCAGCACGATCGTCGAAGATTCAAAGCAAATCAAAGCACAAGCTTAATACATAAAACACATAAGCAAGACACAAACTCGTATTGGTTTGGCACACCAAAAATTTGACTAAACTTAGGGTTTCCAACATAGCAATTTCAAATTGTCTACGAGTGTGCACACCAATGAGAGGATTCCCGAGAATTTGATCGGTTGGATGATATTTAACTGACCGTAGTTCAGTGTCATTTTGACTAGACGAAGAGTCTAGTTTATCAAATAAATAAACTTATCATCTTCTGAACTTGAGACAGGTGTATTCAAGTGATCATCTATAACCACATTAATGGATTCTTCAATAACACCGGTCCTCTTATTGAGAACATGATACGCTCGACTATTTAGCGCATATCCTAGAAAAATACCCTCGTCACTTTTGGTGTCAAATTTTTTCAAATTTTTCCAGTCACATAGAATGTAGCACTTGCTGTCAAAAACTCGAAAGTATTTAACTATAGGCTTCTTATTGAACCATAGTTCATATGCAGTCTTATTATTAGACTTCCTCGTATAAACACGGTTAGTGATATAACACACCGTGTTCACAGCTTCAGCCTAAGGATTTTTAGGAAGTCTCATACTATTTAACATTACATTGGCCATTTCTTAAAGTACTCTATTTTTCCTTTCAACTACTCCATTCTGTTGAGGTGTCTTGGGTGCAAAATACTCATGTGATATTCCATGATCGCTACAGAACTTCTCGAAATTGCCATTATCAAATTCGGAACCATGATCACTACAAATTTTGGTGACATGTGATTCTTTCTCAGTTTGGATACGCTTAAGTATCCTTTTCACTTCATCGAGAATCTTAAATTTGTCTCTCATGAAAGCTACTCATGTATATCTGGTAAAGTCATCTATAATTACCAGTATATATTTCTTACTACCTCAACTCTTCGTTCTAGTTGGTCCAATGAGATCCATATGGAGGAGTTCAAGGGGTTTGGATGTGGTACTGGAGTGCACTTTCTTGTGAGCACTCCTAAATTGTTTTCCAATCTGACATTCGCCACAAATTTTATCCAATTTTTTAAACTTAGGTAGACCTCTTATTAATTCACTTGTGCTCAATCTGTAAAGATTACAGTAGTGTACATGTCCTAGGCATTTATGCCATAGTTCGGTCTCATCGATTTAGACCATGTAACACGATAACTTAGACGAGCTTGAATCACTGACTATATAGCAGTTCTCAGATGTTCTGCAACCAGTTAAAATCACAGAACCATTCTCATTAGAAATCTCACACCATTGGTTGGTGAATTTGACGCTATGTTTGTTATCACAAATTTGAGAGATGCTTAAGGCCCTATACAAACAACACATTCTCAAATGGAGGAAGATTAAAGAGTTGAATCATACCTTAGCCAATAATCCTGCAGTTGCTACCATCACCAAATGTGACTGAGCCATCAGTCATATCTTTAAGATTGATGAAAAATCTTTATCACCTGTCATGTGTCTAAAGCAACCATTGTCTAGGCACCACTTTGATTGACTCGAAGCCTTGAAAGCAATGTTCGCAACCAAACAAGCAACCTTAGGAACCCATTTCATTACTATTTTGGGTTTTGGAGTATAGTCGGTCTTTCTATGCTTGTTGTTGTTGTATACTCTACCATTCGAGTTAGATTTTAGAAGCTCCTTAAGTAGATCCACAATTTTCTCGGCTAAGGGGTTATGATTCTAATTTCTATAGTTGATATGGTTGCTTTTAGGTTTCATAGCTTGAAAAGTTTTAGGATTTTTAAAACTATTTTGATTCAGACTTTTCCCTTTTGATCTAGAGGACTCCCCTTTAACAAACCTAGGAGGAGTGGACTTGCTTTTAGGAGGTGTATTTTTATCGTAGCTCAGACTAGATCTATCACCACATTTCCTTAATCCGGTTAGTAGTCTTTCTAGTTTAGGATCACTCTAGGCACCTCCAAGTATCCTTCAAACTCAAGAGAGAAGAGACTTCTAGTTTTAGTTTTTCATTTTCAGATTTTAGGTTTTCAATTTGAGAAGTTTTGAAATCTAAATCAGACTTAGCTTTTTCTAAACAATTTGAAAAATGTGATTTTTCTAAGAATAGATTATCAAATTTTTCTTTTAATTTTAAAAACTTTTCTTTTCGAAGTTTTAATTTTACAACAATCTCACAACTTTCCCTGTAGAGGGCATTATATGCATCTTATAAATTTTTATCATTTTCAGGATCACTTCTCAGATTTTTCTTCCCTAGTTAAATCACAACTATTTGAGAAAGTGAATTTGGCTAGAGTCATTAAGGCTTTGACCTCATTAGTAGACTCAGGTTCAGAATCATCTGACTTATAAGAGGCTTCAGAGCAAGGCGATTCATCCCATGTAGCTAACATGCCTTTCTTTTTAGATTTGTCCCTCTTTGGACATTTGTTTGTCAGATGCCCATATTCCTGACAGTTGAAACATTGGCTGTCTTTAATAGATTTCTAATTTTTAAATCTAGTTCTTTTCTTTTCTGAAGGTTTTTGAAAATCTACCCTCTTTTTACTTTTGAAAATTTTATAAAACTTCTTGACAAATAATGTCATATCATCTTCAGAGTTTTCAAAATCAGAATTACTAACATTTTCATGAGAAGTATTTTTAGAAGACTTAAGGGTAATGGACTTACCTTTAGGAGCTTTATAGTTTAACTCTTAGGTTTGTAAAGAACTAACCAGCTTTTCAACCCTCATATCATCTATATCACGAAGTTCTTGAATGGTAGTGACCTTTAAATTGAACCTTTCAGGCAACGAGCATATTATCTTTACACAAACTTTGCTTTCTGGGATACTATCACCAAGACTCCACATAGAGTTGACTATGTCATTTAACTTAGTATAGAAGTCCATGAATGTTTCACTTTCTTCCATATGTATTTCCTCAAACTGAGTGGTGAGGATTTGAAGTTTAGATTTCTTGACAATAGTCGCACCCTTGTGTGTCATTTCTAGAATGTCTCAGGCTTGCTTTGCAGAATCACAAGATATAATTCTTTTAAATTGATCCAGTGATAGTTTGCAAGTAATTACATTTAAAGCCTTTGCATTGGCACTACTCTCATTTTTCTGAAGTGTGGTCCAAGAAAAATAAGGCGCAACTTTCATAGATTTGGTTCCATCAGTGCCTAGAACTTCAATGGTAGGAGGGGTCCATCTAGTCACTGTGGCTTGCCACACATTCTCATCTATGGACCTTAAAAAGATCCTCATTCTGGCTTTCTAATAGGCATAATTGGAGCCATCAAAAGGTGGAGGCCTGGTGATTGAGAGGCTATCAAAATTTGACATCTTATAAGCTCAAATCGATTAGCTTAGGAAATGAGTCCAAAAAAAAAAAAAGCTATTAGGCTCTAATACCACTTGAAAAGGCTGATTTATATATCCTAAAGGGAGGAAGAGGGTGAATAAGACTATACTAAATTAAAAAAATAAATGCAAAATATAAAGAAAGATAGCACAATTCAAATAATAACAAAGCATAAGTAAATAACAACCTCAAATGTAATAGTCTTGAGAGGTTGATACAAAGTTCTAAGGACAACCTAACACCAAAAACTAAAGGCTTATGGCACGACAGCCTTACTAGAATGTTTGTAAGTATCAAAAACCCAAACCAATAAAGAGGCAAAGGAAATATCAAATAAAATAAACTAAGTTATTACAGCATTCCCACAAGTGTATAAAATAAATTACAATATTCACCACAAATGCTTAAAATAAATTACAACATTCACACACATAAGCACATTCAATCATCCACCACAACTCCAAGAATTATAATGGTTCGCTTGTATATACACCAACTGTTAGAAAACAGCCACACAATTACTCCACTCCTAATATCCACTCCCTCGGGATATTAATGTTCACTAAGAAAAAATGTTTTCCAAGGTTTACCTTAAAACCTTTACAATTGTGTCTTTGATTAGGCTTACACAATTCTAAAAATCCCACACTCTGAGATTTCCTGGATTACCTCAGACAAACCAAAAAGATATTTTTCTGGCACAACCTCAAAAACCAAAAAGGATATACAAAATTGTAAATAATACTTATCTGGAAATTCTCCTTTGAAGAAGCCCAGTAGAACCGATCCGATAAAGACGAAGATGTTCAATGTCTAGTCTCATAAATGAAAAGGTTCTGGTTCTAAATGATTTTTAATTAAATCAACCTGGGTTAGCTTGATTTGATTTTGATCTCAAGAAAGGGGAAAACTCAAATCTCTTCTTAATATAAGATTAGAATGAAGATCTTAAAATCAATTTACAAAAGCTAATTAAAGAGAATCTAAAATGAGCACATAATAGCTTAATAAATTCACAAACTTATCTCTCAGATTGGTGTCTTAATTTCGCTTTAATGAATGAATAATCTCTGAAATTCGTACTCTATTTATAAGTAAAAATACTATTCACTCAACTGGTCTAAGGGTCGGTTCGACTGGTCTAAGGGTCGGTTCGACTGGTCGAAGGACCAACAAAATTTTAAATTTTCTAGCGCGATAAGATAAGACCGTTACTCAACTGGTCGAGTGGGACAAAAAAATGTCGTTGGACTTTGAGTCGAGCCTACACGACCAGTCGAGCACTTCTCACTCGACTGGTCAAGCAGTCACCAGGACCGGTCGAGACTCCAACAGAAAATTCTAAAAAATAGCAACACACCTTAGACTGGTCAAGAAAACTCTTAGACTAGTCGACCCAGTACTTGGACAAGTCGAACAAGGTCTAAGACTAGTCAAGAAAAAGACCTATAAACATATGAAATGACCCACAAAGAATATGTAATGAATATGACACAATCTAGGGTCATCTAAACCTATTTGTGAGTAGGAATAATTAAAACATCATTCGCTTTAGAGACTTGATATCTTGTGAGACTTGAAGCATGAGTTCGATGTCTTGAACTTGAGCTTGAGTCACGCTTGATTTCTTGAGTCTTTAGTGTACAGAGGTTGAACTTCAAAACTTGAACTTGAGTTCTTGAATTTGATCTTGAAACCATGAACTTTAACACTCTTCACTTCGACTTGAAGATGTAGGCATGTTCGATGAAGATCCACAAAACATAAAACTGTACAAACCTGATCACTTCAACTTAAAGCATGATACAAATACTAAATAGTTTGGCACAACAAAATTTGACAATACAACGGGTGCTTGATTTACACAATAACATTTATAGAGAGGAGTGATGGACCTAGTCATGTTATGTACAGGAAAGAACCATAAAAAATAAAAATAAATACAAGTCAGTTGCTCTATTCTCTTAAAGGTTGAAATCACCAAAACCTCTATCTAACACTCAGGATATCTTAGATGTGCTTAAGTAGGTGAAGATCAATATTCTCTTGTTGGATGCCACAAAACGAATCCCATCATATGCCAAGTTTATGAAAGATCTCAGTACAGCTAAGAGATGACAAAACATTCAAAAGAAAATTTTTCTAACAGAAAAAAGTGAGTATTATCCTTAAGCAAGATGTGCTTTAGAAATATAAAGATCCAGGTAGGTCAACTATCTCTTATGTCATTGGAAATCACCGGATAGAACATCCACTACTTAACTTGGGAGCGAATGTGAATATGATTCCATACTTGGTTTACGAACAAGTCGGCCTTAGTGAATTAAAATCCACCAGGACCACACTTTAAATTGTTGATCATTCAGTTCGTATAATAAGAGGAATGATAGAGGACTTGTTAGTCCAAGTCAATAAATTCTACTATCCAACAGATTTTATTGTTTTGGATACCCATCCGTCATTGATGTGAGTGCTCGAATTCCCATCATCCTTGGTTGACCCTTCCTAGCTACATCAAACACCATCATCAATTGTAGAAATGGGATCATGAAATTAACTTTAGGAAATATGACATTAGAATTAAATATATTTAATATGTATAAACAATCGAAGGATGTTAATAATGCCCACGAAGTAAACATGATTGACCCATTCATGGAAGATTGGTTACTTTTGACTCTATACTCTGACACCTTAGAGAGCCCACTCTCCTAACTTGGATGATGATATGATTAGGGAGATGGACACCTTGCTTGATGCTACACTAGTACTTAAAACTAACTGGTGGAGAGCAGAATTTGAAAATTTGCCCCAAATTAAGATAAAGCCTCTACCATCTAGTATCAAGGCGCCGAAGCTTCACTTAAAACCATTACTCGCTGATCATAAATATGCTTATTTGGGTCAATATGAAACATATCCAGTGGTGATTTCTGTAAATGCTATCTTATCTAGCTCCTAGGATTGTCAAATTTTGTAGTGCCAAAACCTCTTAGAATATATATCTTATGTAGCTCATCTTCATATTCAAGATCAAGCAATTCAAGTACAAGATCAAGATGTTCCAATTCAAGTTCAAGCAGCTCAAGTATAAGAACAAGAGATTCTTGTACAAGTTTAAGTACTGGATTAAGTTTTCAAGCTTCAACTATATCAAGACAGTGTGCATTACTTAGGAATTCAAGCTCAAGTACTCTTTTCAAGCTTAAGCTCATATACTCAAGTTGAAACACAAGTTATAAGTACTTCAAGTTCAAGCTTCAAATTATTTCAAGATGTCAAGCTTCATGTAGTTCAAGATCAACTATCAACCGAAGTGAACGATGTTTCAATGTTCAAATTTCACCTATAAGGTATGAATGACTCTAGATTGACCATAGGTTAGGTCATACTGATTGCATACTTAATTTGAGTCATTATATAAATTTATAGGCTTTTTCTCAACTAGTCTTGGTCTATGTTCAACTAGTCCTAATACTGGCTCGACCAGTCCAAGAATTTCCTCGACCAGTCCTAGGTTTGTTACTAATTTTCAGAATTTTTTGTTGGACCCTCGACCAATCCTAGAGACTGCTCGACCAGTCGAGCAGGCTCGACTCAAAGTCCAGCAACCATTTTTAGTCCCACTCGACCAGTCGAGTGCAGGACTCGACTAGTCGAGCAGGCTACTCGACCAGTCGAACAAGCCACTCGACCAGTCGTGGAACAGTCTTATCTTGTTGGTCCTTCGACCAGTCGAACAGACCGCTGGGCTAGTCGAGTGAACAGTAATTTTGCCTATAAATTGAGGACGATTTTCAGAGTTTTTCATTCCATTCTAAGATATTCAAGTCACAACTCTATGAGAACTTGTCCCCACATTTGAGAAGCTAATTGGTTAGTATTTAAGATTCCTTTAATAGCTTTTTTTGTATTTGATTTTGAATTCTCCATTCCAATCATATTTGAAGAAGGGATTTAAGTTTTTCCCTTTCTTGAGATTAAAATTGAATCAAGCTAGCCCGTGGTGATTTAATCTAAAAATATTTAGAACTTAGAACCCTTTCATAAGTGAGTGTCCACATTGAACATTTACATTGAATTGGTTCTACCGGACTTCAACAAAGGAGAATATCCAGATAAGTATATTTACATTTTTGTAAATCTCTTTTTGGTTTTTGAGGTTATGCCAGAAAAATCTCTCTTTCTTTTTTTGATTTGTCTGAGGTGATCTAGAAAATCTCAGAGTGAGGGGGTTTTTGAATTGTGTGAGCCCACTTGAAAGACATAATTGTGAAGGTTTTAGGTGAACCTTAAAAAACCTATTTTATAGTGAAAGCCAATATCCGCTGTGTGAGGATATTGGGAGTGGAGTAGTTATGTGGCTGTTTTTGACGGTTGGTGTACACACAAGCGAACCACTATATATGTTGGAGTTGAGAATGGTTGAATGTGGCTAAGTGTGTGAATGTTGTAATTTATTTTTCCAACATTTGTGGTGAATGATTGTAATTTACTTTCAGTACATGTGGTGAATGTTGTAATAGCAGTAGAATTTTATTTCTGTTTTATTCTACACGGACCGTTCTAGGAATCAGGTTATCCTACCAAAAGTCATTGGTTTTTGGTGTAAGGTTGTCCTTAGAATAACATCTTCATCAACCTCTTAATACTTATGCATTTAAGGTTGCTATTCATTTATGCTATTTGATTTGTTAAGTGCTATCGTTGTTGATTTCTTTGTTATTCCGCATTTAATTTTTTAATTTGGCATAGTCCTATTCACCCCCACCCTAGGACTCTTTGCTCAACCTTTTCAAGTGGTATTAGAGACTAATAGCTCGATTTATTTTTTATTTCGATTAATTTCCTGAGCTAAGCAATCTGAGCTTTTTAAGATGTCAAATTTTGATAGCCTCTCAGTCACTAGGCCTCCACCATTTGATGGCTCCAATTATGCCTACTGGAAAACCAGAATGAGGATTTTTTTTTTTTAATCCATGGATGAGAGCGTGTGGCAAGCCACAGTGACCAATCAGACCCCTCCTACCACTGAAGTAACTGGTACTGACGGATCTAAAATTATAAAAGTCATACCTTACTTTTCTTGGACCGCTCTTCAGAAAAGTGAAAGTAGTGCCAATGCAAAGGCTTTAAATACTATTCCTTGTGCACTATCACCGGATGAATTCAAGAGAATTATATCTTGTGATACTGCAAAGCAAGCCTGGGATATTTTGGAAATGACACATGAGGTTACAATAATTGTCAATAAATCTAAAGTTCAAATCCTCACAACTAAATTTGAGAAAATACATATGGAAGAAAGTGAAACTTTCATGGACTTCTATACAAGATTGAATGACATTGTCAACTCTATGTGGGGTCCTGGTGATAGGATCCTAGAAAGTAAAGTCTGTGCAATGATACTATGTCATTGCCTGAACGGTTCAATTCTAAAGTGACCACGATCCAGGAACTTCATGATACGGATAATATGAGGGTAGAAGAACTGGTTGGTTCTTAACAAACCTACGAGTTAAAATTTAAGGCTCCTAAAGGTAAGTCTCGACCATAAGTCTTCTAAAATTATTTCTCAAGAAAATAATAATAATTCTAATTTAGAAACTTCTGAAGATGATATGGCTCTTTTAGCTAAAAAGTTTTACAATATTTTCAAAAGTAAAAAGAGGGTTGATTTGCAAAAACCTATTGAATAGAAAAGATCTAAATTTAAAACTTGGAAATCTTTAAAAGACAACCAATGCTACAATTGCCATGAATATGGGCATTTAGCAAACAAATGTCCTAAGAAGGATAAGTTTAAAAAGAAAAGTATGTTGGCTACATGGGATGAATCTTCCTGCTCTGAAGTCTCTTCTAAGTTAGAAGATTCTGAAATCAAGTCGGCTAATGATGTTAAAGCCCTAATGAATATAGTGAAGTTCACTTTTTCAAATAATGATGAATCAACCTGTGAAGAAAATCTGAATAGTGACCATGAAAATGAAGAAGATCTTTAAGATGCTTATGATGCCCTATACAAGGAAAGTTGCAAAATTGTTGTAAAGCTAAAACTTCAGAAAGAAGTTTACAAAACTAAAAGAGAATTTTGATAATCTAGTCTTAGAAAAATCACACATTTCAGATTGCTTTGAAAAAACTAAGTGTGACTTAGATTTCAAAACCTCCCAAGTTGAAAACTTAAAATCTGAAAATGAAAAGCTAAAACTAGAAGTCTCTTCATTTTTTATTTTAAAAGACACATGGAGATGTGCCTAAGGTGATTCTAGAAAAACTTTTATCTGGATCCAGAAAATGTAGCGATCGATCTAGATTGGGTATGATAAAAGTATTCCTCCCAAATATAAGAATACCCCACCTAAATTTGCTAAAAGGGAGTCTTTTAACTCAAAAAGGAAAAGTCTGAATCAAAACAATTCTAAAAATACTAAGACTTTTATGACCTTAAAACCTAAAAGCAACCATATCAACTATAAAAATCAGAATCGTAATCCTTTAGCTGAGAAAATTGTTGATTTACTTAAGGAGCTCTTAAAATCTAACTTAGTGGGTCAGACTTATAATAACTATAAACATAAGATGACCAACTATACTTCTAAACCCAAAACTATAATGAAATGGGTCCCTAAGGTTGCTTGTTTAGTTGCCCACACTGCTTTCAAAGCTTCGAGCCAAGCAAAGTGGTACCTAGACAGTGGTTGCTTCAGACATATGACAGGTGACAAATGTTTGTTCACTAATCTTAAAGACATGACTGATGGTTCAGTCACATTCGGTGATGGTAACAACTGCAGAATTGTTGGCTATGGTACGGTTCAACTCTTTAACCTCCCTCTATTTGAGAATATTTTATATGTAGAAGGTTTAAAACATAATTTATTAAGTATCTCTCAAATATGTGATAATAATCATAGTGTAAAATTTACTAACCATGGGTGTGAAATTTTTAATAAAAATGGTTCTATAATATTAACTGGTCGCAGAACTTCTGAAAACTGCTATATTGTTTGTGATTCAAGCTCATCTAATATATCGTGTTACATGATCCAAACCGATGAGACCGAATTATGGCATAAGCGCCTAGGACATGTACACTACCGCAACTTGTATAGATTGAGCAAAAGAGAATTGGTAAGAGGTCTACCTAAAATACAAAAAGTGGATAAAATATGTGGCGAGTGCCAGATTGGTAAACAAATCAGGAGTGCTCACAGAAATGTGAACTCCAAAGCCACATCTAAACCACTCGAACTTCTCCACATGGATCTCATTGGACCAACTAAAACGAAGAGTCGAGGTGGCAAGAAGTATATTCTGGTGATTGTTGATGACTTTACCAGGTATACTTGGGTAGTCTTCTTAAGAGAGAAATCAGAAACTCTCGATGAAGTAAAAAAGGGTACTTAAACGTATCTAAACTGAAAAAGAATCACAAGTCTCTAAAATCCGTAGTGATCATGGTTTTGAATTTGAAAATAGCGGTTTTGAGAAATTTTACAATGATCAAGGAATATCACATGAATATTCTACGCCCAAAACAGTACAACAAAATGGTGTGGTGGAAAAGAAAAATAGACTGCTTCAAGAAATGGCAAATGTAATGTTAAATAGTATGAAGTTTCCTAAAAATCTTAGGGCTAAAGCCGTAAATATGCTTGTTATATAATTAACCGCGTTTATACTAGAAAATCAAATAGTAAAACAATTTATGAAATGTGCTTTGATAAGAAGCCTACTATTAAATACTTTCAAGTTTTCGACAGCAAATGCCACATCTTACGTGACCGAGAAAATTTGGAAAAGTTTGACACCAAAAGTGATGAAGGAATATTTTTAGGATATGCTCTGAATAGTCGACCGTATCGAGTTCTTAACAAGAGGACTGGTGTTACTCAAGAGTTCATTAATGTGGTTATAAATGATCACTTGAATACACCTGTCTCAAGTTCAGAAAATGATGAAGTCCTTTTATTTGATAAACCAGACTCTTCATTTAGTCAAAATAATACTGAAATGCGAACAGTTAAAGATCATCCTTCTGATCAAATCCTTGGAAACCCTCTCACTGGTGTACGCACTTATAAACAAATTGAAGATATGTACAACTACGTGTGCTTTACATCTCAGATAAAACCGGTTAACGTAAAAGAAGCTCTTACTAACGAAAAATGGATTGTAGCTATGCAAGAATAGCTCAATCAGTTTGCTAGGAATGATGTTTGGTACTTAGTTCCAAGACCAAAAGATAAACACATTATCGGAACAAAATGGATTTTCAAAAATAAGTTTGATGAACTTGATAATATTATTAAAAATAAGTGTAGGCTGGTTGTATAAGGGTATACTCAAATTGAAGGCATTGATTATGATGAGACCTTTGCCCCAGTAGCTTGTCTTGAATCAATCAGACTATTTATATCCATTGCATGCTTTAGAAATTCAAAATATATCAGATGGATGTAAAGAGTGCGTTCTTAAACGATGATTTGCATGAAGAAGTGTATGTTGAACAACCAACAGGTTTTGAAGATCCTAAGCATACTAATCATGTCTATCGCCTGAAAAAGGCACTCTGTGGTTTGAAACAAGCTCCCAGGGCATGGTACGAAAAGTTGACTAAGGTTATACTAAGTCATAACTTTGTGATGGAGAGTGTTGATAAGACATTATTTGTAAAGAAACATAATGATCACATTCTAATTGTGTAAATCTATGTTGATGACATTATCTATGGATCTACCTGTGCTAACATGACTGTTGAGTTTGCAAATCTTATGAAGTCTAACTTTGAAATAAGCATGGTTGAGAACTAAACTATTTCCTAGGGTTGTAAGTCAAACAGCTCCTTGATAGTTTCTTTATCTCTCAAACCAAATATGCTCTTAACTTAGTTAAAAAGTTCGGCTTTGAGAGTGGAAAAAATTTTGATACTCCAATGAGTACTACTCTAAAACTCTCTAAGGATTCAACAGGTAAGAGTGTGAATCCTAAGTTGTATTGCATATGATAGGTAGTTTACTTTATTTAACCGTGAGCCGACCTAATATTGCTCTTAGCGTAGGAATTTGTGCTAGATATCAGTCTGACCCTAAAGAGTCACATCTGATTGCTGTTAAGTGAATTTTGCGATATGTCGCTATTTCAGCTAATCTTGGTCTCTGGTATCTACATGATACTAGTGTGCAATTAGCTGGTTACACAGATGCTAATTGGGCTAGTAATATTGACGATCGTAAATCGACTAGCAATGGTTGTTTCTATGTTGGGAACTATTTAATTTCTTAGCTAAGAAACAAAGTTCTGTATCGCTCTCCACAGCTGAGGCTGAATATATTGTTGCTGGTAATGCATGCACTCAACTTGTGTGGATGAGGAGAATGCTAAGTGATTACAAAATTGCATAAGAATTCATGGTTTTATATTGTGATAATTTAAGTGCAATTAATATCTCTAAGAATCCAATTCAGCATTTATAAACCAAGCATATTGACATTAAATATCATTATATTCGTGAACTTGTGGAAGACAAGATAATTTCATTGGAATATATTTTGACCGAGAATCAACTTGCAGACATATTCACAAAATCACTCGACAAAACAGGTTTTCAAAATTGAAATTTGATCTTGGTATGTGCAATATGAACTGATGACTTGTTCCTATTTGTATCATAATGTATATATTTATTATTTTGAATATTTTAAAATTCAACTAAGATGCAAAATTGCACATTTTTAGTGGTGCACGACCAGTCGAGTACACACTCGACCAGTCGTGGCTCGACCAATCGAGTATGTACTCGACCAGTCGTGAATCTCGGGTTTGGCCTTTTATTTGGAAAAAATCACTTTTTTCTTCATTTAGTCCTTCTTCTCCAACAAGCCCTACCATGACCGGTCGAACCCATCTTCGATTACTCCATGGTTAGTACATTATTTTTAATTTCCTTGTAGATTCAAGTCCTTTGCATTTTCTTTTCTTCATTTGTGTGGTTTATTTTAAGCTTTATGATTATTTGGTGGGTTTTATAGCCTAAAATCTGATGTACTAGAAATCCTTCTTATCTCTTTTGCAATATTTGTATTCCTTGATTTCTTTATTGCAATGGAGAGTAGAAGCAAGAAGAACGGATCTCGTGGTTCCTCTTATTCTCGTTCGGCTCCTATCAGTGCGCCATCTTCGGTCACCCGAGGAAGATCCCGAGTATGTGAGGGATATTCGCTTACATAACGTGATAGTAGAATGAACTGTTAACATTGACCATTTAGCTCCTTTTAGTGTCCTTCATCTTCTTCAATCTGTAGGATGAGATAGCATTTTATATTGGTGCGGTCTTGCACTCTGCTCTATTGCACAAACCATGTATGCTTGTATTACTGACTTCTCTACTGAAAATCTTACATTTACAATTTCTACTAGAGAAAGTCCAATTGATGTGGACCGTCACCTCATTTCTAGATTAATAGATCTTCCAGTAAATGATGACGGTATTCCCATCAATACGCTTGTTACAAAACCATCTAAATCTGAGAAGTGGATGCTTACTAGAGATTTATGTAATATGGATGCAGAATGGAGTACTGGGAATGCGCTCGCTTCCAAGTTTTTGTTACCTAAATACAAGTTCTTCATAGGGTTTTCATTTCAAATGTCTACCCGAGATCTGATAACAAAACCGAGCTTACTACATTCATGGTTTGTATTCTTCATTCTATCATTTCTACAGTCTCTATGTGTCTTCCTTCTCTTATTTGTTATATCATGATTCAATTCCGTCTCCAGCCAGGTCACAGTGATATACCTTTTGCTTATCTTATGACTGTATTAGCCACCCATAGTCTAGTGGTTAAGCCTATTGGAGAAGCTCCCATTCATCATCTACCCTTTAACAACTCTAACATTAACAAGATGGATTTGAAGTTGGCTCCAGGCCAAGTTGATGTGAGTGCTAGTGGAGCTGCTGAAGCAAATGAAGAGGAGGGTGCTTTGCCTCCTGATGATGTCAATATGGATGACCTCTTTGATGAGATTGAATCCGACTCAGCTGCTGATCCTGATCATCAGCCTTCTAATTTTGATGCGCGTTTATGCTCACTTGAGGAGAAGGTTGAAGGTATGCATGTGTCCCAAGAAATGCAATTTAAATATATGTGCAAATATCTTGGTCGCATTAACAAGGGACTTCATCAAATTGATCATTCCATACCTGCTACTTCTGGTTCGGATTAGTTTTCAATATCTGATATGTAATAACTTTTAATACTTGAAATTCTTCTTGTGCTTGGACATGTTTTTAATGGTTATCTTGTCATTATGTTATCTTAAATTTACCTCTTTCTATCATTTCTCATTGCTCTTGTGTTTCCATCATCATTTATAAGTTCCTTCCTTTGTCATATTGTGACAAAAAGGGGGAGAATTTGTCCTGACATGCCTATTTCATTATGATAAATGAGAATGTGGAATGTGGATAGGTAGGTAGCAATTTTTTTCTTCAATTCTCCTCTTGGATTATATGAAGTAAGGTATTAAAGGGGAGTATTGATTTCCAGTCTTTCACTGGTGCACGATTCTTTATTGATCTAACTAGTGCATGATTCTTTATTATGCATGTATGATGCATGATATTTTTATTTATTTTGTTTTGTCACGAATTTGACAAAGGGGGAGATTGTAAATGCTATCTTATCTAGCTCCTAGGATTGTCAAATTTTGTAGTGTCAAAACCTCTTGGAATCTATATCTTGTGTAGCTCATCTTCATATTCAAGATCAAGCAATTCAAGTACAAGATCGAGATGTTCCAATTCAAGTTCAAGCAGCTTAAGTATAAGAACAAGAGATTCTTGTACAAGTTCAAGTACTAAATCAAGTTTTCAAGCTTCAACTATATCACGACAGTATACATTACTTAAGAATTCAAGCTCAAGTAATCTCTCAAGCTTAAGCTCATATACTCAAGTTGAAACACAAGTTACAAGTACTTCAAGTTCAAGCTTCAAAGTACTTCAAGATGTCAAGCTTCATGTACTTCAAGATCAACTATCAACCGAAGTGAACGATGTTTCAATGTTCAAATTTCACCTATACGGTATGAATGACCCTAGATTGACTATAGGTTATGTCATATTGATTGCATACTTAGTCTCTTAGTCTATGTTCGACTAGTCCTAGTACTGGCTCGACCAGTCCAAGAATTTCTTCGACCAGTTTTAGGTTTGTTACTAATTTTTGAAATTTTTTGTTGGACCCTCGACCAGTCCTGGAGACTGCTCGACCAGTCAAGTGAACAGTGCTCGACCAGTCAAGCAGGTTCAACTCAAAATCTAGCAACCATTTTTGGTCCCACTCGACCAGTCGAGTGCAGGACTTGACCAGTCGAGTAGGCCACTCGACCAGTCGTGGAACGGTCTTATCTTATCGCGCCTAAAATTTTGAATTCTTGTTGGTCCTTCGACTAGTCAAACCAACCACTGGGCCAGTCGAGTGAACAGTAATTTTGTCTATAAATTGAGGACGATTTTCAGAGTTTTTCATTCCATTCTAAGATATTCAAGTCACAACTCTGAGAGAACTTGTCCCCACATTTGAGAAGCTAATTGGTTAGTATTCAAGATTCCTTTAATACCTTTTTTTTTCATTTAATTTTGAATTCTCCATTCCAATCATATTTGAAGAAAGGATTTAAGCTTTCCCCTTTCTTGAGATCAAAATCAAATCAAGCTAGCCCGTTGTGATTTAATCTAAAAATTATTTATAACTTAGAACCCTTTCATAAGTGAGTGTCGACATTGAACATTTACATCGAATTGGTTCTACAGGACTTCAACAAAGGAGAATATCCAGATAAGTATATTTACATTTTTGTAAATCTCTTTTTGGTTTTTGAGGTTGTACCAGAAAAATCTCTCTTTCTTTTTTTGGTTTGTCTGAGGTGATCTAGAAAATCTCAGAGTGGGTGGGGGGTTTTTGAATTGTGTGAGCCCACTTGAAAGACATAATTGTGAAGGTTTTATGTGAACCTTAAAAAACCTATTTTATAGTGAAAGCCAATATCCGCTGTGTGAGGATATTGGGAGTGGAGTAGTTATGTGGCTGTTTTTAACGGTTGGTGTACACACAAGCGAACCACTATATATGTTGGAGTTGAGAATGGTTGAATGTGGCTAAGTGTGTGAATGTTGTAATTTATTTTTCCAGCATTTGTGGTGAATGATTGTAATTTACTTTCAGTACATGTGGTGAATGTTGTAATAGTAGTAGAATTTTATTTCTATTTTATTCTTTATTCCTTTGTATCGGTTTGAGATTTTGATACACAGACCGTTCTAGGAATCAGGTTGTCCTACCATAAGCCATTGGTTTTTGGTGTAAGATTGTCCTTAGAACAACATCTGTATCAACCTCTCAATACTTATGCATTTGAGATTGCTATTCAGTTCTACTATTTGATTGGTAAGTGCTATCATTATTGATTTCTTTATTATTTCACATTTTATTTTTTAATTTGGCATAGTCCTATTCTCCCCCCCCCCCCCCCCTAAAGACACTTTGCTCGGCCTTTTCAATTTCTTCCCACTTAGATGAGGAAAAAGAGAATATGCTTATTTATACTCTCAAAGAAGACAAATGAGCCCTTGGATGGACAATCGCGGACCTCAAGGAAATCAATCATTTGATTTATATTCATCACATTCACCGTAATAATAATGCAAAAACATCTAGACAACTACAACGCCGGTTAAATCCAAATATATATAATAAAAAAAAAGTGGTTAAAATTGATGTGTTAAAGTTGTTAAATATAGGTATCGTATACCCTATATCCAATAGCCAATGGGTGAGTCCAGCTCATGTGGTATCGAAGAAGTCTGGGATTAGCATCATAAACAATGCAGAAAATGAACTCGTGCCAACTAGAGTGACTACTGGTTGGAGAATGTGCATTAACTACAGAAAATTGAATACCGTCACAAGGAAAGACCACTTCCCTTTGCACTTTGTTGATCAGATCTTAGAAAGGTTAGCCATTCATTCTTATTGCTATTTTCTGGATGGATATTCGAGCTGCAACCAAATAGAGATAGCCCTTGAATACCAAAAGAAGACCTTATTTACATGTTCTTTTGGCACTTTCTCATATCAAACGATGTCATTCGGACTATGTAACCCTCCTGTCACTTTTCAGTGATACATGTTGAGTATTTTCTCTGATATGGTGGGGCAATTCTTAGAGGTTTTTATGGATTATTTCTCTATTTTTGGTACATCTTTCAATGAATGCCTTAACAATCTCAAATTAGCTAAAAAGATGTGAAGAAAAGAACCTTATGCTGAATTGAAAAAGATGTCATTTTATGGTTTAAAAGGAAATAGTCTTTGGACATGTAATATCGTCCAATGGAATTGAGGTAAATAAAGCCAAAATTGATTTAATCTCCAACCTACCTCCACCCACGAGTATACGCAAGATGCGATCCTTCTTAGGACACGCCGAATTTTATATAAAGTTAATAAAGGACTTTATCTCTCATCTTTTATGTAATTTTCTTTAAAAGGATACTCCCTTTATATGGAGCAAGGAATGTCAAAAAGCTTTCACCAAGCTTAAGGGCATGTTGACTAGGGCTCCCATTATGCAATCACCTAATTGGAGTCTTCCTTTTGAGATTTTGTGCGATGCAAGCGACTATGCTATTGGGACGATGTTAGGCCGAAGAAAAGAAAAAATGCCTTACATGATCCATTACACGAGTAGAACTCTTAACTCGACCTAAGTGAATTATTCCACTATGAAGAGGGAACTCCTAGCCATAGTGTTTGCTTTGGACAAGTTTAGGTCCTACTTGATAGGATCCAAGATCATAATGTTCATTGACCATACGACGTTGAAGTATCTCTTTTCTAAGAAAGATGCTAAGCCTCATTTGTTATGATGAATCCTTCTGCTAAACGAATTTGACATGGAAACATGCGATAAGAAAGGAGTACAAAACATAGTGGCTGACCATCTCTCTTGGCGTGTTTTATCGGATTCCATAGAGACGACTCACATTAATGACATGTTCTTTGATAAACAATTATTTAAAGTCTCCCAATTACCTTGGTTTGATGATAATGCTAATTATCTTACCACAAGTATCACACATATTAATTGGACTGCGCAAGATAAAAAGAAATTTTTCACCAAGGTATGCAAGTTCTTTTAGGATGATTCATATTTGTTCAAATATTACCAAGATCAAATCATTAGGAGATGTGTCCTTGATTATGAACATCATAATGTCATATCCTTTTTTCCATTCTCATGCTTATGGTGCCATTTCTCAGCTAAGAAGACCACAATGAAAATTTTGTAGTGCGGTTTTTACCGGCCCACTATGTTCCAGGATACACACAAATTTTATAAAGTGTATGAGCGTTGTCAAAAATTGAGAGGATTGTCCCGTAGAAATATGATGCCACTAAACTTCATTCTTATCATTAAAGCATTTTATTGCTGGGGCATCGATTTCATGGGACCATTCCCCCAATCCTTTGGAAATAATATATTTTTCTCGTTGCAAACTATTTCCAAATGAGTTAAAGCAATTTCGTGCCTGAATAATGACCATCACATAGTCATTAGGTTCTTAAAAGAAAATATTTTATCTCGGTTCAGAACTTCTTGATCGAGTCATTATAAGTGATGGAGAATCTCACTTTTGTAATAGCTCATTTGAAGCTTTGATGAAGAAATATGGTATTCTCATAAAGTGAGTACCCCCTATCATCCTTAAACAAGCAGCTAAGCTAAAATTTTAAATAGGAAAATCAAACAAATTCTGGAGAAAACGGTTAACCCGGATCATAAGGATTAGTCACTTCGATTGACCGATACATTATAAGGTTATCATACCACATACAAAACCCCTATTGAAATCTCCCTTTAGACTTGTCTACTGGAAGGCTTGCCACTTGCATGTGGATTTGGACCATAAAGCATATTAGGCAATAAAAAATTTCAATTTCAATCTTGACAATGTCAGCTCGCTATGCAAATTACAATTAAATGAACCAGAAGAAATTTAAAATGATGCATATGACAATTCTAGGATATACAAACACAGAATGAAGATGTTACATGACAGGAACATTCTTCTAAAATCTTTTGAGTCAAACCAAAAAGTCCTTTTGTATAATTATAGACTTCACTTTTTGCCGGTAAATTGCGATCTCGTTAGACCGGCCTATGTCAAAATGGTCTCTCCTCATGGGGTTGTAGAGATTTAAAAAAAAAAAAAAAAAAAAACCAATGAATGGTAAAGTTTTTAAGCTGAATTGTCATCGTCTCAAACCATTCATTGATAAATTTGATTAAGAGGAAATTTTCATCCTCTTATTAATCATGTGTATTAGGATTGACCTTCTAATCAGATGTACGTCCACTCATTTATTGTTTTCTTAGGATTAGGATTGTTAAGTTTGCTTTAGTTTTTGTTTTGTTTTTGTTTAGTACTAGTTTGATGTAGGTCCCTTTAGAGTGATGAAGACTTTATACCATCTTATTAATCTTCCTAAGGTACTATCTTTCTTCCTCACTCCTCTTTTATTTTCATTGTCTCATAATATGATGCATTGCATATCTTTTACATTAAGGACAATATATATTTTAGGTTGGGGGTGAGGTTAGGTGAACTAATCAATATTTTCTATCATGAGCAAATTCTTGAAAATTTTGAAAAATTTCAGTTTCAAAACTCTTTTTAAAGATTGATATGTTGTATAATTAGATACATTTGAGTATTATGATAAGATATTGAATAACTTTTGAAAATTTGGAGTCTGGTTAATTAGTAAATTTTTAAATAAAAGTTCTCTTAATGAATTGATTAATAGAAAGTTTAAACATCAATTGAGTCTAGTTCACAATTCACATCTAACTCATGTTTTGTGAAGTTTACTTGAACTCTTAATTTTAACATGATGATTACTTAAAAGTGTTATGAACTAAGTCTAGATATCTTTATTTACCTTAAGTACAAAAAGAAGAAAAAAGGATAGTTAAAAAACAATAAATTCAAAAATAGCTACCTGTTATGTATTTTAATGAGAAATCAATGAAAAAGAAGAAAAACAATATAAATAGTGTAAAACCATCGATATAAAATCAAAAAACCAGAAAAATAAGTGAAAAGGGGAGATAGGTTTGTAATCAGTAACTTATGTTGAGCTATCTACTTTGATGTAATTATTATGGTTAATATTATGGAGAGAATGTTCACTTTTACATATTATAAGTTGGAAGTCACTAAGCACACTAGGAACTTGATATTTAAATACATTTTATGGATGAATTGTTAAGGGAAAACTTAGTCAATTATTTACTAGTGATATTAGGTTCTAGATTATCAATGTTTCGTTCTTATATCTTTGAATTTTATTCATATGTTTAGGATTGCACGGAATATTGTTTTCTGAGGAATGTTTGAAATTTAAATTTTTGGGAGATTAGTTTTCGCATGTTTTGCTCGGGATTAGCAAAATGCTGGTTGGGGTGTGTGTTGAGAGTGAAATATTTTATAGTTCTCCCTTATTATGTATTGGTTTTATGAACATGAATGTGCTTAATTGATATAATTACACATATTTTCTCTTACGATGTGATTTTCAGAGCTAAGTAGAAAAAGATTCTTAAAGCATTGATTTACTGTTTAAAGAATTACCAAGTATTGGATCTATTGAGGTTAAGATTAAAGAATTCAATACTCCAAGATCAAAGGAAACCAAGTGAAGAAGGAAGAAAATCAAGAAATCAAAGTGCTTAAAATTGGAAGTGCAGAAATCAACCCTTCGATGACATCGATGACCCATTCAATGCCATCGAAACCACTTTGATCCCATTGCAAAAATCATGAAAAATCTGATTATGTTGCTAGACATATTTGTCTATTCTTCAATTCCATCGAGGCCCTGTTCGATGTCATTGAATCGAAGTTTGATTCCATCGAACAAAGTTCAATGACATCGAGAAAATACTCAAATTCAAAAGTTTATTGTTGGATAGTTTCCTGATTTCACCTGGACTCTTCGATGAGAGTTCTATGTCATTGAAGGTTCTATCGAAGATGTGATAGCTACGTAAAATCAAGTCAATTTTGAAGTGAGTGCAAATCAAGCCTATATAAAGGAACGTTTTATAAGTTTTTAAACACAAATTAGGGTAGAGGGAGTAGAGCAATGAGTTATGGAGTTTCAAGAAGTCCTCCCTACTCTTCGATCCTTCAGTTATAGTTACTTTTTATGTTTTTTTTTTTTTTTGTTTGGATCTTAATTCAATCATGTCTATGGTTGGCTAATCTCTTAACTAAAGTTAAGAGGTGGAGTTTCTAGTTCTTCTTAATGTTTATTTTACATTTATTCAAGTTATTTGGTTTATAAGTTGAACAATTCATTGATTTTTGGTTTGACTGAAGAAGTACTTTCAGTTTACTATGATCCATTGTCGACTCCAGGCACTTTGGATGTTTAGGAAGGCTATTAATATTCTCTAACATGTTTTATAATTGTTTGGTTTATAAAATTCATTGATCTAGCATTGACTCCAAGCATGATAGATGCTTTGAATTCCCCGCGATCAATACGTTGATGCTTTTTGAGGGAACCAATTCAATGATGTTCAAATCTATTTTGAAGTACATTAATGATGATTTAACTACTCCATTATCCAAATAGATAGGGTAGGACTTCGATTCCAGTTGTGTGATCTCATTGAATCAAGTAAAATAACATTAAGGGAGCTATAAGTGGACCATTGGCACTTTAGTATTTTATCTCTTATAGTTTGTTCCACAATTATTCTTTAAATCTAATTTTTTTGTAGATATTTTAGATTCTAATTTTAGTTCTAATGTACTTTAAAAATCGTACAATAGCAAGTCCTTGTGGGTATGACCTCAGTCACATCGAGTTATTACTATATTGTAATCCTTTTGGGGGTCACAGAAGTTAGTTCCTACAGTATGCGTGGGAACTTGGCCCTGTTGCCCAGGTCGCTGCTTTACTATGTAAGAGTCATGGGGTACCTGGGGAGGTTAGGACAATTCGGTCGATGCATCTGCTTCCGCACCACGGTCAAGGGGTGGTTGCTGTCTCTTAAGTATTTGCATTATCTGATCGATGTTACTGGTTAGGGCTTTGACTTGATTTTCCAAGGAGATAAGCCGACCTCTCCTGTTACAGGACCTTTGTGCGGCCACCACAGGAGGAGGGTCTGTATGATGTTCTGAAGGCGGATTCTGGAGATTTTTACGTTGCTCTTCTAGTGTGGAGATTAGTGCAATGATGACGGCCAAAGTGCTCTTCTTTCCTTTGGTCATAATAGGGTAGACGAAGACACGATGGGTGATCTTTAATGGTTTCTTTGTCATTTTTCACAGACAGCGTCAAACTGTTAATGCTCAAATCTGGTCGATCCTACCTCACCTCCTCCGAGCTGTTGAGTACCTACAATTTAATGGAGAACAAGAGAAGACTCTAGGGATATCAGTTAAGACCGGGGACCCTCCAATGCCCAAGTCAGGCGTATAGACTCATAGTAGGCATAGTAAAATTGAGATAATTGTGTGTACCTTTCTCTTTAATAAGGTGATGCATTTATAGGTTAGCCAAGAAGCTTGCGTATCTAAGTAGATCTGTGAGATATGTTGTAGGGGCTTGTATTAGAGTCAAACTCTAATTTCAAGAATATATCCGACTTTATCTCAATCGGCGTACTTTTTGACTAAAACCTCGTTGGATCGATCCTATCTTTATATGTTGCAAGATTCTCTCTAGATATTTCTACTCCGAGGTCAAGGTCAGTATCCGAGGTCGAGGTTGGTACTTGGGGTCGTTACCCGAGGTCTAGGTCGGTACCTGAGGTCGGGTCGGGGGCCAAAGTGATAACTGAGGTTGAGGTAGAAAGTAGCTGACACCAAAGGTTGGAGTAATCTTTCAGCCCTCAGGCAATATATAAATTCACTGAGTCTTGCTGCTTAGCTCATCTGTCTCGTACATTTGTTTAGCTTTATTTTACCTATAATAGAAATTTTATATATGAAATGAAAGGGAATGAGAGGTATTTGTAAGAGGATTGACGACATTTTAGGCAATTAGTGGGAAGTTGAGGGTAAAAATACAATACGGGGAGACTTGGCTGCTAGTTAGACATGTGACATCTCTTGGTTTACCAAATAAGTCGTAAAATGTGTAATTTTAGAAAGACCCCATGGTAATTTATAATTTTGGTCACTCAATGACTAGATAAGCTGTAAAATATGTAATCATGAAAGACTCGATGGCACTCAGCGACAATTTAAATGCCAATAGATATGCAAATCTCAGTATAACGAACTTAAAAGATCCTAAGGATATGTGCGCAGCCTTTTAAAGTTGACTTTTTATACGTAGTGGCAATTAGGTTGCCACTACCATACTTATATTTGCCAAAAGGTGTTAGAAGTGATCGAATTGCTGCTGGTATTGAATTTCGAGTTTTGTCTTTGTGTGTGCTCATTGGAATAATACTATTGTGGCCTTGTGTCACTTTATATTGAGTTACAAGGTGGTCCAATAAGTTTGTGGTGAACGGATGCCTAATCAGATTTTGTTGATTTCATGAGGGTTGTGGGTTTGGGTTAGCTTCGTTTAGCTTCAGTTCTAATTCAATATCAAGTACATGGTTTTACCAGAGTAGGGTGTCTAGGAAACGATGGCAAGGCTTTGTGGGTTCTAAGCTCTGAAAAGAAGGCCCAGTGGTTCGGTTATTCAGACCATAAGTCTGCTGGTGGGTGGACTATATACCAAAATATAATCTATAGGACAGTCCTAACCTTTGGTTTTGTGGCCCCACACCACCACCACCCCAAGCAGTGGTGGGGTAATATGTTGGGTGCATGGGGCCCACCTTGATATATGTGTTTTATATCCATGCCGTCCATCTGTTTTGTCAGCTCATTTTAGCTTTAAAATGAAGTAGATCAGAGGCTCAAGTTCACCACACCACATGAAACAGTGGGATAATGACACCCACCATTGCAACTTCCTAGGGCCCACCATAATGTTTATTTGCCATCGAACCTTGTAATAATGTCACACTGATCCACAGCTCAAGGGGTGTGGCTAACAGTGGGTTGCGTTCTAACTAATAATAATTAAAATTTTAAAAAAAATAATTAATTAAAAAATTAAAAAAAATCACAGGTACCTGGATGAAGGAAAAACACAAATATCTGCTTGATCTATAACTTTTGAGGCCTTCAAAAAGTTTTAAATTGCAGGTGGTCAATCACTTGTCTGCAGCATAGCCTACCTGTTCTTCAGATAGCTTTAATTTTGGTTTCAAGCTCCGAAAGTGAGCTGGCAAAACAGATTCCAAGCAGATGCGAAACAGATCACATCACGGTGGATCCCACATCGCCCAACACCTCCATGTACCATTCGTGAAAAGTACAAGCTTTGGTATCTTATGGTTGAAGCTCAGACCCCTGATGCGTTCCCTCCTCAACCATCATTTCCAGGGTTAGGACTGTTTACCGTAGGGAATTGTTTTGGGAATAACCTATTAACGGCGAGGATCATTACATTGACAGTCTGGAATAGCGGGGCTATGGGCCCACTTGACAAAACTATTGGCTTGAGAATGGTGCTTGTACGCTCAGGGTGCAGATTAGGTACTACCCCCACCTCCCTCGAGCTTTGAGGGACCGTGTGTGTTGTACCATATTTTTTATTATTTTCTAGAGTGTTTTTTACGGACTCACAGCAAACAAAATGACAATAAAACGAGTAAGTGGGAGGAAAATCATAGTAGACAAAATGACAAGAAAACAAGTAGATAGGAGGAATTCAAAAGCAAACTAAGCAACCAACCAAAGCAGCAGATATCTATCATAGAGGCCGATCAAGTGGCCGATGTTCATACTAGATGTTGATAAAGCGGCCAATATCCTTCCTAGAGGTTGATCAAGCGGCCAATGTCCATCTGGATGTCGATAAAGTGGCCGATATTCATCCTGGAGGCCAATCAAATGGTCGAGTGTCATCCTAGAGGTCGACCAAATGGCCGATGATCATCGAGGAGCTCGACCGAGCAGCCGAGCGAAATACAATCGAGTCAGTAACTAGGCCTGAAGTGGTTACTGGGAAATGTGGCAAAGAATTCTCCAGAATGCAATAGTGTTAAACGGCTACAGGACAGGCAAAGGGAGAAACAGAGAAAGTCAAGTAGTGGTGCTCAACATTTATAACAATCTTCAGAACATGAGAAGAATCCAAAATGGTTAAATCAAAGCTATGAATAAAAAGAAACTGCAATAAAGAAAATCGTTTTATACCAACCAAATTAAACCAAACAATATCTTTCAATTATCCTGTAAATTTACATTCCATATTGTAATCTTTACTTGTTAAGCAAATTACATTATATAGCGTAATCCTTACTTTCAAAGTTTAGTGATTTACATTCGGTAGTGTAATCCGTAACGGTAACTTAGTAGTTGATAATTTCTAATAGTAATTCGAGTCTATGCTCGCATGCTGGACTCAGTTCATCCATCAGAGAGGTATTCTTTAGTTGTCCATTGTGATTGACTATAAGGATCTCTTTCCTATTTCATTTCATCTTATTGAAAAGTCTACCCTTTAAATATCCAATTTACACATTGATCAAAAGGTTAAATAGGTGACTAATATCCTCATACCTCAGTCATACAGTCCGTGCCTACCTACCAGAAAACAATAGCCGAACATTGTCATGTATACATTTATCAACACTGTCCATCCATTTTGTCCATATCATTTTAGGATATGAGACATATCTGTGCCTTTGCCATCATTCATGTGACCTTATGAACAGGATGGACGGCAAATTAACATAATGGCGGGCCCTGGGAAGGTTTAAATGGTGATCATCAATACCACCACTGCTTCCTGTGATGTGGTCCACCACATGGCCTTGGATTAGCCTCATTTTTTTACGTGTACCCTAAGATGATAGGGAAGAGTGGATGGACTGCATTGATAAACCCATAAATCACGGTGGGCCCGTTAGAGCCCCAGGCCTATTCCGAGATCGGGGCGGGCGGGAGTCTCACCAAATCCGCGTCCATATACTCAGCTACCTACTACGAAACCTCGCATCGGCGGGACGCAACCCAGTGCATGTCAGTATACCCGACTCTAGTCTACCTTCTACGTATGGATTGAATACTGACGCAGCGTGTGGATGCCGATTGCATCCTGCCCCTTCGTCCAGGACTCTCGTTCCTAGCTGGGGCTCTGTGGGGCCCACTTTGATGTCCATCCATCTTTACAGTTCATAGCCCTAAAAGGAGAAGATCCAAGTCTTAAATGGACCACACGACAGGAAGCAGTCACCAGCGGTGATGATGACGCCACCGTGATGTTTATTTGCCATCCAACCCGGGAAACGGATTGGCTACTCCCCCTGCCACCAGCCAATGGCTGGTGGTCGGTGCTCTGTTGGCCCCACCATGATGTATCCGTTTCATCCATGCAGTCCATCTATTTTTCCAGATCATTTCACGGTATAAAACCAAAAATTAGGTATATCCCAATCTCAAGTGGACCACATTACAAGAAACAGTGTTGAATGAGCATCGACCGTTAAAAACCTTTCAGGGCCATAAAAGTTTTGGATCAAGCTGATATTTGTTTTTTCCCTTCATCTTGGCCTGTATGACCTAATCAACATATTGGATGTCAAATAAACAGCACAGTAGACTTTAGGAGGATTTTAATGGTGGATATCCAATCGCTATTGTTTTCCTGTAGTGTGGTCCACGTGAGATTTATATCCCTCTCATTTTAGGGATTAAATGGATAAAACACATACATCATGGTAGGGCCCATAGAGCACCGTCCACTAGCCCCCGGGCTGGTGGCAGGGGGTCTGTTTCCTCCAACCTGTCCATAAGGTCAGGTGGACATGGACAACAGGAAAACACAAATAACAGCTACATCAAAACTTCTTCACTTACTAAGAATTGTTTAGTGATAAGTATTCAATCCCCAACTGTGTGATCTGTTGAGAAAAGTCTTAAATCTAAAAGTTTTTGAGGTCATTCGACCGGTCGTGGGAAGCTTCGACTGGTCGTGGGAGACGTTCGACCAGTCGTAGGTTTGAGCCCTGGCACAACTCAAAGTCCAGTGAGTTTTTGCTGTTTTTTACTGTAGCTAGGACTGGTCGAGGGTCAGCTACGATTGGTCGAAGGTGGGCTACGACCAGCCATAGGAAAGCTACGACTAGTCGTAGGTTACACAGTTTGTTCCGCGATTTTGCGCGAACTGCGGATTTGAGTCCTTTCGCAACTGGGATGCGGAAGGGAAGTTTCCTAAACTATAAATAGGTGTTCCTAGGGTTTTTCTAAGCAATGGTAATGTATGCTAAGGCTTCCTAAAGGGGTTCTAGGGTTTCTAAAGGCTGTAGCAAGGGTGAGATTCGAGGTTGTTTGAATCGGGTAAGTCTTTTCTCTTTGTAATTGATGCTTTCATAGTGGTGATCTGTCGCTTTGTGCCGTGGTTTTTCCCGCAAGGGTTTTCCACGTAAACTCTGTGTGTTCTCTTGTGTGCTTGGTGCCATTGGATTGCTATCTTAGATCTAGATCTGTGTGATTCCGCAGGCCAAAAACCCCAACAAGTGGTATCAGAGCAATCGGTTGGGGCACAGATCTGAATCTGAGGGATTAGTAATAATAGCAAGCGCTAAGTATGATATTGAGAAGTACTCAGGGAAAAATAATTTTGAGTTATGGAAGATCAAGATGATGTGTTCCTTAATCAAGCAAGGCGAAGATGGTGTCTTGAGGAGCGGAAGTCCACTATGACTAATGGTGATCGGAATACTCCGGATAAGAAGGCATTATCATCGATCCGTTTATGTCTCACGGATGAGGTTCTCTACAACGTCATGAGGGAGAAAACTGTGGCTAAGTTATGAGCGAAGTTAAAGGATGTTTATGCGAAGAAATCCTCTGAAAATCGCTTACACTTGAAGCGGCGGTGGTATAACTTCAAGATGGCAGAGGGTAGAGATCTGGAGGCTCACATCAGCAACTTTAATAAATTGGTTTGCAAATTGCTGTATATGGAGGAAGTGATAAAAGATGAAGAACAGGCATGTATGTTGCTGAATTCTCTCCCGGCGTCTTTTGAGGCATTCAAGGATACTATGTGCAGCACGAACAAAACTCTGAGTGTCAATACCGTTATCTCGGCTCTTCAAGGGAAGGCTATGAGACAACTAAACAGCGACATGGGGACGTCTTCTGATGCACTGTTTACAGTGGGTAGGAATTCTGGACAAGGTACAGGTTCTTCAAGTTCTAGATCTAAATTCAAGGGCAAGGGCAAAGGAAAGGTAAAGTGCTGGAACTGTGGGAAGGAAGGACATGTGAAGAGGGGTTGTGAAAATCCTAAATCGAAGAGAGAAGATTCTGAGGCTTCATGCAAGGAGGCCAATGCTGCCACGTCAGATGGATGCGATGATGATGTTTTATCTGTCTACACTCAGACGGTCATACGATGATCGTAAGGATGAGTGGATGCTAGACACAGGGGCATCTTTTCACATGACTTTTCATCGGAGTTGGTTCACCAGCTACAGGGAGTGCGATGGTGGACAGGTATTTATGGGCAATGACATTGCGTATAATGTTGTGGCTATTGGTACGGTGCGCATCAAGATGTTTGATGGGGTGGAGCGTACCTTGACAGATGTGAAGCACGTTCCTGATTTGAAGCAGAATTTGATTTCTCTAGGTGTGCTTGAGGCAAAAGGATGCAAGTACACAAGCATTGATGGTGCTTTTACAGTATCCAAGGGGGCACGGGTAATCATGAAAGCGCAACGACTCGGTAACTTGTACAAGTTGATCGGGAGCACTTCAAACGGTGGAGTTACAGTGGACGTAGAGGATTCCACCTCTGCACGTGTGTGGCATGTTGGGCATGGCCACATGAGCGGGTAGGGCAGGAAGGCTGAGACGTGCGGACAGGGATACAGAGCAGGTGGAGCAGCCACCTGTGAGAAGAATCACACGGCATGATCGCAGGATATCAGCGAGGTACATGGACACTCCAATATCGCAGGAGATTCATCTTCTATTCAGATGGCTCTAGGTGAGCCTGGTGCTGAGAAGTGGAAGGTGACTATGGGTGATGTGATGAATTCGTTGTACTGGACTGACATATGGGAGCGAGTGGAGCTTCCAGTGGGCCGGAAAGCGATTGGATGTAGGTGGATCTTCAGGAGGATACAGCATAGATACAGGGCGAGGTTGGTAGCGAAGGGTTATGCTCAGAGAGAAGGGATCGGCTTCTCAGAGATATTTGCACCGACGGTATAACAGGTGTCTATTAGATCCGTGTTTGGCGTTGGTTGGCTAACGTGATCTTGACCTGGAAGGATGGATGTGGAGTCTGCACTTCTGTAAGGGAAAGTGAAGAACAGATCTACATGAAGCAACCAGAGTGGTTCGAAGTTAAAGGGGCTGAGAAAAGACTTTGCAAGAGGTCGTGGTTCGACCTGTCGCCTAGGCAGTGGTTTGATTCCTTCATGGTGGGACATTTAGGATGAAGGATCAGGGGGGCTGCAAAGATGGTTCTCGGCATTGAGACTGAAGGAAGAGTAGGTTTTGGTAATCACAGAAGGAATACCTTGTGTGTAAGTATTGATCAAGTATGTGATGAGCTAAGTAAAGCTAGAGAGCGTTCCCTACGCGTCTCTCCTCAAGTTTTCCTCAGAACATGTCCCAAAATAAATGAGGAAAAGCAGGATATCTCATGAGCCTTATTCGAATGTGGTGGGCATTTAGACCGGTTATTTCATAGGCTATCAGTGTTGTGAGCAAGTACCCCAGCAGACAATATTGGGTAGTGGTGAGATGGTACGAAGACTACGTCATTCTTTTGTGAAGACAGGAGCAAAGGTGGTTGGGCATGTGGATTTAGATTCGGCAGACATGATCAACAAGAAATTCCTGTAGAGAAGTTCAAGTTCTGTGAAACTTCTCTGGGCTCGGCGATGGCGGAAAAGAAGGACGGAGTGTGATCTTGAGCTATGATGTGAAGCAGAGATAAGAGAAGAGATCAAGGAGCTACACGGTTGAAGATTGAAGACTTGGTGGAGATTGTTGAGAAAAGTCTTAAATCTAAAAGCTTTTGAGGTCGTTCGACCAGTCGTGGGAAGCTTCGACTGGTTGTGGGAGACGCTCGACCGGTCGTAGGTTCGAGCCTTGGCACGACTCAAAGTCCAGCAAGTTTTTGTTGTTTTTTTACTGTAGCTAGGATTGGTCGAGGGTCAACCACGACTTGTCAAAGGTTGGCTACGACCAGTCGTAGGAAAGCTACGACTAGTCATAGCTAGGTTACGCAGTTTGTTCCTCGATTTTGCGCGAAACTGCGGATTTGAGTCCTTTCGCAACTGAGATGCAAAAGGGAAGTTTCCTATACTATAAATAGGTGTTCCTAGGGTTTTTCTAAGCAATGGTAATGTATGTTAAGGCTTCCTAAAGGGGTTCTAGGATTTCTAAAGGCTGTAACAATGGTGAGATTCGAGGTTGTTCGAATCGGGTAAGTCCTTTCTCTTTGTAATTGATGCTTTCATAGTGGTGATCTATCGCTTTGTGCCGTGGTTTTCCCGGCAAGGGTTTTTCACGTAAAATCTGTGTTCTGTTGTGTGCTTGGTGCCATTGGATTGCTATCCTAGATCTAGATCTGTGTGATTTTGCAGGCCAAAAACCCCAACATGATCACTTGAACCTTGGATCTGACTATTTTTTGGGCTAACATTCTAAAACGATCAGCCAAAATGGATGGACGGCGTGGATAAAACACGTACATCACCACGGCCCCAAAGAACCCTTGCAATGACGACCCAATTGGCATCTGAACATGAACTAATCCCTAGCATGAGTTTAGTTTGGACAAGTTGGCCCATGTAACAGTAATGCAGACTATTGATCTTATCTCGGATTCCCCACAAATCGTAATGAATGAAAAGTACTTATGTAAAGGAGAACATATAGCAACCGTCCATATCGACGGAAAGAAGGGACCACATATTGGTTGGTCGGAAACTTCCAATATAGGGAGGTTTCAATCCATGGTCTCTCGATGTTCAACCCCACCGGAGCGACAGTCTTGGATCACTGAGACGTGGGGCCCAGTACTCCGTGTATAACTCTTCGACTCCATTCCGGATATACTCAGGAATTACATACACCCACCGGTTATCTGCGTTTTCAGTTTGCAAAAGTCGGTCCACTGAAGAGTGATCCAGACCATCAGTCTTTTGGGGCACATGATGATGGACAACCTCACAAAAAATTCCTATTGGAACATTCAAAACCTTTCAATTTTGTGACCTGAAAAACAGACGGTGAAGAAGAGAAACACCGCCACCAGTCCACATTCAAGTGGACAAAGGCCCAAGATTCTTCAAATTGTCAACCAGTGGACCCCACATGTACAAACTGAAAACCCTAAATAAACTCTCTCAACATAAAATTCCACTAAAGAAAAATAATAATAGTAATAATAATAATCTTCCAACTCCCAAGAACATAATACCAAACTAATAAATGAAAAGAAATAAAATCAAATATAACAAAAATCACAAACTCCACAAAAACAAAAACAAAAACAAAAACAAAAAAAACAAAATCAAGAAAAAGATTAAAGAAGAGAAAAAAGAAGCAAAATCTAAAACTTCAAGAGGTAGGAGGAGGAGGCTGTTTGGGAGAATGCAAAGGGAACAAAGGTAAGAGCTCAGGCTCACTACTCCTTGGCGCATTTACAGCCGTTGGATGCAAATAAAACCCTTTCCCAGCAATAGCTCTCTCTTCCTCCCAACAAGGAGAAGTAGAAGAAGGGGAAGGAGATGAGAGAGAAAGAGAAGGAGAGGTTGGCGTCCTTGGGCTGCATGAAAATAGACGGTCGAGAGTCGAGACTGGAGATACCAACATCATATCACCTTTCAGGCTTCTTGCATGCCGTGGTGTGGGGCCCGGATTGATCTCCAGCTTCATCATGTTCTGCCTCCTTTCTTGAAGCTTGAAGGCGTGTCTGCGAGGCCCCATATCGGCCGAAACGGTTTTTGGGGAGTGGCGTGCCGTAACGGTTACGGGGAGTTTCGGGTGGGGTGAGGTGCCGTCGGCGCCGGTTAGCTTTTGGACGAGAGCTCGGAAGGTGGACGGGTCGGCTTGGACGAAGGTGGTCAGGGTCGAGCCCTCGTCCGACGGGGAGGGTTTGTTTGCCATTCGTCACAGAGAGAGAGAGAGAGAGAGAGAGAGAGAGAGAGACATGCGAATGTGCAATGGTGGGGCTGCGAATGTGCAATGGTGGGGCTTTTTATCGAATTACTACTGTGATCTGCGGGACTTTACTCATTTGAGGATTTGACTTTTAACACCCGCACTTTTGTCCCAACGACAATTAACACCCTCACTCATGAAGGTTTTCACGAATAGGGTTTGCTAAGCCCACACGCGTGTGCAGTACAGCTATGTGCACGCCACAAATATGCCAGCATGGCACGGTAGTCTAAGATCCAATCCATTTGTTAAAATTCTAGCATTATATCAATATCCTCTCCGAATAATTAGATTGATCTATTTGTTATTTGGTCCACTCTATGCTTAACAAAGGTACGGCTCTAAAAAATACTGTCTGAAGTCTTTTAAACCTTCCACCTATTTCCAATATGAGGACCTGAATTATTTGATGGAAAACATGTTTGAGGTGGGACCAACCTAATGGATGGATTGGATGCTTCCCCTACGTACCTATCTGGCACATGTGTGACTTGTAGATGAGCTTTATTCTACATTCACGCGCTTAGAAAAGCTCTTCATGAATAATCTCTATTCTTTTCTAATTTTATGTGTTACCCTGAACTGCCCCATAGTCAATAATAACGGCTATTACATGATCATGCTTTGCCGGGACGCGGATTGGGTACTGCCCCACTTTTCCCTAGCTAAGAAGGAACAGGGGCTTTGAGGGCCACCATAGTGTATGGTTTTGTCCACACCATCCATTCATTTTTCCATATCATTTTAAGGATACAAGCCAAGAAATTGAGGTGGTTTCAAGGATTAAGTGGACCACACAGTGGGTATTAAAGACCCTTCATTGAAAACTTTTTGGAGCCTAAAAAAATTTTTGGATTAAGATGATATTTCTGTTTTCCATCTATCAGTCTATGGAACCTTATGAACAGGTGGGAATTAACCAGAGGGTAGGCCATAGGAAAGTTTTAATATGGGTGTCATTATCACTGCTGCTTCGGTCGTGTGACCCACTTGAGCCATTTGCCTATTTGTTGGCACTGGGCTTGTACCTTAAAATGAAATGGAAATTTGGATGGATGATGTAGATAAAATCCATAGATCATGGTGGCCCTTAGTGGCCATTGACCATGCCTAGCTAGGGACAGCTGGGGTTACTATACCCAATCCACGTTAGTTTTGCCAAGATGTTAAAGTGGGAGCAGATTAGGTGCAGCCGGGCGCCCTCACCTGTGTGGACCATCTGAGGTGCCCACCTTGATGTATGTGTAATATATCCACGTTGTTCATCCATTTTTCTATATCAACTTAGGGCATGAGACTAAAGATGAAGTAGATCCAAATCTTTGGCAGACTATATTACATAAAACAATGATTATTGGCTATAAAAAAACCTCTCAAGTATCGTAATAGCTTTGGATCAAGTTTATATTAAAATTTCCTATCATTTAAGTTAGTGTAACCTTATCAATAGGTTGAATGGCAAATAAATATTCAGTGGGCTCAGGAAGCTTCTAATGATAGGCGTTTAATCATCGTTATTTCTTGTATTGTAGTCCACGCGAGATTTATATCTACTTCAATTTTGAGCTCGAAGTAAACATACGTGGGTTCCATGGTCAGGGTTGCACCTAATCCCTCCCTTGTGACTCAACCAACATGCTGCAACTATGAAGCCCACACCTTGATGTATATGTATTATACCCTTACTTTAAATATGCATGTTTTTCTAGATCATTAATATGTATGAGACCAAATACAAGAAATATTTTAAATATCATTATCGCGTAATGTGTTACACCCTTGGATATGGATACATATCGGTTATCGCATGGGATATATCACTTATATCGTGTAATTTATTATTAATGTTGGGAAATATGAGAACATTGAAAAATTGATTGAATTTTTCAATGAAACTTCAGGGATAGTTGTAAAAGGCATCAATACATACTTAAAAATCAAAACATCATAATAATAAAAATGCACGTAATACAAATTTTTGTTGTATGGGGTCCTAATATATATGCTTTCCCACTAAATTGATGTAAATATATTCAAAGTCTATTCATATAATTTGTATACATAAGAAGACATGTATGAAGCTCAAGCAATATATTCAAAAGCAAAAGAAGAATCACTTAATCAGATTATATGCATATTTAATTTTGTGTTTGAATACAAAGATTGCAATTGATTTGTGAAAATTTGAGAAATTTAGATTTTTCTTTATTTTCAGCAACTTAACTCATCTCCTTCAAATATTGAAATCGAAGTTCTAATGATTTTTCATGAAGAATCATAAATTTATAATTATTTAACACTAATTTAATATGATTTACAATAAAAATATAAATTAAAAATTAAAAATACTCAACGGATCAAATAAGTGGGATATATCAACATTACATGTGCGTTTTGCATTACAATGGTGCAATACAAAATATATCATAGGATATATCTATTGATATTGTCAATAATTAAAACACTCACTATAGTCCGTTCTTATTTTTCTCTAATAATTTCCTTTGTTTTTTCACTGAAAAAATAAAAGGGTGTTGTATGTCTAAACCTCTTCACTTTTGATGTTTGGGTTTGGCGGTATGCCGGAATAGGTGCACGCCATTTCGTTTTGGGTAGAAGTCCTAATGCAAGAGAGGGCACGGTGTCCTCTATGTGGCGGCTCCCTGCACTTTCTTCAGTACTATCTCCCGTGGAAAGAGTTCAACCCTTTAACAACGCAGTGGAGAGTAAAAGGTGAGATAATGTGTAGATAGGATCTTTTAATCTGAAGTAAATTTGAGGTTGCTACCTTTGGTTGCAGTTTTAATCACCCAACCTGTGGTTATCATCTAGACCGTTGTTTCTTGTACGGAAATGAGGACCTTGATTGGGGGAGATTTTTGCCCGGTGGTAGCACAATATACAAAGTTTCATCGAGCATTTGAGGGACCACAACAAACATTGCACGAGAGATTTGCATATTGGTGGTCCAAATTTTCCATGTGATGGACCCCAGAGTGGATAGGACTACCACCGTGGAACCACGGACGACTTCCTTTTCATAGCCCGCGGACCATCAATCCTTTTCACTTTTTCTTCCCGCCCGCGACTTTGTTGGCTGGAGATCCGGGAAAATGTCAGGAACATGAGAGCGAGAAATGAGACACTTTATTGATAGTTGATTAAAACCTTCAAAATGGTGGTGACTCACCTAGTTGGACGTCGCACACGTGTGTGACAAATGGGAAACAAGTATCGCATCCGGGCAGTCTAGATCATACACGTCCATCGGCTCATGTCAACGGAGAATGTTCTGAAATTATCAAACGAATCCTAATATTCTAATTGTTGGTTATCAAATAATGTGCTCGAATGTAAAATTCGCTAAGTAGAATATCAGATAATTCAGAATTTCCCATTAATGTGCATTGAATGAGGTGCACCATCAATAATTTGGGCCACGTTTTGGACGGTCAGGATTGACAAACATGTATACTAAGTGTACCGTAGAATAGTCACCAACTCACCACCATATCGAAAATGGTGGTAAACTGTCACCCAAAACGCGATTACGTTCTATCGCAGGAACTTCCTGGGAACCTATGTGGGGCCACCATAATATTTTTGATAAATCCATAACATCCGTACGTTTTATGAGCTCATTTAAAAATAAAATTCCAAAAATAAGTAGGATTCAAGACTCAATTGGGCCTCAATAAAGAAAAAGGTGAGTAGGAAAATTCCTACAGTTGAAACCTTGGGTCGACATTGATGCTTGCGTGCTATTCGTACCGTTCTTAACGTCATTCCTAATTGGGATGAGCTGAAAAAAAAAAAAAAAAAAGACTAATTCAAAAGTTCTGTGGCCCCTCGAATATTTCATCCGTAGACATTCAATTCTCACGTTTTCGGCCCTACTTGAGTATTAGACAGGTTCATTTTTGAAAGCTTATCCTCAAATCAGCCCACAGAACGGATGAACGTGAGACGAGACATAGGTTACCAGCGCAGAAACTTCGTGCGAAACCCTTTCGCAGGAATTCCGCCTCCGTTTTTTTTTCTTTTTTTTTTTAATATATTTATTTTATCTGGTTGATGCGGGTGTGGACAAGGAATTGGTAAAATCAGCGTAATAAGAAATTTATTGGGTCACAACGCATGAACTCAAGGGCATGTTTGGACGGGCGGATTACATGGGATTGGATTTTTATTTATTTTTTTCTTTTTACACACACATGCACACACACCCCGACACACTCACGCTGCAGTGGGATTTCACCACCTATGGATACTAGAACACTTGACATGGAATTGGATTGTATTACTGTCGATGGCAACGTTTTCAAAGTCATAATGGTTGTGTCCGGGGATTGCTATATCTAGTGGTCCAGGTAGTGGTACGTTTGGACAGGCGGATGAAACTTGGGATTGCAACCCTTGGCATGTTTGGCTGGGCATGGGATTGCATGCAATCCCATGGGATTGAAGTCTTGCTGCCTGAATTTTTTGAAAAGTCAATTATAACCGTTTCTGTACTAGAAACGGATTGCCTACTCCCCTTGCCACGAGCTCCATGGCTGGTGGTCTATGCTCTTTGCGCCACACCATGATGTGCGTCTTTAAAACATGTCATTCGTCCATTTTGACATATCATTTTATGGTGTGATCCCAAAAATTAGAGGTATATAAATCTTAGTTGGACCACAGCACATGAAAATAATAGCGATTGGATATCCACCATTAAGATACACAAAGGGCCCACTATTTACAGTTTATTTCACATCAAATCTGTTTATTTCACTATCACCGTGGAGCATGTTCACGTATCCAATGGATCACATCATGTGACAGTGGTGTGATACAGATCCCAAAAAATATATGGCAGTTGAAAATGTAACATATATGAAACTACTAGAACCACGGCCAATGTCAAAGATAAGTCATACACGAAAAAGAGAGGAAAATGAACAAGTGACATATAGAAAGTTACAGTAATCCGTGTTGGGCTAGAATTTAAAAATAGCAATCAATGCAAGAAAAAGAATAAGACGCCAACCAGAAGTACACTGAATCTCTCTCTATCTGATAAGGGAAGATCATAAGTCGACGTGGCCCTAGAAACCATGGCCTGCGCGTTTGCATCGTCTATCGGATAGATGAAGACGAAGAATGGTAGATGTCCAACTCATCATAAAATGCGGCAACCTGAACTGCATGAGATTCTGTGCGAGAACTCAACGATGCACAGGCCTTACTGAAGTGACCGTCCCAGCATACAACAACTTCCTTCCAGTTCTTGAAAGCGCGGTGTCTCGCTCCACTAAAACCCTCCACCTCCAACCGAATATCGTCCCATGTCAGATATATACCTGACCGACGTCCCACCAAGATAACATAGTACTTCTCCTTTCCCATCTGCAATGACATAAACGTAATTGGCATGAGATTCGTGTTTTGGAATAGAATCGCGAACGAAGTTTACATGCAGTATTGTCCTACTGAAAAAATAAAAAAGTACAAATAAACTTACTAATTTTAAAAGAAAATAGGTTGTGTGAGACCTGTATCCTAGACCGTACCGTTCCTTAGACTCCCGCGGTCCTCTCTGTCGAATTCCGGTGACCCACGATCTTTAATCGACATTTGCGCGCGACCCTAAGTCGCATCCTGGGATTTGAGTTGGCCTGACCCAAGACTTGTACCCTTACGACCGCGTCGTCGCCGTGATTTCAACGCCGCGTCTCACGCGCCGATGTGATACCTAGGTTAGGAGTTGTGGGCCTGAGAATAAATTGAGGAAACACCGCAGGCAACGTGTGCACCGTTTCCAGGAAGATTCTTAGTTGAGAGAATGAAATCTCTACCCATACCCCCTCTTTCCACCAAGTCAACCAAGCCTTTACCTCTCCCATACCTTTCATGCCAACAAGGCAATGCTACCCTTACCCCATCTCATCTCATGCCCAAAAAGTTAACAAGCCCCATCCCTCACCCATACACTCCATGTCATCCATCCTTACAACTCTCATCACTCTCTCATTTCTCTCTTCACTCTCCCAAGCAAGCAAGATGAGCGTACATCCAAGCTCTAAGGAGAGCAACGAGAGCTTTGTGTGTGGCCCACTTCCTACCCCTCTCATATCTCATCCTAGCCATTCAATCTCCATCATCTTCCATCAAAGTTGAATCCTAGGAGCTAAGAAGTTCATGGAGCCTAGAAGAAGCAGAATCGGTGGGAGTTTTGTAGGGTTAGATTACAATTTTTATGATGAACCAAGTGGGGCCTATCGAATGATGGTATGGATCCCATTTGGAACCCATCCTGTTGTATGCGTTGTATATGGCCCACCTATGGGAGCTCATAGTGGCGGAGCTCCCTCGTCTCACGTTCTCTCTCTCTCTCTCTCTCTCTCTCTCTCTCTCTATCTCTCTTCCATATTTAGCGGCCCACCATGATGAATGTATTTTATCCATGCCGTCCACCGAGTGGGCCCATCGGCGATCCATTTAGACGGACCTGATTGAAGGAAAAACATAAATATCAGCCTACTTCAAGGCTGGTGGGCCACACTGACGTGGACCTCACCTAGATGCATGTATCTTACCAAGCCGTCTATCTGTGGACCCTGGCTTGATTAGGCCTAGCTGCTGGAGCTGGCATCGTCCAGCCTCCAACAGGCCTGGACAAATGGAAAACACATATCTGCTCGATCCAAAGTTCACATGTGTGGACCCACCTTGATGATGTGTAGATCTACGCCGTCCGTCCATTTTGCCAGCCCTGGACCACCATGATTTATATATCGTGTCCTGGCCGTCCATCAATGGACATTGTGTCCAGGCCGTCCATCAGTGGACATTGTGTCCAGACCATCCATCAATGGACGTCCAATGCTGGACGTTTGTTATATATATATATATAATACTATATATATATGTGGTGGGCCCCACGTTGGACCCACCTGTTGTGGTTGGCTGCAGTACCCCCCTCCATTTCATATATTATATAATAAAATATTATATGTGGGCCCCACGTGGGACCCACCTACCGTGCATAGTGTTGTACGTTTACAGCAGCTACATAGTAGCTGTTGTATTAATGTCACCAAGTTCTGTGGGGCCTACCATGATGGGTGTGTTGTATCCTCACCATCCAATCCTTGGACGGTGGGAGGTGGATCGGATGGTGCACCTCACACCAGCTATTCAGTTGTTGTACGTGCAGCAGCAGAACCGTGGGGCTACACAGTGATGTATGGGTCTTATCCACACCGTCCAGATGGCTGGACGGTGGGACCCAAGCCATGATGTATTTATGATCCATTGTAATGTATTTGAGGCCCATGGGTTGTGGCCCAGTGCGATGTATATTGGCCTATATGATGAGGCCCAACGTGTTGTATATGAGGCCCATTGGTCCATCCCGTTAATGCGGCCCACTTGATGTATATGATGCCCATTGGTACGACTCATTGATGCGGCTAACTTGATGTGTATGAGGCCCATTGGTGCGGCCCGTTGATGCGGCCCACTTGATGTATATGAGTCCCATTGGTGTGGCCCACGTGTTGTATATGAGGCCTATATGATGAGGCCTGATGTGTTGTATATGAAGCCCATGTGATGCGGCCTATTGTGATATGTGAGGCCCAGTGTGATGTATACGAGGCCCATTGAGATTGTATGTGGCTCATTGTGATGTATGAGACCCTTGTGTAAGGCCAATTATGATTGTATGAGGCCCATTGAGATTATATGTGGCCCATTGTGATTGTATGAGGCCCATTGAGATTGTATGTGGCCCATTGTGATTGTATGAGGTCCATTGAGATTGTATGTGTCCCATTGTGATGCATGAGACCCTTGTGTAAGGCCCATTATGATTGTATGAGGCCCATTGGGATTGTATATGGCTCATTGTCATTGTATGATGCCCATTGAGATTGTATGTGGCCCATTGTGATGTATGAGGCCCATTGAGATTGTTTGTGGCCCATTGTGATGTATGAGACCTTTATGTAAGGCCCATTATGATTGTATGAGGCCCATTGAGATTGTAAGTGGCCCATTGTGATTGTATGAGGCCCATTGAGATTGTATGTGGCCCATTATGTTGTGTATGAGGCCCTTGTGTGAGGCCATGGGCCCACTATATGTTGGCTCTATGTGGGCCACTCCTTGGGAGTAATGTTGGTTGAATGTCCACATTGATAGACAATGATAGTTAAATGTCCACATTGTGACCTTTCCTTATGCCTCGTTAGGCTCATTTTTTATATAAGTAGGCCGTCTAGGCCCATCCTTGATATGAGGAGAGTATATCATCATCATATAACATGCTTAGTATAATTTCACTATCTATGCCCATGTGCATCATATGTATACTTGATATGAGGACTGATTGATCATAGCACATGTCATTGGACGGATTATTATAGGACTCTGAGAAACAGAGTTGCTCCACATGAGCGCGAGGTACGCCCAGGTTTAATGCATGACTGAATGATATGACTCATGCATCTTGCATCTTGGGATATGACTATTGTACGCCCTAGTGATATCAGGGTCGTAGCCTCCACAGGCATATCGTGGATGGCCAGATGAGACACCAGAGTGCTATAGATGTCCCTAAACCTCCGTGACCAGGAGATACTCCAACGTCTAGACCAAGTGGATACATGAGCGCCCGAGTGCCAAATACTAGTAGGTCGCGTGTCCCATTATGTCCTGGTCGGTTGGAAAGGGGGTGTGGCCTTACCCGCCCGAGGGTAAGGGACATAGATAGGTTGAGTTTGACCAGCTAATAAATGGGTCTGTTATCGACGTACTGGGTAGATATTGGCTAACTACTGGCCAGGCGGATAGTGAGTTCTCTTCCACTTGCATGGTTACGCGTCCAGTGGGCGGCGATCGCGTGTAAAGTGTACTAAACCCCGTGATGATCCTAGAGATGTAAGGTACTGATATATGAACTTATTGAGCAAGAGTTGTATACTTAGCATTTTACTTATTCATGCATTCATTCACTATTCATTCGAGCTGATCGTGCGAAACTAGATCATTACGTGCAACTTCGCAATGGCCATGGTTTCGGTTGGGCGCACGACCAACCTAAGATCAGGAGTTTACCACATTAATGTATCTATCCAAATTTAGGTATGGGACTGGTTTGGATAGAAGTCCTTTGTGATGGACCCCATAGGCTGCGATATTACGTATTATCATCCTGACTTCACACTCTAGCTGGGTCATTTCATTTGCACCGCATATTGCATTACATCTGCGACATATGATATTTTGGGTTGCTATGTTTCTGCATTTATATTGTCTAAATGATCCTGACGGTATTTGTGGACTTATTAAGATTTGTATATTGCATTGCATTCTTAGTATATGATATTTGGCTTACTATGTCTCCGCATTGCATAGCTGATTTACGTTACTTCCTCAGTATATGATATTAGTTTATTACATTTTGATCACATAGCCTGGATAAGGCTGATGGTATTTATAGACTTACCAGCATGTTTCTACATTACTTTGATATTGTACGATTTATGAATTGCTAGTATTTCCACATACTCTGTTATTTATATGCTTAGCACATGCATCGCACACACTTACACCACCCTTCCGGTTTGATGTTGGACATATTTTGGTGGGACCATACAAAGATATTGGCGTGCCGCTTTAGTCGGCTAACAATCTCCTCTTGCTGACTTGGGTTTAGTAGCGAGCTGACCTGGACCGTGCGGGTCGAGTCGGTCTCACAAAGGGGGACAACCACCAGGTCTTCTACAAGAGACCCTCTTTCAGCTGATTCTTCTTGGAGGTCAAGGGAGGTGAAAGCTATCATATGTTGTCATGTTCCTATCCTTAATGTCGTTGAATAGAATTATTGGGCTTCGTGCTAATCACCTTTAACTTGGCCGACCCCATGCTCTGTCAGGAATTTCATTGCGACATGATAAGTAGACATTATCGCTCGCATGACATTGAGGGATGGTTGTCATGCCCCAAACTCGAAAACCGGGCTCACAGAATTTTCAATCACCGACAGCCTCCGTAGTGGCCCATTCTCGGCTCCCAGCACCCATATGCCAGATTCCGATCCTGGGATCCTACAAGGAGGATTTTTAATATGAATTTTTTTTTGTAATGGAGCATAACCAAGTTACAAAATAACATACCACATATCCACTATAATGAAACATTTGAGTACAATGCAGAAAGCGAAATACAAGGTGATCAAAAAGCTCCAAAATAATCTGTCACCCGCTCCTACCTCAGCATTGTTACGATCCAATGACACTTGCATGCAACCGTCGTGCATAAGCTTATGGAAAGCTTAGAGGGTGGTGTAAGTGTGTGCACAAGGTAAGTGTCAAGTATATAATATCAGAGTAATACGAAAATATGTTGATAAGTCCATAAATACTATCAGCCATACCAAGGCTATGCGATGCAAGGCATGAATGTTATTGGTCATATCAAGGCCATGTGATGCGAGGCTTACGTAGCCAAATGTCATATGCGAGATGCAATGCAAGCATGTTAGTCCTCATCAAGTACATATATCAGTACAGTTCCCCTCTAGGATATCACCGGGGTCTAGTACACTCCACACTGACTGCCGCCTCCCTAGCCGCACAGCCCAGCGAGTGGAAGAGATTACACTATCCGCCTGACTAGTAGTATGCCAATACCTACCCATCTCGTCGATAGTGGACTCATTTGCGAGCTGGTCAAACTCAGCCTAGCTTATAACGCCCTCACTCCGATGGAGAAGACCATACTCCCTTCCAACCGACCACGACACAGTGGGAGACGCGGCCTACTGGTATTCAGCACTCATGCGCTCATGTATCCACTCGGTTTAGACGTTGGAGCGTCTTTTAGTACCAAAAGGTTCGGAGACTTTCACCCAAGGACATCCTATGCCCATAGTGCTGGAACTAAGTATTTCCGGTATCCAATCTGGCCATCCACGATGTGCTTGTAGAGCCTACTGTCCTGATGTCATTAGGGCATACAGTGAATCATGTCACACAGAATGCGAAATGCATGAGTCACACCATCCAGTCATGCATCACTCCTGCGCGTACCGCGTGATCATGTGGGGCACTCCATCTCATAAGGAGTCCCATAAATGTCTCAACCCGATGGCGTATGCTATGATCAAATACTCCTCATAACAGGCATACAAATGATGTGTATGGGCATGTATCATGATGTTATACTAAGCATATTCTCAGTGTATTCTACTAGGCTAAGTATACTAGCATGATTATCAGATATAATAGGCGATGATCGGCCTTAACTGATGTGTTACATACAAGAGTAGGGGCTGAACGATACGCCCCACTAATCATATAAAAGTTTATATGGAATGGTCCATGTTAGACCATCATAACTTACATCAATGTACAAACATATAATATATCCTAAGGCGGGGTCCCCCGCAAGGATAGTAGAAGGTACATCATCAATGGGGGCCCAATGGTTTGGGTTAGCCCAATGGGTAAGGGTGGATATGGGCTTAATAATGGGCCCTAGGAAAGCTTACAATGGTGAACATTTAACCACCATCGTCCAAAGGTACAGTCCGTTTGGAAATCGGAATTGGAATCATAACGAGGCCCTCAATCCTCCAATTATCTAGGAAAAGGGACAACGCGTGTATATAACACATACATCTTGGGTGGGCCTCATCTCTCACAATGGGCCTCATGTACATCATATTGGGCCTTACACATGGGTCTCACATACATCTCTATGGGCCTCACTCATGGGCCTCATATACGTTACATTGGGCCTCACTCGTGGGCCTCCAATACATCAAGTGGGCCGCATCACATGGGCCTCATATACATGAGCCTTATACATTCCAAAAAAAATGAATTATATCGAAAGATCATCTGGACCACACTACAACTAGCAGTGGAGGTAATGATTTTATTGCTAACAATCACAGGGCCCACCATAACGTTGATTTTCCATCCAATCTGTTCATAAAGTCTCAAAGACCTGAATTAAGAGGAAAACAAATTTCATATTAATCCAAAACTTCTGGAACCCCAAACGGGTTTCAATGGTAGGCGTTCAATCCTCCGCCGATTTTTGCAGTGTGGTCCACCTGATAGACGGTTTGGATTTAACACATATCTCATGATTAGGTCCACAGACCATGAAATCTGCTTGAATCACTTTAAATACGATGTTAGAATCAAACGCTAGCCCTAAAATCTATCTCATTACCGGCTAGCACATTGAAACTCCGTGTCGGACGGACCGCACATCGAATATACAATATATACACTCAAGGTGGGTCCCATGTCAACGGATGGAGTGGATTAAAACCCTTACATCATGGTGGAATCCCACCGTCCAGATGTTGGACGACGAGGATAAAGCACATACGTTAGGTGGGGTCCACACCGATGGACGGTGTAGATGTAATACATATATCATGGTGGATCCCATGTGTGTGGGGCCCACGCTGCTTGGCAGCATGGATAAGATACATATATCATGTGTGGGCCCCATAGAATTTGCTGACGTCATACATCAGTTATATAGCTGGTGTGTGGTAGACCAGCCAATCCATTTCCACGGTAGGTGGGTCCCATGTGGGGCCCCCAGATATACATCTGTATATGTATATCTATAACGACTTGGAAAATTCCGTACAATGGCCCGAGTACCACCTCAGGCAGAAATCACTTAGGATCAAATCCTTTAGAAATTAGACAAAGTTAACTAAGTACTAAACTAGATTAGCCATGAAATCCGCTTGAATCACTTTAAATACGATCTGCATGACTCAAAATTTGTAGAATCATTGACGCTAGGTTACCCTAAAATCTAGGATTAAACTCATTACCCGACTGCTCTCGGGAGCACATTGAAACTCCGTATCAGATCTGGACCGCACATCGAGAGTCCAAATGATACGAGGTTATAGATTTAGAACCACTTCGCTGGGCTTGACAACCATCTCAGAGATCAAATCCAGACAGTGTCCCACGGCTATTCGCTTGAGCCCTGAGATGCGGCTCCCTGTCCAGCTCAGGAGTGTGAGAAAACTTGATTTTCTTTAGAAATTTAATAAAATTTAAGTAATCCGAGACTTGGTGTTTGCGGGCTAATTATAAGAAATTAGACCGTCGAATTACGACTGACCTAAATACACCCTCGATCGTGATATTTTCCATAACATGTCCGTGTAAAGCATGTTGTAACCCCGATCGAGATTCGATGGTGGTTATCGTTGAACTAAAACTGGTCCGCCACGTGCGATCTAGGAACCCGATTAGAATAAAAACTTAACTTGACCTAGATCCATAATCTGTGAGCTTAAGTCCGACCTTTGGCTCAAGGGGGGGCTCTAGAAGTGCTCTGTTGAGCTGGAACAAGCTCACTTTGATTATAACCTAAGTATACCTTAACCTTAGGTCTATTTTGTTGATGTTTTAGGCTATAAAAGGACCTTAAACACTCTCATTCAGCCCATACGAATTTGAGAAAAACCCTAGGAGAGAGAAGAGAGAGAAAGTGTGAGAGAAGTGGGAGAATCTCCCTGCTATTTTACCCTGCGACTCTACAAGCTTAACTACACCATTCTAATCATTTTCTCGGTGATTCCGACTTCGTTTCTAGGTAAGAAACCCTAACCCTAATATGTTTTGGGGTTTTGATAGTTGTAAGTTATGAAATAACTAACCTAAAGCATGTTATAGGTTGCCACATCATCGTAGACAGAAGCTTAACAAATCTATCGAGTTCATTACGCTTCTACGGCATAAGGTGCGGACTTTAGACGTATAGGTTATGGTTTTCAACACTTTCAATGTCAGATAATGATAGATTCATAATCTGTATGTTATTGCACATGTATGAAGTGCTATTCGTTTCTTTTTTCGGTGATACGTTAACTATGTTGAATATACTGTATTCTTCGTATTTATAGAAAGTACCGTATACGTATAAATTTTGAAAGTGTGTTTGCCATGATTAATTACTGGATGAACGTGCTATATATGTGTATAATACTTACTTAGCGAAAGGGTTCGCCCTAATACATGTTTTTACTAGCATACGTTATGTATGATGAAAGAGTGTATCCTAAGTGTTTGTGAAAATGCTTGTAAGAGTAAGTACTTAGAGGATTGTACTTTAGGTAGGTGTTGAGATAGGATTCTCAGCTACCTTAGAGATGTATATGATTTCCTCCATGTTGGTTGTTTAATTTAATCGTTTACTTATGAAATATATGTGTATGTATTTCCTATTTATATTGTGCTTTATAACTTGCTTTATGACATGCTTGTTGACATGCTTGAATTACTTTGTTTACTCTACTTTACTCTACATGCTTCTGGTCAAGGATTGATTGTGTTTGGGGCTATGATTATAGTCAATGTGTGGCTGAGATTCATTCGCCATGCGAGATGTGTTCGACGAACCCGAGTCGTACTTCGGTTGACGATAGTGGCTGGCCACACGAAGTGCTTATGCGCTTCATATCGTTCAACTTGTTGTGCACTCGAGCTAGCCGAGCTCGTCAAGTAACCCGATTTGTCTTATGTATGTTCACCATGTTTGGACGCCTCTGTTTGAACCTGAGGTACTAACCTTACCAGTGGAATCCCGCTAACAGTGGTACCTCGATCCGCTAAGACTCATGAGCTGGGCATGGTGGTATGGGACACCGTGGTCGAGCTGTCGGCCTACGTTAGGGCCACGAGCCTCCCCGTAGTGACCATTGAGCAACCAAACTCGTGAGCCAATTATGGTGGTATGGGACACTATATTCAAGCTATCGGCCTACACTACTTTGATGGGTGATGGGGGAGTGGTGCAACGATTCCGTGTAACAGCCCTGACAGCCCTGACCGTACCCGGTGTAGTGACCTCGAGCATACTCTAATTCTGCGGTGAGGGGATGAGCCTTCCCATAGTAACAGAGTATAAACTAGGCCTGTATTGATAAGGTGATGGGGGAGTGGCGTAACGATTCCGTGTAACAGCCCTAGTAGCTCTTGCAGCGACTTAGAAACACACCATCATATGAGATTGTCTAGGACTAATGACCCTAGAATGGATCATTGTTTGGGAATGATATAAGGAAGGTATCTTAGTTTCCCAATACTGCTGTTTGAAATGGACTAATAACAACTCGGTAATCATGCTCATCATCGCATTGCATGTGCTTGGAAGATGTAGAGCACTGAGGGTGACAGCATGCCGCGGATGTAAGCTGGTGCCGCACGAGGGAGTATGTTGGCGAGGGCATGCATCATAATCGCATCTCATCCTTGCATTAATTACAGTACTTAGGAATGTTAATTGTACTGCTTTATCATTACTGCTTGACTGAATTGATAACATGTTAACCTATGCTTTATTGTTCCACTGAGTTAGCTACTCACTCCCACATTACGGGACGGTGTTCTGGACACCCACCAGACTCTGTCTTAGACGTAGGTACCGACGATTCACAGGAGGCTGAGCCTGATTATTATGATCATCAGGATAAGTTTTTCTTCATACAGTTCTTCGGCGGCTTTGCTTAGGCAATTCGGATTTACGGGATTACTGGGCTATCACGACAGTTGGACTATTTTTGACGTTTTATTTTTTTATTCAATACATGTATATGATGACTCAGTGAAGTAATTATACTCTGGAGACAGATCAAGATCGTTTTATTTTTATACACATCTATATATGTTTTTCAGTCTTCCGCTTGCGTTTTATACATTGATCTGGAGTATGGATTACTGTTTTAGTATAATCTCACTCATGTTTATTGCACTAACACAGACAACATTCAATCATAAGCATTTGTGTTGCATAAGTGATGTTTTGGAACTCAGGTGTTGAGTTGCTACTCGACCCCCGATTTTTAGGGCGTTACAAGTTAGTATCAAAGCATGATTTGGATTAAACCAGACCTAAGTTATGGTCCCATGACGTACGCTGACGCATTTTGACTTAGATGGGTGTGAGAAAAATGTAGAAACAACCCTAGATTTCCCCGATTTCGCCATTTGGCGAAGTTCATCGAAATTGATCACTTTGATTGAGTCCGTACTCATCCGTGACCGCACGAGGCCACCCCAAACCACTTCTAGACCGTCACACGACAGGTCTAGACCACAATTCACCCCATCCCAGCTGTTAAAAATCATTAAATGCTAATATGTATCAGAAAACACCCGAACTGACCTGAAACGGAGTGAAACGGAGTCGTGGGCCTACCCATGCATGTCCCGGGGTACCCAGGGTGGGACCCATATGTTTTTGGGGCCTAGGGGGCACAAGGACCTCGCCCATGTGGCGAGCCCTCGCCCACCTGTCCAGGGAGTGGCGAGGCCCTCGCCCGGTCGGCGAGGCCTTGCCGTTCAGCGGGCCAGGCCGGGCCTGCGGCTCGGGCCGATCGAGTTTGGGGGTTTAAGAACCCCCTGGTATGTGTCCCGTCCATTAAATCATTCCCAAACCCCTACCTCCTTCACAAATCTCACCTCCAACCTCTCTTTTCTCTCTAAACTTGTTGTCCCCTCTCTCAAATCACCCTCCCAATCGTCCAATCTATCATTTTCGGCCACAACCCATCCATATCCATCGTTCACAGCCATTCTTACCTCCCTACCCTCTCCATTTTCTCACATTTGGGTTCCTACATGCCCCATTTGTGACTCAAAATCGTGTAGCCTTCTAACCTATCCCATTCTCCCTTTTACCTTCTTCATTTCCTGTCACTTGGGCCTCTACAACCCCTGTTGGGACCCAAGTCCATGGAGAACCAAACCTCCAGCCCTTTTTCTTTCCCTTCCTTTACTCTCCATGGCTTTCTTTGCTATTGTTTCGGCCATTTTCTCCATCTCAACCATCCTTTCTCTTATGGGAAAGAGAAAGGGTGCTGCGGATGAGGCTGGGTCTAGTCGTCCTACACGTTCAAGGCGGCCGAGAGGCACCGCCGCTAGCACACACGTTCAAGGCGAACTCGGTTGGCGGCACTGGAATTTATGAGGACCGTAGGGTTCCTCTTCGAGAGCAAGTGGTGATCACACCGCCGGCACAATCTCGCTCGGGAGTTTCAAACGAAGCGGGATCTTGATCCCCGGATTCCTGCTGAAAGAGCTTAGTTGGTGGCACTACCTCATGGAATTTATGAGGACCGTAGGGTTCTCTTTGAAGCCCAGGTGGATGGGCGACTCTTCGGTGAATACTACTTGTTCGAGCAAGTGGAGGCGGCCCATTGGAGTCCGCTATTTGAGGCCAGAGGTCGTTTATAATAATCAATTTGATTCGTGTACCACAAGCATAACCCACAAACAATAACCACGAGCCTTCTACGCCAACATTCACGAGCCTACACTGGAACCTTTGCAGTTCCGGCTCTTTGTGGAGTGGATCGGTTTGCCACAGTTGATGTTAGATTGATTTCGCGGCTTATGGATATGCCCCTTGGCGAAGTACATGCTAGTGAGCAGAATCTGAGGAGTGCACGTGAAAGGGATCGTTGCACACGTTTCCTTTGTCACGCCCCGAACTAGGAGACCGGGCCCACAAAATTTCCGATCGTCGAATCCGGCGCCGACAGCCTCCGTAGTACCCCATTCTCGGCTCCCGGTACCTATATACTAGGTTCCGATCCTGGGATGCTATAAGGAGGATTTATAATAATCAATTTGATTCGTAATGAGCATACCACAAGCATAACCCACAAACAATAACCACAAGAACACCATCACAAAATCCACTATGATTAAAAACTTTGAGTACAAGGCGTATGAAGGAAAAATACAATATACTAAAAGTACACAAAAATTGCTCCAGGCATAGCTCATTTCACACTCCAACTATAATGGGCGGCACGTCTACTACCCATGGGCCTCGAATACGTCTCAAGGTATATATCAAACCCTCACACGCATCACATCAAGTCGCATAAATGGGCCTTATAGAAAGCTTAGAGGGTGGTGTAAGATGTGTGCGCAATGAGCGTGCTTAGAATATGAAGGTCGAGTAATGCGGAAACATGCATCCCGGTGTGGGTCCACTTGATGAGTACATGAATGCATGATCAGCCGTACTAATCGGCTATGCGGTGCAAGATATGAATGCTATCGACCATAACGCGGCCATGCGATGCGAGATGCGACATGATTAGTGATCTTCCAAAATGGTATGTGGGTCCATGCAACTCAAGCATGTCAATCATCATCATATATCGCATGTGAATAAAATACACACTTCTCATTCGGGATAATCACCTCGGGTTTAGTATACTCCAAATGACACTACCACTCTCCAAATTACACATGGCCCCAAGTGAGCGTAAGAAACCTTTCACTATCCGCCCACACAGAATTTCCACATGGATTGATATTTGTCCCTATGCCCGCCAAGATGGACCTATCCGCACGTCGAGCGGATCCATTCACGAGCATAAACTCAAACTCACCAGTATTGCCCCTATCTTCGGGTGAGTAAGGCCACACCCCTTTCCAACCGACCACGACACGGATAGGGAGACGCGGCCATCCCTATTCGGCCATCGTGCGTGTAATGCATATATCCATAGCTCCTTCGGCTGTTGGAGTCATCCTCTATACATCGGAGTTTAGAGATTTTCACCCTCAACAAATCTGGGGATATCTATGGCGCCCGTATGCTAGAACCAAACATTTTCGGTATCCAATCCAGCCACTCATGATGTGTCTGTAGAGGCTATGGCCCTGATGTCGTTAGGGCGTATAATAATCATGATTACACAAATGCAAGTGCATGAGTCACCCTACTAAACATGTAACAATCCTACGCGTACCGTGCGCTCATGTAGGGTAACTCCTTCTTTCAGGGAGCCCATAAATAATCCGCCCAAAGGCATATGCTATGATCAGTCACTCCTCATACCAAGCATACATATGATGTGTATGATCATGAATCATGTATCTATACTAAACATGTTATATAGTGATGGGCTCTGAGCAAAGCGAAGATGGGCCTAGATGGCCTACCTACTACAAGTATGGGCCTATTAGTGGGCCTTAGGGAGAGTGATAATGCAGACATCTAACCAACATCATCCTTTAATGTGGACATCAAACCATCATTGCTCCTAAGGCATAGCCCACTATAAAGGTCAACACATATACCATGGTGAAATCACACTATAATGGGCCTTATGTACGTACTATTGGGCCTTGACCCATGGGCCTCGAATACATCTAATGGGCCATATCATGTGGGCCTCATATATATCAAAGTGGGCCTCAACAACGGGCCATAAATACATCAAGTCGGGCCTCTTCAAATGGGCCTTATATACCAAGGTGGGCCTCATGAGTATATGAATCAAATTAAAAGATCAACTGGACCGCACTCCCAATATAGTGGTGGCAATGATTTCCAACATTAAAATTTTTCAAGGCCCACCATAACCCCTTTTTTTTTTCTCATACCATGAAGTGATCTTCCAAAATGGTTGGACGGATTAGATGCAACACATGCATCCTGGTGTGGGTCCACTTGAACTCTAGATTTGACTTATTCTTGGCCTCAAGCCATAAAATGGGCCTATAGAATGGTTAAATGGTTTAGATGCAACACATGCATCATGGTATGGGTCCACTAGGGTTAATCCTTTAGCCAAATAAGTATTGTCCATGACGTACATAATCCATCATGGTCATGTTGATTTCCATACAATACAAAAACAAATGTGCATGGGGCCCCACTAAATGGTGCAAGTGACAATTATCCGACATTGAAAGCGTGTGTGAATAAAATACACACTGGGGGGTCCCACCCTGGGATTTTTAGTTGCTCAATGTGAAATTTCAAATTCTACAATTTTAATCGGTACATGTGCAATTGCATACGGATCATGAATCTACCATTATCGACATTGAAAGCGTTGAAAACCATAACCTATACACCTAAAGTCCGCACCTTTTGTCGTAGAATCGCAAGCTTGATAGGTTTGTCTGCTTAAAATCAGTATGGGAGTTTGGCGGCCTAAAGAACGAAACAGGTTAGTTATTTCATACCTTAGGACACACACTCCCACATCTCCCTCACTTTTTCTCTCTTTTCCCTCTCTCAAATCCAAATTCGTGACCACCTCCACCGTGGGTTCGATGCCAAGACCAAACTCACCACACATGTTGGAACGAGGTACCTCCCATGTTCACTAAATTTGTATCCGAGGGTGTAATATGGTGATTTGATTACGTGGACGGTGGGTCCCACGTGGGGTGCCCACCATAACATTTGTTTTCCATCCACCCTCGCTCCGATAATGGCCACATGGCACCTTTTTGAGTTGATGAAAGAAAACAAATTTCATATTTATCCAAACTTTCTGCTCAGGACCCCAAAAGAGTTTCAAGGGTAAACATTCAATCTCATAGATCAAAGCGATTGAAATGTTTCCTATGCACCTAGTTCATGTGGGACACCTGAGTTCCACATGGAGCTGATATTTGGAGGGGGGCCCTACGCCCTAAGAGACCACGAGATGGATGGTGCAGATGATCCAAATACATCATGGTGGGGCCCACGGCTAGGACCCGTGAGTCCCTACCCAATCATGTCCGCCAACGCGTGCGCGTGGTGCACTTTGCGAGCTACGACGATGGCAACAACAACATTTGAAGGCGATTCAAATGAATTTCATAGCTAATCTGATTTAGCACTGGTTCACTTGGTCCAATTTAAAGGAGACCGCCTTGTTGTTTTATTTATTTATTTATTTTTGAAACATCATTTTTTTGAGGTTTTTCCGGGGTAGGGCCCGCATCAACGAAATCCAACCCCGCCATTGTTCCCCATGACTCAATACAAACCCATCAAGCCCAATATTTTATGGGTTTTGGTGAACAGAAACATCGGGGCGTATTTCAATGGTGTAAATACTGTTTTGTTTGCTACGGCCTGCCAGACAGTCAGATTGATCTTATTTTTCATATCAACGCCTAAAATGAGCTTGAGAATAGAATGGATGGCGTGGATTAGACTCATACATCGAGGTGGAGCCTACAAGAGTAGCCCCTGCACCAAGCTTGTAAATCAAGCAAATATTTGTGTTTTTCCAAAACACGTCCAGGGAGTCCAATGTCCCTGGATGGTTTGCATAACACATACATTTGAGGTGGGCCATTGCTAAGATGTGCCATCACATGGTGGATGGTGTGGGCACAATGCATAGATAGAGTGGGCTCCACCTACGGATGGCTTAGATAAAATACATGATTCATGGTGGGGTTCATCCGGGTGGGCCATAAGGCCATATTATCTCATACACACACAAAAAGAAAGAGAGAAGGAGAGAGAGAAAGATAAACGTGTGGTGGAGCGACCTCGCCACTATGGACCCTCCATTACATGATCTACAACATACATTAAGTGGGTCCCATTTCATATGGGCCCACCGATCAAAATCAACGGTGGACATCCTTTCTCCACCGAAATGGATGCTCTAAATGACGATGTTATGCAAAGAAAGTAAACATCATGATGGGGTCCATGGAGAATGGCCCCATCATGGATTGATCTTGAAATCAAAGTGGGCCATTGGCCACATTTAGGATCCAAAATGAGATCCATACCATTGATCAGTAGGCCTCACTTGGCCCATCATCAACACAAGAAATCTACACCTATAGAAGCACCCACCGTCCGATCTTCTTGGTCCGTTGGAAAGCTGACTTTCTTGTGCTTCACTTTGATGGAGGGAGATAAGAGATGAATGGCTTGGATGATAGGTTTTTGGGATGGAAAGTGGGCCACACAACTCACTTCCTCTTTTTCTCTCCTTGGAAAATTGTGGATGTGTGAAGCTTGTTGGTTGCTTGGGATTTTTTTGAATTTGAGAAAGAGAGAGGTGTGATGGTTGAGAGAAGTGATGGGTGATAGATGTGAATTGTACTTGACATGTATGGGTGTATAAGAGAGAGGATGAGAAAGAGCTGACTTGTGATGTTGCTTGACTTGTGGAGAAAGAAAGCATGGGTTGCTTGTACTTGACATGAAATGATTGATTGATTTGATTGATGGGACATGTCGTAGAGATTCTCTCGAAGTTCACAACGTGCGGCATTTTCCTTGAAATGAACGCGAGCCCACATCTTCTGACCTGGGTATCGGTTCGGTGTGCGAGTCGTAGTGTTGGAACCGCGGCAACGGTGCGGTCACCAAGGTACAGGTTTCGGGTCGAGCCGACTTTGGCATGCAAGTCTCGTCTTAGGATCGTGCGCAACGTTGGCTTCAGGTCGAGGATTACTGAAATTTGATCGATAGGATCGCGAAAGCCTATGGAACGGTACGGACTAGGACACGGGTCTTACATCCTTTGTGGTGGCTGACTGGTTGAGTGGCAGCCGAACAAAAGCTTTTAGTGTCCCATATGTCAGACGACTTCCGCCTACTACATCACATCTTCACATATAACTTCTACCCCAGACACAGTAATTGCAGCGAGTGTACCGACTCATGGTAGATTTTTTGTACCAAGTGGGGAAGAGGGCGAACTTGTATGTACCTACATTCGTGTTGCAATAGATAGTAAGTACTGCACGCTCCACCAGAAGCTCTGATTCGCTTCCCTTCGGCCGACTCATATGCAAGATTGCACGGGAGTTTGGCTACAGTCTGGGGATGGAAAGGCTGGCACCGATTCATCAAATCGACGAGAGTACTCTCCATCAGATGGAACTTGGGGCACGGCGACGACGAGCCCGACATGAGGAGAGTGAGGATGAGGCGGAGAGCGAAGAAGAAGAGAGTGAGGAAGGGAGTGAAGCTGAAATAGAAGAAGAAGAAGAGGAACCTAAGGCTCAGGATACCGAGGAGAGCTCCCCTCCTATGCCACGCGAGCAGGACGCAGCTCAGGCTGCGAGGGATGCTCGTATGGTTCGCATTGAGGAGGGCTAAGCCGCCCTGTGGCAAAAGATTGGGCAGGTTCGGGCCGAGCATGGTGAGACCTGAGCCAAGATTGAGGTGGTCAAAACCTTCATGAAATGGAATTTTAAGAAGGTGTCTCGCACATTGAGGACTATCCTGTGCTATGTACAGGACAAGGATGTCCCTCCTCCATCACTTGACTCGGATGCCTAGTCATCCATGCTGTTGTTTGTAGTTTGTTTTGCTTACCGCTTTAGGCGGTTTATGTTTTCATGTTGATGGATGTAGTAGTTAGTAGTATGTTTTTAGTAGTTGAAGCTTGGTTGTATTAGCTCCCATGCATCTCCTGTCATGATTCATATAGCTCTGTATTCCATGTATTATGACAATTTTGGTAATGAAATGCATACAGCCTCTTTTGCTATGAAGTGTGTGGAATGCTTAAGTGATTATGTATTGTGTTGTTATGCTTCATCTTACATGCGTTGTACCCTATGCTGTATAGGGCATGCCACGGAAGTATACGAGGAGCACGGCACCCCTCTTGCTCACTGATTCGATGGACCAGACTCCTTCTCACAGGGGTGGTCCTACGGACCTGGGTTTAGGCTCAGATCAGCCTTCTGCTGGTCCTACTGGTGGACTGCCACCTTTTACACCACCGGTTCATGAGCAGAACCAGGCATCCTCTTCGACACAGTATGAGCCACAGGCTGCTTCACCTACTGATAGGTTTGAGCAGATGATGATGCTGATGCAGCAGCAGCACCAGCAGCTCTTGGCGGTCTTATCTTAGGGTGGGAGTGCGACTCCACCTCCACCATCTACACGCCCTACCGAGACTGCCGAGCCTCCTGCTCAGGCTGAGGATGCACCTCCACCTTCACCTGCTGCCTACACTGCAGGGGACGTGGGTACTCACGGTCTTCTCAAGCGATTCCAGTGCTTGAGGCCTACTTTTTCAGGTTTTCATAGATCCGAGGAGGCTGAATACTGGTTAGACCGCATCTCTAAGATACCGAAGATGCTACATTGTACTGAGGCTAGTAGGTCGAGTTAGCCACCTTTATATTCGAGAAGGAGGCTAGCTTGTGGTGGGACAATATACTACGGACTGTCGCAGTAGGATATGTATGGACGTAGGCTGCCTTTGAGTTCCGCTTCCACGAGAAATACTATCCTCAGGCCTATCAACACGAGAAGGAGAACGAGTTCCTACGCCTCAGACAGGGAGGCATGACAGTTACCGAGTATGAGCATCGCTTTACTGAGTTGGGTTGCTTTGTTCCGACTATCCTTGCTGATGAGCAGATGTGGATTAGGTATTTTTCTGAGGGCTTGCGACCTGACATTCGGTCGAAGATGTGTTGTATCCGTATATATTTGATGCGGAGTTGATTCATATGTCTATTCAGGCGGAGCAGAATGTAGACCGTTTGACACACTCTCGTGGCCCTATGGTGCCTAAGCCACGATCGGATACGCTGAGCAGGCCTTTCCTCTACAAGAGGCCTCGTACTGATTCGCCTCCCAAGATCGCAGCACCAGTGGTTCCGATGAGGCATCTAGGTGTGACCTGTACATACTGTAGGAAACCGGGTCACCCTGTCGAGAGCTGCTTTACTCGGATGAGGGATAACGGGTTCTCTCTGCCGCAGAAGATTGATTGCCCTCACCCTCAGGCTTTATCGGCTCCACCACTACGGATTACCCCTGCACATCCATCTTTCAGACCTCCTGCACCTCGCTTTAGGCCGCCACAGCGACCTATGGTGCCTCAACCCAACCGACCTCAGCAGGCACGCATTTATGCACTTACTGCAGAGGAGCCAGAGATAGTACCTTCAGCACCTATGGCCTTCGAGGTCACTGCACACGTCCAAGGTATTCCTATCTTTTTATTAGTGGACACAGGGTCCACTACCTCTATGATCTCATGCACGGCAGTTAAGCGACTGGGTTTAGATACTGCTCCTACGAAGGGAGTAAGGGTCATCACTGCCACAGGGACTTTCTCCAATGTTACTAGTATGTGTGAGGGTTGCTCCGTGGATTTGGGTAGCAGGACGGTATTAGTTGACCTCATTGTCGCTCCACTATGGCACTATGACATTGTCCTCGGTATGGATTGGCTCACTGAGATGCGAGCAGAGATCGACTGCGAGACTAGGGTGGTGACAGCCTATGGACTCGATGGCACGGCCTTTACTTTTCCTGTTTAGGTCAATCACATTACTCGGTTGAGATATTACGCTTCTTCAATAAAGAATATTGATGGTCCGGTGCTCGTAGAGATGCCTGTAGTCTAGGATTTTGTGGATGTCTTTGAGACGATCCCTACTTTGCCACCTCGGCGCGAGATCGACTTCACCATTGATCTTACGCCCAGTGCGACACCCATCTCTCTGCTGACTTATCGTATGCCTCCGTGTGAGATGGAGGAACTACGGAAACAGATTGATGAGCTGGTAGAGAAGGGCTTTATACGACCTAGTGTGTCTCCCTGGGGAGCACCTGTACTGTTTGTGAAGAAGAAAGATAGCTCACTACGGTTGTGTATTGATTACCGTAGGTTGAACTAGGTCACCGTGAAGAACAAGTATCCTTTGCCCAGGATAGATGATCTATTTGATCAGTTGAGGGGGGCAAAGTATTTCTCGAAGATCGACTTGCAGTCAGGGTACCACCAGTTACGCGTCAGAGATGAAGACGTGCAGAAGACAGCTTTCAGGACCTGTTTTGGGCATTACAAGTTCCTGGTGACGTCGTTTGGTCTTACGAATGCACAGGCCGTGTTCATGGACTTGATGAACAGGGTATTTCGGCCATTCTTATACCGATTCGTCATCGTATTCATTGATGACATCCTGATATATTTCACATGTCGGGAAGAGCACGAGGAGCACCTGAGAGCGGTGTTGGATACTTTGAAGAAGAACCAGTTGTTCGTGTAATATAAGAAGTGTGACTTCTGGCAGGAGGAAGTCAAGTTCCTGGGACATGTAGTGTCTAAGGAAGGGATCGCAGTAGACCTGGCTAAGGTAGCCGTCATTCAGGACTGGAAGCAGCCTGGTTCAGTTACTGAGGTGAGGAGTTTCCTTGGTCTGGCAGGCTATTACCGACGGTTCATTCAAGACTTCTCAAAGATAGCCAGACCATTGTCTCAGTTGATGCATAAGGATTTAAAGTTCGCCTGGAATGAGAAGGCAGAAGCAGCTTTTCAAGAGCTGAAGGACAGACTGACGTCTGCCCCTGTGTTAGTATTGTCAGAGTAAGGGGTTAAGTACACTATATACACTGACGCGTCTCGCGTTGGTTTGAGTTGTGTCCTTATGCAGAAGGACAAGGTGATTGTGTATGCCTCGAGATAAATAAGGAAGCATGAGGAGAATTACCCTACGCACGGCCTGGAGTTAGTAGCTGTCATCTTTGCATTGAAGCTCTAGAGACATTACCTCTACGGAGAGGAGTTCGAGCTTTTCTGCGACCACAAGAGCCTTAAGTGTATATTCACTCAGCGGGACTTGAATATGAGGCAGCGCCGATGGATGGAAACCTTGAAGGACTTCAAGTTCGAGGTTTCCTACCATCTTGGCAAGGCCAACCTTGTGGCAGACGCGTTGAGCCGCAAGAAGGCGATTATATTTGCGGCTCCGCTAATGATAGCAGAGTGGGATATGCTAGAGTTCATGCGGGACTTCGAGTAAAAGCTCACGGTGGAGGAGCCATTTGAGTATGTCGCGCACGTTCGGGTGCGGCCACTTATTGATGATAGGATTATCGAGGCCCAGAAGGGCGATAAGCGGTTGTCTGAGCTTCGAGAGCAAGCTAGCGATGCCGAGGACTCCGAGTGGAGAGTTGGCACAGATGGGGGTCTACGATACCGTGGCCGCCTATGCGTTCTAGATATTCATGACTTGAGACAGGAGCTTCTCGAGACTGCCCACAGATCAAAGCTTGCGATGCATCCCGGTAGCACGAAGATATACCAGGACATGAGGCGATCGTATTGGTGGGACAATATGAAGGTTCATATCGCCGAGTATGTTTTCCATTGTCTGACGTGCTAGCAGGTCAAGGCAGAACATCGTCGACCTCCTGGACTCCTTCAGCCCATGCCCATAGCTGAATGGAAGTGGGACTTCATCTCTATGGACTTTATCTCGGGGCTGCCGAAGACGAGAAAGGGTTATGACTCTATTTGGGTGATCATGGATCGATTAACCAAATCGGCTCATTTTCTCCCTATTAGAGTGACGAACTCTGCAGACGACTTGGCCAGGTTGTACATCAGAGAGATAGTCCGTCTGCATGGAGTTTCTTTAGAGATCGTGTCGGACCGCGACACGCGATTTACATCCATCTTCTGGACTAGTATCCAGGAAGCGATGGGTGTGAAGCTGAAGTTTAGTACTGTGTTTCACCCTCAAACCGACTGGCAGACAGAGCGGGTGAATCAGATTTTGGAGGACATGTTTCGGGCCTGTGTTTTGGACTTCAAGGACAGTTGGGATGACTGTCTTCCTTATGCAGAGTTCACGTATAACAACAGCTTTCAGGCGAGTATTGGCATGGCTCCTTACAAGGCCTTGTATGGGCGCCCTTGCAGAGCACCGCATTGCTGGGCAGAAGTTGGTGAGAAGAGCTTGATTGGCCCAGAGTTGGTTCAGGCGACCTCTGAGAAGATCGACATTATCAGGCGTCGACTTCTTATAACACAGAGTAGACAAAAGAGCTACGCCGATACGAGAAGGCGACCACTTGAGTTCGAGGTTGGAGATCACGTATTCCTCAGAGTTTCCCCTATGAAGGGAGTTCTTCGGTTTGGGAAGAAGGGGAAGCTTACACCGCGGTTTATCGGGCCGTTTCAGATACTTGACCGAGTGGGTGTGGTGGCATTTTGTCTCATTTTGCATATACCGCTCGCGGGCGTGCACAACGTATTTCATGTATCTATGCTGAAGAAATACGTTCCTGATCCTTCACACATCATCCATTGGGAGCAGGTGCAATTGAGCAACGATGCTACATATGTACTGCGTCCGACACGTATCCTAGACAGGAAGGAGCAGGTGTTACGCAGTAAAGTGATTCCACTCGTGAAGGTACTTTGGACGCATCATACAGAGGAGGAAGCTACCTGGGAGACAAAAACCGAGATCTGAAAGAACTACCCTCAGCTTCTCGAGGAGTATGAAAAGGTACTAATTTTAAGGATGAAATTTTTCATTAAGGGGGGTAGATTGTAACGACTCAGAAAATTCCGTACAATAGCCTGAGTACCACCTTAGGGAGAAATCACTTAGGATCAAATCCTTTAGAAATTAGACAAAGTTAACTAAGTGGTAAACTAGATTAGCCATGAAATCCGCTTGAATCACTTTAAATACGATTTGCAAGACTCAAAACTTGTAGAATCATTGACGCTAGGTTACCCTAAAATCTAGGATCAAACTCATTACCCGACTGCTCTCGGGAGCACATTGAAACTCCGTATCAGATCTGGACCGCACATCGAAAGTCCGAATGATACGAGGTTATAGATTTAGGACCGCCTCGCTGGGCTTGACAACCATCTCGGAGATCAAATCCAGACAGTGTCCCACGGCTATTCGCTTGAGCCCGGAGCGAGGAGTGTGAGAAAACTTGGTTTTCTTTAGAAATTTAATAAAATTTAAGTAATCTGAGACTTGGTGTTTGTGGGCTAATTATAAGAAATCAGACCGTCAGAATCAGACCTAAATACACCCTCGGATCAGGGATATTTCCCAGCACATGTCCGTGTACTGGTAACCCTGATCGAGATTCGGTGACCGTTGAACTGAAACTGGTCCGCCACGTGCAATATGAGAACCCGATTGGAATAAAAACTTAACTTGTCCTAGATCCATAGTCTGTGAGCTTAAGTCCGACCTTTGGCTCAAGGAGGGGCTCCAGAAGTGATCTGTTGAGCTGGAACAAGCTCACTTTAGTTATAACCTAAGTATACCTTGACCTTAGGTCTATTTTGGTGATGTTTTAGGCTATAAAAGGACCTTAAACACTTTCATTCAGCTCATACGAATTTGAGAAAAACCCTAGGAGAGAGAAAAGAGAAAAGAGAGAGAAAGTGTGAGAGAAGTGGGAGAATCTCCCTGCTATTTTACCCTGCCACTCTACAAGCTTAACCACACCATTCTAATCATTTTACCGGCGATTCCGACTTCGTTTCTAGGTAAGAAACCCTAACCCTAATCTGTTTTGGGGTTTTGATAGTTGTAAGTTATGAAATAACTAACCTAAAGCATGTTATAGGTTGCCACATCATCGTAGACAGAAGCTTAACAAATCTATCAAGTTCATTACGCTTCTACGGCGTAAGGTGCGGACTTTAAACATATAGGTTATGGTTTTCAACACTTTCAATGTCAGATAATGATAGATTCATGATCTATATGTTATTGCACATGTACGAAGTGCTGTCCGTTTCATTTTTTGGTTATACGTTAACTATGTTGAATATACTGTATTCTTCGTATTTGTAGAAAGTACCATATACGTATAAATTTTGAAAGTGTGTTTGCCATGATTAATTACTGTATGAACATGCTATATATGTGTATAATACTTACTTGGCGAAAGGGTTCGCCCTAATACATGTTTTTGCTAGCATCGTTATGTATGATGAAAGAGTGTATCCTAAGTGTTTGTGAAAATGCTTGTAAGAGTAAGTACTTAGAGGATTGTGCTTTAGGTAGGTGTTGAGATAGGTTTCTCAGCTACCTTAGAGATGTATATGATTTCCTCCATGTTGGTTGTTTAATTTAACCGTTTACTTATGAAATATATGTGTATGTATTTCCTGTTTATATTGTGCTTTATAACTTGCTTTATGACATGCTTGTTGACATGCTTGAATTACTTTGTTTACTCTGCTTTACTCTACATGCTTCTGGTCAAGGATTGATTGTGTTTGGGGGCTATGATTATAGTCCAGACAATCGAAAATGGAAATGAATACGTGGCTGATATTCATTCGCCATGCGAGATATGTTCGACGAAACCGAGTCGTACTTCAGTTGACGATAGTGGCTGGCCACACGAAGTGCTTATGTGCTTCATATCATTTAACTTATTGTGCACTCGAGCTAGCCGAGCTCGTTAAGTAACCCGATCTATCTTATGTATGTTCACCATGTTTGGACGCCCCTGTTTGAACCTGAGGTACTAACCTTACCAGTGGAATCCCGTTAACCGTGGTACCTCGATCCGCTAAGACTCATGAGTCGGGCATGGTGGTATGGGACACCGTGGTCGAGCTGTCAGCCTACGTTGGGGCCATGAGCCTCCCCGTAGTGACCATTGAGCAACCAGACTCGTGAGCTAATTATGGTAGTATGGACACTATATTCGAGCTGTCGGCCTACACTTCTTTGATGGGTGATGGGGGAGTGGTGCAACAATTCCGTGTAACAGCCCTAGCAGCCCTGACCATACCCGTTGTAGTGACCTTGAGCATACTCTAAATCTGCGGTGAGGCGACGAGCCTTCCTGTAGTAACTGAGTATAAACTAGGCTTGTATTGCTAAGGTGATGGGGGAGTGGTGTAACGATTCCGTGTAGTAGCCCTGGCAGCCCTTACAGCGACCTAGAAACGCACCATTGTATGAGATTGTTTAGGACTGACGACCCTAGAATGGATCATTGTTTAGGAATGATATAAGGAAGGTACCTTAGTTTCCCAATACTGCTATTTGAAATGGACTAATAACAACTCGGTAATCATGCTCATCATCGCATTGCATGTGCATGGAAGATGTGGAGCACTGAGGGTGACAACATGCCACGGACGTAAGATGGTGCCGCACGAGAGAGTATGTTGGCGATGGCATGCATCATAATCGCATCTCATCCTTGCATTAATTACAATACTTAGGAATGTTGATTGTACTGCTTTATCATTACTGCTTGATTGAATTGATAACATGTTAACCTATGCTTTATTGTTCCACTGAGTTAGTTACTCACTCCCATGTTACGAGACAGTGTTCTGGACACCCACCAGACTCTGTCTTAGATGCGGGTACCGACGATTCACAGGAGGCTGAGCCTAATTATTATGATGATCAGGATGAGTTTTCTTTCATACAGTTCTTCAGCGGCTTTGCTTAGGCAATCCGGATTTACGGGACTACTGGGCTATCACGACAGTTGGACTATTTTTGACATTTTAATTTTTTCTTATTCAGTACATGTATATGATGACTCAACGAAGTAATTATACTCTGGAGACAGATCGAGATCGTTTTGTTTTTATACACATCTATATATGTTTTTCAGTCTTCCGCTTGCGTTTTACACATTGATCTGGAGTATGGATTACTATTTTGGTATAATCTCACTCATGTTTATTGCACTAACACAGACAACATTCATTCATAAGCATTTGTGTTGCATAAGTGATGTTTTTAAAATCAGGTGTTGAGTTGCTACTCGACCCCCGATTTTTAGGGCGTTACAATATCATATATATATATATATATATCTATTCATTCTATTATTATTATTATTATTTTTTATTTTATTTTTTTTAACGTCCAGCGTCCAGCGTCTAGCGAACTGGACAACTAGGACACGACATCATTAAGTAGGGTCCACGGATGGACTGCATAGATAAAAAAATATAGATGGACGACATGGAATGGAATACATACATCATTCATGGGGTCCATGTTCGGTGGACTGGACGGTGTGGATTGCCACACATACAGCAGGTCCCACTGTCCATAATCCCACGGACAGTGTGAATAGAAAATACAGACATCATAGTGGGATTTCCACCGTCCACGGTGTAGATCTAATTCATTCTTCAAGGTGGGCCATCAATTAGGGAATGAGAGAGAGAGAGAGAGAGAGAGAACGAGTGATGGAGAGCTCCGCCACTATGAGCCCTCCCTTCCGTGCATTACAAACATACATCAAGTGGGTCCCATTACATGTGGGCCCACCAATGAAAATCAATGGTGGAAATCCCTTCTCCACCAAAATGCAAGGTCTAGATGACCCTTTCACACTATGAAAATAAACATCATGGTGGGGTCCATGGAGAATGGCCCCATCATGGGATGATCATATGAATCATGGTGAGCCATCGGCCACACCTAGGGTCCAAAGCGAAATCCATACCATCAATCGGTAGGCCCCACTTGGCCCATCATCGAAACATAAATCTAAGCCTATAAAACACCCACCGTTGAATCTTCTTGGTTCTATGGAATGCCAAACTCCTTGGCTCTCTCTTTGATGGAGGATGATGAAGATTGAAGGGTTGGATGGTGAGATTTGGGGGGTTAGAAGTGGGCCTTGATCTTTGGTTCTTTCTCTCCTTAGGATTTTCTCTCCTAAGTTGCTTGGAAATGGTAGAGAATGAGATGGGATGGAGTGAAATGAGAGAAGAGTGATGTGTGTAAAAAGGATGGGATGAGAGGGATGGTTGCGTAAGAGAGGTATGGGTTGTGTAAGAGAAATGTTGACTTTGGGGGTAGCTTGTGTAAGAGAGGTATGGGTTGTGTAAGAGAGGTGACATGTGAGGTATGGGTGTGATGAGTTGAGTACTTGACTAGACTTGATTAATTGATGGGATGAGTTGTAGATATTCTCTCAGGATTTACAAAATGCGTGGTGTTTCTTTGAGATAAGCGCGGGCCCACATCTCCTGGTCTGGGTATCGCATCGGTGCGTAAGACGCGGCATTGGAACCGCGGCGATGGCACGGTCGCTAAGGTACAAGTTTTGACTCAAGCCGGCTCAGATCTACAGGATGTGACTTAAGGTCACGCGCAAACGTTGTCTACAAATTGCAGGTTGCCGGAATTTGACATGAAGGATTGCAAGAGTCTATGAAACGGTATAGACTAGGATATGGGCCTTACAATGGTCATCCTAGGATGATATTGTAGACGAAGGGACAATCGACTACGAGGAAGTCGATCATTACCTTAGTCTGGTTGTGACCCTCTCCTGCAGTCACAAGCAGTAAAATACTTCCTTTGGAGGTGACTTCCTCTCTTGCAAATCCGAGCAATGGAGTTCGGATGGACCATAGTCAGGATCTCCCGATTCCCATCTTATCGAAAGCGATGGAGAAGAGGATGTCGGCCAAGCTGCCCCTACCCACTAATATATGATGTACCTTGTGATTGGCTATTGTCATGGTCACCACCAAGGTGTCATCATGCTGTTGGTCGATTCCTCGGGTGTCCTCATCGGTAAAGGTCAAGCTGTAGGGAATCAACTTATGCTCTTTTACAACTTTTCTCGTGAGATTAATGTGATGCTTGGTTCTGGTGTCACCGATGCTCCGAGATGAAATTGCGGTAAAACCGCTAGTACCGAAGTATGAAGTATGACTAAATGTCCTAAAGGGGGGTGAATAGGACTTTTTAAGATTATTTTTCAATAAGTACAAACAATGCCTAACTTTTAAATAAAAAGATACGGCAAAGTACTCTAAGGCTTCCAAGCCAATAGAGGGTCCAATTCACTTAGGTTATCATAAGATTTATAAATAAAGTAAAAGCCTATAGGGATTGTGAATATGATAGTGCGTGGGATGTGATTTCTAATAAACACTTATACATTAACTAAATCATGCATCATAAAGATCAAATGATAAACATAAGTATAAATAGATAAATGTAATCAAAACAATCCTAAACACATTCATATATAGTGGTTCGGCTACTTGCCTACTCCACTCCCAGTGTGTAACATCCTAAATTTTCACAGCCAGAGTTTATACTTGTGCCCAAGAAAACTGGGTGTTAATAATGAATAAATTGGATGCTTTAAAATTCGTACCTTATTTTTTTCTTCATTTGGATCACATCCAGATACACTCATGAAGGTGGCATTCACGAGAATAATCGATTGTATTGATTGTTTCATCAGAGTAAAAGAATTCAGTAAATAATCAAATGTCCTCTTAATGGGAGCTTATTACTTTTATCGATTACGCAATGGAAGTATAAAACTAAATCATAAAACTATCTTCTTATTCTTTCAGCAAATCTTCCATAGGGAGATTATCTTGTAGGTCTTTAATCTCTACGTCACCTGCATCATCTGTACAATACTCATAGTGATGGTTATCCTTTAAGATTAACAATAATTCAAGAGTCTCATAAAATAATGTAAAGATTATGTTACGTCTTGTATTCCACTATTACAAGGAGTATCAGTATACGCAAACAACCTACATGAGATGCATGCTTAGCAACGTGTGTACGGCTCATCATACATAGTGATCATTATAATGTGGAATATGATTCATATAAACCTAGATCGCCCCGCATTCTCACACTATGGAGATTTACCTGCATGTCCGACATTATCATGGATTTACGTGAACACCTTGAGGCAGCACAAAACATGAGTCAGATGAATTACGTGACATGATTTGTTCATAGAGTGACTATTTGTGACAACTAATCCCGGAAGTGATGTAACATGCATTGCGAATTACTTACATCGATTTGTGCACCACTACCCAAAACCCATGGAATTATGTGTCGACCAAGAGGGTCTCTACGCAGAGCGCATTATGTCCATAATATAATAATTGAATCTCTAGTTGTGATACCTCTTAACACATCACTTGCACTTATAGAGAATATAAGCCGAATTATGGGGGTTCTGAAATATCAAGATACATGCCCAAGCCTTAAAGGTAAATAGCACAAGGCTAATAAAGTAAGGAAGAGAGTAGCAATGACTAACTCATAAAGAAGAGAGTGACAATGGTCAACTCAATAAAAGGAGAGTCCCAATGGCTAACTCTACAAAATAGAAGAGTGGTAATGACCAACTTAATAACAAGGAGAGTGGTAATGGCCAACTCAATAAAGAGAAGAGTAGTAAGGGCTAACTCTATAAAGAGAAGAGTAGTAAGGGCTAACTCAACAAATTGATATCCATCGCTCCACATAAATTTATAAAGATCACTTGTAATTAACATCGTATCATAATTCCCAAAAGGGTAGATAATTGTTGATGATAAAATAATTACAGGAAGAAAATCATAGTAACATGAAAACATAGTATGTAACAGGTAAGATAAATCATATCAACTTAAATTATTGTAAGCTTAAAGGATAAAACCCTCACCTTGGTTGTGATGTCGTCTCTTACTTAAGTTAGATGTTCAGGGGTTCATGATCTAGTTCTAGTTATACTCGCCTGTTTAAATTAATTAAGTTAAATGTCAGATTAAAATAAGGAAAAGACATGATCTAAACTATTCCTTAAATGGGTTTATAGGTTGCCTAAGTTGGTAGGCCTTCAATTATCTTGTTTTAGGCCCTTCTTATAATCGACTCAATTTGGCCTTCAATGTCAATGGATTCCCATTGTTGAAGGATAGATTAAACTTAGAAAGGGAAAGGAAGGATAGAAATATAAGAAGTTAGGAATCAAACTGGATAAGTGATAGCGCAGTGGCCCACTAATCTTCAGCCTTCATGTTCCCTTCTTCTCTTTCTTTTCTTTTCTTTTCTTTCTCTTTTCTTTCTCTTTCTCTTCTTGATGGTCGGATAGTTGGTCTGGACGGACCAGATTCTCGTCCAAACCTCTCTCTCTTTCTTCTTCTCTTTATCTCTTTCTTGATGTGTATAGCGTTACGTATGGGAGGTTTTATACACGGTTGGGGATCTTTCGTGCATAAATATTACGCTAGTGGTGTGTGGAACGAATGACGTGTCTTATTTGGGGTAAAAGGGTGGAACAAGCAATGTCATTCACTTATGATTTCTGGTTTCCGATCTTCTTAGGACTCGCTCTTTATCAGATGATCTGGGCCCACTAATAGTCTGAAAATTTGCCAATGGTTTGTTTTGGATTCTTGATTGAATGAGTTAGGAGACGGTTCTGTTAGACTTTTCGACGGGGAAGATGATTTCTATTATAATAGTGTATCTGTCCTGACCGGATTTGCTATCCTTGGACTGATCGGATTTGCTATCCTTGGACTGACCAGATTATAATAGTGTATCTTTCTTCATTCTGTCATCCTTGGACTGATCGGATTTGCTATCCAAAGCTTTTTGGTCCATTAGATCACTGGTGGTGCGTAGTCTTTGGGCGTGTTGTGACATGAGTTCTTTTGTACGTCATGTGGAAATCGGTGGAACTGCCGTGAGAACCGGTGGAACTGCGGAAGGTCTCTCTTTCCTTCTCTTATCCTTTTCTTGGCTGGGAAGATCCAGGATCTTATCCCTTGAAGCTAGGAATCCCAGCACACATGGGAACTCCTTGTTTTTCGCAAGATCAGTCGCATGATCTTGGATTAGGCCAGAAAAAGGATAGCACGTGGTCCCAATTTTAGTTGGAAGTTGGGGGTCACTTTTGTGGATAACTATGATGGTTAGGGAAGGTTGCACATGGATTAGTTGGCGTGGAAGGAGGAAGGATCAGAATCCTTTCTGTTTTTGGAAGGGAAATAGTCGCCCACAATCGACTTTCATGCCAACCCGTGTACGATCCAATGGCTGAAAATGAGTGGGGTTTGATTAGTTTTGGTCCCTCTATAGGATGGAGAGTTTGGATCATGTCGCGCCCTAAACTCAAAAATCGGACTCACAAAATTCCCAATTGCCAAATCCAATGCTGATAGCCTCCATAGTACCCTATTCTCGGCTCCCAGCACACATTCGCCAGATTCTGATCCTGGGATCCTACAAGGAGGATTTTTCAACGTACATTTATCTCGTTAGAAGCATAACCACAAGTTTACCCAAATTACAAAAGCAAAATCATCATCACATATCCACTAATAAAAACAATTGAATACAATACTGAAAGAGAAATACATATATCGAAAATCAAAGCTTCAGAAGACTGCTGCACGGTCCAAGCTCAACGCTGTTGCGACCTAACATCACCTGCACACATCTATCGTGCATAAGCTTATAGAAAGCATAAATGGTAGTGTAAGTGTGTGCGATGCACGTGCCAAGCATATATATATATATATATATATATATATATATATATATATATCAGAGTAAGCAGAAATACTGGCAATCCATAAATCGTACAATATCAAAGTAATGCGGAAACATGCTGGCAAGTTCATAAATACCATTAGCCTTATCCAGGCTATGCGATGCAAAAATATAATAAGCCAATATCATATATTAAGGAAGCAATGTAGATCAGTTATGCAATGCGGAAACATAGTAAGCCAAATATCAGATACCGAGTCCATGAATACCGTCAACCTTAATCAGGTTATGTAATACAGAAGCACAATAAACTAAATGCTATGTACTGAGGATGTGATGCAATATGCGATTCGAATGAAATGACCAAGCTGGAGTGTGAAGTTAGGATGATAGTATGTGGTATCGTGGGCTACAGGGTCCACCACAAGGGACTTTTATCAAAACCAGTCTCATACCTAAATTTGGATAGTTAAACTCAATGTGGTAAACTCCTGATCTCAAGTTAGTTGTGCTCCAGCCGAAATCCTGGCCATTATGAAGGTACACGTAACAAATAGTTGCGCACCACCAACCTGAGTGGATAGTGAAAGAATGAATGAACGAGTATACAACCCCTGCTCAATAAGTTCACATATCAGTACTGTACATCTCTGGGATCATTACCAGGGTCTATTACACTTTACGTCAGCTTGTCGCCCTTACTCGTCGATAGCGAACCCATTCCTCAAGCTGGTTAAACTCAACCTAGATATTGCCCCCTCACTCAGGCGGGTAAGTTCACACCCCTTTCCAACAGACCACGATACAGTGGGAGACGCGACCTACCGGTATACGGCCCTCATGCGCTCATATATATCCACTCGGTCTTGACACTGGGGCGTCTCCTGGCCATGGAGGTTTAGGGATTTTTCACCCAGGGACATCTATGGGGCCCGTATGATAGAACCAAATATTTTTGGTGTCCCATCTAGCCATCTACGACATGTCTATGGATGCCATGACCCTGGTGTCGCTAGGGCATATGGTGGTCATATCACAAAATGTGAGATGCATGAGTCACACAATCCAATCATGCATCAATCCTGCAAATACCGTGCGCTCATATGGGATGACTCCACCTATCAGGGAGTCCCATGAATAACGTGCTTAATGACATATGCAATGGTCAACCACATTTCATAACAAACATGAAGATGATGCGTATGAGTATGTATCATGATGCTATGCTGTCACATACTCGTAATCGGTACCGATAATCGGCACTGATAATTGGCCTCAATATCCGACCTCGATAATCGACCTCGATAATCAGCCTAGACAATCGGCCTCGACATCCGGCATCGACAATCAGTCTTGACGATCGACCTTGATATTCGGCTTAACAAAGGGCCTAAGGGAAGGTCACAATATAGACATTTAACCATCATCGCCCATCAATGTGGACATTTAATGATCATTACTCCAAGGAGTGGCCCACATAGAGCCAAACATATAGTGGGCCCATGGCCTCACACAATGGCCCAATATACATCACCATGGGTGTAACGTCTCAAAAAAATTTGTACAAAGGCCCGAGTACCATCTCAGTCAGAAGTCCCTAAGGACCATATTCTGTAGAATTTAGACAAAAATTAATTAAGTATTCAACTAAATTAAACGATGGATTTAGCTCGAACCACCATTTACATAAATGGTAAGACCCAAAACCATCAAAATCGCTAACTCAACACTACTTGAGAACCTAGGAAAAATCTCAAAATCCTATTGCTCTTGAGAGCACATTGAAACTCCGTATCAGACTTGGACCGCAAGTCGAAAGTCCGATGACCGCGAAACTATAAAGTTATCACTGTCTCATTGGGCTTGATAACCACCACGAGAATTGAGCCCAAATAGTATCCAGAAATGCACAACTTGAGCCCTGAGCGAAGTGTGTGAGAAACGCGAATATCTTTAGAAAATGAACCAGAACTTAAGTAAATTGGGCCATTCGCTTGCTAGCGAAATTGAAGATTTCAGACCGTCAGTTTCTGACTAAACTTTACCCATGGAAAAAGAAAATTTCGCTACTCATATCCATATACTTATGGCCCCGATTGTGCAAGTACGACCATTGATCTGACACGGGTCTTCCATAGTCGATCGGCCTATCCAAATGCGCCGAATTCACATCCTGACATAGATCCATTGTCAGAGAACTTACTCTATGACGTAGGGGAGTAATGGACCTCCCGACGAGCCCCGTTCGTCAGAAACAGCCACCCTTTGGTTGTAAATTAAGTATACCATGGCCCTGGGGCCATTTGCATCAGTTCTGAGCCTATATAAGGCCCTTAAACCACACCACTTTCATTTCATATGAATTTCTCTAACTCTAGAAGAGAGAAGAGAGAAAAGAGGAGAAAAGAGAGAGTTTGGGAGATCGTTGCTGGGATTCTCTCCCACTACTCCATGTGCTAATTCACCTCCCCAACATCGCTACACGAACCATTTTAACGACGATTTTAGTAAGAAATCCAAACCCTAACCCCGTAGTTAAGATATAGAAAAGTTATTTATCAACCTAGCTGAAGGATTTCGTGATTTAGGTACCCGTTATTCCATTTTCGGGAACGTAGGATTCGAACCGAGTTCGAAACGAGTATTCCGACGAAAGGTGCAGACTATAAATGTTTAGGTTATGGTTTTCAAGGCTTTCAATGTCAGCTAATGATTTATGTTTGACTTGATTGGTGCCATATGATTCTAGTTATGACGTTTTCGATATATTAAATATGTGTGAACTATGTTGAATACAAGATGCATCATGTGTTTGTCAAAATGATGGAATGAACATGGAATTATGATTTGTGCTTATCATGACTGTAAATCTAGGATTCATGTTTGTCATATGTATTATGATTGCTTTGTGTAAGGATTTGCGATAATATTTATTGTAACTAATTTAATCTATGTATTTGGTAATGTGTAGTCTAAGTGTTTAATTAAATGTCTGAATGAGAAATTGTTGGTGAATTGTATTTAATAAGGATGTTGAGATAGGATTCTCAATTACCTTATCCACATATATAATTTCTTTCATGTAATCTTAATTTCGTCTACGCGATTTATGGATGAAATGCAAATGTTTGTTAACATGCTCATTGTGTTTGATGAAATGCTTAAATGAAGGATTCACTTAGATTGTTTATTAAATACTGATATGATGATCACAGGTATTTACTTGCTACATTTGAGTAAGATTGGGACTACAACGTAGTCCAGGCAATCGGTAACAATTTCCATTTGAGTGGCCAAATTAGTCTCGCCACATTGGATACGTTCAATGAACCCGGGTCTTATGACGATTATCGATAGTGATCAGGCCACATGGAGTGCTTATGCGCTCCATGTCGATTAAGTCAGCGTACGCCCATACCAGTTGAACTTGTCTACTAAATCGATTGGCTTATTGTGTGTTTACCATGTATGGACATTCCTGCTTGAATCTAAGGTACCACTTACTAATGTAAAGACCCAGTTCAACCATGGTACCATAATCCGCTAAGACTCATGAGCCGGACATGGTGGTATGGGACACCGTGGTCGAGCTGTCGCATACGCTGGGGTGACGAGCCTCCCCGTAGTGTCCAGTGAGCAACCCAAACTCGTGAACCAGGCATGGTGGTATAGGACACCCTGTTTGAGCTGTTGGCATACACTGAGGTGACGAGCCTCCCCATAGTGACCGCGAGTATAAACTCTTGAATTTGCCTATCGACTGCTTTATACTAGGGGTGATGCCCTACAACTTGCCTATCGTATGTGATTAACTAGGATTGATGACCCTAGACAGATCCTTCGGTTTGGGTTAATGAAATAAAGGGAGGTACCTTAGCTTCTCGAACCTGCTGTATGAATAAGCCTAAATAAGTACTTAGCTAACATGACCATGCACCGCATTACATGTGTTTTGGCGAGGAAGTTATACGTTTAGGGAGTTTATCATTCTTGAACGGTTGAAGGAGTCGCTTGTGAGGGAGCTTTGTGCGTGGGCATACATCATTACCGCATACCATTTCTGCATTAACAAGAGTAATTAGGGAATGATTATTGTACTACTTTATCATTATTACTTGATTGAATTGATAACATGTTAACCTTTGTCTTATAGTACCACTGAGTTGATCACTCACTCCCACCATGGGCGGTGTTTTAAAACACCAACTAGACTCTATTGTTGATGTAGGTAACGACGAAGTCTATGCCATTGATTTGGACTTCATTGACAAGGAGAAGGAATTCTCCTATGTACAACTATCAGGCGGGTCTACATAGACCTTGTACTGATTCGACAGGATTACAGGGTTCATGGATTAGTTGAACATCTACATTTTGATATTTTGTATATTTTGAAACAAACCTTGCATATATTAAACCCTATTACATTATCATACTCTAGAGGTCGTGAACTGCTTACTACTTCAATACATATATTTTAGACTTCCGCTTGCTAAATTACATTATCTCTTAAGTATGATATGCTATTTTGGTATAATCCCACTCATGTTTAATGCATTAATATGGACAACATTTAACCATCATTATCCATGTTGCAAAAGTGATGTGCTGGATCTCAGGAGTTGAGCTTTGCTCGACCCTCAAAATTTGGGGCGTTACAAGTTGGTATCAGAGCATGATTTGAATTAAACTAGACCTAGGTTATTGGTAACACGACGCACTCTAAACACACTCTGATTTAGGATGGGGGTGATGAAATGTAGAAATGATTATAGGATCCCAAGGTTTTGTCGATGGGTGAAACAGACCATTGTAATGTAGCCCGTACACATTCGAGAACATGTGAAATGATCTCAGCCCTTTTATACTGCCAATCGATGGGTTTGAGCTAAATTTCGGCGAATCTCAAACTTGAAATGAGCCAAAGGGTGTGAATACAGGCATCTTGGACCAAGAAAACACTTCATACGGGCGTAGAGGCCCAAAACACAAAAACCCGTGGGACCCAGGGAGTCTCTCAAACATGCACGGCACCTCAAGAGGGGGTGGCCACTGTCGGCTGGTCCAGGGAGGCGCGGTGGCGCCGCCCACCTTCACAGCGTGCCACGGCGGGCCCATGGTTCTGGGGGCCCACCGCCCTCCACCCACTCATGTGAGGCCCGTCCACGTGTGGGACCACCCTATTTCACCCCCTTTGCTCCATTTCCCTCCCATTCCATGATTTCTAACCCACTAAACCCCCAAAAACTCCATTCTCAAATCCTCATTCCATACACTCAAAACTTCTTCTTCTACATTTCACACCCATCCTCCACCATTTTCTCAAACCCATCTCTTACAACTCTCCATCTTCCTCATTTCCTCCCATTTGAGCACAAAACCCATCTTTTGTGTCTCATAACTCCTAAACTCTCCCACCCACTTCAATCTCCAAGCTTTTCTTACTCCATAGCTCTTTTTGAGCTTGTCACCGCCATCTTTTCCATCCAACGCTCCTTTCCCTTATGGGAAGGAGAAGAGCGGCCCCGGATGAGGCTGGGCCGAGCCGTCCAACCCACTCGAGGAAGCAGGCGAGCGTCGTGGCTATTACAAGTGCCGAGCGAGAGCAAAGTTCGAAACGGGACCTCGATCCTCAAATTTTGTTGGAGAGAACGCTATCGGCGGGCGCCGAACTAGGTAGGTTCCATAACTGAAAAGTTATATTTAAAGAACATGATGATGAGAAATTATTTGGACTGTATCCAGTGATTGACCTCCTGTTGGAGACTAGGTGGGGTCCCATATTTGAAGGCAAGTCTCATGCAAGTGAAGGCACTGTCCGAGCCTTCTATGCCCACATACGAAACCTACTACTAGAGCCTCTTCAGTTTACAATTCCTTTAGGGAGGCGGGAAGCCATAGTCGAAGCAGATGTGATGGCCCGTATCATGGGAATTGAGTGTGGTGTGGTACATGCTAGTGCATCTCGTCTCACTAGTGTATGAGAGAGAGATCACCGCACGGGTTTTCTTTGTGGCCGACTGGCTCATTGAAGGCGAGGCAATAGCCTCCCATCGACTAAAATGATGGCAGACTTCCGCCTACTCCACTACGTATACACGTACAACGTGTATCCTAGGTGGAGCAACCGTACAGAATGAACTCGTTTGATGGTGGACATCCTGTGCAGAGCTGGACAGGGAGACAAACTGTGTCTACCTACTTTCGCCTTGTTACAGATAATCAGGACTGCACACTTTACTCGGGGTGACGCCTCACTCCCATTCGGCTGACTTATATGCAAGATTGCTCGTAAGACTAAACATGGATGATCTTGCGCCGATCCACTTCATTAATGATACTATACTCAATAATATGGGGATTGGCCCTAGACAGCGCCAAGCCCGACTCGATGAGTATGGAGATAAAATAGAAGAAGAGAGTGAAGAGGAAGAGAGGAGTGAAGATGAGGAAGGAAGTGGAGAGGAAGAAGGTATTGAGGATGAGGAAGGCAGTGAAGAGGAGGGCAGTGAAGAAGAGCAAGACGAAGAAGAGGAGGCCCAAGACTCTGATGGGGGACCTCCTACTGCTACTCGTGAGGACCGCCATGATCGGGCTGCCTTAGAAGCTCACATGGCCTAGATTGAAGAGAACTAGGCCGCCCTGAAACAGGAATTCAAGGAGAATCAGTTACCTATCTGAAACAAAAATTCAAAAGAATGTCTCGCACTTTGAAGACTCTCCTATGCTACATGCAGGATAAGGGTGCTCCTCCATTGTCGCCAAAGTCAGAGGACTAGTCATGTGTTGCAGCTATCTTCTGGTTTTCCTTGTCTCTTGTTTTCTTTGTAATAGCCCCGGTTGGCTTAGTTGGAGGTTAGAGTAGTTAGTGTTTAAGCTTTTGCTAGATTAGCTCACATGCATTCTTTGTCATAATTCATGTAATACTACATCTCATGTATTGTGACAATTTTGGATAAATGAAATGCGTTAAGCTTCTTTTGATTTGGAATGTGTAGATTGTGTGGACAAGTGAATAATATTATCCTAATCTCACACATGTTGCATCATATGTTGTATATAGAGAATGCCTCCTAAAAACACTTGAAATATAGCACGTCTCGCACTTGGCAGATTGATTAACGGGGCACCTCCCCTGAGAGATAGCTATACGGACCCCAGTTTGGCCCGGATACTGAGATAATGCTGGATTCACAGCCGGCCACTGACCCTACTAATGGGCCAACACCTAGTGCACCACCGGTTCTGGGACAGATTCGTGCATCTTCGTCGATGCCACACATCCCTCAGGCGTCTCCTCCTCCTGATAGGTTAGAATAGATGATGTTCCTGATGCAGCAACAACAACAAGTCTTGACTTCTATTGCGGGGGCTATTATTCAAAACATGAATATGGTCCCATGTTGAGGGTCAAATATTGCATATTAGACCTCAGTTATTACCGGATTTATGAACATGCCACCGTTTAAAATCCTAATTTAATCGTGTTTGTGATGCAAGATACATTTGCAAGAGTGGACTACAAAAAGGTGCTAAAAGTGTGTATTTGATGCTCTGAAATCATCACAACAAGGGATGGACCCCAGGGGACTAAGATCGACAAATTTACACGCCAGAGATCCACGGAAATCAAGAAACTGAAGCTCAAGTGGCCTGAAAGTCAGACAAAATGCAATATCACAAGGTTCCCACCATCTGATCAGCCCGAAACTTCATACATCACCTGAGGACCATAAATGAACCGTACACGTCGAATTTCAGCTCGCAGATCCCTGTGAAAGTGGATAAACTGACATATCAGCCCGTAAAATCTTGATTCAGGGCCCACCTGATCTCTGGATTTGCTTCTATTTTTGAATCAACACCTGAAATGATAAGATAGAATATATGCGGTGAAGATAAGATATATATGGGGAACGATAAGAGTTTCTCAAAACATTAATGTGGGCCCCACTTCGTGTGGATGGTGTATAGAGCGTGTGTGCACCATGTACCGAATTAGCAAAGCCTGGTCGGTTAACGGACCGACCGGACGCTGGCTTCAAACCAAAGTTCGGTAACGAAACAGGGACCCGCGGTCCTTTCTTGTGGGCCCCGGTCTTGATCTACATGACCGATCCAGACCGTCCATTGATCGCCCATCGAGCTTCTTATCACTACCTAGGTGGTATTTTTGCAGAAGATCACGAGGATCGAGCTCTTTGTCGTCCCAAACGAGGATAGACGGTGTAAGGAGGAATGTGGTGGGACACACGACAACAGAGGAAAAATGGACATGACCGACCGGTTTTCCGTTCCCATCTCAGTGGACGGAGTGGATTTACCATTTGATCAAAGAAGTGGGACCCACCATCACCACGGAAGGAGATTCGCGTCCGCGTAAGCACCACCGGGCGACTTCGGATTGTGGGCCCCACTCGTCAACAACCGTACGCCCGATCCGAGCCGTCCATCGTGTAGATGGGTTCGAGAGCTATAAAACCATGTTAACATTCCTCTCCCATGCGTACACACATGTGCGGAAGCTACAAAAAGGGCTACCCGGCGACGTTCAAATCGATCATTTTGAGATTTCTTCTGTGGGCCGCGTTAATGGACCTTCAAAACCACTCATTCTTGATCGAAATTTCGTCCCGAATCCAATGGACGGGGTGGATTTTCCGAGAAAACACCTCTGTGGGGCCCACCGATCACGGTTGAGAAAATCAGACTCGAGTCCTTCTACGACTCGCCACCGATTCCATCCAAAGCACTATAAAAGGGAAGTTCTAGACGTGGGAAAGGCATTCGGATCACAGGGAGAGGCCGGAGCGTGGAGTGGGAGCAGAGAAAGAGACAGGGAAAGTTTACTCTAGTTGTTATTTTTTTTGTTTTTATTTTTTCCTTCTTTCATGAGATCTAGTCCACTCATGTGTGGCTAAACCTCTTAGCTAGGGCTAAGAGGTGAAGCTTGTAGTGTGATGGGATGCCTCCTTGCTTGTGCCCTTTTGTTTAACTGAATGGATTTTAATTTAATTTATTAAGGGAATGTTTTCAGTCTTTAATGGTCTCATAGACTGAAATTACAATGGGTCTGCAATGGCTTTGAGCATATTCTTTTTCTCTTATGTTTATGACGTCAGGAAGCCCTGTTGTTCACCATCGTCTCCTGGGCATGGTTGGATGTCGGTACCCTTCCTAACCTTCATACATTGATTGGTTGGTAATTAGTTTAATTCTGTTGTTTGCTTTGTCTCCTGGGCATGGTTTGGTGATGGAATCCATTCTAATTCATATACCTTTCATCTTTTCAAAATTACATTAAAGGAAGTTCAGTTAATTTCCCTGATTTTTAATCCAGGCATAAGATCTCCCTGATCTCTACAAGTGGATCCTCTGAATCCCTAGTTTCCCTTTTCCTGAATTTTTCTTAAATTTTAGTTTTAATATTTCATCATTATTCTTCAAATTACAATCGATTTAGATTTCATCTCATTCTAGTTCTAATCCTAGTTAGTTTCAGATAACGTACAGGTTCCAGTCCCTTGGGATTCGACCTCGGTCTTACCGAGTTATTACTACATCACAACCCTATACTTGGGAGTGAACAAGTTTTAGGCGCCAAGTTGCTTGGGGACTCCATGGCCGACGATACGATTTTCTAAATTAATTAGTTTTAGAGTTAGTTTAAGATTAGGATTTTACTAATTTTAAATTTTTAATTTTATTTTCTATTTTTCATAGAACTAACATATTTCTTATTCTGTAGGTTGTTAAGATAGAACTTCTAATTTGGTAAACTCTTTCTGATTTGCTAGATTTCCTAACTCTTTAGATTTGATTTGCTCTAGAAATTTCTTCTATTTTGAACTAACTTGTTTTGTTTTGTTTTGCAGGTTTTTTTTACTTAGGAATCTTTAACCTGGTAACTTCTTTCTAACTTCTTCCCCTCATACTTTCCATACTGTTGTAGGATCTTTTCTTTTTATTTTTCCTAGGAGTAGATTCAGAATTTGGATTTTACTATGCAAGAGTTGGAACGTATATATGCTGAGATAGCTAAGGAATCTTGGGAAAATTTTTTTATGTATGATGATAATGATGGAAAACAGCCTATGCCTCAAATATTTTCTGAAAATTACTTCAACCAATCGAAACATGATGCTCCACCGATTAAGAAGTCCTTCTGATTATCTACGGAAAATAATTGCATTCCACGAGTTAAGGAAACAAGATGTGATTATTGGAATGATAACGCGTATCAACTCTCGACCAATGACCCGTATGACTATAACCATGGAACCATCAAAACGGGAAGATGAACCAACCACATGTAATGATTATTCTCTTGGATACCCTACCATTGAGAACCTACCAGAAACGATCCAAGAGGATGAAATTCAGTATACCATGGAATGCCTTACGGAAATAAGAAAAGCAATGGAAGCACTGAATTCGTGCCTTGAAAGGATAGAGGAAGCTCGCTCATCCCAACTATAATCCAATCCAGAAATACAATGCCAAGAAAGTGATCCTCAATTGCTTTTAGAGAATTCTGGAATTTGGAATGAAGAGTTGGATTCCATTAACGAGCACGTGGTTCAATTTCCCAATGAGCCGATCTCGATGACCTGCTTCAAAAGAATGGTGGAGATACATGGGTGTCTTTCAAATACAGTGATGATGACACACCTCCCTTACTTGACACACATGAGTTCAATGATGAGGTAGAGGTTAGTTCATTCGAACCTCAACCGAATTTAGGAATAGACTGTGAGGAAAGCGATCCCATCTCAAGTGTGTCTTGCACTGAATTGGAAGTTGAGAAGTATTGGGATGAGATTCATGAGAGCACAACCAAATTCCCTGAATCAATCTCGAAGTGGTCCAGGTCAATGCTCAAGAAGCACACGAAGTGATCACGGCATACCGAGCTACTCCACTCACCTAACATATCCGATTTAAAAGTGGAAGATGAGCTCATTAAACCGACCCTTCAACTTCGTCGTGAGACATGTTTGGACCACTCTCTTGAATTGAATGATAATGTGATTCGGGAGAAGGACGAGCCGCATCGCTACGACTCTAGAATTTAAAACCACTCAATTAAGACCACCATCCGAGTCAGCCGTACACGTCGGCGGCTCAACGCCTCGATTGAGTAGTTTCAATGAACAAAGTGATCCCATCGATGCTTCCCCTATTGATCTTCAATATGTTTGCAATGCGGAGAGCAAGAGAACATATCTTCATATACTTTTAAGGGCGAGGGAGTCCTTGAGCATCTCATTACAGATTTCCATGAGGAAAATAAGTCACTCTCAGCTGAAATTTCCGACTCTTTTGATAATTGCTGGGCACACTTTTTAAAGTCAAACGATCCCATGTCAAAAGACAAAGTGGATGCCTTGCAAGACAACATCTCGGTAGTTATCACTGACCGATGTTACTTTGAAGCCCTTCCCCGAGACCCTTATTTTGAAGCCCTCCCTTCCCCATCCTAACCGTCTACCATTAAAGGAGGAGGAGCCGAAAATTGAACCGAAGATTGACACTTCGAAATGTGTTGAGGCTACATCACTTTTTGCGAAGTTTTCTGAACTTTATGTACTTATAGTTTCTGATTCACCATGGGATACTAACGTCGAAACTTCTTACATCACAGTGAATCGTACATACTCTCTACTGTTACCTCAAGCAATGCAATGGAAAATTTCTTATGAGGTACATAAGTCTCTCTGAAAGTCATGCTCCAGGCGCCCAAGCCTTTGCAAAAGGGCTTTTGGATGATCTTGTTGAGGAACTTACCGAGGAACTTATCAAGATACATCGTCGAAGATGAACCTTGCAAAGATGAGTAGATAGTTCAATGTTTGTGGGTAACATTACTGCAAACCCTCACGAGACTACAACTCGTCCACTAGGGGCAACCTAGGGGTTTAAAGGCTTGTTGCATGCGCTAAATGCAATCGAGAGCACCTGCGAAAGTGGTATAGGTAGGATTTTATTTCTTGTTATTTTTGTGTTACTTTTTCTCTTGTGCTCACCCGCTCTCATGTTGAGATCTCTTGGAAAGTCTCTCACGATTCATCATTCAGGTAATATCTTCCCATCACTTCTCTTTTACTTTCGTTGTCCCATGTGCATTCCATGCTCATATCTTTTACATTGAGGACAATGTAGATTTTAGGTTGGGGGTGGGAGATTAGGTTACCTAATCTCTAATTAGTGTTTTTTTTAAGTCTTGAGCAAAATTTGTGAAAATTTTTAAATTTTTTCTGAAAATTCTTGTGCATTTGAAGTGATTTTGACGACTATCCTGAATTTAGAATTTCAAGATACATGATGTTGGAAATTTACTACTCTTGGATTCAGTTGCTCGTTAGATTTCACAGTTAAGTTTGAATTGTTAATCCATGATTAGAAGTTGTAAACATTGATTGAGTCATGATTTCACATACCACATCTCACTTACACATTGAGAGTTCAGTTTGATATTGAATGATTAACTTGGTAATCACTTGAGCATGAAAGAAACCAGCCTAAAAGATTTGGCCATCATGGTATAAAAGAAAATTACACCATGGGTTTGCTCCCTATAGGTGTGGATTTGATTTTCCATGATTAACAGTTAGACAGAGCTGGACGACTATTTTCACCATAGGTTTGCTCCCTATAAGTGAAAATTTGATTCCCATCTTGAAATTTAAAAAAAAAGAAAAAAAAAAAAAGAGAATGACCTGTGAGGCAAAGTACTGGTTTAGGTGATGGTTGTTATGAATTTTCTGATTGATTACTAATGATATCATGAAATCGACAATTTGATCTCTTAATGATGATAGGCTGAGATTTCACTATACACCCATGGAACTCAATGTTAAAATTATTCTAGTTTATGGATTAATATTTGAACTTGATTATGAAATTTACCGTGCATAAGAGGCCAGGGGAAATTAATAATCAACATTCATGAATCTTAAGATTTCTCATATCTAGATTGTTTTTCAGAATATTACTCGGCTTCACAAGAATTATCTCGTAATTCTCAACTTAATTTTCGCATATTTTGTCGGGACTAGCAAAATGTTTGGTTGGGGTTGTGTTGAGGGTCAAATATTGCATATTAGACCTCAGTTATTACCGGATTTATGAACATGCCACCGTTTAAATCCTAATTTAATCGTGTTTGTGATGCAAGATACATTTGCAAGAGTGGACTACAAAAAGGTGCTAAAAGTGTGTATTTGATGCTCTGAAATCATCACAACAAGGGATGGACCCCAGGGGACCAAGATCGACAAATTTACACGCCAGAGATCCACGGAAATCAAGAAACTGAAGCTCAAGTGGCCTGAAAGTCAGACAAAATGCAATATCACAAGGTTCCCACCATCTGATCAGCCCGAAACTTCATACATCACCTGAGGACCATAAATGAACCGTACACGTCGAATTTCAGCTCGCAGATCCCTGTGGAAGTGGCTAAACTGACATATCAGCCCGTAAAATCTTGATTCAGGGCCCACCTGATCTCTGGATTTGCTTCTATTTTTGAATCAACACCTGAAATGATAAGATAGAATATATGCAGGGAACGGATTTCTCAAAACATTAATGTGGGCCCCACTTCACCGTGGGATGGTGTAGAGCGTGTGCACCGCCGTGTACCGACCAAGCAAAGCGGCCGGTCTTAACGCTGACCCGACGCTGGCTTCAAACCAAAGTTCGGTAACGAAACAGGGACCCGCGGTCCTTTCTTGTGGGCCCCGGTCTTGATCTACATGACCGATCCAGACCGTCCATTGATCGCCCATCGAGCTTCTTATCACTACTTAGGTGGTATTTTTGCAGAAGATCAAGAGGATCGAGCTCTGGCTGTCCAAACGGAGGATAGACGGTGTAAGGAGGAATGTGGTGGGACACACGACAACAGAGGAAAAATGGACATGACCGACCGGTTTTCCGTTCCCATCTCAGTGGACGGAGTGGATTTACCATTTGATCAAAGAAGTGGGACCCACCATCACCACGGAAGGAGATTCGCGTCCGCGTAAGCACGGCCGCTGGCGACTTTTGCGGCGGATTGTGGGCCCCACTCGTCAACCGTACGGCTGATCCGAGCCGTCCATCGTGTAGATGGGTTCGAGAGCTACAAAACCATGTTAACATTCCTCTCCCATGCGTACACACATGTGCGGTACAGAGGCTACAAAAGGGCTACCCGGCGACGTTCAAATCGGATCATTTTGAGATTTCTTCTGTGGGCCGCGTTAATGGACCTTCAAAACCACTCATTCTTGACTGAAATTTCATCCTGAATCCAATGGACGGGGTGAATTTTCCAGAAAACACCTCTGTGAGGCCCACCGATCACGGCTGCGAAAATCAGACTCGAGTCCTTCTACGACTCCACCGATTCCAGCCATCCAGGCCTATAAAAGGGAAGTTCTAGACGTGGGAAAGGCATTCAGATCCTGGGAGAGGCTGGAGCGTGGAGGTGGAGCAGAGAAAGAGACAGGGAAAGTTTACTCTAGTTGTTATTTTTTTTGTTTTTATTTTTCCTTCTTTCATGAGATCTAGTCCACTCATGTGTGGCTAAACCTCTTAGCTAGGGCTAAGAGGTGAAGCTTGTAGTGTGATGGGATGCCTCCTTGCTTGTGCCCTTTTGTTTAACTGAATGGATTTTAATTTAATTTATTAAGGGAATGTTTTCAGTCTTTAATGGTCTGTTGTGACTGAAATTACAATGGGTCTGCAATGGCTTTGAGCATATTCTTTTTCTCTTATGTTTATGACGTCAGGAAGCCCTGTTGTTCACCATCGTCTCCTGGGCATGGTTGGATGTCGGTACCCTTCCTAACCTTCATACATTGATTGGTTGGTAATTAGTTTAATTCTGTTGTTTGCTTTGTCTCCTGGGCATGGTTTGGTGATGGAATCCATTCTAATTCATATACCTTTCATCTTTTCAAAATTACATTAAAGGAAGTTCAGTTAATTTCCCTGATTTTTAATCCAGGCATAAGATCTCCCTGATCTCTACAAGTGGATCCTCTGAATCCCTAGTTTCCCTTTTCCTGAATTTTTCTTAAATTTTAGTTTTAATATTTCATCATTATTCTTCAAATTACAATCGATTTAGATTTCATCTCATTCTAGTTCTAATCCTAGTTAGTTTCAGATAACGTACAGGTTCCAGTCCCTTGGGATTCGACCTCGGTCTTACCGAGTTATTACTACATCACAACCCTATACTTGGGGAGTGAACAAGTTTTACGCCGTTTTAGGGATCGACGGCCACGATATTTTTTCAAATTAATTAGTTTTAGAGTTAGTTTAAGATTAGGATTTTACTAATTTTAAATTTTTAATTTTATTTTCTATTTTTCATAGAACTAACATATTTCTTATTCTGTAGGTTGTTAAGATAGAACTTCTAATTTGGTAAACTCTTTCTGATTTGCTAGATTTCCTAACTCTTTAGATTTGATTTGCTCTAGAAATTTCTTCTATTTTGAACTAACTTGTTTTGTTTTGTTTTGCAGGTTTTTTTTTACTTAGGAATCTTTAACCTGGTAACTTCTTTCTAACTTCTTCCCCTCATACTTTCCATACTGTTGTAGGATCTTTTCTTTTTATTTTTCCTAGGAGTAGATTCAGAATTTGGATTTTACTATGCAAGAGTTGGAACGTATATATGCTGAGATAGCTAAGGAATCTTGGGAAAATTTTTTGATGTATGATGATAATGATGGAAAACAGCCTATGCCTCAAATATTTTCTGAAAATTACTTCAACCAATCGAAACATGATGCTCCACCGATTAAGAAGTCCTTCGGTGATTATCTACGGGAAAATAATTGCATTCCACGAGTTAAGGAAACAGTACGTGATTATTGGAATGATAACGCGTATCAACTCTCGACCAATGACCCGTATGACTATAACCAGTGGAACCATCAAAACTGGGAAGATGAACCAACCACATGTAATGATTATTCTCTTGGATACCCTACCATTGAGAACCTACCAGAAACGATCCAAGAGGATGAAATTCAGTATACCATGGAATGCCTTACGGAAATAAGAAAAGCAATGGAAGCAGATCGAATTCGCGCCTTGAAAGGATAGAAGAAGCTCGTGCATCCCAACTACAATCCAATCCATAAATACAATGCCAGAAAGTGATCCTCACTCGCTTTTGACGAAATCTGGAATTTGGAATGAGGAGTTGGATTCCATTAACGAGCACGTGGTTCAATTTCCCAATGAGCCGATCTCGATGACTGTTCAAAAGAATGGTGGAGATACATGGGTGTCTTTCAAATACAGTGATGATGACACACCTCCCTTACTTGACACACATGACTTCAATGATGAGGTAGAGGTTAGTTCATTCGAACCTCAACCGAATTTAGGAATAGACTGTGAGGAAAGCGATCCCATCTCAAGTGTGTACTGCACTGAATTGGAAGCTGAGAAGTATTGGGATGAGATTCATGAGAGCACAACCAAACCATCCACAACAAGCCTAGGTATATGTCCTCACAGCCAAAGCATCGGAATCTATAGCTACAGTACCGCTAGCCTTTGAAGTCACTGCCCACAGCTAAGGTACACCAGTTTTTCTGTTGGTGGAGACAGGGTCCACTATTTCAATGATAGTATACTCTACAGTCAAGCGTTTAGGGCTGAGCACTACCCCTATGGTTGGGATGTGGCAACAGCAGGAACTTTTACAGACGCCACTAAGTTTTGTAAGAATTTCCTAGTAGACTTAGAAAGCAAGGTGGTGTGCATTGACCTGATTGTCACCACGATATATCATTACAACGTCATCCTCGACATAGATTGACTTACAAAAATGAAGGCAAAAATCGACTATGAAACTAGACTGGTGACAACACGAGGACCCGAAAACACGACCTTCACTTTCCCCATTCAGGTCAGTTGCCCCTTCCGGGTCCTTTGTTATGCTTCCCTATTAAAAGATCACGATGGTCCGTCTCTTGGGGACACGCCAGTGGTCCAGAAATTTTGGGACATATTCAAGATGATCCCTGGACTACCTCCTCAGCGCGAGATCGATTTTACTATCGACCTAGTGCCAAGCGCGACACCTGTTACTTTACCGACGTATCGCATACCTCCATGTGAAATGGAAGAATTGAGAAGGCAGATTGATGACTTGTTAGATTCGAGTTTTATACGACCAAGCGTATCTCCTTGGGGAGTGCATGTGTTGTTTGTAAAGAAGAAAGACAGATCGCTGCGATTGCATATTGATTATAGCAAACTGAATCATATCACCGTCAAGAACAAGTATCCCTTACCCAGGATAGATGACCTATTCGACCAGTTAAAAGGGGAGCAGTATTTCTCAAAAATCGACTTACAGTCCAGGTATCATCAGTTGTGCGTCAGGAATGAAGACGTGCAGAAAACAGCATTCAAAACCAGTTTTGGGCACAACGAGTTCCTCATGATGCCATTTGGGCTTACAAATGTACTGGCCATGTTCATGGACCTCATGAACCGGGTGTTTTGGCCATATCTATACCGATTCATCAATGTGTTTTTGGATGATATTTTGATATGCTTCAAGATTCGGAAAGATCACGAAGAACACCTGCGAGCGGTCTTCGATACTCCCAGCAAGAATCAGTTATTTTCTCAGTACCGGAAATGTGACTTCTGGAAGGAAGAAGTCAAGTTTCTGGGACACGTGGTGTCCAAGGAAGGTATTGCCATGGACCTTGCCAAGGTGGCTGCAGTACAAGACTGGGAGTAGCCCTGCTTCATTACTGAAGTGAGGAGTTTCCTCGGACTTGCATCACTGATTCATTAAAGATTTTTCCAAGATAACCAGACCGTTGTCTCAACTCACTTGAAAAGATCTTAAGTTTACCTAGAACGAGAAAGTAGAAGCAGCCTTTCAAGAATTAAAGAACAAGCTAACGTCCGCACCCGTGCTAGTATTGCCAGAGCAAGGGATTAGATATACCATATACACTGACGCCTCTCGAGTCGGTTTGGGTTGTGTACTTATGCAAAAGGATAGGGTGATCGCCTACGCCTCGCGATAGTTGAGGAAACATGAAGAAAATTACCCCACGCGTGACCTAGAACTAGCAGCTGTCATTTTCGCATTAAAACTCTGAAGAAACTACCTCTGCGGAGAGGAGTTCGATCTCTTTTGCGACCAAAAAAGCCTCGAGTATATTTTTACTCAGAGAGACCTGAACATGAGGCAACGACGTTAGATGGAGACATTGAAAGACTTCAAGTTTGAGGTCTCCTACCATCCTAGAAAGGCTAACCTGGTGGCCGATGCGTTGAGCTGCAAGAAGACAATAGAATTTGCAGCTCCACTGATGATAGAAGAATGGAATATGGTAGAGTTTGTGTGGGATTTCGAACAAAAGCTGACAGTGGAGGAGTCATTCGAGAACGTCGCACACATTCACGTACAGCCACTTATCGATGACAGAATCATTGTGGCTCAGAAAGAAGATGAATTGTTGGTGAAAATGAGAGAATGGGTGAGTGGCAGTGAAGACTCTGAATGGAGGATTGGCATAGATGGAGGTTTACGGTATCGTGGTCGCCTATGCATCTTGAATCTCCATGACTTGAGAAGGAAAGTCTTAGAAGCCGCTCACAATTCAAGGATGGCGATGCATCCGGGCAGTACGAAGATGCATAGACACATGAAGTGGTCGTATTCGTGGGACAACATGAAGGCCTAGATAGCAGACTTCGTGTCCCATTATCTCACGTGCCAGTAGGTCAAGGCTAAATATCGCCGACCCCCGGGTTTACTTCAGCCCATGCCCATAGCTGAATGGAAATGGGATTTCATATCCATAGATTTCATTTCCGGGTTACTGAAGACAAGAAAGGGGCATGACTCCATTTGGGTGATTGTGGACTAATTGACAAAATCAGCTCATTTCCTCCCGATTAGAGTTTCAAACTCAGCAGATGATTTAGCCAAGTTGTACATCAAGGAGATAGTATGTCTGCATAAAGTTCCTATGGAGATTGTGTCAGATCGAGACATGCGATTCACGTCTATTTGCTAGACTCGAATCCAAGAACCAATAGGAGTGAAACTGAAGTTTAGTACCACGTTACACCCACAGACTGATGGACAGACAGAACGGGTAAATCAAATATTAGAAGATATGTTGCGAGTGTGTGTGCTCGATTTCAAGGACAGTTGGGATGATTGTCTCCCCTATGCCGAGTTTGCTTATAACAACAGCTTCTAAGCAAGCATTGACATGCCTCCTTATGAAGCCTTGTATGGGCGCCCTTGTCGATCACTACATTGTTGGGAAGAAGTTAGCGAGAAGAGCCTGATTGGCCCAGATTTGGTTCAGGAGACCTAAGAGAAGATTGATATTATCAGGTGTCGACTCCTTGCAGCCTAGAGTAGACAGAAGAGTTACACCGATACAAGACGAAGACAGCTAGAGTTCGAAGTTGGGGATCTTATATTCTTGAAGGTTTCCCCAATGAGGGTAGTCCTTCAATTTGGCAAGAAGGAAAAACTCACGCTGAGATTCATTGGCCCGTTCCAGATTTTAGACCGAGTGGGTGTGGTAGCATACCGCCTCACTTGGCCCATACCATTCACAGGCGTGTACAACGTGTTCCACGTATCAATGTTGAAGAAATATGTTCCTGACCCTACCCATATTATCTAATGGGAGCAAGTATAGTTATGTGAAGATGCTACCTATGTACTGTGACCAACACGTATTCTCGATAGGAAGGAACAAGTACTACGTGTAAGTGCCTTGGTTTGTCAATTAGCGTGAGTGTTGAGTCAGTCAGACTGCAGAGCTTCATAGGAAGAACAATTCAAGTGTCCATCTCAACCGGATGTGTGCAAACTGACCACAGGTAAATCTAGCCTCACATCCCATGTCCCAAAACACCAGGTATATAAAACCCTTAAAAACAAACTAGAACGTCATAGGGTTTTTAAGTTAAGAAAACTTTTTCAAAATAGGAAAATTCTCTAAGTTTTCTTGCTTTGTCGATTTTATCGATACACATCTCGATATGATCGACCCGTGCTATCGATGTCCTCGATACCTAAACGATATCATCGGAATGAGGACAAAAGTGACCAGCAACCACATGAATATCTGGATAAATTTATCGATGTATCGATATACTTATCGATATCATCAATATTCAAATCTTGAGTTCATCGAAGGTGACTCGATAATATCAATAGGCAGATCTCCGGCGCCCCTGTTTTTTCTTAAGAATATCATATATGCATCGATATATCGAAGCCTCCTCGATACCATCGAAGTTCAAATCTCGATGATATCGGAAGGCTCTCGATTATATCGGTCTCGGGCGTCAAGTTCTTCCAACAAAATATTTCAGGTTGGTTTATCTATGATCGGGGGTCTCTCGATAGAATCAATATTCAAATGTCGATAATATCGGTATGGTATCGATTGCATCGAACATGGACATAAACTGTCCAGCAAGCTTAAAGAAAAATTCGTTGGATTTATCGATGCATTGACACGGGTATCAATATCATCGACATTCAAATTCCGATGATCTCGATAGTCCCTCGATCATTCTTATAAACCTGAAATATTTTCAATCAAGTCTCTCTCATTTTCAAATGTCGATGAATTGACACTAGTATCGATGGAATCGGAGTTCGAAATCCGATGACATCGACACCTGTTTCGATCCTATCGACCAGCTGACAAAAGGTTTCAAAAGCGTATGACATTTGAGTGTGTGTCATCGAGAGGACCATCGATGCGATCGAGAATATACCCTCGATGATATCGAACCCGCTCGATGATATCGAACTTTATCATAAATGTGATCATTTTATATCCGTTGAAACTTTTTGCCTATATATAAAGGACTTATCTATTATTGCTGGGAGAGAGAAAGAAGAGAGTGATTTTATGTATTTTATCTTAGATCATATACCTAAAGCCCTTTCTCTCAAGGAAGTTCATCCTCCAATCCACCCTCATCATTGATATTTAATAGAGTAGATTGGGGAATGAACTTCTGCATGTAAGGATCCTCCAGCTACTACCTTAATGGTAAATCATTAAGTTGGGATGCCTTAAATGCATAATCAGAATTACTCTATCTTCCTTATAGGAAAACATTTTATAGAGTAGGATTCCATCTTAACCTTGACCTAACCTGAAGCCTCTTATTGGTACATCATTTGTGTTGAGGATCAAGGAAGTCAAAGACTCTTCATCAACAAAGGCAGAGATCTTCGTCAATGTGCTGAATGGGACTCATCTGCTTATCTAGAAGTTATTAGAGTCCAGAGGACACTTGTGATCATTCCTTTTTAGGATTGGGTCTTAGGTGTTTCTCACCCTTGTAAGCCCTCGTAGGAGGCCTCCGGCGAGAGTGTACGTAGTGGGTGCGTTGTGTGGACCCTTGCTCTGTGGAGAGCATAAACATTCGGTTGAAGGTGAACCTGTTTAAAACCTTAGGTTTGAGGTATCCGAGTGAAACCTCCGTCAGGGTTTTATGGAAGATCTTTGGCCAATGTGCCTAAAAGTAGGTGCTTTGTGTTGACCCTTGCTCGTGAGAGCATAAATAGTCAGCCTCAGTGTAAGTTGTAAAGGTTGAAGGTGAACCTGATTTAAAACCTTAGGTTTAAGGTGAACCGCTGTGAAACCTCCTTAGTGAAATCCGGTATACTCAAGGGTTGAGTGCGGTTACCGGGAGTGGAGTAAACAAGTAGTTAAACCATTATAAAAATGACTGTGTTTGAGATTGTTATTCTTCTGTTTGTGTGATTTACTTTAATATTTTCATATCTGAATATCTGAGATCACACCTCACACACATACACAGTTATATCTATTATAAACTAGCTTACATATTGTTCACTTCTTAAACAGTTTGTGATTGGATCCTCTACCGGGCTTAGAAGCCAGTAGAGTTATTTGAGAGTAATCCTAATATGTGCTTATTGTTAGGATTAGTGTAATAGGATTTTAAATAAACCATAAAAACTTTAAAAAAAGTCCTATTCACCCCCTCTTGGACATATTGGCATATTCCTACTTCAACTAAAGCAGTCTTCACCGCTATTTCATTACACAGCAAAGCAATCCCGCTCGTAAAGGTATTGTGGACTCACCACACTGAGGAAGAGGCTACTTGGGAAACAGAAGCCGAAGTCCGTAAGAACTACCCTCAGATCCTTGAGGAGTACGAAAATGTACTAATTTCGGGGACGAAATTTTTCTTTAAGGGGGTAGATTGTAACTTCTCAAAAAAATCCGTACAAAGGCTCGAGTACCACCTCAGTCAGAAGTCCCTAAGGATCGTATACTGTAGAAATTTAGACGAAAATTAATTAGGTACTAAACTAAATTAAACGATGGATTTAGCTCGAACTACCATTTACACAAATGGCAAGACCCAAAACCATCAAAATCGCTAAATCAACGCTACTTGAGAACCTAGGAAAAATCCCAAAACCCTGTTGCTCTTGGGAGCATATTGAAACTCCGTATCGGACTTAGACCGCACGCCGAAAGTCTGATTACCGCGAAACTATAAGGTTATGACCATCTCATTGGGCTTGACAACCATCGTTGGAATTGAGCCCAAATAGTATCTAGAAACGCACAACTTGAGCCCTAAGCGAAGTGTGTGAGAAACGCAAATATCTTTAGAAAATGAACCAGAACTTAAGTAAATTGGGTCATTCGCTTGCGAGCGAAATTGAAGAGTTCAGACCATCGGTTTCTGACCAAACTTCACCCATAGAAAAAGGAAATTTTATTACTCATATCCGTATACTTATGGCCCCGATCATGCAAGTACGACCATTGATCTGACACGGGTCTTCCACGATCGATCGGCCTATCTAAACATGCCAAATTCACATCCTGGCATAGATCCATTGTCATGGAACTTACTCTGTGACGTAGGGGAGTAATGGACCTCCTGACGGGCCCCGTTCATCAGAAACAGCCGCCCTTTGGTTGTAAATTAAGTATATCATGGCCCTGGGGCCATTTGCATCAGTTCTGAGCCTATATATGGCCCATAAACCACCCCGCTTTTGTTTCATACGAATTTCTCTTACCCTAGGAGAGAGAAGAGAGAAAAGAGGAGAAAAGTGTGAGGAGAAAAGAGAGTTTGGAAGATCGTTGCTGGGATTCTCTCCCACTACTCCACGTGTTGATTCACCTCCCCACCATCGCTACATGAACCGTTTCAACAACGATTTTGGTAAGAAATCCAAACCTTAACACCGTAGTTAAGATGTAGAATAGTTGCTTGTCAACTTAGCTAATGGATTTCGTGATTTAGTTACCCGTTATTCCATTTTCGGGAACGTAAGATTCAAATCGAGTTCGAAACGAGTATTCCAACTAAAGGTGCGGACTATAAACATTTAGGTTATATTTTTCAAGAATTTCAATGTCAGCTAATGATTTATGTCTAACTTGATTGCTGCCATATGATTCTAGTTATAACGTTTTCGATATATTATATATGTGTGAACTATGTTGAATACAAGATGCATTCCATGTGTTTGTCGAAATGATTGAATGAACATGGAATTATGATTTGTGCTTATCATGATTGTAAATCTAGGATTCATTTTGTCATATGTATTATGATCGTTTTGTGTAAGGATTTGCAATAATATTTATTGTAACTAATCTAGTATATATATTTGGTAATGTGTAGCCTAAGTGTTTGATTAAATGTCTGAATGAGAAATTATTAGTGAATTGTATTTAATAAGGATGTTGAGATAGGATTCTCAATTACCTTATCCATATATATAGTTTCCTTCATGTAATCTTAGTTTCGACTATGCAATTTATGGATGAAATGCAAATGTTTGTTAACATGCTCAATGTGTTTAATGAAATGCTTAAATGAAAGATTCACTTGGATTGGTTGTTAAATACTGATATGATGATCACATGTATTTACCTGCTACATTTGAGTAAGATTGGGACTATAACGTAGTCCAGACAATTGGTAACAATTTCCATTTGAGTGGCCGAACTAGTCTCGCCACATTGGATACGTTCAATGAATCAGGGTTGTATGATAATTGTCGACAGTGGTCAGGCCACATGGAGTGCTTATGCACTCCATGTCGATTAAGTCAGCATATGCCCGTACCAGTTGAACTTGTCTACGAAACCGATTGGCCTATTGTGTGTTTACCATGTTTGGACATTCTTGCTTGAATCTAAGGTATCACTTACCAATGTAAATACCCATTTCAACCATGGTACCATGATCCGCTAAGACTCATGAGCCGGACATGGTGGTATGGGACACCATGGTCGAGCTGTCAGCCTACGCTGGGGTGACGAGCCTCCTCGTAGTGTCCAGTGAGCAAATAAAACTCGTAAGCCGGGCATGGTGGTATGGGACACTGTGTTTGAGCTGTCAGCCTACGCTAAGGTGACGAGCCTCCATGCAGTGACTACGAGTATAAACTCTTGAATTTGCCTATCGACTGCTTTATACTAGGGGTGATGCCCTACAACTTGCCTATCGTATGTGATTAACTAGGATTGACGACCCTAGATGGATCCTTCGGTTTGGGTTAATGAAATAAAGGGAGGTACCTTAGCTTCCCAAACCTGCTGTATGAATAAGCCTAATTAAGTACTTGGCTAACACGACCATGCACCGCATTGCATGTGCTTTGGCGAGGAAGTTGCACGTTTAGGGAGTTTGTCATGCGCGAATGGTTGACGAAGTCGCTTGTGAGGGAGCTTTGTACAAGGGGATATATCCTTACCGCATACCATTCCTACATTAACAGGAGTAATTAGGGAATGATTGTTGTATTGCTTTATCATTACTACTTAACTGAATTGATAACATATTAACCTTCGCCTTATAATACCACTGAGTTGATCACTCACTCCCACCCTAGGACGGTGTTTTAAAACACCAACTAGACTCTGTTGTAGATGTAGGTAATGATGAAGTCTATGCCACTGATTTGGACTTCATTGACGAGAGGAGGAATTCTCTTATGTACAGCTATCAGGTGGGTCTACGTAAACCTTGTATTAATTCGACGAGATTATGTGGTTACATGGATTAGTTGAACATCTATATTTTGATATTTTGTATATTTTGAAACAAACCTTGTATATATTAAACCCTATTATATTATCATACTCTGGAGGTCGTGAACCGCTTACTACTTCAATACATATATTTCAGACTTCCGCTTGCTAAATTACATTATCTCTAGAGTATGATATGCTATTTTGGTATAATCCCACTCATGTTTAATGCATTAATATGGATAACATTTAACCATCATTATTCATGTTACATAAGTGATGTGCTAGATCTCGAGAGTTGATCTTTGCTCGACCCTCGGAATCCGGGGCGTTACAATGGGCCTCACTTTAGGGCTTAAATGCACCAAAATGGGCCTCTCGGATGGGCCACAAGTATATCAAAGTGGGTTATACAATCATCATCATCATCAAGAACAAAAAGAAAGAGAGAGAGAGAGAGAGAGAGAGAGAGAGAGAGAGAGAGAGACGCGGTGGAGGGACCCCGTCACTATGGGCCCCCCATATGATTACAACATATACATCAAATTGGATCCCATCACAAGTGGGCCATCAAATTGAAAATCAACGATAGGCCACCCACCGATTCTGCTTCTTTTAGGCTCCATGGACTCCTTAGCTCCTTGTCTTTAACTTTGATGGAAGTTGATGGAGGTTGGAAGGCTAGGATGAAAGATGTGGGGGTAGGAAGGTGGGCCACACTAGGCTCCTCTCTTTTCTCTCCTTAGCTTGGACGTTTCTCTCCTTGGGGATTACATAGAATGGAGTGAGAAATGAGAGAGAGAGAGGAGTGATGTAAGGGAGAAGGATGGGTGTGATGGGTGAGTGATGGGTGTGAGTGATGGGTGTACTTGACTAGGTATTGGTTGCTTTGACTTTGTGAATGTGAGAGATATGGGTGTTGTACTTGATTGATTGATGGGATTGATTTGACATTGTAGAGATTCTTTTATGGTGCATTTTCCTCGAAATAAATGCAGGCTCACATCTCCTGGCCTGGGTATCAGATCGAGCCGTGAGATGCAGCGTTAGAACCACGACGATTGTGCTGTCGTAAGGGTACAAGTCTCGGGTCGAGTTGACTCAGATTGATAGGACGTGACTCATGGTCGGCACAAATGTTAATTAAAGGTCGCGGGTTGCCGAAATTTGACCAGGAGGACCGCGGAAGCCTACAGAACGGTACAGTCTAGGATACGGGTCTCATAAATCGTCCTACCCGATAATAATGTTAATCCACCGATCGCTACAATGGATGATCGTCCGTCCTTGGCGGGAGTGAGGGAAATCCTCCTTGGTTTGAATTTCATCGGGTCAGTCTTTCTTTAACTGACTTTAGCTTTTGGGTGTGGTGCGTGTGCATATAGCCTTTATGTACACGCATCAGATTGTGGGGCCTATAGGGATGTTACGAAAAATTTACTCTGTCCATTCGATTTGTGAGTGTTTATTATGGCCCATCTTAGAACGTACAGTGGATCTGATTTTGAGGTGGGCTATACCTGCGGGTTATTCTTTGAAATTTGGATCGTTACAATTAACTAAGATCTGTCTACCAAACCGATGGATGAGCCAAATTTCCCTAATGGACAGTTATGGTGGCCCACAACTGGTTTGGGGGGTCCAATTATGGATACCCATGGATCAGATGATCAGATATCTTTAACTATTGGCGGATAGTTGGATGGTTGGTTATTATGGACACAAGAAATACTTAGGTGTAAGCTGATCCTATCTTGAAATTAATGGTCAGATGGTTCGGCCGATGGATGGAGATCATTCCCAACGGTGAGATTCCTGCCAAGGAATAGATGTGAGGTTAGGATACTTAGAATGGTATCGTACGCATGTACATATTACACTAAGTTTCATGGTAACACTCGAGAACTTTCCATACTCGGGTATTGAAAAGTTTAGAGTGTTACACAGTAGATGTTGTTGAGGGTCAAATATTGCATATTAAACCTCAGTTATTACCAGATTTTACGAGCATGATACTGTTTAACAGCTTATTTTAATCCTGTTTGTGATGCAGGGTGTACTTACGAGCATAGACTGCAAAAGGATACTAAAAGTATGGACTTGATGCTCTGAAGTCACCAAGGCAAGGGACGGACCCTAGGGGACCAAGATTGACGGATTTACATGCTAGAGACCCGAGAAAATCGAGAAACTGAAGCTCAAGTGGCCCAAAATTGGTCCAGAATGCAAGATCACCGGTTTCAACCATCCGTTCAGCTCGAAACTTCATATATAGCCTGAGGACCATAAATTAAACGTATACATCAAATTTAAACCGTTAGATCCCTTTGGAAGTAGCCCAATGGACAGATATGCTTCATGTTTGGTCTCAACCCTTTAATTTACATGAGGAAATGAATGGACGAAGCGGATTCTTCATATACATCAAGGTGGGACCACATTACATGGTGCATGTGCACAGCACACGTATAGTCGCAGTGCACCAGATCGGGGAAGATCGGTCAACATGTGTTGATCGATCCCTCTTCAAAAATAGAAACGGAACTCTGTTTTCCGCCAGCGTCTGCACCAGTGAATTTAGTGGGCCATATTCATCATTTGATTCGATGATCCAAGCCGTTCAATGCATCAAAGGGGGAAAATCCATCAGACTGTGGGCAGCCATGGAGGCTAGGACGTAGAGCGAGCCAGCAATGAGTTCTCCTTCTTCCTTCTTTGGTTTTTCTTTTCCTTAGTTTATTTTATGCTTTTATTTAAGAGATTTTAACATGTCTATGACAGGCTAAACCTCTTATCTAGGGCTAAGAGGTGAAGCTTGTAGCGTGGTTGGGATATTTGCTTAGTTTTGATTCTTGTTTTGTTGAACTCTTTCGGATTCTAGTTTAATTATAAGGAGTATTTTTAGTTTTTAATAGTTTGTTGTGACTCAAATTACAATGGATCTGCGATAGCTTGAGATATTCTCTTTTCATATATTGAGGTTGTGAACTTGGGAACCCTGTTGTTCACCATCGTCTTATGGGCATGGTTGGGTGATGGAACCTTTCCTAACTTTCATAATGCTCTCATAATTGGCTGTGAGATTGGTAAATTATTGTTGTTTGCCATAGTCTCCTAGGCATGGTTAGGTGACAGAATTACTTCCAAATCTTCGCCATTCTTATCTATTGATGATTAGACCCATGAAAAGTTCAGAGATCTGACAAATCTCTTCTTACCAACTGGATAGGATAGGACTCTAATTCTAGTTGTGTCCTTGAATCATTGCTAGGTAGCTTCCCAATTGCAACAAGTGGATCACCCTAGTTTTTCACCTTTAAATTTACAAGTTTTAGATTAATATTTCACCATTATTCCCTCATTTTAGATTCCATCTTCTTTTAGTTCTAGTTACTTTCAGATTATGTACAGGTTTCAGTCCCTGTGGATTCGATCCAGTGCTTGATCAGAGAGACGTCTGAGAAGAGAGAGAGTTTTTATTTTATTTGTTTATTTAATTAAGTTATTTTATTCCTTTTTCTTGGGAATATTTGGAGACTAGCTTAATCATGTCAGGCTAAGCCTCTTAGCTAGGGCAAAAGGTGAAGCTTGTGGCATGATGGGAATGATTCTACGATTTTGATTCATATTAGACTGAATTTATGTTAATTTTAGTTTGATTATGAGGAATGCTTTCAGTTTTTAATGGTTTATTGTGACTAAAATTACAATAGATCTGCGATAGTTTTGAGCATGTTCTGAGCATTATAGGGTTTGTGAATTTGGGAACCCTGTTGTTCACCATTGTCTCCTGGGCTTGGTTGGATGACAGAACCCTTCCTAATGTTCATAAATTTCTTAGATTGGATGTGGATTGGTTAGAATTCTGTTGTTTTCTTTGTCTTATGGGCAGGGTTTTGTGATGGAATCATATATAATTCATATACCTTTTATCTCTTTGAAAACTAGATCAAAGGAAGTTTAGATTGAGCTTTAGTGATGTATCTTCCAACTGGATGAAGATGTGACTCAAAGTCCCATTGTATTCGTGAATTAAGCATAGATCTCCCTGATCTCTACAAGTGGATCCTTGGCACCCTAGTTTCCCACCTTTAATTGCATTAGTTTTACTCACTTTAATCACAATTATTTCCTCAATTATTCCAGATTTAGATTTCATCCTTTTCTAGTTCTAGTTCGAGTTACTTTCAAAATACGTACAAGGTACAGTTCCTATGGATTCGACCTTGGTCTTACCGAGATTATTACTACATCACAACCCTATACTTGGGGTGTGAACAAGTTTTTAGCGTCGTTGCTGGGGACCGACGGTTACGTTTTTCCGAGATGAACTAGATTTGGGATTAGTTTAAGATTATGATTTTTACTAATTTTAGGTTAGGATTTTTTCTATTTGATTTCTAGAAACTAACCTTTTTTTTTCTTGTTTTGTAGGATTCTGAGATAGAAACTTCCAATTTGGTAATCTCTTTCTAATTTCTTTATTTTTTAGGAACTAGTTTATTTTTAAAGATTTTCCTCTTTTACTTTTAGAAACTAGGTTAGTAATTTCCCTTTTTAGAAACTCTTTTTAATTTAGAAACTAACTCATCTTTCCTTTATTTATTTTTAGAAACTTTTAATTCTAGGTTTTCTTTAGCAATTTCTTACTCTCTACTTTAGTTTAGAGTTTTCTTAATTTGTTTTAGAAATTTTCTTTCTTTAGGAATTTTTCCCTTTTTAAAAACTAGTTTATTTTCTAACTTTAGGCTTTCTATTTTAGGAACTAACTTGTTTTGTTTTATCTTGCATGATTTTAACGTAGGATCTTCGAATTTGGTAACTTCCTTCCAATTTTATTTTTTTCCAGATTTCTATTTCTTTTATTCTTCTTTAGAGGTAGGTTTAAAATCTGAATTGAGGGCTACGATTGTTTCATGCCCAAGTGGGTTCATGATAACACTCTACGTCTCTTAAGTGAAGGAGGATTGGTTAAGGGGTTATCTATCCATTATAGGATTAGACATCATTTGAGATCCTCAGAGTTAATTGAAGTGATGACTACAAATCAACCTCATCCAGGATGAGAATGAGGTGCATCAAGCACCCCCGCCTCCTACTTTGTGAGATTATTTACAACAGGTGAGGGTGAGCATGCCCTCATGCATGATTTTTTCAGAAAACACGAGACACATGAATATCAAGCCAGGGGCGATCCAACTCCTTCCAAAATTTCATAGGCTTGAATCTCAAAATCTGTATCTACACTTGAAAGAGTTTGATGAAATCATAGCCACTTTATACTTTCCTAACGTGTCTGAGGACACGGTCAGGCTGAAACTCTTTCCCTTTTCTTTGAAAGAGAAAGCTAAAACGTGGTTACATTCACTATGTCCCCGATCTATTAGCACATGGAATGACATGACAAGGGAGTTCATAAAGAAATTTTTTTCATATCACAAAACAAACACCCTTAGAAAATCAATCATGAACTTCGCCCAAAAGGAAGATGAAACATTTTCCAATGTTAGGAAAGGTTCAAGGATCTTGTCAGTTCATGCCCACAACACGGTTTTGAAACGTGGCGCATTACACACTTTTTCTATGATGGACTGACATCTTCCATGCGCCAATTGGTTTAAACGATGTATAATAGGAAATTTATGAATAAAAATGTCAATGATGAGTGGGATCACTTGAATAGACTTGCTGAAAATGCACAATCATGGGAGACATACCCAAAATCGAGTACCACTTCTAGGCGCACTCAATTAAAGGAAAGGGGTGGAGTATACCCACTGAAAGAGGATGATGATATCAATGTTAAAGTGGCTAATCTCATAAAGAAATTCGAGGCCATGGAATCGAGGAAGGATAAGGGTAAGGAAGTTGTTTGCGGTATTTGTGGTTGTAACAGTCGCACAACTGAAATTGTCCAATTATATCTGCCTTTTAAGAGGTTCTGACTGAGTAATCCAATGCCATAAATAATTACTAAAGACCTTTTAATGGACCCACCTCTAATACGTATAATCCTTGTTGGAGAAATCATCCAACTTCAGTTGGAGGAATGGACAAACTACTACCCCTCAAGGTTTCTTTAATCAAATTCCAAATAAAGGGAAACCTCAAGAGGATCCAGTTCTAAAACACATTCAAGACCAAGAGTTATTCAACTAAAATATCATATCAGCAATAAGATCACTTACATCATCCATTCAAAGGATAGAGTCACACATAATGAGTGGGGGAAAAGGGATGCTTCCTGCTCAACCTCTCCCTAATCCCAAACCACAATATGAGATAAGTGATCCAAGCTCTATGGATTAGATGGAGCATGTTAAATCTATCACCACTCTTAGGAGTCAGAAGACCATTGACAAAACTATTCCGGTTAGGGCTAAAAAGCCTAAGGAGTCGGAAGAGGATAACAATGATAGACCTAGTATTGCTCCACAGGAATTAGAACCAGAACTTTAAGACAAGCCAGTTGCCCCATTTCCCCAACGGTTGGTTGCACCAAAACTTCTCTCTAACTTTCAGGATATTCTAGAGGTGTTGAAACAAGTAAAGGTCAATATTCCTCTACTTGATGTCGTAAAATAAATACTTTCATATGCCAAATTTTTGAAAAACTTATGTACGACCAAAAGATGACAAAATATTCAAAAGAAAATCTTCTTGACTGAGAAAGTGAGTATCATCCTAAAACAAGATGTGCCACAGAAATTCAAAGATCCCGATAGCCCGACCATATCATGTGCAATCGAGAACTATCAAATTGCGTACGCACTTCTTGACTTAGGAGCGAGCGTAAATCTGATTCCCTACTCGGTGTACAACCAGTTAGGTTTTGGTGAATTAAAACCCACCCCAACCATATTACAACTTGCTGATCGCTTAGTTTGTGTACCGAGAGGGGTAATCGAGGATGTATTGGTCTAGGTTGACAGATTCTACTATCCAGTAGATTTTATCGTCCTAGATACAGAACCCATCAATAACATGAGCACTCAGATTCCCGTCATTCTTGGTCGTCCATTCCTTGCCACTTCAAACACAATCATCAATTGTAAGAATGAAGTCATGAGTATGTCTTTCGGGAATATGATATTAGAGTTAAATATCTTTCTTAATACTAGCAGACGGTTCGAGGATGATGACGACTTCCACGACATTAACATGATTGACTCTTTCATGGAAGATAGAGTGCCTCTGACCTTATCCACTGACCCTCTAGGGATGTGCTTGGCCCACTCCCAAGATTTTAATGATGACATGATTAGGGAGATGGGTGCCATGCTTGATACTGCACCGGTATTTAAAGTTAACCGGTGGAGGCCACAATTTGAAGAGTTGCCCTAAACCAATGCAGTGCCTCTACCGCCTAACCTCAATGCACCGAAGCTTGACCTAAAACTTTTATCCTCTGATTTCGAATATGCCTATTGAGGTCAAGAAGAGACATACCCAGTGGTGATTTCATCCCACCTTAAGAACAAACAAGAGAGTATGCTCATTTCTACTCTCGAAGACGATAAAGGAGTTATTGGACATATCATCATAGATCTCAATAGGATGAATGAACTCCTTTCAACTCAATGTTTCGACTTTTTGGATGATTACTTGGCATACTTTATATATTCAAACGATCCCATGATACAAGAAATAGTGGATGCCTCATAAGACAATACCTCGGTAGTTGTCACAGACCGAGAGAACCCTTATTCTGAAGTACGTCATTCCCCAAATCCTGAATGTTTACCATTAAAGGAGGAGGATCTAAAAATTGAACTAAAGAGTGAAAATTTGGTGTGTGTTGAGACTACACCACCACCTACTAGAAATTTTTATGAATTTCATCTACTTGTAGTCTCTGATTCATCATGGTGTACTAACTTTAAAATTTTTTTTGCCACAGATGAATCATATATACTTTTTGCCACAGATGAATCATATATACTTTGGACACTTCAGACGATTAAAAGAAAACTTTACGCTGAGGTCCCTCAATTTCTCTGGACATTCACGCTTTAGGACATCTAAGCCTACTGCAAAATGGGCTTTTAGATGATCTTGTTGAAAAACCTTCTGAGAAATTTACCAAGATACTGGCCGATGGAAGAACCTGGATGCATGACTGAGTAGATTTTTCGTGCTTTCACAGTTGAGGATTAGAATTTACTACTTTCATATGACTAGGGTAGTTTACTTTATGCTGTTCTAGGTTAGTCAGTTTTATGTCATTAGGTTCGTTTGCTTTCGTTGGTTTCACTCTTGTGCTGACCCACTCTCACGCTATGATCTCTTTAAAAAAGCCTATTTTAATTCTTTCGTCCAGGTACTATCTTCCCATCACTTCTCATTTACTTTCGTTGTCCCATGCGCATTGCATGCTCATATATCTTTTACATTGAGGATAGTGTAGATTTTAGGTTGGGGTGGGAGGTTAGGTTACCTAATCAGTGTTTACTTGGTCTTAAGTAAAATATTATGAAAATTTTTAAATTTTTTTAGAATTTCTTGTGAATTAGAAGTGATTTTGAAGGATAGTCGTGATTTTAGAATTACAAGATACTTGATGTTGGTAATTTATGACTCTTGGATTCAGTTATTTGCAAGATTTCACAGTTAAGTTTGAATCGTTAATCCATGATTAGAAGTTTTAAACATTAATTGACTCATGATTTCACAGGATACATCTCGCTTGCACATTAAGGTTTCAGTTCAATATTGAATTGTAACATGATTGTCATTAAGCATGAAAGGAACCAACCTAGGAAATTTGTCCATCATATTCAATAAAAAGAATAAAAGAAAAAAAAGAATACCCAGCTAAAAAATAGTTGTCATCGAAAAGGGTTGGGTGAACGGTCTTCACCATCGGTTTGCTCCCTATAGGTGAGGATTCGATTCCCTACGGTTGACATTCAAAAAATGTTGGGTGACTGGTTTTCACCATAGGTTTGCTCCCTAGAGGTGAGGATTTGATTTCCCTCCTTAGCATTATTTTAATGGAAAAATCAAAAGTTGGCAGAAAGAAAAAAAATGATCTATGAGGCACATTTTAGTTTAGGTTTTTGGGTGTCCTGAATGCTCTTGTTGGTTACCAACGATATCAGACGCAGTCTCCTAGAGTGTATCGGATTTCACTATCCAATGATTTTAAATCAGGTAAACCATAAACCTTTACAACCTATACAAGGTTAATTAGGAGACCTACATAAGGTTCCCCTAAGTGCGTACACAAGGCAACAAGTCCTACATAAGGATACTACTTGGGATCCTACACAAGGCATCCCATGTAACATTCTAAAATTTCACTGCCAGAGTTTATACTCGTGCCCGAGAAAATCGGGTGTTAATAATGTATAAATTGGATACTTTAAAAATAACACCTTATTATTATTATTATTTTTCATTTGGATCACATCTAGATACATTCATGAAGGTAACATTAACGAGAATAAAATCGACTTTATTGATTATTTCATCAGAGTAAAAGAATTTAGTAAATAATTAAATGCCCTCTTAATGAGAGCTTATTACATTATCGAGTTCACAGTAGAAATATAAATAAAACTAAATCATAAAACTATCTTCTTATTCTTTCAATATAATCTTTCATAGTGAGATGGTCCTCTAAGTCTTCAATTTGTATATCACCTGCATCATCTGTACTGTTGGAGAGGGTTAATGCTTTACTCATAGTGACGGTTATCATTTAAGATTAACAATAATTCAAGAGGTTCATAAAAGTAATGTAAGGGTTCTGATACGTCTCGTACTCCAGTACTACGAGAGGTATTAATATGTGCAAGCAATATACATGATATGCATACCTGGCAAAGTATATGTGGTTTATCACACTTAGCGATCACCACAATGTGAAAAATAATTTAGAATTATCCAGCTTGCCTCACATCCCATTCTATGGAGATTCGTCAGTGTGTCCCACGTTTAACATGGATTTACGCGGCTATCCCAAGATGACAACAACGCATGACTTGAATGAATTATGTGACACGATTTGTTCATGGAGCAACTATTTGCGACATCCAATTCTGAAAGTGATGTAACACACATTATGAATTACTTACGTCGATTTATGGACCACTACCCAAATTTATAGAATTACATGTTGACCCAGGGGCCGCTACTGAAACCACATTACATCCACAATATTTATTTGATTGCTAGAACTGGGATTTCCAACATAGTACTTACACCAAAGAGGAAAATCCATTGAATCATGGGAGCTTTGGAATTCCAAGACACATGCCCAAGACATAAAGATAAATAGTACAAGGCTAACATAATAAAGGAAATGAGTAGCAATGGGTAACTCAACAAAGAGGAGAGTAGCAATGGCTAACCCAATAAAGAGGAGAGTGGCAATGGCTAACTCAATAAAAGGAGAGTAGCAAGGGCTAACTTAACAAATTTGGAAAAGGTAAGGGCGAGGCTTGTATCCATCGCCCCACATAAAAATGATGGAGATCACTCGTAATTAATATCATACCATTATCCCAAGGAGTAAATAATTGTTCATGGTAAATTAAACAATTGCAAAGAGAGAATCATGAGAACAGGTGTTGAGGATCAAATATTACATATTGGACCCTATTTATTACTTGGTTTCAGAACATGATAATGCTTAATGTTCTATTTTAATCATGTTTGTGTTGCAAGGTGAATTTAAGAGCTTGGATTTAAAAGGATGTTAAAAGCATGGATTTAACACTCAAGAATCACTAAAACCAAGAATGAAGAATGTACATACTGAAGATCAAAGAAAACCAAGTCCAGAATGAAGAAAATTAGAGTTTTAAAGTGAATTTTGGTGTCCTCGACTAGTCCTAGAGTCTGGTCGACCGGTCGAAGCTCGACCAGTCGAAGGTGCCTCGACTCGAACTCCAACGACTAAATACTCAAAAATTTCGTCATCCTCAACTAGTCGAAGGACATCCTCGATCAGTCGAGGGTGACCCTCGACCAGTCGAGAGATGTCCTCGACCAGTCATGGGTTATGCAGCCAACACACAAAGTGCGGAAATTTGAAGCGGTTTTTGAAAATTTCCAACTCGGTGTGAAAGTCTAAGGCCTAAAACTATAAATAGGGGTCTCCAGGACATCCCTAAGCATTTTCTAGGGTTTGAGGAGTGGAGCAATAGGGTGGAGCCATCGTCTAAGAGTTCTTCTTCTTTCTCTTTAGTTGTGTCCTTGAATCATGCAAGGTAGCTTCCCAATTGCTACAAGTAGATCCTTGGCACCCTAGTTTCTACCTTTAATTTCATTAGTTTTAATTACTTTAATCACAATTACTCTCTCAAATATTCCAGAATTAGGTTTTCATCTTCTTTTAGTTTTACTTCTAGTTACTTTCAGAAGATACACAAGTTCAGTCCCTGTGGATTCGACCTCGGTCTCACCGAGATTATTACTACATCACAGCCCTATACTTAGGGTTATGTACAAGTTTTTGGCGCCGTTGCTAAGGATTGACGGTTACATTTTTCTGAGATTAGCTAGTTTTGGAATTAGTTTAAGATTATTTTTTTCTCTAGTTTCTACTTTTAGGATTAGGGTTTTTTCTGAATTATTTTTGAAACTAACTTAACTTTCTATTTCTATGTTTAGAAACTTTCTATTTTCTGTTTTTAGAAACTAGGCTGTTTTTCCTTTTTAGAAACTAACTCATCTTTCTATTTTTTTTTTAACTTTCTAATTTTAGAAATTTGTTTTTAGGATTCTTCCTGTATTTTTTTAGAAACTAACATTGTTTTTATGTTTTGTAGGATCCTAACAAAGAGCTCTCTAATCTAGTAACTTCTTTCTAACTTCCTCCCTTTACTTACTTTCCATATTGCTGTAGGATTTTTCTTTTATTTTCTTTTAGAATTAGATTTAGAGTTAGGACTTCACCATGCAAGAGTGGGAACGTCAGTATGCTGAAATAGCTAAGAGATCTTAAAAAGGGATGTTGATTATGATAGGAAATAACCTATGTCTCAAAATTTTTCTGAAACTATCATCGAGAACCGACCAAGATATAATGCTCCACTGGTTAAAAAGTCTTTACACGATCATATGCGGGAGAATAATTACACTCCACGGATTAAGAAAACAATATGTGAATGTTGTGATTGTCAGAATTATGGGAGTCAAAAGTATTATCAACCATCAGACAGGAAGAAAACAATGAGAGACTATATTACGGGTGATAATATGTATCAACAACCATCAGATTCTCCCACCTATGATCTGTATGATTATAATCAGTGGAAACATTAATGTTGGGAAGATGAACTAGCAATGCATCATAGTGATAATTCTCTTAAGTCCTCTACCTTTGAGATCCAACAAGAAACAATCCAAGAGAATTTAATTTAAAATTTCTTACAAACTCTAGAGCTCAGCCAACAAAATACACTCCAAAGACTACAAGAACTTAGAAAAAATATTCAACAGTGGAGTTCATGTGATGCAATTGTGGAGAACTCTAGAATTTGGAATGAGGAGTTGGATTCCGTTAATGACATATGGTTCAATTTCCCGAAGAGTCGATCTCGATAACGGTCCAAAGGAATGATTAAGAAACGTGGCTATCTTTCAAATATAACGACATTGATACACTTTACTCACATGACACACTTGACTTCAATGAAGAGGAAGAGACTAGTTCATTCGAGCCTCAACCCAACCTAGAAAAACAGTGTGAGGTAAGTACTCTCATCCCACTTGTAAATTACACTGAATTGGATGATGATAAGTATTGGGATGAGATTCATGAGAGCACAGCCCAAGATTCACTGGAATCAACTTCAACTATGATCTAGGAAGGTGTAAAAAGCCACGGGAAGTTCTACTCCACCCATATGACATGTTTGATTTAAATGTGGAGGAAGAGTCTCTTCCAGGTGAATCACAGGACTCTTTTGGGGCATGTTCGGTCCACTCCCTTAATTTAGATTATAATATGATTAGGGAGATGGACGAGTAGCTAGATATGACTCCAAAATTTGAAACCATCCACTTAAGACCACCATCTGAGCTGTACACTTTTGGCAATTAAATGCCTTTACTAAGAAGCTTCAATGAATAGAGTCTTCATACTTCGCCTGTTGATTTTCAATCTATCTGTGCAGGGCAAGAGCAAGAGATCATGCATCCATCCACTTTCAAAGACGATGAAATCCTTAGGCAGATCATCACAAACTTCAATGAGGAAAATGAGTCATTCTCAGCTGAATTTTTCAACTCTTTAGACGATTACTTGGCACATTTTGCAGACTCAAATGACCCGATAATACAAGAAATAGTGAATGTCTTGCAAGACAATAACTCAGTAGTTGTCACTAACCAAGAGAACCCTTATTCTGAAACCCTTCCCTCCATATATCCTGAATGTTTACTATCACAGGAGGGAAAGCTGACAATTGAACCGGAGTCTGAAACTTCATATTGTATTGAGACTATATCATCTGCTGAGATTTTTTCTGAATTCTATCTACTTGTAGTCTCTGATTCACTATGGAATACTAACATTGTAACTTTTTCTGTCACAGGTGAATCATATATACTTTGGATACCTCAAGCGATGTAACGACAATTTTTTGATGGGGTCCATAAACTTCTCTAGAAATTCAAGCTCCAGGGCATCCAAGCCTATTGCAAAAATGGCTTTTGGATGATCTTGTTGAGAAACCTACTGAGAAATTTATCATGGTATTAGCCGGAGGAGGAACCTTGCGGCATGACTGAGTAGTTTTTTCCTTGCTTTCCTAGTTTAGGATTAGTTTATTACTTTCATGTTATGTCTAGGATAGTCGGCTTTATGTTGTTTAGGATAGTTTGCTTTCTGTTTGTTTTAGGATAGTTTGCTTATTGTCTATTTGAGTCTTTTGTGCTAACCCATCTTCACACTGAGATCATCGGAAACACCTCAAAATTTCTTTTTCAAGTACTACCTTTCCATCACTTCTCCTTTACTTTTGTTGTCTCATGTACATTGCAAACTTATATCTTTTACATTGAGGACATTATTAATTTTAGGTTGGGGGTGTGGATTAGGCAAGCTAATCAGGTTTTCTTAGTCTTTTGAGCAAAAATTAGTGAATTTTTTTTGAAAATTTTGTAAATTCAAGTGATTTTGAAGGTCATCCATGATTTAGAAGTATAAGATACTTATTGTTGGTGATTTATGACTCTTGGGTTTAGTTACTTGTTAGATTTCACAGTTAAGTTCGAATTATTAATCCATGATTGGAAGTTTTAAACATTGATTGAGTCATGATTTCACATGCCACAGCTTACATATTAAGGTGTCAGTTTGATATTGAATTGTTAACTTGATGATTATTAAGTGTGGAAGGAACCAACCTGGGGAATTTTTCCATCATGTTCAAATTGAAAAGAGAGAGAGAGAGAGGGAAAAAGAATACCCAGCTAAAAAATAGTTGTCGTTGAAAAGGGCTACCTATTGAAGATCATTGAAAAGATTGAACATAGCGTGAAAGCCATCGATGGAAAAATCAAAAGCTGGAAGAATGGAAAGGATGAGCTGTAAGGGAAGTTTTGGTTTCGGTTTTGGTTGTCCTGAATGTTATTTTGATTATCAATATTATCATGAAATAGAGAATTGAACCTTTGATTGTGATAAGTTTAGGTTTCACTATGCACCCATGGAACTCAATGTTTAGAATTGCTTTATTTGGAAGATTAATACTTTGAACTTGATTATGAAAATTACCAAGTGCTGGAGTTAAGGAGAAAGTCACAAGGGTTTATCTCACCATTGTTGTATTTTAGAATTTTATTATCTGGATTATTTTTAAAAATCACTTGGGTTTATAGAAATTATCTTGTGTTCTTGAAATATTTTTCACATACTTTGCTCGGGATTAGCAAAATGCTGGTTGGGGATTGTGTTAAGGGTCAGATATTGCATATTGGACCCTATTTATTACTTGGTTTTATGAACATGATAATGCTTAATGTTCTATTTTAATCATGTTTGTGTTGCAAGGTGAATTTAAGAGCTTGGATTGAAAGGATGTTAAAAGCATGGATTTAATGCTCAAGAATCACCAAAACGAAGAATGAAGAATGCACATACTAAAGATCTAAGTAAACCAAGTCCAAAATAAAGAAAATCAGAGTTTTAAAGTGAAATTTGGTGATCCTCAACTAGTCTTGGCTCCGGCTCGACTAGTCCTACGTACGCTCGACTAGTCCTGCGTACGCACAACCAGTCAAAGGTGTCTCGACTCGAACTCCAACGACTAAATACTCAAAAATCTCATCATCCTCGACAAGTCAAAGGAAACCCTCGACCAGTCCTGGGTTATGAAGCCAGCATACAAAGTGCGGAAATTTAAAGTGATTTTTGGAATTTTCCAATTCAGTGAGAAAGTCTAAGGCCTAAAACTATAAATAGGGGTCCCTAGGGCATCCCTAACCATCTTCTAGGGTTTGAGGAGTAGAGCAATGGGTGGAGCTGCCCTCTAGGAGTTCTTCTTTGTCTTTAGTTGTGTTCTTAAATCATGTAAGGTAGCTTCCCAATTTCTACAAGTAAATCCTTGGCTCCCAAGTTCCTACCTTTAATTTCATTAGTTTTAATTACTTTAATCACAATTGTTCTCTCAAATATTCCATATTTAGGTTTTCATCTTCTTCTAATTCTACTTCTAGTTACTTTCAGAAGACACAGAAGTTCAGTCCCTGTGGATTCGACCTCGGTCTCACCAAGATTATTACTACATCGCAGCCTTACATGTGGGGTCGTGAACAACAGGTAAAAGGTAATATAATTCATATCAACTTAAATTAAGGTAAGCTTAAAGGAAAAACCCTCACCTTAGTTTGTTAAATTGTTTTCTCTTCTCCAATTCACCTGGTTCGGATTGTCTAAGTTAGATTTCAATCAGGTTTAGTAAATTTTGGGGAACTTAATTCAAATTATATCCTAGATAAGTTAGGTATCAGTCACATTTTGGTCCATCCTACCATGGAGTCGACTTGTTTTTGTGAGATGAAATACTATCAATGGAATTTAGCAGGGACAAGAAAGAAAGATCTGAACCGTAAGTAAGTTAGGGGAGGTCAGATCTGAGCTGCATCTAGGTGGTTGATTGGACTTAGACTGATGTCGTCAGCAACTCAGTGGATTCAGGCGGCCTTTCCAGTGTTGTTCTTCACTTTTTCTTCTTCTTTCTTTTCTTTCTTCTCCTCTCTTTCTTTTTTCCTTTTCTTTCTTTTCTTTCTCTTTTCTTTCTCTTTCACTTTCTCTTTCCCTTTTCTTATTATGCTACAACTAGCAATGGGTCGTGATCGCTCCACTCGAACCTGGTGGGTTGAGATGATGAGGTAGCGAGTTTGCTGTAACTCTCTCTCTCTCTCTCTCTCTCACGTTTTTCACTGTGTAAGTACTATGGTTTTATGCTCCTTTGGTTGTCAAATTTTATGGTGTCAAAACCTCAATCTATGTCTTACGTAGTTCATTGTTAAAAATGTTCAAGACATAGCATCACCGCTCTAAGCACTTTACTTCAAGTCAAGAACGAAGAACTACTTCAATCTACTTCAAGAAATGCAAGTACAAGCTACTACAGAAGAATGCAAGTACAAGCTACAACAGTAGAAGTGATCTTGTTGTAGACTCAAGTCAGTGTACACACAAGATGAATTGTTATTCAAGCTATAGAAGATCTCATGTTCAGTGCTACATTAAGTTCAAAGATTTCAAGCTTCACAATCTTCAAAGGTCATCTATCATCTGAAGATATGAAGTCTCGATGTTCATATCTCACTTTCAAGGTATATTGGCCTTAGATTGTCCTTAGGATAGGTCCTTTTGAATACATAATTCAATTGAATCATTTTACATGGAATTGGACTGTTCTAAGACTAGTCCTGAACCTTGTTCGACTAGTCCTAGCACTGCCTCGACCAATCCAAGAAATTCCTAGACTAGTCCTAAGTTGGTTGTAATTTTTCAGAATTCTCTGTTCATCCATGACGAGTCCTAAACTCTGTTCGACCGGTCATGTGAACAGTGTCGACTCGTTCTACGACCAGTCCTGGTTCTACGACTCAAACCACATCAACTAATCTTTGAGTCCTACGACCAGTTGTGGGTATGCTACGACTAGTCGTAGAGGGCCTACGGCCAGTCGTAGACACCCTAGGACCAGTCGTAGAGCTGTTTTATCCGATCGCGCTTAAAATTTCAAAATGCAGTTCAATCTATGACCAGTCGTGGTGGCGACACGACCAGTCGTAGACGTGATTTCTGTAACTATAAATAGAGCATGAATTTCAGAGTTTGATAATTCAATTCAAGTAAATTCAAGGCATCACTCTGAGATAAGTTTGTCTTCATTTTAAGCTACTTTGTGCATAATTTATATTCTCTTTCGTTAGCTTTATTAATTTGATTTTGTTTCTACATTCCAATCTTAATCGAAAAGAGGAATTGTGATATTCCTTCTTCTTAGAATCAAAATCAAATATAGTTAGCCCAACTGGTTTAATTTAAAATCAATTAGAACCTAGAACTATTTTAAAGTGATTATTGGACATTGAACTTCTACATTTAAACTTCTACTCCAATTTGGTTCTTCCGGGCTGCTACAAAAGGAGAAATCCAGGTATTTTACATTTATGTAAATTTCCATTTTGGTTTTATTTGAGATTAAGCCAGAAAAATCTCATTGTGTTGGTTATCTGAGGAGAGCCAGAAAACTCAGAAGCGAGGCTTTTTGAATTGTGTAAGCCCTTTTCTAAAAGACACAATTGTGAAGGTTTTAGGTGAACCTGTGAAAACCTATTTTGATAGTGAACGCTAATATCCCCTATGTGAGGATATTAGGAGTGGAGTAGCAATCTGTGTGGCTATTTTTTAACAGTTGGTGTACACACAGGCGAACCACTATAATTCTTTGTGTTTTGCAGATGTGTGATTTATATTTTCTATCTTTAATCATTTAGATTTGTGGGATGTATATGTGAATGTGAATGTTGTAATCTTTTACGTTTCAAGCATAGTGGGGAATGTTGTAATAGTTTAGAATTTATTTCAATTTCTTGTTATTTATTTATTCCTCTTCGGTTTGAGTTTTTGATACAAAGGATGTTCTAGAAATAACGTTGTCCTGCCATAAACCCTTGGTTTTTATAGTGTAAGGTTGTCCTTAGAACTGAATTCGTATCAACCTCTCAATACTTGTTTATTGAGGTTGCTTTTATTTTAGCATTGTGAATTGATTTATTTTATTTGGATATCTCTTTATTTTATTCCGTTGTTATAATTTTAATTTAACATAGTCCTATTCACCCCCCTCTAAAACATATAGCTAGGCCTTTTCAAGTGATATCAGAGCCTAATAGCTCATTTTAATTGTTATTATTTGGATTTATTCCCTGAGCTATCGATCTAAGCTATTGATAAGGTGTCAAATTTTGATAGACTTTCAGTCACTAGGCCTCCACCTGTAACGCCCTGAAAATTGGGGGTCGAGCATAAACTCAACTCCCGAGTTCCAACGCATCACTTATGCAACAAATGAATGATGATTAAAAGTTGTCTGTATTAGTATAGTGAACATGAGTGAGATTATGCCGAAACAGCATATCATACTCCAGAGACAGTTAAATTGTAAGCGGAAGACTATGATAGATATATAAAATATATAAACTGTGGTGAGTCTCCAGAGTGTGATAATGTTATCAGGTTAACTATTTATAGGTACAATTTCAAAATATTCCAAGTCGTGTAAGGTCATCTAATCAATATCCCAGAAAGCCCCGTAAATCAGGACACGGCTCACAGGAACCTGCCTGAAACTGCATAAAAGAGGAATCCTCCTCATCCTTATAAAAGTCCGGCTCCGCTTCGCAGCATCGCCATCATCTGAAGCTCAAACAAGTTTGGTTGGTGTGTACAACACTGTCCCGTAACGTAAGAGTGAGTGATCAACTCAGTGGGATAATAAAGCATAGGTTAACATGTTATCAAAACAGTCAAGCAGTAATGATAAAGCAGTACAATCAACAATTCTAAATACTCTTATTAATGCAAGTATGAATGCAGTCATGATGCATGCCCTCACCACATACTCCCTCATGCGACACCATCTTACGTTCGCGGCATGCTTGCATTCCTCAGTGCTCCACATCTTCCAGGCACATGCAATGCAATGATGAGCATGATTACCGAGTTGTTATTAGTCTATTTTAAACAGCAAGATCATTCCCAAACATGAACCATTCTAGGGTCGTTAATCCTAGTTAATCTCATACAATGGTGTGTTTCTAGGTCGCTGCAAGGGCTGCCAGGGCTGTTACATGGAACCGTTACGCCACTCCCCCATCACCCTTTTAACGGTTCATCACTAAATTGATACAGGCCTAGTTCATACTCTATTCACCGCGGCAAAACTCGTCGCCTCACCGCAAATTCAGAGTATGCTCGAGGTCACTACAAAGGGCTCGTCATCAATCAGTGTAGGCCAATGCTCGAATACAGTGTCTCATACCACCGTATTCGGCTCACGAGTCTGGTTGCTCAATGAACACTACGGGGAGGCACATGGCCCCAGCGTAGGCTGACAGCTCGACCACGGTGTCCCATACCACCATGCCCGGCTCATGAGTCTTAGCGGATCGAGGTACCATGGTTAACGGGATTTCACTGGTAAGTTTGGTACCCTAGGTTCAAGCAGTAGTGTCCAAACATGGTGAACATACATAAGACAGATCGGGTTTCTTGATGAGCTCGGCTAGCTCGAGCGCACAATGAGTTAAACGATATAAAGTGCATAAGCACTTCGTGTGGCCAGCCACTATCGCCAACCGAAGTACGACTCGGGTTCGTCAAACACATCTCATGTGGTGAATGAATCTCATCCATGAATTCAATCCTGTTACCGATTGCCTGGACTATAATCATAGCCCCATACACAATCCTTATTCAGAAGCATGTGGAGTAAAGCATAATAAACAAAGTAATTCAAGTATGTTAACAAACATATCATAAACCATGTTATAAAGCACATTATAAACAAGAAATACAAACACATATATTTCATAAGTAAGCGATTAAAGTAAATAAACAACATGGAGCAAATCGTATACATCTCTAAGGTAGCTGAGAATCCTATCTCAGCACCTACCTAAAGCACAATCCTCTAAGTACTTACCCTTACAAGCATTTTCACAAACACTTAGAATACACACTTTCAACATACATAGTGTATACTAGTAGGAAACATGTATTAGGGCGAACCCTTTCGCCAAATGAGTATTATACACATATATATTATATTCATACAGTAAATAATCATGGCAAACACATTTTCAAAATTTATACGTATACGGTACTTTCTACAAATACCTAGAATACACAAAATTCCATATTCTTCATATTTAATAGAAACAGAAAACAGACAGCACTTTGTACATGTGTAATTGCATGCAGATCATGAATCTATCATTATCTGACATTAAAAGCGTTGAAAATCATAACCTATACACCTAAAGTCCGCACCTTTTGTCGTAGAATCGTAACGGAGTCGATAGATTCGTTAAGCTTTCGTATACGGCAGTTTGGCAACCTATAGAACGAAATAGGTTAGCTATTTCATAATCTATAACTATAAAAACCCCAAAACAGATTAGGGTTAGGGTTTCTTACCTAGAAATGAAGTCAGAATCACCGGGAAAGTGATTCGAATGGAGTGGTTAAGCTCGTGTAGCAGCAGGGAAAAAGGGCAGGAAGAATCCTCCCACAACTCTCTCACTTTCTCTCTCTTTTCTCTCTCTTTTCCTAGAGTTTTTCTCAAATTCGTATGGCTGAATGAGAGAGGATTTTAAGGTCCTTATATAGCCTAAAAAGTCACCAAATTAGACTCCAGGTCAAGGTATACTTAGGTTATAACCAAAGCGGGTCCGTTTCAGCTCAACGGAGGACTTCTGGCGGCCCCCCTTGAGCCAAAGGTTGGACTTAAGCTCACAGACATTGGATCTAGGTCGAGTTATGTTTTCGGTTCGGTCGAATTCCCAGATCACGTGTGGCAGACCAGTTTCAGTTCAACGGTCAGTGGATCTCGATCAGAGATTTCAAGTACACAGATATGTTTGAGGAAATATCCCTGATCCGAGGGTGTAATTTGGTCGATTCGACGATGCAGTTTGCTTAATCTTGACCAAGCGACAATAACAAGCTCGAGATTTCATAAATTTGTATTTTATTTTTAATTAATTTCACATTTCTCATACTCTTCACTCCGGGCTCAAGCGAATAGCGTTGGGACACTATCTGGATTTGATTTCCGAGATGGTTGTCTAGCCCAGCAAGGCAGTCCTAATTCCTTAACTTCATGTTAATCGAACTTCTGACGTGCGGTCCAGATCTGATACGGAATTTTAAGATGCTCCCGAGAGCAGCCGGGTAATGAGATTGATCCTAGATTTTAGGGTAATGTAGCGTCAATGATTCTACAAGTTTTGGGTCTTGCGTATCATATTTAAAGTGATTGGTGCTAATTTCACAGGTACTCTAGTTTAACACTGGCTAATTCTCGCCTAATTTCTAAAGGATTTAGTCCTGAGTAATTTCTGTCTAAGGTGGTACCTGGGCCTTTGTAGTTTGTATATAAAGTGATCCAAGTTATAATACTTAGCTAGTTTAAGATAGTGTCTATGGTGAAAGTACTTCGAAAAATTGAAAGAACGAAAAGGTGAAGGGTGAGATTTGTGAAGGAAATGGGTTCAAAAGTGGTTTTAGACTTTGGAATTGAGTTCTGACAAGTTAATAAGGTGTTAGGATCGACCCATTGCCTAAGGACGTCTAATTCTAGGTTGGCAAAAATTCGGGATGTTACACCACCATTTGATGGCTCCAACTATGCCGATTGGAAAGCCAGGATGAGGATCTTCCTTAAATCCATGGATAAAAGTGTGTGCCTAGCCATAGTGAATGAATGGATCCCTCCTACCTCTGAAGCGACTGGTATCAATGGATCAAAATCAATGAGAATATCACCTTATTTTTCTTGGACCACACTTTAGAAAAGTGAGAGTAGTGCCAATGCAAAAGCACTAAATGCAATCACTTGCGCACTATCACCGAATGAGTTTAAAAGAATTATATCCTATGATACTGCAGAGCAAGCTTGGGATATTTTAGAAATGACATACGAGGGTACATCAATTGTCAAGAAGTCTAAAGTCCAAATCCTCACAACTAAATTTGAGGAAATACATATGGAGGAAAATGAAATGTTCATGGACTTTTATACTAGACTAAATGACATTGTAAACTCTATGTGGGGTCTTGGCGATAAAATATCATAAATTAAAGTGTGTGCAAAGATAATACGTTCACTGCCTGAACGGTTCAACTCAAAGGTGACTGCGATCTAGGAACTTTGTGATACGAATAATATGAGGGTAGAAGAATCAGTTAGGTCTTTACAAACCTATGAGTTAAACTTTAAAGCTCCTAAAGGTAAATCTATAGCCCTTAAGACTTCCAATTGTATTTCTCAGGAAAATTCTAATTTTGAAAATTCTGAAGATGATATGGCTTTCTTAGCAAAAAAACTTTACAAGATTTTCAAAAGTAAGAAGAGGGTTGACTTTCAAAAATCAAATGATAAGAAGAGATCTAAATCTAGATCTAAATCTTAGAAATCTTTGAAAGATAGTCAATGTTACAACTGCTAAGAATATGGGCATCTAGCAAACAAGTGTCCTAAAAAGGACAAACCTAAAAAGAAAGGAATGTTGGCTACTTGGGATGAATCTTCTGGCACTGAAGCCTCTTCTGAATCAGAAGATTCTGAAACCGAGTCAGGCAATGAAGTCAAAGCCCTTATGACTCTAGCCAAGTTCACTTTTTCAGATCATGATGATTCTACTAGTGAAGAAAATCTAAATAGTGATCATGAAAATGAAGAAGAACTTCAAGATGCTTACAATGCCCTATACAAGGAAAGTTGTAAGATTGCAGTAAAACTGAAGCTTCAAAAAGAAAGGTTTTCAGGGCTTAGAGAAAGATTTGAGTCTTTTATTTTAGAAAAATCTCATATTTTAGATTGTTTTAAAAAATACAAATGTGATTTAGAATTCAAAACCTCCCTTATTGAAAATATGAAATCTGAAAATGATAAACTTAAACTTGAAGTCTCTTCCCTTTAGAGTTTAAAGGATACATGGAGGTATGCCCAAGGTGATCCAAAAATAGAAAAATTTTTAACTGGATCAAGAAAATGTGGCGACCGATCCGGTTTGGGCTACAATAAAAATATTCCTCCTAAATAGAAGAATACCTCTCCTAAGTTTGTACAAGGAGAATCCTCTAACTCAAAAGAGAAAAGTTCTAGTCAAAAGTTTTCTATAAATGTTAAAACTTTTCAATCTTTCAAACTTAAAGGTAACCATACCAATTTTAAAAATCAAAACCGAAACCCTTTAGCTGAGAAAATAGTTAATCTACTTAAGGAGCTCTTAAAATTTAACTCAATGGGTCAGTATTACAACAACTACAAATATAAGAAGACCAACTATACTCCTAAACCCAAAACAATTATGAAATGGGTTCCTAAGGTTACCTGCTTGGTTGCCCACACTGCATTCAAAGCGACAAGCCATACAAAGTGGTACCTAGATAGTGGGTGCTCTAGGCATATGACAAGTGACAAGGCTTTATTCACTGACTTTAAAGATATGACTGATGGGTCAGTCACATTTGGTGATGGTAGCAACTGCAAGATTATTAGTCAAGGTACGGTTCAACTCTATAACCTTTCCTTATTTAAGAATGTTTTATATGTTGAGGGGCTAAAACACAACCTATTAAGCATATCTCAAATATGCGATAACAATCACAACGTGAACTTTTCTAATTGAGGTTGTGAAATTTTAAACAAAAAGGGTTTTATAATATTAACTGGTCACAAGACTTCTGAAAACTGCTATATTGTAAGCGATGGTAGCTCATCTAATCAATCGTGCTATATGGTCCATACCGATGAGACAGAATTATGGCATAAACACCTTGGACATATACACTACCATAATTTATATAGATTGAATAAAGGAGAACTAATAAGAGGTCTACCTAAACTTCAAAAAGTAAACAAAATATGTGGCAAATGCCAGATTGGCAAACAAACCAGGAGTTCTCACAAAAAGGTGAACTCCAATGCCACATCAAGACCACTCAAGCTACTCCACATGGATCTTATAGGACCTACCAGGACGGAGAGTCGAGGTAGAAAAAAATACATACTGATAATCGTGGATGATTTTACCAGATTCACTTGGGTAACCTTCTTAAGGGATAAATCAGAAACCCTTGACGAAGTAAAAAGGATTCTCAAACGGATCCAAACTGAAAAAGGTTCTCAAGTTTGTAAGATCCATAGTGATCATGGATCTGAGTTCGAGAATAGCAATTTTGAGAAATTCTGTAGCGATCAGGGAATATCGCATGAATTCTCTACGCTCAAAATACCACAACAAAATGGAATTGTGGAGAGAAAAAATGGAGTGCTTCAAGAAATGAGAAATGTAATGTTGAATAGTATGAAGCTCCCTAGAAACCTTTGGGCTGAAGCTATAAATATTGCATGCTATATTATCAACTGAGTTTATACATGTAAATCTAATAATAAAACGGCTTATGAAATGTGGTTCGATAAAAAGCCCTCTGTCAAATACTTTCGAGTTTTTGGTAGCAAGTGCTATATTTTACGTGACCGTGAATTTCTAGGGAAGTTTGACACTAAAAGTGATGAAGGTATCTTTTTAGGATATTCTTTGAACAGTTGTGCATATCGTGTACTAAATAAAAGGACTGGTGTGATTCAAGAGTCCATTAATGTGGTCATTGACAATCACTTGAATACACCTGCCCCAAGTTTAGATAATGATGAAGTTCTTTTAGTTGATAAATCAGATACTTCATCAAATCAAACAAATTCTGAACTGAGGACTGTTAAAGATCATCCAACCACTCAAATTCTTGGAAACCCTCTCACTGGTGTACGTACTCATAGACAATTGGAAGACATATGTAACGACGTGTGTTTTACATCCCAGATTGAACCGGCTAATGTAAAATAAGCACTTTCTGACGAAAACTGGATAGTTGCTATGCAGGAAGAACTTAATCAATTTGTTCGAAATGATGTCTGGAATCTTGTTCCTATACCTAAAAATAAACATATTATCAGAACTAAGTGGATTTTCAAAAATAAGTCTGATGAACGTGGTAATATAATTCGAAACAAGGCTAGACTGGTTATACAAGGGTACACTCAAATTGAAGGAATTGATTATGATGAATCCTTTGCCCCAGTAGCTCATCTTGAATCAATCAGACTATTTATATCCATTGCTTACTTTAGAAAATTCAAAATTTATCAAATGGATGTAAAGAGTGCCTTCTTAAATGGTGATTCACATGAAGAAGTGTATGTGGAACAACCAACGGGTTTTGAAGACCCTAAGAACACTGATCATGTCTATCGCCTTAAAAAGGCTCTCTATGGTTTAAAACAAGCTCCCAGGGCATGGTATGAAAAGTTGACTACGTTCTTACTAAGTCATAACTTTCAAATGGGAAGTGTTGATAAAATATTGTTTGTTAAGAAACATAACAATGATATCTTAATGGTTCAAATTTACGTTGATGATATTATTTATGGATCTACCTGTTCTAACATGACTGTTGAGTTTATAGATTTAATGAAATCTATGTTCAAAATGAGCATGGTTGGGGAATTGAACTATTTCCTTAGGTTGCAAGTAAAACAACCTGATGGTATTTTTATTTCTCAAACCAAATATGCTCTGAACTTAATCAAAAAGTTCAGATTTGAGAATGGTAAAAAATTTTAATACTCCTATGAGTACAATTTTAAGACTCTCAAAAGACTCTACAGGTAAAAATGTTGATCCTAAGTTATATCATAGTATGATTGGTAGTTTACTTTATTTAACTGCTAGTAGACCAGATATTATTTTAAGTGTTGGTATTTGCGCTAGATATCAGTTTGATCTTAAAGAGTCTCATTTAACTACTGTTAAGCGGATTATGCGATATGTCGCAAGTTCAGTTAATTTGGGTCTCTAGTATCCATATGATACTAGTGTTCAATTGGTAGGGTACACTGATGCTGATTGGGCTGAAAATATCAACGATAGGAAATCAACCAATGGTGGTTGTTTTTATATCAGAAATTGTTTAGTTTCTTGGTTTAGCAAGAAGTAGAGTTCTATATCACTCTCTATGGCTGAGGCTAAATACATCACAGTTGGAAATGCATGTACTCAACTTGTTTGGATGAAACGTATGTTAAGTGATTATGGAATTACACAAGATTCAATGGTTCTTTATTACGATAATTCCAGTGCTATAAATATTTCAAAAAATCCAATCCAGCATTCATGTACCAAGCACATTGATATTAGGTATCAGTATATTCGTGAATTAGTGAAAGAAAAAATAATCTCTTTAGAATACATTACGACCGAGACTCAACTTGCTAATATTTTCACTAAACCACTCGACAAAAGCAGGTTTAATAAACTAAAATTTGATCTTGGTATATGTATTCAAAATTGATTACTCATGCATGTATGTATCATAGTGTATATATATTTGATAATTTATTTGTTTAAATTTCAATTTTTTATGAAAAATGTATATTTTTATTGATACTCGACCAGTCGTGAGTGTACTCGACCAGTCTTAGTACGACCGGTCCAGGACAGCTCAAGACCGGCCGTGGAGCGCGTTGTCCTCTTTTATTTGGGGAAAATCTTCATCTTGCTCATTTTTATCTTGCTCTCCAACAAGCCGTGGCACGACTAGTCGAACCCTACAGTGTGATTCGTCAAGGTTAGTACATTTTATCAGTCTTGCTTGTAGATTCATGGTCCATTTGCTTCAATTTCATCATTGGAGTGCTTGATTTCAAGCTTTGTTGGGTTATTTGAGGTTTTCTTCTCAAATTTCTGATTTTGAGAAAACCCATTTCTCATCTTTTGCATCTCCTTAGTTCTTTGAATTTCTTATTGCCAATGGATGCTAGAGGGAAAAAGAAAACATCCCGTGGTCCATCATCCTCTAGATCAACCTCTATTACTTGGAGCCATCTTCGGTCTTCCGACGATGATCCCTCCTATGTGTAGGATTTGCGTATGCGTAATGTCATTGTTGAGTGACCAGTATTTCTAGATCACATTGCTCCTTTTGGTATTCTTCCTTTACTCCAAGCTGTAGGATGGGATAACATCTTATATTGGGGTGGGCCGGCATACCAATCCATTGCACAGGTTATGTGTGCATGTATCTCTGAATTTTCATCTGATAATTTAACGTTTAATATTGATACTAAAGAAGGTCCATTTACAGTAGACCATCATCTGATTGCGGATCTAATGGAAATATTTGTTAATGATGAGGGCATCCCTATTCATAATCTAATGGAAAAACCTTCAGTATCAGAAAAATGGATGTTAACCAGAGTTTTATGTAATATGGACGTTCAATGGACTCATAGAGGGAATGTACTCCCCTCAAAGTATTTGTTACCCAGATGCAGGGTGCTTCATAGAATATTTATTTCAAATCTGTATCCACGTTCTGGCAATAAAACAGAACTAACCTCCTTTATGGTTCGAGTTTTGTATTCTGTCGTTTCTAGTACAAAAGTGTGTCTTCCATCTTTAATATGCCATTCCATTATTCAGTTTTGTCTCCATCTAGGTCATAGTGATCTTCCATTTACCTATCTTATGACTGTCTTAGCTAATCACATGCAAGTGGTTATGCCTGTTGGAGAGGCACCTATCCACCATCTTACTTCTAACAATTCAAATATTAACAAGATGAAATTGGATTTGGCTCCTGGCCAAGTGGATGTTGGTGGGGGTAGAGCTGATGCTGGGAATGAAGATGATGCTGGTGATCTTCCTGATGATATTAATATGGACAATTTATTTGATGAAATTGAATCTGATTCTGCTAATGATCCTGATTATGAACCATCTGAGTTTGATGTACATCTACATGCACTTGAGGAGAAGGTAGAGAATATGAATGTTGCCCATGATTTGCAATTTTAAGTATATGCGCAAGTATCTTAGGCGCTTAAACAAGGGCCTTCATCAACTTGATCCTACCATACCCGCTCCTTCCTCAGGATCTGATTAAGTAATTTACTCTTTGGTCTGTAATAACTTTAAGTCTACTTTTATTGGGTTGTAAACTTTATTTGGTTTCCTGACTATGGCATGCTGACTTTATTTAATCTACGTCATGGTATGCGGACTTTCATTTTCTTATATCTTGACTCCTTGATTACTCATGTTTATTAACCTTTTCCATTTTTTCTTCTTCCTTTGTCATATTGTGTAAAAAAGGGGGAGAATTTATATGGTTTTGCATATGAATTGATATGTTGATGGAATACGGACTGTGATATAGTAGCATTTTTTTTGGATCTATGGATATGTATGTGCTACTCAGGGGGAGTAAATAAGAAGGTGTTCTGCCCACTTCATCTTGATGTGTGATGACAACTAGTGCATGATTCTTTAACCAGGCTGTAACTGGTTTTTTCTTTTATAACTTGTGCATATTTTGTTGTATTCATAATTGCTTATATTATTGTAGAGTGTTTTTGTCACAAATTTGACAAGGGGGGAGATTGTAAGTACTATGGTTTATGCTCCTTTGGTTGTCAAATTTTGTGGTGTTAAAACCTCAATCCATGTCTTGCGTAGTTCATTGTTATAAATGTTCAAGACATTGCATCACCGCTCTAAGCACTTTACTTCAAGTCAAGAACGAAGAACTACTTCAATCTACTTCAAGAAATGCAAGTACAAGCTACTACAGAAGAATGCAAGTACAAGCTACAACAGTAGAAGTGATCTTGTTCAAGACTCAAGTCAGTGTACAACACAAGATGAATTGTTATTCAAGCTATAGAAGATCTCATATTCAGTGCTACATTAAGTTCAAAGATTTCAAGCTTCACAATCTTCAAAGGTCATCTATCATCTGAAGATATGAAGTCTCGATGTTCATATCTCACTTTCAAGGTATGATTGGCCTTAGATTGTCCTTAGGATAGGTCCTTTTGAATACATAATTCAATTGAATCATTTTGCATGGAATTGGACTGTTCTAAGACTAGTCCTGAACCTTGTTCGACTAGTCCTAGCACTGCCACGACCAATCCAAGAAATTCCTAGACCAGTCCTAAGTTGGTTGTAATTTTTCAGAATTCTCTGCTCGTCCATGACAAGTCCTAAACTCTGTTCGACCGGTCGTGTGAACAGTGTCAACTCGTCCTACGACCAGTCCTGGTTCTACGACTCAAACCACATCAACAAATCTTTGAGTCTTACGACCAGTCGTGGGTATGCTACGACCAGTCGTAGAACTGTTTTATCCGATTGCGCTTAAAATTTTAAAATGCAGTTCGATATAAGACCAGTCATGGTGGCCACACGACCAGTCGTAGACGTGATTTCTACAACTATAAATAGAGCACGAATTTCAGAGTTTGATAATTCAATTCAAGGCATCACTCTGAGATAAGTTTATGTTCATTTTAAGCTACTTTGTGCATAATTTATATTCTCTTTTGTTAGCTTTATTAATTTGATTTTGTTTCTACTTTCCATTTTTTATCGAAAAGAGGAATTGTGATATTCCTTCTTCTTGGAATCAAAATCAAATATAGCTAGCCCAACTGGTTTAATTTAAAATCAATTAGAACCTAAAACCATTTTAAAGTGAGTATTGGACATTGAACTTCTACATTCGAACTTCTACTCCAATTTGGTTCTTCCGAGCTGCTACAAAAGGAGAAATCCAGGTATTTTACATTTATGTAAATTTCTATTTTGGTTTTATTTGAGATTAAGACAGAAAAATCTCATTGTGTTGGTTATCTGAGGAGAGCCAGAAAACTCAGAAGTGAGGGTTTTTGAATTGTGTAAGCCCTTTTCTAAAAGACACAATTGTGAAGGTTTTGGGTGAACCTGTGAAAACCTATTTTGATAGTGAACATTAATATCCCCTGTGTGAGGATATTAGGAGTGGAGTAGCAATCTATGTGGCCATTTTTTAACTATTGGTGTACACAGGCGAACCACTATAATTCTTTGTGTTTTGTGGATGTATTTTCTATCTTTGATCATTCAAATTTGTGGGATGTATATGTGAATGTGAATGTTGTAATCTTTTACGTTTCAAGCACAGTGGGGAATGTTGTAGTAGTTTAGAATTTATTTTAATTCCTTGTTATTTATTTATTCCTCTTCAGTTTGAGTTTTTAATACAAAGGACGTTCTAGAAATAAGATTGTCCTGCCATAAACCCTTCGTTTTTATGGTGTAAGGTTGTCCTTAGAACTAAATTCGTATCAACCTCTCAATACTTGTTTATTAAGGTTGCTTTTATTTCAGCATGGTGAATTGATTTATTTTATTTGGATATCTCTTTATTTTATTCCGCTGTTATAATTTTAATTTGGCATAGTCCTATTAACCCCCCCCCCCCCCTCTCTAGGACATATAGCTAGGCCTTTTAACATTGTCGTAACTATTGTTGATCTAAGAGTTTTATGAAATCTAATGGTCCTACATGGTTGTAGGCATGTTTTTAAGTAATTCTTATAAAAGAAATTATGTCTAAATCATTATGAATGAAGGGTTATTTGCCAATTCATTTAAGGGATGGTTCATGTGTCAAATCATATGATAGAGAGTCTTGTTCTAAAATCAACAGTCAGATGGCTTGATCTATTGAATGAAGATCATTCCCAACGGTTGGATTCATGTCAGGAATTAGATGTAAGGTTAGGATAGTTAGATTGGTATTATACACACATAAGTTTTACGTTAAATTTCATGGTAACACTCAAGAACTCAGGGTGTTACATACCATTCCTATGCAAGGAAATACATCCTACATAAGGACACACGTCTTACACAAAGACACAACATATTCTCCCATCGGAGGCCTACAACTAGATCTTAGCGAGTTTGACACTCAAACTCTGAATCCCAATCCTACACAAGGATAGGGCTTCAGACACAGTAAACTCTAAGTACTTACAAATAAGTGGATGAGTCTCGTTCTCATACAATGTGAAGATCTTCAATGATGATGAAGAGTCTTCATCTCCCTTTGAACCACAACCTACTAATGCTGTTGATGAATGCTCCGAGGTTGTGAGGTTTACGGTTTTGATCTTCTCTATTTTAGTGGTATGATTTAAATCCATAGAGAAGATTCTCATGAGCTATGCATTCAAGAGTTCCATTAATAGATTATACCTATAATGATGTTAGTTGGAAGCTCGATGAATGCTAGAGTTCATAATTCAATCCAAGCATAAAAGATGATGAGTTGATGTTTATGTAAAGAATTGAATGGTGAACTCTAATGGGAAAGAGAGAGTGAGTAAGAGGGTATGTAGATCTTAGAATAACAGGCTCAAACTCTCTTGGATTCTAGCTCAATTTACAAAGAGCAACACTAGTGTATTTATAGAGTTGAAATCCCAATGGTAAAAAATAGGCAGAAATCTGACATTGTCGATGCCATCGGAGAGTGTTCGATGTTATTGAAAATTGAATTTCGATATCATCGAACTATCTTCGATTGCATCGACTCTTTACTCAAGATGTTTATTTGAGAGTAGGATAGATTCTGACTGTTTTTCATCGAGCATCTTTTGATGATATCGACGTGCATTTCGATTCATCGAGGGGCGCTCGATTCCATCAAGATTTCTTTTGTAAAATACACAAAGGTTGTTGGACAGTTTTGTCCCCTATTCGATTCCATCAAGGAGTCCTTCGATCCATCGAAGTTTGAATTTTGATGGTATCGAATGGTCTTCGATGAACTCGAAGAAGATAGATTTTCTTTGAAAGCTTACTGGACAAAACTGAGTAGTTTCGATGCTATCGAATAAACTTTGATGCCATCAATAACTTACTCTCAATAACATTGAGGAGGCTTCGATGTCATCGAGGAGCACTTAGAGTATTTTCTAATTCTTTGGAAGATGTCCATGGTTTAAGTAATCAAAGGCCATTCAATGTTATTGAAGCATGGACTTCGATGATATCGAATAACTATTAATGCTATCGAGTTTCCAGTATATCCTTCATTTTATTGCTGGACAGAATGGGCGCCCATTCAATACCATCAAACGATGTTCGATTTTATCGAAGATTCCCTTGATTGTAGTTCGATGTACTCGACCAAGACTTGTGATTTTTCCAGTTTTGTTTCTTTCTTCCATTTATACTCACTGTGCATTATATACTAACTTGACTAGAATATGTTTTAATTCTTTTTATAGGGTAAGTTGGGATTATATGGGGCATATACCTGCTAGAGTTTGTTGTGGGATGATGAGGCTATGGTTTACCAGTTTAAGCTTGATCATGGCCTTCATCTTTGTTGAGGCTTGGTCTTCATGTCTTCATTTAAGATCTCACTTGGACTGACAGACTCAACACTCGCCTATATTGACGAATAAGGGCACTTTCACGAGCATGAGCCCTGCAAGCTCTGTTTGAATCCCAACCTCCTCCAGGTCCTCCGAATATTGTGTGGATTTCACCCATTACTTCATTTTCATTTTTATTGCCTCGCTGCTCATCCCTCTTTTCTGGTCTCTCATCTCCTCTCCTATGGACGTACTCTAGCAGATATCTATTGTGTATAAGGGACTCGATCTCTTCCTTGAGATCGAAGCAGTCGGCAGTAGTGTGGCCGTGGTCGCGGTGAAAGTGACAATACTTCCTTTTAACCCTTTTGTTAGCATTGGTTTTCATTCTACTTAGTCATTTCAGGATTCTTTTATCACAAACTTCCATGAGGAATTGCTCGGGAGTCATGTTCAGCAGAATGTAGGTAAAAAATCTACTCTCCGGCTGTCAGTTTGAGCGCTGACCTCTGCTTGGGTCATCATTAAAATTCCGGTATTGACCACTTTAATAGAAGTGGGAATATGCTAACATGTCCTAGAGGGGGGTGAATAGGACTTTTTAAGATTTTATGATGCTTTAAAAACCTATCAACCCTATCATGAATTAATATGCAAGTATCAGGATTTCTTCAATGTAACTCTAATGGCTTCCAAGCCAAATAGAGAATCCAATCATAAAACTATTCAAAACATAAACAAGATGAGAAACATAGTTCATGATGGATGTGACTGTGTGTGAGATGTGATTCTAATTAGTTATAGGTAATCATGTAAGCATGCATTATGAAAACATTCAGAGAAATCACACAAGTATTAAGAGTACATAGCAATCCCAAACACAGTCATTTTTATAGTGGTTTGACTATATGTCTACTCTACTTTCGGCAGATGCACTTAACCCTTTGAGTGTACTAGATCTCACTAATGGAGGTTTCAAATCATGTTCACCTCAAACCAGTACAACCTATATAAGGCTGACTCTTGGACCTACACAAGGTACCTAACATGTCTCCACGAGACACAAGTTTATGCCCCACACAGGAGCAAGGGTCAACCCACAACACCCAGATTTTAGGCCACACAGGCCAAGGATCCACACATGGAACCTAGAGTTTATTCCCTACACAAGAGTAAAGGTCAACACACAACACCTAGGTTTTATGCCACACAGGCCAAAGATCCACACAAGGAGCCTCGAGTTTATGCTCCCCAGGAGCAAGGGTTAACACACAGCACCCACACATATTCTCCCGTTGGAGGCCTCCTATAAGGACTTGAAAGGGGTGAGAAGCACCTTTGACCCAATCCTATAAAAGGAATGATCAAAAGGGTCTCTGGACTCTAATGACTTACAGATAAGCAAATGAGCACTATTATGCATGTCGATGAAGATCTCCTCCTTGGTGATGAAGATTCTTCAGCTCACTTGATCCGCAACACCTGATGATGTACCGATATAAGCGACAGGTTAGGTCAAGGTTATGTTGGAATCCTAATTTATTAAATGTTTACCTATTTTAGAGTAAGAGTGATTCCAAACATCTAAGCACTCAAGGTATCCCAGCTCAATGATTTGCAATTAAGGTGTTAGCTGGATGATCCTTGAATGCGGAAGTTCATTCTCCAATCCACTCTATTGAATATCAATGATGAGGGTGGATTAGAAGATGAACTCCCATGAGAGAAAAGGGTTAGGGTAGGTGATTTAAATTAAACACTCAAAAGCTCTATCTATCTTCTCTCTACACAACCTAAGGCAAGCTCCCATTAAATAGGCAAAAAGATCCAATGGAAATAAAATAGTCATATTTTTAACAGAGTTCGATATCATCGAGCATGCTTCGATATCATCAAGCATGCTTCGATATCATCGAGCGTATACTCTCGATAACATCGAATGGCCGCTCAATGACATAAACTTCATCTGTCAAAAGCTTTTGAATCTTTTTACCAACTAATCAAGGATATTGGAGCTGCTTCAATGTCATCGGATTTCGAACTCCGATTTCATCGACCCATGGTTCGATTCCTCGACATTTAAAAACATGAGAGAAAACTTGCCTTCGAAATTTTAATAGGTTTTGATATGATCGAGCATCCCTTGATATCATCTGATTTTAAATATCAATGATATCCATACCAGTTTCGATTCATCGATATTTTCAAGAAATTTTCCTATAAACTCGCTGGACAATTTGTGTCCCATTTCGATGACATCGACCTAGTCTCGATATGATCGATCTTTAAATATCAATATCATCGAGTGACACTCGATACCTTAAACATTTCAAAGAGTTTACCTGAAAGCTTGCTGGTCAAATTTGTGTCCTAATTCAATATCATCAAAGATCCGTTGATATCATCGAGATTTGAATTTCAAAGATATTGAGACTCTCTTTAAGACATCGATAATCACATGTTTTTCCTTGGTTATTTTCTGGACACAAACTAACTAGATGTCTATTTTATTGAGCCATTTCGATGAACTCGATATTTGAAGGTCGATGAGATCGATCATGCCATCGATTCATGGATAATTCAGCCCAAGGTTCATTTTGGTTGCTGGACATCTAAAGTCCTTATTTCGATAACATCGAGTAAGTATCGAGGACAGCGATAACAGAGTCCGATTTCATCGAAGCACTTATCGATAAATCGACAAAGGCAGAAAACTTAGAGATTTTCCTAATTTTGCAAAACAGTTTTCACACCTTAAACCCTATGTTGTTCTAACCATTTTTAAGGATTTTATATACCTGGTGTTTTAGGCCATGGGATGTGAGGCTAAGTTTACCTTTGATGAGTTCGGGGCACACATCCAGTTGAGGCAGTTGCTTGAACGAGCTTCTTATGGGGCTCACTTGTCTGACTGACTCAACACTCACGCTAATTGATAAACCACGACACTTTCAATTCCCCATTTGTCAATTACGTGACAAAACACCTGAAATCCTAGAACAACATCTAGACCAACACCCTAAATTGTGTGTACATGAACTTTACACAATTTAACAAATATGTTATTGAGTTCACACACACGACTGTATCATTCAGTAGTAGTTGCTCCCCCTATCTTCTTGCAGCTGCTCCCTCTAGCACCTGCACTACCATTCATACATAGATACACACAATTTTCTTCTGATGGTGGGACTGTTCTCCCCCTTTTTGTCAGTCATTAGCAAATGGCAGTATAGCAATACTAGTTGATTAAAGTTGAAGCATAAAGGTATGGTAGAATCAATAGAGACTCAGATATTCCATTTTATAACAGATAACGACATCTCTATACTCATGGAAACCATCCACACACACCAGGTGAAAGGAGAGCTGTGATTTCTCGAAAGAAATAGCAGTAAGCTTCAAACGACAGAAATCACAATCCAATTCTCAATTGATAAGGGATATTCAGTAGAAAGTAATCACAGTTTATACCAGGATTCCACAGAAATTAGAGAATGATTGAGAGCAGATAAAGATGGTAGCAAATATATATAAATTATCAATTAGCCATCAAAATATCCAAAATAAAAATTGCTTAAGCCTGGTAGTATTTCAACATCCATCCCAAACCAATCCAACAAAATATCTAGCCTAACCATGGGCATACCAAAAAAATATTTTCCTCATTTAGAGGATATCCATACTCCACAAAGAACAACTTATTAGACTTTTCATGTTAGCTATCCACCACATACACACACAAGAACGTAGGGCATTCAAAAAGATACCCATGCCCGTACATGCAGATAAGTAGCTGGTGTATGTGGTGGTGGGAGAGCTGTCGACTCTAAGGTGCTGGGGCCGATGAGGATGCACCATATCATCTCGACGGCACATCGGCAGATCAACGAGCTGCTGGACCGTGTGCTCAAGATCGTCGGAGCTAGAACTATCTTGATGTGCTCAAGATCGTTGTTCATTTTTAAGTTGGACTTCTCGAGATTTTCTCCAATGCTGAGAACCGTGCAACATGTCTCTCAAGCTTATCCTCTATTCGAGCCAATCCACGCTGTGTCTCCCCGACCCTATCTTGATGAAATTTGAAGTGTTGGGTCTGACCGGAATCGGTCGGAGCTAGAACTTGTTGAGACTCTTATGGATCTCCTCCTAGTGGCACTGCTCCTTCTCCCATCTCCACCTCTCCATGAATTTCTTCCTCAGGTTGGGCTTCCGGATATGCATGAAATTAAGGTCTAGCTTTCGAATATTGACCCTATTGAAATGCTGCAAAGGACGTTCAAGATCGTCTGTTGGAGGAAGACCGATTGTGTCGCATATCACATGAATGATGTGAGGAAAGGGCAGATGGACTTCTCGAGATGTGTGGATGACACTAGCCAACTGGTGAAGAATCAAAGTAGGCAAATATAGCTTGATTCCAGTGGCAACACAGCACATAATCATGACCATGAACCCAGTAAGATCTGCTCGATTTGGTCCTCGAGGGTAAGCGTTAGAGCAGAATATTTCATGTAGTACTGGTATTTAGGGTGTATATATTTATCTTTCAATGCATTTCCTTGGTGCCATGGGATATCTCTATCCTGACACAGGAATTTTGTGAGGGTAGACTGAGTGATTGGGTTCTCAAGGTCAAGATGAAACAACCCGACTGGAGACAAGGTCAGACCAAAAATGCTAGCATTAGATTCCGCAGTGATGTTAACACTATCATTCCCGACTGTGATAGTAATGGATGGTGGATCTAGGACTGGATAATGATAATATACAAGAAAACAGCAGGTCCAATCATCATGACATGGGCCGTCGAAATCAAGAAGGAGCAGCCAGTCGATCGCATCCAACAGAGATTGCTCATTGTAGGGTTTGATGCATTCCCTGTCAATCCTACGTTCATGCACCAAGTGCCTCCCTACGTGTTTTTCAAGAATATGTAGAGGAGGGCCCACAACAGTATGTGGGGATGCTGGTGCAGCAGCAAGATCCTCACCACGCGCCGTTTGTCGGTGCCGTTGGCATTTGGATGACCTCTGGACTGGTGCCTTAGCCCTGTTCTTTGGGGTAAGAGTTTTCTGCTTAGTGGGTCTAGAAGATTCTCCAATAACAGGTGCTTTCCCTTTGTCTTTACTCATTTGGGCAAAAAAAGTGGCAGAGGGAAGAGTTTAGATAAGAGACTGAAGGCTAGGGGCTCCACCAAGAGATTTCTCAACTGAAATCTGTCAACCAATCTAGAATAACCCAAACCACTAGCATAGACCTAAAGGAATCAAGAGAATGTACAAGAAATTACCTTATTCAAACCACCCTACATGGCCTGCAGACGACAAAGGAGAGAAACAAAGAACAAGAACCGGCCAGAGAAGACGAACGGATAAGAGAGGAAGCAAAATAAAATTTTCCCGCTCACCCGCTTTTTATCGGGTGGTGACCGTCAATATCATCGAAGTTTGATTTGATGAAATTGATATACCCCATTCGATGTTATCAAAGAGGTCTTCGATAATACTTTAGAACGTGTGATGCTTCTGATTCCAAAAGGGTCATCGATGATATCGATATTTGTTCAATCTAATCGAGGATTCATACGATTCATCAACAAACTTATCAAAGAGAAGGTGAATGACATTTATTTCAATACTTCGATATTCTTTCATATATGTATAACGTAGTATATTTTTCATATCAGTTTGTATACACATTAAATTTGTACAAAAGTTGTACCATCCAAAATTATAAACATCAGTAATGTTTATACACAAAAAATTGAGGTGTAGAGACCTCAAATATATCATGAAAATCTTCAAAATTTCATCATTTCAACATCCATCCAGATCTAGATGCCATGACCTGGACATGTTTTCCATGCTCGATTGTTACTAAGCATATGGATCAACCTTTCCATTGTCATTGATGACATAACAGTAGTCACTGGTGCGAAGACCCTCCATAATTGATTTTCCTGATAGGTCCAGAATCTTACACTTTTGTTTGTCAAAGGTAACCACATGTTTGTTGTCACATATTTGAGAGATGCTTAAAAGATTATGAGTCAATCCTCTTATGCAAAAAGCATTCTCATTTTTAAGCATTTTCATTTCTTCTATGGTTCCACACCCTACTACCTTAGCGGTGCTTCCATCACCATAAGTGACTATCCCATCATCAAGATTTGAGTAATTTGAGAGAAGGGATTTGTCACCCGTGACATGTCTTGAGCACCCGCTATCTAAGTACCATTTAGTACTATTGCTTGTTGAATGATTTGAGTAAATAACAAGACAATTTTTCTTTTCTTTACTACCCATTTTGTGACAGGATTTCTTATTATGGTAGTTTTTGCTTCATTAAGAATTTTTGTAGGCATGTTGTGTAACTGAACCATATTTCCTTGTTTCATAAATTCATTTATTTTCTGATTTAGTTCAGCCACTTGATTCAATAGCTCCTTCATTCTCTTGGTCATTCTAGATGGAGATGGGTGTGTTGTGCCTTTTGCCATATTGTTTAGTGGATTCTTAGCAGTTTGTATTGTTTTTCCGATTTGTCTGTATTTGCCAATATGATTTGGATTGGAATTAGATTGAATCCACCTAAGAGCAATACATTCAAATTTAAAATGGCCAGAGTCTCGACATGAATGACAGATAGAAGTATATTTTGTTTTACTTCCTGATGCAGCTGATTTCTCACTCATTGATGCTGTATTTTTGGAACTTGGTTTGAATTTCTCATATCCTAATCCACTCTTGTCTTTTCCAGGTCTTCCCATCCCTAAGAGTTTTTCTAATTTTTCACTACTCTGGGAGAATTTGTAATTTAGTTCAACAGACTTCCTAGATTGTTCTGCATCAAACCTAAGTGTGTGATTTTCATTCTTTAGATGCAGATTTTCATCTTTCAATAGATCAATCTGTTTAGTCGGTTTTGATGATTCCAATTTGAGGGACAGATTGATTCTTTCCAACTTATCATTTTCAGAATGGTATTGTTGTAGATCATTAATCAGGTGTGTATTGGCTTCTGAAGTTTTATCTAGATCCATTTGCAGTAATTTATTTTTATTTTCACAAATCCCAAGTCTTTTAAGGATATTGATGCTATGGATATAAAGTTGATTATAGGCATCCTGTAATTTATCCTTTTCTTCTTCTTCTTTCTCTGTTTCCTCATCATCAGATGGAAATGACTCAGTGGCTTGAGGTTCTTCGATTTTCTCAGTCTCTATGGGAATATTGGAGGCTGTAGAGGCCATAAGAATTTTCAGTGATTTTTTCTCTCCATCACTTTCCGAGTCACTACATTCTAAATTTGACTCTTCAGTATCATCTCATATGGCTGTCATTGCCTTTCCTTTGGTTTTCCTATTAAGGCATTCAGTGGACAAGTGCCTAAACTTTCGGTAAGTGTAACACTGTGGCTCTTTAGACTTTTTACTAGGTTTACCTATATAATGCTTGTTGTCCAACTGTTTTCCTTTAAATGGTCGCCACGGTTTTTATGAAAGAATTTTCTAAACCGTTGAGCCAACAGGGCCACTTCTTCATCTTCATTTTCCCTTTCACTTTCATCCTCTTCATTAGTGTGCTTTGAAGTTTTGATGATAGTATTTTTGGGTTTAGGAGTTTACTTGAAGTGTAGTTCAAATGTTTGTAAAGAACCTATGAGTTCTTCTACTTTCATTTCATCCATGTTTCTACATTCTTCAATGGTTGTAACTTTCGAGTTGAACCATTTCGGTAATGATCTCAGAATTTTCCTACAGATTTTTTAAACCAGAACTTTTTCTCCTAATCCACCCATGGAGTCGCAGATGATGTTCAGTTTTATGAAGAACTTCATGAAGGTCTCATGCTCTTCCATTCTGAGACTTACAAACTGTGATGTTAGGAGTTGAAGTTTGGATCTTTTCATTGTGCTAGTTCCCTCATGCATTGTTTCCAACAGGTCACATGCTTCTTTTGTTGTTCCACACATACTGATTCGATTAAAGATTTCTTGGGACACAACACAGTAGATAGCATTCATTACTTTAGCTTTAGAAGTTTGTTTTCCTTTATCGAATGTTTTCCACATTTCTTTGGATTTTGGTTTGGTGGTAGTTGTGCCATTTTCAAGAACTATTTGCTCGATTAACAGCACATATCCATTCTCAACAATGTCCCAAACATCATGATCCAAAGATCTCATAAAGTAATATATCCTAGCCTTCCAGTAAGCATAATTTGATCCATCAAATATGGGAGGTCTAATTATAGATGAACCCTCTCCTTTTGCCATATTCCAACTTTAGTCAAGATCACTCTCTAGGCGGTGAAGTCCTTAAGAGAGACCCACTTTGATACCAAATGAAATTGCGGTAATGACCGTTTTAATAAAAGTGGAAATATGCTAACGTGTCCTAGAGGGGGGATAATAGGACTTTTTTAGATTTTATGATGATTTAAAAACCTATCAACCCTATCCTGAATTAATATGCAAGTATTAGGATTTCTTCAATGTAACTCTAATGGCTTCCAAGTCAAATAGAGGATCCAATGATAAAACTATTCAAAACATAAATAAGATGAGAAACATAGTTCATGATGGATGTGACTGTGTGTGAGATGTGATTCTAATTAGTTCTAGGTAATCATGTAAGCATGCATTATGAGAACATTCAGAGAAATCACAGAAGTATTAAGAGTAAATAGCAATCTTAAACACATTCATTTTTATAGTGATTTGACTATATGTCTACTCCACTTCTGGCGAATGCACTCAACCCTTTGAGTGTACCGGATCTCATTAACGGATGTTTTAAATTAGGTTCACCTTAAACTAGTACAACCTACACAAGGCTGACTCTAGGACTTACATAAGATACCTAACATGTCTCCACGAGACAAAAGTTTATGCCCCATACAGGATCAAGGGTCAACACATAGCACCCAGATTTTAGGCAAACAGGCCAAGGATCCACACATGGAACGTAGAGTTTATGCCTTACACAAGAGCAAATGTTAACACACAATACCTAGGTTTTATGCTACACAGGCCAAGGATCCACACCAGGAACCTCAAGTTTATGCTTCCCAGGAGCAAGGGTCAACACATAACACCCACACATATTCTCCCACCGGAGGCCTCCTACGAGGACTTGAAAGGGGTGAGAAGCACCTTTGACCCAATCCTACAAAAGGAATGATCAAAAGGATCTCTGAACTCTAATGACTTACAGATAAACAGATGAGCCCCATTATACACGTCGATGAAGATCTCCTCCTTGGTGACGAAGATTCTTTAGCTCACTTGATCAGCAACACTTGATGATGTACCAATATAGGCAACAGGTTGGGTCAAGGTTATGTTAGAATCCTATTCTATTAAATGTTTACCTATTTTATAGCAAGAGTGATTCCAAACATCTAAGCATTCAAGGTATCCCAGCTCAATGATTTTCCATTAAGGTGGTAGCTGGATGATCCTTGAATGCGGAAGTTCATTCCCCAATCCACTCTACTGAATATCAATGATGAGGGTGGATTGGAAGATGAACTCCCATGAGAGAAAAGGGATTAGGGTAGGTGATCTGAATTAAATACTCAAAAGCTCTATCTATCTTCTCTCTACACAACCTAAGGCAAGCTCCCATTAAATAGGCAAAAAGATCCAACGGAAATAAAATAGTCATATTTTTGACAGGGTTCGATATCATCAAGCATGCTTCGATATCATTAAGCGTATACTCTCGATAACATCGAATGGCCGCTCGATGACACAAACTTCATCTATCAAATGGTTTTGAATCTTTTTACCAACTAATCGAGGATATTGAAGCTACTTCGATGTCATCAGATTTCGAACTCTGATTTCATCGACCCATGGTTTGATTCCTCGACATTTAAAAACATGAGAGAAAAATTGCCTTAGAAATTTTAATAGGTTTTGATATGATTGAGCATCCCTTGATATCCTCTGATTTTGAATATCGATGATATCGATACCAGTTTTGATTCATCGATATTTTTAAGAAATTTTCCTATAAACTCGCTGGACATTTTGTGTCCCATTTCGATGACATTGACCTGGTCTCGATATGATTGATCTTTCAATATCGATATTATTGAGTGACACTCGATACCTTGAACATTTCAAAGAGTTTACCTAAAAGCTTGCTGGTCAGATTTGTGTCCCAATCCGATATCATAGAAGGTCCATCAATATCATCGAGATTTTGAATTTTGAATATATCAAGACTCTCTTCAAGACATCGATGATCACATGTTTTTCCTTAGCTGTTTTCTGGACACAAACTAACTAGATGTTGATTCTTTTAAGCCGTTTCGATGAACTCGATATTCGATGGTCGATGAGATCGATCCTGCCATCAATTCATCGATAATTCAACCCACGGTTCATTTTGGCTGCTGGACATCTAAAGTCCTTATTTCGATAACATCGAGTGAGTATCGAGGACATCGATAATTGCGTCTGATTTCATTGAAGCACTTATCGATAAATCGACAAAGGCTACAAAGTTTAGAGATTTTCCTGATTTTGTAAAATAGTTTTCACACCTTAAACCCTATGTTGTTCTAACCATTTTAAGGGTTTTATATACCTAGTGTTTTAAGTCATGAGATGTGAGGCTAAGTTTAGCTTTGACGAGTTCGGGGCACACATCCAGTTGAGGCAGTTGCTTGAACGATCTTCCTTTAGAGCTCAGTTGTCCGGCTGACTCAACACTCACGCTAATTAACAAACCAGGGCACTTTCAGTCATCCCTTCGCTTCTTACTGCTGGCAGTTGGTGGCTGCTCCTCCTTATGCTTCCTGTCCTTAGCCGAGCTCCTGACACTCCGAATAACTTTCCGCTAGCTGAAGCACTCATCTGCATTAGAGTATTTTTACACTCGATTAAAGAGATCAGCCAATGTGATCGGATTGTCGATTAAGAAGATGAATCTTCCTTCCCGAAGACCGAATATCATGGCAGTTAAGGCTATCTGGTCTAATACCCGTCTACTTGCACCGCTTCTTTGTTGAAATAAATGATGTAGTCTTTCAGTAACTCATCATCTCTTTGAGTGATCATGAGGAGGTGGGTTGCCAACTTCCTTCTATCCCTCCCTCTGATGAAGTGTCTAATAAAGGTCTTGCTGAGCTGCGTGAAAGAGCTAATGTACTTCGGCTTTAGCTGCCTATACCATTTTCATGATGCTCCTTGAAAAAGGGGAGCTAATAATTATAAGGGGGTGAATAGGACTATACCAAATAAAACTCAAAGTACTGAAATAATAAATAAATTAGACTAAATCACAGATCTTAATAGCAGTAGTATTGAGAAATTGATTCAAACTTAGTTTATAGGACAACCTTACATCAACAACAAAGTTTTAGGTAAGACAACCTGATTTCACAAACGTTTATAAGGATCAAGATCACAAACTAAGCAAGAGACAAGAGAGCTATCTATTACAAGCATTCACCACATGCATAAACAAATTACAATCATTCATCACAGATACAAAACTTAAATCATTCACCACAAACAACAGGAGTTATAATGGTTTGTGTGTGCACCAACTGTTCTTAAACAGCCACACCTACTTCATTCCCAATTATCACAACCCACGTGATATTGGCATTCACTAATAAACAAAGTTTTCACAGGTTCACCTTAAAACCTATATAGTTGTGATTTTAAAAGGGCTATTACAAACAAAGCCCCACGTTGAGATTTTCTGGCTATCTTTGTCAAAACCAATACATGAGATTTTCTAGATATCTCAAAGAAATCAAAATATAAAGATATAGAATGATACGTATCTTCTTCTTGAAGACATTCTTGAAGTAGGCAGTAGAACTGCTTCGCTTGAAGTAAAATGTTTAATGTCCAGTGACACAAACAAGGGTTCTAAATTCTAAATTAGTTTTAAATTAATTCAAATAACAGGCTACTCGTTTGAATCCCTTAGATCTCAACAGAAGAGGGATTACTCTCTTTAAAACATATGATTCGTGAAAAGAGATCAAGGAATTAAAAACAAAAGCTATATAAACAAAATATAAAATACCGTGTAATAGCTTGATGATAGTGAGGAGTTTTCTCTTTCTAAGTGAAGGCTTTTCTTAACTTGAAAGAGTAATTTTGAATTGAGAGAAGACCTCTATTTATAGGCTAAAATGTTGTTGCTTCGACTCGTATAAGATCTCCTTTGACTCGTCTAAGATCTAACCAAATTTTAAATTTTGAGCGTGATCGGATAAAATAGTCTTTCAACTAGTTGAAGGCCCTGCTCGACTGGTCGAGGGCCCTCTTCGACTGGACGAGTAAGCACTTCGACTGGTCGAGGGTGCTAAAAAATAGTTGTTGAACTTTGAGTCAAGCAACCCTCGACTGGTCGAAGGTCCCTCTTCGACTGGTTGAGCAATCTGATCAATTGGTCGAGGAACTACCAGAAATATCTGATTTTTGAATTTAAAACTTAGACTGGTTGAGCCACAACTTAGATTAGTCGACCCAAGGCTTAGACTAGTAGAACTAAAGCCTAACCAAAGTATAAAAACCCGTATAAGTTTATTATTTGAAAGCATCTAAGTCTAAGGTCTTTTTAGGGTCAATTATACCTGAGAAAACTGGACATTGAAGTGTAAAGCTTGAATCTTTAACAGTGCACAGTTGTCACGCCCCGAACTCGGAGACCGGGCTCACAAGATTCTCGATCGCCGAATCCTGCGCCGACAGCCTCCGTAGTACCCCATTCTCGGCTCCCGGCACCCATATACCAGGTTCTGATCCTGGGATGCTACAAGGAGGATTTCTGATAATCCATTTGATTCATAATGAGCATAACCACAGCATAACCCACGAACAATAACCACAAGAACATCATCACAAAATTCACTATGAACAAAAACTTTGAGTACAATGCGTATAAAGGGAAATACAAGATAGTGCAAATAACGAAAACTCCAAAAGCTCGGCGGTATGCTCCAACTGCGGTGAGACTACAGCTGCGTCCTGGCGTCATCTGCACGCATCAATCATGCATAAGCTTATAGAAAGCTTAGAGGGCAGTGTAAGTGTGTGTGAACGTGCTCAGAATGCAATGCCGGAGTAATACTGAATCATGCTGATGAGTACGTAAATGCAACCAGCCGTACCAAGGCTATGCAGTACAAGATGTGAATGCTATCGGCCATACCAAGGTCATGCGATGCAATATGTAAATCAAGCATGCTAATCCTCATACCAATGCAACTCCTCACTAAAGCATCAAATCAGTATGGTTCTCAGTCTGGATAATCACCGGGGTTCAATACACTCCAAGTGGTACTGTCTCTCTCCAAGCAGCACAGTCCAAGTGAGCGTAAGAAACCTCACTATCCACCAAATAGTCGCCAATACCTATCCGAAGCACGTCGATAGCGAACCCATTTCCGAGAGGGTCAAAACTTCACCTAAGTAATGCTCCCTGCTCTCGGGGGAGTAAGGCCACCACTCCTTTCCAACCAACCACGACACAGTGGGAGATGCGGCCTCATGGTATTCGGCCCTCGTGCGCTCATATATCCACTCGGTCTCGACGTTGGAGTCATCCTCTGGTACCATCGGGTTCAGGGACTCTCACCCAGGGACATCTATGGCGCCCCAATTGCTTAGAACAAGATTTTTTCGGTATCCAACTAGCCACCCACAATATATCTGTGGAGGCTATGGCCCTGATGTCGCTAGGGCATATTTCAATCACACAGATGCAAATGCATGAATCATACTGCCAGACATGCGTCAATCCTGTGCATACCGTGCGCTCATCTAGGGTAACTCCGCATATCGAGGAGCCTGTAATCAGTCTGCCCGAAGGCACATGCTATGATTAGACACTCCTCATCTCAAGCATACATATGATGCGTATGATCATGAATCATGGGGCCGTGCAAAACATGTTATAAAATAATAACTATCCTCTCAATGAAGATGGGCCTAGATGGCCTACACGAACGGATACGGGCTTATCAGTGGCCTTAGGGAGAGTTATAATGTGGACATCTAACCAACATTACTCGTACAATGTGGACGTCAAACCAACATTCTCCCCAAGGCTCGGCTCACCTCAAATACCATTAAATAAATCATGGCAGAATCACACATTGCAATGTGCCTTAGGTACATCCCACCGGGCCTCAAATGCATCAAATGGGCCGTATCTCATGGGCCTTATATTCATCAAGTGGGCCACCTTAATGAGCCTCACCAATGGGCCTTAGGTTCATTGCAATGGGTCATTACCCATGGGCCTTAGAATGCATTAAAAATGAGCTCAATCACATAAACTTTATGTGTATCAAATGGGCCTAATCACATAAGCCTTATATATATCCAAGTGGGCCTCAACAATGGACCACAAATACCTCAGATGGGCCTCATAACGTGGGCCTATATATATATATATCAAGGCAAGCCCCAACAACGGGCCCATAAACACATCAAGATGGCCTACATACGTGGGCCCATATATATACCAAAGTGGGCCTCAATGATGGGCCTATATACATGCCAAGATGGGCTTAAATACATGAGCCCATAAATATCTAAGAGGGCCTTAATAATGGGCCCAAAAAAATACATCAGGATGGGCCTAAGTACATGGGCCCATACGCATCCAAGTGGGCCACATGTGAAGCCCACCAAAATGTTTATTTTACTATCCAATCTGCTGATAAGGCCACATGAATAGGGGGCCCACCATAATATTTATTTTTCCATCCACCTGTTGATAAGGCCACATGGCAGGGGGCCCACTAAAATATTTATTTGCCACCCAAAATGTTTACAAGGTCGCTGGACCTGGGGTGGGCCTAGAGCTCACCGTGATATTTATTTGCCATGCAACCCGTTGATAGGGTCACGTGGGCCTAGCCCACGGTAATGTTTATTTGCCAGCCAACCTGTTTATAAGGTCACGTGGACCTGGGGGTGGGCATGGGGCCCACCGAAATGTGGTTTACAAATCCAGTCCACCCACCATGTGTGTCCCACCTGGTTGACCATCCAAACCAAGTTTCAACCGCATCCAAATTTTAGGTCGGCCCCACCAAATAATTTTATATGTTTTAGGCATATATTCACATGATTTTTGATGGTGTGGCCCACTTGAGATCCGTATACGGCTGATTTTTGGGGACAGCCCATAATCAAAGGGGACCCATCAAATGCTCGGTGTTGATGATCGAAACACATCACCGTGGGGGCCCACAGCTGGAGCCGTGAGGCCCAAACCCACCGTCATTATCCACACTGACGCAGAAGGCCTAACTGCTGCAGAGCAGCCCTTTTTTATTTTTTGTGGCCCACCAAGATGTGATTCACAATCCAGCCCACCCATTAAGTGTGTCCCACTTTTCTACCCGTCCAGGACGAGTTTCAGCTACATCCAAACTTCAGGTGGGTCCCACCAAGTACTTTTATATAATCTGACATGTCTTTACATGGTTTTAGAGGTTATATAATCTGACATGTCTTTACATGGTTTTAGAGGTTATGGCCCACCCGGTGATCAGATCAACTTGCGATTTTGGCTCAACGCCTAAAATGATCTGAAGTAAAGAATGGACGGTTTGGATTAAACACATACATCGAGGTGGGGCCTGCATAGGTGGCCCACCTCCAAAAGCATTTTTTTTTTGAAGCACACGCCCATACTCATTAAACCCGTCCAGCGTCCAGCGACGCTGGACGGTATACATACAACACATGCACTGTGGTGGGTCCCACGACAAGTGGCCCACCATAATTTTATATATATATATATACACACACGTGTATATGTATATACATATATATATATATAATATAATATAATATAATATATATATATATAATGTAAATTCAATACAGATCTCTCCTAAAATGCAGTGGGCCACACCATCCGATGGATGGGGCAAGATTAACACAATTCGGTGGGGCCCACTACATTCTAGAGAGGAAAAGGAGAGAGAGAGAGAGAGAGAGAGAGAGAGAGAGAGAGACGTTGAGATAGAGGGACCCCGCCACTATGGGCCCCTCTCTACATTGCATACACTATTTTGGGTCCCACAACAAGTGGCCCTTAAAACTGAAATTAACGGTGGATCACCCACCTCTTGCACTCCTTCTTGCTCCTTAAGGCTTGTATACACCTATGTTCAACGTTCAACGGTGGTGATAGAGTTTTGATGGTGAGGATTAGAGATGAGAGGGTGGGCCACACTTGTGGTTTGGGAGAGAGGAAGCTTGGACGTGGGATGCTTAGGAGATTTGAGAAATGAGAAGGAAAAATGGGTGATGGGGTGATAAGGATGGGATGATGTAGGGGAATGGGAGGTATGGGTGAGTTTGATTTTTTTGTAAAGAGGGATGGGTTTGTTTGAAAACTTGTAAAAGAGGGATGGTGAGAGGAGAGAGAGAGTTGACATTTGAAAAGGGAGGGATGGGTTGTTGTACTCATGGCATGGTGTGTACTTGACATGATTTGATGGGACATCTCGTAGAGATTCCCTCGAGATTTGCAACGTGCGGCGTTTCTTCGAACCGAACGCTGACTAGCATCTTCCCACCTAGGTATCGGTTCGGTGCGCGAGTCGCGGCGTTGAAACCGCGGCGACGGCGCGATCGTTAGGATACAAGTTTCGGTTCGAGCTGACTTTGGTATGCAGGACTTGGCTTAGGATCGCGCGCAACGATGGAAATGGGTCGAGGATTGCCGGAATTCGACCGATAGGATCGCGGAAGCCTACGAAACGGTACGGACTAGGGTACGGGTCTTACAACAGTTGATCTTCTACTTGAAGTGCAGTCGAAGATGGAGCTTGATCTTCTACTAGAAGTGTAGTAAAACTTGAATACACTTTTAGCTTGAACTATCCAACTTCATGACTTGTTCTTGAAGGTGAACTTTCCATCTTGATTCACTTGAGAACTTTCCATCACATTGTGTGAACCATATCATAAGTTGTTTTGTTCTATCGAAATTTGACAAACAAGAGTGCTTTATACATTATAGCACTTACACTCCTAACAAGGTCAGGGAAGAATGCTAGGCACATCACCAAACTTGTCACACCGTGCAATTCCATCTAAGCTCTATAGGACTCCAGATGCTCATCCGTCTCTCTAATTCCAGAGTAGGGAGTAATATGTGGCATTTAGAATCTCGGCCGAAGTGGAGACCCCATAATGTCATCGGTAAACAGTGGATCCATTTCCTTCAACATGGCCTTGATTGAAGTTAGGACCTGGGCGCGGTATGCTTGTCGGATGTCATCGATCTATCCTCATATCTCCCTGAGCTCGGCTTCCCAGGGGACCTTATTTTTTTCCATCACCTCGGGAGCCTTCCCATGCTTTCTTTTCTCCAGCGTGTGGCGTAAGTCAGAGTCGGCAAGCGCAGCAGTTCCTGCAATATGTATGGACATGTGGCAATGCTGCCCGGGTCGTTGCTTAGCTCTATGTGAGTCAAGGGTGCTTGAGGAGGTTGAGAGAGCTCAGTTGTTGCTGATGCTTCCCCTCTATGATCTAGAGGTTGATTATGCCTTTCTAATATCTGCATTATGTGGTTCATGTTGCCGGTTAAGGCCTCGACTTGGTTTTCCATGGAAACAAGCCGTCCTCCTTGATTGCAGGACCTTTGTACGGGAATCACAAGAGCAGAATCAGTTTGATGTTGTGAAGGGGGATCCTTGAGATCAACTAGCTGCTCTTGGCGAGTCTTGGAATCTTGATACTAAGATTCGGTCGTCCTTGCTGGACCATCGTGTACCTATAAAATCAAATAACAATGGAGACCATGGCTGTAATAGAGGACCTTTCGATGCCAAAGTTAGAACAGGTACTCTAGGTCTAGTAGGACTAGGGTTTTTGTGCATAACTTTTGTTGTATGTCAGCTTCTCTTTTATAGCCATTTGGAGTTAGTTATGTTTATGGTAATGAATCTGCCATACAATCGTGTATCATGCAAGGGATCATCTCCGAGATATTAGGCGTTATCCACGACGCAATTCTCAGTGAAGATCTCATGGAATTAATCATTCTTGTACATGAAGGAGATCCTCCGGTGGTCGGTTTCCTAGGACATCGTGATCGACGACTGAGGTTGACCTCTAAGTTGGTTCGGCCAAGGTCCTGTAGAATGGGCTAAACTATTGGTTGTGGTCGGGGCCTATATTTGATGTAGAGCGGGTTGCGGATAGTGTCATGGCCAAGATGGATTAAAAAAGGCCCGCTCGACAACAGAAGTGATCCGGACCGTCGGACCTTAGATCGGGCGTATCTCACAATCTGAAATGAGTTATCGGGCGTAAAATATATGATTTTGGGGTAGAACGAGCTACTTTAGCCAACCAACCTGGCTATGCCAGGTTATGCAACCCAGAATTGTGAAATACCCCTGGATCGACAGTCGTTTCCTTGTTTTAATTTCATTTTTACAATAAATAGTAAGTTTTAGCTTGATTATAACTCTTCATCCGTCGGGCTTTAGGAGTTGCACCCAACATGAAAAGAGCTTAGAATAATTAGGAGAATGGTTTGTTGAAGCCAAATAGGACACTTACTATTTTTGGTCGAAAACCTTGCGCACTAGTAGACATCATGACCATCTATAAATAGTAAGTTTACTATTTAAGTTGCGAATTCTAGGAGTTTTAGTTGTAGTTTTCTTTTGATTTCTCTCTCATTGCTTGGTATCCCTATTTAAAGGGTTGTGAACTTGTTTATTTCATCAATTAATCAATTTCGAATTTGATTAGAATTTATTTTTATTTTCTTGCTTCTTTCCTCGTGGATTTGAGAAGTCTCTGTGAGGAGTCCAGAGAAGCTCCGTGGATTCAGAGTAGTTATCCTTGAGGAAGACGGTGATCGACCTCATCATGTTCATCCCTGCGTCAATATTCAAGGCCGAGTTGGCACTTATAGTTGTTTGTTGGTTGTGACAATGCGGCTTCAGGCAGAGTCGAGGATATTGCTTGTGGTTGGTGCACGAGCTGATTGTGGAGGTCATGCCCAGTTATCTAGGCTGGGCTCTTAACCGAAATCTTTTCCGAGTTACTTGCATTGTGTTTTTTATCTTGTCCTGGTTGCCTGGTCTGTCAGATTTTACCCATAACAAGGCTCATTCCCTAAAATGAGCTCGAAAAATGGATAAAGCACATACATTATGATGGGCACACGGAACTTTGACACCAGCCAACCGTACCACATCCAAGATTTGGGCAGACGGCACAACTGCTTCCCGGTGATTCACATCTGGTAGCCTGTACACCATCAACATGCCGTGCACAAAAATAATGTCGGTCTCCTAATTAAGTAGGTGGTCAATTTTTATTTTAGGAAAAAATGACTATTAAAAATAAAAATTCATCCATCCAAATTCCACGTCCATGTATTTGGGGCCCACCTGACAATGTTTTGGTTCGTCAGTTATGGTTTAAGCCAATGATCTTGGTGAACGTTGCTTAATGAATATAGCCTTTATGCCCATGTTATGGGAGGATGATATACCACCTTTCTGAAAATAGTTGTGAACTGAGAGCAGAGTACTTGCAGCAACTCTCCGTGAAACCCTATAGTCTCCATTATCATGCCTTTTTTTTGTTTTGTTTTGTTTTGTTTTGTATTTGTTTTTGTTTTTTTTGTTTTTGTTTTTGTTCTTGTTTTTTTTTTTTTTTGGGTTTTCTTCTGAGGGATATGCTTGATTTGTGTCAAATCTATAAAATGGTACGTTAGGAACCACTTAGATTTATGGGAACCCACTTAGATCACATACCTTTGAACTTATAGCAATTATCATACCTCCAATTCAGTTGCGGCCACTTTCAGTGCCAGTGCCATCCAGCCTATCCATCAGACAAGTCCCTCGTGCTAGTCCTAAATCTCCCAATCCATCATCATCCACAACCGAAGAAGCCACACCAAAGTCAACAATGGGGGACATGTAGGAGGACGTTCACTATAAAAGCTTCCAAGTGAGACGTGGGATCCAACATGTTGTGTATATCTCATCCGACATAGTCATCAGGTGTGTTCCACGAGAATGGATCCCCTAACTCATGCCATTTCAGAACACAAGCCTAACCAGAGATGGTTTATTTTGGTGTGTCCATGTGATTTTTCTACAGAAATGATTCTTGTGATGTAAGAAAGCATTATGTGATGAACGATTTGAATCCAATATAAACATATGATAGGGCTATATACCAAAATCAGCTCAATCCATAATTCCATTTGGACATGCCAAATCAGACAATCGGGAAACCCCCAGTGGGGGATGCCCACCAAAAATACTGAGGCTATTCAGGATAATACTTAAACCAGTCGTGCTTTGTACAATATTCAGGAGCATTGATCCATGTCTAGTTGTTTATGCCAGATAGGACGTCCATTGTCATCCGTACCGAAGACTGAGGGAATGTACTTCATCTATATAGTACTCCACTATCTAGAGAGGTGCTTCATCTACTATATCAGCTGCTATCTACAGACACCCTCCAAATTGTGTGACCCACTAGAAATAATCACCGTATCAAAATCAGATTGAGTGAATAATCATATACAACCCTTTATTATTGAAAATTTGTTAGTTGAATTAAAACCATCGATTAATTTTTTGTTTCTGCCGTTAATTAAATATCCACTAATCTATTAGCTAGAACTTAAATATGTGTAAATTCATATTATATTAATCCATCTAATTAGATGCCACAACCTTGGATTACTCATTACTACTTGTGGTGTCTTGTATGAGTTTTGGATTGATGATTCTTGGATGTAAGAGTTAATTTGAGTCAATTTGTTTTACCAATCACAACAAGTATTATAAATAATTCATGATTCTTATTTCCTTTATTTGTCTTCCCTTGTAAAAATAAATTGATTTCTTTTTTAAACTATATGGATAACTGAGTAAACACGTGCTACTGTGACATGACTAATACATTGTTTGTGAGTAAATTGTAAACATCCCATAAATCCCAAAGCCTGTTTCAGTGCTTTGCACGTTATGAGGTTGAAATTGCAATAAGCCATTTGGATTACCAGAATCGAACTTACCCTTGCCTTAACCCACGTACTGCATGGCTGGATCACAAATCATATTCATCAACAATATAGGAATAGATCATAAATCATATTTGCTAGCAACACAGGAACATCAATCGTGTTAGTTAGGTAAGTGTCATGTGGTAAGTGTAGTTATGAATCATGTAGGCAATTCCCATGGGGTAGTGAAGGGAGGTGTTAAGGGTCAAATATTGCATATTATGATCCCCTACTTATATCTTGGTTTTATAAACATGATAATGCTTAATGCTTTATTTTACTCATGTTTGTGTTGCAAGGTGAATTTAAGAGCTTGGATTGAAAAGGGTGCTAAAAGCATGGATTTGATGCTCAAGAATCATCAAGGCAAGGGATGAATCTTAGGAGACCAAGATTGAAGAATTCACATGCCAAAGATTCGAGAAAACCAAGTGAGGAATGAAGAGAATCAAAGATTTAAGGTGAAGAAAAGGAATCCTGAAATCATCTAGAAAAAGCATATTTTGAAACTCTGGGTCATTTTGTGAGATTACGAAGAGTGAAGTGTATTTTGAAAAACTACGCGGAGTGAAGTCTATTTTAGCAAACTGCGTAAATTTGAGGCAGTTTCTAGAGTTTTCCAACTAGGTGAGAAAGTTGGTGTTGCACAACTATAAATAGGAGTCTACCGGGCATCACTAAGCATCATCCAGGGTTTGGAGAGCAAAGCACAAGGGTGGAGAGTCATTGCCAAGCATTTTTTTCTCTTTCTCTTTAGTTTTTCATGTTTTCTTCTAGGATTTTAGATCTAATCATGTCTATGGTTGGCTAAACCTCTTAACTAGGGCTAAGAGGTGAAGCTTATAGCGTGATGGGATGTTTCTATTGCTTTAATTCATGTTTATGTTAAACTTACTTTGATTCTAGTTTGATATTTAAGGAATACTTTTAGTTTTTTTTAATGGTTTATTATAACTCAAATTACAGTAGATCTATAATAGCTTTGAGTTTCTTCTTTTCATGCTTTGAGATTATGAAATTTGAAAATTCTACTATTCACCATCGTCTCTTGAGCTTGGTTGGATAATGGAATCCCATCTAATCTTCATAATTTTCCTATGTTTGTGGAATTGGGATATCCTATTGTTTGTCATTGTCTCCAGTGACTGTGTAATGCCTCCGCCACTTTTCAGCGATGCATGCATGGGTATTTTTTCTGACATGGTGGGGCAATATCTAGAAGTCTTCATGGACTATTTCTCTATTTTTAGTCCATCTTTCAGTGATTGTTTGGAGAATCTTAAATGTGTGCTGAAGCGATGTGAGGAAAAGAACTTGATACTAAATTGGAAGAAGTGTCATTTCATGGTTCGTAAAGGAATTGTCCTAGGACATATCATCTCTTCCAAAGGAATTGAGGTACATAATGAAAGTGCCCTGGTTTGACAATTAGCGTGAGTGTTGAGTCAGCTAGACTGCATAGCCTCATAGGAAAATCAATTCAAAGTGTCTACCTCAACTAGATGTGTGCAAGCTCACCACAGGTAAATCTAAGCCGTACATCCCATGTCCCAAGACACCAGGTAAAAAAAAACCCTTAAAACAAGTTAGAATATCATAGGGTTTTTGAGTTAGAAAACTTTTTCAAAATTCAGAAAATCTCTAAGTTTTCTTACTTTGCCGATTTTATCGATATACTGTTCGATATTATTGACTTGCGCTGTCGACGTCCTCGATACATAAACGATATCATCGATATGAGGACAAAATATGTTCAGCAACCACATACTCATCCGGACGGAATTATCGATGCATCGATATTCAAATCTCGAGTGCATCGAAGGTGACTCGATGATATCAATAGGTAGATCTCCAGTGCCCCTGTTTTTTCTTAAGAATATCATATGTGCATCGATATATCGAAGCCTCCTCAATACCATTGAAATTTAAATTTCGATGCTATCGGAAGGCTCTCGATGATATCGGTCATGGGCACGAAGTTTTTCAGCAAAATATTTCAGGATTGTTTATCTATGATCGAGGGTCACTCGATAGAATCGATATTCAAATATCGATAATATCGGTACTATTTCAATTGCATCGAACAAGGACATAAACTGTCCAGCAAGCTTAATGAGAAATCCATTGGATTTATCGATACCTCAAAACAGTTATTGATATCATTGACATTCAAATTCCGATGATCTCGAAGGTCTCTCTATCATTCTTGTAAACCTGAAATATTTCAAGTCAAGTCTCTCTCATTTTCAAATGTCGATGAATCGACACTAGTATCGATAATATTGGAGTTTGAAATCCGATGACATCGACACCTATTTCGATTCCATCGACCAGCTTGCAAAAGGTTTCAAAGGCGTATAACATTTGAGTTTGTGTCATCGAACGGCCCATCGATGCTATCGAGAGTACACACTCGGTGATATCGAACCCGCTGGATGATATCGAACTCTGTCATAAATGTGACCGTTTTATCCGTTAGAACCTTTTACCTATATAAAGAGGACTTCTCTATTGTTGTTGGTAGAGAAAGAAGAGAGTGTTTTTGAGTGTTTTACCTTAGATCATATTCCCAAAGCCCTTTCTCTCAGGGAAGTTCATCCTGCAATCCACCCTCATCATTGATATTCAATAGAGTGGATTAGGGAATAAATTTCCGCATTCAAGGATCCTCCAACTACTACCTTAATGGCAAATCATTAAGCTGGATGCCTTGAATGAATAATCTGAATCACTCTATCTTCCTTATAGGAAAACATTTTATAGAGTAGGATTCTGTCTTATCCTTGACCCAACCCAAAGCCTCGTATTGGTACATCATCTATGTTGCGGATCAAGAAGTCAAAAATTCCTCATCAACAAGGAGGAGATCTTCGTCAAAGTACTGAATGGGACTCATCCACTTATTTGTTAGTTATTAGAGTCCAGAGGATACTTGTGATCATTCCTTTTTAGGATTGGGTCTTAGGTGTTTCTCACCCTTACAAGCCCTTGTAAGAGGCCTTTTGTGGGAGTGTACATGGTGGGTGCGTTGTGCTGACCCTTGCTTTGTGGAGAGCATAAATAGTTAGGTTCCTTATGTGGATCCTTGGCTAGTGTACCTAAAACCAGATGCTATATGTTGACCCTTGCTCATGGAGCATAAACAGAGGTTCCTTGTGTGGATCCTTGGCCAGTGTGCCTAAAACCGGGTGTTATATATTAACCCTTACTCAGGGAGCATAAACAGTCAACCTAGGTGTAGGTTGTAAAAGTTGAAGGTGAACCTGATTTAAAACCTTACGTAAGACCCGCATCCTAGCCCATACCGTTCCATAGGCCTCCGCGGTCCTCCCGGTCGAATTCCGGCGACTTGCGATCTGTTATCGACGTTGGTGCACGATTCTAAGTCGTGTCTCGTATTCCAGAGTCAGCTCAACCCGAGACTTGTATATATGCAACCGCGCCTTTGCTGCGATTACGATGCGTGTCTCGTGCGCCGAGGCGATACCCGGGCCAAGAGATGTGGTCCCGTGTTCAGTTCGAGGAAAATATCATGTATTACAAATCCCAAGAGAATCCATCACATTGAATGTCAAGTACACTCCCATCACTCACCATCATTCACACATATCCCCAAAGTACAAGACTCATTCTTAAAGTTAACTCTCTCTTACACAAGTACACATCACACCCATCTCTCTCTCTCTCTTACACCTCTCTCTCTCATCTCCCTCATTCTCCAAAAAACTACCAACCCACGTCTCACCCCCCATGAGAGCTTGATGTAGCCCACCGACCTACTGAAATAGCGGTGAAGACCGCTTGAGTTGAAGTCAGAATATGCCAATATCTCCTAGAGGGGGGCTGAATAGGACTTTTTAAAGATTTATGAGTTATATTAAAAAACATATCACTCTAATCCTATCATGTATGCAATTTTCAAGATTACTCAAATGTAACTCTACTAGCTTCCAAGCCAGGTAGAGGATCCAATCACAAACTAATCAAGATATAACAATATGCAACTTAGTCTATGTTGGATGTGACTGTGTATGTGTGTGAGATGTGATCAGATATATGAATATGAATGCATTGTCATGAATCACACATATAGAAAAGCAATCACAAACGCAGTCATTTTATAGTGGTTCGATGATAAGTCTACTCCACTCCCGGCTACCGCACTCAACCGTCAAGTGTACCGAATTTCACTAAGGAGGTTGCCCAGGGTTCACCTCAAACCTAAGGTTTTAAATTAGGTTCACCTTCAACCTTTACACGGAGGTTTCAAATCGGTTCACCTCTAACCCTAGAGTTTTACTGGTTCACTCCTAACTAGATGTTTATGCTCTCCATAGAGCAAGGGTCCACACAACGCACCCAGAGGTTTCTACTCGGTTCACCTCTAACCCTGGAGTTTTACTGATTCACTCCTAACCAGATGTTTATGCTCTCCACAGAGCAACGGTCCACACAACACACTCACCACGTACACTCCCGCCGGAGGCCTCCTTGAGGACTTCAAAGGGTGAGAACCACTTAAGACCCAATCCTAGAAAGGAATGATCGCAAGTGTTCTCTTAGACTCTAGATACTTACAGATAAGTTGATGAGTCTCGTTAAGCACAACGCCGAAGATCTCCTCCTCCTTATTGATGAAGAGTCTTCTGCTCCCTTAATCCGCAATACAAAAGATATACCAAGACTAGGCTTAGGGTTGGGTCAAGGTTAAGATGGAATCCTACTCTCTAAAGGTTTACCTATAAGGAAGGTAGAGTAGTTCCACTCTTATGCATTTAAGGCATCCCAGTATAATGCTCTGGGAATCAGGTAGTAGCTGAAGGATCCTTGAATGCGGAAGTTCATTCCCCAATCCACTCTATTGAATATCGATGGTGAGGGTGGATTGAAGGATGAACTCCCTCGAGAGAAAGGGCTTAGGGTATAAGATGTAAGTTAAAACACACAAAAGCTCTCTCTTTTCTCTCCTGCAGCAATAAAAGACAAGTCCTCTATATATAGGTAAAAAGTTCCAATGGATATAAAATGGTCACATTTATGACAGAGTTCGATATCATCGAGCAGGTTCAATATCATCGAGCGTATACTCTCGATAGCATCGATGATCTGCTCGATGACTCGGACTCAATGTCATACGCTTTTGAAACTTCTTGCCAATAGGTCGATGAATCGAAGCTATTGTCGATGTCATCGGATTTCGAACTCCGATTCCATCGATGACAGGTTCGATTAATCAACACTTGAAAAATGAGAGAGACTTGACTTTGAGATATTTTAGGTTTTCATGAATGATCGGGGGAACCGTCGAGATCATCAGAATTTGAATGTCGATGATATCGAGATCAGAGTCGATGCATCGATAAATCCAGTGGATTTGATTTTAAGCTTGCTAGACGATTTGTGTCCTTGTTCGATACAATCGACCTGGTGCCGATATCATCGATATTTGAATATCGATTCTATCGAAGGGCCCCCGATCATAGTTAAAAATAACCTGAGATATCTGCTGTAAGAAATGCGTGCCCACTATCGATATCATTGATGGACCTCCGATCTTATCGATATTTGAATTCAGATCATATCGGAAGAGCATCGATGCTATCGAAGACATTTGAGATTTTCTTTAAAAAATAGGGGCGAAATCTGTCTGTCGATCTTATCGAGCCACTCTCGATGGACTCAAAATTTGAATATCGATGATATCGATATGTGTATCGATACATCGATAATTCGTCCAGTTATGTTGTGAAGTTACTGGACATATTTAGTGCTTTTATCGATACATCGATAGGTGTATCGATACATCGATAAATCCGTCCAGATGAATATTTAGTTGCTAGACATTTTTTGTCATCTCATCGATAATATCGTTAAGGTATCGAGGACATCGACAAACAGGTCGATCATATTGAGGGTGTTTTGATAAGATCGACAAGGCGAGAAAAACATAGAGATTTTTCTATTTTGAAAAAGTTTTCTCACCACAAAAACCTTAAGATGTCTATCTTGTTTTAAGGGTTTTAAGGGACATGGGATGTGAGGCTATGATTTACCTATTGTGAGCTTCCACACATCCGGTTGAGGCAGACGCTTGAAATAATCTTCCTATCAAGTTTTGTAGCCAGTCTGACTTACCATTCACATAACTTGACAAACCATGGCTCTAGCAGGTGCACTTTCAATCTCCCCCTTTGTCAATTGCGTGACAAAATACCCAAAACACCCTAGAATACTTCTAGACAAACACATCCTAAATTGTGTGTACATGCTTTTACATAATTTTACAATTTTTCTACCCCATGTACACATTCTAGAAGTATCTGCTCCTCTTACTTCAAAACTCCGCCTTTTTTATAGCTGCTCCCCCTACACCTGCAACAACATAGATAGATACACAATTTTCCGTTCGAGGTGTTTGAATTGTTCTCCCCCTTTTTGTTAGTCATTGGCAAAGGTATAGCAAAGGATATTGACTAAAGAGTGAATTGCATGGGAGAACCAAGCAGGTAGAAACAGATGAATTTGATGTATAAGAGTTAGTGTATTTTAGTCAAACATCAATCTCCGATTTCATGAATGCATATTAGACAAGATAGAGTAGTTGTATAGCAGTTGAAATATTCATTGAGAACATCATATGCATTCCAGAACTTGGATAAACCAAAGGAAAATTAACTCAAATATGGCAATAAAAGATATGAGTAAAACAGCGCATGCCAGGTAGAAATATGGATGCATTTAGATAAAGTAGTGATAAGATAAGCAGGGAATATCATATGCATTCCATAAGTTTGTAAAGAAAACAATTTATCCAAAAAAAATTCTTCTCATCAGCAACCCACATCGAGGTATATGTACAGAAAATAAAAAAAAAACCAAACAACCTTGCCAAGTTTGAATATGCCAATTCTGTAATTCATCACACCTAGAAATATGATCACAGACATTCAAAAAATATTTAGGCCCGAAGCATTTCAGGAGACCTTCAGGGATGTGATGAATGTTTATCCTGAGTAAGCTTATAGAGTAGGTAGTCGTTTCAGAACTTGTTTTGTTGCGCGTTGTAGGGCCACCAGTCGTTGTCGAACTTCGGAAAGATGGGCTTCGCAGTCATCTAGTCGCTTCACAATGTGAGCTTGTCCGTCCAGAATCTCTTGTATACGGTCTCGTACAGAGATGTTTGGAATGACTTCAACAGAGTCAGAACTGTGCACTGGACTGCTACTGCCAGGAATTGAACCGGTTCTTCCTCCACAAAACACATTTTCAAAGATGTTTAGTTTATGTATGTCTTCATAATTGAACCACGCACATGGATGAGCGAGATCATGGACGATGGCAGTCCGAATTGACGTGAAAGTTTAGATAGTGGTAGTGTAGTGATGGATGTTTTGTAGACACACGAATTAGCTACTATACGATCAGAGTGGGTAGGCATATTGGAATTCCTAGATGAATACCGTACAGAATGTTAAGGATGTATGGCGAGAGCTTGTTCTCGGAGACTTCACAGGGATAGACGTTAGAGCTAAAAATGCTGTGAAGAATCCTATAGGTAGGATCAAGATGCTTAACATGAAGAACATTTTTGGCATTCTTGGGAATTGTGGCACCATTACACAATGCTCGAGTAACTTTCCCCCACACACCTAGACCATTCATATTTCGATTAGATACAGTTATTCCAGTCATTTTCATGTTAATCATCCTACTTACCTGGTTTGGTGTGATGTATTCAACCCGATTCATGACCACGACTGAGATAACTAGGGGATCATTTTCAACATTGTAAACCAAACTTAGAAACTGATGTACTATATTATGTTGAAAAGTTCCTCCAATGTTCACAACATTTTCCCATCCAATTTGTTTCAAAAGATCGATGATCCTAAAGGGCTCAATACTCTTTCTGTGAACCATTCGTTCCGCGACAAGATTTAAATTGAATGAAGGGGAAGAGGCAGTTGCGTCATGCTTACCTTTCTTCTTTTCAGTTGATGCACATTGTGGATGGAACAATCCTTTGTCTTTTTCCATCTTGGAAAGATGAAATATCCAAGACTAAGAGCGCCCGATGAGGCTCTTCTACTGATTCTTACCAAGCAGCGACTACCTATCCCTTTGATCATGTTCTCAGTTTCTGAATTTTGATTTTTAATTTCAAGTTCTAGGGAATAACAACCGTCCTGACGCTTCAGCTACCCGGAGAGTCGTCGATGATATCGATTCTCACTCGATGTGATCGACATACACAAGTGACCAATCGATGCTCATATCGAAGATGGATCTTTTTAATTTTATCTGCAGTCTGACGATCGTTCATGTATAGAATCTATTAAGGTTTTTGCAAAAAGTATCAGTAAGATTTTGTATAACCTTTGTACACCAAAAGTATAAACATTTAAATGTTTACGTGTAATAGAGGAAGTGAAAGACCTCAGATTGTTTCTTTGAACGCTCAGCAAAAACCGCATCATTTTAGCAGGTATCCGGATTTTAATGCATGATCTAGACTAGTTTCTTCATTCTCAATGTTTCTCAATATCACTCCTTTTCCTATAATAATGTAGCGTGGTTGTTTGTGCGATGACCCTTAATTACTGATTTTCTTGATTGATCTAGGATATCGCATTCTTTTTTGTTGAATTTGACCACATGCCCATTATCACAGATTTGAGAGATGCTTAACAGATTATGTGCTAGTCCTTTTATGCAAAAAGCATTCTCATTTTTGAGAAAATCAATTCCTCTTATCATTCCTTGTCCAATTACATTGGCAGTGGCTCCATCTCCGTAAGTGACTATCCCTTTATGAAGTTTTTTATAGTTGGAGAGAAGGGATTTGTCACCAGTGACATGCCTTGAGCAACCACTGTCAAGGTACCATTTTGCCTCATTGCCTGGCAGACGATCTGAATGTGTAACAAGGCAATTTGTCTTTTCCTTGATCACCCACTTTATGACAGGAGTTTTACTTGTGGTAGATTTGTTCATCTTATTCGATTTGTCCACATGACTTAATGACTCCTTCATCTTGTCAATTAGCTCGAGTGGCGATGATTGCATATTTCTTTTGTTCAGCTCATAAACTGACTCACCCTCTTTGTGATGAGTTGGGATAGGTCTGATGTTACTCCTAGAGGCAACAGATTTTCCAAAAGGTTGTGCATCATATTCAATTTTTGTTCTAGCTTTTCCATAACTTAATCCCTTTTTGTCCTCTCCACATTTTCCCATGCCTAATAATTTTTCCAATTTCTCACCACTTTGGAAAAATTTGCAGTTTAGCTTGACCATTTCTCTGGATTCTTCTAATTCAACTTGAAGTGTATGATTTTTATTTTGAAGAATTATGTTTTTCTCTTTTAATGTTTTAATTTGTTTATTTAATCTTTCAGACTCAGATTTAAGAGAAATGTTGATTCTTTTAAGTTTGTCATTATCTGAATGATATTGCTGCAAATCGTTAATCAGATGAGTATTGATATCTAAAGTTTTGTCTAGAACTAGTTGTAACAATTCCTTTTTGTTCTCAACTATTCCAAGTCTTTTGACAATATTGACGCTACGAATGTAAAGTTGATTGTAAGCGTCTTGTAATTTATTTTGTTCTCTTTCTTCCTCTTCTTCAATTTCCTCATTGTCAGATAGAAATGATTCAGTAGCTTGTTGTTCCTCCTCAGATTCAGTTGGAATGATCGAAGTAGTGGAGATCATAAGTATTTTCAAACATTTTCAGTCTCCATCGCTGCTTGATTGTGAATTTGATTCATCTGTATCATCCCACGTGGCGGCCATATTCCTAACTTCAGTCAAGATCACTCTCTAGGCAGTGAAGCCCTTAAAGAGGACCCGCTCTAATATCAATTGAAATAACGGTGAAGACCGCTTGAGTTGAAGTCGGAATATGCCAATATCTCCTAGAGGGGGGGTGAATAGGACTTTTTAAAGATTATGAGTCATATTAAAAATCCTATCACTCTAATCCTATCATGTATGCAATTTTCAGGATTACTCAAATATAACTCTACTAGCTTCCAAGCCAGGTAGAGGATCCAATCACAAACTAATCAAGATATAACAATATGCAACTTAGTCTATGTTGGATGTGACTGTGTATGTGTGTGAGATGTGATCAAATATATGAATACGAATGCATTGTCATGAATCACACATATAGAAAAGAAATCACAAACACGGTCATTTTATAGTGGTTCGACAATAAGTCTACTCCACTCCCGGCTGACGCACTCAACCCTTGAGTGTACCGGATTTCACTAAGGAGGTTTTCCAGGGTTCACCTCAAACTTAAGGTTTTAAATCAGGTTCACCTTCAACCTTTAAACGGAGGTTTCTACTCGGTTCACCACTAACCCTGAAGTTTTACTAGTTTACTCCTAACCAGATGTTTATGCTCTCCATAAAGCAAGGGTCCACACAACGCACCCAGAGGTTTCTACTCGGTTCACCTCTAACCCTGGAGTTTTATTGGTTCACTCCTAACCAGATGTTTATACTCTCCACAGAGCAAGGGTCTACACAATGCACCCACCATGTACACTCCTGCCGGAGGCCTCCTTGAGGACTTCAAAGGGTGAGAACCACTTAAGACCCAATCCTAGAAAGGAATGATCGCAAGTGTTCTCTTGGACTCTAGATACTTACAGATAAGTTGATGAGTCCCGTTAAGCACAACACCAAAGATCTCCTCCTCCTTGTTAACAAAGAGTCTTCTGCTCCCTTGATCCACAACACAAAAGATATACCAAGACTAGGCTTAGGGTTGGGTCAAGGTTAAGATGGAATCCTACTATCTAAAGGTTTACTTATAAGGAAGGTAGAGTAGTTCCACTCTTATGCATTTAAGGCATCCCAGTTAATGCTTTGGGAATCAGGTAGTAGCTGAAGGATCCTTGAATGCGGAAGTTCATTCCCCAATCCACTCTATTGAATATCGATGGTGAGGGTGGATTGGAGGATGAACTCCCTCGAGAGAAAGGGCTTAGGGTATAAGATGTAAGTTGAAACACACAAAAGCTCTCTCTTTTCTCTCCTGCAGCAACAAAAGACAAGTCCTCTATATATAGGCAAAAAGTTCCAACGGATATAAAACGGTCACATTTATAACAGAGTTTGATATCATCGAGCGTATACTCTCGATAACATTGATGGTCTGCTCGATGACTCGGACTCAATGTCATACGCTTTTGAAACTTCTTACCAATAGGTCGATGAATCGAAGCTATTGTCGATGTCATCGGATTTCGAACTCCGATTCCATCGATGATAGGTTCGATTAATCGACACTTGAAAAATGAGAGAGACTTGACTTTGAGATATTTCAGGTTTTCATGAATGATCGGGGGAACCGTCGAGATCATCGGAATTTGAATGTCGATGATATCGAGATCAGAGTCGATGCATCGATAAATCCAGCGGATTTGTCTTTAAGATTGTTGGACGATTTGTGTCCTTGTTCGATGCAATCGACCTGGTGTCGATATCATCGATATTTGAATATCGATTCTATTGAAGGGCCCCCGATCATAGTTAAAAACAACCTAAGATATTTGTTGTAAGAAATGCATGCCCACTATCAATATCATTGATGGACCTCCAATCTTATTGATATTTGAATTCAGATCATATCGGAAGAACATCGATGTTATCGAAGACATTTGAGGTTTTCTTTAAAAAACAAGGGTGCCGAAAATCTGTCTGTCGATCTTATCGAGCCACTCTCGATGGACTCGAAATTTGAATATCGATGATATCGATATGTGTATCGATACATCGATAATTTGTCCAGTTATTTTGCAAAGTTGCTGGACATATTTAGTGCTTTCATCGATGATATCGATAGGTGTACCGATACATCGATAATTCTGTCTAGATGAATATTTAGTTGCTGGACATTTTTTGTCCTCTCATCGATAATATCATTAAGGTTTCGAGGACATTGACAGAATAGGTCGATCATATCGAGGGTGTTTCGATAAGATCGACAAGGCGAGAAAAATATAGAGATTTTTCTATTTTGAAAAAGTTTTCTCACCACAAAAGCCCTAAGATGTCTATCTTATTTTAAGAGTTTTAATCACCTGTTGTTTTGGGACATGGGATGTGAGGCTATGATTTACCTATTACGAGCTTCCACACATCCGGTTGACGCATATGCTTGAAATAATCTTCCTATCAAGTTCTGTAGCCAGTCTGACTTACCATTCATGTAACTTGACAAACCAGGGCTCTAGCAGGTGCACTTTCACCTACCACCCAAATCCAACCCTTGGATCATCATCTCAACCGTCGAAATTGCCCCCTTGGAGCTCTAGATTGCATAGGCGGAAGAAGGAATAGAAGATCAAAGGTGGGTGCTCTTGTAAGGTTTGTTTTATGTGATTTTGATGATTTGAGAGCCCCACTTATGGTGGGACCCATCATGTGATTTTGATGATTTGAGGGCCCCACTTATGGTGGGACCCATCTTAATGTATGCATTATTTGTAGAGGGCCCATAGTGGCGGGTCGCTCCCCTTCACATGTTCTTCCTCTCTCCCTCATTTTCACATTGATGATGAGGTTTGTGGCCCACCTGATGTGTGTGTGTGTGTGGCCCACCAACATGTGTTACATTCATGCCCTCTAACCATGGGACCCACCTTAATGAAACATGTTCAGCCGTCCGTCCAGCATCCCTGGACGCTGGACGATGTTTAATGAAGTGTGAACAGTCGTGGGAGGTCCAGTACGTCTAAACGTGCTCTGTGAAAAAATATATATATATATATATATATATATATATATATATATATATATATATATATATATATATATATATATATATATATATCACATTGTTTCTAAACTTTTTGGGTGGGCCGCCCATACAAGCCCACCTCAATGCATTGATCTAATCCAAGCCGTCCATCCTTTTCCTCAGATTATTTTAGACATTGATCCAAAATTTGACCAATCTGATTCTCAGGCGGGACGCACCATAGGAAATAGTAGTGTTTACTGTTAAAACCTACCTTGATGTTTTTATTTGCCAAAATATGCTGCATATTGGGCTTGTTTGGCTTATCTTGAGCCATAGGAGCCATTGGCTTGGTCGGATCCACTTAATGCGGGCCCCACCTGCGAAAAACTCAGGAAAACCAATTTTTTCAAAAATAATTTTAAAAAAATATATAGGTAGTAGCACCTGCTGCCGCTGACAGAGCAATAGACGCTACTGCGCTATGGACGGACGGGCCAGGGACTACGGTCCCAGCCGTGGGCCCCATCGTGATGAGTGGTAACATCAACATCGTGCATTTGCTGGTCCCTTAGGGCAGTGGGCCCCACACCAAAAATCAGCCTCATCTGCAACTCAGGTGGCCCAAATTACAGAGAATAGTATGGATGAACGTCTACCATTGAAACCCTTTTGGGTTGTAACAGAAGCTTTGGATTCAAATACCATGGGAAAATATACATATCTGATTGATCTGGATGTGTGCGGCCCATCCAAGTGGACCCTACCTTAATGCATGTGTTTTAAATCCTTGTTGTCCAGTAATCTAGGCAGCATGCTGTCCATTTTTCCAGCCCGCATGACCAATCGGTCATGCAGGGATAGATGAATGGAAAGCATAATATCAGCTTGATTCTTTTGTTGTAGTGGGGTGGCCCACTGATGTATGGACCCCACTTTAATGCATGTTTGAACCCACGTCGTCCAACTAGGAGGCAGACCTAACGCCCAGGTAGGGCCGGCGTCCAACAGGGCTGGTCGTCCATAGGCTGCAGGGCCACCTTGATGTTTGTATTATATCCACCCCGTTCCCTATTTTTATGGCCCACCTGGATGGGGGCCACCCTCTGGTGGGATATCTGCAGGCGGGGCCTGCTTTGTGTATGTTTTACCCTTGCCGTCCAGCCCCTCTGGACGTCCAACAAGGTTGGGACGCTGCTGGACTGGCCATCCAGCAGCAGGGCCACCCTGATGTATGTGTTGTATCCACGCTATTCATTTGGTGGGGCCCACTGTGATGTGTATGGGCCACCAGGAAGTATGTATTTCATTTAGATTGTCCATCTGCCGGATGCCAAGCAAGTCTAGAAAGTTGAGAGGGTTGGACGTTCGACAAGGGCCCAACTTGCTGTATGATATTGCCCTTTGTAGAGTTGTGAGGTCCACCATGTTGAAAGTGTAATGTATACACCCTATACCTCCATTTTTCTGAGATCATGGACCCCATCAAAACCTTGTAAGGCCCATCTTCCATCTGTATGAATGAGGACCAAACCGTTCAGATTTCTGGACGTCCAGCCATTGAGCCCACCTTGTTATATGCATGCTTTATATACACGTTGCCCATCCATTTTGCTAGATCATGGGTTGACTTGTAAGGCCCACTATGATGTATGTGTTATATGTACCATGCCCATCTATTTTTCTGGGCCATGGGCTGCCCCATAAGGCCCATTATGATGTATGTGTTGCACATGCTGCCCATCTATTTTGCTGGATCATATGGGCTGTCTCGAGAGGCCCACCATGATGTGTGTGATTATATTCATACTGCCCATCCGTTGTCCAGATTGTATTATGGCCATGGGCCCCATTGTAAGTTAGATTCTATGATGGGTCGCACTCTAGAAGCAATGTTGGTTAAATGTCCACGTTGTAAACTCTCTAGGGCCCACTGCTAAGCCCATTCCCCATCTATCCTTATTGGGCTATCCTAAATCATTGGGCCCCCATTGATATTAACATGACCCATCTCACCTTATTTGGCTAACCCCAAACTGTTGGGCCCCCATTGATGCTAGTGGGATTATCCAAACCTTGAAGCCTACCTTGTGTACTTACCAGGCCCCCATAAGAAAGCCTAGCTTACTATATGATAGGGTGGGTGAGGAAGCCTTCTTATTGTACTTAGGCTCATCCTCTTGACTCCCTTTGTGTATGTGGCATTAGGTTATATATCCTCTGTTTAGAGCATATCTTGATGTTTGGATTAGATACCCGTCCTTCTGTGGACTCCACCATAAATACAGGCCGATTATAGTTTATGTCCGATAATCATGCTTAGTATACATGCCCATACGCATCATTTGTATGCCTGTTATGATGATTGATTAATCATAGCATACGCTGTTGGGCTGAGATGTTTATGGGACTCCTTGAGAGACGGAGTTGCCCCAATGAGCGCACGGTATGTGTGGGTTTGATGTATGACTGGATGGTGTGACTCATGCATCTCACATTCTGTGTGATATGATCACTGTACACCCTAGCGACATTAGGGCTGTGGCTTCCACAGGCATATCGTGGATAGTAGGATTGGACACCAGAAATATTTTGATTCTAGCACTGGGGCACTTAGGATGTCCCTGGGTTAAAGTCTTTAAACCCTTATGGTACCAGAAAGTTGCTCCAATGTCGAGACCGAGTGGATACATGAGCGTCCGAGTGCCGAATACCAGTAGGACGCGTCTCCTACTATGTCATGGTTGGTTGGAAGGGGGTATGGCCTTATCTGCCCGAGGGGAAGGGGTAAAGCTAGGCTGAGTTTGACTAGCTCGGAAATGGGTCCACTATCAACGAGCCGGATAGATATTAGTAGACTACTGATCAGGCGGATAATGAGGTCTCTTCCACTTGCACAGTTGTGCGCCTTAGGTAGGGCGGCAATCTAGTGTATAGTGTACTAGAACTCGGTGGTATTTCAGAGGTGAATTGTACTAATATGTGGATCCAGCTCATGACTGGTGTGCTTGTGTTGTATCTTGCATATGACATTTGGCTACGTAGGCCTTACATTGCATAGCCTTGGTACGGCTGATAGCATTCATGGACTTGCCAGCATTTTTCCATTCATGGACTTTCTAGCATTTTCTGCATTACTCTGATATTATATGCTTGGCATATGTATTGCGCACACACTTACACCACCCTCTAAGCTTCCTGTAAATTTATGCATGATCGTTGCGTGCAGGTGACGCTAGGACGCAACCGAGTTGAGGCAGGAGCGTGCGATGATATTTCTGGAGTTGCGATATATACTTGTACTTCCCTTCTGCATTGTACTCAAATGTTTTGATTATAGTGGATATGTGGTGATGTTGTTTTGTGACTTGGTTATGCTTATAGTTATGCTTCCCTTTACTAAAAATCCTCCTTATAAGATCTCAAGATCGGAATCCGGTATATGTGTGCTGGGAGCCGAGAATAGGGTACTACAGAGGCTGTTGGTGCCGGATTCGGCGATCAGGAATTTTGTGAGCTCGGTTTCCGAGTTTGGGGCGTGACAGAAATGGTGAGGTGAGTGATTTTAATTTAGTTTGAAAGTTCTTGATATATTTTTATTTTTATTTTTTTATTTACTTACTGTTTTTTATTTTCCTAAAATTAATTAAATTAGTATAGTTAAATTAAAATTTTATTTTTTATTGGATTTAAGATTCAACCAAAATTCCTAAATGTTTTAGGAGTTTTTATTCATTATTTACATTTTCATGATAAATTCTTTAATTTGAACTATTGTCCAAATTATAATTTAAATTTTAAATTTTAAAATTATAAATTTTGGACTTAATTGCATATAAAAATTTTAGGTGTAAATACCTAAATTTTAATTATCTTACCTAGAATATAACACTTACCACTACTAGATTTTTATTTAATTGTCACTTGTTTAATTTAGGAAATTTAATTTTTATTGTTTATTATCATTGAAAATAGGGTTTTGTGTTAATTATTTATTAATGATTTTCATTAATTTCGAACCTTGCCAAGCATTCTAAGAATAGTTTTGAGAATAATAAAAAAGTGTGTTAATACTATGCTGAGAAACCTATAATTTAACGTATGATAGATTGTATGTTTATATTTCTAATTTAAATTGATGATTATGAGGTGTTGGCTCATAACATGAGCTATGTTTATTATTAATCAAGAATCGATATTTGTATGCATGTATGCTTTCCTATATATGTTCTAAAGGCAAACACAAGCAAGGTGATTGTGTCCCATAGGCAAAAATCTCTAAATTAACAAGTAGGGTGATCATGTCCCTTAATTGAAAGACTCTAGAACTCATTAAATCCTTTGAAATCTCCTTCAGGTATAACGTATGAGTGCATTCGTACATGTAGGCATATACCAAAGGTATAGTTGGAACAATGGTCTAACTGTATAACATATAAATGGTTCTCTCACTATGAGGTACCGGTGTGTGGGCTTTAATGTAATATGACTATCCACTATGGGTATAGAGTTGTAAGAGATAATTATTTAAATTATTATTTTTGAGAATTCATGGAAAACATTGCACTCGTAGCATTTTTATGATTACAATATTTTAAATTGAATATTTCCTTTATTTATGTAATTTTGATATAATATGAAATTTTTAAATTCATATAAGGAAATGATACCACTGATTATGTGTAAGCTCATCCCATCTTGAGTAATATTTAAGGTGCAAAGTTGGATTATTATGAGTAGGCAGGTCTTTACTATTAGATTTTCATTTCGTTTATTAGTGCTTAGTTGAATATTTTTGTTTTTATCATAATATGATTGAATATTTATTTATGAGTGCTGACTTGAGTAGTGAATGGTATAGATTAAATATTTATTTGGTTAGATTTAATTTAATTATGATTTAGTAGTAAATTTTCATTTAATTTTTGTAGATGTTTATTTGAATTCAATAAACATATGTTATGTAACAAAAGCATATAAATTAGATATTGTTCTCGGAATTTGGGTCTTGAGTTGCCCTACTCATGGTCTCCTATTTTGGAGTGTGACAATGGTAGTAAATGTTACAATGAGAAGATTGGAAGCCGATCGAGTTACAACAAGTAGAAAATGAGGGGGGTTTTTAATGATTTGAACTATAACAGCAACGAACAGGCCAACAACAGAAATCCAAACCACAAAACCATATTGGGTGCCAGCTTCTGCACTAACAGTTGTGCAGCACTGGCATGTAAGGCCATGGATCCAACTAATCCTAGCGATAAAGGATACATGGTCCTTATGTCATTAATGGCTGCATGCAAAATCCAACTAGTACGTGTAGAGAAAAAAAGAAAGAAAAGAAAATAAATAGTGTTATTAGGTGGTTTTATATGTTGAGTTTTTGGTTAAAATAAAATATTTTGAAATTTCAAAAATAAAATTCAAATTTCGTTTTACTCCCAAATTTTTTTGAAAAACTAAAATAGTTTTATACCACTTGGCTTAAAGATGGAGAATTTTTCTGGTTCATAGGCTTTCGTGTGTTTACTTGGAGAAATTGAGGGACTCGGATTTCCTGCGAAACGTTCCTGCGCTAGAAACCTAGGTGGAAACCTCTGTGATGTTTGTGACAAATCCACCCCGTCCATTAGTTTTGTGACATTATTTTAGTCGATGGGACCAAAAAAGATCCGGATCCAATACTCAAGTGGGATGAAAACGTGAGGATTAAACTTCCACAGTTGAAATATTCATGGAGCCACGGAAGTTTTGAATCAGTCTAATATTTATGTTTTTAGTTCATCCCAGCAGGAATGACGTTATGAACGGTATGGATGGCATGTAAACATCACTGTCAACCCCAAGGAGTTTTCAACAGTAGGAATTTCCCTACTCACCTTTTCCTTTAGTGAGGCCCACTTGAGGCTTGGATCCCTCTAATTTTTGGTTTGAAGTCATAAAATGAGCTCACAAAACGGATGGACGGTGTAGATTTCTCACAACCATTACGGTGGGTCCCCACCTAGATTTCTAGTGCAGGAACCTCCTGCGAAAGGCTTTCGAGAAATCCGCGTCCGAAATTGAGGGAGAGAGAGAGAGAGAGAGAGAGAGAGAGAGAGAGAGAGATTGGGGTTATGTGTTCCAGTGCAAGCACTAGACTGCACGTGCTTGACCGTGCTAGTGAGGGCGTGGGTATGGGGGGAGGGTGAGGGCTCGGGCAGTAAGGCAGTGTCGTTGAGAGGAGTGTGGTTGTAAAGGCGCTAGTGACGTACTTTGTACTTCGTATGTGTTACAAGAAGTCACTCCCTCATGACCTTACGTGAACTATCGTAAGGTGGTACGATTAGGATGCGAGAGGTGCAAAATGAGAAAACCAGCTTATATACTTTCTGTCAAACGGTCAGATCTGTTTGTTGCAGAGAATGGCTAGTAATTGATATTGGTAAATGGCAACAGTTTAAAAACAACTAGTCATTCAATGAATCATACGGTTAGATTAATAATCCAACAGATCCGAACTATAAGATCATTGATCCAACGATCTGAAATGTCTGGATTAATGAGTCAACGATCAAAAATATCTCTTGCAATGTTCTAACTATTGATGGCCTCATATCAACGATCCACTCACCCTATCTATATAAACAAGACCTGTGCAAGTCAAAAGAAAAAAAAATTGAGCAAACTAATCCTAGATCTCCCTCCTCATTTTTGACAAATTAGTAAACAAGTTGAGTTCTAGAACAACTGAGTTACCAAGTCCTTGAACACACTCAGTCTTTAAGAGATTGATTGTGTTGGCTGAGTTCCTACAGTGGTCCCTTCGTGATTGTTAGACGTGGGACCAATAGAAGGCTTATCGTATTCTGGAAGTAATTTTTCAATAACCCGTCAATAATCTCTAATATGAGAGGAGATTGGGCAAATCACGCTTTAAGGACAACATATCTAATACATGCTTCAGCCTAATTCAATTAATTTTTTTTTTTAATTTTATTTTCAGTATCCAAATTATCATTTAACAATTTTCCAACATTATACAACCGACACGGCAATCTCAAGGACACTTGACTAGTAGAAAGCGGGTATGATGATGTTTGATTGTACCAGTACTTTAATGCCACATAATTTGAATGAAAATCCCGTCATATAGAGGCAATAGCATGTGCAATCCATGTAACCATGTTGGGCCTAACGGGCTCCAACTTGGCCAGCCTTTATATAATGTATTACCTATCAACTATTGTTGATTAGTTATTCAACTCAATTATCCCACCTATTCAACTATTGATTTAAACATGTTCTCTAACAAGTTAAAGTAGAAAAACTAATATTTAATTTTTCTGAAGTACAGTATTTCGACATATAAAGGGAGAATTTTTTTTTTATTAATTTTACACAAACCACCTATGGGTACTCAAACCCTAGATCTCGTGTTATACTGTTAAATGGGGAACATTTTATTTTTTTTTTTGACATTCATTTCCTTTTTTATTCTTTCTATTTATTTTTTTTCACATCACTCACCGGCCCACATACGCCCGTGCACTCACACCACAATGGGTGCTTGAAACCATGACCGCGTGTTGAAATGGGTGCAAGCCTACCACGGTGTCATGAGGGTACCATTCCCGACATACTTAGAATGACAAGTCTTATATGACCATCTCCCAAAGCCATCAAATGCTTTGATAATTGAAGTCAATGAACATTTCTCAAGGCTTGATATGCCCGCACAAGCATGTCTTAGGTCGAATGGGAAGCGTTTGAAGAGCATCTTTCTCACGGAGCAGATTAGGTGAGGTACCTTGATGGGTGTTAGCATTATAATTAGGGCCGGCTCTACTATCAAGGCAGCTAAGGCAATGGCCTAAGGCCCCACATTTAAGAAGGCCCCATATTTTAAGGAATATAATATAATATATATTTAAAATGAACGTCTTTACCTAGGGAGTGGAAGTGACGTGGCAAATTTTAGTTGGTAGAATACCAATGGGCGATTTTCTGTAATGAATGCTCGTTCACTGTCGTTCCGTTAGCCTCCGTTTCCGCCGTGAACAGGGAACTTTTCCAGTTTTTTTTGGAAGCGGATTGCGTACCGAGTTACTTAGTACGGTAAGTATACTGAGTAAATCTCCTGTGTCATTCATGCATTATATCCATTCCGTCCATATCTTTTAACACAAAATATTAGGTCTTTACTCCAAATATGGAGTATATCCAAACGTCAAATGGACCACACCACCAGAAACTGTGTGAATTGAACATCTACTGTTGAAAAATTCTCGGGGACAACAGAGGTTTTAGATCAAGCTAATATTTGTGTTTTCCCTTCATCCATGTACTTCTCGATCTTATGAATAGGTTGGATGACAAATACACATCACTTGAGAAAATTTTCAACGGTTGAAATCAATAGTTCCACTTTTTCCAATGGTATGGCCCACTTGAGCTTTGCATATGCATCAATTTTTGGTTGAACCCATAAAATGATCTGAAAAAAAGAATGGACGGCGTGGACAAACCACATGCATTGGCGGTGGGCCCAACTGAGTTTACACAATCCGATTTCTTTTCTTTTTTTTCCTTACTCTCTCTCAGTTTCCTAACCACCGTCCGCGACCCATTTCAATTTTATCTAAATCATAGGTCCTCGACCTAGGATATGCATACTATACTAAGGCTTTGAGCTTGTAGTATTGGACCCATAGTTCAGTAATCCGGGCCGTTGATATTTTGGCTCACATAGAAAGTATAAATGATCTGAAATATTTATAGGTTTAGAACATCAAAACCACTAATCGTGACCGTTTTTCATTTGCATGTGGAATATCATTGGTTTCTTGTCTTCACCGTTTATTTGTAGGCCACAAATCTAAATGTTATGAAAATCCCCATCCATGGTATAAACCAATGAGTTAATGGTCTCGATTTCCCATTTGTGGGCCCCACTTGTACGAGCATTCATTACAGGAGAGAGAGTGAAAAAAAAAACAAAAAATAAGTTTATCTGGCACGCAAAAACAAGGGCTAACTTGAATCATAAAAATCGAGCATTCATTACAGGAAACCGTCCGTTGGTATTCCACCAACGAAAATTTGCCAAAAGAGTGATTATACCAAAAGAGTGATTATTAAAAAAATAATAATAAATAAATAAATAAAAACATAGAAAACAAAAATATTTTCTCATCTCTCTATCTCTATTTCTCCATCTTAATTATTAAAGAAATCCCAATTTTTTTTCCACTACTCACCTTATTGTTCTCCATCTTGATCTTTTTCTTTTTACGCTTTCTTTGTAAATTGTGTGAAGTGGCCATGTAGTGTGGGCTGCTGTTGTGTTGGAAAGCCTCCGATTGTTTGTAAGTTCTAATTCTAACTACTCACTTTCTCTTCTTATTTGTGGTAGTGTGAATCTCTGATAAATTTTATACTTTCCAATCTAATTCCAACATTTATCCTATTACTTTAATGAATGTTTATCTTTCACATTAGAGTTTATCCTATTACTTTAATATTTATCTTATATATTAGAGTAACTTTATCACTTATCACATGCGATAATAATTCTATGGAGTAAGTTTTTTTATTTTGTTATTAGTTTGACTTTTGTAGTTTAGTAGTTTGTACAGATGCTTTATTTTTAAAAAAAAAAATATATATATATATATATATATATATATATATTTCAGCCTTTTTGTACGGATGCTTTGTTTTTGTTTCTTTTTTTTTTTTTTTAAATATTCCAGCCTTTTATTTAATTAGTATATTTTAGTTATATTTCTATTAATCATTCTTTTAGAAAATTTCATTTTTGTATTAATACTAATTTATTGAGTTATGTAATAAATAAATTTTTTATTTGTGCATTTAAAGTATAAAGTGATCACATCATTCAAGAACTCTGTAAAGTTGCAATATTGCTTTTGATTAATCAAAGTTCTATTGTTCTATACTTTAATTTTTCTTATAGTTAAATTATAATTTTCTATTATAAATCTTAGTTTAGTTATCTATAAATATTTTGTTATTATAAATGTCTACTAGAAAATATCCATCTGGTTATGAAAAACTAAAAAAAAAAAAAAAAAGGAAAATTTGAAAAACAAATTGAATCTCAAAAAGGATCTATGGAAAAATTTGTTACTAGTATTAAACAAAATACAACTTTGGGTGAAAATGTTACAAATAAACAACAAATTCATCAAAATGAATTAGAAGATAATGAAATTATACAACAAAAGGATAATAATGAAAATAGTCATAACAATATTCAAATATCTAATGTAACAATTCTTGATAATGAACAACAAAATAATTTAGAAGAAAATGAAAATATTACTAATCTACCACCACCAGATAATATCTATGATCTAAGTCAATGGAAAAATATTGATACAAAATTAAGAGATCTATTAGTAGAAAATGGTCCAATTAGAGACAATGATCTAAATTTTCCTAAAGATGAAAACTCTAGACATTTTTCTACTGCATATTATTCTAAGAAATTACCAAATGGGGAGAAATTTGATAGAAAATGGCTAGTGTATTCAAAAGATTTGGATAAAGTATTTTGTTTTTGTTACAAGGTGTTTAATTCACAACATAGTACTACTCAACTTGCTAATGAAGGAACTAAGGATTGGAAAAATCTTAGCGTTAAGCTTAAAAATCATGAAACAACCAACGAGCATATTACTAACATGAATTCTTGGATTGATTTAGAAATAAGATTATTGAAAAATAAAACAATTGATAAAAGTGTTCAAGAACAAATTAACAAAGAGAAAGATCATTGGAAAAAAGTTATATTAAGAATTATTGCTGTAGTTAAAAATCTTGGAAAAAATAATTTGGCATTCCGTGGAACAAATGAAAGGATTTTTCAAGAAAATAATGGAAATTTTTTAAGTCTAATTGAAATGATTATAGAATTTGATTCAGTAATGCAAGAACATGTTCGACGTATTCAAAATAAAGAAATCTATAAGCATTATCTTGGGCATAATATACAAAATGAATTGATTCAGTTATTAGCAAATGAAATTAAAAGTAAAATTATTAAAAAGATTAAAGAAGCAAAATATTTTTCAATTATACTTGATTGTACTCCCGATGTAAGTCATTAAGAACAAATGACTCTTGTAATACGATGTGTGGATATTTCAACAAGTCCAATAAAAATAGATGAACATTTTGTAGAATTTTTAAAAGTAAATGATACTTCTGAAAAAGGTCTTTTTAATGAAATTATAAATACAATAAAGAGTCTTGAACTTGATATTAATGATATTTATGACAATGGGTCTAATATGAAAGGGAAAAAACAAAGGGTACAAAAAAGAATTCTTGATATAAACCCTAAAGCATTTTACACACCATGTGGTTGTCATAATCTTAACCTTGTGCTATGTAATATGGTCAATTCTTGTCCTAAAGCTATATCTTTTTTTGGAGTAGTATAACGTATATATACATTGTTTTCTTCTTCCACAAAGCGATGAAAAATTTTACAAGATAATGTGTCAAGTTTAACTCTTAAGCCATTGTCACAACACGTTAATAAAGTCGAATTGAAAGTGTAAAAGCAATAAAATTTGAAGCTCTAGAAGTAAGAGATGCTTTGTTACAATTAGCAAAAACAAGCGAAGATCCTAAAACAAAGAGTGAAGCTGATTGTTTAGCAACATATGAGATTGAAAGTTTTGAGTTCTTGTTAGGCATGACTATTTGGTATGATATATTATTTGTTGTTAACTCTATTAACAAAAATTTACAATCGAAAGACATACATATTGATGTTGCTATTGATCAATTAAGTCTTATATGACCATATGATTTTATCTAAAGAGATTGCAACCAAAATAAAAATAGAGCCATTTCAAAAAACGAATAATTCCTAGAAAGAAACAATTTGATGAGAATGGCAATGATGAGACAACACAATCTGCTGAAGAATCACTTAAAATTAATTATTTTTTATATATAATAGATCAAGTTATTTCTTTAATTGAAACCAGGTTCGAACAATTTCAAATATATGAAAATATTTTTAGTTTTTTATTTAATTTTGATAAACTAAAAGCACTAGAAGACGATAGTTTGAAAACGTATAGTCTTAATCTTGAATGTTTTCTCAAACATGATATTTATTCTGATATTGATGGCTTAGATTTATTTTCTGAACTAAAAGTTTTAAAAGAAGTTTTACAAATAAATGAAAATACTCTAATTAATGTATTAAATTTTATTAAAATGTTAGATTTTTTTCCAAATACATATATTGCTTATAGAATATTACTAACAATACCTGTTACAGTTGCATCCACATAAAGAAGTTTTTCAAAATTAAAATTAATAAAATCTTATTTAAGGTCAACTATGTCACAAGAAAGATTAAGTGGATTAGCTATATTATTAATCGAAAAAAAAAATGTTAGAGGAACTTGAATGCAAATACTTAATCAGTAATTTTGCATCTCAAAAAGCAAGAAAAATAAATTTTAAATAAAAAATAAAATAAATATAATTTAATTAATATTTAATATTAAAAAAAAAGGCCCCATTTAAAGTTTTCGCCTTAGGCCCCAAAAGTTGTTGAGCCGGCCCTGCTTATAATGGGCCCACCTTGTTGATGTGTTGTATATCCAAACCGTCTATCTGTTTTTCCAACCCATTTTATGGTGCAGTGTATAAAATTAAGTATTTCCAACTCTTAAATGGACCACACATGAGGAAATAATGTTGATTGAATGTCCACCGTTAAAACTTTCCCAAAGCCCACCGTAAGCAGATGCGTAATGTTTATTTTCCATACAAACCGTTGATAAGGTCAAACAGACCTGGTTTAAGAGAAAATACAATGATCAGCTTGATCCAAAACATTTGTGGCCTACAAAAAAGCTTTTAATGTTCATTTATCACTTTTACAGTGGTGTGGTCCACCGGAGATTTAAATATGCTTCCGTTTTGGGATAACATACTAAATTCAGCTTTAAAAAACGGATGGACGTCATGAATTTACAACATATTCATCAAGGTAGGCCCCACACGGTAAGGGTAACACCCACTAAGGTCTTATCCGGGTAAGACCTAATCCGCTCCCCTTTCTCTATACGTGATTTCCCAACTTAGAATGAGAAATCTTACAAAACCATATCTCATCACCATCAAATGTTTTGCTAATTGAAGCAAAGGAATATTTCTCAAGGCTTAGTGTACCGTTCGTCTTTTGTGCCGGAGTCTACTTGAAAAAGTGAAGGCTACTCCAAGCGCCTGAGCAAAACCCCCTCTATTCTTCGCAGTTCGAAGTTAATATATTTCACCACCATTTTCTAGATGGTGGTGAGATCTGGACTGTCTATATCATTATGACGATTGTAGTTGGAGCAAGGCCCGAAAATTGCTCCATTTTGAACCATCCTAGCAATTTATTTAAAACAAAAGTAGTCTACGGTTCAAATTCGGTAAGCTCCATTCATAGTGATGATGTCCATGATTTGGATGGTAAAGATTGGACCCATGTATAAAACGTGTACCGTGGATGGGTCATTTGAAAATAGTGATGGACTCTCACACATGCTAACCACGTGTCCAAGGTCACACGGATAAAGGGACGACCTCTTTTCTATTTCGTCAAAACTCACTTATAACACAAAAATTTCAAAACATACACTCGATCTTGAACTTTTGGAAGTTACGAAAATGCCAAGGCCCACCCAATCATTTAAGCTATTTGTGGTGGACAGCATAATCTCCAGATAGACCACTTGCTTTAGGTCAAAAGCACGAAAAATGCGCCACCTGTGTACACCAAGTCTCCTCGTCGGGCCCTTCCACTTTATGTGACGTGGGCCAGATAAGTCAGGTGGTCCTGTAGACCGACGGTTAAACAATTTGACCAACAGTCTGGATTTAACGGGAGATAGTAGCACGGATTGGCAAATGACCCTGCCACTAGCCAATGGCTACTGGTCGGTGCTCTGTGGGCCCCACCATGATGTATGTGTTACATCCATGCCGTGCAGCCATTCTTATTGCAATGGCAGGAGTCTCGAAGCATCTTATTGCAATAGGCTTTGCTGTATTCGAGCAAGACCTCTTACAATACCAGTAGAAAGTGGCTCTGAACACACGGATATGATGATCCTACCCATCACCAAACAACATGATTTAGCAACCAATCATTGAGTAGAGGAAATTAAAGAAAAAGCAATGGTTAGGATATAGTCTAATAGCTACATTTTCTGAAACACAAGTCATCCATGATTAATGCATAGAGATGCTCTACCATATTTCAGTTCTTCCTACTTTACCGCTGGTAGATACATTTTTATTTTTATTTTTGGAACAAGAAATTGATTTGCTTGGGATCCCCAGCATATCTTCACAGAGCATTCTGAAATGCACGAGATCAGGCACAAGTACCAAGGGCTATTTTATTTATGTGATTTCATGTATATTTTAGGTTGTGGTATGGCATAACCTCTAATTACATTTCAGGGAAATAGTCCTTATCTTTAAAGCAAAGCACAGTGACCAATAATGTGTTTTTTAGGGCGTCATGTTCATAGTATGAGCTGCAATAGGGGTTGGTGCTCAACCCTAGCCCAACCCGAGGTTCCTATATCTCAACCCTAACCCAACCCAACCCAACCTCGGGTTGGAAATTCTCAACCCAAGCCCAACCCAAGCAGGCAGTCATGTTGATTGGGTTGGTCAGGTGGATACATGCTAATATTTTCATTATTACATTAATTTATTGTATTTCAATACACATTATTTTTTGTATCTATAATTTTATTAATTATATATGTAGTTATTTATAGTAAAGAATTTCATTTTTTTTCTCAACAAACAAGCTAAAATATCGGATAACTATTTCTTTAAAAGTCGTGTTGTGTAGCATGCAATCTATTTGGGAGAGAAATCTGACATATCTTATTACCTTGAGTCATCAGAAATGATGTGGACCGATGAGACCCAAGAATACTGTAATTTCCTATTCCTTCAACATAGAACCTACACACTCAATTATAATTTATTAGTAACTTATTATATTGATCGGGTTCTAGTTGGGTTGGGCAACCCAGTTCTGGTTGGGTCGGGCAACCCAAGACCTCAACCCGAGCCTGACCCAAGTTTTATCGAGTTGGTGTTTGTATAGCCTGAGCCCAAGATCGGACTCGATACATCCTGCCCAAGCCCAACCCAATGTTGGGTCGGCCACAGGTCGGTCAGGTTGAACCCGCCCAACTTTCAGCCCTAAAATATGTTTGCCGCTTGAGCAAATAGCATGGGGTGGGGCCTAGAAGATAGGCTATTACTTAGAGGGATACTGAGTAATATGACCTTTCTCGTTATCGACTTATGAGATTTAACTTGTTATCGAGTTTCTCTCATGTTATTATAGTATCAAGGGCTTATAACAAGATAAAATTTATAGACTGTGTCAGCATGGTAAACATGGAGCTTATTTGTTGTGTTAGGCCATACAACAAGGAGTCTAGGCTCGGGATCTTCCTATGTAGCTTTTTCAAAAGTTTAGTCGTTCTCAGTATGTCGTGGTGATTAGAGATATAAGGAGATAGGATAGACAGAAGCTGGGAGAAGTCTCTCCACCTCGAAAAAGAGGGTAAGTGATCTCATCGTTATTCTGCCTTGAGCTGTAGATCAAAAATGAGATGTGTAATCATGCTTGGCAGTATGATAGGGCATTGCCTTGGAGAATAGAAGGTGGCTGCTCGGATAAGTTATAGCCAAGGAGTTCTAAGGTGATGGAAACCATGAGAGAGCGCCTCATCTGATAGGGCATTGCCTTGGACTGGCTCTGTGAGGCACATGTACGATTGCATAACCGCAAATCCTGTCATGAGTTTATAGATGTAAGAAATTATGTCTCAGGAGGACGAATAGAGCACTCTTGATGTATCATCTGAGCTCTAAGGGATCTCGAATCCGATATCGGATAGATCCTTAAAGAAGGCACTATGATGTGATGGCATACTTTTTTGGGTGCCCAATGCACTTGGTTAGGTAGTTGGCGCACCTTGGCTTACATTTGCAAAATTTTTGGTATTTTGGCTCACAACTCAATCATCTGAGCTTAGATCTAGATATTCTTAGGTTCGTTTGAAAGATAACTAGACAATTTCCAATAAACTATGATTTACCTTGTTTAGGGGTCATTTGCCTGATAAACATGAGCTAATGGTCAGCAGCATTGTATGTAGCATATTCTATGCTGTTAGGGCTCGCACGGTTGCAATAACACCCCGTATCTCCCTCAATACACGTCGGATTAAGGGGAGGCCAAGCCCATTTAGAAATTAATTTGGTGAGCTATCAAATAGGCTAGGGGTGCAACATATCACTTGTTTGGAATGAATAGGGCGCACACCACCCTCTTTGTTCAGGTAGCGTGAAGAATCTGAATGCGTTGGTTGCATTGTGTGACATTAGGAGAATTCCCCATCATGACTTGGTTATTTGGAGTCCTCTTGACATGATTTAACGATTGTTTGAAAGACAATTACTTAAGTTTTCCAAGTGGCTCAATTTTCCAAATTGGAGTTTGTTTGTTCATTCAAATCATGGTCCAAATTAAGGCTACTGTAGTTGTCCATGACAACAAGTTGAAAGGTGACATGGAATACAACATATAGCCGTGAGGTATGGTGCACAACCTACTAGGCTGAGTGCCAATCTTTCACCACCCATGTGGTAGACTAAGTAAAAGATACCTCGTTTCAACACTGAGGTCTTGGTATTGATTCCCTAGTGGGGGTGGCTAACAGTGAAGTGTGAACTGACAGTGGGTGTACTAACAAGCTAACTGGAAAAAAAAAAAAACCTACTAGGTTAAGTGTACTGGCTGCCGATATTGGCGCACTAGGGTGCATGGCCCCTAGAACTTGGGAACGTGGAGCACACCCCTTGGTTTCGCTCTTAGTTTCCTTTGAAAACTTGTATAGTCCAAGTACTTGGTTGTTTTGGCTTGTGTTTGAATCGTTCAAGCCTAGGTTTTAAGACATCGGGTACTTTTTTTTTTGCATCATATTCCCTTAAGAAATGGTGTTAGTCCATTTATTTATGTATTTTATTTGTCAATTATATATGTTGGTGTGTCAGGGAGTCGATTGAGTCATTAGAAGTTAAAGAACAAAGACACATGAAGATTGGCATGCTATGGAAAAAGAATGATAAAGATGGCATGTATTGTAGTTGGGATAGTAGTATGCGGTTTCATAAGTCATGGGTTCCATCACAAAGGATTTCTATCCAAACTAGTAACATACTTAATTTGGATAGCAAGACTCAATATGGTAAATTCCTAATCTCAAGTTAGTCTCATATCCTAACCAAAATCTTATCTATATACAAATGAGCACATAATGGTCTAGTTCCGCACTCAATGGATGTATGATTTAATGTTATAAACATCCATCATCTCAAATGGCATGCCTCCAAATGCATAATACATTTCCACATGAATCATAACACACCACAAAGTCTAATATCACTTCCCTACTAAAAGTGTAATACTACATCCCTCTACAAAGTGTAATACTCATCTAACCATCAGCTTAACAATGGGGTACCCTAATTTGTTTTACCCTACCTGGCCTCAGAATTGGAATACCACCTACCTCGCACCAACAAGTAATGATAGACAAGCTTGTCACACCTCTTCCCTTCCTGGTCCTGGCAGTAGAAGGGACACACATACACGATTGACCAATCTTAGTAGGTTCTCATGTGTCACAATTGGCTAATCTTAGTAGGTTCATTGGTGGATAGGCGTCCCCAATCATGGGATTTAAGCCCGGGGTAGCCATGACGTACCCTTCTAGAAACCTTCTCAATAATGTCAATAACTTGGTCATCACAAGGCCTAATTAACACAAACCATCTCCCTCAAAAAACTATCATGTGGTCATCATAGAAAACATCCACTCATGAAATATATCACCATAAAAGCCCATATAACTGAATGCAAAATCACAAAGGCATATACATATCCTAACTCCTCTAGACTTTCATCCAGGCACAAGACCCAGCATAAGAGCTCCAACCCTATCATACATCATCTTACAACACCAAAATCGTCATTTAAGAACGGTTTAAAACCGTTCCTAACTTCTTCAGGACCAGTCGTCGCAGAAAAACAGGAACGGTTCAGAACTGTTTTAGGTATCGTTTCAAATTTTAGGGACGGTACTTTAGGAACAGTTTTAAACCGTTCCATTGCCAACAGTCAGATTTTAAGAACAGAATTTTAGGAACAATTTAAAACCCTGCTTTTTTTTTATTATTTTTAAAACCTAGAGAAACTTCATTGATGGAGATCCAATGATAACATCTATTGTATCCTTTTGCTGAAGCACATACATCTAAACCTCAACAGTAAGGTTACTTTATTTACAAAATATAGAAAAAGAAAAGAAAGCAATAAAGATCATCCCAACATCAAAACCAAAATTACAAATTTGAAGAAATTTCCAAAAATCCATTAAATAAGAATTACAAAGTGGGGCCCAAGCATTCATCCCAACCCAATCCATCCTTTTTTGGAGATTTTGAAGCTTCCTCAAACTTCTTAGGCAAGAGAACAGAGTTAATGTTTGGCAAAACACCACCACTTGAAATTCTCGCACCAGCTAGTAATTTCCCAAGCTCATCATCATTTCTGACAACCAAAAGAACATGCCTTGGAATGATGCGGGACTTCTTATTGTCTCTGGCAGCATTCCCAGCCAACTCCAAAACCTTAGCTGCCAAGTACTCAAGAACAGTAGCCAAATAGACGAGATTCATGCAAGCTTGTGCCAACAGCCTGTAGTAGGAAATATCATTAGATAAAATATAAAATCGCAGTTGCCGAAAAGTATTATTCTCATAATAAAAAGGATTTATGCATACCGGCAAGTACGATGTTTCTGTCAGCAATCTTCTAAGCATTGTAAGCATAAGATTTGGACATCTAAGTAACATTAATCAGTGCATGCTAGAGATGTAAAGACATGACTCTTTCAGGTACGCCATAAGTTATCAGGTACACCATAAGTTATCAGGTACGCCATAAGTTGTGTACAGGAACGCTTACATCTAGCTTGAAGATGCAACTAATAAGACATTTTCATTTTTCAGTTGATGGCAAGAGACACAATGATGCAATGCACCTCTAATCAAAGGGGTCAATTCAAGGATCATGCTCGCTTGCCATTGTCATCCCCATGCAAAGGCATGTAGGACACATGACCTGCAACAAAAGAAAACCAACAACATCATGAATTATGACAAAGCAATCCCAGCTGTGTAAAACATAATGAAGAAGAAATATGTGGACGGAATGTTAAAGATCAGTAGGATGAAGCAAAGACCTCAATATAAAACCTATGCTTGAACAACACTCCATACATCTAAAAATTGTCATGTTGGGTGCACATGTCAAAATCCACATTGGCAGACAATAAATGGACATCAGAACAAAACCCAAAAAAAAAAAAAAAAAAAAAAAAAAAAAACTTGATGTTCGCAGCATGTTGGATTTTGATGTTTGCCCGTTTGGGAACACAGGTTTCTCGGGGTGGGTGGTTGCATTAAAGACCATGGTGGAAATAGCTTGACAGAATTCTCTGCAGCAGCTGGAGTACAAGACTCCAAATTTGCAGAGGCTACTACACTTCTCCAAGTGACTAGATTAGTGATGTAAAAAGTTTGATGCCTGTGTCAAGTGGCTAGATTATGAGTTCGTATATGATTTGTTATTACTTATTACAGAACAGCCTTGTCCAAATGTTATCATATCCCTGATCCCCAGTAGACCACGTCAATTTAGCGGTCTGCATGGGTCCTATTTTTATGTAATTGGGCAAGGACTAGGGACCTTCAAAATTTTTCATGAACCAAGAGGTCTGCTCCACAAAAAGCAATTAATAACAATAAAAAAATAAAATAAAAAATAAAAAAAGAGCCATATTATAAGACAAAAGCATGAAATCAACAGCTTTTATGTTATGGGATTTATGGCTGATGTCAGCAGCTCAGTATTACCATTAAGGAAAGAGTTGGTTGACAATTTTAAAGTTATGTAACAAGGAAATCCATTTCCTAAAGGTTTTGTTGTGCAAACATGCACTGACGTGGTGCTAAGAAAACTTGAAAACCTTTGACAAGGTAAATCCCCATCTTAAAGGTTTTGTTGAGCAGACAGGCACCGAAACGGTGCTCGGAGAACTTGAAAGCCTTTATTTTATCTTTTATTCTTACATTTGGCTCTATTTATATAATATTACATATTTATGTAGACATGAATTTGGTGTAGTGAGTAGAAGTTTGCAGGTTGCAGGAGACTGTACATGGTATTTATTACCTGGTCCCAGCCCAGAGGAGTAAGGTGCGCATCAAAAAGTATTGCCTGTTGAAATGCCCTCACACTGTATTGAAATAACCATGACAAAGTAGTGCAAGCAAACATCAATTCACTGAAAACATATGATAGAGAATCCCTCCTGAATGGGGATTCAAATTGGTAGGTATGACTGATTGATGAGTCCATACCCTTCCAAAAAAATAAATAAATTTGAACAGCTCCATAGTCTTCAAAATGATAGCTTCTTATACAGTACCCATTTGGAAACGAGATCCTGCAAAAATGTACGTGTAAAAGATCCAAGTCGTCCATCAGCTATGTTGCACCATGCAGTCCCCTTGAACAATAATCTACTATGTCCACGGATCTCTTGTCATGTAGTTTGAGGAACAATTGATTGAGGACGGGAGGCCAAGTTGTTCGATTGGTGGACTGGCCTGATTTTTGCAACCAAGAGCATCATACTTTCAGACCCACCCAATGAACAACTTGGAAACACTTTTCCACTGGGGGACATGGATACCAGAGTTCATGTGAGGTGTGTAAATAAATAAATAAATAAAAGCTCTCTTATACGTTAATTTTAAATTTATTTTATTTTATTTTATTTTTTTAAAGAAAGCCTAAGAGATTTGCAGCAATGCATGCCGCAATATTGCAAATTTTAGCTCCCTATTATAGCCTTTGGATATGGGATCATATGCCAATAATCTAAACCATTCATAATTATAGGCCTCACCAATAATGGGAGATAACTAAAAACAAACCACTAAGGCAGACATTTTGATCATTTAATTCCAACCGTTGTTCATTCACTTGTGGAATCTTCCAAAAATATGAGGTTTTTTCTCTTTCTACAGGATACACAAATCCAAGTGCATGAGGCAGATTATATAAACATTTTGGATCATTTAACAGATCCAACCTGACCCAACGTGGACCTAGTTCTTAAATAGACCTTATTTGGGTTGCACTAAAATGACTCCACCCAAACCTAGACCTAACCAAGACCATTAATAAATAAATACATAAGGTTTTAAACCGTTCTTAAGGTTGCAAACGGTGATTTCAAATTTTAGGGACGGTTCTTAATGCCGCCTTATTTTAGGAACGGTATTTTTCAATTTAGAAATAGCCAATAAAAGCTGTACATTTGTTTTTATATTTAAAACCCAAAGAATATTAAGTACAACTAAAAATTAATATTAACCAAATATAGTATAACTTTATAATAAAAATTATATATATTTACAACAATAACTTTACAATGGTCCATTCTTCAAAAACTTAATATCCGACATCGAGGCAATAATCTCTGTAAAGAATGACCTTGAACCAGGAGCCTCTTGCTCCTCAAACCTGTACATGAATAAAAATCATTAACTAATGCTTTATGAGATTGGGAAGTAAGAACGTTGAACAAGTAGCTTATAAAAGTAGGCCATGAAATCCTAATCCTATGAGCTAACACCTTATAGAAGGTGATCACACCATGAATATGATATAGCACCCGCCAGGTAATTAAAATCCCAATCTATGAAGTGATGTTGCGAAGCAAAAAACTGGTTTTTGTAATGAAATTTGGCCTAGTAAGCACAATTAATACTCAAGTAAGACTGATAATCAACTTACCGCCATGGAAATTAGCTTATCCCAGCTTGATGAAGCTCATCGACATATTGCAATGCTTCTCAGCACTCTTCCCTATCATCGAAGAACTCCTTGCTGCCTTCTAGTTGATAAGTTTCATGACCTTTACCAGCCACAGCCTACAACATATGTGACAGTGGTTGAGTTAGTGGAAATTGCTGTGTGAAGCCAACTGGGTGTTTCACGCTTGCAAATGGCAATGATATCAGGTACCACTTGGAAGTCATAATTAATATAAAAAATTATCAAAGAGGTAAGATTTTGTAGACAAAGAAGATCAAAGTAACACACCCGTGATGATTCTCTGTGGACCTTATTCCCTCACTGTATCAACGAGCCTAGATAATGCATCAACTAAAAGTCTAAAATGATATGGTCGCTTTCCCCTTGTGATGATATGCATAACTTGATATATTCCCACTGGTCAGGTATTAAGCATGAAAGTACACAGTAAAAAGCACGAAGGTGTGCATGTACCAGAATTTTTGCACTTCCAAAATCACAAAGCTTGACCTGGTGGGTGAGAGGATCCACCTGCACAAAAATTCACCAAGTAAGATAAACAATTGTAGTTCCCAAACAGAACAAATTCAGTAAACATCCCTAATAAAGAAAACACATACCAGAAGATTTTGAGGCTACACATCCCTATGACAAACCCCGGGTACACTGTGAATATAAGCTAGGCCCCTAAATATTTGGAGAACAACACCAAGTCAATCCTCTTTTGAGAAGAATAGACACTTTAAGCAGAACTATAGTCAACTGATATAAGATCGGCCAAATATTCCGCAGGATTCACATGGTCTGGGCAATCATACCTGGTTAACAATCAGTTAGCTATTGCACTCAGAAATTAACTGCAAGGAGAGATGCAGCTATAACTACAAAAACTTATAGGTGTATTATACTATCAAATCTGAATTTAATATAACTTCTCTGAATTTTCCAAGCCATTCACTAGTTTCTAACACTATATAACCTTTAGATTCTAAAACATATATACCTTCATAGTTGTAGATGTGTTCACTCACTATATGACCTTTAGATTCTAAAACACACCTTTCAGCAGAAGTTTCAAAACTGAAATTGACAAAGCAGCCACAAATATCACAAATGGAGAATCGTCAACTACTCTCCACAGTCCCACCCTGTTAGTGCTGTCAAGTGCACTAGAATTCTTTATATATGCCTCCGTCTCTTCATCCACAAACATATAAAAGCAAGCATTTCTCTTTGCAGCCTCACTAATATTTCTTGGCTGTTGTATTATGTCATAGTTTCCTGGTAAATGACATATTCATGAGGAAAGAAGAAAATTTACACTCGCTTGAAGACAACCAAACAATACAAGGAACACATATTAACAAGAATAAAATAAATATAAATAAAGAAGAAGACTTCTAATGCTCATATCAGTACTAAATAAATAAAGAAGAAGACTTCTAATGCTCATATCAGTACCAAATACAGCTGATGCAACAACTATTCCACAACATTGCTCCATTTCAAGAATATCAACATCATTAATCCTTTAACAAATGTAATGACAAAATGTGTCAGTTAAAACACAACATGAGTAATCAATCAATTGAAAGAAATCCCAACATTCATAGCTATAAGAAAAATCTTCTCTCGTCTTTTTTCCTTTTTTTTTCCTCAAAAACGCACTTATAAACACAATCAAAGATATGGACGAAAAAACAATTAAACAATATCAGTTTTTTAGTAGAAAACCTTGACCACTTAAAAAAATTCATAAAACATTTAATAAGGAGATATAAACCATACCCGCAGTGTACACTCATGGACTCTTTTATATCAAAAGATTCGTTCCTCTGTTGCAGAGATGGATATCCACCAAAAGGAGAGCCTCCAAATGGTGGAGTAATTGGAATTTCTTCTGTAATGTGTGTTAAATTCTCAAGTACAGGAGAAACTGATGGAGTAGTCGGCATAAAGGCCATGGCCTGCTCAACAGGAAGGTAACAGACAGGTCAAGCAGAAAGAGAAAAAACAAGAAGCAACAAAATTCAGCTTCGCCATAACTACAATAATTTCAACATCCAACTATGAGCATTGTAGGGACTCAAACTTACGATGTGGGTCAGTCTGTTTTCTATCTGCCGGTGGAGGTGGAAGTGTGAAATTTGAACAAGGATGTCCAGGAGGCAGGGCCCCTGCATGAATGGCAGGAGGATGAGGCGGAGGAAGGGCCCCTGCATGACTGGTAGGAGGACGAATGAGAAGAGGACGAGGCAAGGTTTTATTTTCAATACTTAATGACCGCATCTTCAGTAAAGAAGAATTATTTTCCCTCTTACTATCTTGTTCCCCGGATATTAGGGGGGAATCGTACTGACTTGAGATGTTGTTGTTGGACACAACGGTGAAACGCTGAGAAGATCTTTGGTCTGCATTGGGGCCCTCTAGTACATCTTCATCTGAAAATGCACAGTTAAGAGACGGAGTAATTCCAAGCTCTTTAAGCATTCAAGGGATCCTAGATCAATGATTTGCCATTAATATGGTAGCTGAATGATCCTTGAATGGGAAAGTTCATTCACCAATCCACTATTAAATATCAATGATGAGGGTGGATTGATGAATGAACTCCCATGAGAAAAAGTGCTTAGGATAGGTGATATGCAATTACTCTCTTAAAAATCTCTCTCTTTTTCTCTTCTTTGCAACCAAGAACAAGCTCCCCTTATATAGGCAAAAAGCTCCAACGAAAATAAAATTGTCAGTTTCTGATTGAGTTCGATGTCATTGAACCAGATTCGATGTCATCGAACTTATACTTTCGATGCCATTAAATATCAGTTCGATGATGTGAACTCGATTGGAAGTCATTTTGGGAACCTTTTGATAGAAGCTCAATAATATCGAACCAGATTCGATGACATCGATATTTGAACTTCGATGTTATCGAATCATGGTTCGATTCCTTGACATTATATCACAAGAGCTTGCTAGACATTATAAAGTTTGGCCATGATGACATCGATACCTATTCGATGTTATCGAAATTTAAATTCAGATATCATCAAATCCAATTTCGATGCCTTGATCTTTTTGGGAGATATTCCTTGAAAGTTCGCTAGACACTTTTTGTCCTCTTTTTTATTTTATCGAGACTCCCTCAATATCATCGAAATTTGAATATCGATATCATTGAGGCTGTCTCGATTCCTCAAACATTTTCATTAATTTTCCTATTGAGCTCGATAAACAAAATTCGTCCAAATTCGATATCATTAAACCCTGCTTGATGTCATCGAAATTTGAATTTCGATATCATCAAATCTCATTCGAGTACTCATGTAATATTAGAATATTTTTCTGGAAGATTTGTTGGATAATGCTCCAAGTCCTTTGATATCATCGACTGACCTTTGATGTCATCGATTACTGATGTTTGATATCATCGAATGTATGTTCGATCTATTGAGCATTTGGTCCAAATTACTTTGTGGTTGCTGGACCTAAAAAGGCCTAATTCAATGTCATCGAGTACTGTCCGATATCATCGATCATGGGCGTTTGATGACATTAACACAAAATTGATATTATCGAGTTCAGCTGAAAAACTTAGAAAAATTTTCCTATTTAAAACTTAAGTTTTCATACTTTTAATTCCTGGGTTGTTTTAAGGCTTTTAAGGCATTATATACCTGAGTGTTTTGGAACATAGGATGTGAGGCTTAGTTTACCTTTGACGAGCTCAGAGTACACATCCAGTTGAGGTAATGGCTTGAACGTTCTTCATATGGAGCTCACTTGACTCATCGACTCAACCCTCCTCACGTTAATTGACAAACCAGGGCACTTTCAGATTTCGACCCAGTAAGTCAATTTTTATAGATTCTAAGCAGTAGACATGTATATTCTAACCTAAGATTTGGTCAGTCTTCACGGGTAGTAGATCTTTAGATGTTTAGCGTTCTATTGATGCGACAGAGCTCATTCCTCCAAATCTTCGAGTCAATAGGTCCTAGGTCGGGTAGTGCCCATTATTCTATAGGGTCCTTCCCAGTTCAGCCCTAGAGTCCCTAAACCGAGCTCCTTAGTGTTTTCAAAGGTTCTGTGGAGGATCAAATCTCCAGCTCGAAACCTTCTCATTTTAACTCGAGAGTTATAAAATCGGGCAACCTACTACTACCAAGTCGCGACCTTGAGTTGAGCTTGCCCCCTCTTCTCTTCAAGTAAATCAAGGTCTAGAGCCATCTACTTGATATTTTTATTTTCATCACAGGATGAATCTGTGCAGTTGAGAGCCCTATTTCGACTAGGACAACGGCCTCTGCTCCGAAGGCTTGGGAGAAAGGAGTTTCTCCTATAGTCATTCAGGTGGTGGTCCAATATGCCTAGAGGACATAGGGGAGTTTTCGGCCTGGGCCCCCTTTGCTTTCTCGAGCTTGGTTTAGAGGTATATAGTTCTTGATGATCTTGTTGACTGCCTCTACTTGACTCTTAACTTGGGGGTGTCGAGGTGATGAATAAGCGTTTTGAATTCCGAGGTTCCCACACATGTCTGAGAATCAATCGTTCTTGAACTGCTTCCCATTGTCTAAGACGATTGTATGCGGGAATCCGTACCGACATATGATGTTTTTCCAAACAAAGTCAGTGAATTTATGCTCAGTGATCTTGGCTAACGGTTCGGCCTTGGCCCACTTGGTAAAGTAGTCAACCGCAATGACTACGAACTTAGTTTGACCTTTACCAGTTGGCAAGGGGCCGATAATGTCTATCCCCCATTGGGCGAATAGCCATGGCCCGGTCATGGGGTTTAGCTGCTCAGGTGGCTGATGAGGTATTACCATGAATCTTTGACATTTGTCGCACCTCTAGGTGTATTGCTCAACATTTTTCTAGATGGTCGGCCAAAAGTACCCTTGTCGGATGACTTTATGGGCAAGGGCATGACTGCTGGAGTGGTTGCCGCAAATCCCTTCGTGTATTTCTCTCAGAACATACTTAGCCTCTCCAGGTCGAAGACACCTGAGATAGGGTAGGGAGAATCCATTTTTATATAAGGTGTCCCCAACAATGGTGTACCGAGTTATCCTAGATCGGAGTTTGCATGCCTCGAGTTGATCTTCAGGTAGCTAACCTTCCTGAAGATATCCGACTAACGGATCCATCCAGTTTAGCACCATATTCACTGGAAAAATTGCATTTGGGTCGGACTCGTTAATACTCGGCTCGGACAGGAACTCAATTGGGATTGATCTTGGGATGTCATCTTCGGTCGTTGTGGCTAACTTGCTAGTGCATCTGCTTTGGAGTTTTCTAACCTGGGGATTAGGCTAACATCGTACTTGGAAAATTTTCTCATAAGTTCCCCGCCCTTTATTGAGTGTCAAATATTGCATATTTTCCCCCATTTATATCTTAGTTTTATGAAAATGATACTACTTAATTGTATATTTTATACATGTTTGTGTGGTAAGGTGAATCTGAGAGCTTAGATTGAAAATAATGCTAAAAGTATGGATTTAGTGCTCAAGAATCACCAAGCCAAAGGTTGGATCTTAGAAGATCAAAAATGAAGAATTCACATGCCAAAGATCCAAGTAAACCAAGTGAGGAATAAAGAAAAATGAAGATTTGAAGTAAATTTGCGTGATTCTTGTCTAGTCTAAGCCCTCCTTCGACCAGTCTATGCTCTGCCTCGACTAGTCGAAGAAACTTCGACTCGAACTCCGGCAACATGAACATTTAAATTTTGCGTGATCCTTGACTCATTGAAGATTGCCTTTGACTCATCGAAAATGACCTTCAACTCGTCGAAGATTGCCTTCGACTCGTTTAAGGTTATATAGATTTTGTGCGGACTGCTTAAATTTGAGGCGGTTTCCAAAATTTTCTAACTTAGTGCGAAAGTTAGAGTTTCACAACTATAAATAGGAGTCCCTAGGATGTTCCTAGGCATCTTCTAGGGTTCAAGGAGTGGAGCGAAAGTGTGGAGAGCCGCCACCAAGAGTCTTTCTTCTTCTTCCTTAGTTTGTTTTTATGTTTTTCTTAAGAAATTTTAGTTCAATTATGTCTATGATTAGCTAAACCTCTTAGCTAGGGCTAAGAGGTGAAGCTTGTAGCATGGTAAGGATGTTTATTTTTCTTTAATTCATGCTTTATCGAACTTCATTGAATTCTAGTTTGATTTTAAGGAATATTTTTAGTTTTTAATGGTTTGTTGTGACTCAAATTAAAATAGATCTGCGATAGCTTTGAATATCTTCCTTTCCTATTAGAGATTGTGGGATTAGTAAATCCTGTTGTTCACCATCGTCCCTTGGGCATGGTAAGGTGATAGAATCCCTTCTAATCATCACAGTTCTCATCCATTGAGAATTAGGTCAATAAAAGTTTAGCTTTGATTTAATTGTTATATTTTCCAATTAGATAGGATAGGACTCCAAATCCAATTGTCTTCATTGAATCAAGCAAGGTAGCATCTTGAGAAGCTACAAGTGGATCCTTGGCACCCTAGTTCCTTTTAATTGCTAGTTTTCACCTTAATCACAATTATTCACTTTATTCTAAATTTATATCTTCTTCTAGTTCTAGTTCTAGTTACTTTTAAAAACTTACGAGTTCAGTCCATGTGGATTCGACCTCGGTCTCACTAAGATTATTACTACATCGCAACCCTATTCTTGGGGTTGTGAATAAGTTTTTGGCACCATTGCTGGGGATTAACGGTTACATTTTTCTAAATTTAATTAGTTTTAGAACTAGGTTAAGATTAGGATTAACTTTTTATTTTATTTTTAGGTTAGGAATTTCTCTGCTTTGTTTTTAGAAACTAACTTTGTTTTCTGTTTTGTAGGATTCTAACATAGCAACTCTTATTCAGTAATTCTGTTCCAACCTTCTCTCTTATCTTTTCTAGATCTCTTCTTTCTTTCAGTTCATCTAGTTTTCCTTCTATGTTTAATTTCTGTTCTAGATTAGATTTTTCTTATTTTCTAAAATTTTCTAATTTAGGGTTTTTTAGGATTTTTCAGTTTTCGGATTTAATTTTTTTTAGGATTCATCTTTTATTTTCTTTCCTTCTTTCCTCTCTAACATTACTAACATAGTTTAATTGTTTTAATTTTGTAGGGTTTTCAATTCTAGTCCTTCTCTTTTGGTAACTTCTTCCCTCTACCTGCTCTCCACAATTCTGTAGAATTTTTTTTCTTAGGAACTTATTTTAGGAATAGAATCAAAATTAAGATTTCACCATGAACGAACCAGAGTGGCCAGAGTGGGCACGTAGATATGCTAATGAGAGGTTCCGTGAAGAAGTGTTAGATGATTATGTTAGGAAACAACCTATGCTTCAAAAATTTTCTGAAAATATTATTGAGAATCGACCGGAATATCTTCACCGATTACAAAGTCCCTACACGATCATATATGGGAGAATAATCACACTCCATCAATTAAGAAAACAATATGTGATTACTGGGGTCATCATGATTATGGAAGTGAGCACGATTATAACCCATCAGGCAAGAAGAAAACAATGCGAGATTATATTATGGGTGATAACGGGTACGAACAACCACCAAACTCTCCCACATATAACTCATATGACTATGATCAGTGGAAGCATTAACATTGGAGAGATGAATCAACAATCGATTATAGTGACTATTCTCTTAGATCTCCTACCTTTAAGATCTAAATAGAAATAATCCAAGAGAATTCACTTCAGAATCTCACACAAAATCTAGAACTCATCCAACAAAACACACTCCAAGCATTACAAGAACTTATAAAAGATATACAAAAGATAGGTTCACATATTGCGATTGTGGAACATACTGAAATTGAGAATGAGGAGTTGGATTCTGGTAATGAGCATACGGTTCAATTCCCTATAGAATCAATCTTGCTGATTAGCAAAGGAATGATCAAGTGACACTGTTAGTTTTCAAATGTAATGATGCTGACACACTCCATTCATATGACATATTTGATCTCAATGAGGAGGAAGAGGCTAGTTTATTCTAACTTCAACCCAACATAGAAACACAATGTGAGGAAAGTGATCCCAACTCACTTGTGAACTGTACTGAATTAGACAATGATGAGAAGTGGGATGACAACCATAAGTTTACAACCCAAATTTCTCAAGTATCAATCTCAAGTTTGGTCCAGGTCAATGATCAAGAGGTACAGGAAGTTGTCGACCATAATGGTCTACTCCACCCATCTAACATGTCTGATTTAAATGTGGAGGATGAGCCCCTTTCAACCGACCCTTTCAACTCTTGTGAGACATGTTTAGACTACTCCCCTAATTTAAATTATAATATGGTTAGGGAAATGGACAAGTTACTTGATAGGACTCTAGAATTTGAAACCACCTAGTAGAGGCCACCATCTCAGCTGTCAACCCTTAATGATACAATGCCTTTACTGAGTAGTACTAATGAACGGAGTCTTCACATCAATTCTTCACCTGCTGATCATAAATTTACCTATGTAGGGCAAGGCAAGATACATCTGGTGATGATTTATTCTCACCAAGATGAAGAGCAAGAGAACATGCTTCCATCTACTTTCAAAGACGATGGAATCCTTAAGCAGATCATCATATACTTCAATATGGAGAACGTGCCCCTCTCAACTAACTCTCTTGACTCTCTGAAAGAAAGCTTGGCACACTTTGTAGATTTAAATGATCCCATGATACAAGATCTGGTGAATAGCTTGCGAGACAATACCTCAGAAGTTGTACTGACCAAATCAATTTTTTGAAATCTCTCCTTTCACAGATCCTAAATGTTTAATATCAAAGGTGAAGGAGATGACAATTGAACCGAAGTCTAAAACTTCGAAATGTGTTGAGACTACACCACCTACTGAGAATTTTTCAGAATTTTATCTACTTGCAGTCTCTAATTCACCATGTTATGCTAACATTGAAACTTTTTCTGTCACAAGTGAATCATATATACTTTAGACACCTCAGGAGATTAAAAAGAGACTTTATGCTGAGGTCCATAAATTTCTCTGGACGTTCATGCTCCAGGGCATCCAAACCTATTGCAAAAAGGGCTTTTAGATGATTTTGTTGAAAAACCTACTGAGAAATTTATCAAGATACTGGCCGGAGGAGGAACCTTGCTGCATGATTAAGTAGATTTCCCTTGCTTTCTAGTTTAGGATTATAATTTATTGCTTTCATAGGATTAGGGTAGTTTGCTTTCGGCTTGTCTAGTCTTTTTGCTAACCCATCTTCACACCGAGATCCTTGGAATAGCGTAGATTCTACTTCTTCAGGTACTACCTTTCCATAACCTCTCCTTTCTTTTCGCTGTCTCATATGCATTCCATGCTCATATCTTTAACATTGAGGACAATGTAGATTTTAGGTTGGGGGGTGTAGATTAGGTAAACTAATCAGAATTTTCTTACTTTTGAGCAAATAAGTGTGGAAAATTTTCAATTTTTTAATATAAGACCTATTTGAAAATTGATAATTTGTGGATTATGAATGTTTTGAGTATGATGATAAGATAGGAAGCGAATTTTGAATTGTTGGAGTTTAATTAACTAAGTAAACTATCACCTAAGTTCTTACACTCAATTGATTAAGAGGAAGCTTGAATATCATGTTAATCTAAATTACAAGACGCGTTCAATTTGCTTTCTATGAATGGTACTAGATTTTTCGATTATTAGTATGATGATCATTAAAAGATACTGAGAATCAAGTCTGAAGAATTTTATCCACCTTAAAAGAAGAAAAGGACCAGTTAAAAAATAGGAGATCGACAAAAAGGTCATGTATGGTAAAAAGACTGGAAAAAAAAAAATAAAAAAGAATGAAAAATCTGAAAGAAAAAGAGAAAAGATGAAAGACTGAACGAATATAAATGACCATTGATATAAAATCAAAAACTGAAAAAAGAAGGAAAAGAGGATAAGTTCGGAATCAGTACTTGAATTTTCAACCAATCTTGAAGTGATAAGCATGGCTAACATTATGAAAAGATAATATTTTTATTGGAAGTAAGCTGATTTACACTGAGCGCATTGGAAAACTTGGTATATGAACTTATGCTCTGAGTTAAATGATAAAGAACCTACTTGATTGATTGCTTATGTGATTCGGCTCTAGGTTTTCAAAATCTTACTTTTTTTGCCTTCATTCTACTCATTCATACTTGATTGCACAAAAGATGGTTTTTTGAAAGAGGTTTTGAACATCGAAGATTAAAGATTATTTCACGCATGTTTTGCTCCTGACTAGTAAAATACTGGTTGGGGAGTGTGTTGAGTGTCAAATATTACAGATTTTTCTCCATTTATATCTTGGTTTTGTGAACATGATACTGATTAATAGTATATTTTATAATGTTTGTGTTGCAAGGTGAATCTGAGAGCTTGGATTGAAAATAATGTTAAAAGCATGGATTTAATGATCAAGAATCACCAAGCCAAAGGTTGGATCTTAAAAGACCAAAAATGAAGAATTCACATACCAAAGATCCAAGAAAATCAAGTGAGGAATGAAGAAAATCGAAGATTTGAAGTGAATTTGCGTGATTCTCAACTAGTCTAAGCCCTCCTTCGACCAGTCTAAGATCTGCCTCGACTAGTCGAAGAAACTTCGGCTCGAACTCCAACAACATTAACTTTTAATTTTGCGCAATCCTCGACTCATCAAGGATTGCCTTCGACTCGTCTAAGGTTACGTAGATTTTGTGCAGACTACGTAAATTTGAGGCGGTTTCTGAAATTTTCCAACTCGGTAAGAAAGTTGGAGTTTCAAAACTATAAATAGGAGTCCCTAGGATGTTCCTAGGCATCTTATAGGCTTTAAGGAGTGGAGAAAAAGCGTAAAGAGCTGCCGCCAAGGGTTTTTTTTCTTCTTCCTTAGTTTGTTTTTATGCTTTTCTTAAGATATTTTAGTTTAATCATGTCTATGGTTGGCTAAACCTCTTAGCTAGGGTTAAGAGGTGAAGCTCGTAACGTGATTGGGTTGTTTATTTTACTTTGATTCATGCTTTATTGAACTTCATTGAATTCTAGTTTGATTTTAAGGAATATTTTTATTTTTTAATGGTTTGTTGTTACTCAAATTACAATAGATCTGCTATGGCATTGAATATCTTCTTTTTCTATTAGAGATTGTGGGATTAGTAAATCCTGTTGTTCACCATCGTCCCTTGGGCATGATAGGGTGATGGAATCCCTTCCAATCATCACAGTTCTCATCAATGAGAATTAGGTCAATGAAAGTTCAGATTTGATTTAATTGTTATATTTTCCAATTGGATAGGATAGGACTCCAATTCCAATTGTCTTCAGTGAATCAAGCAAAGTAGCACCCTGAGAACCTACAAGTGGATCCTTGGCACCGTAATTCCTTTTAATTGATAGTTTTCACCTTAATCACAATTATTCACTTTATTCTAAATTTACATCTTCTTCTAGTTCTAGTTCTAGTTACTATCAGAAATGTACGAGTTCAGTCCATGTGGATTCGACCTTGGTCTCACTGAGATTATTACTACATCACGACCCTACACTTGGGGTTGTGAACACCCTTTTATAAGTAGGCGATCATTTTTTCTTCCTTGGCCTGTTACTCGTTCGCTACATGGTTCACGATGAGTTGTGAATCACTGTGGACTTTTAGGTTTTGAGCTCCTATTGCTGTTACCAGCCTACGTCCAACGAGCGGTGCTTCGTACTCTACCGCGTTGTTCGATGTTTAAAATTCAAATCTTAAGGCATATTACGTGCAGGTCTAGTCAAGAGTCTCGAGGACTACCTCATCCCCGCTGCCTTTAGAATTGGATGATCCGTCGACATATAATATCCAAGTTGGTGGGTCAGGCTCGACTGTTTGGTTAGCCGCAGCCGGGTGGCTAGTTTTACTGCTTGGACTATCTTCCATACTCTAGCTGCAGGCGAGCTCGATAATGAAATCGGCCACCGCTTGACCTTTGATAGCAGTTCGAGGCTGATATTTGATGTCAAATTTGCTGAGCTCGATTGCCCATTTGGTGAGTCTTCCCGACGCCTCGGGCTTCTAGAGCACTTGGCTGTTGAGACCTAAATATTGTATATTTATCCCTTTAATTACATTAGCTTTCCTAGCATTAAAGTGTTAATCTGATATAATTATGTATGTTTTCATCATGCGAGGTGGTTTTAGACCTAAAGATGAATATGTACTTAAAAGGATGGATTTAGAGTTTAAAAGAATATAATCAAGAATTGGAGATATAGATGTCATTAATGAGGAATTCACATCACAAAGATCCAAAAAAAAACCAAGTGTAAAAGAAGGAGAAAACCAAGTACAAAGATCACAAGTTTAATAAGAGAAAAAAAAAATATTGTTCAGTCCCACCTAAGGTCGATTCAGTCCCACCACAAGTGCACAAAACAATCCAACAAGAAATTGTGATTTTCATAATTAATTTGGCTTGACCTTCGGATCGACTTCGGTCCCACCTAAGACAGCATAGGTGGGACCTAAGTTAGACAGATTCTCCACAGATTTTTTAGATGAAATTTGGTGTGATCGAAGGCAACTTTGGTGTGATCGAAGCGTAACAAAAGTGCGAAAATTGAAGTTGGTACAAAATTTTACTATTTAAAGGAATTTTCTTAGTTGTTTTATATACGAATTAGAGCTTGGAAGAGAGATCAAGGGGTGGCAGAGTCTCTATGAAGTCATTCTTCTTCTTCGACTTCTCAATTTTAGTTTGTTTTTCTTTTATTTTTCTTCTAGGTTATTAGCCATGTTAGGCTAATCACTTAGCTAAGGCTAAGGGATAAAGTTTTTAGTTTATTACATTATTTAATTTATTTGATTCAACAAAGAGTGGTTGAAATTATGATATTAAATTAAATAGATTTGAATTTTACTTAAAGTCTTTGTATTATTTTATCTTTAATCCATTATCGACTCCGGGCACATTGGATGCTTGGAAGTACAATTACAATGCTTGATTAGGGAAGGAATTAATCTGTATAATTAATTGATCTAATGATGCCTAAGGGTGCGTTGGACGCTTTTAATTCCTTGTGGTTAATGTTTGAGTGCTTCATGAGAGAATTGTTCAATTGAATTCATATTCTAATTTTATTTATGAAATGAGAGTTTAAGAAGTCCTAGAAGAGGGTGTTGAGGGTCAAATATTGCATATTATCCCCCATTTATATCTTGGTTTTATGAACATGATAATGCTTAATGTTCTATTTTACTCATGTTTGTGTTACAAGGTGAATTTAAGAGCTTGGATTGAAAAGGGTGCTAAAAGCATGAATTTGATGCTTGAGAATCACAAAGGCAATGGATAGATCTTAAGAGACCAAGATTGAAGAATTCACATGCAAATATCCAAGAAAACCAAAGGAGTAATGAAGAGAATCAAAGATTTGAAGTGAATAAAAGGAGTCCCGAAATCGTCCTAAAAAAGCATATTCTGAAACTCTGGGTCATTCTGTGAAATTACAAAGAGTAAAGTTTATTTTGGAAAACTGCGCGAAGCGAAGTCTATTTTAGCAAACTGTGTAAATTTGAGGCGGTTTCTAAAGTTTTCCAATTAGGTGCGAAAGTTGGAGTTCCACAACTATAAATAAGACTCCCTAGGATGTTCCTAAGCATCTTCTCGGGTTTAAGGAGTGGAGTAAAAGGGTGGAGAAGCCGTCGCCAAGAGTTTTTCTTCTTCTTCCTTAGTTGTTTTCATATTTTTTTAAGAAACTTTGGTCCAATCATGTCTATGGTTGGCTAAACCTCTTAGCTAGGGCTAAGAGGTGAAGTTTGTAGCATCTAGGATGTTTCTATTGCTTCGATTCATGTTTATATTGAACTTTATGGATTCTAATTTGATATTTAAGGAATACTTTCAGTTTTTAATAGTTTATTGTGACTCAAATTACAGTAGATCTATAATAGCTTTGAGTATCTTCTTTTCCTAATTTGAGATCATGAAATTAGTAAGTTCTGTTGTTCACCATCATCCCTTGGGCATGGTAGAGTGATGGAATCCTTCCTAATCTTCATAATTCTCCTGCTTTGAGATTATGGGATTGGTAAATCCTGTTGTTTACCATTATCTCCTGGGCATGGTCTAGTGATGGAATCCCTGCCAATTATCATAATTCTCCTTCGTTGAGAATTAAGCCAATGGAAGTTTAGATTTGGCTTTATTGATATATTTTCCAATTGGATAGGATATGACTCTAATTCTAATCATGTTACTTGAATCAAGCAAGAGGGCTCCCTGATCACTACAAGTGGATCCTTAACACCCTAGTTTTCACCTTTAAATTCTTAATTTTAATTACTCTATTCATAATTACTTTCTCAAATACTTCAGAATTAGTTTCACATCTTCTTCTAGTTCTACTTCTGGTTAATTTCAGAAACATACGAGTTTCAGTCCCTATGGATTCGACCTTAGTTTTATCGAGATTATTACTACATCACGATCCTACATTGGGGTTGTGAACAGAGGGGTGAATAAGACTATACCAAATAATTAAATAAAGTGCTGAATAATAAATAAATAAATAAATAAAGATCTCAATTGCTTAAGTATTGAAACGTTGATTTCAATTGATACATAAGATAACTGTAAGGCCCGTATCTTAGTCTGTACCATTCCTTAAACTCTCGTGATCTTCCCCGTTGAATTTCGGCCACCCGCAACCTGTAGACAGTATTTGCGCGCAATCCTAAGTCGCATTCCGTAGATCTGAGTTGACTTGACTCGAAACTTGTACCCTAGCGACCGCACCATAGCAGCAGTTCCAAGGCCGTGTCTTGCGCATCAATGCAATACCCAGGCTAGGAATTGTGGCCCCGCTTTTATCTCGAGGAAATGTCGCGCGTTACAAATCCTGAGAGAAGAATCTCTACCCAACTTATCACATCAATCAATCAAGTACAAGCAATCACAACCCATACCTACCCTGTCCCTCTCTTACCAACAAGGCATGACACCCATCCCTCTCTCATCCAAAAGTCAACACAACCCATACATCTCATGTCACTCCTCTTATACACTCATTCCTCTCATCCCATCCCTCTTACACAACACCACTCCTCTCTCATTTCACTCCATCCCATTTCATTTCTTTACCCAAATCCCAAGCAACCAAGAGAGAAAATCCTAAGGAGAGAAAAGAACCCAAGATCAAGACCCAGTTCCTACCCCAAATCTCTCATCCCAACCCTTCAATCTTCATCATCCTCCATCAAAGAGGAAGCCTAAGAGCTAAGGGAGCCATAAAACCAAGAAGAAGATCCAACGGTGGGTGTTTATAGGACTAGATTTGTGATTTTGATGATGGGCCAAGCGGGAACTACCGATTGATGGTATGGATTTCACTTTGGACCCTAGGTGTGGCTGATGGCCCACCATGATTCATATGTTCATTCCATGATGAGGCCATTCTCCATGGACCCCATCATGATGTTTATTTGATTGTCATTGTAAGAAGGTCATCTAGACCTTGCATTTGATTGGTGGGAAAGGAATTTCCACCATTGATTTATATTTGAAGGCCCACAAGAATTGAGACCTAAGATGATGTATGTATTGTATTTCTAAGGGAGGGCTCATAGTGGCGGAGCCCCTCCCCTCCACACGTCTTTTTCTCTTTCTCTCTCTCTCCCTTTATCTCTCTTTTTCCCTAGTTTGCTGGCCCAACTATTGGACACATGTAGGGACGATCCAGACCGTCCAGCAAGTAGGATGGTCTTGCTATCCACCTTGTTGGATTGATCGAACAAATGGGCAGTCTAGATGATGGGAAAACACAAATGGCAGCTTGATCTCCTAGTTGGTGGACCCCACCTTGATGTGATCTACATCCACACCATCCGTCCAGCCCAACAAGGCTCGCAGTCAGCAAGGCCGGTCATGCAGTGAGCGAGGCCCCATCTCGCTACTTGTCTATTTTGGACAAGCCTAGTAGAAGGAAAAACTCAAATATTAGTTTGATTCATACTGTGGGCCACGTACACATGGACCCCACCTTAATATATGACCTTAATATATGTGTTGTATATCCACCGTCCAGTACTGACGGTGGGACCCACCTGATGTAAATGTTTTATCCACACCGTCCAGTACTAACGGTGGGACCTACCTTGCTGTATGTGTTGTATCTGCACCGTCCAGTAGCTGGACATGGGACCCATGTGACATAAGTGTTTTATCCACGCCGTCTAGCACTTGGACGTGGACCCACTGATGTAAATGTTTTATTCACGTTGTCCACCGTCCACACGTGAGACGTGGGACCCATCTGATGTATGTGTTTCATCTCCACTGTCCAACGTGGGATGGTGGGGCACGCCTGATGTATGTATTGTATACACGTCGTCCAGCAGCCCAGCAGACCCACCGTGATGTGTTTCATCCGCGCCGTCTAGCGGCCCAGTGGGCCCACTGTGATGTATTTTATCCACGCTGCCCAGTAGATGTGGACCCCACTGTGATGTATTTTATCTACACCGTCCATCTGCAGGAAACTCGGGCCGAGCTAGCATATTTTGTTTAGAAATGAAAATGTCATCTGGTTGTTGTTTTACTTGCAACCCAAGGAAATAATTTAATTCCCCAACCATGCTCATTTCAAACTTAGATTTCATCAAATCTGCAAACTCAACGGTCATGTTAGTACAAGTTAATCCATAAATAATATCATTAACATAGATCTAAACCATTAAGATATCATCATTATGTTTCTTAACAAAAAGCGTCTTATCGACACTACCCAATTGAAAATTATGACTTAGTAAAAACTTGGTCAATTTTTCATACCATGCTCTAGGAGCTTGTTTTAAACCATATAGAGCTTTTTTAAGACGATATACATGATCAGTAAACTTAGGGTCTTCAAACCCTGTAGGTTGTTCAACATATACTTCTTCATGTAGATCACCATTCAAAAAAGTACTCTTTACATCCATTTGATAAATTTTAAACTTTCTAAAGCATGCAATGGATATAAAAAGTCTGATTGATTCAAGGTGAGTAACTGGGGTAAAGGTTTCATCATAATCAATGCCTTCTATTTAAGTGTACCCTTGTACAACCAGTCTTGCCTTGTTTCGAATTATATTCCCAAGTTCATCAGACTTATTTTTGAAAATCCACTTAGTTCTTATAATGTGTTTATCTTTAGATCTAGAACAAGATACCAGACATCATTTCGAACAAATTGATTAAGTTCTTCCTGCATAGATACTATCCAGTTTTCATCAGAAAGAGCTTCTTTTACGTTTACCGGTTCAATCTGAGATGTAAAGCACACGTAATTACATATATCTTCTAGTTGTCTACAAGTGCGCATACCAGTGAGAGGATTTCCAAGAATTTGAGCGGTTGGATGATCTTTAGCAGTCCTTAATTCAGAATTGTTTTAACTTGATGAAATATCAGGCTTGTCAATTAAAAGAACTTCATCGTTATCTGAACTTAGGGCAGGTGTATTCAAATGATCATCTATTACCACATTAATTGATTCTTGAATAACACCGGTTCTTTTGTTCAGTACACGATATGCGCGACTGTTTAAAGAGTATCCTAAAAAGATTCCTTCGTCACTTTTTGTGTCAAACTTCCCCAGATTTTCACGGTCACGCAAAATATAGCACTTGCTACTAAAAACTCGAAAGTATTTGACAGTAGGCTTTTTATTGGACCACATTTCATAAGCAGTTTTATTATTAGATTTACATATATAAACATAATTAATAACATAGTAGGCAGTATTCATTGCTTCAGCCCAAAGATTTTTAGGGAGCTTCATACTGTTCAACATTACTGTTCCCATTTCTTGAAGCACTCTATTTTTCCTTTCCACAATTCCATTCTGTTGAGGAGTTTTGGGTGCAGAGAATTCATACAATATTCCCTGATCAGTACAGAATTTCTCAAAACTGCTATTCTCGAACTCAGATCCATGATCGTTACGGATCTTACAAACTTGAGAACCTTTTTTAGTTTGGATCGTTTGAGAATCCTTTTAACTTCATCAAGGGTTTCTGATTTATCCCTTAAGAAGGCTACCCAAGTGAATCTAGAAAAATCATTCACAATTACCAAGATGTATTTTTTGCCACCTCGACTCTCCGTCTTGGTAGGTCCTATAAGATCCATATGGAGAAGCTCGAGTGGTCTTGATGTGGCATTGGAGTTCACCTTTTTATGAGAGCTCCTTGTTTGCTTGCCATATTGGCATTCACTACATATCTTGTCTATATTTTGTAATTTAGGTAGACCTCTTATTAGTTCTCCCTTGCTTAATCTGTATAAATTACGGTAGTGTACATGTCTAAGGCGTCTATGTTATAATTCAGTTTCATCGGTATGAACAATGTAGTACGATTGATTAGATGAGCTACCATCGCTTACAATATAGCAGTTTTCAGAAGTCCTGCGACCAGTTAATATCACAGAACCCTTTTTGTTCAAGATTTCACAACCTTTATTAGAAAATTTCACGCTATGATTGTTATCGCATATTTGAGATATGCTTAACAGGTTGTGTTTTAGCCCCTCAACATATAAAACATTCTTAAATAAGGGAAGGTTATAGAGTTGAACTGTACCTTGGCCAATAATCTTGCAGTTGCTTCCATCACCAAATGTGACCGACCCATCAGTCATATCTTTAAGATCGGTGAATAAAGCTTTGTAGCCTGTCATATGCCTTGAGCATCCACTGTCTAAGTACTACTTCGAATGGCTTGTCGCTTTGAAAGCAGTGTGGGCAACTAAGCAAGTAACTTTAAAAACCCATTTCATTACTATTTTGGGTTTAGGAGTATAGTTGGTCTTCTTGTATTTATAATTTTTGTAAGAGTAACTCACTAAGTTAGATTTTAAGAGCTCCTTAAGCAAATCAACTATTTTTTCAGCTAAAGGTTTTTGGTTTTGAGTTTTATAGTTGACATAATTGCTTTTAGGTTTTTGAAAAGTTTTAGGATTTTTAGAAAAACTCTGATTAATACTTTTCCCTTTTGAGTTAGAGGTTTCTCCTCTCACAAACTTAGGAGGAGTATTCTTCTGTTTAGAATGTACATTTTTATCATAGCCAAATCCGGATTTGTCGCCACATTTTCTAGATCCAGATAAAAGTTTCTCAAATTTCGGATCTCCTTGGGCATACCTCCATGTATCCTTTGAACTCAAAAGTGAAGAGTTTTAAGCTTAAGTTTGTCATTTTCAGATTTAAGATTTTCAATCAGGGAAGTTTTGAATTCTAAATCACATTTAGTCTTTTCAAAACAATCTGAAATATGGGATTTTTCTAAAACAAGAGACTCAAAATTTTCTTTAAGTTTTAAAAACTTTTCTTTTTGAAGTTTTAGTTTTAGGGCAATTTTACAACTTTCCTTGTATAGGGCATTGTAAGCATCTTGAAGATCTTCTTCATTTTCATATTCACTATTCAGATTTTCTTCACTGGTTGAATCATCATGATCTGAAAAAGTGAACTTGGCTAGAATCATAAGGGCCTTAACTTCATTGCCCGACTCATTTTCAGAATCTTCTGATTCAAAAGAGGCTTCAATGCCAGAAGATTCGTCCCAAGTAGCCAACATTCCTTTCTTTTTAGGTTTGTCCCTTTTAGGACATTTGTTTGTTAAATGCCTATATTCTTGGTAGTTGTAACATTGACTATCTTTCAAAGATTTCCAAGATTTAGATTTTGGTTTAGAACGTCTCTTATCATTTGATTTTTGAAAATCAATCCTCTTTTTACTTTTGAAGATCTTGTAAAACTTTTTAGCAAGAAGGGCCATATCATTTTCAGAATTTTCTAAATCAGAATCTTGAGAAATACATTTTGAAGATTTAAGTGCAATAGATTTACCTTTAGGAGCTTTAAAATTTAATTCATATGTTTGTAAAGAACTAACTAGTTCTTTTACCCTCATATTGTCTGTATCATGAAATTCCTGGATCACGGTTACCTTAGAATTGAACCGTTCAGGTAGTGAGCGTAGTATCTTTGCACACACTTTACTTTCTGAGATTTTATCACCAATACCCCACATAGAGTTCACAAAATCATTTAATCTAGTGTAGAAGTCCATAAACATTTCATTTTCCTCCATATGAATTTCTTCAAATTTGGTTGTGAGGAGTTGGACTTTAGATTTTTTGACAATTGAAGTAGCCTCGTGTGTCATTTCTAATATATCACAAGCTTGCTTTGCAGTATCATAGGATATAATTCTTTTAAACTCATCCGGTGATAGTGCGCAAGTGATTGCATTTAGTGCTTTTGCATTGGCACTACTCTCACTTTTCGAAAGAGTGGTCCATGAGAAAAATGGTGTTATTCTCATAGTTTTTGAACCATCAATACCAGTCACTTCAGTGGTAGGTGGGTTCCATTCAGTCACTGTGGCAAGCCACACGTTCTCATCCATTGACTTGAGGAAAATCCTCATCTTGGCTTTCCAATAGGCATAGTTGGAGCCATCAAAGGGTGGAGGCCTAGTGACTGAAAGGCTATCAAAATTTGACATCTTATATATATAGCTTAGATCGTTAGCTCAGGAAATGAATCCAAGAATAAAGAATTTTAAAAAAAAATGAGTTATTAGGCTCTGATACCACTTGAAAGGCCAAGCTATATGTCCTAGAGGGGGATGGGGGTTGAATAGGACTGTTCCAAATTAAAATTTAACAGCAAAATTGAAATACGATAGCCTTATAAAAATAAAAAACATTACTTTAAATAAATTAAATACTGAAATGTAAAGCAATCTTAAATAAAGAGCTTGATACTAACATTGTTCTAAGGACAACCTTTGCACCATAAAAACTAAGGGTTTATGGCAGGACAACTTTACTAGAACAAATTGAATATCAAAAACTCTAACAGAAAGAAAATAAAGGAAATAGCAAGAAATAAATTCTAAACTATTACAACATTCCCCACTTTGCTTGAAATGTAAAGATTACAACATTCACATCCACATATACATTCCACAAATCTGAATGATTAAAGATATAAAAATTAAAAGAGCATTCAAATCACAAAACACACCGATATATAGTGGTTCGCCTGTGTGTTCACCAACTGTTAAACAACAGCCACACAGCTTACTACTCCACTTCTAATATCCTCACATAGGGGATATTAGCATTCACTATCAAACAGGTTTTTATAGGTTCACCTAAAACCTTCACAATTGTGTCTTTTTAACTTGGGCTTACACAATCCAAAAACCCACACTTTCTGAGTTTTCTGGCTCTCCTCAGATAACCAACACAATGAGATTTTTCTGGCGAATCTCAAATAAAACCAAAATAATGAATTTACAAAAAATGTAAAATACTTAGATTTCTTCTTTTGTAGCAGCCTGGTAGAACTAATGAGAGTAGAAATTCGAATCAATATTCAATGTCCAATACTCACTTAAGAAATGGTTCTAATTTCTAATTGATTTTAAATTAAATCAAATTAGGCATAGCTCTATTTGATTTTGATTCCAATGAAGAAGGAATACAGCAATTCCTCTTTTCAAAATAATATTAGAATATAAGAATAAAATCAAATACGAAAAGCTAACAAAAAGAATATTAAATATGCATAGCGTAGCTAAAAAATGAACACAACTTATCTCAGAGTGGAGGCTTGAATTTCTTAAATTAATCGATGTAAAACTCTGAAATTCGTGCTCAATTTATAGAAGTAAAGATCGCGTCTACGACTGGTCTTAGGAACCTTCGACTGGTCGTAGCTCCAACGGCATTTTAAAATTTTAAGCGCGATCTGAAAAATTAGTTCTACAACTGGTCGTAGACCACCTACGACTGGTCGAAGCAGACCTAGGACTAGTCGTAGGAAACCAGATTTGGTTATTGAAGTTTGAGTCGTAGTTCTAAGACTGGTCGAAGGACAAGTCATGACACCCCTACGACCAGTCTAACAATCTCCAGGATTGGTCGAACAATAACCAAAAAAATTCTAAAAATCTTCAACAACTTAGGATTGGTCGTGAAATTTCTTGAACTGGTTGAACCAGGTCTAGGACTGGTCGAACAAGGTCGGGACTAGTTGTAGAACAGACTAACTTCATATATAAAGATTTATCTTGACTAATGTATACAAAATGACCTACCCTAAGGTCAAACTAAGGTTTATCATACTTGGGACATGAAGTATGAACATTAAACTTCATTCTTTCAGATGATAGTTAACCTTTGAAGCTTGAGATCTCTACTTGATGAGCTTGATCTTGAGATCTTCTACAGCTTGAATATAAACTTCAACTTGAGTAGTACTTGAGTCTTGAAATGCACTTGAGTCTTAAACAAACACTCTTCTTATCGATATAGTTCTGAGCATTGATGCATACGGAAGAGGACAAAGTATATAACCTTGCATATCTTGAAGTCGAGCACCGTACATGTCTTAAACCATTGTGATGTCGTCTTGAATCACATATATATATATATATCAACATACAAACACAAGACACACAAATAAAAGTTTTGGCACACAAGAGGTTTTGGCACCACAAAATTTGACATCAAAGGAGCATAAGACCATAACACTTACACCCCGTTATGATTCTGATTCCAATCCTAAATGGACCGCACCTTAGGACAATGGTGGTTAAATGTCCACTGTTGTAAACTTCCCTAAGGGCCATTGTTAAGCCCATTTTCACCCTTACCCTAGTGGGAAAACCCAAACCGTTGGGTCCCCACTGATATTAGTGATACCCATTGGGCTGACCCAAATCACTAGGCCCCCATTGATATAGAGATGACTACCTATCTTATTGGGCTAACCCAAACCATTGGGCCCCCATTGATGATGTTGCTTTCCACCATGCCTTATGAGAATTATCCAAACCTTGGAGCCCACCTTATACTCAAATCGGGCCCCATAGGGAGGCCTAGTTTATTACATGATAAAGGGTGAGGAAGCCCACTCTTGTACTTAGGCCCATCCTCTTGACTCCCCTTGCTATATACATTAGACTTACTCATGAGGCCCATCCTTGATATGAGTATGCCATCTAGGCCATCTATTGATTCTAGGAGAGTACATCATCATCGTTGGATATGCCTGGTAGAACATCATGATACATGCTCATACGCATAATTTGTATGCTTGTTATGAAGAGCGATTAATCATAGAATATGTCGTTAGGCTGATTATTTATGAGACTCCTTGAGAGACGGAGTCGCCCCACATGAGCGCACAGTACGCGTAGGATTGGTGCATGACTAGATAGTATGACATATGCATCTCGCATTTGTGTGATATGATCACTATATGCCTTAGCGATATCAGGGTTGTGGCCTCCACAGGCATATCGTGGATGGTCAAATTGGATATCAGACATATTGGTTCTAGCACTAGGGCGCTATGGATGTCCCTAGGTGAAAGTCTTTAAACCCTTATGGTACCAGAGGTTGTTCCAACGTCGAGACCAAGTGGATACATGAGTGCCCAAGTGCCAAATACCAGTAGGCCACGTCTCCTACTATGTTGTGGTCGGTTGGAAGGGGGTGTGGCCTTATCCGCCAGAGGCGTAGGATGCAAAGTTAGGTTGAGTTTGACTAGCTCAGCAATGGATCCGCTACTAACGAGACGGGTAGATATTGGCTAACTACTAGCTAAGCGAGTAATGAGGTCTCTTACGCTCGCTTGGCTGCGCGCCTGGGGGAGGGGCAGTCCATGTGGAGTGCACTAGACCCCGGTGATATTCCAAAGATGAGTTGTATTGATATGTGGATTTAGACGAGGATTGGTATGATTGAGTTGCATCTCGCACATGACATTTGGCCATGTAGGCCTTGCATCGGATAGCCTTGGTACGGCTGATAGTATTCATGTACTTACCAGCATGTTTCTGCATTACTCTAATATTACATATTTAGCATATACCTTACGCACACTCACGCACACTTACACCACCCTCTAAGCTTTTTATAAGCTTATGCACGATCGTTGCGTGCAGGTGACTCTAGGATGCCGCAGTAGCAGTAAGTCAAGAGCGTGCCGCTGAGTTTTTGGAGCCTTGATATCGATATTGTATTTCCCTTTATGCATTGTACTCAAAGTTTTTGATATAGTAGATATATGGTAGTGTTGTTGTTTGTATTTGGGTTATGCTTATGGTTATGCTTCTTATGAAACAAATTTACGTTGAAAATCCTCCTTATATGATCCCAGGATCGAAACCTGGTATATGGGTGTCAGGAGCCGAGAATGGGATACTACGGAGGCTGTCGGCACCAGATTCGGTGATTGAGAATTTTATGAGCCCGGTCCCCAAGTTTGGGGCGTGACAACAATCTTCACCTAAAAATTTAGGCAGGACAGCCTTATTTTATGAATACTTTTAAAATCAAAATCTCAAACTTTGCAAGAGTAAATAAAATTAAGTATTATAATCATTCACCACTTAAACTGAAATGTAAATACAACCATTCATCACATAAAAGATAAAAACATTCACCAGAAAAATAGCCACACCTAATCTACTCCCAAAATTACTCTCCACATAATCTTGGCTTTCACTATGAAAAAAGTTTTCTCAGGGTTACCTTAAAACCTGATACACTTGTGATTTTACAGGGCAATCACAATCAAACCCCTCACTGAGATTTTCAGGCTATCTCAGACAAAACCTACACTGAAATTTTCTAGCTATCTCAAAAAAACCAAAATAAGAATTGAATATATACTTATCTTCACCGAAGAAGACGTTTCAGAAGCTGTAGTCAAAGAACTGCTTTTCTTGAATATTGATTGTTCAATGTTCTATTGTTTTTTAATTAAGTTAAAATCAATTGCTATTTAAGTTAATTCTCTTAAATCTTAAAAGAAGAGTAACATTCACTCTCTTTAGAATCAGAATGACAGAATATGAGATTAAGGGAATTAAACTAAAGTTACAAAAATAATTTATAAATACCGTTTAATAACTTGCTAATAACTAGAGCTTCTCTCTCTCTCTCTCTCTCTCTCTCTCTCTCTCTCTCTCTCTCTCTTGCAGAAGAATTTTGATGATAATAATTGATATTTCGGATTGAGAGAGAACATTAATTTATAGGCAAAGAAGTTAAATCTTTGACTAACCTGAGCACCGAATTCTGTTCAATGAATTTTCAGATTTGAGCAAGATAAGATTTATCCAATCTTTGACTGGTGGAGGCCCAGTTCGACTAGTCGAAGAGTTCTGTTCGACTAGTCGAAGGTGGTCTTCAACTGGTCGAAGATCCCAAATTCTGAACTGATTTAGTTGATGGACCTCAAGCCAAAATTCCTTGGGCTGGTCGAAGGTTCTCCATTGACTAATCGAATAAAAAATTTGATGGGTCCAATTTGCAACAAAAAATCCGTTTTACTTCGATTTGAACTTGGACTGACAGAGAAAATTTAGACTAGTTGAACCAAACTTGAGGCTAGTCGAATTCCAAGTAAACAGAAGTATAAAAACCCAATTTAAATAAGTTTTGAAAGCACCTAAACCTAAAGTCTTTCTAGGATTTTTAATATTACTTGAAATGTGTGAAATAACTGAACTTCTTTGTTTTGAACATGATCACTGACTTCATATTGTCTTTAGAGCTTTATCTTCTAATAGAACATCAGTTGATTTTAAGCTTGATCTTGGACCAGACTTGAACTTGATCTTCTCTTGTTCTTGGACCAGACTTGAAGATTTTTTGACAAGTTGTTTTGACAATACGAAATTTGACAACTAAAGTGTGCTTCAATCATTTTAATACTTACAGTTTATGATTGGTTTAACCGCTCTATCTTTTGATTGGATATGATAGAACTTCGATTCTAATTGAGTTATAATCGTTCAATCAGTAACATAGATATTGTGATTTATATAAGTGAATTCCTAAATCCTTAGTCCTTTTTCTTCTTGTTTAAAACCTCTTTTATCTCGCTAAATTAAAAACCCAGATAAACCATTAAACTTAAATTAGTTCTGGGTTATGTTCCCCAATTCCTGTGGATTTAACCTCGCTCTCACCAAGTTATTACTACTCTGTAGCCCTATACTTGGGGTTCGTGAACAAAAACCCTTTGCGAGAAAAAATTACGACACAAAGTGGCAATGATCCACTATGAAAACAAAATTACAAGAGATAAAATCAACTTACCGATCCGAAAAACCCCAAAATCCCTTTACAAAACCTTAACTTATTTATTACTCTCTCAAAATACCATTTGTACGTTCTTAACCCTAATTCCCCGTTTATAGACCCTTATATAGAGTTACAGTCAAATTAGGAAACAAAACACATAAAGTTATTGTCGAATTAGGAAACAAAATATGTACTTGTACAAAATCACACAATTCTATCAATGGGACCTTCGATAGGATCGACTGGCATCGATACCTATCGATATGATCGAAGCAATCCTCAACCTAATCCAACAACGTCTATCCATAGAGTAATTGAAAAAAAAAAAAAAAAAAAAAAAAAAAAAAAAAAAAAACCAGGAGTTTGTCAATGGGAGAGCAGGCCGCCAATCTTATGGACGGACCAATCAATTTCTAAACACATTAGCACCCATTTCAACAAGGTCGGGTCACATAGGCTTTGCTATCTCCTGGATGAATCTAAGATAGCGTACAGATGTGAAACTGGGAAAGTATATGGTTTTATGATAGTTTAATAAGGAATCCATGACTCGTATCGTCTTTATAGATCATTTCATCATGCGATATCACTTGGGTTGACACCTGGTATGCACCGAGTTAGGTGGTGACCGATAATGCAGACCGAAACTAATTTTTAATATTCATACTGTTTGGATTGATCACATCAAATAGCAGGTGTGCATCGTATCACTGTCATCATTTGATGATTTGATAAGGGAAAGTGCCATTTTATCTAAATGGTTAGGATATCATGTCAGTACAAAACTTGCTCATGACATTCCGCTGTAGAGCGCACGTTGGACAGTCTACGCATGCATGAGTATGATTTAGCGTACTCCTTCAGAGTATCATATGGTGCTGGGTCCAGCGTACTTTTCGTGTGTCTACATCATTCCTAATCCGAGATCCGTTATTGGGAAATGTTTCCACTACAACGAGATATTGCTTTGGAATCCTCAAATCAAGCATAAACAATAACCTTTTAAGCATTTATTGCAGTCACAAGAAACAGGTAAACAACGAGGACGCGGATTGCGTCCAACCCCGCTTGTCTCTAGCCACGAACGGGCACTTATGTTTACAGGCCCACTGTGATGTATCGGGCTGTCCATCCCTCCTTTCGGATTATCTAACGGTACATGAACAAAATGAGGTATATCTAACGCTCAAGTGGACCACAACGCATGACTCTTAATTTAATGCAACGAGCATTTAATGCAACCAAGCTTATTATTTAGTGTGGTCCACTTTACTGTTGGATCTACCTCATTTTTGTTCACGTACCATAAAATGATCCGGAGTGATGGATGGTGTGGATAAACTGATACATCATAATGGCCCCACTACAAAATTGCCTGAGGCTAGAGACAGATGGGATAGGATTCATTCCGTCCATCTGTTTTGATCTTAATACGAGTTTAGTGGGTGACATGAGAGGGAAATTTGGAAAATAAATTTATAGCGTTGAAAACTCCTTGGGCTCTACCTTGATGTTTATATGCTATCAAAGCCATTTATAATAGTGGGTGACATCAATTGCTCTACCAATGGGATTAAGAATGATTCAATGGTGCTAACTGAATTTTCACTTTTTTCTACCTTTACTCCCCCACTTGAACATTGGATACATCTCATTTTTAGTCTCACATTCTAAAATGAGCTTAAAAAAACCGAATGTATAAATTAGATTTCTCACAAACATCTCTTTAGGCCTCACAAGATCCTTGCGCAGGAACTTCCTCCTAAAGCCTCTAGCAGGAAATACGCGTCGGCTGACTGAGAAAGCAACGACCCACCATGTTCTTATTAAATGTACAAGAAGAATCACAAACCGTTGCAAAAGTATGGTACATCATACACGTGCGCGAGCACACACCTGTACAAGCAGTGGGAATGTAAGTCAATCAGAACCATCTAAATCATGGGGCTGTTTATGGATGGACGTGACACAAAAGTAATGCAATTGATGAGCATAACTGGACACGATTCCGGTGTTGTTGACAATACCATCCCTAACACTGGTGTGTCAATGCATTGGGCACTGTGGGGCCAATGTAACAATTTTGTTTTATATCCACGCTGGTCATCCATTTTTTCGGCTCATTTCAAGGCATGAACCCAAAAATGAAATAGATCCTATGCTCAAGTAGACCACACAACAGGCAACCGTGGTGATTGAACATTCACTGTTGAGGTCAAAATCTGGACCACCCTCCACTCCGTGCAGGGAGCTTTCAACGAGCCTTGGACCTACACAAAAGGTGAGTCAAAGGAGACCCTGGCTGAGCCGGGGGACCCTCTGATGCCTAAGTCAGGTCAAGGGAATCAGAGTCTAAGTTGAAAGTAGAGAGAGGATGTGAGATCTTGCATACCTGTAGCAATTGAATCCCTTTGTATTTATACCTACCCATCGGACGGTCTGGGTCCGTTAATCTCGGCATGATTTACTCAATTAATGGGATTCTATGATCGTAGGGATATTATCCGTAAACCGGGGATCGTGTAGCGTATCATATGTATCTGCGGGCGAGATATCCGGTCATGTTCACATATGACAGTTTCTTAGTTTGGCATTCGGAATGTATACGTGCGACCTCGGCCTCGAATCCAAGACCGAGATACTTCCAACCTCAGACCTTGGAACTCGACTAGCATGTAGGCATGACTTTCGTAAAGTTACTGAATAAGATGGCTAGGAGTTGAGGCAAGCTTCGACTCGGATCGAGGATGAACTTGACCCCACCCGTTCACCAGTCGTAATCCTCCGAGGTTTCCTTTTTAAGCTCCAAGGTAGGCAGTAAACTTAATTTGTTGAGTTGGATTTTTCCATAATAGAAGCCGCCCCCTACTCTTTTAGTCTGAGCTCAGACTTAGAGAGTAAATACCTGGGGAGCCGAAACGACACTCGTATCTCTGCTGTCAATTGAGATGATCAGGGCACAATTAATGTTATTTGCTCTTCTGCGATTTCTCGTGCGGCACGACGGCTACGTCTCTTTAGTTTTCGTCCTTTCAGGAGAGGACGCGTGGCCACAGTTACGCTTCGCAGACGATGGGGCGACAGGGACGGTGCCACGTGTGCTAGAGGATCGGAAAGGCGCCTGCGGCATTAAATGGTATTAAATGTCAGGAAGATTTTGATCTTGAAGCTTGGGCTCAGACGTATGACGCCCTTCCACGTGTCTTATGGCGCTGATGTCGAGTCGTGTCGCCCCTCGGTTTAGTTGTTCATAATGATGGCATAGAACGATGAGGTGGCTATATAAACTCATTTTTCCTTCGTTCCCATACTTCTCGCGTTTCATTTTTCTGCATTCCTCCTTTCCGAATCTCTGCCGGAAATCGTCTTTACCGGAAATCTCCTTTGCTAGAAATCGTCTTCATCGGAAATCGCCTTCGCCGAAAATCGCTCACGCCGGGAATAGCCCTTCGCCAGAAAAAGGATTCCAGCAGAGGACCTCAGAGCTAGAACAACTCTCACCGAGGGTATTGGCCGCATTGTTGTTAGTCTTCCAACACTTAGCGCACTTTTCTTTTATGTCGAGTGACTCTGACGAGATGAGCTCAGTCCGGGGAGCTGGCTCGGAGGATGAACGAGAGACCACCGTTTCAGGATCTGGAGAGTCTGAAGGCCCTCTTGAGGCAGTTCCCCTCTACAACCCAGCTCTGGCCCATGGATCCGTAAGCCAGATGGCCAAAAGTCGAAGCAAAGGAGCAAAAAGGGCTCTCTGAGACCCCGCAGGGCGGTCGAAAGCAGGCCCTAGGGGAGGCAGAGCTAAGCCAATGGTCCCTGGAGGGTTGGTTATGATTGAGTCTCAAATGGCTCAAATCCGTGAAGATTATCAGATCCCCAACTCTGCCCGCATCCGAGCCCCGGCCCCTACGGACCAAGCAGGGTCCCCCGCTGAGGGAGATATCATCATCTTCATCTGCGCCCTCCAGTGTGGGCTCCAATTCCCCTTCCATCCTTTCTTGCATGAGTTAACAGCACAGCTTGAAATTGCGCCGGGATAGCTAGTTTCGAACTCTTGGAGGACTTTGGCCTCCACCTTTGTCCTCTAGCATCAGGCAAGGAACTAAAGACTGACGCCATGGGAGTTTTCGTTCTTATACATGGCCAAATATGATACCACGGACAAAGCCTGGTGGTACTTCTCAGCCAGGCCCCCATGTATCCCAGGCTTGATAACGCAGCTTCCCTCTTCCAGTAAAGACTGGAAGGGGAAATAGTTCTAGGCCTCGGGTGAATGGGAGGCCCCAGCCTCTGAATTGGATCAGCTACAGACTCGAGTCCCCACCAAGTTAGCCAATCCAGGTCGTCGGACTTTTCTTTTAGTTGTATAGTGTATTCAGTTCTTTCTTGTGCTCAGTCTCACCAATTATTTCTGCTTGTAGTCCAACCGAAGGGGGCTCCCGATCTTTCTGCCTTCCATAAGCGTCAGGTCGACCGACTTCGAGTGATCTCTGCAGATCGTCGTACCTGATTCACGCTCATTAACCCCGAGAGTCTGGTGTCGTCCGACTTCTGTAGAGTTCAGCCCACTCTCTTTGCCCTTGGTAAGTAGGATTAGATATATCGGGGATTGACCAATTGATCGCACCGGGTTAATTTTTGTTCCCTTCTTCTTGTAGGGATGGAGGTCGGTGGTTTAAAGAGGAGGCCTCCACATCCTCCGATGGATGTTGTCCTCTCCTCTGAACCGAGGGCACAAGCAGCGACGAGGAAGAGGAAGGCTCCTAAAGTTGAAGCCAAGGCTGCTCCAGCTGAGATTGAGTCCGCTAAAACCCCCTCGGAGGCTGCTCATGCCGTTGTTTGGACCCCCGTTCCTGAGGCTTTGTAGTAGGGCTGAAAGTTGGGTGGTTCAACCCAACCGACCCATGACTGACCCGACATTAGGTTGGGCTCGGGCAAGATATATCGGGTCCAATCTCAAGCTTGGGCTATACAAACACCAACCCGATAAAACTTGGGTTGGGCTCGAGTTAAGGTCTCGGGTTGCCGGACCCAACCCGAACCCGATCAATATATAAGTTACTTATAAATTATAATTGAGTGTGGATCATTTGTGTTGAAGGCACACTAGTGATGTTGGGTCTCATTTGTCCACGTCATTTCCAATGACTCAGGCTAACAAGATATGCCGGATTTCTCTCTCCCAAATAGATTGTTTGCTATGCCACATGACTTTTAAAGGAGTAGTTGTCCTATATTTTAGCTTGTTTTTTGAAAGAAAAAAATGAAGTTCTTTATGACGAATAATCACATATATAATTAATAAAATCATAGATACAAAAAATAAATCGTATATTGAAATATAATAAACTAATGTAATAACGAAAATATTAACATGTATACCCGACCAACCCGATCAACTCGACCGAGCCCGCTTGGGTTGGGCTTGGGTTGAGAATTCCCAACCTGAGGTTGGGTTGGGTTGGGTTAGGGTTGAGGTATTAGAACCTTTGGTTAGGTTAGGGTTGAGCACCAACCCGACCCAACCCTCCCGACTTTCAGCCCTACTTTGTAGGTTGAAGCTCCTGATGCTCCGGAGGTTGGATCTCCTCCCTGAGTCGAGCCTATCACCATTTCGTTGCCTTCTACGGAGGAGCAAGCCCCCCAGGCGGGTCCTTCTAGGTCACAGAGAGAGGTGGTAGGGGAGACTTTCGTCATAATTACCTCTTCGTAATTTGCGGTCCCTCTTGCTGAAGATGAGCTCGCAGCAGGTTGCACTGAGGTCCGACTCGAGCATGCAAATGCACAGGAGGCGGCAGCCCAAGCATCCGCAGCTAGCGGGGTTAGAGGAGCTTCCGCACCCCCTGCAAGGAGGATTACCGCATTTTCTCCATGGGGGAAGCTCCGCACCCTCTCCTAGGGGAGAAGCTTCTGCACCCTCTTCAAGGGTCGTGCCTCCTGGCTTTCACATGGCTCAGCTAATCCATGGGCAGCTAAGCACGTTCCTAAGGCACAGATTGTTGATACGCTCTCTTGCCGCCACGTCGGCTTCATGAACGATTATGCAGCTGTAATGTACCAGTCGTTGCCGATGATGATCGAGGTGAAGGAGAGGCTGAAGGAGATGGAGCGGCTTGAAGCAGAGCAAGCCAAATTTACGGTCGAGAAGGCGAAACTAGAAGTAGAGTGGGCCAGGTTTGAGGGGGAGAGAGCAGAGCAAAACGCACAACGGGTCGAGCTTGAGAAGAAGCTGGAGGCTTCGGCCGGGGAGCAGGAGGAACTGAGGAAGGCCGTTGCAGAAGGCCGAGCCTCTAAGGCGGAATTAATAAACTCCAAACTCGCTTGGACGTGGCTAAGCCCGAAGTTAGTAGCTTGGGTTGGGCTAACAAGGACCTGGAGTTCAGAGCCTCGGAAGCCGAGTCGAGGATCGAGGCAGCAAAGGAGGACCTCGAGTCGGAGCCGTAAATGGCCACAAGTCGTTTAGTCCAACAGCGGAAGGTCCTTGAGGCTGCAGCTTCCGCGGAGAAGGCCTCCTTACGGGCAGAGCTGGAGACTCAAGCGGTCTTACAGGAGGCCGCGGCAGTGGCGGAATACAAAGACTCTACCGAAAGAGCCCAAGAGCTATATAAATTGTACTATTTTGATTACGACATAGGCTTTGACGCTTGTGTGGCCGAGGTTAAAAAGCTTTATCCAACTCTAAACCTCGACACTCTCATGGCAGATGTTACTGGTCCCGCTGAGCCCGTAGCCACAAATGTGCCTGATAGCACCCCTCCTACTAAGATCGTCTAAGACGCTCAGCCCCCCAATTGTGTAGCTGGTCCCTCTGCTCGGAGGGACTAACAATTTTACGTTTTCTCTTTTTTTTTTATAACTGGACTTCCCTTTTGCATTAATGGTGATTGTGAGTGTATAACTTGTTCACGCGTGTTGATTGTTGACAGCCGAACTAATTTATTGACAGGTTGGTTCAATTCAGGGCATTGTCGAGCCGACTCCTGGATGGGTCAGCTCATTTCAATGTCGTTTCATAGAACAGTGGTGTTACCATTGTTTGAATCGAGCCCCTAGGAGATCGGTTCCTCCCACGATTGGTGAGCGACTCCTAGTGAATGCGACAGTTAGACAATGAGCCGACTCCTTTGTCAGGGGGTCGGGTCGTCCATGGGCTTTTCCCTTGAACATGAGGGTATAACCTGTAGAACTTTCGTGGGATAACGTTCTAACCCCTTCTTTAAGGGATCAACTCGTTAAGTCGGCCCCTTCTTATAAAAGGCAACTTGTAGTAGATAATCTGGTCATGTAGATACGGAGAAATGTGAGTTTTATTGGGAGCCTTAAAGACTAGTCGCTCGAAGGCGTACACTTATTAGGGGCCTTAAAAGCCATTACATCAAGGGTAGTAGACTTTTAGGTGCTCGGCATTCCATGGGTGGAGGAGCTGACAGCTCTCGAGTCTTCTAAGTGGTAAGAGTCAGGTTTGGTCGATCGAACCACATGGTACGGCCCTTCCCAATTATGTCTGAGTGTGCCAGCCCCCGATTCTGTGCTATTTTGGAAGACTCGGCGAAGGACTAGGTCCCCTGGACGGAACCACCTGGTTTTTACTTTGGAATTGTAGAACCGTGCCACCTGTTGATGTCGAGCAGTGACCCGGAATTTAGAGATGTCTCTGGCTTCTTCGAGTAGATCCAGGTTAGCTGCAATCTGTTCGACGCTTTCATTCTCTTGATAATTTCTGACTCGAGCTGTAGGAAGGCCAATTTCGATCAGTACCATTGCTTCTGAACCGTAGGAAATTGAGAATGGAGTCTTCCCAATGGATGACTGAGCCGTAGTCCTATAAGCCCAGAGGATGAATGGAAGCTCATCAGCCCAGTTGCCCTTCGCTTTCTCTAGTTTTATTTTAAGATGATGTTTGATGACCTTATTAACTGCTTCCACTTGTCCATTAGATTACAGGTGCCGAGGTGAAGAATACGTGTTCGTGATGCCGAGCCCCTGACACATGCCTCGGAACCTGTCGTTATCAAACTGTCTGCCATTATCAGACACGATGGTGCGTGGGATCCCGAACCGACAGATGATGTTTTTCCAGACAAAATTAATCACCTTCTGTTCTGTGATCTTTGCAACGGTTCAGCCTCGGCCCACTTGGTGAAGTAGTCTACTGCGACAATGGCGAACTTAACTTGACCCTTCCCTGTGGGCGGTGGTCCGATGATGTCAATCCCCCACTGGGCGAATGACCATGGACCGCTCATGGGAGTTATATCTTTTGCAGGTTGTCTCGGCACAACTGCGTATCGTTGACATTTGTCGCATCTTTGAACATAGTTCTTTGAATCCTCCCTGATGGTCGGCCAAAATATCCTTGGCGGAGTATTTTCAAAGCCAGGGCTCGACCACCAGAATGGTTTCTGCAGATATCTTTATGAATCTCCTGAATCACATAATTTGTTCCTCGGGTCAGAGACACCTGAGATAGGGTTGCAAGTGTCCTTTCTTGTAGAGGATCCCGTCCAGGATCACATAACGTGCCGCTCTGACTCTTAGGTGGTTAGCTTCTAACCTATCTAAGGGGACCTCAACGGATGTGAGGTATAAATGGGACTCATCCAGCTCGGAGCATCGTCGACTGGATTAACTGTTTTCTTCTCTATTTGTTCAATGCTCGGATATTCTATGAATTCCATGGGAATGACTCACGGATCCTCCCTTCTATAGCTGAGGCTAATTTTTCTAGGGTGTCGGCCCAAGAATTTTCCATCATAAGAATCTGACTAATAGGACAGCTCCAGAACCTTTCTATCAGTTTTCTTGCTTCGGTTAAGTATGCCACTATCCTAGTCTCCTTAGCCTCGTATTCGGTAGAGATATGATTCACTACTAATTGAGAATCACATCGTACCTGGCCGCCAGCCTAAGTCCAGCCAGCAGAGCCTCATATTCCACCTCATTATTAGAGACCTTGAAACCAGTCTGATCGCATACTGGATGGGTGTAGAGTCGGGCACAACTAGGACAATTCCTGCTCCAGCGCGCTTGACATTGGATGATCCATTCACATAAAGAATCCATCCTGGCTCTGAAACCATCTCTCGATCCGTCCTTTGATCACTTGAAGGAACAGGCGAAGGGGTCGTCTCCACCTCGGCGCTCAACTCATCACCATATGAGGCGATGAATTCTGTAATGAAGTCAGCCACAGCTTGGCCCTTGATCGCTGTCCTTGGTCGGAACTGGATATCGAATTCCCCGAGTTTGATTACCCATTTGGTTAACCGACCTGACATTCGGGCTTTTGGAGGATTTGCCTGAGGGGGGAGTCAGTCAAGATGATAATGGAATGAGCCTGAAAGTACGGACGAAACCTCTGAGTCGAGACAATAAGACAGAGTGCTAACTTCTCCAGGGCCGGATATCTTGTTTCGGCTGGCACCATAGCTTTGCTCACATAGTATATGGGACATTTCTTACCCCCTACTTCTCTAATCAAGGCAGAGCTGACAGCGAAGGCTGAGATCGTAAGATAGAAGAATAGGGGCTCGCCTTCCTCGGGCTTAGACAGCAGGGGCGACGACCTTAAATACTATTTCAGCTGCTGAAAAGCTTGTTCGTATTCTGACGTCCATTCTGCCTTCTTATAACCCTTCAACTGCTGAAAGAAGGGGAGGCACTTGTCCGTAGCTCTGAATATGAATCGTCCGAGCGTTGTTACTCGCCCGGTGAGGCATTTATCTCCTTAATGGTATGAGGCGAGCTCATGTCGAGGAGTGCCCTGATCTTGTCGGGGTTCGCCTCGATGCCCATCTGGCTGACTTAAAAATCGATGAATTTACCAGAACTAACTCCAAAAGCGCATTTTGCAAGATTTAACTTCATCTGGTACTCTTGGAGAATGGCGAAGGTTTCTCTAAGATTTGCTAAGTGATCGGATGCTTTGACACTCTTAATGAGCATGTCGTCGACGTAGACCTTCATATTGTGCCTGATCTGCTTAGCGAACATCTAATTCACCAGCCTCTGATATGTGGCCCCAGCGTTCTTCAAGCCAAACGGCATGACCCGATAACAGTAGAGCCCCTTATCAGTGACAAAGGTAGTCTTCTGCCTGTCTGGGGGATGCATTACGATCTGGTTGTATCCGGAGTAAGCATCCACGAAGGAGAGTAATTCATGCCCCGCTGTGTTATCCACCAGCTGATCAATTTGAGGCAATGGGAAGTTATCCTTCGAACAAGCCTTATTCAGATCCGATGACTATGTTGGCTTTCTTGACGAGGACCACGTTTGCCATCCAATTGGGATAGTGTACTTCCTCTATGAAACCCGCGTCAAGCAGTACGGAAACCTCATCGGCTATGGCTTCATACCGCTCGGCGTCGAACGGTCTTCGCTTCTGCTTCACAGGTCTGTGATCCAGGTCCACATTTAGCCTATGGACCATAATATCCAGAGAGATCCCGGGCATGTCCTCGTACGACCATGCGAAGACATCTTTGTGTTGTCGCAGGAAGATCAGCATCTGGGACCGTTGCTCAGGACTCAGCGATGTTCCGAGCTGAACAGTTCTACTCGGATCTACCTCGTCGAGCAGTACTTTCTCCAGGTCTTCTACAGATGAGTCCTCTACAGATTCTTGGGGATCCAGAACGTTGATGGTGAGGGCTTGCTTTACGGACCCTTTCTTTACTGCTATTGCATAACATCTCCAGGCCTCGCGCTGATCACCTCGAAGATAGCCTATTCTGCCCTCGACGGGAAATTTCATCATTAGATGATAAGTGGAGACGACTGTACTCATAGCATTGAGAGAAGGTCTACCCAGAATGACATTGTGCACTGACGGCACATTGACAACAAGGAAGTCCACCATGAGGGTGACTTGATGTTGTCCTTCTCCCGCAGTCACAGGGAGGGAGATGGCTCCCTCAGATATTACTCTTTTTTCGGTAAAGCCGTGTAAGGGGTCTTCATAGGTTTGAGATGCGACCTTGGAATCCCCATTCTTTCAAAAGCCTCAGAGTAGATCACATCCACCGAGCTTCTGTGTCGACCAAGATGCGGTACACCTTATGGCTGACTATGGTCATAGTGACTAATAAAGTGTCATCGTGCGAATGCTGGATTCCACGAGCATCATCTTTCGAGAAGGTCATATTACGCGGGCTGACCCGGAGTTCTTTGCTCGGCCACTCAGTCATGTGTATGTAGTGTTCTAGGTCAGATTTCTAAGAATGGGCTTTTCGAGCCCTGTTGGAATCTCATCCGTCGGATGAGCCACTGAAGATGGTGCGGATTTCAGTTGGCTCTACCACGATGTTATTTGGCTGCTCTCACTCTTCTTTTCGAATTATTTTCTCCTCGGTATATCAACGTAGATGACCCTTACGGATAAGGGCTTTGATCTCGTCTTTAAGATCCACGCAGTCGGCTGTGTTGTGGCCGTGATCTCGATGGAAACGGCAATATTTGCATTTGTCACAATGATCTGGGTTGGCCCTCATATAAACAGGCCAATTCAGAAGCTTATGCCCTCTGATGTCCAATAGGATTTGCTCAACGGATGTGTTGAGGGGGGTGTAGGAACGGAATTTACCCTCTGGCTTTCTGTTCGGACGACGATCGCAAGGAGCACAGTCATCTGGTCCTTTGTTGGACGGTTGAGGTTCTTCGTTCCTTGGCCTCTTCCCCTTAGCAGTCAGCTCAATCACTTGAATATTTTTGCAGGCGTTGGAGAATTCCTCGGCGTTAATATGCTTTTGAGCTCTGGCGATGAGGTCAGCTAATATCTTCGGAGGATTCTTTCCAATGGAGAAGGTGAACTTGCCCTCTTTTAGACCACTGAACACAGCATAGAGCACCATCTTGTCATCGTAGTCTTTCACCTGTAATGTTTCCTCGTTGAACTGAGCTATGTAGTCCTTTAACGACTCCTTAGGCTCTTGTTTGATTGTGAATAGATGAGTATTTGGCTTCCGACTCTTCTTACCGCTTATGAATTGGGTAAGGAATAGCCGGCTGAGTTCCACGAAGGACCCAACGGAACCGGGTTTGAGTTGACGGTACCAACTCTGAGCGGATCCTATAAGCGTGATAAAAAACCCCCTACACATCATTGCGTCAGTCGCCGTCTGGATTTGCATCCACGAACGATACGCCTCCACGTGCTCGGATGGGTCTCCAGACCCTAAGTATTGGATGACGGGAGGTATCCGGAACCTCTGCGGCATCGCCTCATTCATGATCCCCGAGGTGAAGGGAGGCTCAGTCTCTTCCATCATTGCTTAAACGGCGGCAGGAACTGACAATGGCGGCAGGAACTGACAACGACTGCTGCTTCTTTTCTAGCGTCAAAATTTTATTGTTGAGTCCTACAAACCTTGTCTCCCACGGATCTTTGTTTTCAGCAACCATTTCTTGTGTGTTTTCTACTTTGGGAGTTCTCCTCCCCCTTCTCCTTTCTAACTCATGACAGAGATCCGTCGGTGCTAGGGCCGAGGTCACCGAGGTATTCGTCGAGGCTCGAGTTGCTGTATTCCGAGCTGAAACTCGGATTTGGGTTGGGGGAGGGTTCGGAACCGAAGTCGGTGCTCGAGCGGGTTGATGTTAAGACCCCTCGGGTCTCATACTCCTCGGCATGGAATGGGCTTACACTACCGGACCAATCGTTTCTGGGACAGGGTCTTCCTGATCGGGAAGTGGTTGCGGCTCCCGCTACTGCTTCGTCTGGTTAAGCTCGTCGCGTAAAGCTTGTATCTCACTTTGCATAGCTCGATACTTGCTTGCCCGATTGCGAGAACGTTGAGAAGGCCATGGAACCGATTCGGCATGAAGTAGTGAGGAGGAACAAGTTTGTTTCGGTTCTGCAGCTACCACTTTCTTCTTTCCTCTTGCCATTATGCTTAAGAATAGGAACCTGACTTTTCATCTCAGATTCCCACAGACGACGCCAAAAATGTTGAGGTCAAAATCTGGACCACCCTCCACTCCGTACAGGGAGCTTTCGACAAGCCTTGGACCTGCACAAAAGGTGAGTCAAAGAAGACCCTGGCTGAGCCGGGGGACCCTTCGATGCCTAAGTCAGGTCAAGGGAATCAGGGTCTAAGTTGAAAGTAGAGAAAGGATGTGAGATCTTGCGTACCTATAGCAATTGAATCCCTTTGTATTTATACCTACCTATTGGACGGTCTGGGTCCGTTAATCTCAGCATGATTTACTCAATTAATGGGATTCTATGATCGTGGGGATATTATCCGTAATCCGAGAATCGTGTAGTGTATCGTGTGTATCTGCGGGCGAGATATCCGGTCATGTTCACATATGACAGTTTCTTAGTTTGGTTGCCGGAATGTATACGTGTGACCTCAGCCTCGAATCCAGGACTGAGATACTTCCGACCTCAGACCTCGGAACTCGACTAGCATGTAGGCATGACTTTCGTAAAGTTACTGAATAAGATAGCTAGGAGTTGAGGCAAGCTTCTGCTCGGATCAAGGACGAACCTGACCCCACCCGTTCACCAGTCGTAATCCTCCGAGGTTTCCTTTCTAAGCTCCGAGGTAGGTAGCAAACTTAATTCGTTGAGTTGGATTTTCCCATAACACTCACCATTAAAAACTTCCTGGGAAACATAGGTCATGAATCAGGCTGGTATTTGTATTTTCCCTTAATCCAGGTCCGATGGACCTCATCAATGAGTTGGATAACAAATAAACATCATGATAGCATTAGAAAGGTTTCAACAGTAGCTATCATTGTCCCCACTGTTTTCTGTAGTGTGGTCCGCCTGAGCCTGACCTTTGAATTTACTTCATTTTTACATTCATACCTTAAAATGAGCTGAAAAATGAATTGATGGTGTGGATATGAAACAAATACATCACGTCTTAGCCCACATACACGTCAAAACACCAGGGAGCACCTAATCCGCTTCCAGCATACCTATCCTTCTAAGAGGAATTAGTGGGTCATGACGCATTAGGATCTAAATTCTTTCTTAATATGCCAGATTGTATTGACGTGGCCTGCCGGGGATGGGGATCTCCATCAAATTTTCTAGATTGAAAGATTCTAAGACTAAAAAAATGTAGGAATGGCCCGACAAAGGTAAAGAGGGAATGGCTATCTGGAGGCGTTATTGAACCTAGTTCACATCTTTATGAAGGGCATATCAGGACATTCACCTCCACTGGACCAACACTTGGTATACTATTTTAATGTTAATAAGCTCATCCTTCTATCGTGCCCTATAAGGATAATGAATGGGCTGGATGATGATATGGACGGCTCGGATTGATTGAGGCTTATAGAAGAAGGGTTTTGGTGGATTTCTCTAAAAAAATAAAAAAATTCAAATAAAAAATTACGGTATTTTTGTCCTTGTAAAATTTTAGAAGTTATCAAAGAAAAAATATAAAGTTGAAACGTGAGGCCAAATAGTACAAGTTGTGCTTGTAAAGAATATCACGGATCCTATTAGAAGTGGCCCGAACCTCACCTAAGAGGGTGTGACCTTTATCGTTGGGCCCCCTTGATGTTAGTATTCTATATCTATTTCGTCCATCCATTTTCTAAGATCATTTTATGGGTTAAAAAAATATGAAGTGGATCAAAATTTCAAGTGGACCATACTATAAGAAACAATGGGTGGCTAAATGATTCACCATTGAAAACTTTATATAGTGTACGGTAATATTTTTGTAATGTTTATTTACCATCCAATCGGTAATATTTTTGTAATGTTTATTTACCATCCAATTGGTTGATAAAGTCACAAAAAATTTTGTGGCCATGATAAGTTTTTAATGGTCAATAACCATTGTTTCCCATGGTATGGACCATCTTATATTTGGATTTGATTTATTTTTTTAGCTTGTGACCTAAAATGATATTGAAAAATGGATGTATGATGTAGATATAGAATATATACATTAAGGTGGGATCCACGGTGAGGGCCACACCATCTTGGGTGTGGCGGGCTGCACCTGATGTAGAGCTACTCTCCAAAATACGTGTCGCACTGTAATGAGATAACGGGATGACCATTTTATGTCCATCTAAAGTCCCACATACTGCTGGGTCTAGATGAAAAATCTTTGCAACCTACGTACAGCTAGGTCCAGATGAAAAATCTTTGCAACTAGCTGTGAGTGGGGTCCACCGTAGTGTAGGGTATGTCATCCACTTCAATCATTTGGAGTTGTCCTGAATTGCCTGCGGAAGCCTTCTACGAGAAATTTTTGAGACGGCAAGGCTTGGAGGGGATATCATGATGTTTGTGAGAAATACATCCTGACTATTCATTTTTCTAAATCAGTGGGGGCATGGTTCCAAAATTGAGGTAGATCCAAAATTCAAGTGCACCGCACAATAGAAAAAAGCTGGTAAGGATATGCCTGTTGTGAATTTACAGAATAATGATTTTTTCTGTAAAATATGGAATCCGAAAAATGCAAAAACAATCTGAAATATGGACAGGCTGAAGCACGTCTGAAACGCTATCCTTAAAGCGTTATTTGCCCCTACTCAAATGAATTGAGTATGCTGATATGTTACAGGCAAATTGCTTCTAGGATACGACAAGCCTAGTGTGGGTCTGCGTTCAGCAAACACGAAGGCCCACCAAATGGAACTCTTTTACACAATTTCTAACAGAATTACAATATAATAGAAAAATCCCAAAAGAAGATGAAAAGAATAGAAAAAGTGATTTCGACCACTACACTGGTCAGTTCAAATCTTTAGCCATAGTTGAATCGTCCTAGACTGCACCGCTGGTCTGTTCTTCAAGCTAAAGTTCAAGTCTTGCTATGTTGCTGGAAGCACTAGAGTATATGAGTGGAGAGGGGCAGGCTGTCGCAATTCGTATTGGTTTGCTGGAGTGGGTTGAGATTATTTGGAAACTCATCCAGATCCTCTATTTTATAGGCTATGGTAGCTAAGAGGTTATGGTTTAGAGACTTAAATTCCATTAAGCCATTTCTGGCTATTGAAAACTAGCCGTTTTATGGTCGTTTTCTGACTGTTGTGCATGGGCCATTAATCTGCTGCATACTGACTGTTGTGAGACAATAGATAGCCGTTTTCTTTAGGTTAGCCATGCAGCAGTTACAGCTGGACCTTGCACTAATGGCTTAGCTTATTCTGATTTTTTGCAAATGACTCTTTTCGATTACCTCTATTTATACTGAGAGATTTCTCTCCTAGTCCTTTAGTCTCTCTGCTAACCAGTCACCCGTCATAGTCACTTAGTCGCACCACGACTCGCACACGTCTCGCTCAAGGTCGCAAAGGAGCGAAGTGCGCCACTAGCGCCTCTATAGCAACACAGCCACACTGCTTCACATGCCCATGCCCTCGCACCGAGCTCGTGACCGAGACCGAGACCGAGTCCGAGTCCGAATCCGAGATCGAGATCGAGACCGAGTCCGAGCCCGAGCCCGTGCCCGTGCCCGAGCCCGAGCCCGAGCATGCACTAGAACATGCAAGGTCCATAGTCCACAGACTAGGTAGGTAAATATTATAATACTCCACTATTATCATTTAAACCACAGATTTTTCTCTTCCATTTTCCATGTGGGACTATTCCAAAAAACCCATTAAATAGTTTTTTTTTTCCTAACAAAATAATATATATTATATATTATTTTTTTTATTAAAATATATTTTATTATAATCAATATTTTTCAACAATCCCCCACTTGATTTTTAAAAATGTATTTTCTCGGTTAAACATTTCTGCTAGAATAATCAGCTTATATGCATAAAGAAAGATATCTTTCAATTTTAATATTTCCTTAGTGTAAGTATCTCAAAACTCTGTCGAAATGACTGGTAGCCGTAACATTGAACCAGTTATTTCTAGATAACAAAGTTCAAGAAACCATACACATATTCGCTATGTGTTTGTTAGAGTTTCCACAATCTTACTCAGTACATTTAATGGCCATGTGCTTATCCTAATTCGTGAACGATCCCGAGAGAAAACTCCTAACTCTCATAAGAGACGGCACCATTTTTACGTTCATATGGGTGAAATCCTTCCAGTGTCTCCGTTATTATAAGACACTTGTCCTATAGACTAAATTTTATTAAGAGTTCTCAAACTCAACCCTCTTTCGTAACGCTCAGCACTTATCTATTATAGATAAGGTTTTATTAATTTAGTGCTGAAAAAATTTTCCACATATCAGTGACTTATTTTTACCCATTAAACCCAAAATTAGAAATTTTCTAACTTTAGGTTGTGTTACCATCACTGGTGGAACTTTGGTTGAAGAGTTTCAACCTCATCCCTCTAGATATAGCCTTCACTACCTCTTTCGGTAGAGGTTTAGTGAAAGGGTCTATCAGGTTATTGCTAAATTTTACATAGGAAATATCAATGATTCCATCTCGAATCAATTGTCTGATATAATCATGTCGAAGACTGATATGTCTAGACTTACCATTATAAGTGCCGCTATAGGCTCTAGCTAATGTGGCTTCACTATCACAATGTAGTGACACAGTCGATATAGGCTTTACACAGAAAGAAATTTCTAATAGAAGATCCCTTAGCCACTCAGGCTCTTTGCATGTTGCAGCCAGGACTATGAATTCAGACTCCATAGTCTAGTGCGTTATGCAAGTCTGTTTCTTGGATCCTCAAGATACAGCAGCACCTCCTAGGGTGAATACCCACATTGTAGTAGACTTGTTGACCCCTGCAGTCGATATCCAGCTCACATTGGTATATCCTTCTAATATGGCAAGAAATTCTGAATAAAATAGTCCTAAGTCTTTGGTTACTTTTAAGTAACCAAGGAATCTACTGATTGCATTCCAGTGTTCAGTACTGGGGTTATTAGTAAACCTACTAAGTTTACTCACAGCATATGCGATATCAAGTCTAGTGCATTGCATAGCATACATAAAACTCCTTATAGCACTCGCATATTCTAATTGTGCAACGGTTCTTTCAGTATTTTCTTTTAGCTTGATACTTGGATCAAATGGGGTCTATGCTTCTTTTATATTTAGATGGCTAAACTTATTTAGTATCTTCTCAATATAATGAGATTAATACAAAGTATAACTCCCACAATATTTTTTAATTTTGATACCTAGAATGGTATTAAATTGTCTAAGATCCTTCATTTTAAATACGGAAGTTAGAAACCTCTTTGTTTCAGTCATACCTTCCATTTTATTATTTATTATTAACATGCCATTAACATATAGACAAATAATAACGATACAACTACCATCTACTTTAGAATATATGCATTTGTCAGCTACATCATGTATGAAACCATGAGATAGTATTTTGGAATCAAACTTCTCATGCCATTATTTTGGTGCTTGTTTTAATCCATACAATGATTTGACTAATTTACATACTTTGTTTTCATTTCTTGGTAGAACAAATCCTTCAGGTTATTCCATGTATACCTCCTCATTGAAGTCACTATTCAGGAATGCAATCTTTACATTCATTTGATGGATGTGAAGATGATATATAGAAGCTAGCGCAAACAATATCCTAATGGATGTTATCCTAGCTACAGAAGAGTATGTGTCAAAGTAATCTATTCCTTCTTTTTATCTAAAACCCTTAGCTACTAATCGAGCTTTAAAGGTTTGAATAGTCCCATCAGTGTGATATTTCTTCCTAGATACCCACTTGCAACTTATGGGTCTAGAACCTGGAAGTAAGTTAACTAGTTCCCATGTTTGATTTGACATTATGGATTCCATTTCATCGTTTATAGCTTCTTTCCAGAAAGCTGCGTCTCTAGAGGATATAGACTCTTTATATGATTTAAGATCATCTTTTATAGTCATCACTATAGGTATTTGTCTTACAACATTTTCTCTATCTGCTTCTACAAGATGAAAAATGATGCGTTGTGAGTCTATGTAGTCATCTCCTAGACTCTCCTCTATTCTTGTTCTTTGACTCCTACGAGGTTCAATAGAAACTTCCACTATTTATGGAGTTGTGCTATCTGGTTCTCTATCAGGAGTTCGGATTTCATTATCCTTTGACTCCAAGGATAGTGAGTTCTTATAGAACTCAACGTCTCTTGATTCTATTAATGTATTAGACTTTATATCTAGAAGTTTATAAGCTTTACTATTTTGTGCATATCCTTCGAAGACGCACTTAATAGCTCTTGGTCCTAACTTAGTTCTTTTTGGATCAGGGGTTCTGCAGTATGCAAGACACCCCCACACTTTAAGATATCCTAGGTTAGGTTTTCTGCCTCTCCATGTTTCATATGGAGATATTTTATACTTTTTAGATGGTATTCTATTTAGAATATGATACGCTGCAAGTAGTGCCTCACCTCATAGACTTAGTGACAACTTTGCTCTTATCAGCATTGAGTTCACCATTTCTACTAATGTTCTATTCTTCCTTTCAGCTATTCCATTTTGTTGAGGTGTGTATGGCACTGTACATTGATGTATCAGTCCATATTCTTCACAGAATTATCAAATTCATTGGATAAGTATTCTCCTCCTTTGTCGTTACGGAGAATTTTTATCTTCTTATTTAGTTGATTCTCTACTTCTGCTTTATATATCTTAAACATGTTCAATGCTTTATATTTGCTCTTTAATAAGTACACATACACATATCTAGAGCAATCATCTATAAAGGTTATGAAGTACTGTTTACCTCTATGAGTAAGAATGTCATTTAACTCACAGATATCATTGTGCACAAGATCCAATACTTGAGATGATCTTTCAACACTTGGAAAATGTTTCTTCGTTATTTTGTATCGTATGCACACATCACATTTATCGTTTTCATTATTTGTGTATGATATTAAACCATTCTTAGCCATGAACTTCAAGGTACTATACCCTATATGGGCTAGTCTATCATGCCACAGTCCAGCGAATTCAACTATATATGCAAAAGTGCTACTTTCATTCAGAGAAAACTTGACCATCCCGTTACAAGCATATTCTTTTTCAACAAAATTTCCATTCTTAGAAAGAATCAGTTTACCTGACTCGTACACCACCCTTATATCTGGTTTTCCCAGAAGATCCCCAGAAACTAAGTTTCACCTCATGCCTCGGACGTGCAGTACATTAGTCAGAATCACTTTCTTCTTAGAGGTGAATATCAGTTTGACAGTTCCTTTGTCGATGACCTTCGATCAGACTTTATTACTTATTTAGACTTCTTAACCATCGGTCAATTCCTTATAGGTTTTGAAGATTAATTTATCGTAGCACACATGTACTATAGCGGCAGTATCATACCACTAACCTGGAACTTTGCCCTGGATGGTATTCACCTCAGTGATCATGGCCACTATATCGTCTTCTTCTACTGCACTTGTCTCTTGTTTAGATTTGCGATATCGGCATACTCGAATATAATGCCCGTTTTTCCCACAGACATGATATAGGCCTTTGAACTTTTCATTCTTCTTTTGGGCATTTTTCTTGAATTTCTCTTTATTGGGTTTCAGGGAATTATCCTTCTTTGGATATTTGTTATAAGAGTTCTCTACTGCATCCATTACAGAATAATGCTTTAAGATTGTTGTGAATTTATAGAATAATGATTTTTTCTGTAAAATATGGAATTCGAAAAATATAAAAATAATCTGAAATATGAACAGGCTGAAGCACGTCTGAAACGCTGTCCTTAAAGTGTTATTTGTCCCTACTCAAATGAATTGAGTATGCTGATAGGTTACAGGCAAATTGCTCCTAGGATACGACAAGCCTGGTGTGGGTTTGCGTTTAGCAAACACGAAGGCCCATAAAATGGAACTCTTTTACACAATTTCTAGTAGAATTACAATATAATAAAAAAAATCCCAAAAGAAGAAGAAAGGAAGCGAAAAAGTGATTTCGACCACTACACTGGTCAGTTCAAATCTTTAGCCACGGTTGAACCGTCCTAGACCACACCGCTGGTCTGTTCTTCAAGCTAAAGTTCAAGTCTTGCTATGTTGCTGGAAGCACTAGAGTATATGAGTGGAGAGGGGCAGGCTGTCTCAATTCGTATTGGTTTGCTGAAGTGGGTTGAGATTGTTTGGAAACCCATCCAAATCCTCTATTTATAGGCTATGGTGGGTTATGGTTCAGAGACTTAAATTCCATTAAGCCATTTCTGGCTGTTGGAAAACTAGCCGTTTTATGGCCGTTTTCTGACTGTTGTGCATGGGCCATTAATCTGCTGCATGCTGACTGTTGTGAGACAACAACTAGCCGTTTTCTAGCTGTTGGGCTAGCCATGCAGCAGTTACAGCTAGACTCTGCACTAATGGCTTAGTTGTTACAGTTTCTGCTGCAACAGCTCTTTTCAGTCCCTCTATTTATACTGAGAGATTTCTCTCCCAGTCCTTTAGTCTTTCTGCTAACCAGTCACCCGCCATAGTCGTGCGAAGTGCAAAGTGCGCCACTAGTGCCTCTATAGCCACACTGCCTCACATGCCCACGCCCTCGTACTGAGCCCGAGCGCGCGCGCACACGCGGGTGTTCCAACGCAAGGTCCATAGTCCACAGACTAGGTAGGTAAATATTATAATACTCCACTATTATCATTTAAACCACAGATTTTTCTCTTCCCTTTTCCATGTGGGACTATTCCAAAAAACCCACAAAACGGTGTTTTTTCCAAACAAAATAATATATATTATATATTATTTTTATTATTAAAATATATTTTATTAAAATCAATATTTTTCAACAATGCCTACCGTTGAAAACTCCCTAGTCTACTGTAATTTTTATATGCCATCTATACCGTCCATAAATTTATTACCATGATCTCATGTTTTAATATTATTTGAAAAAACTAATGGACAATTGAGTGAATTTGTCACGAGCATCTAAGCAAGCCCCACTCAGCGTACGTGGATTTCCTACTGAAGGCATTAGCAGGAAGTTTCTGCCCAAGGATACTACGTGGGGCCACTGCGATATTGGCGAGAAAGCCACTTCGGAAAATGGGCTCATTTTAGGACATGCGACCAAAGATAAAGTGTATCCAAAACTTAAATGGGTTACACGACCAAAGATGACGTGTATCCAAAACTTAGATGGGTCACACGAGCAGAAACAGTGGGGATTTAGTGACCACCGTTGAAGCATTCGCATAGCCACAAAAGTTTTGTATATAATTAATTTCTTCTTGTTTTCACTTCATTTCAGTGAAAATGACCTTATAAACGGTTTGGATGGATTATAAACACCAGGGTGTAGCCTAGGAAGGTTTCATCTAGTTTGGACCACTTGAGTTTTCGTTCCTCCTCATTTTTGTTCACATGTTCTAAAATTAGCTCAAAAAATGGATGGACGGGTTTGATTTCTAACAAACATCACAATGGCCCCACCCAGAATCCTTGGACAAGAACTCCCCGTGAGAGGCTTTCACTATATCCTGCCTAAGCCTTTAACAGTAAGTTCCTGCGCAAAGATACTTGGTGGGGCCCACCGGCATGTTTTTGAGAAATCAACTCCATACACCCATTGTGTAAGGTCGTTTTAGGACATACTACTAAAATTTAGGTGGATGAAAAACTAAAGTAGGCCACACTAGAGGAAACCGTGGGGATTTAGTGAGTACTGTTGAAACATTCTTATGGCCATGAAAGTTTTATATCAGGCTAATTATTTTGTGCTTTCACTTCATCCCAGTGGGAATGACCTTATTTTGTGTTTTCACTTCATCCCAGTGGGAATGACCTTATAAACGACTTAGATTGCATATAAACATCAAGTCAATCCCAGTAAGGTTTCAAAGGTAGAAATTTCTTTCCCTTTCGTGTTACTCAGAGTTTTGAATCTACCTTATTTTTCTTTAAATGTTCTAAAATGACCTTGAAAATTGGATGGACGGGGTTGATTTTTCAAAAGCCTAGCGGTGGTCCCTATCCAGCATCCTTGCCCATGAACTTCCTGCGAATGGCTTTCCTAGGAAATGGCGTTCTTTCTGCGGCATGAGGTCCTTGGGAAATGCTGGAAATGGATCGGCTACTCACCCGCCACCATCCAATGGCTGATGGTCAGTGCAACGTGAGCTCCATCATGATGTATGTGTTTCATCCATGTTGTCCATCTATTTTTATAGATACTTTTATGACATGAGACCAATTTTTACAAATAATTTTATGATATGAGACCAAAAGTAAGTTATATTCGAATATCAAGTGGACCACATTACAAGAAACAATGTTGAATGAACGTCGGTCATTAAAAACTTTTTAGGGGCATAAAAGTTTTGGATTAATTTGGTATTTGTTTTTTCCTTTCATTTGGGTCGTTACTAGCTAATCAACAGATTGAATGTCAAATAAACAGTATAGTGAGCCTTAGGAGGATTTTAATTGTGGATATCCAATCACTATTGTTTCCTGTGGTGTGGTCCACCTAACATTTACATCCATCTAATTTTTGGGATCAAACAATAAAATGATATGTAAAAATGGATGAATGGAATGGATAAAACAAATACATCATGGTGCCACAGGCTAGGGGCAGGGGAGTAGCCAATCCGTTTCCGGAAAAGCTTCTTTGGGCAATCTTGGTGGGTTGCTCGTCATGGACGCTCATCGCGTCGTACCCGCCCGACTCTAGCCCCGAACGGGCAGTTCTGTGGGTGGGCCCAATGTAGCTGTACGTCCAAGCCGTTAGTTCCTTTTCTCAAACCATTTTAAGGTACGAACACAAAAATGAAACGGATCCAATGCTGAAGTGTATCATACCAAATAATAAGCTTGGTTGCATTAAATGAACATTAACGCATTAAATGTCAGTTGTATTAAATGCAAAAGTCATATGTGGTGTGGTCCATTTTAGTATTTGATCTGTCCAATTTTTAAGTTATACTTTAAAATGATATGAGAAAAGGGATAGACGGCTTGGATTTACATATACATCATGGTGTGCCGACCCACAGAACTGCCCGTTCGGGGCTAGAGACGGGCGGGGGTGGGACGCAATCCGCGTCCTGCTCGTCATGGAAATCTGATGGCCAAAAAAGACGTAGAAATTGACCGCCCAACCATCAATGTGAGCTACGTTACAGGAAACAATGATCTAAAAAAAAGCCTTTGAAATCCATGTGGTGGCTACTTGATGGCTGGATGTATCCCTGCGTAGGGAAATTATGTTAGGTCGGTTGGATGCCGTTCAAGCAACGAGGTGGGCCCCACACCCCAACAAGTTGCCTTTACGTGGATGGTACCCCCCATAAATGTGCAGTTAAGATAAATTGTCCCTAGGTGGAATCGTTTGCATATGCTTTAATTGCTCTGATATGTCATAAGTGTGGCTCGTTAACACGTGCGAGGCACTCGTTTGAACCGTTTGGTTAGGCAGTGAATTCGTTGAGCCGGGAGAAAGGCCGCAATACCTACGTTTACCCTTTTCTGCCGACAGAAGCCCACGTCCAACTCTCTCCGTTTCTCTTGAAATTTCAGGCGATTGGTGGAGATGGGTTGGTAGATTTTAAGTTAAGAAGACGAAGTGAAACGGAGAGAGAGAGAGAGAGAGAGAGAGAGAGAGAGAGGGGGAGAGCGAGAGCGAGAGGTAGATCTCTTTCGTTCAATTTCTCTTGTTTCTCTTTGTTGTTGTTGTAATGGGGTGGAGATACAAGGCAGGATTGTTGCTGATGGTTGCCGTTGTTATTATATGGGTTACATCCGCTGAAGTCACACAGGTATGTCTAGATCTTTCCCCTCTTTTGCTTTCAATGGTCTCTCTCTCTCTCTCTCTCTCTCTCTTCAAATTTTGCTTTACATGGTTTTGAATTTGGTTGAATAGCCGGTAGTTCAAGCCTGTGATTTGTGATGCACGATTGCAATTTCCTGTTCTGAATCTGGGCACCAAAACGACTGGTTTTTTGTCGATGTGGTGTTTCTTGGAATTGGCATGTTTATGTCGATAAGAATGTCATAGATGGGTTCTTGCATCTTTTTTTACTACTTTATTGTGAGTTTTGTGTCTTGGATGGGGTTTTCTAGGATTCGGATTTGAAGCTGTATATTGAATTTCCTTTGTAGATGGCTTATTATTATTATTATTATTTTTACGGTGATTTGATCCTTGTAATCAAATGATTTTTCTTGTCCTCCGATATTTTATCTGAAATTTTGCTGCTGCTGCTGCTCCCTCTCTCTCTCTGTCTATACTTTTATGCGACAAATTCTTAAGCTGTAAATAGAGGATTTGGTTACCTTCTCTGTATTATGGGCCAAGTGATTTGCTAAGTCTGTACACACGTTCAAGTTAGCTAATGCACATGGCACCATATATGCCAGTGTGGCAGATAGGTGCAATATCCAGGCCATCCATCAGAAGGTACCGCAATGCAGATTCGCTCTCCTAATAATCAGGTCAGTCCACTGGTCAAGTGGGCCACAATTAACTGAACAAATGTACGGTTAAAGTCAGCTGAAGATTTCTGACAGTCGGCTTATGTCTAATATCATGGTGCACCTGTACGTGAAGCCACATGATTGATGTTTTGAATATTTCAACTGTGTGCATTAGCTGACTTGTACACACATGTGGGCTTAGCAAAGCTCATGGGACAATATTGAGCCTATAGTTACCAAGCAATTGGAGTTTTTGTCAATTACTTCCGATTCAATAGCAGGAAGTAATAGAGTAGGATATTATCAATAATGTTGAAGTGGGAAGCTTTGTACTTTGGGCAGTCCTACGAACTACCATATGTTTTCTTTTGTAGTTTATTAATATGGAGTGAGGGGTAAGATGGAGCCCTGATCTCATTCAGTCCTAAATTACATGGTATCAGAGCTAGGTTTTTGCAAACCCTAAACCCCCTTTTCCTCTTTCTTCTTGTCCGGTTGCCGCCGCCGTTTAGATTTGGTCCTCGCCGAGCAATCCAAATTTCTGATTTTCCAAAAACCCCTCTTCAATAACATCATCTCCTTTGTCCCCCTGCCACAAATAGCAGCCGCCGCGCTCCTCATCTATAACACTATTGGCCTACCATTGCAAATAGAGGCCGTGGCCACTATGAACGCATCATTGTCGCTGCCGCTCCGCATCTTCTAGTACCGTCACCATTGCCATTGTGAACCCACCATTGTCACCACCATCACGAAACCATTTGCGGGCTCTGCATCTTCCCGCACTGTCACCATTGCTGTTGTGAATCCACTATTGTCACCACTGTTGCAAACAGAGGTCACCACCGTTGTGAAACCATCAGCCGGTCGTCACCGCCGCTCGCCTGACGCGCTCCTGCTACTGTCACAACATCTGGCGATGCCCCATCCAAACCAACATGGCAACATCCAGTGACGCTCTGACTTGCGATTTCCCATCATCATTAGATTTGACCACCACCGCACGTTTCCGACCCAACCTTCATTGATTCCAACTGATTTCCTTTTCAAATTTGTTCAATCATCTCAGCTTAATGAGATTTTGAACCGAGTCGACTCGATGAAGACTCATCGATTTATTTAAAAAAAATTAAACCAGCTTATTCATGACACAAAAGGATGCTATGACCAACACAAGTGTGGATTTGAAGAATGAAATTCAACAAATATCTTTGATTAAATTGAAAGGTTGTCAAATTTCTATCGTGGGAATGATTAGTCACACTGTTGAAATCCAAGAGGAAGCTTAAACACTTGAAAGAGGATAGTCCTGAGGATTCCACATTATATCCTTAGTGGGGTGAGGATGATGTACAAGTTATGAATTGGTTGTATCGGAGTATGGATGAGATAGTGTATGCCATTGTGATGTGCCATGAGACTACTAAAGAAGTATGGGTGAATTTGCAACAATCATACTCAATTAAGAAGAACATTCACCGCCTTTATGACATTTTTCAGGAGATTTGTACGATGAGACAGGGTCATAATCTCCATGAGCATTGTGCCTGGTTTAAAGGACCGTTTGATGAGTGGATTATGCTGAAATTGTGGTAAAGACAGTTATAGTAGAAGTAGGAATAGGTCAAAGTGTCATAGAGGGGGTGAATAGGACTTTATAAACTTTTATGATAATTTAAAATCCTATTAATCTAATCTTGATCTAATGTGCAATTATCAAGATATACTCATTTTAACTCTATAGGCTTCTAAGCCAAGTAGAGGATCCAGTCACAAGACTACTTAATATTTAAACAAGATATGACACTCAATCTATGATGGATGAACTATGTGAAAGTGTGTGGGATGTGAGTCTTATCAGTTCTAGATATTCATATTGTTATGCTTTCATGTGATCATTCAAAGAAAACACAATAAGAAAATATGCAAATATCAATCCCAAACACAGTCATTTATAGTGGTTCAGCTATGTGCCTACTCTACTCCCGGCGGACGCACTCAACCCTTGAGTGTACCAGATTTCACTAACGGAGGTTTCAAATTAGGTTCACCTCAAACCTTTACAACCTACACAAGGTTGACTCTAAGACCTACACAAGGTACCTAAACATGCCTACACAAGGCAAACGTTTATGCCCTACACAAGAGCAAAGGTCCTACACAAAACACCTAGGTTTTATGCCCTACACAAGAGCAAAGGATCCACACAAGGAACCTAGGTTTTATGCCTTACACAAGAGCAAAAAATCCACATAAGGAATCTAGGTTTTATGCCCTACACAAGAGCAAAGGATCCACATAAGGAACCTAGGTTTTATGTCCTACACAAGAGCAAAAGATCCATACAAGGAACCAAGTTTAGACCACATGGGTTAAGGATCTACACAAGAACCCTAGTTTAGGCCACACAGGCCAATGATCCACAAGAACCTTATTTTAGGCCACACAGGCCAAGGATCCACACAAGAACCCTAGTTTAGGCCACACAGGCCAAGGACCTACACAAAGGACCTGAGTTTATGCCCTACACAAGAGCAAATGTCCTACACTAATAACCTAAACGTACTCTCCCGTCGTAGGCCTCCTATGAGGGCTTGAAAGGGTTGAGATGCACCTGTGACCCAATCCTACACAAGGAATGATCAACAGGGTCTCTAGACTTTAATGACTTACAGATAAATAGATGAGCCCCGTTTTGTACGTTGATGAAGACGATCTCCCTTGATGACGGAGATTCTTCAACTTCCTTGATCCGCAACACTTATGATGCTCCAATGTAAGGCAATGGGTTGGGTCAAGGTTATGTTGGAATCTACTCTAATGAATATTACTCATTTGAGAGACGGAGTAATTCCAAGCTCTTAAGCATTCAAGGGATCCCAACTCAATGATTTGCCAATATGATGGTAGCTGGATGATCCTTGAATGAAGAAGTTCATTCACCAATCCACTCTATTGTATATCAGTGATGAGGGTAGATTGAAGGATGAACTCCCATGAGAAAAAGGCTTAGGATGATGATATGCAATTACTCTCTCAAAGCTCCTCTTTTTTTTTTTTTCCCTCAATACAACAACTAAGAACAAGCTTTCCTTATAAAGGCAAAAAGCTCCAATGGAAATAAAACTGTCAGTTTCTGACTGAGTTTGATGTCATCGAATGTATACTTTCGATGCCATCGAATATCAGTTCGATGATACGGACTCAACTGAAAAACTTTCCAGGGACTTTTTGAAAGAAGATAGATGTCATCGAACCTAATTTGATGTCATCGAGATTTGAACTTCCATGTCATTGAATCAGTGTTCGATTCCTCGACATGGCATTACACAAGAGCTTGCTAGACATTTCAAAGTTAGCTTCGATGTCATCGATTCCCAGATCGATTCATCGATCTTTTCAGAAGATATTCCTTGAAAGCTCGCTGGATACTTCTTTGTCCTTTTTCGATGTCATCGAGGCTTCCTCAATTCCTCGAGCATTTCCATTGATTTTCTTGTTAAGCTTGCTGGACACAAATTTGTCTGGATTGATATCCTCGAAACTTGCTCGATGTCAATGAAGTTTGAATTTCGATGACATCGACGCTCGTTCGATTCCTCGAGCAAAGTCTGAATATTTTCCAATAAGTTTTGCTGGACAATGCTCTAAGTTTTTTGATGTCATTGACTCTCCTTCGATGTCATCGATTACTGATGTTCGATGTCATCGAAGGTATGTTCGATTCATCGAATGTTCTATCCAAATATTATGTGGTTGCTGGACATATAAGGTCTCATTTCGATGTCTTGTCTTCGAAGCTCGTTTGATGTCATTGAAAATGAGTGTTCGATTTCATCGGCTGAAGCTTGATGTCATCGAACACAACAGAAAACTTAGAAAAATTTCCTATTTAAGAATTAAGTTTTCAGACTTTTAACTCCTATGTTGTTCTAAGGCTTTTAAGGATTTATTTACCTGGGTGTTTTGGGACATAGGATGTGAGGCTTAGTTTACCTTTTACAAGCTCGGAACACACATCCAGTTGAGGCAATGGCTTGAATGATTCTTCATATGGGGTTCACTTGACTCATCGACTCAACCCTCACGCTAATTGACAAACCAGGGCACTTTCATATGCGACTTCTGTACCTACTGATATTGCCCAATAGAGACAATATTGATAGGAGCTTGGTGTGGCCTTATTTCTTACTACCCTACGCTCGTATCTTGAGCTAGAGAGGGCATATATGCTAGGGGGTGATAATGTACGTTCTTTGACTAATATATTTGCATTGTGCTCATTTTAAAGGACTGCTCGATGAGTGGATTATGTGACATCCGTACCTACTAATATTGCCCAACAGAGACAATATAGACAGGAGCTTGGTGTGGCCTTATTTCTTACTACCTTGTACTCATATCTTGAGCCAGTGAGGGCTTAGATGCTAGGGCGTGATAGTGCACGTTCTTTGATTGATATATATGCTCATGTCCTTTGGGTATCTTCCCCATCTCATACTTCCTCTTCTGTTCCATCCAGCGATACCTCAACCTTTGTGACAACCTCTTTTTTTTTTTTTTGGCGAGGGTGGGTTGTTCTCTTGGACAATAGTGTGTTTGCATTCATTGCAAAAGGACAAACCACACCATTGACAGATGCTGGTTACTTCATGGCCTCTCCTAGTTAATTAGGTGATGTATTAAAAAGGTGGACCATCTGGTGATACCTCAACCTTTCTGACAGCCTTTGAAGGCCAAGGAGGTAGAGGAGTATGGGAGGGTCTCTCTCCTGTGGATGTTGGACAACAGTGTGTTTGTACTCACTGCAAGAGGACAAACCACATCATTGACAAACGTTGGTTACTTAACATTGTCGATCCCCAGGCCTCTCTTGGCTAATTAAGCGATGCATCCCTCAAATGGTTCTTCTGCTAGCCCAACCTCTACAGGTGATTCAATCACCATTACGATCTCTCGAGATGACTTTGAGGGGATGATTGGTAAGCATTTGGCGACAACAACTCCATCTACTTCCATTGCTACCTTAGCTGACATATATAATGCTTTAGTTCCATGCTCTGGTTCTACCTCTTGGGTGATTGATTCAGGGGCCACGAATCATATGACAGGTACATACATACCATTTCCTTTCCCAGTTAGATACCTCACTATCATGTTTCTATGTTACTCTTTATAATTGATCGTTATCTAAGGTCCAAAGGAAGGGTGTTGCTCACCCTAGTTTTACCTTATTCTTATCTTCAGTTCTTTATATATCTAACTTGCATTTTTTTTTTTTTTTTTGTCTTGGTTAGCTTGTTAGTACACCCCCTGTCAGTACACACTCTTCTGTTAGCCACCCCCACTAGGGAATCGATACCAAGACCTCACCTGGTGTTAGTACACACTCTTCTGTTAGCCACCTCCTGTCTAACTTGCCTTTTAACATAATTTCTGTAAGCCAACTAACTAAAAGCCTAAATTGTTCTGTGACATTTTATCATTCTCGCTGTTTTTTTCTGGGCTTACAGACAAGGAGGATGATTGGCCGGGGTTGTAAGTTATGTAGACTTTACTACTTTGATCTCGACATTTCTGGAGTTGGACTTCATGCTAGCGCATCACCTCTGCAATGGCGTAGTCATTTAGAGCACCCTTCTTTGATGTCTTTAAAACTTTTAGTCCATTCTTTCTCTTTAGTCAGTTTAATCAATTGCGAGGCATGTCAATTAGTCAAACATCATCGTTTCTCTTTTATTCCAAGATGTGATAGTAGATGTTTTGTTCAATTGTATTTGGTACACTGATATGTGGGGTCTTATTAAGATCTCAAGTTTAAATGATTTTCAGTATTTTATTACATTTATTGATGATTACTCACGCATGACTTGGGTGTATCTGATGAAAGACCGGTTTGAAGTTTTTGACATTTTTCGATTCTTTCATTGTGAAATTTCAAAATCAATTCAACATTAATATATCAATATTTCAGTCTGATAATGCATTGGAATATTTGTTCACCTCCTTCCAAGCATGCTTGGCTTCATTTGGGATTTTACCCCAGGCTTTGTATGCCTATACCCCGCAAACGAATGGGGTGGCTGAAAGGAAAAATTGACACCTGTTAGAGGTGGCTGAAAGGAAAAATCAACACCTGTTAGAGGTGGCTAGATTTTTGCTCATCCATATGTATATGTTCCCAAACGGTTATGGAGATGTGCTATTCTCACAGCATGTCACCTCATTTATTGATTTCCCTCTGTAATTTTGTAATGGAAAACTCAAATTTCTACCTTGCTTCCTAACTTAGCGCCTTTTGCGTTTACCTGCTTGTGTATTTAGGTGCATTTCCTTTATTCATAAGTTTGGATTTGGTAGTGACCAATTTGATGCTCGAGTAGTTAAGTGTGTGTTTCTTAGATATTCTCGCAACAAAAAAGGATATAGGTGTTACGACCCCATGGCTCGTTGTCTATATGTGAGTGCCGATATCACGTTCTTTGAGGATTCTCCCCACTTCACCCCTGCTGATGGTAAGGGGAAGTTACCTTCTAGGGATGTTTCGTTTGTTGTTCCTCATCCAGTGATTAATATTTCAGATCCTACCAACTTTACAACACCACAACAAGAATCAGCTGGTGAAGAGGTTGGTCCTCCTATTTAGACACCCTTCCATCTTCACCTTTGTCTATGGGTCCATCCTCCACTCTTGTTGATCTAGAACTACCAATTGCATTCTGAAAAGGCATTCAATCTTGCGCCCAACCTCTTATATCTAACTTTATTTCTTATCATCTATCAAGTCTGTCTTTTCATGCTTTTGCTATGTCCCTGTCACATGCCTCCGTACCCACGATCAATATGATGTACTGGCACATCCTGGTTGGTGTAAGGCCATGGAGGATGAGACGACTGTTATGTACTAGACTTGTACGTGTGAGTTAGCTGATTTGCCTGCTAGAAAAAGGACAATAGGGTATTGATGGGTTTACGCCGTTAAGTATTGCTCGAATGGATCCATTGAGTGGTTGAAGGCCCATTTAAATGCCAAGGGCTACATGCATACCCAGGGACTTGACTATGAGGAAATGTTTTCTCCTTTGGCCAAACCAAACTCAGTTTGAGTATTAATTTCTATTACGGCTATGAGGGACTGGCTTCTTGATCAGCTGGATGTCAAGAATGCATTTCTTTATGGTGACTTGGTTGAGGAAGTCTACATGGAGCAACCACCTTGGTTTGTTCCTTAGGGGGAGTCTAGGAGAGTATATACACTTTGAAAAAGCAATTTATGGCTTAAACATTCTCAAAGAGTGGTTTGACGAGTTCAGTAAGTTGTTGCTAACTTATGGCTTCTATTGGATAAGGTTAATCACCTAGTCTTCATAAAGCACATTATAAGGTATTGATAGCATTGGTTGTATATGTCGATTATATCGTTATTACAGGGAATGACACATCTGGAATCTTAGAGCCCAGGAAGCATTTTCAGACTAAAGGATATGGGGTTGCTTCGCTAATTCTTGGGTATTAACGTTGCCAAATCAAAGTTTGTGATTAATCTTTCCCAGAGAAAGTATGTTTTTGATTTGTTGAACGAGTATGGCATGCTTGGATGTAGATTGGCTAATATGCCTATTGAAACTAGCAAGAAGTTATTGGATTGACCAAGGAGAGTTGTTTGAGGACCCAAGTCGATATAGAAGAATATTTGGCAAGCTGATATATCTTACTGTCACTTGACCAGATATTGCATTTGTTGTTATCATTGTGAGTAGATATATGCACTAGCTAAGAGTTCCACATTAGGAAGCAGTTCTCAAAATTCTTAAATACTTAAAGTAGTACCTGGCTAGGGGATCTTATATCGAGCTAATGATCATCTTTAGGTAGGGGCCTTCGTTGATGCTGATTGGGCATGTTCCATCATTGATATGCAGTTTACTACAGGATATTGTTCTTTTGTTGGGGGTAATATGGTCACTTGAAAGAGTAAGAAGCAGAATGTGGTGGCCTGTTCTAGTGCAGAGGTTGAGTATAGTGCCATGGGACATGCCATTTGTAAGCTGCTATGGCTTAAGTCCTTATTACAGGAGCTCCAATTGCTTTAAGGTGGAATTAAAAAAAGAAGAAGTTTTTTTAGGTGGTCCTATGATGCTTTATTGCGATCATCAAGCTGTAATCCACATCACAAATAATTCAGTCTTCCAAGAGAGGACCAAGCACATAGAAGTTGATTGTAATTTCAATCGAGAGAAGATTGCTTCCAAGGAGATTCTCACAACCTATGTTTAGTCCAAATCACGGATTGCAAATATTCTTATTAACCATATGCTCACTTTTCTTTATTATGTTCTAAGCTGATATCTATACTCTAGCTTGAGGGGGAGTGTTGAAGTGGGAGGTTTTGTACTTTGGGTAGTTTGTAGGACTATTGTATGTTTTCTCTTGTAGTTTATTAATATAAATTAGAGAGGGGTGAGATGGAGCCCTAATCTCAATTAGCCCTAAATTACAGATAATATTGCTAATGCTCAGAACAATGAAAATAAGAAATAAAAGCTATATGATAGTCATGTTTCTCACAAAAAGCATCTTAAAATTTCTAAGTACGTTCAATTTTTCTGCAATGATGATCCTTCCTGCAGCAGCCTTCACCATCCTATCGCCAATAGACTAGTCTTGACTGTGAAGTGTTCTTTAAATAATTTATTAGTTGATGTCCATGATTTAAGTAATATGCTATGGCATGCAAAGAGTGGTGAAGTTGGCAATTACATCTCTCATTGATGTGTTTCCAATTGGTTTGTATGTATTCTTTACATTTTCAAAACCTTTAGCAATTTTTTCGACCAGTCCATCACCACTTAATTATACCCTATTGCAGGGTTTGTATCACCATCAACTTTCACAAGTAGTGATCCCTCTTTTAATGTGTACATGTTAGACAACTAAAAACTTTTTGTTGAAGATAATATCATGGCTCCTTTTGGTTTATTCAATAGCGGTAGGCTAGTCCATTATTGTGATCCAAATATACTTCTGGTAACCCTTAAAAAAAAACTTTTCTGACTGTAAAAAACAAGTAGCATACCTTGTGACTACAGAGAGAGAGAGAGAGAGAGAGAGAGAGAGAGAGAATGTAGCAGATGGTAACAGAGAGGCCACCATCGTTACCTTTACGATATGGGGTGTAGTGGCCGTTTTTCTTCTCTCTCTCTCTCTCTCTCTCTCTCTCTCTCTCTCTCTCTTATTGAAAAAAAAAAAAAATCCAAAAACCCGTGTTAGCCCTGTAATGGACCATTTTGGGGTTGTTACGGCCTTTACGGAGGGTGTCATGGGCCACTACGCGGGCTATATCCTGCCTTTACAGGTCATTTTTTCATAATGGCTATTACGGCCTTTATGACCCCATAACATGTAACGGTTTCCATCGTTACCTTTACATAACGGCCTTTACGACCCTTTAACGACCTTTATTGGGGGGGGGGGAGAGAGAGAGAGAGAGGTATTTCATAACGGTAACGGTATGATACGGGGTGTAACGACCGTCGCTCTCTCTCTCTCTCTCTTTTATTGAAAAAAATTCCAAAAAACCTATATCGACCCTATAATGGACTATTACGGGGTTGTTACGGCCTATACGGAAGGCATAGCAGGTCGTTACGGGGGCTATAACAGCCTTTATGGGTTATATTTTCCATAACGACTGTTATGGCCTTTATAACCTTATAATGTGTAACGGTTGCTACCGTCACCTTTACGTAACAGCCTTTATGGCCTTGTAACGACCTTTACGGCACGTCGAGAGAGAGAGAGAGAGAGAGAGAGAGAGAGAGAGAGAGAGAGAGAGAGAGAGAGAGAGAGAGAGAGAGAGAGAGAGACGTCAATCTTCCACCATCTCAGCACGGAAACAACAAATTGATGTATGACTTATCTGGAATGTTTTTATGGATGGTTATGATCATGTTGAGTCATATTTGTTATGGAAAAATGGTTAGAAATCAAAATATATTTTTTCATCGGTGTATAGAATCAAATGTTGCTTTTCCAACGTGATTTTACATTCAAGAAAGGTAACTAGAACGTAATTTATTGACAGATCCTTTTATGTTTTCTAATGAGAATTTTTTAAAAGACAAAAAAAGGAAAGAGAGAATCCTTTAACACTATTATGGCATGGTATTACTTGGTGCATAACTGCATATTGATGGAAGAAGGATAATTGATGAGTTTTTTTTTTTTTTTCCTTGTTTATATTTTCCATATATATTTTTTTAATTTAAAGAAAATCATAAAAAACTCTTACAATTTGCGATACGATTTTTGATTCGATACAATTCAACCCCTATTATGATTTGCGATACGATAACGATTTTGACAACATTGCTCTATAGGAGTATAGGATGACATATATGAACACACAAAATTACTTGTAGTTTGTAACATATATTTTCCTACACTCTCCCTTAGGCTAGAGCGTAGATATTGATCATGCTCAGCTTTGAAGACTTGAAAAAGATGATAATGATCAACTTGGGCCACAAATCTCTCTCAAGCACAACATGGTAGGATACATGATCTTCGATTGCTGCTTGTTTGTAGATTGATCTTTCATTGTCCATTAACTCTCCTCTTCAAATAGGAGACTATAATCAAACTCGACAACCATTAAGCCAACAAACTACCATTCACATGCAAAATCTTCTTAAAGACATGTGCAACACTACACAATAGGTGAGTGAACTACACTCATAGTGGTTGAGAGGACTACACCCACAATGACAAGTGAAGAAGCGTGTAATATTGTCAGTGAGTGAATTACACCCTCAACTGATAACAAATGCTTAATAAAGGAAGAAACAATGAACGGAAAAGGAAAGCTCCATTGCATGCAGAACTCTTTCGTGTCAAGTTGGGTCAAGCATTACGTCAAACAAGTTGTGTGTTGGACATCAAAGCACGGAAGGAGAACAACTACATAATCACCGTCCTCAACATGAATCCCCAACTTATTTGAAAACCTCACAGCATCAGAAGATGAAGAGACAAGGAAATTTTAGCAAAAAAGAAAAAAGAAAAATCTAAAACAAGGGTCATATTACAACTGTTTCTCACAAAAAAGATCATAACACCATCAAATCTCCACGGAATTTCACAATTCTTGTTTATGGTGATTGCTAATGATCAACTGCACCTAATTCATGTGAAAAATCTACCCAAAAATCTCTCAAGAAACAACACAATTAGAAAACTGAAATCTAGACTGTTTCCTAACTTTTCTGTTTTGTGTGAATCACTCCAAAAAGCTTATCAAAAAATTCCAGAAAAATCACCACAAATCCTTTAAAATCATCCTCTTCCAGATCCCATACTTTTTTTTTTTTTTTTTTGCTTAAGATCAAGGTATCTTAAAATAGTTATGTAACGGCCGTTACAAAGAAATTGACCCATAACGGCCCGCAATGAGGACGAAAGAGGTTTTCCAAAAAAATAAAAAATTGTAACAGCCATTGCGGCCCGTATTGGGTAACAATGGTGGCCATTTGGGCTACCATCACTGTTATGGAATACCTCACTTCAGATGTCCACTTGGCCATACCTCGCTGACATCATCTGTATGGCTGGATGTCGTCAACAGTTGGCCCCACTATTGTAGACTGCGATTAGATTAGAAAACATGCTCTGATAGCAAATAGAAAGTGGTGAGATGGAGGGAGAGAGAGAAAGAGAGGAGGAGAAGTTTAGGAGTGTAATGTTGTGTGTTGTAGCCCAAAAGACTAAGGGGCCGTTGGATAAAACTTATTTTCAGCATTTATCACCGAAATTTGATATTTTTCAGTGATTTTCACTGATTCAGATTGCTTGTCAAATCCAACTTATGAAGCAGTGAAGGTTGGGTCTTTTTTTCAGCTCCCCTCCCTTCACTTAATGCTGAAAGTTGCGGTGCATTAAAATTTCTTTTCATTTTTTTTACTAAAACCTAAAATTATTTCAAAATTACAATTAGCACCAAGTTTTCAGCACTTTAAAATAATTTTTAGATCTTATTTTTCAGTTTATCAAACAGCACCTAACAGCTAACACACACGCGCACATACACACACACACACAAACACACACAAACTTGATAGAAACTTACCTATAGTGCTCCACAGGAGTATATAATGACATACACAATTACATATATTTTCCTACATACCTACGCATCATATTTAAAACCATTTCATGATCATAGATATAATTTCTTACTACTCTTGCCTTCGTCATCGAATTGATTTCAACGCTTGTTTTTCTTATATCTACAAGTACCAAATTAAATGCAGTGTACACTGCACAAGGACCAGATCAAGTTTTGCCTCCTTTCCATTAACAGTTTACCAGCCTTCTCATGAGCTCACAACATTCTCTTTTCCAACTTCAGTTACAACTAAATCTAATAGATCACACAATTTGTTGGCATTCTTGACAATGCCTGATGTGTCAGTACTCTTTAAAAAGACTTTGCTAGATGGACTATTTACTAAAAAGTTCCTTATTGAATGGTTCTTTCCATCTTGTCCAACTGTGAGGCATAATGGTGTACCTCTTCTTCTTGCATTCTTTCTTGTATTTTTCAAGCATGTGCTCAACATTTTGACCTCAATCTTCGGAAGTGTGTTTCTCATCACGTGGTATGATGGAAGCTTTAGTTCTTGATCAAACTCCACAATCAGTGGACACAGTTGTAAAATATATGCATTTACCAAATTGAATGAAAATGAATTTGAAAGAAAAAAAAGAATTAAAAAAAATGAAGGGAATCTTGTAATTTCCAAAAAAATTTCTGTACTTCCTATCTTCCAAATGGCTTTCCGTGTTGTTTGCTTGTCTGGGTCGCATTCTTACGTGGTGTACTCATCCATGGGGTCTTTTCACTTTGATTGGCATGTTTCTTAGCCTCTTCATCTTTTTCTACTGAGGCCTCATGAAAATACAAGTCCGAACCACCAGCTGCTTCTTATAAAGCTTCATTCCATTCTCTTTTTGTATCAACTATTCCTTTAAAAAAATCATTTAAAACACCACTGTTGATTTAACTACATTTTATGACGATGATTCTTATTTTTTCACACGCTAATGGAAAGTCCATACTTGCATCACAGCATTGGAAGCTGAGATCCATTAGCACATGTAATTAGAAAGTATGTCTATCAGGTCAAAATCATTTCTTTTATATGCCATGTCCTCTGTACTCAATTGCCCTATATGACATTATTATCTCACACTTGGCACTTTTCTTCTGAAATGCATAGGTAATGGAATAACAGTTTGCGTTTGTCTGTGGATGCTTTATGTTCAGAGATTTGTCTCATATGCATGATTCGGTTTATGACTTTATGTGATTCTTTTCTTTTGGAATTGTAAATGGATAAATAGAACTTTTATCGTTACACGAGCTGCTGACTCAGCTAATTTTTGTCACACAGGGTATATTTACAGATTACAAACAGCCATTTGCTATCACATATTTGGGAGCCTCTCTCATGGTAGTCTACCTCCCGTTAGCATTCATTAAGGATTGCATATGTAATTCAATGAGAAAGCAGTCTTCTAAAAGTGGTAGAAATGCAGAAACTGTTGACAAGACTTCTGCTGGGCTTGAGTCTCCTATAAACCGCAATGGGATGCAGAAGATCTTGGAAATGGAAATGCAGGATACTATAACTAGAAAAAATAGTGAACAGGACCTTTCTGCTCAGGAAGAAGGGAAGCCGTTGATTGCTAAACGAAAAGGCGACCTGGATAGAGCGCTTACCACAAGGGAAATTGCTAAATATGGCTTTTATATTGCCCCTATTTGGTTTATTACAGAGGTAAGGTACTGCAATTGATGCAGTGTTTTCCTATCAAATCTCATTGTGACTCTTTAGTTGCTTCGCTATTCGTAACATTATAAACAACATGGATTCTAAGCATAAGCTTGTGATACCTTTAAGAGAGCTTGGTTTAGAAAGTGAAAGAAAGGGTCTGTAATATATATATATATATATATATATATATATATATATATATATATATATATATATATATATATATTACGGCCTTATTGTTTAGCATATCTATGCTTAAATTGTTTATTTTGCAATAAAGTAAACCCAATTTATTGAGAAATGGTCATTGTCACGCCACGAAAACGGTGCTTGGGCCCTTGACTCTACTCTCGGGGTGCGACGAGAGAGGATTTTTTTTTTTTTTTTTTTGTTGTATATGGTTGAACATTAGTGTCCCCCTTTTCATTTCAAATACATCACAAAGTTTTACAAGGTATGATAACATGGCCCAAGATATGGCAATTGCTTATAACATTCAATTTACATCTTGTTCTCAAAATACATTCTAGATTTACATCTTTCCATTTATAAAAAGAGAACCTAAGTTATGTAATGAGGAGTTCTTGGCACCCGCTCACCAAAAGCAGCTTGCTAAGGTTTCCTGAAAAGAATATAAACAACCAGCATGAGCTCAAAAGAGCCCAGTAGGTACACCTCTTTACACCACAACAATTCTAAGAATAACATCATAAATATCAGGTAAATGAAGGTATCAAGTAAAGCAGTAAAATAAGATGAGCATGAATGTAATGCAGAAATGAATGTAAGGAACCACTCCTCTGCATACTCCACATACTCAACATACTGCACATATACCCAGTGTTTAAATTGTCGGTGATATTATCGAAATATCGCCGATAATATCGGTATCGCTGGACCAGCGATACCGAAACCCCACTATTTCGTTTCTCTTCGGATTATCGGCGAAATATCGGAGATATTGGCGAAATATTGGAGATATCAGCGAAAATCTTGGATTATCGCCGACAATATCGATATTATCGCACTGTAGCTACCAACTGCGATACCTATCACGGGAAAATTGTTGCCAACAACCCAAAAATCAAATAAATAGGTAAGAAAACCCCTCTTTCAAAAAATCGAAAAAAATATCGGAACTAGGAAGATCTCCTACTTGTTGATCGGAAGTCAGAGCTTGGAAGAATGCCTCGATCAACAACGGAAGAACGCCCTCGATCAACAGCACTGGTCTTCGTCCGTTCGGATTTATAGGTAAGAAAATCCCCATTTCTTCGGCAACAATCCTCCTTAAAGAACCCCCTTTCTTCGGCGGCGATTTCTCTTCGACGAGATTTTAGGTTTTTTTATTTTTTTATTTTTTTATTTTTTATTATTTTTTTTAAAGAAGGGAAGATCCGCTGTTATGTAGCGTGACTAGCGTCAAGCGCGTGACGCGGTTTCGCTGGTGACGCTGCCCGGTGGTGATCATAAGTGTTATGTGGGCCCCACCATGATCTATGTGTTTTATCAACACCGTCCATTCATTTTTACACGTCATTTTAATACTTGTTCTCATAAATGAGATTGATGAGAATCTCACGTGGACCACACCATTGGAAAACAATAATGATTGAACGTCTATCATTAAAAACCTCTTAGGCCCACTGTAACATTTATTTGACATCTAACATGTAGATCAGGTCACACGGCCTGTAGATTAGGTCATATGGACCAAGTTGAAGGCAAAAAACAAATATCAGCTTGATCCAAAAAACAAATACGGATTTGGAAGTTTTTAATGGTGAGAGTTCAATCATCGCTGTGTGGTCCACTTGAGATTTTGATCCACTTCAGTTTTAGGTTCTTACCATAAAAATATCTGTAAAATGAATTAGACGGCATGGATGATTCACATACATCATGTTTGAGGTCCACGGAGCACCAACCATTAGTGTAGGGAGTATCCAATCAGCAGTGAGTACTTCGTACGCGTATGGAAACTGAGTAAACTCGATGAGGTCCACCGTGATTTATTTATTTTATCCAATCCATCCATACATTTTAACAGATAATTTTATGCCTTGAGCCAAAAAATGAGGCATATCCAGTTCAAATGGACCACGCCACCAGAAACAGTTAAATTGAATGTCTACTGTTGAAAAATACTTGGAGGGCCACAGAAGTTTTGGATCAAGCATATATTTGTGTTTTCCATTCATCCATGTTTGTATGATCGTATGAACTGGTTGAATGAAAAATAAACATCACTGTGGGGCCTAGAATGGTTTCAACGGTGGAAATTATTATCCCCACTGTTTACATTGGTATGATGTACTTAATTTTTAGATACGCATCAATTTTGGGCTCAACCCCTTAAATTAGATGGAAAAACGAATGGACGGTGTGGATAGACCACATACATTCAAGGTGGGCCCAAATGAGTTTACTCAGTACAATAAGAGCCTATTGAGGCTTACTGAGTAACTCGGTACGCAATCTGGAATTTCTAATTAAGCCTTTTGCATGACGTTATTGCTACATAGGGCCCAACATGATGTTCATTAAAAATCCACCCTGTTCATCCATTTTGCAGATCATTTTAGGGGATGAGACCAAAAATCAGGTGGATCCAAAACCCAACGTGGACATACGAGAATGAAAATTGGAGAGATTTTTCCACCGTTGAAACCTTCCTGGGCACCATCTTAATGTTTATATGCCATCCAAACTGTTTATAAGTTCATTTTGATTGGGATGAAGTGAAAACACAAAACTATAACTTTATAATAAACTTTTGTGGCTAGACAAATGTTTAAACGGTGGTCACTAAATCTCCACTATTTCCTCTCGTGCAGTTGCCCTGAGTTTTGGATTCAAATGATTTTTTTTTACTGATGTCCTAAAATTATATAAAAAAAATGGATGGACGGAGTGGATTTTTTTATAAACATCATGGCGGGCCCCACGTAGCATCCCAGTAGAAGAAAGAAATCCGCATCCTGACGCTAATTAGCTATCGACATGTTGAGTAGCGAGACTCGCTACTGAGGTGATGTCACCAAGTTTTGTAGGCCCCACCGTGATGTATGTGTTGTATCCTCATCGTCCATATATTTTTATAAACCATTTTAGAGTATGAGACCAAAAATGAGGTATATCCCAATCTCAAGTGGATCACATTAACTTAGACCATTTAAAACTTTTTCGGGCCTATAAAAGTTTTGGATCAAGATAATCTTTGATTTTCCCCCTCATCTAGGTCTGTATGACCTAATCAACAAATTGGATGTCCAATAAACAATACAATGGGTCCATCTACGCTTGTACAGATTGGATTTTAATGGTGGATATCCAATTACTATTGTTTTCATGTGGTGTGGTCCATTGGAGATTTTGGATCAAGATTGTATTTTTTTAAAATTCATTTACTATTGCATGTCTTAATTTGTAAGCTTGCATTTGTATTATATAAACTCATTTTGATTATTATTTAAGTGATTTATTTACGACAACGCATGCCTTTTGGCCCCATTAAATGGAAACTTCTAATTTAATGCATTCTTTTTGCAATTTTTTTATTCCTGAATATGTAAATATGTGTATTTAGGCATGTCCTGGAGTTTCACTGAAAAATTCCATCATTTTCTCCATGTTTCCCCCTTTTTCCCTGCATTTCCGGTTATCGACGATATTATCGGCGATAACGATATTATATTTTTATCTCCGGCCAGCGAAACTTGTAGCGATATCGACAACTCGAACACTGCATATACCATAAACCAAATAACCACGGGCAACACCACTTGTCCATGATGGTAGGGCATCCTAGTCGAACCAACTAATGAAGGATCTCAGCTGGGCCCGACTCTAGGTAGGCATGGGTTGTACCCCCTCCTGATGTGCTATTCTCATAACTCCAGGCGGGCATGGGTTCTACCCTCTCTCGATGACTTCTTCTCATTAAACATATCCCAACACAATTGCCAACACACATCCAACCACCCATTACAAATATATATCTATCATCCACCACCACAACATATGATGCAAGTGCATGAATTATCGTGATACATGTTACATATAGAAAGATGATGTTGTGTTTAATGACATGAATTTAAATATTCTAACAATCAATCTTTTGGATTGATGTTACCATCTTCATAGAACAAATAAATAATATCCAAGTGGACTCTGTCCACCATCCATTTCAATCCAAGTATAAGATAGAACACACATTCCTGCTACAGGGTTACCATATTTGTATAATAGTGAAACATATTGTCATGCCCCAAAATCCTGGTACCCAAGTAGGCTACTCGAAACCTGAATCCTATGCCCATGAACTGTAATTATTTTATTATTGACATTATACACACATTCATTCCATACCAAACACAACCAAATCCTTAAATAATTAGAATTCTATTGAAATAAATTCTAATTTCGAAATCAAGTGTCCATGACTCTTTCACCATAACAACTGAAATCAAACTATCTAAAGTATAAAAAGAACAAAATATATCTTTTTGATAAATTTAAGCCTAATCATCCAAGGTGCTAAGCGAAGAAATTTGCATGCTTGAACTCTTCGGCTTGGTACTTGAAATGGTTTATTAATTAAATAGGGTGAGCACAACGGCCCAAAGGGATCACTTCATTCCCAAAATTTGAAATTTCCAAATATATATAATTACAACATGTACAAGAATTATGAAGCATCAGTTAAGGAACATAAATAGAGAGAGATTAAGATTGCAGGATATTGTAAATGCTATGACTATTCATGAAATATAAATTAAATAGTAACATTTATTCTTGAGATATTTTATGAATAATCTAGGGCAGAGCACTCGCGCTGATCTTTTAGGGAGTAACCCAGGGTAGAGCACCCTTGCTTATCTTTTAGGGAATGACGTAGGGAAGAGCACCCATGCAGATCTTTTAGGGAATAACCTAGGGTAGAGCACCAGTGCAAATCTTTTAGGGAATAACCCAGGGTAGAGCAGGGAATGACCAAGTCAGAGTATCCGTAATTCCAATTTAAATTCTCATCCAAATACAATTAATGAACAACATAAACATAATCGCACGACAATATAATCTATCATCGATTCCACATAGCTTAAGCATGTAAATAAAAGCAAGATCATATCCAAACTAAATTCAAGATAATTGCTATTTATAGAAAGCATGGTAACTCGAGATTTAATTAAAAGCATCATCGTTCTATGACATTAACCAAAATTAAGTCAATCTTAATCATTTTCTGGAAAATTGAAACTAAGCATAGAGTCTTGGTGTAAACTTGGAATTTACAAAAAAATGAGAGGGATCACCCACCTAAATAGGTGCACAAGGGTCTGATCTATTGCTGGAAATCATGTGCAGACAATCAAGGTTCTCTCTAAGACTTAGTTGAACGTAGTTATACATGATTCGATTCGGTAGGGTTTTAGTGCGAATTGGTGAGGTTTTCTACATGAAAACACACATACTAATTACACATCACCTAATCTAGGGTTTTTGGTCTTCCTAGACCGAGATTTAACATGTTAGCACTTTGACTTGGTTAGTTGACTCAGCGAGTCGAATCAACAAGTCATTAGAATAATTTTACAACTACTTTTTATGTTGGTATCAAAACTAGCAAAAGCTCACTTGATGAATGGAGCATATGGAACGAGGTTCAACCCTGGAAACTATCAGGGTTCAGAAATCAGTGGGTCGACCCACTGAGTCGACTCAGTTTGAGTTTCTCCTGTCTTTTTCTTTTCTTCTCTGCCTTCTCTTCTTTCTCTTCTTTTCTTCTTCTAATCTTTCTCCATCCTTCTATTCCTTCCTTACAATCACATCCAGCAGTCGGACGCTTGAATCCACTAACTTAGCAATTCGACAACTCGTTAGGTCTCCACTCTCTCTCTCTCTCTCTCTCTCTCTCTCTCTCTCTCTCTCTCTCTCTCGTTTCTTCCTTTTCCTTTTTCTTTTGTTCTAATTTTTCATCTGCTTTCTTCTTACCAACACGTCAAGTCGCCGGAGGTCAATAACTTGTTGAACTCTTTTCCCTCTCGCTCTCTTTCATCCTTTTGATCTCTCTCTCTCTGATTTCTTCCTCTGATCTCTCTCTCTAAAATTTTTTCTACAGTGTTTTCTAGATGTCAGCAAGCATTTTAAAGAGTTTTCGGAGTCGAGTTTACACAAGGATACTTGAATGGGTTGCGATGAGTTGCGGTTGTAACACGTTTAATAGGTTGCTTTCGGCGCTACTTCCTAGTTTGCTATGGCTTGTGGATTTTTTGATTTTGGTTGGGGCTTGGTGATTAGTTGCTCATTAGATGGGCCATGCGATAGTTGGTTTCGATTTAAGGATCGATGACTATACATGATCAGCCGTCAACGTTTCACGGTGAGGAAGACAATGATCTCTAATGGCAGATTTGAGGTCTTGAAGATTCTTGTTGTCTCAGTTGCACTGGCCGGTTTTGATTGAATGTACGAAGCTTGCAGAAGCTTTGAAGTGCTTTAGTTGGAGGGTCGCAGATTGGAAGGTTTTTGACGTTGCAAGCTTGAGCAACATAAAGCACGGAGATAAACGCAGAAAATACTTGGATTTGATTGGCTTTCAACAGCTAAAGTTAGCTAGAGCAATGCTTGCTGTCGGAGAGTAAGAAGGATCCGAAAATTGGATGGTCTAGATCGATTACTGTAGCTTGGAGTTATTGTGAAGCTTTGTGAGGAAGTAAGAGGAGCTCGTTTTGCACAACTTCTCTGAGACACAGTGAACCTAGGTGGGGTCTACTGTGATATCTGAGAGAGATCCAATCCGTTCTTTAGGTTTGCCAGGTCTTGATAGGGCACGAGTTCAAAATGATGCAAATCTAAGGTTTGGGTAGGCCGAATGAAAGGAAAACGAAAGGGGAGATGCTTACCGTTGAAATCCTCCTAGATTGATGCTGAACGGTTTGGATCATGAACAAGTGGGTACCACAAGGATGGATCGTGGGAGGGGTAAGGATGAGAGTTCGAACGTGTGCTACATGGCAACACACATTGTTGCTTGGAGGGATTTTTTTTTTTTTTTTTTTTTTTTTTTTTTTTTTTTTAAATAGATGGACTGATGGGGTAGTGGGCCCCACCGAGATGTTTGTGGGAAATCTACTTCGTTCATTAGATTTGTCAGATCAAGTTAGGGTATGGGCACAAAGATGAGGTAGATCCAAAGCTTAAGCAGGCCATACAACATGAAGAGTGTATAGGATGCTGGCTATCGTTGAAGACATCTTTGAATCCTATATGAGTGTTTACATATCATCTATAATGTTCATGGGGTCCTTCCTACCGAGATGAATTAAGAACATAGGAGTTTTAACCACATGAACTTCTGTGGTCCTACGGAAGATGATTAATGACTATGTGCTAAACTCATGATGATGAATGGCTTGATAAAAGGTGAACCGTAGATTGTCTTATTAAGGGCTAAATGAGTATTCTCACTTGTTGGGATTGATGCTCAAATAGATGAGTGATGATCTGTAAGCTTGGGATGAATTGCAGGGTGTGTATAAACAGGTACTCAAGAGTGGGGTTGTTAGATCGTGATCTCGACGGTTAGATAAACTTATACAATGGTGGTAGATAAGATGAACAAGTTAGAATTTCAAATGGATATGTACATGAGCAGATGTGATGATTCTGAAGTTGGTTTTACCATGATCGGGCGATCCAAAAGTGAAGTGGACGGTTGGGTGTCAAAGTCTAATGATGGGTAGTATTTTCAACAGTTGGTTTGATGGATGATTGAATATACGAAGGTATGTTAGGTCTCTAAAGTTGTTACAGGGTGTAAGTTGGTCCAAGTGTCTATATGCGAGTGCAAATTCAAGTGTCTGTATGTGAGTGCAAATTCAAGTGTCATTCTCTGAAAAGTACGGGTTCAAATTGGGATGTATACAAGGATAAGTACTCGCGTACATACGTGAGCGCAAAAATTTTTGGGCTATTACACATATCCAATGGACTCTATCCACCATCATTACCCATTTCAATCCAAGTATAAGATAGGAAACACATTTCTACTATGGGTTTGCCATCTTCATAGAATAGCGAAACACATTTCTACTATGGGTTTGCCATCTTCATAGAATAGCGAAACACATCCAGTGGATTCTTTCCACCATCATAACCCAATTCATTCCATGTACAAGAGAATTTATACATTCCACATAACGCCAACTTCACACAAGTCCGGGCATCAAAACCCACAATATTGAGAGAGGTCTGTGTACATTCAAGATTAGCTTGCCGCACTAACCACTTTAATGAAAGGGTTAGTTTACGGGCTAATATACTAGAATACCTGACTACGGCCGCACATATATTAATCCAAATATATGGCTTATGCAATGAATGCGGTATAGGGGTACACCCGAACAATAGTTTATGAGTGCTCAAGTATTCGAGCACATCCCATATTATTTCTTGGAAGAGTACTTGGACATGGGTTTTAGGTACATGACCATAATTTTCCCATTAGCGACTTATTGCCCCCTTGTCCAAATTCTATTTCAAGTGTAATAAACCATGCTCGGGAGGTCCGTCTAGCCTCTAGTGGGCATGCATTCGTGTATGATAGTAGGCATAGCATTGCCAAAGGTTCACCTAGTGTAGTGGGCCACACACTATAACAATTTCATATGGTTCAGTGGCTGCACAACATCACAAGTTCGCCTAGCTGAGTGGGTCACACAATATCACAAATTCACATGGTTTGGTGGCCCACACAAATACCACAAATTCACATAGCTAATGGGTCTCACAAGTATCACAAATTCACCTAGTTTAGTGGTCACACAAATACTCTAAACTCAGTTAGCTAATTGGCCCCACAAGTATCTCGAGTTCACATGGTCAAATGGCCACATGAATATCGCAAGATCACATTTGGCTCATTAAATAAAGAAAATTGAGATCAAGGCTCCATAATCAAAGAGAAATCAAGATCAAGGTATGACCTATTTGAAATACATGGTTTCTACTCGAGCATTCACAACATAAATCTAATTGCACCAAATTTACAATATAATCCAAGAGACAATGAAATATGTGTATCCGTGTATTCGATCATCTACAACATAATACTATGCCATGTCGGACCCTTTTGACACAAGGGTCTATTGGCGAACTACGAGTGACATTTGCTAGAGTACTTGAGCAAGGCTACTTGTACGCTATGCTGGTGTACATTGTATAAGTCAAATGGGCTACCCAAGTATACCTGAACAATAGTCTATGTATGCCTTTTATTTGTGCACATTTCATCTGTCTAATGTTTCCTTAGGAGCACACTTAAACATGGGTTATTGTGCCCATCATCTAGTGCGTGTCACATAGGTATGTTTCCCATATGTGCAAGCATGCTTTCTAAGTATCATTGACTAAGTTTGGCTAGGCATTTTTAGCCTTAGTTAGCGTGCGCTTGAGGAAACTAGCTTAGGCTTAACGGTTGCAAGATTAAGCAACTACTCTACATGTCGTTACTATGACTTAAGCATCAAATTCCACTAACTACTCTACATATCATGTTTCGGGCTTGCAAGCCTCACGTGGTGGGCCCCATATAAACATAAGTTTGGCCCAAGATGAAACAGGAGGACATCACGGATATAACATATACCTCAAGTAGGCTACACTGAGTAGGCAACTTGCATAAACATATATGACAAATGGGTCTTGTGGCGGGACCACACGTTACATACACTAAGGTACATCCTCAGGTTGGACGTTGTGGGTACGATAGACACATCATAAGTTCACCTAAATAAGTGGCCACCAAGCATCACAAATTCAGAAGGTTAAGTGGTCACACGTACATCATACGATCACATGATTAAGTGCCAACACATACATCACAAGTTCATAGGGTTAAAGTGGCCACACAAGGATCACAAGTCCACATGATTTAATGCTCATACATATATTATAATTTCACATAGTTTGGTGGGCCCTGGGCTACGGTTCGTTTAGATGTTCTCAATTTTATTCGGGAATTTCATGACAGAGGTAGACTCTCGAAGGGTCTAGGCGCGACTTTCATCTCGCTCATCTCAAAGGTCGTGGGGGCAGCCTCGTTTGCTGAATTTAGGCCCATTAGTCTGATAGGGAGTTCGTATAAGATTCTTGCGAAAGTCCTATCTGCTCGCCTCTCTAAGGTTATCGGAGCTCTCATCTCTAGCAATCAGAACGCTTTTATCAAAGGCAGATAGATTATCTGATTATGGATGGAGCCCTAATTGCCAACGAAGTTCTTCATTCCTGTCATAAGTCCAAAGCTGAAGCTATTTTCTGCAAGTTGGATATTGCTAAGGCATATGATCATGTCGATTGGGATTTTCTTCTTTATATGCTAATGCGGATGGGTTTTGGCATCAAATGGAGAAGGTGGATTGCTGAGTGCATTGGTTTGGCCCACGTTTCAGTCATTCTCAACGGCTCCCCATCAGGTTTCTTCAAAAGTTCGAGGGGTCTCCGGCAAGGAGATCCTCTTTCCCCCTATCTATTTCTGATCGTCGCTGAGGCGCTCTCCCAAATGCTGAAGAAAGGGCAAGATCAAGGTATTCTTTATGGTATTTCTTTGCAAGGTTTGGCGGCTCCTCTCACGCATATCCAATTCACCGATGATACTCTCATTTTCTCCGAAGCCTCCAAAGAAAAAATAGAACATCTCTTCATAGCTATCCGCTGTTTCGAAGCGGTGTCGGGCCTCACGATTAACTTCAGCAAATCCAAACTTCTTGGTATCAACTTTCCTCTCGACACCCTAAAGAGCTATGCAGGTACAATTGGTTGTAGCGTAGACTCTTTTCCAACATATTTGGTTGGTTTACCCCTTTGCTTTGGTCCCCCGCCGAAGTACATGTGGAATCGGGTAATTTGGAAATTTCATAAGTACCTCGCCTCTTGGAAATGCCGATATTTATCCCTTGGAGGGAGGCTGACCCTGATTAAAGCTGCCCTGTCCTCTCTGCCATTGTATTTCATGTCGCTGTTTGTCTGTCCGGGATCGGTTCTTAAGAGTATCGATAAAATCAGAAGGGATTTCTTATGGACTGGGAAAGAGAATCAAAGAAAGTTTCACCTGCTTCAGTGGAATGAGGTGTGTAAAGTGTTCAAAGAGGGAGGTGCAAATGTTAAGAATCTGAAGATTATGAATCAAGCGCTGTTGGGGAAATGGTCCTGGAGATTTGCTTCGGAAAAAGGTGCCTTGTGGTGTTCTTTAGTTAGGGGCAAGTATGGAGCGTCTCAGGGTGATTGGTGGCCTAATTATTCAGCCTACTATAAGGCTTCCTACATTTGGAGGGGCATCCTAAAAGCTAAAGACCCAGTCAGTTCTAATACCCATTATCAGTTGGGAGATGGTGCCACGATCAGATTCTGGGAAGATATCTGGCATGGTGAAAAAGCGTTCAAAGTCCTATTTCCTCAAATTTACAATTTGGCGCCGAATAGGAATATCTTCATCAATAGGTGTTACTCCTTCACTCCTGATCATTATGTGTGGGACATTCGATGCATCAGAAATCTTCATCAAAGGGAAGTGGATGAATATTTGGAGCTTCTAAATTATATTGCCGTTTTAAGGCCTTTTAGCTCTCAGCCTGATGGGATTGTGTGGTCTTTGGAAAAAACAGCGTCTTTTTCTATTGAATCCCTCTACACTTTTATTGATTCAGTGACGAGGATTAGAGCTGAAGCCTCTCCTTTCCTTTGGAAATACCAGGTCCCCCCCAAGCTTCTCTGTTTTGGGTGGCTGGCGAGTCATAACAGAATATTAACCATAGACAATCTGATGAAGAGAGGATTGCAGTTAGTCAACATCTGTTTATGTTGTATGGGCCAAGCTGAATCGGTGAATCATCTTCTAGTTCATTGCCCCTTCATCACTTCTATCCTAAATGATTTTTGTCAGCTCTTCTCGATTCAATGGTGCGTCCCTGAATCATCTGTGATGATGCTGGCTGATTGGCATGGTTTTAAGCTTCGGAAACCTTATCTCATGATCTGGCGCATGTCTATTCTTGCCATTTGGTGGGCAGTTTGGGAGGAAAGGAACGAAAGGTGCTTCAAGGATCGTTCTTCGTCAGCTAGGTTTGTTGGGGATAAGGCTAAAAAATGGGTGATTGAATGGGCTATTAATGTAAATACCTTAGAAGGGGTTGATCTCTCGTTTCTAGGTGGTTAGTGTTTGCTGCTATCTCAGCAGTTTGTTTTCCCTTGTTTTTTTTTTTTTTCTTTTGTTTCTTTGTTTTGTTTCTCTTTTCTTCTTTTTATGGAGTTATCTTTTAAGAAAAAAGGTGGGTCCCACACCCTAAAGTAAACCAATGGTGGTCGTTCACTGATCACCCTTTCTAGATGTGGCCCACCTAAAGTTAGGGCCTGCCTTGTATTTGGGCTTATGCCCTTAAATAGGCTTGAAAAATGTTTAGACAACATGTATACAACATACACACCACGTAGGCCTTAACGTGGGGTCCATGTTGCTGGACATCGTGATCGAACATAGACAGTGCGTGGGTCTCAGGGTTTGACGACATGAATAAAACGCATACTTCAAAGTCGCTCAATCCATTGGGGGTCCACCAAGTGGATGGATGGCCGGATCATCTTTTACATCAAATGGGCTGATCCAAGAGGGGATCTACCAATGGCTGGATGACCAAAACAACCTATGCATCAAGTGGGCCATCCTAAATACATAAAATGAAGGAAAATTAAAGAAAATGAAGGAGGTGCAAGGTGACCTACCAATCTAGTTGTGTGGTGTTCTCCCATCTGATTGGAACTAATCAAAGCCCTTGGCCTACCTTGATGGCCTACCAAGCCCCCAATATTCCAGCAACATGCCCCTCCAATCTCCCAAAATCTTATTTTCTGTCTTTCTTTTTCGCTTCTCTCTTTTCCTCTTTTTCTCTCCTTTTTCTTCATTTCTTTCTTTCTTTTCTTTTCTCTTTTCTTTTCTTTTCTTTTTATCTTTCCTTCTCTTCTCATTTTCTTGTTGAATTTCTCCAGCAACTAACTTCCTTTAGGGTAGAAACCTAACTAGGGTGGGGTTAGGCTAATTAAACTAACTTGGGTTAGGAATTGTGGAGTGCATGCATTGGTTGAAATGGGGGGTGTGGGGTGAGGTAGTGAACTATGAGCGAGGTGTCATGAGGAGAGAGTGAATGGGGGTGAGGTGTCATGTAGGGTGAGTGGAAGGAGAGAGAGTGAGTGGAGGAGGTAGTGGAATGGGAGGTAAGGTGAGTGGAATGTGAGGTAAGAGAGATAGTGGAATCTGTTGGAATGGGCTATGGGTTTGGGTCGAACCCCACTCAAGGGTGTGAGGGTGTAGGGTTTCTCTATTTTGGTGCTCATGTACACGGATGGGTGTGCGCTTGCTTGTGTGTGTTCGCACGTGTGCTAGGTTGTGCGGTGCGGGGGCGCAATCCTACACGCACGTACAAAGGGCCACTCACATACTCTCGGAGGTATGGACACGTACGCATGTGGGTATGGACACACACACATGGGAACACGGTCGCATATGCGTGGGAAGTCGGGACACACGCACGTAGAATGTGGTCACAGACAGACGGGAAGCTGATGCACACGTATGAGAAGTGCGGTTGCACACACACAAGAAGCCGGAGCGCACGTACAGAGGGTGCAGTCGCACTGGAATCTGGAGCATACACACATGAAGGGTACGGTCAGCCGGTCACACATGTACGGAAAGCCAGAGCGCTTAGAGAATTTTTGATCTGTTACAGTCATTGCACATGATTTTTTTCACATATTATTGCATTCGAGTTCCTATGCATGCCCAGGATAAAGGTGTACAAGATTTGGACAACTCATCCATCAGGCCCAAACATACATGTTCCATGGTCCAAAGTTAGGCTGTTTACGTGATCCTAGCCTCTCAAGTCTCAACCAGCACTGAGTGCCCAGAAATGGGTGGTGGTTGTGTTTATTTCCCCAAATCAAGTGGTTAGAATTGCCTGGCCAACATATTCTTTTGGTCACTCATGAGTCATGACCCCTCTGAGGGGCCCCGGTGGATGAGCAGATGGGGTACTGGATATGTCTGCCATTTATTGCCATGGGAATTGCAATAATGCATGCAAAAGGTCATTCGAAATTAGTTTTTCTCCAATTGATCTGTTTTGCTTTTATATCATAGATTTACTGATTTATTTTATTTTATTTTATTTTATTGTCCTGATACATTTTAAGCTCTACACTTGACCCTATTGTCTATATTTTGTGATCAAATATTGAAATTTCATTAAAATACTTGATTTATGCATCCATTTCCCATTAGACCCACTTATCCACAAACAAAATAATGATATGATAATAATAATAATAACAACAACAAAAAATAAGAATAAAAATAGATAAACTCATCTGCCTTTCTAATTTGTGAAAAATAAGGATAAAAATAGATAAACTCATCTGCCTTTCTAATTTGTGAAAAATAAGGAAAAAAATAGATAAACTCATCTGCCTTTCTAATTTGTGGAAGGAACAGGATCCAAATGCTTACTGTTCTCTTTTTGTTGATTACAGTATTTATCAAATGCTGCACTCGCACGCACAAGTGTTGCTAGCACGACAGTACTGTCCTCAACTTCAGGACTTTTTACACTTTTCATTGGTGCCCTTCTGGGACAAGACTCTCTAAATATAGCGAAAGTGGTTGCTGTTTTTGTCAGCATGGCTGGTGTTGCCATGACAACTCTGGGGAAGACTTGGGCCACTGATGAATTGCAGATAAGCTCTCCTGGGTACATTTTCTTTACATGATCTCAGCTGATTCTGTATGCTATTATCAACTTCAGGATGTCTGCAAGCAGGCCTCTTCCATTTCTAGATGCTCAAAATATAACAAAATATCAGCTAGTGTATATTATTCATGCAGAATAATGTTAAAAAAATATATTTTTCATAGTTCTGTTCTACTTTAGTTTAACGAGTTTGCGAAATCCTTCTTTCAAAAAAAGCAAAAAAAGAGGTTGCTAAACCCACACACGCCTCTACCACATGCAGATCACCAACCTGGCCAAAAATCAGGCGGGTCTATTAATCAGCTAACCACAAATGTAAATTTGCATGTGGAGACAATTTCTGTAAAATTGTCCAACTGTTCATTTTTCTCATATATGGTTTGATAGTTGGCCTGCCTGCAGTATTAACCATGTCATCTACGTGGCTGTCCCACTAGTGCATGGCTCAGATGTCCCACTCACATGCCAGTTAGCGCCTGTTGCCATGTCTAGAGGTTTATGTGGATGATGTGGGCTCAATGAAACTCTAATTTATTCATGTTCTTTTTTCTTTTCCTTCATTTTTTTGATTGTTACATTTGAAATTTTGTGCAGAAGTGGAAAACGTTCTCTTGTTGGAGATCTGTTTGGCCTTCTCTCCGCAATGTCATATGGTCTATTTACTGGTTGGATGTTATCCCTGCCTTGTATTACAGTTCATTTTTCCCCTTTCTAACCTCCCATAGTTAAGGCTGAGTTTGGATGCACAAGTGAATTAAATTTGAGCACTCAATTTAATCAAGAGGAAACGACGTATGCTAATGCTGTTTCCTAGCATCCATGATGATGAAATATCCTCAAATTGCACTTACATTTCTTTCAAGTCCAATTTGAAACTAACATAACTGCAATTTGGATCATAGACCCTTGGTTTGAGTGCTAAGGGAAGATATTTGCATTTTTTTGTTATTCCCACTTATATTAATTGCAGTCGATTTGGTAGCGCGTCCACATGCAATCTAAATGGATTATAATGCTAAAAATTGATCACAAAATCATCATGTTGCAGTGCTACTCAAAAAGTTCTGTGGAGATGAAGGAGAGAAGATTGATGTGCAAAAGTTATTTGGATATGTTGGATTATTCACGCTTGTTGCCCTCTGGTGGCTTGGTAAGCTTGCCCCATATATAATGCTTACTAGATTATACAAACTAGTTATTGCCATCTTATTTCAGTAGACCATACAACACTTCTGTTGTCTATATGCAATTTCTTTAAATATTAGTGTAAGCCTGAACTTACAAGTGCCCACAGTGCATTTATTGCTTTGCTTCAACTGGTTCATTCTGTCTGCTTTTTGTGGATCTCCCTTGATTTCATGGATGTTGTACCATCACCTGCACTCGTTATCTAGAATACTTCAATTCTTTGTGTTTCACATGGTATCAGAATGTTGGGTTTTTGAATTCTTATAGGGCTTTGTGCTTATACACTTTTTCAGTGGATGTGATTGGCTAGATCTCATATTCAAGGGTGGAGTCCTTAGCTTCCTTTTTCTTTGGAGTTCGTCTGGTGGCAAGGACATCCATTTGACATCCATCTGTATGATGTCTTGGATAAACAAATCTCGAAAAAATCTCAGTTTTTCTAGATTTTAGTCAATTCTATCTGATTGTTTGAAGCCTCTGTGAACCATTAGGACATTGGGATTTGAAAACTCCTTATTTTGTGAAGAAATTGGTTTTGCTTTTGGTCAGTTCTCTGGATATTTGAGATTGTGGAATCAAAACAACCGTTGTCACCCATCCCTAATTTTGCCATTGTTTTTTTTTTTTTTTTTTTTTTTTTTTTTTCCTTTTAATTTCTGAATCTTGTTTTTGTGAATTATCTTTAGGGGATATGAGTGGAGATAAAAAGCTTCTGATTCCAGCTGTTTATCTTTCTTCCAATGATATCCTGATACTTGCACATGCTGAGTATATGACACAAGATGCTGACCATTGGATGGTCATCATCAGCCCATGATGTCCATCTTAATAGTTTGATACTAGATCATCATCATCATCATTGTCATCTAAGACTTATCCCAACTAATTGGAGTTCATATCAGTTCTTGGTATGTGGGACCCCTCTTTGTATTCGTCATGTAGAACTTAACACGGGACTAGTATTAGCACTGGATACCGCTTGGATGCTTGATGCCCTTTTTGTTTTTGTCGGTGTGTGTTTGTGTATGATTGAGCCCTTGACCTCAAGGTTATTCACTTAGAGGGTATCAAACAAGGTGTACCGTTATGGTAATGGTGGGTGTAAGGGTGCCCACCGTATTGATACGGTTATGGGCCGCAACGGCCGATACACCCCCTGTAATGGTGGGAATTTTTTTTTTTTTGTAAAAAAATCCGAAAAAATATCTATTAATCTAGAAAATTCTAAATATTCCATACATGCATTCATTTATAATTTTGATCGTGTTTATGGTGGTGTAACGGTGCACTCTTTGGTGAAAAAGATGTATCGGGTGGTTTGATGAATTTATGAACCTGATAGCCTAGAGTTGATTGCAAAACTCATAGATTTAATTTTCTAACTATCTAATACCAACGATAGATATATTAGAATGAATTTAATACCAAAATATCTCGCATGTGTAGGACTTACTCGACAATTCTTCATTACATACCTGTCCTTGAGGAGTGTGAGGTGAGGACTTGCATAAATCGGAATGTTTACTTTATTCTATTTAAAGTCTTGAACATGCTAGAGATTTCTCCTCTCCTGTAATTCATGTCCTGTCATCCTCAAGATATAAAAAGAAAAAATCCTCAAGATATAAAAAGAAAAAAATAGTAGTGTTTGATTTACTCCCCTGCAACTCAATCAAGGATTACTTGATTGGTTGGCAGGGGAGTTATTTTATGCACACGTTTGGCAGTGTCAAGTGTGTGCTTGGTGAATGTGTGTAACGGGTATAGAAATACTTAAATGTAAATAATGTTTTAAAAATATACTTATCTTAATAAAACTCTCAAGTCACCACTAAAATGAAAATCTGCTTTGTTGTGGTTACTTGACCTCCACGTCCTCATCATCAGCAGGTTGCGGTTGTAGAGTAGGTGCTGTATATCCATAATATCCCGTGCCAAAGGGAAAGATCAGGTCAACAAAACTAGAGGACGATTGATCCTGACTAGGCAACGACTTCGACCTCGAGTTAGGATATTCACAAGTGCCCATCGAATAGTCATACTAGTGCCCGTACTCAGGCTGTTGTGAATAACTTGGATTTGGATTTGGATTTGGATATCTGTAATCATATGGAACATGTGGATCAAGAGGACTACTCAAACATGAATATGACGGAATAGGATTCGTATTATCCCATGACCATAAAAATATCCATAATACCCGGGACCATAAGCTTGTTACTGATATTCCGGACCACCTGGTGGTGCACCACTGGAGCCAACCTCTTCCCACAGTCTTTATCGTGACTCAGTAGACTCATAAGTCTAACCTTGCGTACCCTGTCGATGCTTATCGGTCTAGCAATCTGTAAACAGCTGTATGCCGGCGTGCCGAGCAACACCGTAAGTGGGACCAACATCAAGTGCATCATCGCCATCACTACCATGATCATTCGTCTCGGTCTTGCTGCTATTACTGCTCGTACTCTTCCGCTGAGCTGGACTTTGCATGAAATCTGCCCTTTTCTAGGTCCAACACAGCTGCATGACTCTCTTGCTGTGTCATGCGTATTATTGGGTTATTTACTTCCAATTCTTCACTATCCTCTTCTATTTGTTTTTGTATTGCTTCCAACCAAGGTAAAAGTGGGTCATCTTCCTCATAAATATTGTCCAAGTTTATTGGACAATAATCTGTGTCACCGGCGGTTGCTGCAATAATGCTCCTATGATGTCACCACATTCTTAGCCTTATGTTGTAGTGCATGAAGACAAGTCTATCCAACGTTCTAGTTTGCAATCTATTCCTATTATTTGAATGAATAAGTGCAAAACAACTCCAGTTCCTTTGCAGCTAAAAGATGTGTAACGTCTCGGAAAAATCCGTACAAAGACCCGAGTACCACCTCAGGCAGAAATCACTCAGGACTAAATCCTTTAGAAATTAGATGAAATTAACTAGGTGTTAAACTAGATTGGCTGTGAAATTAGCTTGAACCACTTTACATATGAACTGCAAGACCCAAAACTTATAGAATCATTAACGCTACCTTACCCTAAAACCTAGGACCAATCTCTAAACCCGGTTGCTCTCGGGAGCACCTCGAAACTTCGTATCGGACCTGGACCACGTGTTGAAAGTCCGTTGACGACGAAACTATACACTTATGACCGCCTTATTGGGCTTGACAACCATCTCGGAAATCAAATCCAGATAGTATCCAGAAACGCACAATTTGAGCCCAGAGCGAAGTGTGTGAGAAACGCGAATATCTTTAGAAATTGAACTGAGATTTAAGTGATTTGGGCCGTTCGTTTGCGGGCCAAATCTAAGCTTTCAGACCATCGGAATCTGACCCAATTACACCCTCGGATCAGGGGAAATTTCCAACACATGTCAGTGTACTTGTGGCCCTGATCGAACACTGGTGACCGTTGAACTGAAATTGGTCCTCCGCGGTCGATCCATGAACCCGATCGGACCAAAACCTTAACTCGACCTAGATCTAATGTTAGGGAGCTTAAGTCCGACCGCACGCAGAAAAGGGGCCTCCGGAAGTGCTCCGTTGGACTGAAACAACAACTATTTGGCTATAACCTAAGTATACCTTGGCCCTGGGGCCATTTCCATCAGTTCTGGGCCTATATAAGGGCTTTAAACCCTCTCTCTCATTCCATACGAATTTGGGAAACCCTAAGAGAGAGAAGAGAGAAAAGAGAAGAAGAAAGTGAGGAGAAGTGAGAGAGAGTGAGGGTTTGTTATAGGGATTCATCCCTGCCGCCCCACGGGCTGAATCAGCCTTTCTGAATCACTATCCCAGCAATTTCGACTCCGTTCTTGGGTAAGAAATCCTAACCCTAATTTGTTTTAGAGTTTCAAATAGTGTATGTGATGTAATAACTAATCTATTTAATGTTATAGGTGGCCGTCGTGCCGTAGATGAAGACTTGACGTACAAACTGAGTTCGATACTTGTTTATCGACGAAAGGTGCAGACTATAAATGTTTAGGTTATGGTTTTCAAGGCTTTCAATGTCAGGAATGATTTATGTCTGACTTGATTGCTATCTCACACGCTTAGATACGATGTTTTCCGTGTATTACACACATATATGAACCACGTTGAATATAGTGCATTCCATGTGTTTGTTGAAATGTCTGATTGAGTATGGAATTATGATTTGTGCTTAACATGATTATCGATCGAGAATACCTGATTGTTGTATGTGTGACAATTCCTATGTGGAAGGATTTGCTATAATATGTGTTTTAACAAATCTATTACATGTGTGTAATATGTGTAATTTAAGTGTTTGATAAAATGCCTGAATGTGAAAATGCTTGTTTAAATGCATGTAATAAGTGTGTTGAGATAGGATTCTCAATTCCCTTAACTAAGGTTATAGTATCCTTTATATAACCTATCCTACTACTATGTGCTGTATGGATGAAATGTTTATGTATGTTAATATGTGTGTATGTATTTGTTAAATTGCTCAAGTAAGAATTATATCTGATTTTAGTTGTCACATGCTGTTTTGGATTACTAGATGTGAATGCTATTACTTGGAATGTGTTTGGAACTATGGTATAGTCCAGGCAATCGGTAACCGGTCCTGATTTGGTAGCTGAGGTCGTTTCGCCACATAGGATGTATTCAAATGAATCTGAGTCGTACTTTGGTTGTCGACAGTGGTTAGGCCACACGGAATGCCTATGCACTTCATGTCGATCTGCTCGATATGCGTTCGTACCAGTCGAGCTCGTCAAGTAACCTGATTGACCCGATGTATGTTCACCATGTATGGACTCTACTGCTTGAACCTAAGGTATTAAACTCACTAGTGGAACTCCCGTTAACCTTGGTACCTCGTTCCGCTAAGACTCATGTGCTGGACATAGTGGTATGGGACACTGTGGTCGAGCTGTCGGCCTACGCCGGGGTGACGAGCCCACTCGTAGTGACCAGCGAGCAACCCAGACTCGTGGGCCAAATACGGTGGTATGGGACACTGTATTCGAGCTGTCGGCCTACCATTAGGTGACGAGCCATTCGTAGTGACCTCGAGCATACTCTGAGACTGCGCTGAGGCGACGAGCCTTTCCGTACCAACTAGAATATAAGCTAGGCCTGCATCGAGGTGACGAGCCCTTTGTAGCGACTTGGAACTGCAACATTGTATGAGACTAGATAGGACTGACGACCCTAGAATGGATCATTGTTTGGGAAATGATATAAGGGGGGTACCTTAGCTTCCCAATCCTGCTGTATGAAAAGGTCTAATAAGAACTCAGTAATCACGCTCGTGCACCGCATTGCATGTGCCTTTGGCGTTGGTGTTGAGCATAGAGAAAGGGGTGCATGCCGTGACTGTAAGAGAAGATCGCCCATGGGGCGAGGGCTCGCCAAAAAGGTCCAGGGACCGGCGATGCCATCGCCGGATCGGCGAGGGCTCGCCGCCCTCTTTGTTCAGTTCGCAGCGGGCTGGCCTCCCAATACGTGTGGGGCCCACGAAATCGTCCGGGGCCCCTTTTAATCCCTTCTTTGGCTTCATTTCTCCCATTCCCGCCTCTCCAAGCCTTCCAACCTCTCAAAAATCCCAATTTTCTCTCTCAAATCTCCCTTTCATTCTCAAAATTTCTCTTTTTACTTCACTTCATATGCCCCTCCACCGTTTTTAACCAAGCTCCTTTCTTACTTCCTTCATTTGTTCTCATTTGAGCACCTAAACGCCACTTGGTGTCTCAAAATCTTGGAATCCAACCCATTCTCTCCCTCCACATTATTTCGCTCCCATGGATCTTTTCAAGCTTGTGATGGCCATTTTCTCCATCTCCATGCTTCTTTCTCTCATGGGGAAGAAGAGAGCTTCCACCGATAAAGCCGGGCTTAGCCGCCCTACTCGTCCAAGGAGAAAGTCGGGCGCCGCCGCAAGTGCAAGCGTTGATCGAGAGATAAGGACAAAGCGGGACCTCGATCCCCAGGCTCCTCTCCCAAGCACTCTACTAATGGACCTGTCACATGGAAGATTTCGAGGCCGTAGGGTTCTCTTCGAGGCACATGTAGATGAGAGACTGTTCGGGCTTTATCTGTTAATGGAACGCCTGTTTGATGCTGGATGGGGGCCCATATTTGAAGGCAAGTCGCGAGCGACTGCGGACACCGTCCGAGCCTTCTACGCCCATATAAGGGACCCATCGCTGGAGCCTCTACAATTCAAGGTCACCGTGGCAAGGCGGGAAGCGGTTGTAGATGTTCGTCTAATATCTCAGCTCCTGGGAATGCCGTGTGGTGAGTTACACGCCAGCAAGGATTATTTCAGGAGTGAGCGTGAAAGAGACCGCCGTACGCGATTCCTTTGTGGCTGACTGGCCCACTGGAATCCAAATAGCACCCTCTTAGCATCCAAGATGACCGACGACTTCCGCCTGCTCCACCACATCTTCAAGTACGTGTATCCCAGGTGGAGCAATCGTAGCGAGTATACGTGCTTGATGGTGGACTTCTTGTACCGTGCTAGGCAGGGAGACAAGCTGTGCCTGCCTACTTTTGTCCTACGAGAGATAGTCCAGACTACCCGTTCTACTAGAACAGCAAATTCACTTCCATTCGGTCGACTCATATGCAAGCTTGTTCATGAGTTCGGCAGCAGACTTTGCCCTGATGCGGTGGTGTCGATTCACTTTATAAAATGACACCACTCTCGCAAACATGAAGATTGGGCTGCTGTAACGACGTGTTGGGTCCGAGGACCAGGAAAGTAACGACGGGGCCGAGGAGAGTGAAGAAGAAGAAGAAAATGAGATAGAGGAAGAAGGGGAGCAGGAAGAGGAAGAGGAGGCCCAAGACACTGATGAGGGCTCTCCTGCTACATAGGAGCGTAACAGTGATCGGACTGCTATACAAGCCCGTTTGGCTCAACTTGAGGAGGGTCAGGCCGCCCTGCGACAGGAGGTCATTGCGACCTGAGCCAGGGTTGAAGAGCATCAGACCTTCACAAAGCGAAAATTTAGCAAGGTGTCTTGCACCTTGAGGGCCATCCTGTATTGTCTGCAGGACAAGGGTGTGCCACCACCATCGCCTGATTCAAACGACTAGTCATGCTCGCAGTCGTCTCTTAGTTTGCTTTGTTGTTTGTTTCCTAGTTTCTGTGTTTTAGCCTTGACAGGCTTAGCTGTAGGGTAGGTTGATGGTGTGTTGTGTTTAAGGCTTTATTAGATTAGCTCACATGCGTTTCCTGTCATGACTCATGTAAAACTATATCTCATGTATGGTGACAAGTTTTGTTTAATGAAATGCATGCGACTCCTTTGTTGTGAACTGTGTAAAATGCTTGAAGAATTGAGTGTTATATGCTAAATCTCACGGGTTGCACCCTATGTTATATATAGGTAATGCCACCTAAGAGCACGCGGAGCTCGGCACGTCTCTCACTAGGCGAATCGTTTGACGGGGCACCTCCCCTACGCGATAGCCACACGGACCCCAGCTTGGGTATGATCCAAGAGACTATGCCGGATTCTCAGCCGGCCACTGGCCCCACTATGACATCACCTGTGGTACCACCTTTTACACCGCTGGTTCTTGAGCAGAACCGTGCGTCCACCTTGACGCCTCATGTTCCTCAGTCGGCTGCTCCTACCAATAGGCTGGAGCAAATGATGCTGTTGATGCAGCAGCAGCAGATACAGCAGCAACAACAATTTTTGGCCACTATTGCAGGGGTCTTTGCCCAGAGCATGGGTGTGGCTCCACCTATTCCATTTGTGCCCCCTGCTGGGAACGCGGGTGCTAGCGGCCTTTTCGAGCGATTTCAGCACTTGCGATCTCCTACTTTCGCGGGTACTCACAGACCCGAGGAGGCCGAGTATTGGCTTGACCACATCTCTAAGATGCTAAAGCCGTTGCATTGCACTGAGGCAGAGCAGGTGGAGTTAGTCACCTTTATGTTCGAAAAGGAGGCCGGTTTGTGGTAGGACTGTCCTGCGGACTACCGCTGTTGGCTACGTGTGGACGTGGGAGGCCTTTGAGACGCGCTTCCACGGGAAGTATTTCCCTCTCACGTACCGTCATGACGAGGAAGAGTTCCTTCGCCTCCGCCATGGAGTGATGACAGTGGCAGAGTACGAGAACAGGTTCACGGAGCTGGCTAGGTATGCTCCTTTGATTCTCGCCGATGAGCCGATGAAGATGCAGTGATTTTCTGAGGCTCTGCGACCCGAGATCTACTCGAAGATGTGTTGCGCTAGCATATCCTCCAATGCTGAGCTAGTGGGCGTGTCTCTGCGAGCTGAGCAGGATGGGGATAGGTTATCCCGCACTCGTGGGCCTATGGTTCCTAGGCCACGACTCGAGTTGCTAGTAGGCCGTTCCTTGACCAAAGGCCTCGTGTGACTCGCCTCCTAGGCTCGCGGCTCCACCAGCCCTTATGAGGAGACTAGATTTGTGGTGCACTTGCTGCAGGAGAGCGGGCCATGCAGATACTTATTGTTTTACCAAGATGAGGGACAACGGTTTCTTGCCTCCTCAGAGGATCAACCGTTAGCTTCCTTAGGCCATTACAGCCCCGCCTCTACGGTCAGTACCAGCACATCCATCATTTCGGCCGCCTGCACCTCGTTTCAGTTTTGCCTCGCCTATCGCTACTATGGTACCACAGTAGAATTGTGCACGTGCTCGAGTACATGCACATCAGGGCCGAAGCGTCCGAGACATCAGTTACAGCCCCGATGGCTTTCGAAGTCACGGCTCACGTTCAAGGTACACCCGTCTTCTTGTTGGTGGACACCGGGTCCACTGTCTTGATCATATCATGCGCAACAGTCAAGCGACTGGGGTTGGGTACTGCTCCCACGAAGGGAATGAAGATCCTTACAACTACAGGGACTTTTTCAGACGTTAGCAGAACTTGTGAGGGTTGCTCGATAGACTTAGGAAGTAGGACAATACTTGTTGATCTGATCGTTGCCCCACTATACCACTACGACGTTATCCTCGGTATGGATTGGCTCACCAAGATGAATGCGGAGATTGATCACGATACACAGGTAGTGAGTGTGATGCCTACGGACACAGGGCACGGTCTTTACTTTTCCAGTGCAGGTCAGTTGGCCCTGCCGTGTTAGCTGTTATGCCACCTTGTTAGAGAATGTTGATGGTCCGACACTTGAGGGCACGCCAGTAGTTCGGGATTTTGAGGACGTGTTCAGGACGATTCCTGGATTACTTCCTCAGCGCGAGATCGATTTTACCATTTATCTTGTGCTGGGTGCGACACCCATCTCGTTACCCACATATCGTATGCCTCCATGTGAGATGGAGGAATTGAGGAGACAGATTGACAGCTTGTTGGATGCGGGCTTCATACGACCAAGTGCATCTCCGTGGGGGAGCCCCCGTGTTATTTGTGAAGAAGAAGGATGGATCATTGTGGTTATGTATTGATTACTGCAGGTTGAACCAAGTGACGGTGAAGAACAAGTACCCTTTGCCCAGGATAGATGCTTTGTTCGATCAGTTGAAGGGGGCACAGTACTTCACGAAGATTGACTTACAGTCGAGGTACCACCAGTTGCACGTTAGGGATGAGGACGTGCAGAAGACAGCTTTCAGGACCAGTTTTGGGTACTACGAGTTGCTTGTGATGTCGTTTGGACTCACAAACGCACCGGCCGTGTTCATGGACTTGATAAACAGGGTGTTTCAGCCGTTTCTATTCCGATTCGTCATCGTGTTTATAGATGACATCCTGATATACTTCAAGAGTCGGGAAGATCACGAGGAGCACCTGCGAGCAATCTTTGATACTCTTAGGAAGAACTAGTTGTTTGCACAGTATAAGAAGTGTGACTTTTGGAAAGAAGAAGTCAAGTTCCTGAGGCATATGGTGTCCAAGGAAGGGATAACCGTGGACCTTGCTAAGGTAGCCGCAGTTCAGGACTGGGAACAGCCTCTGACGCATCATACGGTGACGAGCCATTCGTAGTGACCTTGTATAACCGTGGACCTTGCTAAGGTAGCCGAATACGGTGGTATGGGACACTGTATTCGAGCTGTCGGCCTACGATTAGGTGAAGAGCCATTCGTAGTGACCTCGAGCATACTCTGATATTGCGCTGAGACGACGAGCCTTTCCATAGCAACTAGAGTATAAGGTAGGTCTGCATCGAGGTGACGAGCCCTTTGTAGCGACCTGGAACTGCAACATCATATGAGACTAGATAGGACTGACGACCCTAGAATGGATCATTGTCTGGGAAATGATATAAGGGGGGTACCTTAGCTTCCCAATCCTACTGTATGAAAAGGTCTATTAAGAACTCGGTAATCACGCTCATGCACCGCATTGCATGTGCCTTGGCGTTGGTGTTGAGCATAGAGGAAGGGGTGCATGCCACTACCGTAAGAGGAAGATCACCGAGGGAGTGCAGGCGAGGGCATGCATCATTAATACATATCATGTTTGCATTAACTAGAGTACTTAGGGATGTTTGATTGTATTGCTTTATCACGACTGCTTGATTGAATTGATAACATGTTAATCTTTGCCTTATAGCTCCACTGAGTTGATTACTCACTCCCACGTTCTGGGACGGTGTTTTAAACACCAACCAGACTGTCTTAGATGCAGATTCTGGCGCGATGTATGAGGCCGAGCCAGACTTCTATGACGATGAGGAGGAGTTCTCATACATGTAGTTATCTGGCGGGCCTATGTAGACCGCTCTGATCGACGGGTTTACAGGGATATATGATTAGTTGGACATTCACATTTTGTCATTTTGTATTCTTTTTGGAACAGATGTGTATTTATTCAGCTCAGTAATGCCATCATACTCGGGAGGTTGGGAAACACATCTATGTACTTTATATATCTGTCACAGTCTTCCGCTTGCGATATTTAACTGCCTCCGGAGTATGATATGTTGTTTGGTATAATCTCACTCATGTTTAAGGCACTAATACAGACAACATTTAATCATCATTATCTATGTTGCATGAGTGATGTGCTGGGACTCGGGAGTTGGGCTCCTACTCGACTCCCGAATTTCAGGGCGTTACATGTTGTCTAACTCAAAACTCTTTAGTACAATTTTTTGGAGAGCTTTCGCAATCTCTTTGAAATTCATCCACCATTCGGCAGGTGACAACCAAGATACTGCATGTTGTGCAAGAGTATCTTCCAAGCTACCCTGGCGATTTTCATATGTATTTAATTCATTCAACGCATTTATTTGCATATTTAAGTTAGTATCTATTCTCTTTGTCACATTCTTTAGCTCGACACGAACCTCATCATCCGCAACTAATGATTGGGCATATTTGTATCTATGATTTAGATAGTAACCTGCTTCACGAAATTCGCGATGGAGTTGTCTTGCCTATCTCTTTTCGATCATCCTCCAGTAGACCTCTGAGTTTGAACAATCACATTAAATTGCTAGCTTTGCCTTATACATGACATCGTAGAGGAAGCCCATGCTCAGTGCTTAGTCGGTTTCAACAAGACGGAGTACCCTCATTAGTGGCTCTATCACCTTTAGAATTTTTTGGACATTCTTTCAATATTTGTTGTCCCTTATGGTCTTCACAACCTCAACCGGTGTCCTTGATTCTTCTTATCGTGTTTTGTGTTGAGCTAATCTCGGGAAGTGAACATCTCACTCAACTCTCCCCTATGCTAGTACAAACTCTCTAGGGCTATAAAGTTAGTTGCAAATCTAGTCGCCGAAGGCCTAAGCCACTATCTTTCCTTCGTAAACCTCTTCATTATTGCAACTGCTTGGTTATGATTGTGAATAAATGTCATCACTTCTCTTGCTCTTTCGACCATTTCCTTAACACTCTTCTTCTTCTCAATATCTTTCAATATAAGATCAATACAGTGAGCAACACATGGTGACCAAAATATATATGGTCTCTTTATCATCAACTTTTGTCCTGCAGCCTTATATGTTACTTCGTTATCTGTAACAATCTGCACCATATTCTCCTCTTTAATCTCATCCACCATTTGATCCATTAGGGAAAAAAAAATATAAGTAGCATATTTTTCTTTCATCTGATGCATCAATTAACTTATGGTACATCATTCCCAAGTGGTAATACACCATAAAGTTGATCATGCTACGTCTGGTTGGGCCAGTCCAACCATCGCACATGATCGTGCATCATCTAGCCTGCCATATGGGTTTACTTTGCATCTGCCCATTTCCCCCTAATCTCCCTAGCTATGGGAGCTTTAATTCCTTCACTTGGTTCTGTTGTTGTATCAATTACCACTTGCCAATATGGAGAATTGGCCGCATTAGGGGGTATGTTGGCATGTATAAATAACTTTGCTGCTGCCCTACCTAGCTTCTCAATGGAAGTTTGAGGTATGACTCATGTGAAGTGGGGCACATGAAGGGGGTTCGGCCGAGGGCCTAACTTGGGCTATGAGATAAAGGGATTGATTTGCCATGCTCTATTAGTTCAAGCTTTTAGAGTAAGTGGTTAGTTATCTTGGAAACAAAGGGCAAAAGAGAAGAAAAGAAAGGAGAAAAAGGTGTGGAGGGCCATACGGCTACGACTTGAAGGGGTTTGGGGCTTGAGTGGATTTAAGTTAAGGGAAGAAGAAAATAAGAAGGAAAAAGAGAAGAAGAGAATGGGGTTTCAAGGTTTAGATGTGAAAAGAAGAAAATATAGAAATGTACACTGGAAGAAAGAAGAAGAATGATAAATGAAGATCACCTTTTGGGCTTCGCATCCTCTCTCTAATCCCTGCAGAGCTGTAGAACTTCACTTGCAAATCACATGCAAGGAGGAAGGAAGAAAGAGATTTCTCTCTCTTTGTTTTTTTCCTAAAAAAAATGTGGGCTCAATTAATGTAGAGACATTTTCACATCGGGCTCGAGTGGGGTGGCCTGTGTGAAGTGGGGGAAAACTTGTGGCGGGCGGCCCGTGTGAGGCAGGACCCATGTGAAATGGGATAAGGGGATTGATTCGCAACTCTCTATTTATTCGAGCTTTTAGAGCAAGTGGTTAGTTGTCCCGCATCACTAGGACAAGGTCAAATTCCCGTAGTATCTATTTCAACCAAATCCTATTGTACTACAAATTCCTTTTTTCAGTTGATCCTTTTGTTTAAAGAACTCTTGTTGGCTCAAACTTTGTGGGAACTATTGTCAGGGTTGTGCTCTTTTGCGGTATCAAGAGTAAACCAAGGGGCAATTCCCATAGGATGTTTTCCAATTGATCCCTTTTGTACTACAAATTCCTTTTTCCGATTGATCCTTTCATTTAATGAACTTTTTTTGGCTTTAACTTTTGTGGGAATTTTGTTGGTTAGACTTCGGAACCATCATTTGTTGAGGAATAGAAGGGATTGTGTGAAGCCTCCACAATGACGTGGGATTTTATTATTATTTTTATTTTTAATAACATTTATTTCTACATGCGGGATCTCTCTGGGGCTATCATCAATCAAACCATGCTTGTAGGCACCCATCGGGCAAGAATTCATGGGGCTGACGTAAGAAAAGTCGCTGGAATTTTATCTCATATCTTTGGGATGAAATGAATTGGTGGTAAGTGTTCGAATTATCTCCGATATTATCGAAATATCTTCAATATTATCTTTATCTATAGCTCAGCGATACTGATAACACTGGTAGAGATATCGATAACACTGGTAGTATCAGAAATTCCAGGTATTAGCAATGTATCACTAATGTAATCGTCAATATTTTCAACTATGTAAATTCTAGGTGTTGCTTGTATTGCCAATGCATCAATATCGGCAATGTATCGCCAATATTTTTTACTATGTAAATTTTAGGTAATGCTTGTATCGTAAGTGTATCGATGATATTTCAATAATATCGCGAACATATTGATATCATCAAAAGTTTGTTTTTTATTATTATTATTATTATTATTTATTTATTTCATATCTTTTTTCATGGGCACATGGTTATATGTAGTGTTCAATTTCTCATTGATAATGTCTTGATATTATCGATATCGCAACATGCACGATATTGAGACCACAATCTTTCGTTTGCTTTCCAATTGTTGATGATTTCTTGATGAAATATCATGTGTTGTTGATATTTTGCAATATTGATGGATGTTGGGATGGAAGGTTGGATGATTAAATAGGCCAGATGGGATGGTTGGACTGATTTCTTACAACAACACATGCTTTTAAGGCCCCATTAAATGGATTTTTGTTATGTATGCATTCTTTTTGCAATATTTATTTATTTATTATTATTATTTTTTTAATTTCTAAATATGCAAATCTGTACATTTCAACATCTCCTGAAGTTTCGCTGAAAATTCCACCGTTTTCCTCCCATATTTCCTCGCATTTCCGGTTATCAGCGATATCGATATTGTTTCCGTATCCCTGGGCAACAAAACTTGTAGCGATACCGATACTTCGAACAAATCCCCATATTCGTCCAAATGTTGAGCTTCTAGCAGTGTAACAGAGTGGCTGATGACTTTTCCTATGCATCAATTTTTCTTATTGCACACACCAAGCTTACACTTGATGAATGAACTATTTGCAAACTAGACATTCTTGCCTCTAATCTCATGGACAACTTTGTAGTGTGAAGGACACTGTACTTTTGGCTCAAGGAATCATGCAAATGCAATCAAATCCAATTTCAAAAGACTTGCCAAAGACCTAGTACCATTATTTAGAGTTTTGGATGTGCAATTATGACCTGTTGCAGTTTGCATGAATGCAAACATACACTGATTAGGCTACCTTCATGTTAGATGTCGTGTTTCCTCTTTTAGTGATTATATGAACACTCTTGGTAATAAAGCTGATGCTGCCTTCTTCCTCTAGTCTTCAACATTCAATTCCATCATCAGCATCATCATCATCATCATCATCATCTAAACCTTATACCAATTAGTTAGGGTTAGCTACATGAATCTTGTTCTGCCATTCCACTCTATCATGGGCCATCAATTAAACCAAAGGTCATCAAGTCTTTCTTACTACCTCCATCCACGTCCTTTTGGGCCTTCCCCTTGCTCTTTTAGAGCCTTCAACTTGTACCAACTCCACTCCTAGCCAGTGCGGTTCTTGGTCTCTATTGGACATGACTAAACCATCAAAGTCTACTTTGCGTCATCTTATTACCTATTGGTGCTACTCCTAAGCTCCTTCAAATGCATCATTTCTATTTCTATCCTTTCTCGTTTTGCCCTTCATCCATTTCAACATCCTCATTTCAATTCACTCATCCTCATAAAATTTTGTTCGATAACTACCCAACATTTTGCCCCATAAAGCATGTCTGACCTTATAGCTATCCCATAAAATTTCCCTTTCAATTTGAATGGGATGTGGCGATCATAAAACTCCAGAGGCATGTCTCCATTTCTTCCACGTAACTTGAATTCTATGGGCAACATCCTTCTTAATATCTCCATTCTCATGACTTATTGACCCAAGGTATTGAAAGTGGTCATTTTGAGGAGCTTCTTGTAAGCAATCTTAACTAATTCCTTGTTTTCACTCTTGTTGTTACTAAAATCACACTCCATATAATATGTTTTAGTTCGACTAATTTTCAATCCTTTAGATTCTAAAGCAACCCTACATAAATCTAGCTCTGTGTTTACGCTTCCCTTGTTTTGTCAGTTTAAACTTTAAACTATGTCATCTGCAAACAACATAGACTAAGACCTCTTCCTGTAAATGCCTAGTTATTGGTCCACAACCAACATAAAAAGGCATGGGCTTAATGGCGACCATTGGTGTGAGCCTATAGTATGAGAACTAATTTGTCTCTTCACCAGTGATTGCCATGTTTGTTACTACTCCCTCATACATATCCATAATCATGTCAATAGATCCTCTTGGAACTCATTTCTTTCCCAAAACCCACCAGATGAAGCCTCTAGGGACCTATCGAATGCTTTCTCTAAGTCAATAAATACCATGTTGAGATCCTTCCTTCTCTCCATATATTTCTCCATCAATGTCCAAAGAAAAATAGCTTTAGTGGTAGACCTCCCAGGCATGCAACCAAATTGATTTTCTAATGCACTTGTTGTTAGATTTGCTCAATGACCCTCAATCGAGTGGTCCTTTTCTTATATAGAAATCATTTTCCCTAATTACAATATATCCCTTAATTACAATATCCCCTAATTACAGCATCTCCTAACATTAAGCATTGACCCCTAATTCATGAAAGATATTTACAGATCTGTTTCCTAAATAACTATACAACAATATATGGTAGGTTTGACAGATTTGTTTCCTAAATAATTGTAGAACAATTTATGGTAAGTTCGTTGTCCATCCTACTAACATCTCCCCTCAAATTGATGCTAGTCGATCAAGAAGCGTCAATTTGCCAACAAGAAACTGATGACGTAGTCGTGTCATAGCTTTGGTGAAGACGTCCGCTATTTGAAGGTCGCTTAAGACACGTGGAAGAGAGATAACCCGAGTATCAACAGCTTCCCGAATAGAATGGCGGTCCAGCTCGATATATTTGGTACGCTCGTGATAGACGGGATTGGTAGCGATCTAAATAGCACTCGTATTATCAGCATGAAGAGGAGTGGGAGTAGACTGAGGAAAACCTATTTCAGCAAATAAGCCATAAAGCAACATAATCTCTGAGCAGGCTGCCGACATGGCACGGTACTCAGACTCAATCGAAGATTTGGAAACACGATCCTGTTTCTTACTCTTCCAAGAGATAAGTGAATCACCAAGAAACATACACCACCCGGTGACAGACCGGTGAGTATCAGGACATCTTGCCCAGTCAGCATCACTAAAAGCCACAAGGCGAAGAGAAGTACTAGTAGAGAAGAACAAGCCATGGTAAGAAGAACCCCGGAGATACCAAATAATTCGGTGGACCACGGTAAGATGAAGGTTTGACTGACTTGCTGGACAACAAAGGAGATGTCAGGCCGTGTAATAGTGAAATAATTGAGACTATCAACTAACTGTCGAAACACCATGGGATCAGGAAGGAGGTCCCCCTCCTCACGTCGATACTTGACATTCACTTCCAAAGGGTATCCACTGAAGAGGAGTCCTGCAAACCAGACAAGGAAATCAAGTCCTCTGTGTATTTATGCTGATGCAGGAAACCCCAGAGGAATCGGACTGAACTTCCAAATTGAGGAAATACCGGAGAGGACCAAGAACCTTCATATGGAATGAATCATGAAGATGCTGCTTGAGTTGATTAATGAGGGCAGAATCAGTCCCAGTGATGATAATGTCGTCGACATAAACCAGAAGAAGAACGATACCAACAGAAGTCGTACGAAGAAACAACGAAGAATCATACTGGCTTTGGATGAAAGAAAATCGAAGTAAGGTAGCCCGAAACTTATCAAACCAAGCCCGGGGAGCCTGTTTCAAACCTTACAGAGAGCGCTTCAGCTTACACACATTCGACGTCGACGACGAGCAGAGGTCAAGAGGAGGTGTCATGTAAACATATTCATGTAAATCACCGTGAAGAAATGTGTTCTTCACATCCATTTGGCAAAGGGACCATCCCTGAGAGCCTACAATTGCAATAATAGTACGCACAGTGGTCATTTTAGCGACAGGAGCAAAGGTCTCCTCATAGTCAACCCCATACTCCTGGTAGTTACCAAGGGCAACCAAACGAGCCTTATAACGGTCCACAGACCCATCAGGCCGAAGTTTCACAGAAAAGAACCCACTTACACCCAATTAGCTTGACATGAGAAGGACAAGGGACCATGTCTCAAGTCTGATTTTCTTGAAGAGCTTGAAGTTCTTCCTACATAACATTTCTTCAACACTCATGTTTATCAGCTTGTGAGTAGGAATTAGGAATCGACACAGTTGATAAGGTAGCCGTGAAGGAGGTACGAGGGAAACCATACCTATCCGGTTGATGGGAAGTATAGCCAAATCGTCGAGGAGGATGCAAAATGGGATTAGGTGGCAGATCAGACTTAGGAAGGGATAGAGTTGGTCGACAGCGTTCATACACAAAACCAGGCTTGAAGCGTTCAGGAGGGCACATCAAATCATCAAAGTGAGGAAGAACAGAAACTGCAGGAGATGATGTAATAGAACTAGGAAAGAAATATTGATGCTCAAAGAAAACAACATTACGAGATATATGAAATTTATTGGAAGAACCATCATAGCACACATCCTTTTTGACAGATTGCGCAGAGAGTTTGTGACGTTGATGCGGAGGTAGATGCACAAAACAGACATAGCCAAAAGTGTGTAAGTCAAGAAAGCTAGGGTGCTGTTTATGCAGACGAAAGTTTGGAGAGTCGAAATTTAGCACTTTAGAAGGCAACCTATTAATCAAATATACTGCTGTAGCTAAAGTTTCAACCTAAAATTTAGGAGGAACAGAAGATGCAAGTAACAAGGTCCTAGCAACATTTAACAAATGTCGATTTTTGTGCTCAACCATGCCATTCTGTTGAGGCGTATAAGGACACGAGCGGTGAGAAACAATTCCTTTGTGACGAAGAAACTCAAGAAATTCATGAGACATATATTCTCCACCAGAATCAGATCGTAAAGTCTTAATGCTAGTGGTAAATTGATTCTCAACATATGCTAGAAACGATTTGAAAACAGCAAAGACTTCAGACTCATAACGTAGAAAATATACCCGAGTATACCGACTATAGTCATCTATGAATGTCACAAAGTATTTATAATGAGCATGAGAAATGACAGGAGTAATGCCCCATACATCACTATGCATAAGGTCAAAGTAATTCTTTGCCCTACTCCCCGAAGAAGGGAAGGGAAGAATCTTACTTTTTCCAATTTTACACATAGAACAATCAAAAGACAGAGCATGATGCAAAGAAGAATCTTTTTTTTTTTTTTTTCCCAACGAACCAGAATTCAGCAAATGAGATAAAACAACATTGCGTGGATGGCCTAAACGTTTGTGCCATACTTCACAATTATTGGAGACAGTAGTACAAGCCAAAGAAATGATAATAGGAATGGAAAAGTATAATGGAAATAGTCTCCCAACTTTAGGCCCCTTCGCTATTGTTCTCCCCGACACCGGATCCTGCACATGACAACCATCACGAGAAAACTGAACATTATAATTATCATCTACTAATTGTCTAACCGAGATAAGACTCATAGAAAGCCAAGGTGATACAAAAATATTAGTAAGTGATGGTGCGATATCACCAACCCCAGTAATTGGTAAACGATGGCCATTAGCAACTTGAATATTAGAAGAACCAGTGTACTTACGAACATTGCTAAGCATATCAGGAGAACTAGTCATGTGATTGGATGCAGCGGAGTCAACAAATCAAGATCGAGAGGGTATAGTACCCTTACCTTGTAGCCCTAAAGCCGAAAATGCCTATCCAATCATTTGCTGCACCATTTCTGGTGTTAGGGCAGGTGTAGCAGCAGTGGAAGATGACACTAGAGCGAGATTTTGAGTGCTGGTTACTCTATTTGAAGTGTGGCCAGTAGCAGTAGCATGATAAGCATTCACGGGTCGGTTTTGAGGACGTGTTGGGTATTCTTTGATGATGTGCCCCTTCTGTTTACAGTAGTTGCAGAACTTTTTAACACAATGGGCAGCAATATGCCTATAATCTTTGCAACTGTAGCACTGAACTGTACGCATGTCTTGAACCCTCCCTTTGCCTTGAGCTGCGTTTGCGACAATATTCTCTTGCAGAAGCGAAGATTGAGTAAGAAGATGTTGTTCCTCTCGAAGAAGTGCTCCAAAACACATGTCAAGAGATGGTGAAGGATCCTTGTGCATCAGGTTGGAGCGAATAGACTCGAATTCTGGCCTTAGTTTCATTAAAAACTGGTCTCTTTTGCTAGCTTCATGGACTGCTTGAACAACAGAGAGGGACTCGGCCGACACGTCAGCATACACAATGTCGGAAAACTCAGCCCAAAGAATCTGAAAACCAAAGAAATATTCTTGAACAGATAGTGTACCTTGGGAATAGGCAGTAAGATCAGTTTCCAACTGAAATCGCCGGGCGGAATGATCGTGATGATAGACCTTTTTCAAGTACTCCCACATCGATTTAGCCGTCTTGTACGACCTTAAATTGAGTATAAGCAGTGGATCAACGGACCTAAAAATCCAAGTCATCACATGAGCATCTTTCACCTTCCATTGAACCAACGTCGTAGGATCGGTAGGTGCTGGATCACTCCCATCAACATGACCCCACAACTCCTTTCCCATGACAAAAAGTTGAAACTGAAATTCCCAGGCAGCATAATTCTTCTCTGTAAACCGAGTTTGAAAGACTTCTGAGTTGGAGTTGTTAGCCATAACTAGAATCTCTCAAAATGCACCAAAAACCAGAGTCTAGAACCACGAAAATTGGACCAAAGACAAGGTTGATTCAGAGAGTGGCTCTGATACCATGTCAGATTTGCTCAATGACCCTCAATTGAGTGGTCCTTTTCTTATATAGAAATCATTTTCCCTAATTACAATATATCCCTTAATTACAATATCCCCCAATTACGGCATAATATCTCCTAATTACAACATATCCCTTGATTACAATATTCCCTAATTACAACATAATATCTCCTAATTATAACATATCCTAACATTAAACATTGACCCCTAATTCAGGAAAGATATTTACAGATCTGTTTCCTAAATAACTATACAACAATATATGTTGTATATGGTAGATTTGACAGATTTGTTTCCTAAATAAATGTTGAACAATTTATAGTAAGTTTGTTGTCTATCCTATTAACACTTGTCTCATGCCTTAGTCTCTGCTGAATCACTTTCTCTCAAAGTTTCATAAATTGGCTTATATATTGTATCCCATGATAGTTAGTCAAGCTCTTTATGTCTCCTTAATTCCTATAAATATGTGCGACGATACTTTTCTCCATTTGTCTAGCATTTTCTTCGGTCTTACACTCTGGTTGAACTACTTTGTCAACCAAGATAATCTAGTGTCTCCCATACACTTTCAAACCATTATCGTTATACCATCTGGTCCAACACTCAAATATATATATTTTTTTCTAAGAGAACTGAAATGTTATTAAAACACTTGCCGAAAGGAAAGAAAAGAATACAACTTGACCCTACAACTCAAAAAAAAAAAAAGAAAAGAAAGATTAGTAGACTTTACTGCATTTACAAAAAAAAATGGCCAACCTATAACAACGTTCTTAACATTGCTAATAACCTCTTCTCAGAAGATCCCTTGTTTTGAAAACATTGACTATTATGATCTCCCCAAATAAACCAAGGAATTGCCAAAATAATGATTGTCCATATTGCTTTTCAAGATTTGCCAACTCCATCTTCGTGCCAAGCCCAAGATGTCGGCATCACCAAAGAGGTATGGAAGAAAGCAAGAAAAATCTCTCTCACACTCTTTGAGCAAAGGCACAATCAATGAAAAAGTGATCAATCGACTCTGGATCCCTAATGCATATCAAACAAATATTGGGAAGAATGAGGGATCTCTTTTGAAGGTTTTTATTGGTTATCACTCTCTTCCTTCCCAAAAGCCAAACGAAGGTTGCAACCCCAGGAGGGGTTCCCTAAAACCACTGATGGAATAGGAGGGCCAAGAAAATACTGGATGGCTTAGAAATCAATTTTGTAAAGTGAGCACACAGAAAAAAAAAAAAAACAAAAAAAAACCTTGACATATGTGCTTTCTAGACCATTTTAGATAATTTGGCAAGCTAACTATTTCCAAAGTTTCCTTGTTTGACAAATTCCTTCGACATAAAGGAGACCAAACCATTGACTTGCCATAGATAGAATTACAACAATCCACAAGAATGAACTGGTTTGTGGTAATATTGGCAACTTTAGGGAAGAGCTCTTGCAACGTCTGGTCTTTGTACCAAATATCCACCAAAAAATGAATATGATTCCCCTTTCCAATTGAGAAGGTGACTCCTCTATGAAGCATCTATTCGGTCGAAGCTATCTCCTTCCAAACATTAGAAGCACAGTAAAGACTAAAGAGGGTTTTTAATACTCCACTCACCCTTTTGACCACCATACCTGATAGCTCTCAATTCCATGCATGTGAAATGCTGCGAACCCTTGCTTTAGCCTTAGCTGTTGCAACCAGTGTTCAAATTGTCTGTGAAATATCGATAAGATCGGTGTCGCCAAGTTGGCGACACTGAAATCCCCTATTTTCGTATCTCTTCTAATTATCGGCAATTTTTTCGTTTTCGCCGATAAAAACCATTATTGGTGATAAATTTGCATCGAGAGTTTTCGAGAGTGCGTTAATATGAAAAAAAAAAAAAAAAAATCGAAGAAAAGGAAAAAATCTTTCAGATCTATGTAAGGGAGTGGTTTTTGGTACCTGTAGAAGAGGATTCAGAATTTGAAAGTGGGTAGGTGATGCAGGACATGAAATTCAAATATGATTTGCAAGATTGTCAAGCTTTAGATCACGTTAGTTCAGAAACAATTACACAAAATTCCATAGCCCACACAAAAGTTCAAGCATTCAATCAAGGGGAATCTTATGCAGATCCAGGCCTACAAATGCTAGGGTCGGATTAATCAAAATTATAGACCAAACAATAATCAAAGGAGGGTAAATTCATCCATACATGCACATAAATAATTTCCCAATCCAAGGGATTTACAGATTTCAATTCAGGGAACCCTAAAGTTGAAAAAAGGGCATAAAATTGGGGATTTGAGTAATTTAGGGTTAGGGTTAGGGATTTAGGATGAAAGAGGGGTGAAAGAGAGGAGAGACGAACCAGAGACGCGTCACACGCATGGACAGTGGTGAAGGCCCAGACGCACGTGCGCTGGAGGTGTCCCGCACGTGTGTGGGGCCCACAAATCAGAAAACAGCCAGCTTGGCCCTAGTCGGCCAAGGGTGGGCCACAAAACCTCCAAATTTCAGCTTGATCTGATGCACGGTCTGTGTGTTGTGCTTCGCCGAAGTTTCAGCCCTCTTGCAGGGCCAGATTCTGAAAATCTACTGTAGAGAGGAAAACGACTGCAATAGATGATGAATTTGAAGCACAGATGATTGCAGGAGGAGAAATATAGATGGTAGAAGGTGGGGGTGAATCAGGATAGGTGTGGCTTCGCACCACGGTAGTCAGCCCTTCGAGGAAGGGAGGGTTTCATACCCAATTGGATCTCCATAACTCAAATTTAGAGGAGTAGAAAAACACAGAAATTTTATTAATCTTCAATGAGAAAAAAGACTATAAGGGGTGCCTATTTATAATAAAACCTTATACCCCAAAACTCATGCCATGTGCACAACCTATTACTTGGAGACGAAGTAATAAAAAATAACAACTAATCAAAGCAATCTAAACCGTCCATGATTTTCCTAATAACAATAATAAGAAAAACCCTAAGTACTAGATTATTTAAAATAGTGGGCCACGATCATGAGTAGAGGTGTACACGAGTCGAGCCGAGCCTTGCCCAACTCGTGCTCGACTCGGACAGCTCGAGTCTCAGCTCGTGCTCAGCTCGGCTCGACTCGACCTTCGAGCTTGGAACAACAACTCGTGCTCGGCTCGGCCAGTAGATCGGTCTAGTCCGAGCCGAGTTCGTGCTCGATACTCCCACCTTCCACTTCTTCTCACGGTAACAAGCAGCCATTGCAAGAACTTGCAGCTGATTGGATCAGATCTTTTTGCAAGAATCTTCGATCATGAGAAGAGAAGAGTAGGAATCGGAGATGCTGGAAGAAGATGATTCTTCATTGCAACTGCTGCAAGAAGCAAATGCAGTAAGAGGAGTGAGAGAGAGAGAGAGAGAGAGAGAGAGAGAGAGAGAGAGAGAGAGAGCCTGAAAGATGATGGGGGAGGACGTTTGGAGGAGAATTGGAGAGACGGAGAAGAGTGGTTGCAACCATTGCAAGAACTTGCAGCTGAACACAGATATATTTAGAAAAGGGGAGTTATTTCCTACTCTAGCAGCGTATACCACTTGATACGAGTCGAGTCCGAGTCGAGTTCAATACCGAGTCGAGCCAAGTCGAGCTAAGTCCAGCTCGGACTCGACTCAAAATATTCCGAGCTCCCAAAAAAAGGCTCGACTCGGTTCGAATAGAGTTTCGATCTGAGTTGAGTTGAGCGAGTTACTGAGCTAACTCTGCTTGTGTACAGCTCTAATCATGAGAACCCATGGTGGGATTCACATGACTATCGGGTCCACTCCAACGAACCAGAACGTAGTCCTCTAACTAGGAGGCCCTCCCTAGACCTTATCATCTATCTAAATCGATGGTGGGGTCCTCCTCCTCGCGTATGTGCGTAGGGGGGGCGTGCATGTGCGCATGATGTTCCCATTAATAGGTATGAAAAAACCTCTATTTTCCTTCTTTTTTCTTTCTTCAAATAGATGATAGATTTGAAAAAAAAAAAAAAAAACAGGCGATTTCAGCGAAGAATTCGCATAGATTTCCTCGCGTTGCGAACAATCAAAGATTTTCTCATGGAAGAGGGATTCGATTCGGAATCTAGGGCTTGAGAAATGGTTGGTCTGATTCTCTTCTTTCCGACTTTAGGCTTGATAAACGGTTGGTTCGACCCCCTTTTTGTTTTTGACTTATGGTCGCAAGTCACGCAACTCTGTGGGTGATGAACTGGTGATGTGCCTGACTCTGTGGGACCCACCTCAATGTATGAATCATATATCTATATTGTTCATTCGTTTTCCCATGCCAATTTAGGTCATGGGCTGAAAAATTAAGTAGATCTAGACCTCAGGTGTACGGTGTACCATACCATAAGAAACTGTTGTCATTCAACACCCACAATAAAAAATTTCCTTGGGTCCATCATAATGTTTATTTCCCATCCAAGTTGTTCATAATGTCACATAGACCTGGATGAAGGAAAAACACAAATATTACCTTGATCCAAAATTTTTGTGGCCCAAAAAGTATTTAATGGTCATTGACCGTTGTTTCTTATGGTGTGGTCAACAATCCACTTGAGAGTTGGATCTACTTCATTTATTGGCTGATTCCCTAAAATGAGTTGGCAAAAAAAACATATGAACAACTTAAATAGACAATACACACATTGAAGTGGGCCCCACTGGCAAGTCTCGTCCCACCTAATCGCTGGAAAGGACGTAGTTTGGCTAGTGACGCTGGTAGTAGCTAGGTGGCTACCGGTTGGTGCTCTATGGGCCCCACCATGATGTATGTGTTTTATCCATGCCATCCATCCTTCCAGATCATTTTAGGGGTTGATCCAAAAAATGATGCAGATCTCACTCTCAGGTGGACCACACCATAGGAAAATAGTAGTGATTGAATTTCCTAAATTAAAAACCTCCTAGGGCCCACTGTAATGATTATTTGACATCCAACTTGTTGATTAGGTAATACAAAGCTAGATGAAGGAAGAAAACAATTATCAGCTTGATCCAAAACTTTTGTGGCCCTCTATAAGTTTTTAATGGTGGCCGTTCAATCAAAACTATTTCCTATTACGTGGTTTACTTGAGATTTTGATCTACCTCATTTTTGGACTCATGCCATAAAATGATTTGGAAAAATGAATGGATGGCGTGGATGTAAGACACATACATCACTATGGGCCCCATAGTAAGGGATCCACTGAAGTTGTCCCGCCTTTCCATCGGTACGTGGTTTGGCTACTGACGTTGCCGGTAGCGAGTGGCTACTAGTGGGTGCTCGTGGCTCCACAATGATGTCCGTGCCAACCATCCCTTTTTATTGATCCTTTTAGGTCATGATCTAAAAAATGAAGTAGATCCAAATCTCAGGTGGACCACACCACAATAAACAATGGTTATTAAATATCCACCATTAAAAACTTTTTGGGAGCCACCATAATGTATTATATAAACTCATTTTGGTTTATATATGAGTGATTTCTTGTGACAACGCATGCTTTTTGAACACGTTAAATGGAAACTTATTATGTATGCATTCTTTTTGCAAATTTATTTATTATTATTTTTTTTTTTATAAATTCCTAAATATGCAAATATGTGTATTTAGGCATCTCCTGAAGTTTGATTGAAAAATTCCACAGTTTTCTCCATGTTTCCCTCGCATTTCCAATTATCGGCGGTAACAATATTGTATCTTTATCTCCGGCCAACAAAACTTGTAGCGATACCGCCAACTCGAACAATGGTTGCAGCATTATCTGTTGAAAATGAAAATTTCCTTGTTGAGTACCTGATTCCATTGAATCAAATCATTTAAACCTTTGATGATTCCTTTATGCGTCACTCTAGAGTAGGTACTATGTCCATAATAGTGAAATACAGAGCAAGGTATTCCGTAACGGTAAGTGGCCGTAATGGCCACCACCATTACCTATACAGGGTGTAATGGCCGTTACGGTCTCTCTCTCTCTCTCTCTCTCTCTCTCTCTCTAAATAGGAAATTCTTTTTTCCAAAAAACCTATATCATCCTCGTAATGGACTGTTACAGGGCCCGTAACGGCCTTTACGGGTCATTTTTTTCCGTAACGGCTGTTACAGCCTTTAACGTCCCTGTAACGTGTAACAGTTGCCACCATTACCTTTATGTAACGACTTTTACGACCCCGTAACAACCTTTATGGCACACCATAATACAGAGTGACACAAATCTCCATAATGTTTTTGATATCCTAGTTTCTCCATGAACTCAATATCTGTTGGACAAACATCTCAGTGGTGATATACTTCTAGGCGTTCTTTGTTATGTATCCTTCCAAGTGAATGGCTGACCAGGACTAGAATATGTGAATGTGGTCAAGGGTACATGAACTGGTAGTTGTTGAAAGACTTGGCTGTTCCTTTTCTTCTGGCAATAATATAAGTTTTGCATCTTAATCCATCAAATTGTCATTTATAGATTCCAAGTTCCAACGCCCATTCCAAGCTGATGGCACCATGAGACTGAGAGAAAGATCCAAGATAATAATATCCAAGACAATAAGCTTGTTTTTGTACATAGGCCCTTTAATTAATGTTCAATCAAAGCTCTCCCTCCATCATCGCTATTTCAGTTATGTTGATGATGTCACGATCAACAAATTATATATCAAATAAGTGATCTCCTTGAGGTTTACCTTTAGATGTTATCTCTTGTGAATAGAATTCTCAAAAACAACTAGGTGTATTTTGAAACAAGTTAAAAGGTTAATAATATAGCAAGCTTGACCAAATGATATGAAGGTGGTTAGCACTCCCTTTGAATTTGATATTGAGTTGAGTTTTTGAGTTTTTAAACTATGATACGAAGAATTTAGCTCCAACCTCCAAACCTTATACCATCACTACATGAAAGAACAAAAATGGTCGAGTTCAAATATTATGAATATGAGACCTTTTGTGATGGTTTCTAGTTGGGCTTGCCTGTTTGTTGGTCAGTTTGGATCTCACAACTGAAGGCGAAATCCTTTGCACCTAGGATGAGAAAGGCTTGGGTTTGGCTCCATGGCTCAGTGGTAAACAGGCTCTGTTTCAACACTGAGATCATGGGATCGAGTGCCCATGAGGTGTGCATGTGTGTGTGTGTGGGTGTGTAAAAAAGAAAAAAAAAGGATGAGAAAGGCTTAGGCCTTCTATTTTTCACACTTCCAAAGGCATTGCCCATGTGGAATTTTTATTTCTTCTAGTATTTTTTAACAGATTGACAGATATTGTATTTATTGCCACTTCATATCCTGTATAAATATGTAACAGGGTGTCAAATGTCAATGATCAAATTTTTTTATCAATGGGAAAGGGCATTTGTTTATTTCAATTACCAAACAATTCGTTCATGTGCCTTTCAAAAAAAAAAAAAAAAAAAACAGCAATTTGTTCATTTATGTTCCAATCTTTGCAACTAGCATGGGACCGCATAATAGCCAGCAGCTTCCTTATAGCTTACATTATTTTTCTTTACTTCCATTTCAGTATGGCCATTGACAGCGTTGGGAATTGAACCAAAGTTCACAATCCCTCACTCAGCTAAATTGGATGAACTCTTGCTTGCTAATGGGTTAATTGGAAGTGTTCTCTCGGATTACATCTGGTATGTGAGGAACAATCATGACCTTTTTGCTCCCCGATTCTGTATGTTGGTCTCCTTATTGTCATTATTCCCACGCAGGGCATTGTGTGTCGTTTGGACTACTCCCTTGGTGGCTACTTTAGGAATGTCCCTCACAATACCACTTGCCATGGTCGCCGACATGATGATTCACGGACGGCATTATTCAGCAGTCTACATGCTTGGCTCAGCTCAGGTAGAATCCCTATGAAAACATGCATACCTCATTTACACCAGCTTGCTAAGCCCACAAATGTAAAGGGAAGCTAATGCACATGTCACCACATGTTCAAGTATCGGTGCGCTGGTGTAATATCTGAGCCATCCATCAGGTGGGTTTGGCCGTGTAGATTTTCCTGCATGAAAATAAATCTTGTTCATTCAGGAGGCATTGGCCACGGTTTTAGCAGTTGGATGGTTATAAACAACTTCAGCCAAATTTTCTTCTGGTCATATATTTTTTCATGAACTATGAGTCCCATGATGCTGCACAATGATAATTTTTACAGCCATTTACATTTCTTACCCAATTTATCATGAGCACACCATACATATTGAGGTTAATTGTCATTTTATCCAGTGAAAGCAGGTTCTAAGGATGTCTGCATGTCATATTGAGGAAGATGGTGACAAACAATGCCCATCATGGGTTGTAGTAAAACCGTTAACTACATGATGAGCTTTGTAGCGCTCAACCTCTCAGTTTGGCTTATGTTTGATGGTGAAGACTTATTTACATCCAATTGCTTCTTCGTCTTTTTTTCCACGAGGCAACTTAACAATATCCCTAGTTTGAATTTTTTCCAAGGCATGCATCTCCTCTAACATGGCCTATTTTCACTGAGGAAGTTGAAAAACTTGACAAACACTTGAAAGAACTGCAACATAAGAGATATTGAAAAGGAATGCACAATATGATGGTGAAAGAGAACTATATGAAATGAAGTTGGCAAGGAGACATGCAATACCTGATAGAGCTAGGCATCGAGTTGAGTCGGACCGAGTTATGGCTGACCCGACTTGATCCGGTTTTGAAAAAGGCCTGACTTGAACTCGACCTGACTCAGTACCGAGTCTAGCATGCCTGACTCGATCCAAGTCCGAGTCTGGGCTGGACTGATCCAAACCGAGTCCAACCCGGTTAGAAATACTGAGTCGGATCGGGTCACCGGGTTGGGTTACTGGGGCAAGGCCTCAAGGGCTTGGGCTCAAACACTTGACCCGAGGGCTGAGGCCAAGCTTAAAAATCTAGCCTTGGGGATCGAGTTAGCACCGAGTCGGATTGGGTCACTAGGCTGGGTTACTATGGCAAGGCCGTAAGGGCTTGGGCTTAAATACTTGACCTGAGCGCTGAGCCTAAGCTTAAAAATCTAGCTTTGGGGAGTCCAAACTATGTTCAAAATACAAACGTCGCTTAAAAGCACTAAGATGGGTCTTTTTTGCATTGCAACATGCAAAAAATGTGGTTGTGCTCATTTTAATTTTTGTATGAAAAATCTTATAATACTAGATGGGAGAGGAAATGAGAAATGGTCAAAAAATGTAGGTTTGTTTCATACACATGATTTTGAATCTTTAATCATTGAAACATGGCATATCACTAGAGCTGTGCATTGAGTCGAGTTGGACCAAGTTAGGGCTAACCCTACTCGATCCTGTTTTGAAGTCATAAGTAAATAAACCATGTCTATAAAACAAACAAAGTAAATAAACATTGTCAAAAATCAAAAGTAAATAAACCACGTCCACCTACAAACCAACAAATATTTCACTTATTCAATATCCTCTGTATGATGAATGCCTTTGTAGCGTGTAACCTGAGTAACCTTGTCCATAATAGTAACCCCCTCCACCTTCGTCGCCAGAATCATCATTTGGTTCTCTTTTTACGGCTTGAACTACTAGAGAAATCTAGGCTAACTTCGAGCTGGAGCTGTCTAAAAAATGGTTGTTTACCTTTGCTGAATCGGATGGTGGAGATGCCTTTTCATCATCCTCATTGATAGATTCAACAAGTTTTTTCAGCCTCTTTTTATGATCCGATTTGTACGGAATTCCCAACCGCTTATAGAATGCTGTGAGACTTTTAAGAAACTTTGATGATTTATCGCTTGACTTATGTCTCGTACTAGTGCCTGCTTCGGTATCATGTTGTTTCGGAGGGGGTAGATGTTGTTGTCTGGTTCTAGATGCCATTTTCAAGCTTTGTTTTACAGCTTCTTTATAATCTTGTTCTTCTTGTTCCCTTAATAGTTTGTCTTTTTCAATGTTGTTAAATAGCATATGCGATCGTGTGCGATTGCATATGCCTATGCACATATGCGATCACACATTTTTATTTTTATTTTTTACATTTTTCGAAAATTTTTTTTATAAAAATAGGGATAAATAAAGAAAAAAATGAATAAATTATTATATGTCATTGTCCCTTGAAATACATTTAATTTAAGTAAAATAAAACCAATTACATAATGAATTAAATATTAAATCATCATTCATCAATAATTCTACATTCTACATTATAGTTAACATTTAACAAATATGAAATATCAACATTTAACATTCAACACTACATATACATCAACAATCAACATCAACACACTTAGTAAACAAAATGGAGAAGTTATTTATTTATTATTCATCTAATCATATACTATATACATCGATCTAGTTGCCATTGTGGCATATCACCACCAGGTCCAACACCATCATCATCATTCGAGTCATCTCCTTTTTCCACATACACTTCTTCTTCTTCCGTTTCTTCATCATCTATATGTACTAATACTTCAACAACATCCAATGATGGATGATCTTCAGCTTGATCATCATTATCACCATGTCCTTCTTCCATCTCCTCAATCTCTTCAATGGGTTGACGGCTACTACTCGCCCCCCGACTCTCCCCATCCTTCGCCTTCGAGTGGTACTACCTTCACCAGGTGTCGATTTGTATGCGGCATCTTCAACTTACGCCCATGTCAGGTCCTCTCCAGCAAATACTGGGTCATCCGTCTCTACGAGCCACTCGTTATCTGCATCCAACTCATCTAAGTAGATATGGTAAAAAAACCGGGCTTTTCTTTCCTAGTTTGGAATCGTTTTTGCAATTTTTTATTGTATTGAACGAAAACCAAGTCGTCGAGCTTTTTTATTATTATTATTAAGGCGATTCCTTTTCTTCGTATGAATCTGCAAGAAAGAAAGCGTATTTGGCATTAGTTATTTAGGTAATTAATTTAGCTTAGGCTTTACACTAAAAAATTGAAGTTTACAATTACTAAGCAGTCTAAACTTATTGCCTCAAACGTGCTCCAATTGCACTCGCAACCACTGGCAGAACACGTGAGTCTAAGAATCCTCATAGCCAGCTTCTTTAAAGCTGGATCCTTCCTATTCGGGTCCACTCCATAGGCAGCCCACCAGTTAGCTGCGAAAAACAGTTTAAGCAGGTCAGAGACACTTTGTAGAAAAACTATTTGTAAGACACTAAGACTGACATTCATAGTAGTACTTACTGTGAATTTCATTGTCCGATGCCTTATTACTATATCCTTTGAGAATATCCCCTCACTTTTTGTATACAAGTCCAGCAAAGTTGAGATCTTATCCTGTTCTCCTCTATCTGGAATCATTTTTTGCAAGACATCAATAAATCCAACCATATGCATAGTTAGTGCTTCTGCTGGATCAGCAGAAGCGAATAAATAGGCTGGGTTAAGGATGTAAGCAACCGAATAAATGGAGATGACATTTGGTTGCCCCATCTTCTATCTATAATATCTAAAATTGGCTTATAATCATGGTCTCTATAGTTAAAATGGTTCATGATCTTATTTTTTGTCCTCTCCATTGCATCATATATGTAGCCCATTGCAGGCTTCTCATCCCCGTCCACCAATCGCAACACAGTGACTAAGGGCTCGGATGCTTTTAACGCCTTTACTACTTGTGTCCAAAAAGTTTGAGAAATGATTGTTTGTTAAACCTGTTTCCCTTCAGCCTTCCTTGACCAAGGCCCACTTGTAAAATCGGCCGACACTACAAAGCTTTTAAGTTCTGATTTTTTCGCATGTAATCTTTGTAGTGTTAAAAAGGCTGCAGCGAAACGGGTGACTGTTGGACGTAGCAAGTTACTCCCACTGTATTTTCTTATTCGACTGAGAAGAAGGGTGTGTTTGTACATAAAGACCATGATTCTTCTAGCCCTTCCAATCACACTTATAAATAATCTACCTATATCTTTTAACATAAGATCAACACAATGGGCTGCACAAGTCCAAAATAAACGACTCTTCTTCTCCATAAGAAGACTTCCGACAATTACATATGAGGCTGTGTTGTCTGTAATTACTTGTATAACATATTCCTCATCTATTTCCTCAACTACATTATCTAGTAATCTAAACAAGTATTCTCCTATGTGTGGATGGCCCGATGCATCCACGGGCTTCAAGAACATTGTCCCAGTTGGACAATTTACCAACAAGTTAATGAGAGACTGACCGGATCTATCGGTCCATCCATCGGCCATTAGCGAACACCCATATGTTTTCCACGATTCCTTATATTCGGTTATGAAGGATCGTGTATATTCAACTTCAGTTTTCAGGCATGTCTCCCTCATTTCGTGATATGAAGGAGGTTTAAGCCCAAGTCCAAATTGACCTATAGCCTCAACCATTGCTTTGAAGCTTCTCGATTTAACGGCGTTGAAAGCAATGCCAGTTTGGTAAAACCACTTAGCAATATATTGAATAGTGGTTTTCCTATCTTTTTGTTTATACCGGTTCTCTAAAGTTGTTTGAGTCGGCCTTTTGCCTCTACCCTTTTGGTCAATTACATCCTCGGGGTGTGTTTTACACCATCTATCCATAGGCCCATGCCCTCGGGCTCTTTTCGAGACCGTTGGTTATACTTGTGGTCTAGACCGGCCTATCGAAGTAGGGGAAGTGAGACTAGCTTCATCTACATTAATTATGTCTATATCTTCATATGCATCTTGTTCCAAATATTACTCCTGACGTAGGGCACTATCACATCTCTTTCTTGACCGTTTTTCCATATACTCCATGATCTCCCTTCGGATTTCTGGAGTAATTTCGTTGCATGCTTTTGCATTTGACCCCGATAAATGTGCAAGGTGTTGCTTGTGCCTTACAATGCCACCGGAACTCACATACCCACACAACTCACATACTAACTCACATACTATATGAGTCTTTTCCGTAACACTAAGGTAGTGCCCATACTTCCAACCTGGGTCATTCGACTTGGGTTTCAAAGAGGAAGATTGGAATGAAGACATTATGTTGGTGGTGTATGTATTGATTGCTAGTAGCCTAGTACTAAAAAGTAACTAGAAAGTAAACTAAAAAGTAAAAACTAAAGTACAGTAAGAGACTAAAGAGATGGGACTATAGAGAGAGAGAGAGAGAGAGAGAGAGAGAGAGAGAGAGAGAGAGTGTGTGTGTGTGTGTGTAACAGCCCAAAATTTCATGGCCAGAGTATGTACTCATGCTCGAGAAAACCGGGTGTTAATAATGTACAACTGGATGCTCTAAAACCGCACCTTATTTTTTTCGTTGATTTACATCCAGATACATTAATGAAGGTAACATTCACAAGAATAAAATCAACTATAATGATTATATATCTTTAGAATAAAAGGAATAATCAAGGCCTCATCTTAGGAGGTTTATTACAACATCAGAGTTCACAGCGGAAGTGTAAAACTAAATAGTAAAATTGTCTTCTTAGTCTTTCAAGATAATCTTCTATAGGGAAGTAGTCCCCTATGTCTTCAATTTGTACGTCATCTGCATCATCTGTACGGTTGGGAGAGGGTCAATGCCCTACTCATAGTGAAAGTTATCCTTTAAGATTAACAATAATTCAAGAGATACATAATAGGTAAAGCAAGGGTCTGATATATCCCGTACTCCACTAACATGAGGTATCAGCATGCACAACCAACCTACATGAGATGTATGCCTAGCAAAGTATGTGGGGTTCATCATACGTAGTGATCATCACATTGTGGAATATGATTTATAAATAACCGGCTCGACCCGCATCCCATAACTATGGATATTCGTTGGCATAGCCAACGCTATCATGGATTTACAAGGAGACCTCAGAGCGCACAACAACATGAGCTGGGTGAATTATGTGACACGATTGTTCATGGAGCGACTATTTGCGAACGTCCAATCCCGGGGTGATGTGGAACTACAGTAGAGAATTACCCACATCGAAATATGCACCACTACACGAAGGCTCAAGGACTTATGTGCCCCAAGAGGGTCTCTACCCAGAGCGCATTACGTCCATGATAGAATATTTGAATCACTAGTTGTGATATATCTTACACATCACTTGCACTTACAGATAATCTAAACCGAATCATAACAAATATAACAAAATCCAAATAATAAAGAATATCAACTGAATTATGGAGGTTCTGGAATGGCAAGGCACATGCCCAAGCCATAAAGATAGACGACATGAGGACAACATAATAAAGAGAAGAGTGACAATGGTCAACTCAACAAAAGTGGCAATGGCCAACAAAATAAGAAAAGAGTGACAATGGTCAACTCTATAATATGAAGAGTGGCAATGGCCAACTCAAATAATGAGACAAGTGGCATGGCCAACTCAAAAAGTGATGAGGCAGGGGCAAAGCTTGCATCCATGGCCTCACACAAATTCAGAGAAATCCCTTAAAATTGACATCATGTCTTAAACCCAAAGGGCCAATAATTGTAATGATAATAATGGAATTAATTGATAGGATAATTCCCAGAAAAATATAAACATGGAAGGTAGGATGAATCACATCATTAAAAGTATGAAAAGGCATGATAACTCTTATCGTTAAAAGTATTAAAAGGAAAGATAATTCATATCATAAAAGGTGTGGAAAGGCAAGATAAATGTAGTAACTTAAATTAGTGTAAGCTTAAAGGATAAAACCTTCACCTTAGTATTTTGGTCGTTTTGTTAATAAGGTCGTCGGCCTAGGGAAATCTTAAGATCAAACCTGTTTCCTTTATCATAATCCATGGATTCGAAAACAGTTAAGATTAGAGTCGGAGTTGATAACATTACTAGCTCTTATCTAAATGTAGGAAAGGTAATTTTATCTTAGGATTCGCCACCTTGGTTGTTGTGGGATTGAAGAAAGACATGGAAGGAAGAGGAAAGAAGAATTCGGTTGAGACGGCAAATAATTTAGCTGGATCCTAGCAGGATCAGCAGCAACCTGGCCAACGGTTCCAGGTGGTGGTGCTCTGTCTTCCCCTGTTCACTCCTCTCTCTCTCTCTCTCTCTCTCTCTCTCTCTCTCTCTCGTTTTTCCTCCCGTTTTCCTCTCCCACGTCTCTTTCTTGTTGTTCTGATTTGTTGGGATGGAATGCTTGTGGAGAAGCGTTTATATAAAGTTTCGAGACAAGGGTTCTCGCATCGGAAGGAGTTTCCAATTCCGGTTACAACTGTGGTGTGAACAAGTTGCGCAGGTTGGGTGCGAAAGGTCGTTTGTTGCATACAATACCTGGTTCACGTCACGGTTTGATGCCACAGTGGGACAACTTGGGTCTGTTCGGTTTTGGGTGGCCCACAAGATGATTGGCTTGGATTTCCCAATCGGCCAGCCATGGTGGCCACAACGATCCCAAACAAACATGCTTTGTTCGCACTGCGGAAACTTTCTTATTTCCGTTCTTTGCGGGAGTTGGTGGGGTCCACTTTTGCATCCCATATGATAGATCTACACCACCCTTCTGCTTGTTGGATTAGTGTCCAATCATGGCCCAAATTTTGGAATGGACTCGAGTTCTGAGTCAGCCACACCACCAATCAATGTACTATCATGTCCTCGCCGCTGTGAGTTCGTGTGTTTGAATGGGTGTATGGAACCAACATGGTTTCAGCTAAAATGGTCCTGTGGGCACGTTGGACGGCTCGGATCGATTCTGAGGACGATGATGGTGGGCCACACTGATTCCCAACGTAGGCAGCCCGTGCTTGGACGTTGCTGGAATCACGTAATCTACGTGATTGGCTAACCACGACACGTGTTTCACAGTGGCATTTGGTGGGGTCTATTTGTTGTATCTGGTGGGCAATCTGCTCCATTCACTGTCTTTAGCTCGCAGTGTGAGCCCATGGTCCCAAGTTTGAAGTAGATCTGAGCTATGGGTGGGCCACAAACGTGTGAGTGCTCACAGGTAAAAATTCTATTTCACATCACTGTGTATATGAATTTTGATATGATTTACAATTTTGCCCTTCTCTATTGTTATAACTTCTATCGTACGTAACTTCTAACTACACCGCTAAATATAGGCAAAATTTCGCCACTGATCACTATCTCTCGATATCTCTCAACCAGTTAAATTTGGGTCAGGATCTCTTAAGGATGACCAAGATGTTTCTTTAGTGGTTAACACACCCCGTAATTCTCAATAACATTTCTACACCTCTGATTGACAAGTTATCGGGTAGTTTTGACTTATACCCTAAGATATTCGTGACGATCGGTTTATCCTCATATTCGGATGGCCCATTTGGCTGATCCTATCATGATGGGGGGTCTGATGACTTGCTAAAAATAAGGGAACTCGATAATTAGCACTCTGATTATATATGTAGGTGTATGTACGGTTAGTTTTGTAAATGGATGGACATAAAGCGGGTTTCTGGAGTAATTAGGGGTAGAGCATGTTTATAGACAGATTTGAGTGTCCTATTCACGTGTGTACGTTTCTTAGATCGTAGTTCTGATGGTGGGTTAAGCATAATCATAGGTGATGAACAAGATGAATGGATCAAAATCTTGATCTGATAAGTGCACGAACGGATGTAGATGTCAAGTAGTTAATTTATTGTGATCTAAGGGCTGAAACTTGATGTGTACGGTTAATTTATGATAATTAGGCCTAGTATAAAATTTCACATGAAACGGATCATGAGAACCATGTGAATTGGAATTCAGGGGTATAAGTCAATGGCATTTTCGTAATTATTTCTGATATGTGAGTTTTGTGAAATCTAATGGCTCCACATGGTTATAGACACGTTTCTAAGCAATTCTTACAATTGGATGTATATCTAAATCATTATGGATAGGGAGTCATTCGTCAATTTATTTAAGTGAAAACATATACGTTAAATCACATGATGGAGAGTCCTACCTTGAAATTGGCGGTCAGATGGCTTGATCTATGAATGAAGATCATTCCTAATGGTTAGGTTTGTATCAGGGCAAAGATGTAAGGCTAAGATAGTTAGATTGACATCGTACACATGACATCTTAAGTAAATTTTCTTGGTAACGCTCGAGAACCTTCAATGCTCAGGTATTGAAATGTTTACACACACACACACACACACACACAGAGAGAGAGAGAGAGAGAGAGAGAGAGAGAGAGAGAGAGAGACACACACACACACTTACACTAGTTGTAGTCTAGTAGAAACTAGAAAAGGAGAGGGAAAAGAAAAGGAGATAGAGGGAGAGAGAGAGAGAGTTGAGTTACACTTGTAGAAAGGGAGAAGAAGAGGGAAAAGAAAAGAGAGAGAGAGAGAGAGAGAGAGAGAGAGAGAGAGAGAGTTGAGTTACACTTGTAGACTTGTAGAAAAGAGAGGAGAGTGAGAGATTTACACAAACAAAATTACAATTACAAATTTAAAAAGTGGTTCCAAATTCTTCAATCTTCACTTCTTGTCTAAGTTGTCTTCTCTTCACTTTTGCCTTGAGTCCTTGACCCTTGACTTGAGTCTTGATCTTGATTCTAGAATTATGTAGAATGTAGACTTGTAAAGTTGTGTTGTTGTAAGTTGTAACACTAAGTCACTAGCACAACACTAACTTGTAACTTGTAACAAAGTAACAAACAAACTTTAAAAAATAAAAAATAAAAAATGTTAGAAGTTGTTAAAAAACTTAGAACTTGGATATTATGAAACTTCAAGAGAGAGAGAGAGAGATAATAGATTAGAAACTAGAAAGAGAGATAGAAAGAGAGCGGTGGGTGTGTTGTGTGAATATTTATAACTTGGAAAAATTAGAAACTAAAAAGAGAGTTCAATTCAATGGATGAAGAGCTTGGTTGTCTTGTAATGTCTCTTGAATCTTGATTCTTGAATCCTTGTGGATGTATGTACTTGTCCCTTGATTGAAACTTTAATCTCAATCTTGATTCTTGAAAGAAATATGGATGGAGGAGTGGAGCTTGAGGCTTGGAATTGTGTAAGAGAGTGTAAGAGAGCAAAATAGAGATAGAGAGAGAGAGAGAGAGTTTGAACTTTGAGTGCATGTAGGAGTGTTTAGAATCCCTTTTTATAGAGAAAAAATCAGGATTAAAAAATAATAAAATTCTAACAGTCAAATTTCTGACCGTTTGTAACTATGCGATCGCATATATCGCATATGCAATTGCATATCATGGCACATGTCGCATTTGCGATCGCATATGTGCAGTGATCGCATATGCCACTGTCGCATATGCAATCAGTGCACAAATGTGCGCATATGCGAATGTGTGATCGCACATGACAACACTGGACTCTTCTTCTTCTCTACTAACCGTGGAGGCTGTTCCTCTGCTTAACACTTCTTCAATTATAATAGGCTTACTTTTATGTCTTCTATGGCTGGTTGTATTGGTTGTAGGGGAAGGAGTGGAGAAAGTCTTTGTATTTGAGTCGAGAATGACTCGAAATAAATTCCGAACTTCTTAAGGAGCTTTACTACATGGCACAACATTTCCTTCTCGACTGGCCAAATGTAATTTTAACAGATTTGTTTTGTTTACAATTTTTTTTCCACACAACTTGCATTGCAACTTTATCTTTCCGTCATGAGGATAGACTTGGGCTCCGTAATCCCAAATATCTGTCAATGGATCATCTTCTGATGACATATCTATAGATGTGTATTTTGAAAAAAAATAAAATATTTGGTTAGGTTAAGGTAACATAAATAATTAAGGAATGAAGATAAATAAATGCAATCAGCCAACCATATGAGATTTAAGCAACATTAACTAATTTAAAAATATAAATGAAAAGAGGAAAATATCTATCCACCCATCAAATATTACAATTTAAGTCCACAAATAATAACCGTCAAAATCTTGTTCTAAGCAAATGCATGAAAAATATAAGGCAATGTATCATCCTGCTTCATACAATTTTTGCAGGTACTGTCTCATCTTGCTTCTCACTCTCCCCTTTCTCGAACTCCTCATCAATAGAGCTCCCTTTCCCCCAAATCGGATGCAGTCAATCCTGTGTACAAATGAGCGCTTCAACTGATTTCGGTGTAAGTGAGCTTCGATACTTGTTCACAACCCTACTCCTTGTACTAAAAGCAGATTCTGATGCCACAGTTGAAATTTGAATTGATAATATATCTCGTCCATTAACGAGAGCATAGGGTACTGTGAATCACGAGCTTTCGACTTCCACCAGTCTAAAACATCAAATTCTTTGCCTTTGTATTTTACAAGTGGCTCCTTGAGATAGTGGTCAAGTTCTATTTAGGTTGTCTGTGTTTGAGTCTCAACCTGTGCCATGAAAGACATGAAATCGTTGATCATGTTTTGTTGTTCATCAACATTAGAACTAGAACCCACTTCAAGAGTCTGACCTGCCGCTGTAGTATTGTCTTTTGCAGTGCCCAAAGTTTGTACATAAAAATTGTACAAATCATCAATTGCATCACGAATCTTATTGACCTCAGTGGCACTCTTCTCACCATACAACTTATTAAAGATAAATATAATCATGAACATATTGTATCGAGGATCAAGAATGACAGCAACAACCATTAGCAGACTGCACTCAGACCAATACTTATCAAACTTTTACTGCATACCCATAGCCATTAATTGTAAAAAGTCTGGTCCATTACAACTTCTGTACAAAACATCTTTTACTCTCTAAAGTTCTTAGAGAAATATTTTTGTTGTTAGATACTCCTAAAAAGTTCTTCGTTGTGTCGTAAGAAACTGAAAGGAACTTGCAAACTGCTTTAGCTCTTGTCCAATCATCATCACAAGGCAACCACTGATGTGTACTATCACGCTCCACATAGAGAGAGAATGCATATCTGAAAGCTATCATTGAATCCATCATTTCGTAAGTTGAATTCCAACGTGTTATGACATCCGGCTTCATTGTTCTCTAAGATGACAAATTCAACCGTTTCACTATTTCATTCCATGTATTTAATCATGAATGTGAGCCCCGTATGTACTTCACACTCTCATGTTCTCAATTGTTGGCTCAATTGTTTTAAGTCAATCTTGTACAATCAAGTTTAGGATGTGGACACAACACCTAAAATGAAATATTTTTCCACCAAAATAAAGGTCACCGGTGGCCCTAAACTGGTTCCGTAAATTCGTTATCACGTTATCGTTTGCAGAGGCATTGTGTAAAGTTATTGAGGAGATTTTCTTCTCAATGTGCCACTCCACAAGGCATCTATAGATACAATCTGAAAGCATCAATCCAGTGTGAGGAGGCGCAAGATAATGGAAGTTTATAACTCTTTTGTAGAGCCTCCAGTCGGCATCAATGTAGTGGCCAGTTAGTGACATATACCCCTTTCGTTGATTAAATGTTGTCCACAAATCTGATGTTAGGCTGATTCGGGAAATCGATTCCAACCGTCCTTTCAACTTGATCTTCTCGCTTGCATACATCTTCATGTACACTCTTTATTATTATATGGGAGACCACCTTGTATCTGGGGTTAAGGGCTCTGACTAATTCGACAAAATGGCTCTCTATCATCTGAAATGGTCTTTTATTGGCAATAATATATCTAGCCAACAACTCATTCACATGGTATTTGTTATACTTATAGATGGACAATGTACCTTGCGACTGACCCACTAAAGATTGGTTAAATGAAAGTGTCTGTTGCCCTGAGGTTTGGCTTCTCACTTTTTTATGACACTTCAAAATATGTTTCTTCAGAGTTGTGGTCGACCCATTTACTTTTTAGTATATTGAGCCTTCCAGTACTTGCATCGTATCTTCACCGTGCCATTTTTCAGGGTTACTTCAAAAATTTCCCACACTACCAATCTTTTGTTTTTGCTTTTCTTGAAATCTGTGACTATGAGGTACTAATATCAATAGGCACCTCTTCATCTTCTAAACTTAATTCTTCATCATCTAAGATCATCAGCAATGTGACTGACAAACCATCTTGGGTATTGGAAATTTCCTCACTAGCCACCGACTAATTGAAAGATATTAAATCAGATTAGCATTAACACTCTAATGCCTTAAAAGTTTATATTAAACCCTAAATTAGTCACCCATTCAATGTTGGATATATTGCAATACTTTTATATTCTCATTTAAACACCCACGCCAAAAATCCGGCAGCATGTCTCCATGTCTCTCCAAATAAGTTGATCTTCCATTTCATTACAATGTCAAATATCTAAGTAATGTGAAGATATTTGACATGAGAAATGAAAAGGAAGAAACATATCTAGAGAGAAATGGGGAGATAGAGCGCAGATCAGGCATGAACATTTAAATATGTTATATAGAAGCATACTATCTAGAGAGAAATGGGGAGATGGAGTGCAGATCAGGCATGAACATTTAAATATGTTATATAGAAGCATACTATCTATCTAACCTCAAACTGTTCAAAATGGAACAATTTAAGCGATTTTTATGCCACAAAAACACACTATATCTTTGTTTGGCTACATAGAAATCCTCAAATGGAACTAATTATCTAACTCACAATAATAAGCTAAGCAATAAGCAATGTAATCCATATATATTACGCTAACTATCTAATGTACAATAATAAGCTAAGCAAAAATAATGTAATCCATACATATTAAGCTAACTGTCTAATGCATAATAATAAGCTAAGCAATAAGCAATGTAATTCATAATTCGCAAAAATAAACCACTAATTGTTTAATTCAAATAAACAAATCACATTAGTAATTTAGGATTTAGGGTTTAGGTTTAGCCGTTTAAGTCTTAAGGTTTAGGGATTAGGTTTAGGGTTTAGGGTTAGGGCTAGGTTTTAGGTTTAGGGTTTAGGGTTTAGGTTTAGGGATTAGGGTTTAGATTTTAGGGATTAGGTTTTAGTGTTTTGACTTTAGGTTTAGGGATTAGGGTTAGGGTTAGGGTTAGGTTTTAGTGTTTAGGATTTATGTTTAGGGATTAGGGATTAGGGTTTGGGGTTTATGTTTAGGGTTAGGGTTTAGATTTTAGGGATTAGGGTTAGGGTTTAAATTTTAGGGTTAGAATTTAGTTTGGCCATACCCGAGAAAGCCCGGCCGCACCCGAGCTAGCCCGGATGCACCACAGCGATCCCTAGCCAAACTCAAGCGAGCCTGAACACACCACAACGAGCCCAGGCCGCACCTGAGCTAGCCCGAATGCACCATAGTGAGCCCAGGCCGCATCAAAGCCAGCCTGGACGTACCCGAGCCAGCTCGGCCAAATTAATAATGAAAAAAATACTTAAAAATTACCTTTAAAAGAAAATAAAAGGTTCAGTTTACTGATCGAGCGGTTATGGCCGGGTGGTCAAGTGGGTGGGATTGTTGATCGAGTGGCGGCTGCTTGCTGGGGCCCGGGCTCGAAAGATGAGAGAGAGAGAGAGAGAGAGAGAGAGAGAGAGAGAGGGACGTTGGATGGGTTTTCGGATCGGGCAAGTCTGGTCGCGCGTGCGGCGAGTAGGGGTAGGGTATAGAAGAAGATTAGGTACACACTCACACACACACACACACGACAACCTGAGTCGAGTTGGGTTTCGGATCGGGTCGAGTGTAACCGGATCGAGTTACTATGTAACTCGAACTCGACTTGGTTTGCTCTCGGATAGGGTTAAAGGCTACTCAGTTCGGACCCACTCGGCCATTTGCTTTGGGTCGAGTCGGGTTTGATCGAGTCGTCCCGTGCCCAATTCTAGTACCCGAGGAACCTGGAAAGCTTGACGAACACTCAAAAGAATTGTGGCAAAGGAGATTGAAAATGAATGCATAATATGATGGTGAAAGAGAGATGTATGAAATGAAGTTGCCAAGGAGATGAGCAATGCATGAACATATCTTTGTGCAAAGCAGTGGGAAATCGAGAGGATTAAGTAAAGAAGTCATACTTGAGTCTGGATCAATTTGGTGGAGAAGGCCTGTGGTGGAAAAGTCATTACCATGTTTCCTTCTTCGATCATATGTTTTAAGACCACCATTCTGTTGAGTGGGAAGAGACTGACGCAATGGAGATAGTCGAGGACTTCGTACTAGATGGTGAGGAGCAATCAAATATGGGAAGAGGCAAGCGTTGAGGCATTGGAGACTCCTCCCAGTAAGGGGAATTGAGATACTTCCCTAGAGAGGAATAATATGGAATATCTTCAAAGAAAGTTACATTCATTGAGATGATTAATTTCCAGGGATGCTAAGGGTATAACATTTGTATCAAATTATTATTATTATTTTTTTTGTTACAAGAATAACCTAAAAAGATACATATGATAGCCTTGGCATCTAATTTATTTTGATTGGTGCTAGGAACATGAACAAACTCAACCAAACAAATACCATGGGGGGAATGGGAAATAAGGGTTGCTTTGGTTGTAAAACATGATTGAGAGCCTTCCACACCAAAATTCTAGTAGGCATTCTAGTAACTAGGTACATGGCGCTTAGCATGGCATTGGCCCACATTTTTTTTGGAACATTCATTTCAGGAAGAAGGGGACGACCTACTTCAAGATGATGGTTGTTCTTTCTCTTAGCCACTCTGTTTTGTTTAGGAGTAGGGCATGCGATCTAAGATTCTCTACCATTTTCAAGCAAGTAGTTTTGAATGGCTGTTGCAATATATTCACCACTATTATCACAATGCAAGATTTTTATTATAGCCATTAATTAGTTAGTAACCATCTTATGAAATATTTGAAAGATAGAAAACTAAATCTTTGGATTTCATAAGATAGATCCAAGTAGCTTGAGTAGAATCATTTATAAAAGAAACATAGTATTTACATCCAAACATAGAAGGCACTAGAGATGAGCCCCAAACATCTGAATGTAAGAGAGAAAGGGACATCACACTTTGTGTTAGGATTAGTTGGATAGGATGATCAACAATGTTTAGCAAATTGACATGTCTCATAAAATAAATTATTCACAGGTCTAGACTTAAACAATAACTATTTGATACTACTAATTAGCATATGGCCAAGACGATGATGCTGATATAAACGTTGATCAGTGGCTAAGGTGAAATCGAGGTCTGGAGAGTATCCAACATCATCTAAAGGTCGAAAAAGATAAAGCCTGTCTTGCTCAGTGGCTAGCCCCAATCCTTTGTCTAGTTGTCAGGTCCTGAAAAATATGATGAGAAGGAAAGAAGGTTACACTATAGTTAAGAGACCGAGTAAGACCAGTAGACAATAAGTCTAAGATAATTTGGGAACATGGAGAATAGAAAACAAGGGAAGGGATGATGAGACATTGATAGTTCTAACCCCTTTAATGTGAATATAGGAGCTAGCTGTGATTTTTTACATGGCCGTCAAATGCAGATAATGACAAGTAAGAGTGAAATAGTGAAGTCATACCAATCATTTCATCTGAAGTTCCATAGTCAATGTTCCATGACTGACTCACAGTTGAGGTGGAGACTAAATAAATGCATGGAAGCAAGTATACCTGATAGAGTAGAATGGCATTGCTGAGAGGAGGAAGAGGCTCCTTTGAGAAGAACATTGTTAAATGAGTCGCTTGTAGCTATAAGTGTCTTCCTCAGTGGTCAACCTACCCATGTTTCTTTTCCAATTGAATCATCAATGATTTAAAACAGATAGATGGATCGAGAACAAACAAATAAAAAAAAAACCCAATTTATTTGTTTTCGTGGCGATGGATAGAAAAGAGCTCATGTAAGATAAGCTTAAGGTCACCTTTCTTTCATTTGATTGATAATATCAAAATTGTACTAGATCCCAACATGTATCTCTAGTATGCCTGGGATGTCTACAATGAGTAGAAACAAGCTTGTTCCAGCTCCTTCCATGATCCGTACAACCATGATTTGTAATGCCATAACTACTACTAGAGTCACCACGGCCTACATTGTGACTATAATCATCTCGTTCTTAACCATAACCACTGGATCCAAAATGATCATCTCGATCCGAGTATCCTTTGTCACTATTTCCTTTATTCTATCCACGGTGGCTGCTGACATTAAACTAAGCAGAGCAGATCGATCATATGAACTGAGGGTAGCATGCATCATAACTTTTCTGCTACTTTTGTCTTGTCAAAGTAAAGAGAAGACGGTCCCTAGTAAAGGTAGAGGTTCCCAATGTTTGAGTTGTCGGTATTGCTACAAGTTTTGCTGGTCGGAGATAAAGAAATAGTATCGTTAGTGCCAATGATCAGAGATCAGGAGTAAACATGGGGAAAATCGTGGAATTTTCAGTAGAACTTCAGGACATGCCTAAATACACATATTACATATTTAGGAATAAATTTTTTCTTTTTTAAAAGAATGCATGACATCAAGGTGAGCCACATGATTAGGGACCCACATTGTTCGATCAATGGTTAGGTGCTGGCGAAGTGTTTGCAAGTGTCTGACGCAAACAATACACATGCAATTAGAAGTTACACGTGGCACACAATTAGTCAAATTAAACCGTCAAATTTATGGTACTCAGTGTAGTTATCTAAGTGGACCCAAACTTTATCACATCTTATTATCTTAGTATGAGATTGACATTTATTGGACGGTTAAAATGAATAAATCCAACGGTCATATTTTCATAAACAAGCATCCATGAAATGGGATGGTTTTAACAATTTTTCATTGGGGTAGTCAAGTGGATAGAGAGGGCTGCTCATTCCATTCAACTACTTTTTAATAAATATATGTCATGTGTACAATTTCAAGTGCCTGCACATGAAGAGTTAATTGTAGCCGAAGTATAATAAAACTCATGTTTTAAATCTTTCAGTTTGTAAATAGGTCTTCTTACCCCTCATCCTGTCGGTGGGGCCCACCATGAAGTTTGTGAGAAATCTACTATGTCCTTCCGTATATCCAATCATGTTAGGGCTTGAGCCTAAAAATCAGGCAGATCCAAAACTCAAGTGGACAACATGACAGAAAAAAGTGGGCAGGAAAATGCCTACCATTGAAACTTTCCTGGGGTCCACTGATATTTATATCCAATCCATATCGTTCATAGGGTCATTCCTACTAGGATGAATTGAAAACACAAAAATACTAGCCCCAACAAAAGGACCAAAACTTGTGGCCCTAAGAATGTTTCAATGGTGGACATTTAATCCTCAATGTTTCATATCATAAGGCCCACTTGAGCTTTGGATTTGCCTCATTTTTGGGCTCATTCCCTAGCATGCTCTGGAAAAATGGATGGTCGGAGTAGATTTCTCATAAACATCATGGTGCGCCGCTGATTGGATGTACATAAAGTCAGTCCCCCTTTAACAAGGAGCATGACTTGCTGGGACACGGAACCAGCTATGTGGGTGGGACCCTAACCGTAGGGCCCACCTCGATGTATGCATTGTATATCCACGCCATCCATCTATTTTGCCACCTTATTTTAGGAGATGGTCCCTAAAATGAAACAGATGCAAAATTTCGGGTGGACGTGGGCCGTTCCACACAAAACAATGGTTATTGACCATTAAAAACCTTTTGTGGGCCCCAAAATTTTTGGATCAAGCAGATTATTTATTATCATTATTATTATTATTGTTATTTTGTACCTTTCATGCAAGTCTGTATGAACTTATCAACAGGTTGGATGGTCAATAAACATTATGGTGGACCTTAGGAAGTTTTTAATGGTAGCCGTTCAATGACCCATTGTTTGTTCTGGTGTGGTCCACTTGAGATTTGTATATGCTTCATTTTTGAGACCATGCCCTAAAATAATCTGTAAAATCTGATGGGCGATGTGGATATGCAATGCATACATCGATATGGGCCCTCCAGACTCCCACCCACGTTGTTGGTTTCGGGGTTGTAAGGGGAGCAGAGTGGATTAGGTGTGGCCCTAGCCTAATCCAAGACAGTGCGGCACTTATGGTGGAGCCCACCTTGATATATTTATTGCATATCCACACCATCCATTCATTTTAAAAAATCATTTTAGGGCATGAGCCCAAAACAAGCATATTCAAATCTTAGGCAGACCATCACACAAGAAGTAGTGGTGATTGACCATTAAAACCTTCGCATGGGTCCCAAAAGTTTTGGATCACATTGATATTTGTTCTTTTCCCCCCATCCAAGTTTATATGACCTTATTAATAGGTTGGATGACAAATAAACATTATAGAAACATTACGATTGGCCCTAGGAAGTTTTTAGTGGTGAAGGTTCAACCAACACTATTTCTTAGAATATGGTCCACCTTAGATTTCAATCTGAATCATTTGTGGGCTCGTGCCCTATAATGATATGGCAAAACATATGAACAACATAGATATACGATAAATACATCAAGGTGGGCCCCATCGTCTTCTCCGGAAAACCTAAAACGGTGAGACGATTTCAATCAATTTTTCCGTAAAGGGAGAAATTTATCTTTTTTATTTTTTCAAATCCCCAACCCAATTCCCCTTAAACCTCACCGAAATTGGGTTTCTTTAAATCTATTCTCTTCAAGAAAAAAAAGGGTTTTTTTGAAAGGTTTTTCTAACCTTTGAAAATCTAGCGTTGTCGATTGTGATTGGCCACCAAATCCAACCGAAAGCCACTCCCATGATCTTGAGAAAAAAAAAGGTAAGCATGATTTTTTTTTTTTAATATATTATTTTATTTCAAATTTCTAAAATGGTAGGGAGAGTTGTCACTGATAACTTTTTTTTTTTTTTTTTTTTTTTTGAGAAAATAAAAAATATTGCTGATATTTCATTGACATTAGGAAGAGAGATGAATACCTGGGGTATTGCCAGTTCAGCGACATCGATATCAATGATATTATCGATTTCTTGCTGGCAACGAAAACACTGCCTAACTAAGAATTGATACTCGAATGGTTTCATATTCTCACAAGAATATAAAATTTAAAATAAATAAATAAATAAATTGGTGTTCCTTGCTCTCAACTTCTCACTCTTCAACATTGCAAGAACAGATTAGTGTACGATGACCTAACTACAACTAGAAGCCTCAAAGCATTGTATAATAATCTCCCAAAATCTCTTCCCTTGACAAAAGTTAGCAACCTCTTTTTTCCCCCCTTGAGCTTGGGTTGTGAGTTCTTTTCTTTTTCATTTTTTTTTTCCCCATAGGGGTTTGTCCCTTTTTCTTGTATCTTTTTTGGGCGTTTGCCTTGGGTAAGTAATAAGAGAGTCTATTGTCGCTTTCTTTCCAAAAAAAAAAAAAAAAAAAAAACCAATCTAGAATTTTCTTCTAAGAATAAGCTACTGCAGTAGAATCCCGCATTTTTTTTTAGTACTTTCACAGTACCCAAAAGTATCACCGATTTCAGCCTTCATTGAGCACAACAACAATCCCATAATCCTATCCACATAAGAAGGATATGACTTTTCAGGTGCTAGAATAGTCCCATCTATGTATTCCAATTTTTTTCGACCACCCATAAATATATGGGCTAATTGGACCATGAAAAATAATAGCACCATCAAATCTAACATTGATAATTTGTTAATGTTGATTATCACCTATTCCAAGTACACTAACCCCCTTGGAATAACTGAGGAACTTGAATGTGAAGATGTACCTTTCATTTTGGTAAAAAAAACTACTCCAAGCTACTAGAGACTACCTAAGCACGCTTTCAACTATACACACTATTGTCCAAGGTATCCCAAATCGGTTACACGTTTCGGCCATAACGGCCGATACGTAACAGTAACGGCATCAAATGTTACGCGATTCGGCCTCGAAACGGGGCACCTCTGTTTTTTGGGTTCATAACGGCCGTTACGGGACCGTAACGGTCGTTACAGCCCATAACGGCGGTTACGGTACCGTAACAAACGTTACGGTCCATAACCCTAAAGAAAAATGATAAAAAAAAAAAGAAAAAAAAAACATCATTTTTTTTTCTTCTTCTTCTTATCATGGGGCTACGGCGCTGCTGTTTCTTCTGTTGCATGGCTCTTGGCTTCTACATGCGGTTGTAGGCTAGTTACTATTGGCAGCGGCGATTCTTTGCCTCTCTCTCTCTCTCTCTCTCTCTCTCTCTCTCTCTCTCTTTCCCTCTTTTCTTTTCATTTCCTTCTCTCTTCTTTTCTTTTTCCAGAAAAAAAAAAAGAATGCAAGCCACGCTTTTTTTTTTTTTTTTTGTATAATCTGCAGTGCACGCTGCATGGTGCACACTCACTATTTTATTTAGTGGAGTGGGGCCCACCTTGATTTATGTATGGTAAATCCATGCCATATTGCCATTCATAATTTTTCAAGTTCATTTTAAAGCATGATCCTTTAAATGAAGGGATCAAAATCTCAATTGGACCACGTAGTTGGGATTGAATGCCCACCGTTAAAATCTTCTTAAGGCCAATTTTGTGATCCACCTAAGATTTGGATCAGCCTCATTTTTTGGCCCATGCCCTGAAATAAGTGGGCTAAAAGGATGGACCACATGGATATACAACAAATGTATTGAGGTGGGCCCCACTTTTAAAGGCATGCTCACTAGTGGTCCACTGAAGATTTAAATCTACCTGAATTTTTGGACCATGCCTTAAAATGAGTTGGCAAAATGGATTAACAGCATGGATATGCAAATATATCGAGGTGGCCCACCTGGCCCACTAGTGGTCCGCCTAAGATCTGGATTTACCTATTTTTTTTCCAATACCTTAAATGAGTTGACAAAACGGATGGATGACATGTATATATAATACATAATCGAGTGAACCCCATGTACATGACCCTAAAAATTTATACATGAGGTATATATCAACTCAAAATTAACCAATTAAATTTTGGGACCATTGTTGCTAAGTCACAATCCCAAAATTAAATTGTTTGAATAATTTTCACTATTAGTTTGTAGACACTTGTTTTTTGAAATAGGACCATTTGATATTTTTCATTTTTCATTGTCCAATAAATGTCCACCAATCCATTAGTGGGATAAGTGCCAATAGATTGCATTAATTTGAGGCTAGTTTAGGGCATCAAACGGTCTCCTAATCAGCTCCGAATTGACAATACTATTTACCCTAATTTAATTTAATTTTTTTTATAAAGATCTATTGAGGAAAATGATATCAAATTGTTAGGTATATAAATTACATAATAGGATACGAAAGTCCCTAAATCTATATATTGAATTGAAATGTATGTGAGTCACGAAGTATGCAATGTACTAGCACAATAAATTAAAGGAAAACTTGAAAATATAAGATGTTTTGGTATTACATTCATTATAGTGTGTGTGTGTGTGTGTGTGTGTGTGTGTGTGTGTGTGTGTGTGTGTGTATATATATATATATATATATATATATATATATATATATATTAGTTAGAAAACTAAATATAAAAGGTTTGTAGTTAATTTTAGGTTTTCAGGTTCATAAATCCATCAGACAACCCGATATAGCATTCTCACCAAAGAGTGGACCGTTACACCACCATAAACATGTTCCAAATTATAAACGAATGCATATTTGGAATACTTAGAATATTCCGGGTTTAATCCATATTTTTTGGCAATTTTTTGGCAAAAAAAAAAAAAATTGCGCCGTTACGGGCCGTTACGCCCTCGTATCGCCGTTACGCCCCCGTATCCGTATCGGTTTTGGAGGGCACCGTTACGCCAACCGATACCGATACGGGATACCTTGCTATTGTCCACCACTCTAAACAGCTTGAAACTACCTAAGGCTGACCACAACCTTACGTATGCAAGTGCGACAACTATCTTGACACACATATAAGCCACCATTTGAGGAGATCATATAAAAAACAACAAGAAAATGCCCAAGAGCAGGGTTGTACAGCCATTTTTTCCTCACAAAACACATCACAACTTCCTGAAATCTCACCCAATCAACATGATACTTGTTCTAGTAGATGGGAAACCCCAAATCGCACCAAACCCCTATGAAAAAATAGGACAAGAAATCACAAGAACAACTATAGAGAGAAAAAAAAAAGGGGGGGGAGGGAATAGGTGGTTTTTCCCGACATTCTCTATTTTGACTGAAATTCCTTCAAAATATCTCATAAAAAACCACCATAAATCTTCTAAATTCATGCTTTTCCAGATCCTATACTAAAAAAAAATAAAATTTAAAATTAAATTTTTTTTTTTTTTTAAAAATCACAATGGGGTCATCCAACTGTACATTGTTGATGTCTCACCTGTATGAATGATGATGTAGCAGTGGGCCCCACCAAAAAAACTTCAATCAGCACAAGAATCCTAAAAAAACATAGTGCTCCGCAGGATTACAACAATAGAATACACGCGCGCAAATTTACATATACCATCACATTCCCTATAACACATGAAACAACGAAGACACTCAAAATCACTTGCCATGAATTGTGTATTAGATCTTTGTGACTGGAAGTGGGAATGGGTCACGTTGGGTAGGGTTAGCCCAGGCTCCTGTTTAGTAAACACAGCCGAGAATTCAAAACTGGGCTTGATTGAAACCAGGATCTCCATGGCCCAAGTCCGATTCATTTACTGAAGCAGTCCAGAATTAATGCCAATTGCCTGACATAAACAAAACATTAGGCCCAGGCCTGACTCGGCTCGACATGTTTGCTTAGCTTGCCTAATTTTTTGCACCCAGTAATACTGTTTGGGGATAATTGTAAACACCTCCCCTTTATTTTGGATTATTGCAATTGCCTCCCCTATACTTAAAGATGGAAGAGGAGCTGCACCAATGGTGGAAATACCTGTCCTAGGAGTTTGTTTTGCTCGTTTGTGGCTCACTGCTTTTTATAAAGGGTATCCAATCCTTCCAGCAGGGTCCCTACACAAATATTAGCGCCCAAAAAATCAGGCGATCCAATCATTGGGCAGTCCACACGCAACAAAAAATGTTCAAATCTACATGGTGGGCCACCTGATGGGTGGATCAGCTTGATTTCGGGATTTCTCATTTTCATGTTGGTGTGACAATGTTGAGCAGGTTTGATGACATATGTATGCAGTGGTAGGCTCACACATCTACAACTAGTTATCAATGAAATATGGGTAAAATGGGCAGTTTCTCAAAGATAACAGTGTTAATAGACCATGTCAGGGAATCTGCAATGGATCTGATCTGGAACAAGATGAGAGGTTTTTACAATTATCCTACTAAGGTTTTAAATGTCGTCCGAAACCAGTACGTATCGCCCTATACTTACAGGTATCGTCCATGAACAGTACATCTCTATCAGCATGAAGCAATCTGACAGAGCTATATGGGTCCATATCAGTGGTGAACGATACGTTACTGGATACACTGGTTTTTGACCTTGGATCAAACCCCTTACATTTTATGAGCTTCATGTAAAGTGGGTTGGGTCATGTTGGGTTGTTGCCAGCCCATGCCTAACATTTTAATGGGCCTCATTTTTGTGCCTCAACACAGCTAGATGCACGTTGGACAAGCTGGCCCATGGGCCAACTTGACCCATTACCAGCCCTCTATGGTCCACCTAGTTGAAACTTGTTTAACTAACTGTCATTGCAACCGCCCTTTCTTGGGACTGATAAAATTATTGCTGCATGCACTTACCTGGATTCTTTTATTTGTTGTAGGTATTCGCTGGGTTTGTAATAGCTAACCTTTCTGATTGGCTTTCAAAAAAGCTGGGATTGTAGCATTACCAAACAACTCATAATCTGGTGATATATGATTCTTTCTTGTGTGCATTCTTTCCCTCATTAAGCTGAGGCGATAGGTGAGTTTCACGATGACTCCTTGGATGTGTTGTAGGCTTGGGAAAAAAGAAAAAGAAAAAGTGCAATCTTTCAAGGTGTATTTGATTTTTGTCAAGGACCCAAGGAGGTTTTGTTTCCCTTGGTCCTTGAAGAGAAGCCTAAATGCAATAAACAGTCGTTTGCCAACAAAACTGTTGTTACATTTGCTGTTGATATTTGCTTTCTTGGTGTACATTGTTGATTGTACATGTGGTGTACGTACATGGATGACATTCAGACTCTTCACCATTGCTTTCTTGGTGTACATTGTTGATTGCACATGTGGTGTACATACATGGATGACATTCAGACTCTTCACCATTGCTTTCTTGGTGTACATTGTTGATTGCACATGTGGTGTACATACACCCCCCAACTGATTTGCCAACACTGACCCAAAGTCGACAAATCTAACCATCTAATGAATGAACCTTTTTGTCGGTCAATGGAAGTCATTTCAACTTTTATCTTTTGTTCCCCACTGATTATACGATTAGGATCTTCTGTTAAATGTTTTTATTTTTTATATTTATTTGTTGTTGTATATGGCACATTCCTTATTGGACCTGCTAAATTAGCAGTCTGGTGCTGCGGGGAGGCATGGGATCAGAGGAACTGGCTTAGTTCCCTTTGCTTTCATTGTTCTTCATTTTTATTTTCTTCGTGGTATGTCCAAGATTGTTATTATTAAATACTAGTAGACTTCGCACATGCTGCGAGCATGAAGAGATAAAATGGTATGCAAATGGTGAAGAGAAGTGAAGCGGTTGTAAAAATTAGGACAGGTTTGATGGGCTATACAACAATATTCCACCATTTTAAAAATGATGCTGACGCTACAACCGCAGACATGATGCAGTTTTACAGAAATCAAAACCATCCAAATTTCTGACTGAGCTTTTGGATGGTGTGCTGCCCAAAAATTACATTGAGAATATATTTACCATCTGATCTTGCCTTTACCATTTGTACCACTCACTGATTTTCTGCTAACCATCCATTTAATAGCCACCAATTGGATGGTTAGTTGGTTTGAACTTCTTGGTTGCTGTGATTTTAGAGATATGCTCCATCCACAATATGATCCGGCCATATGCAAGTCCCAAATGCGAAGAGATGACTAGCAAACATTAATAAAATGACTGGTGAATTATCATGGAAGTCTTGCTCTAATTTTCACTTGATATGTCCACAACTCCTAAATTCTCTAAATGATCTTTTAGTTAGATTTAAAATCCTTCTCATGCCCTTTGGCAAAGTTTTATCTAGTTGAATATTGGAAAATTTTACCAACTGCTATTCTGATATGTATAATAAGATTGCTCTGTTTTCAGATGAGCTAGTCCTGGTTCATTGCTGCTCTTCAAGCATGGCTATGCCTTGGTAGAAAATCCAACCGGAGCCAGATGAGTCCTGAGGGCTTCAAACTGACAATGGAAGGGGAAAATAGCTATTATGATTTTTCCTAAAGTGGGCCGTCCATGATAGGGTTTGTGAGATGGACAGTTCGGATTCATCATCCAATGAGGAGAGCGTATGATATTACTTCTTTTCCATTCGTTCGCATGTCATTCCTTAGCTGAGTTATATATAGGAAGGTTTCTTATTATGACAAGTAGGGTCCATGGTTGATCAGACCATTGGTTGCCTGTGGATGGACCATGCCCAAGAATGGTCTGATTACTAAACCATGGGCCTCACTTGTTCTGTCTTTGCTGTGCAAAGTCCATATCATATAGTTCGGCTGTGCCGTAGAAAGAATCATATAGTTCGTCTGAGCTAAGAACCTTGATCTGCTTTGCAATGGCCGCTTTAAGGAGAACTTTGTTGAGACCCATGCATATCTACACAAGGCAACACGTGCCAGCTACATGTGTGGGGCATCTGGTCCATGCATTAGGTAAGCTGACCGTTGGCTGAAAACAATGGAGACTGATGAAAGGTAGCCAAGTTTAACATGTAGCATGACCGATGAGTATACTGGCCTGATTTTTTAGGTCTACTGGGCTGCATACGGGGTTAGCCGAGTTTGTTTGGGCCTACTGAGCCTTGTTGCTTAAGTTATCTATAGTCAGGCGGGGGAAGGAATATGTCTCATTTGCACCGCTGCTCATTAGTTGTAACGTGCAGGTTTTGCTAATTCCACACGCATGCATGTCCCATCCGGTGAACATACATACATTCCATCAGGGGGTCCTCACAATGTGGCCGTCCTGATATTTGTGTGGTAGATTTTAAAGTAAAGAAACATTAGAATGCCCTCTCTTGATATCATAAAAAATTCATAATAGCAAATCAATGTTGGCCCCAATCTTTTAAATAGCGGCTGTGCTGCATGGTGTTTATTCCTTTGTAGTGTGTATTGTAAGTAGTGTAGCGGGTAACATGAGCTATAAATACTTCTATTTTTTAATTTAAAAATAGAAAAAATGTATAAATAATAAACAAGTAAAAATATATATAGATGGCTAAAAGATTATTCATTTTTTCAAGTATAAGAATTTTCAAACAAGTTATTAATTATTATTCATTGAAAACCAATCTACATATAGAAACCAAATCAAATCATTATAATACCAACAAATTTATAAGTAAACCACTTTAATTAATAGTCCAATTGAAATTACAAGTCACAAGCATGTAAAGAAATTAAAATCCCACGCATTAAGAGTATAAAGTACAAAATACAGTTTTATATATATTATATATATATATATATATATATATATATATATATATATATAGAGAGAGAGAGAGAGAGAGAGAGAGAGAGAGAGAGAGAGAGAGAGAGAGAGAGGCTCACTAGTGCTTGCGCGCACTGTTGCACATGCGTCATGGGCGTCTAATCCTAACGGTCCATGTGATGAGGAATCACATGAAACCCCAAGGAATCACATAACGTGTGATGATTTGATTTCTTGAAAAGTTTGCATGAGTTCTGTGTGAATTGGTGTGGAGCTGAGCATTATATATATATATATATATATATATATATATATATATATATATATACACACACACACCCAATGCTCAGCTGCCCACTAGTTCTCACAAGATCTGGTGAGAACTTTTAGAGAACTTATCACATGTGATGTGAGCCCAAAATTTGAACTGTCCATGCAATGCAATACCCCATAAAACTTTGGGTGCTAATTTTCACTATGATCCAAAACTTTGGTGGGCCATGGCCAAAAAAAAAAAAAAAAAAAACAGTTTCCTCCCTTGATTTGCATTTCTCCTTACTATAGCCCACCAAAGTTTTAAATTAGGGTGAAAATTGGTCCCTAGGGGGTTTCATAGGGTGCCACATCACATTTAGTTAGATCATAGGTCATTAAGGGCCCGTTTGGATGCCACCAAATAAGTTACTTTTTTTTAGTTACAGCAGTAGATAAGCAACTTATTTCAGATAAGTAAGCTTGGTTTATGATTAGTTATAAGTAACTTTTTTTTACTTACAAGTAGTTAACACTTCAGTTTAGTTTAGTTTAGTTTTTTTTTTTTTTAAATAGCTTTTCTACTTTTCATTAGTTGCTGAAGAGAGGCATAGGAGAGACAAAAGAGATGAGAAGTTGATAAGTATATTAGAATATACTTCATCTTCTTAATAAGTAGAAACTAAGATAAGTTACATGTGGCATAAGTAACTTATCTTAAGCAACTTAAGAACAAAATGCAGCCCTAAGTCTTTTCTTATTACCCCTATTAACATATTTTTGGACCTTTCCATTACCTCTTTGGCAAGTAGGGTGAATCCTGAATTGTATATTTGTGGATGGAATGGAGAGACATCATTCATGCAGTGAGGCGTAGACTGTTCATCTACGAGGCCCACAATAAATGGGTCGTCGCCCAATAGGCCACTGATTGGCCTTTGGGATCAGACTCTTTTCCTAGGCTGAGTTCCATTTCCATTATGGCCCATTTATGACTGTCCTGGGCCCAATTCAAGCATGTAGGTTGTGTCGAGGCTCAAATATATACATCTTGGGCTTTAGGCCCACCAATTTGACAACTTTAAGTAACCTGGCATTGGACGGGCCTTGTTCATCCCCATTACCGCTATTCCTCATGAGAACCAATCGGAATAAGTTACGTGTGATATGCACGGATCCGTATGGTGTATTTGAAGATTTGCATAAGATTTCTTAATAATACAACTGGAAGATGTCAAACAATACTACATTGTTTAAGCGACCGATGGAAGAGTAATCGTGAAGGAGCGGTTACAGGACATGATGAAAGAAGAAACAGAGGAACTCAAGTAGCGTTGAATGGTTATATTAACCATCAGAACATAAAAAAGTTCTAAATGGCCAAATCAAAGCTATAGTATAGCAAATGAATCTTTATTATTATTATTTATTTATTTAACACATGCACACACACCCCACACACTCACGCTAGTGGAATTTCACCACCTATGGATACTCGAACCCTTGACCGGGTGTTAAAACTCCTAAGAGCCTACCACCCAAGCAAGAGTAAGGATCCTATAGCAAATGAATCTAACACTAAGGATTCGACTCATACCAACTCAATCAAAATCGAACATTATCTTTCAATTAACCTTTCAATTACCAGTCTATTTACATTCCTTAGTGTAATCATTTACTTTTTTAGTCAAGCAAATTACATTTCTTAGTGTAATTCTTTACTTTCAGCTTGTTGTTTATATTCCGTAGTGTAATTCGTAGCACTAATCAAGTAGCTGGTAATTTTAACTATAATTTGAGTCTACGCTTGAACACTAGATTCAATTTTTCACTTGGGAAAGTGTTTTGTAGTTGTTCTTCACGGCTGATTGTAAGAATTCCTTTCTTATCTTACTTTATCTGTACTGAAAAGTCCTTTTGTACAGAAGGCAAAGGTGAAACCCATCATCAAAGGACGAACCCTACCCTCTGAATATCACCTCATCTTCTTTACACATTGAGTGAGTGGTTGAATAAGTGACCGATCTCATCAGCTCTCGGTCATACACTACTTGTCTGCTTATCTTGGGGCTTGGGGTCATAACTGTTCAGTTTGAATTGAGCCGCAAATCAAATTCTGGCACACCCCAACATATACAGCTAAAAACAAAGCAATAACATTTTTTGGCACGCCCGGTGGGACCATGTTCTAATTTTCCTGCGTAATATTGTCAATTATGAATAGAAGTTCTCGAATTGCTGTGATCAATCTCTCTACGCCAACTACACCACCTCTAGTTGAGGATGTGTCGATTCAAGCGACCCCCAAAGCATTGAATCTGAACAACAGTCCAACGCTCAATAACGGGGACTAGGAAGGAGCATTGACCTCCTAGACTATGCCACCAAACTAGATAATGGTCGTAATTCAATATGTATAACTAATTATTCATCATGTACAAGAATATGAAAGGGCACAAGTTGAGCAATTATGTATTCAAACTAAACTAACTAACAGATACATGGTTAGACAGGCTGAGGCCGTGCATCAATTAATGGCTATGATGGCCGAGTGAACGCCATTGGTAATACAATACAATGCTGAAGGAAGTTATATCGGTAATGTAGCTCAGTTGCCATCCATGCAGCCTCCATAAAGGAATCCACTATCGGTCTTAGTTCAAGAGATGCGTAATATTCCGCTTCTTGTGAAACCCAGACAACCAGAGTGAGAGGCTAGAAATTTCATACCTGAAAATAGAGTTGTAAACGAGCTGTGTTAGCTGGATGAGCTCACTTGACTCGATTCACCTCGGTTCGAAATTAGATTAGGACCGAGTCGAGCTGATATTTGGAGCTTGAAAAAAATTTGAGTCGAGTTCGAGCTTGCATGTCATCATCTAAATTAGGGGAGTGGGCCAAGTATGTGTCTAGAGGGTTAGAGTATAGAGTCAAAAGTGTTATATCTTCCACGAATGAATCAATCATATTAATGTCATGGGTATCGTCAACATTCTCTGATTGTTTGCTCATATTGAAAAAAAAAATATTGAGCTCCAATGTCATGTTCCCAAAATATAAATTCATCACTCCATTTCTACAATTTATAATAGCATTTGATGTTGTTAGGAATGGGTGACCAAGAATGATGGGAATTTGAGTGCTCACGTCTATGATAGGTTGACTATCCAAAACGATTAAAAAACTGAGGTCCAAGAAGGAATATGCGGGGATCACTAGGCAAAGAGGAAAATGAGGTTCACACTCAGATGTTACAGGTATTTTTTGCCGACGTTGATGGTCAATTGTATACGATATGCTAAGGGTTGTGAAGCCTGCCAAAAAAAAGAGAGAGAAAAAAAAAGGCCAATTCAGCATGTGTCTGCCACAGAGATACATTCTATCATAAAGCCTTGGCTTTTTCGAAGTTGGGCGACTGACTTGATAGGTCAGATTCACCCACATTCATCACGGATGAATTCATTTATAATTAGTATGATTGATTACTTCACTAAATAGGTAGAAGCAAGGTCTACGAAAAGATTCGATCATCGAGAAATTATAGAATTCATTGAAAATAGTATTGTTCATCGGTTTGGAATTCTATAATCCATCATGATAGATCAATGTGCAACATTTTCAGCAAAGGAAGTGCGGGCGATAGCCGACAAATATGGAATAAAAATCATGCATTCAACACCGTATTATATACGGGATAACGGCCAGGCCGAGGTTAGTAACAAGGTAATTAAAAATATTTTGAGAAAAAAGTTGAGGAGAATTCTCGAGAATGGCATACGAAGTTATCGAAGGCACTTTGGGCCTATAGAAATTCGCCTTATACAAGTACTGGGATGAGTCCATTCGCGTTAACATATGGTCGACAACCATTTGTCGCCATTCTTTCCAGATTTTTCTTATTGAAAAGTGAAGGGATCTCCACTCATTGTAAACAGTGAAGAGACCATGTCCTCGAACCCGTATGGAACCGGGGTTGTAATGCTTCTTTTCTCCCTGTTTCTGACTAAACTTTCCTGAGTATTCTGCTGATTATTTTGCTCAGTGTCTTACTCATGCTGAATTTCACCCTTAGTAACCTGCTCGATTAGCTCCACCTGCACCGACAATCTCTTAGCCTCATGATGATTTTTCGACTTTTCTGCTACAAGTTCCTTATTGGTTTTTAACATTGACGCCTCATCGAAGACGACATCTTTACTAATAACCACCTTTTGAGCAACTAGATCCCAAAGTTTGTAGCCCTTTACACCTTTGTCATACCTGACAAAGATGCACTTTTTAGACTTTGGATCCAATTTTGTCATCTATCCACTCTGCACATGAACATATACTGGACACAAGAAGATTCTCAGTCATGATAACGACATCCTTGCTCGTACGGACTTCCTCTACAACCTTGGAGTCTAGGGCTGTAATGGTGACCAATTTATTATGTAGCATGCCATATCAATCGCTTTAGCCCAAAAGATTATATATATATATATATATATATATATATATATATATATATATATATATATATATATATATATATATATATAAAATAAGTAAAATATATATAAATGGCTAAAAGATTATTCATTTTTTCAAGTATAAGCATTTTCAATCAAATTATTAATTATCATTTATTAAAAACCAATCTACATATAGAAACCAAATCAAATCATTATAATAACAACAAATTTATAAGTAAACCACTTTAATTAATAGTGTAATTGAAATTACAAGTCACAAGCATGTAAAGAAATTAAAATCCCACGAATTAAGAGTATTAAGTACAATATATATATATATATATATATATATATATATATATATATATATATATATATATGTGTGTGTGTGGGAAAAGGTACTATGCGCTCGAGCGTAAAGCGGTCGTCTGTGAGGTCGAGCTGTGTGGGCCCCATCGTGATGTCGTTCGAAGATCCACACCTTCCACCAGATGCACGAGCCCAGGGTGGGCCCACACGACCCAAATTCATCCGTCCACGTAACTCAGGTGGGCCATACCATCAGAAAACATAAGTATACACACAAAAACATGTAAAAGCACTTGGTGGGCCCCACCTGAGTTGTGGATACCACCTGAAACTTGGTCTAAAATTACAGCCAAGTGGGACACACATGATGGACGGTGTTGATCATCAAAAAACGTCTCGAAAGGTCCCCACAAATGGTTTTGAATGTTTCAATGGTGCATGGCCCCTCTCAACTTCTGTACATGGTGTGGCCTACAAAAGTCACGGATTGACTTGATTTTCAGCCGTGTGGGCCCCCTATGGAATGGTGCATCTGACTGAGGGGGTAGATTTTTGAACGACATCACGGTGGGGCCCACATCAGCTCGACCGTGCGGACGACCGCTTTACGCTCGAGCGCATAGTACCTTTTCCCTATATATATATATATAGGCATGCTCACCCGTGCACGTGTGCACCTTTGCATGTGTCATGGACATCTAATCCAAACGGTCCATGTGATGCGGAATCACATGAAACCCCTAAGGAATTAAATCACATATTATGATTTCTCAAAAAGTTCGCACAAGTTATGTGCGAACGGGTGTGCAGTTGAGCATTCCACTATATGTGTGTGTGTGTATAGAGAGAGAGAGAGAGAGAGAGAGAGAGAGAGAGAGAGAGTAATGCTCACACACAACTAGTTGGACAATTCAAATTGGTCAAACTAGCTGTGTATTAAATAAGACAAATTCCTCTTTCAATTTAATGTAATGCACCGCATGAAGATGTGTGAGATCAAGTTTTACATAAGTGTCATAGAAATCACCTGTCAAAGATGTAGTCCGTTCGTCAAATAGAGTCTACTAATTAAATTTTATCTACTAAAAATAAGTAAATAATTCTCATCATTGCAGCCACATGTAAGTTGAATATAGACCATTGGAATGAATTTTTAATCGTTTATTTTTATTTTTTAATTTTCAGAAAAATATCATATTATTGATCACAAAAAATAAAATAAAATAATTGTCTTTCACCTACTTACAAGGGACCTTACCTAATTAATAGATCGAATTTCTTACATACATGGTATTTCATTAAAATACATCACGTGTACAAATGTTTTTAGTAATCCAATATTCTTTTGAAAAAATCAACTTCCTCTCTCTCTCTCTCTCTCTCTCTCTCTCTCTCTCTCCATTGAATGCATTTCTCCCGTTTAATGTTATCTCTCTCAGCTGCAAAAAATGGAAACCAACAGAGTTCTCTTCAACCTAGGGATGACTCTTGTAGGCCCACCATGATGTATGCCTTTTATCCACAGTGACCCTTCATTTTGCTGGATCATTTTAGACTATAAACCTAAAAAATGAGGCAGATTCAAGGCTTAAGTGGATCACATAATGGGGATTGATCGCCCACCATTAAAAACTTATCGAAAGTTAGAAGTTTTGGATCAAGCTGATATTTGTGTTTTCCCTTCATCCAGCTATATGTGACCTTATGAACAGGTAAAATGGAAAATAAAAATTATAGTCAGCCACAGGAAGATTTCAACAGTGAGATTACCGTGGCAAGTGTTTTTTGTGGTGTGGTCCAATTGAATTTTAGATCTGACTGGTTTTTGGGCTCTGCGCTAAAATAATTTGAAAAAATTAATGAAGGTGGATATAACACATGCATCATGGCTGGCACACTGAATTTGCACGTCCAATTCAGGAAATCTACTTACATTAATTTCTCTTTAATTTGAGAAAATTAATGAACAGTGGATATAACACATCCAATTCAAGACATTTACTTACATTAATTTCTCCTCAAGGGCCTGCTTGGTTTTCCGAAATACTGTCATTGGTCTATAAAGAAGTCATTTTGTTTGAATTTAGCCATAAATACATGCACTACTGTAGCCTCCGAAATGGCTGTATTACAGAGTAAAGTAGCCGCCGAAACAACACGTCGCTGCAGGTAAATCGATATGAGATATCGATGCGGCAGACCTAACACCGGAAAGAGCCATGGTCCGCAGGAGCATTGGAACACGAACATGCACAGCAGAGGCCTTTAAATGGTCATCCTGATCCAATACGTACAGGGTAGTGGGTCTCAAACTAAGGCCCCTACTGATCCAATACGCACAGGATAGTGGGTCCCAAACCATACAACATGAATGAATGGTCATCCTGATATTATCCGGTGTTGATACCAAACTAAGGCCTTTAAATGGTCATCCTGATCCAATATGTATAGGATAGTGGGTCCCAAACTAAGGCCTCCACTGATCCAATACATACAGGTTAGTGGGTCCCAAACCATACAACATGAATGAATGGTCATCCTGATATTATCCTGCGTTGATACCAAACTAAGGCCCCCACTGATTATTACATCGCACCAAATGGTTCGTGTAGATGGATCAACGGCCTGGATCCGATGCGTACAGGATAGTGGGTCCACAAGACATTGATCACTATCCACGGGATGTTTGGGAGGGGCACACTACAATCCATATCACCAGTCAGGAATGTTTGACAGGGACACACTAAAATCCAAATCTCTAATCAGGATTGCAAAAGAATTCAAACAGTCCTTTGCATTTGTGATAGAGCTGAGGTGCTGGACACCATAACGGCAAAACCGGAATGACATGAATAATACACCGTCTACCCAAACACACGGCTAGTGAATTGATGTCTATTAGACCGAAATAATTCTAAAAAACAATTATGTGAGAGTAGTCAAGAGGAAGACGGACAATCAAGAGAAAATGACCACTGTAGACAAAACCTTTTACCCAGCGGTTTCTATGAAAGAATACAAACTTTAGTTACCCATATAGACTATCACGTGCGGACAGCGACGTTGAGGACGAAACTACCCCTCCTTTCACGGAAACGGATTGGGTACTCCCCCTGCCACCAGCCAATGGCGGATGGTCGGTGGTCTGTGGGCCCCACCATGATGTATGCTATTCATCCATGTCGTCCATATATTTTTCCATATCATTTTATGGTATACGACCAAAAATGAGGTATATGCAAATCTCAAGTGTACCACATTACAGGAAACAGTGTTGAATGAGCGTTGATCATTAAAAACTTTTTGGGGGCCCACTGTGATGTTTGTGAGAAATCCTCCCCGTCTAAGTTCATTCATAGGTCACAAAGACCTAGATGAAGAAGAAAAACAAATTTCATAATGATCCAAAACTTCTATAACCCCTAAAAGGGTTTTAATGGTAGATGTTCAATTCCCCATTGCCTTTTACAGTGTGGTCTACTTGATAGTTAGATCTATCTTATTTTTAGTCTCAAGCCTGAATATGAGCTCGCCAAATAGATGGACGGTTTGGATATAACACATACCTCATAATAGGACCCACAAAAAGCGGTGGGATTACAACAGCAAAAAAAAAAAAAAAAAGACAAAAAAAAGAAAAAAAAACCGTCGATATATCGACAGACAGTCGATATATCGAAAGTGGTCCAGAACTGTCCGGTGAGTTTTCCTCAAAAATCTTACAATTTTCGATATATCGACTGTCTGTCAATATATTGAAAAAGGTGTTTTACCTTTAGCTACGGATTATAACCGTAGCCATAACTGTAATCTGTGCCAGTCTATGAAATTTTTTATTTTATTTTTTACATGGAGAAATTTATTCTACCTACAATTTTCTTTAATACATATTTATATAAATAGGTATATATAAGCATATAAAAAAATTTTCCCTCTTTCTTTTCATTTATTTTTTTTAATCATTTAACAAGAATATCTTCTAAACCAAAATTAGTTACTTGACGTACCACATATGATTTTGGGGTAAGAGAAGCTATTTTAGCCAACCAACCTAGTTATTTTCCAAGATTTCATCAGGTCGATGGTTGAAAATACATTTCATTCACTTATTTGTCAATTTCACCACTTAGCAAAAACTAGAAATTGAAGCGACAAATATGAAATTGAGTAGGCAAATTGAAAATTGAGTGAGGCAATGTAGGAATTGAGCGAGGGAACCTAGAAATTGAGAGAGGCAAGGTAGGAGTTCAGCGAGGGAATCTAGAAATTGAGCGAGGTAAGCTAGAAATTGAGCGAGGCAACGTAGAAAATGAGCGAGGGAACCTACGATTTGAGCTAGGCAACCTAGGAATTGAGAGAGGGAAGCTAGAAATTGAGCGAGGGAAGCTAGAAATTGAGCGAGGCAACGTAGGGATTCAGCGAGGGAAGCTAGAAATTGAGCGAGGGAAGCTAGAAATTGAGCGAGGCAACGTAGGAATTGAGCGAGGGAAGCTAGAAATTGAGCGAGGGAAGCGCAACGTAGGAATTGAGCGAGTGAAGCTAGAAATTGAGCGAGGGAAAGTAGGAATTGAGAGAGGGAAGCTAGAAATTGAGCGAGGGAAGCTAGAAATTGAGCGGGGGAAGCTAGAAATTGAGCGAGGGAAGCTAGGAATTGAGCGAGGGAAGCTAGAAATTGAGCGAGGCAACGTAGGAATTGAGCGAGGGAAGCTAGAAATTGAGCGAGGGAAGCTAGAAATTGAGCGAGGCAACGTAGGAATTGAGCGAGGGAAGCTAGAAATTGAGCGAGGCAACGTAGGAATTGAGCGAGGGAAGCTAGAAATTGAGCGAGGCAACATAGGAATTGAGCGAGGGAAGCTAGAAATTGAGCGAGGAACGTAGGAATTAAGCGAGGGAAGCTAGAAATTGAGCGAGGGAAGCTAGAAATTGCTTGGAAGCTAGAATTTGAGCGAGGCAACGTAGGAATTGAGCGAGGAAGCTAGAAATTGAGGGAGGCAACGTAGGAATTGAGTGAGGAAGATAGAAATTGAGTGAGGAAGCAAGAAATGAGCGAGGCTGATAGGAATTGAGCGAGGGAAGCTAGAAAGTGAGCGAGGCAACGTAGGAATTGAGCGAGGGAAGCTAGAAATTGAGCGAGGCAACGTAGGAATTGAGCGAGGGAAGCTAGAAATTGAGCGAGGGAAGCTAGAAATTGAGCGAGGGAAGGTAGAAATTGAGCGAGGGAAGCCAGAAATTGAGCGAGGCAACGTAGGAATTGAGCGAGGGAAGCTAGAAATGAGCGAGAAAGCTAGAATTTGAGCCAACATAGGAATTGAGCGAGGAAGCAGAAATTGAGCGAGGCAATGTAGAAATTGAGCAGGAAGCTTAGAAATGAGCGAGGCAACGTAGAAATTGAGCGAGGGAAGCTAGAAATTGAGCGAGGCAACATAGGTTCCCTCGCTCAATTCCTACGTTCCCTTGCTCAAATCCTAGGTTACCTCCCCAATTTCTAGCTTACCTCGTACAATTTGTAGCTTTCCTCAAATCCTATGTTGCCTCATTTAATTTCTAAGTTCCTCACAAATTCTAGCTTCTCTCGCTAAATTTCTAACTTCCCTCACTCAATTCCTAGGTTGCTCGCTTCAAATTCTCGGTTTCCTCATTTGAATTTTTACCTCATGACTCAATTTCTAGGTTCCTCAAATTTCTAGCTTCACTTCAATTCAATTCCTAGGTTGTCTCGTTGAATTTTTAGGTTCCTCGCTTAATTTCTAGCTTCCTTAATTTCTAGGATTCTTCATTTGAATTTCTACATTGCCTCGCTCATTTCCTAGGTTCCTCGCTTCATTCTTATGTTGCCTCGCTCAAATCCTAGGTTGCCTCGCTTCAATTTCTAGATTCCTCGCTCAAATCCTAGTTGTCTCATTTGAATTTCTAGGTTCCCATCTCAAATTAGCTTCCCTCGCTCAATTTCTAACTTCCTCGCTTCAATTCCTAAGTTACTTCATGAATTCCTACGTTGTCTCGCTCATTTTCTTCTCGCTCAATTCCTCGTTGCCTCGCTCAATTTCTGCTTCCTAAACTCAATTCCTACGTTTCGCTCATTTTCGGCTTTCCTACTTTCGATTTCTGCTTCCATCGCCATTTCTTTTTCATTCATTTCTGCTTCCACTCGCTCAATTCCTACGTTGTCTCATTCGAATTTTGGCTTCCCTCGCTCATTTCTGGCTTCCATTTGAATCACTACGTTGCCTCGCCAATTTCTAGCTTCCTCGCTCAATTCCTACGTTCCTCCATTTCTACTTCCTCGCTCAATTCCTCGTTGCTTCGCTCAATTTCTAGATTCCTCATTGAACTCCTACCTTGCCTCTCTCATTTCTAGGTTCCTCAAACTTCAATTCCTACCTTACCTCACTCAATTTTCAATTTGCCTACTCAATTTCATATTTGTCCCGCTCAATTTCTAGTTTGACCGCGAAGTGACTGAAATTGACAGCGAAGTGAATGAAATGTATTTTCAACCATTGACATGATGGAATCTTGGAAAATAACTAGGTTGGTTGGCTAAAGTAGCTTCTCTTACCCCAAAATCATATGTGGTACGTCAAGTAACTAATTTTGGTTTAGAAGATATTCTTGTTAAATGATTAAAGAAATAAATGAAAAAAAAGAGGGAAATTTTTTTTATATGCTTATGTATACCTATTTATATAAATATGTATTAAAGAAAATTGTAGGTAGAATAAATTTCTACCTACAATTGAGCGAGGCAATGTAGGAATTGAGCGAGGGAAGCTAGAAATTGAGCGAGGCAACGTAGGAATTGAGCGAGGGAAGCTAGAAATTGAGCGAGGTAATGTAGGAATTGAGCGAGGGAACCTAGGAATTGAGCGAGGCAAGCTAGAAATTGAGCGAGGCAACGTAGGAATTGAGCAGGAAGCTAGAAAATCGAATCGAGGCAACGTAGGAATTGAGCGAGGAAGCTAGAAATCGAGCGAGGAACGTAGGAATGAGCGAGGAAGCTAGAAATTGAGCAAGGCAACGTAGGAATTGAGCCAGGGAAACTAGAAATTGAGCGAGGAACGTAGAAATTGAGCGAGGAAGCTAGAAATTGAGCGAGGCAACGTAGGAATTGAGTGAGGGAAGCTAGAAATTGAGCGAGGGAACCTAGAAATTGAGCGAGGGAAGGTAGGAATTGAGCGAGTGAAGGTAGAAATTGAGCGAGGGAAGGTAGGAATTGAGCGAGGGAAGGTAGGAATTGAGCGTGACAACCTAGAAATTCAGCGTGACAACCTAGAAATGATCATGAATTGAATGAAATGGATTTTTTACCATCGACCTGATGGAATCTTGAAAAATAGCAAGGTTAGTTGGCTAAAGTAGCTTCTCCTACCCCAAAATCATATATGGTACGTCAAGTAACTAATTTTGGTTTAGAAGATATTCTTGTTAAATTATTAAAGAAATAAATGAAAAAAAAAGAGGGAAAATTTTTTTTATATGCTTATATATACCTATTTATATAAATATGTATTAAAGAAAATTGTAGGTAGAATAAATTTCTCCGTGTAAAAAATAAAAAAAAATAAAAAAAAAATAAAAAATTTCATAGAGCAGCACTGAGTACAGTTATGGCTACGGTTATAATCCGTAGCTAAAGGTAAAATACCTTTTTTAACATATCAACAGACTGTCGATATATCGACAATTGTAGGATTTTTAAGGAAAACTCATTGGACAGTTCTGGACCATTTTCGATATATCGACTGTCACGATGTATCGACTGTCAGTTGATATATCGACATTTTTTTTTTTTTTTTTTTTAAATTTTTTGCTGTGGTAATCCCACCACTTTTTGTGGGTCCTATTATGAGGTATGTGTTATATCCAAACCGTCCATATTTTTGGCGAACTCGTATTAAGGTTTGAGACGAAAAATAAGATAGATCTAGCTATCAAGTGGACCACACTGTTAAAGGCTGTGGATGATTGAACGTCTACCAATGAAACCCTTTTAGGGGTCACAGAAGTTTTGGATCATTATGAAACTTGTTTTTCCTCTTCATCCTGGCCTTTGTGACCTTATGAATAGATTGGATGGAAAATAAATGTTATGGTGGACCCTACGAAATTTTTAACAGTGAAAATCAATTTCCCCGCTGCTCTTTGTGGTGTGGTCCAGTTGATCTTTGGATATGATTTTTTTTTTGGATAATGCTCCGAAATGATCTTGAAATATGGATGAACGTTGTGGATATAATAAATATATAGCTGTGGGGCCATGTAACTTTGATCTCTTTTAAGCCGTTCGTACAACTCTCAGTTGGAGGAGCGTCAGCGCTCGTCTTCGCAGCGAAAAGGAGGGGTAGTTTCGTCCTCAAAGTCGCTGTCCGCACGTGCTAGTCTAGATTGGTAACTAAAGTTTGTATTCTTTGATAGAAACCGCTGGGTAAAAGGTTTTGTCTACAGTGGTCATTTTCTCGACAATCATTGCAAATGCAAGAAAAAATTAATTATGACTTACAAAAAAAGTAATTATGACTTCTTAACATAAAACTAACTACCGTGGTAACGGGAAATCCAAACAAGCCCTAAATGAGGCAACTAGTTGGACAGTCCAACTAGTTGTAGGTGAGCATTTCTGTCTTCTTTGGTACCATAATCTAAACTGAGTAGGAGATACTGATGGACGGCGTGGATTAAAAATAGATGCATCAAAGTGGTACCACAGTTAGGGAAATACTCACAAAAGTATTACCCAGATTACACCTAAGCCTGACTTAGATTGTGTGGATTGCGCAACATAGAATATTGGTACAGTGCTGAAGTCGCAAAGTTCTGTGGGCCCCACCATGACCAATAGTTTATATCTACACCGTCCATCTGCTTTTCCAGATAATTTCTGGGGCATAACCCAAAAATTGGGCAGCTCCAAAGATCAAGTGGACCACACCATATAAAGCTTAGAGACATTGACATGCACTGTTGAAACCTTGCTAGTCCATCATGGTATTTATTTTCCATTTAACTTGCTCATAAGGTCACAAAGACAGAAATGAATAGAAAACACAAATATCAGCTTGCTTCAAAACTTCTGTTGCACCTAAAAAATTTCCAACGGTAGGCATTAAATCCCCATTGCTTTCTGTGGTGTGGTCTATTTGAGCTTTGGATCTGCCTCGTTTTTGGGCTCGTACCCTAAAATAATATGGGCAAGTGGACAGGCGATGTGGATCATGGTGGGGCTCACAACACTTAGCTTAACGGGACTCCCCAACATCCCTGAGACTTTTTGGGCGAGAAACAGGCTAAGCATCCAAAGTCCCAAAGTTTTCTAAGATTTTGAGCACACTGAGAAGTGAGCAGGAAGCCACTCCTTATTTTTCAAGAGGCCCACCTAATGTGCACGTGAGATCCACTTCGGCCATTATATGTGTAACCTTATGCTGGGCCAGTGGTAAAAAAGGAAACGGATTGGCTACTCCCCTGCCACCGGCCAAGGCCAATGGCTGGTGGTTGGTGCTATGTGGGCCCCACCATGATGTATGTGTTTCATCCATTCTGTCCATCTATTTTTCTAGATCATTTTATGGTATGAGAACAAAAATGAGGTGTATCCCAATCTCAAGGGGACCACATTACAGGAAACAGTGTTGAATGGATGTTGATCATTAAAAACTTTTTGGGGACCATAAAAGTTTTGGATCAAGCTTATATTTGTTTTTTCCCCTTCATCTGGGTCTTCATGACCTAATCAATAGATTGGATGTCAAATAAACAGTAAAGGGGGCCTTAGGAGGATTTTAATGGTGGATATCTAATCACTATTTTTTTCCTGTGGGGTGGTCCACCTGAGATTTATATTCCTCTCATGTTTTGGGATCAAGCCCTAAAATAACCTGTAAAAATGGATTAAAGGAATGGATGAAACACATACATCATGGTGGGCCCAGAGAGCACCCACCACTAGCCATCAGGCTGGTGGCAGGGGGAGTAGCCAATCCATTTCCAGTAAAAAATAAGGTTGATCCGTCATTCAAGTGGGCCATGCCAGTGGAAACTGTTGGAAGAGAGAAATCCACCGTTGATTTATGCAGGGCTCACTGTAAGGAACATGTAAAATCCAATCTAACCATTAAATTCCAAACAACAATCTATGGGTGAGGCCCAAAACGTAGGTCATGCGTGATACATTTTTAAGGGTGTGCATTCCATGTACACTATGTTCAATCTTGTAGTCTACTTGAACCTTGACTGGGGCTGATTTTTGGACCCTAGAACTAAAATGTGGTTCCACACCGGATGGATGAGGTGGATTAAATGCTAACACGTAGTGGGGCCTACTCAAGTGGAAAACTAATTTTTCCTTTTGAAATATCCATTATCTAGGTGGCATTTAATAGCATTAATTAGCATTGAAATTATGTAGCTAGTTGGACGACCAACTAAGTTGTGTGTGAGCATTACTCGTGTATATATATATATATACTAAGTTGTGTGTGTATATATATATATATATATATATATATATATATATATATATATATATATATATATATATATATATATATATAGCCTAATGCTCAGCTGCCCACTGGTTCTCACAAGTTCTGGTGAGAACCTTTTGAAAACTTATCACATGTGATGTGAGCCCTGTTGGGAAGCGTGGAAGGTGGGCCCTCAAGATCTGACAATCTACACGAGTTTTGGAACCCTCACAAAGCAGAAGATTGATGCTCCAACGGCCCGCCTATCTACTACTGAAGCAGATGGATCTATTCACACCTCTGATCCTATAGTATAAGTGGCCCCAGATCGCAATCTATGGATTAGATTGTCCCAAGGACAAGTCAAAATGGACAAATTTTAGTGCACACTATATATCTCTGTATACCCACAATATTCCTTATCTATTATTTTACGAGAGAGTCTTATCCTTTTATAGGAAAGAATGTGAGATTGGATGAGACCAGATAATCCAGTCTTATCCTTATCTCCCATCTAAAATCAAATTCAAAGATGAATTTGAAATCTCAACAGACAGGAAAAGGCCGGAAGAAGCTTAAACATATGGGACCCAATCGCTAGTGATTGCTCACCAGTGGGCCCCACTTGCCTACGTCCAACATCTCCCACTCAATCACATTGTGGGATAAGCACAAAAATTTGTCCATCTAACTTGCCTAATAACAATCAAAGACCAAACATTGCGATAAAAAAGAATCAGAGGCGTGAGATCAGCTGAATCACCGTAATATTCTCACAGGTGCTTAAGTACTAAGTGACCACCTAACTAGTACTCAATAACCCAAGCTTTGCAATGTCTGTCCTAGTCCGCATGACCACACCGGATGAAATTAACTCCCGATCTGGAGTACTCAGCCAACATATGCACTTATCCAACTTATCGAGTTATTCTGAAAACTTGATTTTTCACAAACTTCGACTAAAATCGATTTAAAACAATACTTATATATATATGCCTTTTTTTTTTAAAAAAATATTGTTTGTAAAAGTGTATTAAAAAATAACTCGATACTGTCGGTGGATAAGTCTTCAAGTGCATATTTATAGTTCTAGAAACTTGGTGTAGCTGTCACGGGATCTTCCCCACGCAGATGTGTAATTTAGAATCAATCAAGCTGCTTTCCTAGCGTAACTGAGTCTGTCCAATCAAGGACATTTCGTTATAGTACACTAAAGTAGCGACATTCAATCTCATCCTCATATACACAAGAGGAAGGTAGCTAAGGACATAAAGAGTCACCTACGGGACTAGCTACTCGCACGCTGCAATGATTAGATCGAATCAAAGCAATCTATAGGTAAAAGGTTCCAGCACGTGGCTACAATCCACATTGTAAAGTAGACAATACTAGGTGTATGTCGGGTCTACAATACGCAGGTTATTCTACATGAGATACGACTCATCTCATAACCTCATAACCTGGCTATGAATTCAAGCCATAACATTGATCGCATGAAAAATGAATGGTGCGATTATATTATTCGATTTTATCAGTCTCATCTTCAATCTTAAAAGATTGTAGGCGGATACGACTCACTCATATCCTCATCCTTTATTATTCAAAATAAAGAGAAGTTAATACCTCAATGTATAAACATGGCCCCAAATGTACTTCTCTTGTACATTCAAGGTTGGTCAACCCGTGCGAGTGGGTGACTGGCCTGCCGACAAAAAATAGAAATCTTATATGATCTCAAGGTAAATGATGATGATCTGCTTACCTAGTTTATATTAGTGTTCAACACTGAATAAATGAAATGTGTTATTCATTAATGAAAGATCAAAGGTACTACAAAATAAGTACATCACTCAAACTTTCCTTAATCTCATTTGCCTGACGTGAACCTGAAATAGATCTCTAGCTATAGGTTTCATCATGGGATCAGCCATCATCTCCTTAGTAGGAATGTAGCTGAGGGCGACCTTCTTATCTCTCACTTGATCATGGACGTAATAATACTTGATCTCAATGTGCTTAGATTTCTGGTGGTGTTTGGGGTCCTTTGCCAAGTCAATGGCAGAAGTATTGTCTATCTTCAGCGATATAAGCTGACGAACACTTGGTATAACACCCAAACCCAATAGAAATCTGCGAACCCATACACACTCCTGAACTGCAGTACAATATGCAATGTACTCGGCCTCCACATATGAAAGAGCTGTGGACGTCTGTTTCTTACTTGACCATGAGATAGCTCTTCATCCGAGTAAGAATATATATCCTGAAGTAGACTTTTCCTCGTCGGTGTCATTACCCCAAGCAGCATCAGAATATCTTTTAAGCTCGAATCTTATGCCTTCATAACATAACATTAGGTCTTTTGTTCCTCTGAGATAATGGAATATACGTTTGACGGTTTGCCAATGAGACTGTCCCGGGTTACTCTGATAACGGCTGACTATGTCAACTGCATAGCTAATATCCGGTCTACTGCAAAGCATAACATACATTAAGCTCCTTACTGCGCTTGTAAGGTATTGAGGACATAGCCAATTTCTCGGCTTCAGTCTGAGGACACGATTTCCTGTCTAGCTTGGTAGCTTTATCCATAGGGGTTTCAACAACTTTTGAAATTTTCATCCTGAACTGCTTTAAGATCTTTTGTATATAGATTGCTTGAGACGAGCCTAAAAATTTCTTAGGGCGATCCCTGATGATTTTTACCCCATGAATAAAGTTGGCTTCATCGAGGTATTTCATCTCAAAGTTTGAGAATATCCAATCTTTAGCCAATATCAACAATTGCATGTAATTACCAGTTAGCAAGATATCATCTACTTATAGAGATAGTATCAGAAAGGATCTTCCAGACCGTTTTATGTATACACAATGATCTTCTTCACTCATCGTGAATCCAAAAGTGGTGATGGTCAAGTAGAACCTTATGTACCACTATCTTGAAGATTGCTTTAGCACATAGATAGATTTCGATAACTTGCAGAATTTCTTTGGATGTTTTTTTTCCACATAACCCATGGGCTGTTGCATGTATATTTCTTCATCCAAGTCACCATTTAAGAATACGGTCTTTACATCTATTTGATATAACTCTAAGTTTAAACTTGCGACAATGGACAAGATCATGCAGATTGAGGAGAACTTTGCAACAGATGAAAAAGTCTCCTTGTAATCAATACCTTCTTTTTGTGTAAAACCTTTAGCAACTAATCGTGTTTTATACTTGTCCTCTGTATTATCTGCTTTTCTTTTGATATTTAGTACCCATTTATTACTTATCGCTTTGCGATTAGAAGGCAGATCAACAAGTTCCTAGACTTTATTTTTCTCCATGGAAGCAATCTCTTCGTCCATAACATTCACCCAATCGGCCGAGTTAGAAGATAATAATGTATCCTGGTATGAATCAGGTTCATCATCATCAACTATGATGCAAGAAAATGTTTGCCCCTCAATATTGAAATATGTTCGGGGAATCAATCATCTTTCACTTCGACGTAACTCAGGAGCCTGCTGAGATATCCTCCCACTTCCTGACGAACTATAGGGGCATCATCATCAGGAGAAACAGAACTCCCACTCTCCTGAGATACATCGGGTATTTCAAAGAGTTCTATTGAAACCTTTTGCTTCATTCAGCTGGGGTATCTATCTTTGACGAAGGTCACGTCTCAGGATTCTATCTCAATCCAATGTTTATGGTCCTCATACACTAGAACATATTCCTTTGAATGCATGGGGTACCTTATGAACACGCATTCAATAGTTTTACTATTAAGTTTACCTCTGTACGGAGTAGGCAGCAAAACATATCCCAAAGATCCCCAAGGGCGTAGGTTAGCTAGAGAAGGAATCCTCCCAGACCACATCTCATAAGATGTCTTAGGAATAGATTTGGATGGAACTCTATCAAGGACATAGACGGTTGTTAATAGTGCGCCTCCCCATAATGTGGTAGAGAGATTGGCTTGTGCCATCATCGATCTAACCATGTCCAATAGTGTCCTATTCATTCTCTCTGCAATACCATTTTGTTGTGGAGTGTAAGCCATTGTGTATTACTGAACAATTTCAACATTTTTACAATATGATTTAAACGTATCAGATGTATACTCGCACCTCTATCAGATCGAATGATTTTAATCTTTTTCTCAAGCTAATTTTTCACCCCAGCTTTATATTTAAGAAAACAATCAAAAGCCTCAGATTTGTGTAAGATGAGATACACATATCCATAGCGCGAGTAATCGTCAATGAAAGTGACAAAGTATTGACACCATTTCTGACATGTACATTGAAGGGTCCACAGATATCTGAATGGATTACTCTTACTGTTTGGATTAAGGTACCAACATGTCATTTATACGATCCTAGCCATTCCTTTAGTTGCCTTTGAAGAACAACTCACATTCAACAACGTAGTTTTAAAACCATGGGCCAAATAAAGTTAGACACATTAACTGAAGGGCCCATATTGCATCTGTAACTAGATTTAGCGGAATCCCCCCCCCAAAAAAAAAAAAAAAAAAAGAGATAATAATAATTAATAAATAAATAAATGAATTAAAAAAAATATCTGACAATTTCTGTTTTAGGAGAAAGATCTGATGTCGTTCCATTTTCAAAAGTAAAAGTCATCACACCATTGACAAGTTAAAAGTTCATCAAATAAATCACCACTGAGTAAGGGAAATGGGTGGTGATGGATGGCTGACTTTGCCTCTTGGAGTCTGGCCATATGCTATGAAGCTGGCTAGCCCGTTTCAAGTTGGGTTTATAGTTGAATCATGTCAGCCAGGTGAAAGCCAGAACCACCCGATTCTTTGAGAGGAAGGCACCCCTTGAGGCTGGTTTGATGAACATCAGCCAATCCGCTTCTCTAATACAACAACTATGTTTTAGTGGTGTATTTTAATGCAACAACTATTGCTGGTATGATGCATATCAGCCAATCCGCCTCTCACATTCACAGTAGCTAGATATCTTGTGTGATGTATACGCATGTGTTATATAGTTGTTGTGATGTACACTCATGGGGTACATCACGTGGACCAATCCATAAACCGACAAAATGGTATACATAACGTGTATGGAAATATAAAGGTCTACATGATCACCTTGATCCATCATAATCGGGCTTACATGCACATGGCATATGTGTATGCAAAATCTAATCCATCGTATACATGACTTTACATGTATGGAATCAAGATCATTCTAATTGACAGGCCATGGTAGTGGGTACTGCCCACTAAATTTTATGTGCACATATTGATCTGATACCATTAGAACGCCATGGATTCCAATCCAAAAAGAAAGGATGGGCCACTTACCTTTTTAGATGAAAATAATCGAAGATTCATCATTGAATGCTCTGATACCACTGTTGGGAAGCGCAGAAGGTGAGCCCTTAAGATTTGACGGTCTACACGAGTTTTGGAACACTCACAAAGTAGAAGATTGAAGCTCCAACGACTCGCCTATCTACTACTGGAGTAGATGGATCTATTCACACCTCTGATCCTATGGTATAAGTGGCCTCAGATCGCGATCTATGGATTAGATCGTCCCAAGGACAAGTCAAAATGGATATATTTTAGTGCACATTATATATCTCTGTATACCCACAATATTCCTTATCTATTATTTTACGAGAGAGTCTCATCCTTTTATAGGAAAGAATGAGAGATTGGATGAGACTAGATAATCCGGTCTTATCCCTATCTCCCATTTAAAATCAAATTCAAAGATGAATTTGAAATCTCAATAGAAAGGAAAAGGCCGGAAGAAGCTTAAACATATGGGACCCACCCACTAGTGATTGCTCACCAGTGGGCCCCATTGGCTTACGTCCAACAAGCCCAAAATTTGAACGGTCCACGCAATGCAATACCCCATAAAACTTCGGGGCCAATTTTCACCATGATCCAAAATTTTGGTGGGCCATGGCAAAAAAAAAAAAAACTAAAAATAGTTTCCTCCATTGATTTGCATCTCTCTTTACTATGGCCCACTAGTCCTTCATCGATCCTTCATCCGGCTTCTTTTGTAGTCACCATAGGTCAAACCTCAACTACAATTACCAAAGTTGTAATCGCTCAGCTCATCGGTATTCCAACCTCCTCCCGAGGGCTGACTGACCATGACTTTGACTCCATAGATGTTTGAGTGAAAGTCACACATTTCTTCTGTAATGGTGAAAATGTTTTGTGGTATTAAGGAAATGCACTACGGGCTTCCAACATGGCAAACCAATATAGGGTGCTCCATAGTGTCTTTTGTGTAAATGTTTACTCATGTGGGACACACAAGTCAGACTTAACTCCTTAAATGCTTGACATTCTCTACAGTATCTGTCAAGGTATCCCCTTGTGCCTACCAACATCATAGTACATTAGATTGCTGATTGTATTCAGAGCACTAGAGACACCTTCATTCCATTTCCACATCTCATCTGTCTACTGTCACACCATGTGGGTTTGATGCCCACAACTAATCGCCCTAGGTCTGCTCCCCAGTTCAACAAAATTAATATCAAAAGGATGCGCTTGGATAGCAAGGGTGCATCCTCATCTAGACCGCATGATGAGGACTTGCATGGAGAGACTGAAGCTGAGGTAGCGGAGACTGACGCAGCTGAAATTGAGGTAGCTGATACTGACTATCCTATAGAGGATGAGCATTGAGCCACTCATGAGCTCCCGTACACTTTGGACAGACATACTAGATGCTGCATGCAATATTGCGACCGACGGGAGTCTATCTTGCAGCGGTTGGATGTTCAAGGCGGTCGTCTCTCACATTCGGAGAAGGCTTCAGAGGTCATGTAGAGAAGCTCAGAACGGGTGGAACAAATGATCCAGAACTTCATCGCCACAATCACTTGTCGTTGAGATGACATCACCCCACCGGAGGGTTGCCCATCTACTTAGTCCAGTCAAGTCTATGCAAATTCAAGTGTTGCAGGCTTGCGCATCGGTTAACTTTTTGGATGCCTAGCTGGTCTGATCAATCTTCACTTCCATATTTATGATCATATTTATGAGTGCAAGACCCTTAATAGGTTGAACAAGTTTTTTTTTTCTAGAAAATGTGTGTATTGGATTTTGTGCCCAACTTGGGCTTCTTGTGGATGATGCATGATGATACAATTTTTTGGATGAATATGCCCTTAAGGGCTTTTTGGATTATGATACTGCCCAAGCTTGGGGTAGTTCTTTTTAATTGGCTAAATGATGATATCTTTTTTATGTATTACTATTAGTTGTTGATGCCATTTCATTTTATTTTCAGTGTATATATCTATGACATGACACACTTCACATTAAGTTCTTAATGTGTACTTCTTTATCTTATGAACTTATGTGACTCTTCTCCCTCTGTTTTTAATATAATTGCAAAATTCCATACTTCAGTTATCTTGGTGTAATGCCCTGAAAATCGGGGGTCGAGTAGCAACTCAACTCCCGAGTTCCAAAACATCACTTATGCAACATATATGCTTATGATTCAATGTTGTCTGTGTTAGTGCATTAATCATGAGTGGGATTATACCAAAACAGTAATTCATACTCTAGATCAAGTTATGAAATGCAAGCGGAAGACTAAAAGACATAAATACGCGTACATAAGTCAAAGATCACGATCGGTCTCCAGAGTATGAATATAACATTGAGTCACCATATACATGTAATAGTCTCAAAAATCAAAATGTCAAAATAGTACAATTACAATGATAATCCCTGTAGTCCCGCCGACCAGGAGAGCCTAAGCGAAGCCATCGGAGAACTGCATATAAGAGTACTCCTCCTGATCGTCATAGAAGTTCGGCTCTGCTTCCTGAGCGTCACCATCACCTGCAACTAAGACAGGGTCTGGTTGGTGTGTACAACACCGTCCCGTAATGTGAGAGTGAGTGATCAACTCAGTGTAATAATAAAACAAAGGTTAGCATGTTATCAATTTAATTAAACAATAATGATAAAGCAGTAAATCACACATCCCTAAGTACTCTTGTTAATACAAGAATGGTATGAATGTAGGATGCATGCCATTGCTTACACTCCCTCAACGACTTCATCTCACGTTCGTGCATGAACAACACTGCCTTAGTGCTTGACCTGCTACGCCTGAACGCACGCGTAATGCGATACATGCATATGATTACCAAGTTCTTATTAGTCCTTTTCATACAGCAGGATTGGGAAACTAAGGTACCTCTCTTATATCAATACCCAAACAATGATCCATTTTAGGGTCGTCAATCCTAGTAAATCTCATACGAAGTTGTGGTTCTAGGTCACTACCACCAATGCCCTACCAACTGGCAGTCTATTTTCGAAGGCACATCACCGACCCAACTGGGGACCACAGCTAGGCTGTGATGGGGTAGGCCTAGCTTATACTCTTGTTGCTACGGAAGGTTCGTCGCCTCAACGTAGTCTCAGAGTATGCTCGAGGTCACTGCAAAGGGCACGTCTAGGGCTGTCAGGGCTGTTGCACGAAATCGTTACACTACTCTTCCATCACCCATCACGGCTTCGTCATCAAAACATTGTAGGCCGACAGCTCGAATACAGTGTCCCATACCACTGTATTCGGCTCACGAGTCTGGGTTGCTCACTGGTCACTACGAGGAGGCTCGTCGCCCAAGCGTATGCCGACAGCTCAACCACGATACTTATACCACCATGTCCGGCTCATGAGTCTTAGCGGATCAAGGTACCAAAGTTAACTGGATTTCCACTGGTGAGTTTGGTACCTTAGGTTCAAGCAATAGCGTCCAAACATGGTGAACATATATAGGGCTAATCGGGTTACTTGACGAGCTCGACTAGCACGAGCGCACATTGAGTTGATCGACATGAAGTGCGTAAGCACTCCGTGTGGCCTAACCACTGTCGATAACCGAAGTACGGCTCGGATTCGTCGAATACATCCTGTGTGGCGAAACAACATCATCCACCAATCTAGGTTCTATTACCGATTGCCTGGACTATACAATAGCCCCAATCTCATTCAATTACAACAAAATATCCTAGAAGATAGTGAAAGCAATAATGGATCAAGATTTCAAATCATACAATCATGTCCGCTTTAGGGCTGTCAGGGCTGTTGCATGGAATCGTTACACCACTCCCCCATCACCCTTCACGGCTTTGTTGGAATACAACTTAAACATGGATTTATACATATGCATTACATAGATAAACAAATACTATAATATATGGTACATGGAGGAAAGCATACACATAGTTAAAGGAGTTGGGAATCATATCTCAACACACAATTAGAGAAGAATTTATAAGCACTTACTCATACAGACATTTTTACGTACACTTAGTCTGCACCTAACATCATTAGTCTGCACCTAACATCATACATGGTATGTAGTAGTTAGAATACGTAGCAAGGTAAGTCATTTCGTCAAAGGATTGCCTCCTATACAATAATCACATATCCACGACAGTTAGTCGTGGCGTACACTAATGCATAGTTTATACTCACTTAGACATTTTCACAAACACTTAGGCTACAACTTGTACATACATGACATATGTTAATATAACAGATATTGAACTAATCTGTTCATCCAGAAGTTGATACACATGCATCTAGTATACATAGATGACAATTAATCATTATAAGCACAAATCCATATTTCACATGTGTACGGTATTTTCTATAATTACGAGGAATACAGTATATTCAACATAGTTAACGAATATCTGAAAAATGAAACGGATAATACTTTGTACATGTGTAATAGCATCCACATCAATAATATATCATTAACTGACATTGAAAGCCTTGAAAATTATAACCTATACGTTTAAAGTCCGCACCTTACGCCGTAGAAGTATAACGAATTCGCTAGAAACTCTAAGGCTTCATCAACGAGGGTATATCAACCTATAGCATGAGTTGGGTTAGTTATTTCATAACCTACACTACCTGAAACCCGAAAACAGATTCAGGTTAAGTTTTCTTACCTAAGAACGGGATCGGTATCGCCTGTAGAGCGGTACGGAAGAGCTGATTCAGCTCGTGGAATGATGGGATTGAATCCCAGGGATGAACTCCAACTCTCACTCTCTCTTTCTCTCTTCTCTCTCCTAGGGTTTTCTTAAATTCGGATGGGGTGAATGAGAGAGGGTTTAAGGTCCTTATATAGGCCAAAACTGATGAAAATGGCCCCAGGGCCAAGGTATACTTAGGTAATAGCCAAAGAGAGTCTATTTCAGCTCAACGGAGCACTTTCGGAGCCCCCCTTGAGCCAAAGGTCGGACTTAAGCTCACTGACCTTGGATCTAGGTCAAGTTAAGTTTTCATTCCAGTCAGGTCCCCAGATCACACATGGCGGACCAGTTTCAGTTCAACCGTCACTGGAACTCGATCAGGGTTACAAGTACACTGCCATGTGTATGAAATTTCTCTTGATCCGAGGGTGTATTTGGGTCAGATTCTGATGGTCTAATTGCTTATATCAGGCCCGCAAGTGATAAGTCTCAGATTACTTAAATTAGATTTAATTTCTAAAGAAAACCACGTTTTCTCACACACTTCACTCCGGGCTTAAGCGAATAGCCCCGGGACACTATCTGGATTTGATTTCCGAGATAATTGTCAAGCCCAGTAAGGCGGTCCTAATTATATAACTTCATATTATTCGGACTTTCGACGTATGGTTCAGATTCGATACGGAGTTTCAATGTACTCCCGAGAGCAACTGAGTAATGAGATTGATCTTAGATTTTAGGGTAACCTAGTGTCAATAATTCTACAAGTTTTGGGTTTTGCAGATTGTATTTAAAGTGGATCAAGCGAATTTCGTAGCTAATCTAGTTTAGCACTTAGTTACTTCTCGTTTAATTTCTAAAGGATTTGAGGTTTGAGAAGTTAATAAGGGGTTAGGATCGACCCCTTGCCTAAGGACATCTAACTCCAGGTTGGCAAAAATTTAGGGCGTTACACTTGGCCGATCATTTACATTTATTGCTCTTTGTCAATGACTGACAAAAAGGGGGAAAACAATACTCCCAAGTATGTTGCTTTTATATTTTTCAAATCTTCAAATGCATGAACTTAGGGGGAGTATGAACAAAGGGAAAGCTACAAGAAACTCAAGTCATATCAAGTGTGTAATCAAGTTGTAAATCTATAATATATTGAGTTGACTATAATACTTAGGGTTTGTTAGGTGTTTTGTTACGTAATTGAAAAAGGGAAAGATTGAAAGTTCCCTGCTTTGTCAAATTACGTGAGTGTTGAGTCAGTCTTACAAGCCTCAAGTTAAAGATTACAAGATCAAGAACTCAACCAAGAAGAAATTTAAGCACTCCACACAGGTAAACAGCCTCACTTCCCCAACCAATGACCCCGTTTAACTTAGTCTTACCCACAACAATTCTTCAATCATCCTTGGTAAGCTTAAGTTTTGATCACTTAGAGTAGTAGAGGAGTAAACTTGAACTATACAAGAAAAATTGATTGCATCGATTTGCAATCAAGGACATTTTCAATTCTATAAAACATGGTTCAATTTTATTGATAAATAGACCCATTTTGTCCAACAACAAAATGATCATCTACTGAGAATTGTCGATTATATCAAATAGAGTTCGATGACATCGAAATTCAAAATTTGATAGCATCAAACCCACCTCGATTGAATTGACTAAAGGCACTCGCTCTACGTAGAAAATACTCTCTAAGTGTTCCTCAATGTGATCGAGTCACCTTCAATCACATCGAGAGTAAGTTATCGATGGCATTGAAGACTGTTCAATTACATTGAAATTCAAGAACATTTTGTCCAGCAAGCTATCAAGGAATATCCATCTTTTTCAATTACAGCAAAGACCCTTCGATGTCATCGAACTTCAAATTTCAATAGCATCGAAGGATGATCGATTGTATAAAAAATTAGGAACAAATCTTCCAATAACCAAAGTTAATTTTTCTAAAGAAAATTTGATGGGATCGAACCTCCTCTCGATAACATCAAATGCACATCGATGGAATCGAAGGGTGCTCGATAAGATCGAGCAAAATCTATTCTACACATAAATGAATATATGAGTGTATGTAGTCGATGCAATTGAAGAAGGCTCGATAACATCGAAGTTCAAATTTCGATGGAATCAAAGACCATTCAATAGCATTGACAATGTCAGATTTCTGCCCTTTTTTTTTTTTCCGTTGTGATTCTTCTTTATATATACCCATGGGTTGTTTCTTAGTAAAATGAGCACGAATTGAAGGAATCTTGAGAGAGTTATTGTAATATATCATACCCTCATCCTCAAGCCTTCTTTTCCATAAGAGTTCATCATTTAATCCATAGCACAGGCATTCATTGTCATCTTCTTTACTTGGATTGAATTATAAACTCTGGCATTCATTGAGTTTCCAGTAGAAATTTTTAAAGGTAAATCATTGTGCTGGAACTCTTAAATGCTTGCTCATAGGGATCTTCTCTAGGTATTTAACTCGTATCATTTAATAGAGAAGATGGTCCATACCTTAAACCTCACAACCTCGGAGCATTGCTTGGAGTATCATAAGTGGTTACGGTTCAAGGGAGCTGAAGACTCTTCATCAACAAAGAAGATCATCTTCAGATTGTGCGAGAAAGGGGCTCACTCACTTTTTTGTAAGTATACTGTTCATAACCCCAAGTGTAGGGTCACGATGTAGTAATAACTCTATAAGACCGAGGTCGAATCTATAAAGAATAAACTTATACGTATTATGAAAATAATTAGAACTAGAAATAGTAAAAGATCTAAATTGAAATCTGAATAATTGAGAGTAATGGTGAATAATGTTGATTAAAACTTATGAATTTAAAGGTGAGAAGTAGAGTACCAAGAATCCACTTGTAGCTATCAAGATGCTACCTTACTTGATTCAAGGAACATAATTGGAATTGGAGTCGTATCTTATCCAATTGGAAGATAAAGCAATTTAAATCAAATCTGAACTTTTCACTGACCTAATTCTCAATGGAGGAGAATTGTAATGATTGGAAAGGATTCCATCACCCTACCATGCCCAAGAGACGATGGTGAACAACAAGATTTATCAATTTCACAATCTCAAAATAGGAAAAGAAGATATCCAAAGCTATCACAACATCTATTGTAATTTGAGTCACAATAAATCATATAAAACTGAAAATATTTCTTTAATATCAAACTAGAAATCAATGAGGTTCAATAAGAACAATAATCAAAGCAAGATAATCATCCAAACATGATACAAGCTTCACTTCTTAGCCCTGGCTAAGAGGTTTAGCCAACCATAGACATGATTGAAACCAAATCTCTTAAACAAAGCATGAAAAATAAACTAGGGAAGAAAAAAAAAATTCTTTGGCGGTTGCTCCACCCTTGTGTATACTCCTTAAGACCTTTCTAAAACCTAGAAGATGCTTTGAAGCATCATAAGAAGTCCTATTTATAATTGTGGAACTTCAACTTTTGCACCGAATTGGAAAAATCTAGAAACCGCTTCAAATATACATACTCTGCGCAGTTTCCCAAAATAGACTTTTAGAACTTTTATTTTTTAAACTCAGAGTTTCAAAATATGTATTTTTAAGACAATTTTCACGATTCCTTTTCTTTCTGTACTTTAAATCTTTAATTCTCTTCATTACTCACTTGGTTTCGTTGGATCTTTGGCATGTGAATTCTTCATTAATGACTTCTAAATCTTCAAATATTCATTTAGTAATCTTTTGAGCATAAATCTTCCTTTTCGCATTAATTTCACCTTAAGCTCTCGAAATCACCTTGTACATGAAAACATGCATAATTAGATCGATTAAGCACTATCATGTTTATAAAACCAAGGTATAAATAGGGAAAATATGCAATATTTCATACTCAACACACCCCAACTAGCATTTTGCTAGTCCCAAGCAAAACATACGTGAAGTAATCTTCAATCTTCAATGTTCAAATCACTTTTAGAAAACAATCTTTTGTGCAATCAAGTATGAATGAGTACAATCTAAAGAAGCGAGAGTGCAATTTCGAAAACTTAGAGCCGAAGAGAAATCAATCAAAAGTTTCTTTATCAATCATTTAAGGGCATAAGTTCATATATCAAAATTTTCAAATGTTCTTAGTGAATTGTATTTACTTTCCATAATATACTACTATTTCATAATGTTATCCATGCTCATCACCTTAAGTTTTATTGAATAATCAAGTAGTGATTCCGAACTTATTACCTTTTTCTTCTTTTTCTAGTTTTTGATTTTATATCGACAGTCCCTTTTATTTATTCATTCTTTTCAGACTTTTCATGCCTTTCCAGTCTTTTCATCATACATGACCTTTTCGTCGATATCTCTATTTTTTAACTGGTTCTTTTCATCTTTTTAAGGTGAATAAAATTCTCCAGACTTAATTATCAATATTTATTAATGATACACATACGAACAAAGAGAAATTCTAGTACAATTCATAAAAAGTAATTTAAATGTGGCTTGTGACTTAGAGTAATATGATATTCAAACTTCCTCTTAATCGATAGTCTTATTCAGTTGATCAAACTCCAACAATTTTAAATTCAATTTCTTATCTTATCATCATACTCAAAGCATTCTTAATTCCACAAATTATCATTTCTCAAACATGTTTTTAGCTTGAAAAATTGAAAATTTTCATAATTTTTGCTTATAACTAAGATAATATTGATTAGTTTACCTAATTCACACCCCCAACCTAAAACCTACATTATCCTCAATGTAAAAGATATGAGCATGCAATGCACATGAGACGATGAAAGGAAATGGGAAGTGATGGGAAGATAATACATAAACAAGGAGAATTAAAGCTTTTTCTAAGTTCTTAACATGTAAATGGGTTAGCACCAAGACTAAACAAACTGAAATCAAACTATCGTAATCCTAAATCCTATGAAAGCAATAAACCCAACTACACCTCTGTTAGACTACGAGGTCAACCTGGTACACAAGATTAGTCAGCGGCATGGACATGTCTTCTGAATCAAACTTCTCAACAAATGGCTTAAAACAATGTCCATTCATTCTGAAAACATTGCCATTTGTTGAATTCTTTATCTCGATAGCACCATGAGGATAGACATTAGTAACAATGAAGGGACTAGTCCAACGAGATCAAAGTTTACCCAGAAAAAGATGTAACTGAGAATTGTACAGAAGGACTTTTTGACTGATTATGAATGATTTCCTAAGGATGTTCCTGTCATGGAATACCTTCATTCTGTACTTGTAAATTCTTGAGTTCTCATAAGCATCATTCTAGATTTATTCGAGTTCATTCAATTGAAGTTAGCGCAACGAGCTAGCGTTGTCCAAATTAAAGTTCAAATTTTTGATTGCCCAGTAGGTTTTATGCTCTAGCTCTACAGGTAGGTGGTAAGCTTTTCCATAGACGAGTCTAAAGGGAGACATTCTAATGGGGGTCTTAAAAGTTGTACGGTAATCTCATAAGGCATCAGTCAAGCGAATTGACCAATCCTTACGGTTAGGGTAAACCGTTTTTTTAAGAATTTGTTTAATTTCCCTGTTGAAAATCTCAGCTTGCTCGCTTGTCTGCTGGTGGTATGGAGTAGTCACTTTATGAGAGATAACATATTTCTTCATTAAGTTCTCAAATGGCCTATTACAAAAATGTGAACCTCCATCACTAATAATGGCCTGAGGCGTTCCGAACTAGGAAAGAATATTTTCTTTTAAGAATTGAATGACCATTTTATGATCTTTATTTCGGCATAGGATTTCTTCGACCACTTAGTAACATAGTCTACTACTAACAAAATGTAAATATTCATAAAGAATTAGGGGAATGGTCCCATGAAATTAAAGCCCCAACAATCAAATGCTTTAATGATAAGAATGGGGGTTCAGAGGCATCATATTTCGATGGGACAACCCTCCCAATTTCTGACAATGCTCACAAGCTTTGCAAAACTCATGAATATCTCTGAACATCGTGGGCCAGTAAAAGCTGCATTGCAAAATTTTGGCCATGGTCTTTTTAGTAGAAAAGTGACCACCATAGGCCTGAAAATGACAAAAGGAGATGACACTCTGATGTTCATTGTCTGGCACACATTTCCTTAGAATTTGTTCTGGGCAATATTTAAACAAATAAGGATCATCCTAGAAAAACTTGTGTACTTCGATAAAGAATTTTTTCTTATCTTGCGCAGTCCGATATGCTGACATGAAACCTGTAGCAAGATATTTCGCAATGTTAGCAAACCAAGGTAATTAGGAGAGTTTAAACAATTGTTCATCAGGAAACATGTCATTTATTGGTGTCGGCTCAAGGGAATCAGGGAGGTCAAGTTGAGAAAGGTAGTCGACCACTACATTTTCTACTCATTTTTGTCTCGTATTTCAATATCAAATTCTTGGAGTAAGAGGATCCATCTTATCAGGCGGGGCTTGGCATTCATCTTAGAAAGAAGATACTTTAGCGCTACATGGTCCGAGAAGATGATGATCTTGGATCCGATCGGTAGAACCTAAATTTGTATAAAGCGAACACTACGGCTAAGAGTTCATTCTCCGTAGTAGAGTAGTTTACTTGGGTAGAATTTAGAGTTCTACTTGCATAGTGAATATTGTAGGGCTTCTTTTCTTTTCTCTAACATGACACTGCCCCAATAGCATAGTCAGATGTATTGCACATAATCTCAAAAGGGATGATCTAATTAGGTGGCTGCACGATAGGTGCGATAGTTAACATGCCCTTGAGCTTAGTGAAAGCTTCTTGGCATTGTTCAGTCCACTGGTATGGTACATCCTTTTGAAGTAGATTGCATAAAGGACGAGAGATGACTAAAGTCCTTTATGAATCGTCTATAGAATTCGGTGTATCCTAGGAATGATTGCACGTCATGTATGCTCTTGGGTAGAGGTGGGTTAGAGATAAGATCAATTTTAGCTTTGTCTACCTTAATTCCCTTAGACAAAATTATGTGTCTAAGCACAATTCTCTTGGGAACCATGAAATGACATTTCTCCCAATTCAGAACCAAATTCTTTTTCTCACATCGCTTCAGCACACATATAAGATTTTTCAAACACTCGCTAAAGGATGGACCAAAGACAGAGAAGTCATCCATGAAGACCTCTAAATATTGTCCCACCATATCAGAAAAAATATTCAAGTTGTATCGCTAAAAAGCGGTGGGGGCATTACTATAAAATCCTGAATTTTCACGGCCAGAGTTTATACTCATGCTCGAGGAAACCGAGTATTAATAATGCATAAATTGAATGCTTTAAAATCGCATCTTATTTTATTATTATTATTATTCATTTAGATCACATCCGGATACATTTATGAAGATAACATTCACGAGAATAAAATCGACTGTATTGATTATGTCATCAGAGTAAAAGAATTTAGTAAATAATCAAATGCCCTCTCAATGGGAGCTTATTACATTTATCGAGTTTGCAGTAGAAGTATAAAACTAAATCATAAAACTATCTTCTTATTCTTTCAGAGTAATCTTCCATAGGGCGATGGTCTAATAGGTCTTCAATCTATACACCACCTGCATCATCTGTATGGTTAGAGAGGGTCAATGCCCTACTCATAGTGATGGTTATCCTTTAAGATTAACAATAATTCAAGAGATTCATAAAAGTAATGTAAGGGTTTTGATACGTCTCGTATTCCACTACTATAAGGAGTATCAGTATGCGCAAGCAACCTACATGAGATGCATACCTAGTAAAGTGTGTGCGACTTATCATACGTAGTGATCATCACAATGTGGAATACGATTCATATAAAACCCGACTTGACTCGCATCCCATAACTATGGATATTCACCGGCGTGTCCAACGTTAATGTGGATTTATGCGAACATCTCAAGACGACACAACAACACGGTTGGGGGATTTACGTAATACGATGTGTTCATGGAGCGATTATTTACGACATCTAATCCCGAGAAGTGATGTAGCACGCATGGCGATTTACTTACATCGATTGTGCATGCCAACCAACCCATAGAATTACGTGTCGACCAAGAAGGCCGCTACCTATAGCGCATTATGTACATGATACATATTGAGTCACTAGTTGTGATACCTCTTAACACATCACTTGCACATAAAGAATGTAAACAGAATCATGTGGGTTTTGGAATATCAACACACATGCCCAAGCCTTAAAGGTAGATAGAACAGGGCTAAACGGATAAAGATATGAGTGACAATGGTCATTTCAACAGATAGAAACATGGCAATAGCCAACTTAATAAAGAGGAGAGTAGCAATGACTAACTCAACAAAGAGGAGAGTGGTAATGGCCAACTCAATAAAGACGAGAGTGGCAAGGGCCAACTCAATAAAGAGAAGAGTAGCAAGGGCTAACTCAACAAAGTTGGTAAAGGCAAGGGCAAGGCTTGTATCCATCGCCCCACGTAAATTTATAAAGATCACTCATAATCAACATTATACCGTAATCTCAAAGAGGAAATAATTGTTGACGATAATTTAAACAATTGTAGAGAGAAAATCATGAGAACAGTAAAAAGGCAAGATAATTCATAGCAACTTAAATCAATGTAAATTTAAAGGATAAAACCCTCACCTTTAAGGTCTGTTTCTTCTTCAAGTGCTGATTGGCGTCGCGGGTTGAAGTCTTAACATAGCGTTTTTCTTTACAATCTGAATGTTTAGATTTTTGTATAATCCTCCATATATGTTTATGATTAAGGAATTATAATCTGTCTTAATCTAGGGTATGTCTTACCAAGGTGATTGTATGACTATGAGTTTAAGAGATTTAACATCACCTCGACTTGACTCGAGTCTATACTCGAATTTTTTCGGTCAAGTTGACTTGTTTCAACTCGGACCTGGTTATCTTGAATTAACCAGTTGGAAAAGGAAAAAAGAAAAAAAGAAAAAGAGAGGAGGAAATCTAGAGGAAAGGTCTGAATATGAGACTACCTCAGCCTAGCTTGACTCGGCACTCAGCGAGTCAACTCAGCACTCGACTCTCTTCCTCTTTTTCTTTCTTTTTATTTTATTTTATTCTCTTTCTCTTTCTCTTTCTCTTTCTTTCTCTTTATTTATTTATTTATTTATTTCTTTCTCTTTCTTGCTGCTACTGATCAGTTGGAGCTCACCCTCTCTTTTCTTTCTTTCCTTCTCTTTCTTCCTCTCTTTTTTTCTAGGTGCGAGAGCTGCATATTCAGCTTGTTCGAACCTCTCTCTCTCTCTCTCTCTCTCTCTCTCTCTCTTTTCTCATTGGATTTCTCTCACTCTCACACTCTCCTCTCTCCTATGTTGAGGCTTTTTATAGTTGTAAGAGGCTTTAGGTTCTTCTACGAAAATTCCTTTCGCAGTACTTGTTGCAACGTGAAGAATGAACTCAGCTCCGCTCCTTCTGCGTAGTTGAAGTGTGAACTAGTTTGATTGTTGTCTGGTGATGCCTTCTATTCCTCCATAGATCTGATTGGCTTGGGTTATCTCTAGTTGGGCCCACGAATGGAAGGTGTTGATCGTACCCTTGATTGCGGGGTTGGTCAGCCGGCACAAGGTCTTTTATGCAACCATCCGAGTGAAAACCGGGCGGTGATTTCCCCCGCATTCGTTCCTCCTTTTCTTCTCAACGTGGGTGCGGTTGGAATTGTGTCTACACAGTTTTAGACGGCTCTGATCGAACTCAGGTGTCCCTCTTTGAATTTCTTACGCAACATTCATGAATCTTAGAATTCAATTAATTGGATTGTTTTTCAACAACCACTTGAGTTTATAAAAATTGTCCCATAATTCTTAAAATATTTTTCGCATACTTTGCTCAGGACTAGAAAAATGCTAGTTGGGGATTGTGTTAAGGGTTAAATATTGCATATTGGACCCTATTTATTACTTGGTTTTATGAACATGATAATGTTTAACGCTCTATTTTAATCATGTTTGTGTTGCAAGGTGAATTTAAGAGCTTGGATTGAAAAGGGTAATAAAAGCATGAATTTGATGCACAAGAATCACCAAAGCAAGGGACGGATCTTAGGAGACCGAGATTGAAGAATTTACATGCCAAAGATCTGAGGAAACCAAGTGATTAAAAACAAGGAAGCCTGAAAATTGTCCTAAATGTAAGATCACAAGGTTCTCACCATCTGTTTGGCATGAAACTTTATATAAGGCCTGAGGATCATAAAATAATCGTACATGTAAAATTTCAGAATTTAGATCTTTGTGAAAGTGGTCCAATGAAAAGATCACCACAAATCACTGATTTGGGGCCCACTTGATCTTTGGTTATGCCTCAATTTTGGACTCAACTCCTTAAGTTAGATGGGAAGTGTCACGCACCAAACTCGAAAACCCGGCTCACAAAATTTTCGATCACTAAATTCGGTATTGACAGCCTCTGTAGTATCCCATTCTCGGTTCCCAGCGCCTATACGCCAGATTTCTATCCTGGGATCCTACAAGGAGAATTTTTCGGTGTACATTTATCTTGTAAGAAGCATAACCACAAGTTTACAAATCACAAAGGCAACATCATCATCACATATCCACTAATAAAATATTTGAATACAGTACATGAAGGGGAAATACATATATCGAAAATCAAAGCTAAGATAGCTACAGACTCCAAGCTCAACGCTACTGCAACCTAACGCCACCTGTACACATCTATCGTACATAAGCTTATAGAAAGCTTAGAGGGTGGTGAAAGTGTGTGCAATGCACGTGCCAAGCATATAAATATCAGAGTAAGTGAAAATACTGGCAATCCATAAATTGTACAATATCAGAGTAATGTGGAAATATGCTGGTAAGTCCATAAATATCATCAACCTTATCCAGGCTATGGGGTGCAAAAACATAATAAGCCAATATCATATACTGAGGAAGAAGATCAGTTATGTAATGCGGAGACATAGTAAGCCAAATATCATATATTGAGGATGCAATGCAATACACAATGCGAATGAAATGACCAAGCTGGAGTGTGAAGTTGGGATGATAGTACATAGTATCGCAGGTTATGTGGTCCACCACAAAAGACTTCTATCCAAACCAGTCCCATACCTAAATATGGATAATCAAACTCAATGTGGTAAACTCCTGATCTCAAGTTAGTCACGTGCCCCAACAAAAATCCTGGCCATTGCGAAGGTACACGTAACAAATAGTTGTGCACCACCAGCCCGAGTAGATAGTGAATGAATGAATGAATGAATATGCAACTCCTGCTTAATAAGTCCACATATCAGTACTGTTGTAACAGCTCGGATTTTTTCCAACCTGGAATAAGACGTCCTTAGGCAATGGGTCGATCCCAACACCTTATTAACCTGTCAGAACTCAAACCCAAAGTCTAAAGCCATCTTTGAACCCATTTCCTTCACAAATTCCACCCTTTACCACCTTGTTCTTTCAATTTTTTTTAAGTACTTTCACCCTAGACATTATCTTAAACTAGCTAAGTAGTATAACTTGGATCACTTTATATACAAACTACAAAGGCCTAGGTACCACCTCGACCAGAAATTACTTAGGATTAAACCCTTTAGAAATTTGACAAAGTTAACCAAGTGCTAAACCAGATTAGCTACGAAATCCATTTGATCCACTTTAAATACGATCTGCAAGACCCAAAACTTGTAGAATCATTGACGCTAGGTTACCCTAAAATCTAGGATCAATCTCATTACCCGGCTGCTCTCGGGAGCATCTCGAAACTCCGTATCAGTTCTAGACTGCACATCGGGAGTCCGAATAATTTGAGGTTAAGGACTTAGGACCACCTCGCTGGTCTTGACAACCATCTCGGAAATCAAATCCAGCCAGTGTCCCACGACTGTTCGCTTGAGTCCGGAGCGAGAGAGTGTGAAAACACTTGTTTCTTTCCAAAATAAATATCTTGAATAGTAATCTGAGACTCGTCGCTTACGGATCAGTATTAAGCAACCAGACCGTCAGAATCTACCCAAATTATACCCTTGGATCAGGAAAAATTTCATAAACATTTACATGTACTCGGAATCTCCGATCAAGATCCACTGACCGTTGAACTGAAATTGGTCCGCCACGCGTGATCTGAGAACCCTACTGAAACGAAAACTTAACTAAATATAGATCTGGTGTCGGTGAGCTTAAGTCTGACCTTTGGCTCAAGGGGGGCTTCGAAAATGCTCCGTTGAGCTGAAACAGATGCCCTTTGGACAAAACTCAAGTATACCTTGACCTAGACTCTATTTTAGAGACTTTTTAGACTATATAAGGACCTTAGAATCCTCTCTCTTACAGCCATACGAATTTGAGAGAAACCCTAGAGAGAGAAGAGAGAAAAGAGAGAGAAAGTGTGGGAGATGTGGAGCATCTCCTTGGCGTGCTTCCCTGCAGCTTCACGAGCTCCACCGCTCCATTCTAATCACTTTTTCAATGATTCCAACTCCGTTTCTAGGTAAGAAACCCTAACCCTAATCTGTTTTGGGGTTGTATAGGTTGTAGATTATGAAATAGTTAACCTATTTCGTTCTATAGGTTGCCAAACTGCCGTAGATGAAAGCTTAGCAAACCTATCGTATTTGTTACGATTCTACGGAAAAAGGTGCGGACTTTAGGTGTATAGGTTATGGTTTTCAACGCTTTCAATGTCAGATAATGATAGATTTATGATTTGCATGCAATTGCACATGTACAAAGTGCTTTCCGTATTCTGTTTCGATTAAAGATATAGATTATGGAATTTTACATATTCTAGGTATTCGTAGAAAATACCGTATACGTATATTTTTTGGAAATGTGTTTAACATGATTATTTGTTGTATGAATGTACGATATATGGATAAAATACTTGGCGAAAGGATTCGCCCTAATGCATGTTTTCCTTATATACACTATGTATGTAGAAATACTGTATTGTAGAAAGTACCGTATACGTATATATTTTAGAGATATGTTTGCCATGATTATTTATTGTATAAATATATTATTTATGCGTAAAATACTCGCTTGGCGAAAGGACTCGCCCTAATACATGTTTATTAACATACACTAAGTATGTTGAAATAGTGTATGTTAAGTGTTTGTGAAAATGCTTGTGTGAGTAAGTGTTTGGATGTTGATGCCTTAGATAGGTGTTGAGATGGGATTCTCAATTACCTTAGAAACATGTATGATTTCCCCTATGTAGGTTGTTCACTTTAACTACTTATGAAATATATGTGTTTGTATTCCTATTTATATAGTGCTTCATAACATGCTTTATAACATGCTTTATAATATGCTTTATGATATGCTTGTTAACATGCTCAACTGATTGTATGATTTTATTTATGTAAGGCGTATATTTAAATTCATGTTTATGTTGTATGATCCGTCATGGGTGATGGGGGGAGTGGTGTAACGAATGCGTGTAACAGCCCTGGCAGCCCTAAACGGATAATACCAGACCTTGATTGTATGGGTTGAATCTTGATCCACTACTGCTTTATCTATTTGCAATTGATTGTGTTTGGGGCTATGATTATAGTCCAGACAATCAGTACCAGAAATGAATTCGTGACTATGATTCATTTGCCACGTAAGATGTGTTCGACGAACTTGAGTCGTACTTCGGTTGGCGATAGTGGTTGGCTATGCGAAGTACTTATGCACTTCATGTCGTTCAACTTGTTGTGCGCTTGAGCTAGCTGAGCTCGTCAAGTAACCCGATCTGTCTAATGTATGTTCACCATGTTTGGACGCTATTGCTTGAACCTAGGGTACCAAACTTACCAGTGAAATTCCTTTTAACCATGGTACCTCGATCCGCTAAGACTCATGAGTTGGGCATAGTGGTATGGGACACCGTGATCCGGGCCATGTGCCTCCCGTAGACTCGTGAGCAAACGCTCGTGAGCCGATTATGGTGGTATGGAACACTATATTCATGCTGTCGGCCTACATTGATAAGGTGATGGGGGAACGGTGCAACGAATGCGAGTAACAGCCCTGGTAGCCCTTTGTAGTGACCTCAAGCATACTCTGAATTTGCGGTGAGGCGATGAGTTTTGCCGCAGTGTAGAGAGTATGGACTAGACCTGTTTGTGTATAGTGATGAATCGTTAAAGAGGTGATGGGGGAGTGGTGTAATCTTTGTGCGTAACAGCCTTGGCAGCCTTTGGAATGACCTAGAAAACACACCATCGTCTGAGATTAACTAGGACTGACGACCCTAGAATGGATCATGTTTGGGAATGATACAAGGGAGGTACCTTAGTTTCCCAATCTTGCTGTTTGAAATGGACTAATAACAACTCGGTAATCATGCTCATCATGCATTGCATGTGCCTGGAAGATGTGGAGCACTGAGGGATGAAAGCATGCCACGAACGTAAGATGGTGTCGCACGAGGGAGGGTGTGGTGAGGGCATACATCATGTCATTTCATACTTGCATTAATAAGAGTATTTAGAATTGTTTGATTGTACTACTTTATCATTACTGCTTGACTGAGTTGATAACATGTTAACCTATACCTTATTGTTCCACTGAGTTGATCACTCACTCCCACGTTACGGGACGCTGTTTGCAACACCAACCAGATTTGTTGAGTTTCAGATGATGGCGATGCTTATGAAGCAGAGCCGGACTATTACTATGATGTTGAGGAGGAGTTCTCCTATATAACCCTCTGACAGGTCTATGAAGACCTGGTAATGTATTGACGGGGCTATGGTACTTGGGATAGAAGACATTACACTTCCTCACATTTGGTAAATTTTAGAATTGTACTTGTAATTATTTAACCTGGTAACTTTATCACACTCTGGAGACTCACCATAGTTTTTATATTTTATATGTCTATTACAGTCTTCCGCTTGCAATTTAATTGTCTCTGGAGTATGATATGCTATTTTGGCTTAATCTCAATCATGTTTAATGTACGAATACAGTCAACATTCAATCATCATTCATTTTGTTGCATAAGTAATGTTCTGGAACTCGGGTGTTGAGTTTATGCTCGACCCCCAATTTTTGGGATATTACAACTGTACATCTCTGGGGTCATCATCACGGTCTATTACACTCTACGCCAGCTTGTCGCCCCTATACAAGCGCACAACTGGGTAAGTAGAAGAGACCTTACTATCCACCTGCCAATATCGGACCCAGCTCATCGATAGCGGACCTATTCCTCAAGCTGGTCAAACTCAACCATATTGCCCCTTCACTCAGTCGGGTAAGGTCACGCCCCCTCCCAACCTGTCACGACATAGTGGGAGATGCGGCCTACCGGTATTCGGCCCTCATACGCTCATATATATCCACTCGATCTAGACGTTGAGGCGTCTCCTGGCCACGAAGGTTTAGGGATTTTCACTAAGGGACATCTATGGCGCCCGTATGCTAGAACCAAACATTTCTAGTGTCCCATCTAACCATCCATGATATGCATGTGGAGGCCACGACCCTGATGTCAGTAGGGCGTACAATAATCACAACACACAATGCAAGATGTATGAGTCATACAATCTGATCATGCATCAATCATGCGCATACCGTGCGCTCATGGGAGATAATCTCCGCCTATCAGGGAGTCTCATAACAACCTGCCTAATGGCATATGCAATGGTTAACCATATCTCATAACAAACATGTAGATGATGCGTATGGGCATGTATCATGATGCTATGCCGTCACATACTCATAATCAGTATCGCTAACTAGTATCGATAATCGGCCTAAGGAAAGGTCACAATGAGGACATTTAGGGGCTGTTTGATTTTTAATTTCCCCTGGTAAATACAGGGAATTACCTGATTATTACTTACTACACCTGCTTGAAAATTGCCAGGAATTACGTTTTGAAAATCATTCCATACAAACATTTTTATTACTGATTTAAATATGTGGGCCCCACCATGATATATATGAGTTATCCACACCATCCATCCTTTTAAAAAATACATTTTAAGGCATGAGCCCAAAAAGGAGGAAAATTAAAAGCTCAAGTGCACCACACCTTAGGAAACAAGGATCATTAAAACGTCAATGGTTGAAAGTTGTTTTCTCCCTAGGGCCCACAGTGATGTTTATTTGTCATCCAACCCGTTAATAAGGTCACACAGTCATGGATAAAGTGGAAACAAAAATATCAATTTGATCCAGAACTTCCAGGGTCTTCAAGAAGCTTTCAATGGTAGGAGTTCAATTCCCATTGTTTCCAGTAGTGTGGTCCACTTGATCTTTGGATCTGCCTCTTTTTTTGGCTCATACCCTAAAATGAGTTGGCTAAAGGGATGGACGGTGTGGATAATACACAAACATCAAGGTGGCCCCACAATTTAACTTTTTTCTCCTCGGATGACATGAGGAGTGCTATAAATGAAAGGTGGCAGTCAAATCACCTTGAAAATCCAACCGGAAACAAAGAGGTAAATAATTATTACCCATTTACCTGGAATTACCTTTGTAATTAGAAAATCAAACAGGCCCTTAACCATCATTGCCCATCAATGTGGACATTTAACCAACATTGCTCCCAAAGAGTGGCCCACATAGAGCTAAACATATAGTGGGCCCATGGCCTCACATAATGGCCTAATATACATCACCTTGGGCCTCTCTCAAGGGCCTAATACACATCATAATGGGCCTCACTTATGGGTTACCTATGCATCACATCGGGCCTCGCTCATGAACCTCATGTACATCAAAATGGGCCGTAATACATGGGCCCTATGTATGTTAAATGGACCGCAATATATGGGCTGAAAAATACATCTCATTGGGCCTTACCAAATGGGCCAAAAATACATCACAATGGCCCTTACTAAATGGGTCAAAAATACATCACAATGGGCCTTACCAAATGGGCCGGAAATACATCACAATGGGCCTTACCAAATGGGCCAGAAATACATCACAATGGGTCTCTTCATATGGGTCGAAAATACATCACAATGGGCCTTACCAAATGGGCCGGAAATACATCACAATGGGCCGAAAATACATCACAATGGGCTGAAAATACATCACAATGGGCCTTACCAAATGGGCTGGAAATACATCACAATAGGCCTCATCATATGGGTCAAAAACACATCACAATGGTCCTCAATGCATGACGCGGAAATATATCATAATGGGCCGCTCATACGGGCCTAATATACATCACCATGGGCCACGACCCATGGGCCCCAAATACATCACAATGGGCTACGACTCATGGGCCTCAATATACATCATAATGGGCTGTAACCCATAGGCCTCAATATACATCAAGTGGGCCACATCAATGGCAGCACCAATGGGCCTCATATACAACGAGTGGGCCACATTAATGGGTTGCACCAATGGGCCTCATATACAACAAGTGGGTCACATCAATGGGCCTCAAGAGAGAGCTAGGATTACACCAAAAATTATTTCAATAGTTGCAGGTGTAACATGTGTATCACTGTACACTATTATTCTATGGGGCACATGGCTCACTAATGATGATCAACACTGTCCAAACATTGCCTATGTAAATTGGCACTGTCCAAACAGTGTCCATGTAAATCAGCACTGTCCAAACATTATTCATGTAAATCAGCACTGTCCAAACATTGTCCATGTAAATCAGCACCGTCCAAACATTTTCCAGCACTCCAGCACAATCTGGATGGTGTGGATGAAATAAATACAACATGGTGGAGTCCACATCACATCCAAACACCTCCAACACCGTCTAGATCATCTGGATGGTGTGGATGAAGCAAATACATCGTGGTGGGCAGCACAACACCATCCAAATATGTCTAGCACTGTCTAGATATGTGGACGGTGTGGATGAAATACATACAACATGGTGTGGTCCATAGCACCGTCCAAGCATGGTCCAGCACCGTCCAAATATTCTAGATGGTATGGATTAAATAGATACCTCAAGGTGATGTCCCACCATCCAAATGATGGACGGCTGGGATAAAATAGGTACATCACACGTGGGCTCCACATGCTGGACAACATGTATGTACAACACATACATCTAAGAAGGGGCCCCACCGTCCCATCTGGATGGTGGGATGGAACAGATACATCACAGTGTCGATCCAATACATATAGCAAGGTGGGTCCCACGTGGGGCCCATCACATAATATATGTTATATTAATATATATATATATATATAAATTTATGTATATATATTAATATATATATATAGATATATATATACATAGATATATATAACGGTGTGGAAGTGAGGGACGCCAGCCAATCAGCGTCCATTCTCACGTCTTGTATTGGATGGTGTGGATAGTCACATATCAAGGTGGACTCCACCGTCCATAGCTGGACGGTGGATGGATGGATGGAATGCATACATCTGGGGGTCCACATGTGTGTCCCACCAGCTTGTATCAAGCTGATATTTGTGTTTCCCCGTCATTTGGGCCAGACGGACTGACGGCAAGGTGGGCCTACGATTAGGTGGTTTGGATAAAACATCAAGGTGGGCCATATAATCATGGAAAAAGAGAGGGAAAGAGAGAGAGAGGGAGAGAGAGAGAGAGAGAGAGAGAGAGAGAGAGAGAGAGAGATCATGAGAAGGGGAGGGACCCCGCCACTATGGGCCCTCCCTATATAATGCATACATCAAGTGGGTCCCAAATCATGTGGACCTTATATCAAAATCAAATACTATGAACACCCACCGTTAGATCTTGGACTTCTCCTACCACTGATGCGATATAGAGCTCCAATGGGTGAATTTCAATGGTTGAGATGGATTTGGATGGTGGGATTGTGTGGTAGGAAGGTGGGTCACACTAGCTTCTCTCCCATGGAGCTAGCTTGAACGGTTGCTCTTGGGAGCTCGGGAGGAAAAATGAGAGATGAGAGAGAGGGATGGTGAGTGATGGGTGGAGAGAGAGAGAGAGAGTTGACTTTAGGGTACTTGTGTAAGAGAGAGGTAAGGGTTGCTTATACTTGAGGATGGGATGTGGTCCTTGACATTTGATGTGTACTTGATTGATGTGATTGATTAATTCATTTGACATGTTCCCTTGGGTTTTACAAAGCACAATGTTTTTCTTGAATTGAACATGGTCCCACATCTCCTGGCCAAGGTATCGCCTCGGTGCTCGGGACGCGACGTCAGAACCGCAGCGACGGCGCGGTCGTTAGGGTACAAGTATCGGGTCGAGTCGACTCAGATTGACAGGGTATGACTCAGGGATGTGTGCAAATACTATCTACGCATCGCGAGTCCTCGAAATTCGACCGGGAGGACCAAGGAAGCCTATGGAATGGTATGGTCTAGGATATGGGCCTCACGGGATGGTAGATAGATGGAGTGGATTCACTGGTAAAACCTTGTCGGCCCCACTCTGCTTTGTGCACATGCACAACATGTATATACCGGGCTGCACCAAAACAGGAAACCCAATCAAACCAAGTTTGAACCATTATACACGAAAGGAGTTTCCTTCTTCATTTTCACCTGCGAAGTTTGAAACGCCCAATACGGATGAAATTCGGTGGGCCATCATCATGATCCAAATGCCCGATATGACCATTCATTCGAATGTATGATGAATCTAACTAGGATCTTGGTGATCTGGGTCAGAAACACGACAAGGATTGTCCTCCACCTTGCTAGACGATGGAACGATTTTCACACAATCCATCAGGTGGGCCGCGCCAAATGCACGTTGAAGTATTTAATCCCAGACCAAAATTTCATCACACAGCTGATGGAATGCACAAATTTCTCAAACACAAGGAGGTATGGGCCCCACAGATACCATCATAACCTTCCTTAAAGCAAAAGAATCTACGTCCGAGAAACCCGGACATTCCGGGCAGTTGTGCGTCCATGGTTTGGATGTGGCCTTGATCTGAACCATCTAAATGATAGAGGTGGAAGATTCAACTACTTCCACACTGGCAGAACTGATCGGAATGTGAACAGCGGGTCGCACGCGGTCTCTAATCACCATGCGCAGAAATTTCCAATCCCGGATGCTTAACTTCTTGCTGCGCAAGCTCCACCACCTCTTGTGTGTAAACTATTAGCTGACTTACATCATTCTATAAAGGGAGGATGTGAGAACGTGGGTAGAATCAGACGAGAGGAGCCATGGACGTGAGGAGAAAAAGAAGAGAGAGAAGGCGTGGGATGGCTAGAGTTCTTCCTTCTCTTTTCCTGGTTGTTTCTTTATGTTTTCTTAAGAGATTTTTATTAATCATGTCCATGATTGGCTAAGCCTCTTAGCTTGGGCTAAGAGGTGAAGCTTGTAGCGTGATGGGATGCTTTCTATGGCTTTGATTCAGGTTTAAATTGAACTACCTTTGCTTCTAGTTTGATTATAAGGAATGCTTTTAGTTTTTAATGGTTTGTTGTGACTTAAATTATAATGGATCTGCGATAGCTTTGAGCATGTTCTTTGCATTATTGTGATTATGAAATTAGGAACCCTGTTGTTCTCCATCGCCCCTTGGACATGGTTAGATGATGGAATCCTTCTAATCTTCATAATTATCTCAGAGTGTTTATGAATTGGTAAATTCTGTTGTTTGCTTTATCTCATGGACATGGTTTTGTGATGGAATCAATGCTAGTTCTCATACCTCTCATCTATTAAGGACTAGATCAAAGGAAGTTCAGAATTGATTTTTAATGAAATATTTTCCAACTGGATGAAGATTGGACTCTGATTCTAGTTGTGTTCTTGAATCAAGCATAGATCTCCCTGATCTCTACAAGTGGATCCTTGGAAACCCTAGTTTCCCACCTTTGAATTCTACAAGTTGTAGTTAAGTAGTTTACCATTACTCTCAAATTCCCCTGATTAGATTACATCTTCTTCTAGTTCTAGTTCTGGTTACTTTCAGAATACGTACAAGGTTCAGTCCCTATGGATTCGACCTCAGTCTTACTGAGATTATTACTACATCGCGACGCTATACTTAGGGTGGTGAACACTATGTAATGCCCCGCCACTTTTCAGCGATGCATGATGAGTATTTTTTCTGACATGGTGGGGTAATATCTAGAGGTCTTCATGGATGACTTCTCTGTCTTTTGTCCATCTTTCAACGACTGCTTAGAGAATCTGAAAAGTGTGCTGAAAAGATGTGAGGAGAAGTATTATTTCAGGGCTCGTAAGGGAATTGTTCTTGGACACATCATCTCGTCCAAGGAAATCAGGTAAATAAAGTGAAAATTGATCTTATTTCTACCCTACCTCCACTCAAGAACATACGAGACATGCGATCATTCTTATGACACGCTGGTTTTTACAGGAGATTCATAAAGGACTTTAGTCACCTCTCTCGTCCTTTATGTAATCTACTTCAAAAGGATGCACCATTCAAGTGGACTGAGCAATGCCAGGAAGCTCTTACTAAGCTCAAGGGCATGTTAACCACTGCACCTATCATTCAACCACTCGATTGGAGCCTTCCTTTTGAACTTATGTGTGATGCATCTGACTATGCTCTTTGAGCGGTTTTAGGTCAAAGAAAAGAAAAGAAGCCCTACGTTGTTCATTACACAAGTAGAAATCTAAATTCTACCCAAGTGAACTACTCGACTACGGAAAAAGAACTCTTAGCTATAGTGTTCGCTTTGGAAAAATTTAAGTCCTACTTGATTGGATCTAAAATCATCATTTACACAGATCATGCGGCGCTCAAGTATCTTCTTTCTAAGAATGATGCTAAGCCCTGCCAGATTAGATGGATCCTCCTCCAAGAATTTGACATGAAAATAAAAGATTAAAAAAAGGAGTAGAGAACGTAATGGCTAATCATCTCTCCCGCCTTGATCTCCCTAATTCCCTTGAGACGACACATATCAATGACATGTTCCTTGATGAACAACTATTCAAAGTCTCCCATTCACCTTGGTTTGCTGATATTGCTAATTATCTTGCTACAGGTTTCACATCGTTACATTGGACTGTGTAAGATAAGAAATTTTTCACCGAGGTGTGCAAATTCTTCCGGGATGATCCGTATTTGTTTAAATATTGCCCAGACCAAATCTTAAGGAGTTGTGTGCCAGATAATGAACATCAAAGTGTCATATCTTTCTGTCACTCTCAGGCCTATGGTAGTCATTTTTCTGCTAAAAAGACCACAACCAAGATTCTGTAGTGTGGCTTTTACTAGCCTACTATGTTCAGGGACACTCATGAGTTTTGCAAAGCTTGTGAGCGGTGTCAGAAATTGGGAGCATTGTCTCGTCAAATATGATGCCTCTTAACCCCATTCTGATCAATGAAACATTTAATTGTTAGGGCATTAATTTCATGGGACCATTCTCCTAATCTTTTAGAAATCTAGACATTTTGTTAGCAGTAGACTATGTCACTAAATGGGTCAAAGTGATTCCATGCCAGAACAATGACCATCAAACGGTCATTAAATTCTTAAAAGAAAACATCTTTTTCTGGTTCGGAATGCCTCGAGCCATCATTAGTGACAGGGGCTCACACTTTTACAATAGGCCATTTGTGAATTTAATGAAGAAATATGACATATCCCACAAAGTGAGTACTCCATATCACCCATAAACAAGTGGGCAAGCTGAGATTTTTAATAGGAAAATTAAACACATCTTGGAAAAAACAGTTAACCCTGACCATAAAGATTGGTCACTCCGATTGACAAAGGCTTTATAGGCTTACCATATTGCATTTAAAACCCCTATTGGAATGTCTCCCTTTAGACTTGTCTATGGGAAAGCTTGCCACTTGCTTGTGGAGTTAGAGCGTAGAGCCTACTAGGCGATTAAAAATCTAAATTTCAATTTGGACAATGCTGGCTCGCTATGCAAACTTCAATTGAATGAACTCGAAGAAATCCGGAATGATGCGTACGAGAATTCGAGAATTTACAAGGACATGATGAAGGTGTTTCATGATCAACACATTCTTCGAAAATCATTCACACCAGGTCAGAAAGTTCTCTTGTATAATTCTTGGTTACATCTCTTTCCGGGTAAGCTCCGATCTCGTTAGACCGACCCCTTCATTGTTACCAATGTCTATCCTCATGGGGCTGTTGAGATTCAGAATCCAAACAATGGCAATGCATTTAAAGTAAATGGACATTGATTAAAGCCATTTGTTGAGAAATTTGATTCAGAGGACATGTTCATACCTCTGAATGATTCTGTTTATCAGGATTGATCTCCTAGTCTGACAGAGGTATAGTTAGGTTTATTGATTTCATGTTATGTTTAGGATAGTCGGCTTTATGCTGTTTAGGATAGTTTACTTTCCGTTAGTTTTAGGATAGTTTGTTTTTGGTTGATTAACTCTTGTGCTAACCACATTCATACTGAGAACCTTTGGAAAAAGCCTCAAAATTTCTTCATTAGGTAATATCTTTCCATCACTTCTCTTTCACTTACGTTGTCTCTTTTGCAATTCATGCTTATTTCTTTTACATTGAGGATAATGTAGATTTTAGGTTAGGGGTGGGAGATTAGGTAACTAATCAGTGTTTTCTCAATTTAGAGTAAAATTTGTAAAATTTTTGAAAAATTTTCAATGTTTATCTGTTTGGAGAGCAATAAGTTGTGTATTTAGGACTATTTTGAGTATGATAAAAATTGAATTTTGAATTGTTGGAGTTGGAGCAGCTAAGTAACTTATCACTTATGGTTCTTACATTCAATTGTTTAAGAGTAAGTTCGAATATTATGTTATTCAAATTGTTTTCTATGAATAATACTAGATTTTCTGATTGTTAGTATGATGATCATTAAAAGATATTGAGAAACGAGTTTGGAGAATTTTATCCACCTTAAAAGAAGAAACAGAACCAGTTAAAAAATAGGAGATAAACAAAGAGGTCATAAAGAATGAAAAATGACAACATCTTTGAGGGGAATGAAAAATGTCTTTGAAAAGGATATAATGTCTGAAAGAATTTAAAAAAAAAAGGGAAAAGATCAAGAGAGGAATAAATACAAATGACCATCGATATAAAATCAAAAACTAGAAAAAAAAGAAAAAGAAAAGGGGATAAGTTCAGAATCAGTACTTAGGTTTTCAACCAACCTTGAAGTGATGAGCATGGTTAAATTATGAAAAGATAGTATTTTCACTAAGCACGTTGAAAAACTTGACATGCAAACTTTGCTCTGATTTAATGGATAAAGGATTTATCTGATTGATTGCTTATGTGATTCAACTCTAGGTTTTCAAAATCTCAATTTCTCATCTTGAGTCTACTCATTCATACTTGATTACACAAAAGATCATTTTCTTAAAAAGGTTTGAACATTGCACATTTAGGTTCATTTTTCGCATACTTTGCTCGGGAATAGAAAAATGCTGGTTGAGGATTGTGTTGAGGGTCAAATATTGCATATTGGACCCCAGTTATTACTTGGTTTTATGAACATGATAATGTTTAATATTCTATTTTAATCATGTTTGTGTTACAAGGTGAATTTAAGAGCTTGGATTGGAAAGGATGTTAAAAGCATGGATTTAACGTTCAAGAATCACCAAAGCCAGGAATGGATCTAATGAACCAAGAATGAAGAATGCACATACCAAAGATCTAAGAAAATCAAGTTAAGAATGAAGAATATCAGAGTTGTGAAGTAAATTTGCATAATCCTCGACCAGTCCTGCGTAGGCTCGACCAGTCCTGGACTCTGCTTGACCGGTCAAGCCTCGACTGATCGAAGGTGCTCGACTCGAACTCCAACGACTAAAATAGCTAAAATTTTGTCCTACTCGACTAGTCGAGGGTGTCCCATGACTGGTTGAGGATGGTCCACGACCGGTTGAGGACGTGCCACGACCAGTTAAGCGTTATGCAAAACTTGCGCGGACTGCGAAAATTTGAGGCAGTTTTCAGAAATTTCCACTTGATGTGAAAGCTTAAGGTCTAAAACTATAAATAGGGGTCCCTATGGCACTCCTAGGCATCATCTAGGGTTTGAGGAGTGAAGCACAAGTGTGGAGAAGCTGTCGCTAAGAGTTTTTCTTCCCTTTCCTTAGTAATTTTTATACTTTTGTTAAGAGATTTTAGTTCAATCAAGTCTATGGTTGGCTAAACCTCTTAGCTAGGGCTAAGAGGTGAAGCTTGTAGCGTGATGGGATGTTTCTATTACTTTGATTCATGTTTAAGTTGAACTATCTTCGATTCTAGTTTGATTATATGGAATACTTTCAGTTTTTAATGGTTGTTGTGACTTAAATTACAATAGATCTGCGATAGCTTTGAGTATGTTCTTTTCATGTATTGAGATTGTGAAATTAGGAAATGCCGTTGTTCACCATCGTCCCATGGGCATGGTTGGGTGATGGAATCCTTCTAATCTTCATAATTCTCTTATGATTGGTTGCTGGGATTGGTAAATCATGTTGTTTACCTTGTCTCCTGGGTATGGTTTTGTGATGGAATCACTTCTAGTTCTCATACCTCTCACCCATTGAGAACTAGGTCAAATGAAGTTTAGATTTGATTTTACTGAGATATCTTCCAATTGGATAGGATGGGACTCCAATTCTAATCATGTGACTTGAATTAAGTATAGATCTCCTTAATCTCTACAAGTGGATCCTTGGAAACCCTAGTTTCCTACCTTTAAATTTCTTAAGTTTTTCATTAAGTTTCTCACAATTACTCTCAAATATTTTAGATTTAGGTCTTCATCTTTTTCTAGTTCTTCTTCTAGTTGCTTTCAGAAAACACACGAGATTAGTCCTTATGGATTCGACCTCGGTCTCACCGAGATTATTACTACATCGTGACCCTACACTTGGGGTTGTAAACACGTACCATGCTAGACTATTCCATGAAATTTCAGAGTTAACGTACCATGCTCCATTTTCAGGGCATAACAGGTTTCACTCGCACAGGTAATGCTTCTCTTAAAATTGCACTTGGTGTAGTATACCATGGCTATGCATGCAAGCTTAGCGAAGCTATGGAATAGTGTGTATGTCATAAAGGGGGTGATTAAGACCAAACAATTTTTTCCAATTAACACACAATCTATTACTTGAAATAATATGCCAGTTTAAACTAAGTAATTAACACTAAATCTTTCAAGTTAATAGCGGGTCCAATCACATCGATTACAATAGATGTAATATGCTAAGCAACTTGTCTATAAATGATGGTGTGCATGTGTGTGTGATGTGCTAACTATTAACTCCTAGCATTCATCTAATCATGCGAACATATAATTCACTAATCAATCACATAAGCATAATTAAATAAATGCTCAAATGATAATGCCAAAAAAAGCATTTATAATGGTTCAGTTTCGCTACTCCACTCCCAATGGACGTACTCAACCCATGAGTGTATCAGATTTTACTATCGGAGGTTTTAAATCAGGTTCACCTCTAACCTTTATAATCCTACACAAGGGCCTAGTATACACTCTTACCGGAGGCTCCCTTAAGAGATTTCAGTTGGTTTTTTATTAGCTGACCAATAACTTTGGTCCTAGTTCAAGGACCTACGTTTATTCCCATCGAAGGCTCCCATAGTGACTAACACATATACACTTGTGTCCGGTGAATTCGGCTCTATAAAAGAACCTAGGTCCTATATAAGAACCTATCACCTTTGTGATATAAACTCTTAACCTCAATCTTATGTAAGGAAAAAGAGTGTGGACTCACTAATTGACACTTGTCGAAAAGAGCCCCTTTGTCACCCTTCTCAGGTTGCTTGATCGATGCTTCTCATGCTTTAATCAACTTTCCTTTTGCACCCTCAATGGTTGATGCTGATGCGTTGCTAATGCTTTAGCTCTAAGATTAAATACCTTACATGTGATGTTCCATTGAGGTGACCAATGTGATGGGAGTTAGGTAAAATCTCTTACAACTAATGAAAATTTGAACTCCTAGGGGATTCTCCTTGATGGACACTTTCGAGGTTGATAGACACTAGAATTTGCCAATAGAATCGGTATCTATCATCTAAAAAAGGCTTAAGATAATGATCTTCCTATATAAGAGTTTAGAATGCTCATTGGAGTGAATAATCACTAAGAAGAGAGCATGGATCTCATTGGGATAGAGCCTAGGAGGTTCAGTAGAGCTTGGGATGCACTAGGGTCTTTAAAATACCAAAATTTATAATTTTTTCAGAGATCTGAATGTTATATATTTAACAAAAAAGCTCCAACAGATCTCTAACGACTAGGCTCGATTGATCAAGCTAGGTTGAAAATGGTCTAGTAAACTCACTGGACTATTTTGGCCATGTTCTATCGATCGATCTCAATCGCTCGTGAGGAATAAAAAATTCTTCGATTGATCGAGCTCGTACCTCGAGTGCTTGAAATAAATTATATTTAGGTCAGTGCTTGCTGAATGTTTTTTGCCATGTTCGTCCAATCGAATCGATCGATCGAGCTTTGCTCGAGCGCAACAAAGAGACAACTTGTTTTAGGAGTTTGATTTCAAGTAGCTTGGGACATCTATAGCCTATCTTATCTTGTTCCAATTAGGCTCCTAAGGCTAAGGGATAATCACACATGGTTTTTCTTTTAAGGTATGGATCATCTAAAGGTTCAAGGGTTATTTTGGGTCAAGCTTAGGGTCACAAAGGCACCTCATTTACATGTTCTTCACTTCCTTGATGCTCCAGTCTTCATGTGTCTTTGGTCTTCAGTTTCTAAGGGTTCAATTGACTTCCCCACACAAACGCATGTGATTGATAAACCAGGTATACAAATAAGTGCACTAATGTAACGCCCCAGTTTCCAAAACCCAAGTATAGAACTCGTTTCCTAAAAACCCGAGTGTTAATGATCAGATAATTGACAACATTGCAAAATTAGAGTGCGATAGTATAACCAAGCATGAATAATATCATGTAACCAAATGACAAAATCCTGGCCCACCCAATCAAGGACCTTAATTACAAAATTCATAAGTTCAAAACGTGCCAAGATAAAACTAGGAAAGAAACACAGTAACTACTGATTGAATCCATAGTATGTCATTGCCTCCTGATGCGGCTCTTCTTCGTAGTGTCCCTCCTCTGATCCTGCTGCCACGGCTTCAGGGTCTGCACCATAGTCGCCCTCATCTAAACCTACATACTCTGTATGGTTGAACATTTGATGGATGAGTGACCAACTCAGTATGTACTCCCCTCAAGATTACACACCACTGCCTTAGACAAGTATAGTTTAAAAGCATAATAGGGCATACAGAATAATACAAAGATGTGGTCTTAATTAATGCATGGATGTATGAGTGCACATCAACTAGGGATGTTCATCTAGTTGGATTTTGGGTGAAACCCATGCATGTGACCGGTCACTAGCAAAAGTACATAGTACATGTGTAGTGTCAAACTCACCAAAAGTGGGCCGATAGTCGATGGTCTGGGAGCTAGCGAAACGAGTACTACTATAACATCTAGAATTAGCCACCCATCATCGCCCGAATGTTATGAATGCATGATTAGCCTAACCATTATTAATCCATTTACAACTAGCCGGTTTACTGAAGCTCAAGGTCACTACGGGGGGGCTCGTCACCCAGCGTAGGATGACGGCTCGAGCATAGTGTCCAATGACCACCATCCCTGGTACATGAGTCTACCACCTTAGGATGCTTAATAAAACTTGTAAGGTTCATATCCTAGACTGTACCGTTGCTTAGGCTTCCATGGTCCTCCTGGTTGAATTCCGGTAACTCGCGACCGGTAATCGGTATTTGCGCGTGACCCTAAGTCACATCCTGTGATTCTGAGTAAGCTTGACTTAAAACTTATATCCTAGCGACCACGCCATCACCACGATTCCAATGCTACGTCTCGCGCGTCGATGCGATACCCTAGCCAGGAGTTGTGGGCCAGCATTTATTTCAAGGAAAATGTTGCGCGTTGCGAATACCGAGAGAATCTCTACAACACATCACATCAATCCATCAATCATTGTCAAGTACACATCCTATCACAAGTACAAGTCAAGTACAAGCAACTCATCCCTCTCTCATTCCCAAAGTCAACTCTCTCTCCACCCATACCTTTCCATCCCATCTCTTACACTGACTACTCCACCCATCACTCACACATCACTTACCTATCTTATTTCATCCCATCACTTCTCTCTCTCTCTCTCTCTCTCTCTCTCTCTCTCATTTCTCTCTTCACTCCCAAGCAACCCAAAAGAAGTCAACGTCCAAGCCTCCTAAGGAGAAGCTAAGTGTGGTTCACTTCCCTACCCCAAAATATCTCATCCCCACCATCAAAACTTCATCATCCTCCATCAAAGAAGGATCTTGGGAGATTAGCATTCCAAGGGACTAAGAAGAAGGCCAATAGGTGGGTGATCTACCGTTGATTTTTAATTTGATGGCCCACTTGTGATGGGACTAAATTTGATGTATGTGTTATAATCATATGAGGGGCCCATAGTGGTGGGGTCCCTCCACTACACCATCTCTCTCTCTCTCTCTCTCTCTCTCTCTCTCTCTCTCTCTCACACACACACACACACACACACACTCTCTCTCTCTCTCTCTCTCTTTGATGTGTGGGCCACCTTGATGAATTGAGTAAATCCAAAACCATCCATTAGTGGCAGCCACCTTGTTGTCCACCTGCTGGATGATTTTGGGCAGGCCCGAATGTAGGGAAAAACACAAATATCAGCTAATCCAAACTTTAGTGGGCCACATGTGCGTGGGACCCACCAGATGTGTGCTTTGATCCATGCCGTTCGCACTGTCCAAGGACGTGGACCCTCACCAGATGCATGTGTTTTAACCAGGCCGTTCATCTAGTGTCCAGGGACTAGACGCTAGAGCTGCAAGAAACAATATATATAATATGGTGGGCCCTACGTGGGACCCACCAAATGGAGAAAGTTGATTCGCTGATGTACCTCACATCTGAAAGTGCCCTGGTTTGTCAATTAGCGTGAGCGTTGAGTCAGCAAGACAAGTGAGCCCCATAGGAAGATTGTTCAAGCGTTTGCCTCAACAGGATGTGTGCCCAAACTCATCAAAGGTAAACCTTAGCCTCACATCCCATGTCCTAAAACACCAGGTATATAAATCCCTTAAAAAATGCATAGAACATCTTAGGGTTTAAGGTGAGAAAACTACTTTGTAAAATTAGGAAAAACTCTACTTTGTAAATTCATCGAGAAGGCTCGATAACATCGACACCTAGTTAATTGTGTCCAATATGCTGTTAAGACAAATCATGTGATTCTCGATATCTCGAAGAGAGCCTCGATATACTCAAAATTCAAACCTCGATGATATCGACAAACCTTCGATGATATCAGATTGGGAAACAAAACTATCCAGCAAACTTTCAGGTAAAATCTTTCAAGTATCGAGGATCACTCAATAAAATCGATATTCAAATATTAATCATATTGAAACCAAGTCGATGTCATCGAAATAGGATACAAATTGTCCAACAAGATTATAGGAAAATTCCTTGAAAATATCGATGAATCGACGCTGTTATCGATATCATCAATATTCAAATTCCTATGATATCGAGGGATGCTCGATCATATCAAATACCTGTTATGCTTCGAAGGCAAGTCTGCTCTCATGTTTTCAAATGTTGAGGAATCGAACCTTTCATCGATGAAATCGGAGTTCAAAATCCGATGACATCGAAGAGTATTCGATTTCCTCGACCAGTTAGCAAAAAGGGTTAAAAGCATTTGACAACTTAAGTTTGTGTCATCAAGCGATCATTCGATGGTTTCGAGAGTATACACTCGATGATATCGAATCCTGCTCGATGATATTGAACTCTATAAAAACTATTACTTTTTTATTTCTGTTGGAACTTTTTTCCTATTTAATGAGAGCTTACCTTTGGTTGTTGACAGAGAAAATAGGTAGAGCTTTTAAGTGTTTAATCCAGATCATATACCCTAAGCCTTTTTCTCTTATGGGAGTTCATCCTCCAATCCACCCTCATCATTGATATTCAATAGAGTGGATTGGGGAATGAACTTCCTCATTCAAGGATCCTGCAGCTACCACCTTAATGGCAAATCATTGAGCTAGGATACCTTGAATGCATAAATGACTGGAATCACTCTGTTTCTCAAATAGGAAAACATTTAATAGAGTTAGATTCCAACATAACCTTGACCCAACCTGTCGCCTTACATTGGAGTATCATCTGTATTGCGGTTCAAGGGAGATGAAGATTCTTTATCATCAAAGGAGGAGATCTTCATCAACGTGCTAAATGAGACTCATCTACTTATCTGTAAGTCATTAGAGTCTAGAGACCCTTTTGATCATTCCTTTTTGTAGGATTGAGTCAAAGGTGCTTCTCACCTCTTTCAAGTCCTCATAAGAGGCCTCCAACGGGAGAGTACGTGGGGGTGTTATGTGTTGACCCTTTGTAATGACCCGTAAATTTTCATACAATGGCTCGAGTACCATCTCGACCAGAAATCACTTAGGGTTAAACCCTTTAGAAATTTGACAAAGTTAACAGAGTGCTAAACTAGATTAGACATAAAATCCAATTGAATCGCTTTAAATACGATCTGCAAGGCCCAAAACTTGTAGAATCATTGACGCTAGGTTACCCTAAAATCTAGGATCAAACTCATTACCCATCTGTTTTCGGGATCACATTGAAACTCCGCATTGAGTCTGGACCGTACATCGGGAGTCCGAATAATGCGAGGTTAAGGACTTAGGACCGCCTCGCTGGGCTTGACAACCATCTCGGAAATCAAGTCCAGACAGAGTCCATAGCTGTTCGCTTGAGCCCGGACCGAAGGAGTGTGAAAATACACTATTCCTTTAGAAAATAAATATCTGGAATAGTGATCTGAAACTTGAAACATGCGATCGATTTATAAACAACCAGACCGTCAGAATCTGACCCAAGTATACCCTCGGATCAAGAAAAATTTCAGGAACATTTACATGTACTCGGAATTCCGGATCGTTGCCCACTGACCGTTGAACTGAAAATGGTCCGCCACGAGTGATCTGGGAATCCGACTGAGACGAAAACATAACTCCACGTAAATCCAAGGTTGGTGAGCTTAAGTCTGACGTTTGGCTCAAGGGGGGCTGCCAGAAACCCTCTTTTGAGCTGAAACAATGCCGATTTGATTATAATGTAAGTAAACCTTGAACATAAGTCTATTCCAGAGAGTTTTTAGGCTATATAAGGACCTTAGGGCAGCCTCTCTCACAGTCATACGAATTTGGGATAAAACCTTAAGAAGAAGAGAGAAAAAGAGAGAGAAAACTTGAGGGTTGTGGGAGAAACTCCCCCTACTGTTTCCAATCACCACACGGGCTGCACCACACATTCCTTGACGTTTTCCCGGCGATACCGACTCTATTTTAAGGTAAGAAACCCAAACCCTAGGTCTGTTTTGAGGTGTATAGGTTATAAGTTGTGAAATAGCTAACCGGTTTCACTCTTTAGGCCACAATATCGCCGAATACGGAAGCCTAATGAACCTAGCTGATTCGTTGCAATTCCAAGGTGCAAGGTGAGGACTTTAGGTATATAGGTTACGGTTTTTAATGCTTTCAATGTCAGATAATGATAGATTCATGATCTGCATGCAATTGCACATGTACAAAGTGCTTTCCGTTTCCTGTTTCGATTAAAGATGCAAAATATGGAATTTTACATACTCTAGGTATACGTAGAAATACCGTATACGTACAAATTTTGGAAATGTGTTTGCCATGATTAATTGTTGTATGATTATATAGTTTATGGATAAAATACTGATTTGACGAAAGGAATCGCCGTAATACATGTTTGCTTATATACACTATGTATGTTGAAATTGTGTATTCTAGAAAATACCGTATATGTATAGCTTTTGGAGATGTAATTGTCATGAATATTTGCTGTATGAATATGATATACATGGATAAATTACTCGCTTGGCAAAAAGGATAGCCCTAATACATATTTTAATAACATACGTCATGTATGTTGAAATAGTGTACTCTAAGTGTTTGTATAAATGCTTGTGATAGTAAATGCTTAGATGTTAGTGCCTTAGGTAGGTGCTGAGATGAAATTCTCAACTACCTTAAAGACATGTATGATTCCCTCCATGTGGTTGTTTACTCTAACTACTCACTTATGAAGTGTATGTGCTTGTATCCCTATTTGTGTAGTGCTCTTTAACATGCTTTACATCATGCTTTATATCATGCTTTATAACATGCCTTATGACATGCCTACTAGCATGCTTGTATTACTTTGTTTATCATGCTTTACTCTACATGCTATGGATGAGAATTGATTGAGTTTGGGACTATGTCTATAATCCAGACATTCGGTACCAGACTTGAGATAGTGGTTGAGATTCATGTCACCACGAGGGATGTGTTTGACGAACCCGAGTCGTACTTCGGTTGGCGATAGTGGTTGGCCACATGGAGTGCTTCTGTGCTTCATATCGCTCAACTTGTTGTGCACTCGAGCTAGTCAGGTTCGTCAAGTAATCCGATATGTCAAAATGTGTGTTCACCATGTTTGGTCACTACTGCTTGAACCTAGGGTACCAAACTTACCAGTGGAAATCCCTTTAACCATGGTACCTCAATCCGCTAAGACTCATGAGCTGGACATGGTGGTATGGGACACCGTGGCCGAGCTATCGGCCTATGCTGGGGCCATGTGCCTCCCCGTAGTGACCATTGAGCAACCCAAACTCGTGAGCCGAACACAGTGGTATGGGACACTGTATTCGAGCTGTCGATACTTACAGCGAGAGCCAAGTACGGTAAGACCTGTACTCGTGCTGACGGGCAACGAGTCCTCTGTAGTGTCTTTGAGTATACTCTAAGGCCTGTGATTAGCAACGAGCCCTTCACAGCAGCTAGAGTATGAGTTGAGCCGAGTACGGTGAGACCTGTACTTGAGCTGACGGCCAGCGATTGAGCCGAGTATGGTGAGACCTGTACTCGAGCTGACGGTCAGCAATTGATCCGCATACGGTGAGATCTATATCTGTGCTGACGGGTGACGAGCCCTTTGCGATGCCTTCACGATGCCTCTTGAACCATAATATCGTATGAGATTAACTAGGATTGACGACCTTAGAAGGGATCATGTTTGGGAATGATACAAGGGAGGTACCTTAGTTTCCCAATACTACTATTTGAATTGGACTAATAACAACTCGGTAATCATGTTCATCATCGCACCGCATGTGCTTAGTAGATGTGGAGCACTGAGGGAGGTATGCATCCGCGAACGTAAGATGATGTTGCATTAGGGTGGTTTGGCAAGGGCATTCATCATGTCATTTCATATTTGCATTTAATAAGAGTAGTTAGAATTGTTTGATTGTACTGCTTTATCATTACTGCTTGATTGAATTGATAACATGTTAACCTATGCTTTATTGTCCCACTGAGTTAGCTACTCACTCCCACGTTACGGGACGGTGTTTTACACACCAACAAGACTCTGTTGCAGGTATAGAGGATGCGTCGATTCAGGAGGCAGAGCTGTAATAAGATGAGGACCAGGATGAGTTCTCATATATGCAGTACTCTGACGGCTACGCTTAGGCCGACTAGATCGCGGGGGTTTTAGGATCTAACTTTAGTTATATTTTGACTCTTTATTCAGAAACAATACATGTATATGGATACTCAGTTAGTGTTCATACTCTGGAGATCGAGATGGTTTTTGTTCCTTTACATACTTTATATATACAGTTTCAGTCTTCCGCTTGCCTTTGTACAATTGATCTGGAGTATGAATTACTGTTTGGTATAATCTCACTCATGTTTATTACTCTAACACAGACAACATTTAATCATCATTATTTATGTTGCATAAGTGATGCATTGGAACTCGGGAGTTGGGTTATGCTTGACCCCCGATTTTCAGGGTGTTACACCCTTGCTCTATGTAGAGCATAAACTTAGGTCCTTGACCTGTGTGGTCGAAAACCTAGTTGTTGTGTGTTGACCTTTACTCTTGTGTAGGGCATAAACTGGTAGGTTTCTTGTGTGGATCCTTGACCTGTGTAGTCTAAAATCTAGGTGTTGTATGTTGACCCTTGCTCTGTGTGAGGCATAAACTTGTGTCTCGTGGAGACATGTTAGAGTTAACCTGGTGTAGGTTGTACTGGTTTGAGGTGAACCTGATTTGAAACCTTCGTTAGTGAGATTTAGTATACTCGAGGGTTGAGTGCGTCCGCCGGAAGTGGAGTAGACACGTAGTTGAACCACTATAAAAATGACTGTGTTTGAGATCGCTCTTTACTTTTACTTCTTATGTGATTTCCTTGAATGTTCTCATAATGCATGTTTATATGATTACCTAGAACAAATTAGAATCACATCTCACACACAGTCACATCCATCATAAACTATGTTATACATCCTGTTTATGTTTTGATTAGTCTTATGATTGGATCCTCTATTTGGCTTAGAAGTCATTAAAGTTACATTATAGAAATCCTGCTATTTGCATATTAGTTCAGGATAGGGTTGACAGGTGTAACGTCCTGGATTTTCACTATTTTAGATTTCCAAAAAAATCCTTGAAAAATTTTCTATTAATTAACTTATAATATCACTTATTGACTATTAACACTCAATGTTAGTTTATACAGGGATGGAACCAGTGAAGAACCGCACAAGTCCGATTAATCAACCGTAGGAAGCCAACAAATCCGCCCAATCACTTAAACATCAAGTTTAGCCCCATGATTTACTCACGTAGGGCCCAAATCTAACCGACCCATCGCTAACTAATTAAGACAATCATGACTAAATTAAAGATCTAACCGAAACCGAGTCGGATAAGGCCCGGATCTTGACTAATAGACCAAATCAACCCCATTACTCTTTTAGCCTAAAACCGATGGTTTAGAGTAACATGATCAAATCTCTACTTTCACTAGTTATAAATACGCCACACTATGAACATAATTAATCGAAACCCTGATCATTGCCCACGAGAAATCTCCCTACCAAATTCATTCCAGAAATGCTCCGATTTTTCAAACAAGCTTTAGACTGCTCGTTGGTGGGCCACTAGTCCTAAAATTATAGAGTTTTGTCCATCTTACTGGGCTCAACGTCTATCGCGGGAGTCGGACCTGGGTACTATCCAGAACCGCTCAACTTGAGCCAAAGGACGAGTGCATGAAAGTGCAAATACCCTAAAGGAATCAGCTGAAACTTAAGTGAATTGGGTCATCTACTCTTATGCAAAGTTGAGGATTTCAGACCGTTGGTTTACGACCAAACTTCTCACGTGGAGTAAGGATATTTCCCTGCTCATATCCGTATAGTTGTGGCCCCGATTGACCATCGGTGACCGTTGAACAGACTTCTAATCATATCTGTCGATCGGCGCATCCAAATGGCGGGCCGAACATGTCCATACTTAGAACATCATTAGGGCCAACTATTCTACAGTGTATATCAATATGTATACCTCGTAGTGGGCCCTAAAGATTAGAAAAACCCTCCCATAGGGCTAGTATAGTAAAAACCTAGTCATTAGGGCCATTTACACCAAATCTGGCACTATAAAAGGGCCTCATTTTGGCACCCTCTCTCCCCATACGAATTTGCCCTAGAGAAAAGAAAGAGATAAAAAGAGAAAGAGGAGAAAAGAGGAGAAAGAGAGAAGGAGAGAAGAAGGGAGAGAAAGGTGGGCCCGAGAGAGGTGAGATCTAAAAACCCCTCTTCCCTTTCCTCAAGAAACCCCACATCTACAAATACAAGCGATTTCCATCCGATTGAGGAGGTAAACACCCATCCTTTTTGTAATCCTTTGTATTGAGCTAGGATTTGTATGAAATCCTAACATGCAAACGTATTGACGTAGGATTCCGGCCAATCGACCGTGAGTTCGACACTTCTAAGTCATTTCCCCAAGTCTTCAACGATCCATAGGTGCGGACTATTATCCTTAGGTGGCCTAGCACCAATTATACTATGAGTCTAATGATTTTGATTGCTTGAATGATGTATTGAGATAATTTAGAGGAACCTAGGAGGGACCCCACTTTCGATCCCCTCAATTAATATGGATTGTTATGGAATGTTGTTGCTTTTCATGATTTGGTGCAAATGGATGATTCCATGTTCATGTCTTGTCGATTCTTGTATGATATTGCCTTATAGTATGTATGATTCATTAACTCTTGTGCATTTTTAGTTCTATGAGATATATGAAGTGCTTAGTTTCCTCACTAACCCACACATACACATGCACCTTTGTTTCCTGATATTATTAGTATTGTTTATTAGGAAAATCAGAATTGTATGTTGGGAAAATATGAACACATGATATTGTTATGCTAGTTGATAACCCTCATAGTTGGCATGCTATGGATTACGTCAAACCCTTAGGTTAGTTATGAATATGAGGAGAGTGAAGGTAGTCTCATCGGTAGGACTATCCCAAGGTTAAACCCATGGATTTGGGCAGGTGCGTGTGGGCGACAGTAGTTAGACTATATGGGTCACTCGTACCCGATGTTGTCTGTTACGTGCTCACCTGAATTCGTGCGGTCTAGCCTACTTACTGACCAACCTTATTTGTTAACCCTGTCTGCTCACATATGTATAGAAACTGCAACCGTTGTAGCTCACTGATAACCAATTGAAGTTGATCCACCGACTCGTGAGCCGGACATGGTGGAAAGGGACATTATGCCCGAGCTATCAGCCTACGCTAGGGTGACGAGTCTCCCCGTAGTGACTACGACCGATTCCTTTCCTTAGCACTCCCTATGTGCTTGAAATCGGGGATGGAGAACCCGACGAAATCAAGGATCGCGATGCCCTGGCCTCGCACGTTGAGGGGCCTTAGCATCGCAACTAGTTGAGGGCATTGATACGTGGGATGTATTAGTTTCTCCAACCTGCTAGATGAATGAATTAACTAAGAACTAGGCTAACACTATCATATCGCATCGCACTAGTTAGGGTGGCGACTCGGCAGTCGAGGTCGCAATGAGGGAGTGTTGTCATATACGATCGTGAGAAGGTGTCGCTCGAGAGAGTGTTGTTGTGAGGGCATGTATCATGTCATAACCCATGCATATGCATTAATAAGACTAGTTAGAGATCTGTGATTATATGCCTTTCATTAAATTCATAATATAATTGATGATTATTACAACTTAAGACTAATAGCACCCACTGAGTTGATCACTCACTCCCACTCCGGGACAGTGTTTTAAAACACCAACCAGACTCTCCCGTAGATGCAGGCGATGTAGAGTATGAGGAGCCTAGCAGCATGAGTCTTGAGGAGGAGGATGAGTTGTCCTACTTCTAGCTAATGGACGATTCCCCGTCAGCCTAATAGACGGATTTTGGATCACTGGGTGTTGGTCTCAGTTCATTATTCTTTTTGGACATATTCTTTTAAAATTTTGATGGGCAACACCTTGTGCGACCCATTTATATTATTTTGAACTTGTAAATATTTGGCCTCTTTCATTCAGTAGACTAGTTGTGGTTGTGCTTCATGTTTCAAGTAATTCCATATTGTGCCTTTAAACCTGATTAATCGCAAATTAGTAAAATCAGTTATAAGTGATACCTGAAAAATTAGGAGTCAAGTGTATGCACGACCCCCAATTTTCAGGGCGTTACAATAGATTTTTAATCATCATAAAATATTAAAAAATCCTATTCACGCCCCTCTAGGACATCTTGGCATATTCCCACTTCAACTAAAGCGATCATTGCCACAATTTCAACATCAGCCATATAGCTGATGTATTGACGTCAGCATAGTCTGTGAGGCCCACACATGATATATGTGTTTTACTCATGCTGTTCATCAGCACCGTCCATTGTTGGACAGTGTCATGTAGGGCCACCTGATGTATGGGTCTCATCCACGCCGTCCGTCCATCTAGACGTGGTCATGGACCCCACCATGATGTAATATCCAGGCCGTCCAAGGCCTGGACATTGCTGTCCTTTTAAAAATAAATAAATTATTAATATATATAATATTATATGTTATATATTATGGTGGGCCCTACATGGGACCCACCCATCGTGGAGTGGAAGCAGACTGGCTGGTGTACGTATCACACCAACTATATTATTACACCCTAAGCGTGACTCTCATTCATAGGTAGAGATTCCCCTATTTTATGGAGAGATTTCGATTCCATGGGCATCTTGCAAGCAAATCAATAACATGTGAGGATAACGTAGCAATTATGTGTTGTTAAAAAATTTTTAAATCATCAAAAATGGCTATGAAGTTAAGGCATCATTTAACAATTAAAGTGAAGCTCAAGTGTAGATTTAACTATCATCGTATGTGAACATGATTTAAGAGTTGCTAAAGTAGAATGAAATCTAACATGTAGAGTGTGATTCGCATAATCATGGTTTACCAATTCTCAATCATGAGACAATGTAAGCCAACTAACATGGTTTGATATTTTAATGTAAACAATCCAAATTCTAAACTATTAGTTGTAATCCAAGTAGAAACTATCCTTGAACTAACTTGGAGATGGAAAGCTCAAGGGGAAATGTCATCACCTTTTGAGTCAGATTCCCTTACATAGTTACTTCTTTATAGCAATCCAAATTCCCGCGATAAACCCACGGTCCAATGCCACTCAATTGAACACCTAGGGTCATTCCTAATAAGAGCTTGAGATTAATAATCGAGTTAATGGATGATTTCAACAACTCCTAGCTACCTAGGCTTGATTTACTTGGGTTTTCTTTCATCCAATGATGATGAGGCCCGTTTACATACGTCTCAAGTAGACATCACCTTCATGACTATCATTGAGTGGCCCACAATGTTTTTTGGCCATCAAAAGTAGGTGGGGAATATAGGGATTTGCCCAAACAGTGAAAACTGGGCCCGAACCCAACTTGATTCGGCCCAGCAGTTGTCACCCACTGAGCTTATCTCAGGGGCAGCCCATTGTTGTGGCTGGGTTGGTCTGGCCTGGCCCAACTACTACGACCTACTGAGCTTTGCCCGGATGCTGCCCACACCCAGTCAGCAGCCAGTTGTTGCAGCCCACTAAGTTTTGCTCAAGTGTAGCCCACACTTGGTCAGTGACCAGCTCATCATAGAGAGGGATACCGAGTCGCTGACTCGACTGTTGGACGGTTGGTCACACTCAGCTGGGACAAGTGCTAAGTCACTGGGTTGAAATGACATCTACACAAACTTGATTTAAACTCGGCAAGCTTTGTTACCTGGTATCACACGATTGGATCCTAGTTTATCACCAGAAATCTGGAGAGAAGGGATGATTGCAAGAAGGCCCACAGCCTATGCTAGAGACTCGGCAGCCCTGGCTCGGTCGAGTCGGTTGAGCACGTGAATGGACTAGAGTCCAGCCGTTGATTCATCCCTCTCTCTCTCTCTCTCTCTCTCTCTCTCTTTCTCCCTCACTCTCTCACCCTCTTACTCTGGCGGTGGTGTTATAGGTCTGTACTGACCCAACTCGGTTCGAGTTAAATGACTGAGTTGGTGCAGTGCAACACCGAGTTCGCACCCACCCTGCACTCGATCACTCTCTCCTTTCCTCTATTCTCCACCGTTTTCTCTCTGAATTCCTTAGTGAGAATCTCGAGATGGACGCCCTCCTTATATAGCCATGGAGCACGCTCGAACGTGCCATCCAACGGCTGTGAATAGGTGACCGAACTCACGTACGATCCTTAGTTTTTCGCATGCATGGTACCCATCCATCACTAGGGATGTGTTCCTGCCGCCAGGGCCCACCAGAAAAGCAAAATTTTATCTATTATGGGACCCACCCCATCACAGTGTGTCCTTCGGCCTAATGGGGAAGATGACGGGCCAATCATGGCAGATTTTTATCTACGGAGTATTAAGATGATCTGGTCCATTTGGACAGCTCGGATGGAACCTATGATCACTGCAGGGCCACTAATCTGGGCATTCATCGGCGTTTTGTGCATCTCGCGAGATTTCCCGCACCTCCAAGGTTTTTTCATGAGATGGGAGGCTCCTCTAAGAGAGCTGTTGCAGCCCTACAACGAACGGCAAAGATTACTCCTCGTGGCCTGGTGAAAGGTTTGGATCGCGCCAACGAATTCTCCTGAAATGGTAATGTTCCCCATAACTTTTTTGCTTCTCAGCTGGTTATTCGCCCATTTTCGGCAATGAAAGGAGAGCGCGGATCAAAGCTCGGAAGGATGACTGAGATGAAGGGAAAAGAGCACCATACATCCACTGCAGCTCCACCTTTTGAAGTGCTCTCGATCAACTTGTATAAGTTACCGAGTCGTTGTGCTTTCATGATTACCCGTGCCCCCTTGGATACTGTAAGAGCACCATCAATACCTGTGTACCTACATCCTTTTGCCTCAAGCACACTAAGAGAAATCAGATTCTTCTTCAAATCAGGAACGTACCTGACATCAGTCAGGGTATGCTCTACCCCATCAAACATCTTGATGCGTACTGTACCAACAACCACAACATTACAAGCAAAGCCATTGCCTATAAACACCTGTCCACCATCACACTCGCTATAGCTGGCGAACCAACTCTGATGAGGAGTCATGTGAAAAGATGCCCCTGTGTCTAGCATCCACTCGTCCTTATGATCATCGTATGACCGTCTAAACGAAGACACAGACAAAACATCATCATCACATCCACCCGATCCATCTGACATGGCAACATTGGCCTCCCTGTACGAAGCCTCAGAATCTTCTCTCTTCGATTTAGGATTTTCACAATCCTTCTTCACATGTCCTTTCTTCCCACAGTTCTAGCACTTTACCTTTCCTTTGCCCTTGCCCTTGGATTTGGATCTAGAACCTGAAGAACCTGTACCTTATTCAGAATTCCTACCCATTGTAAATAGTGCATCAGAAGATGTCCCCATGTCACCGTTTAGCTTTCTCATAGCCTTACTCAGGGTTTTGTTCGTACTGCACATAGTGTCCTTGAATGCCTCAAAAGACGCCGGGGGAGAATTCAGTAACATACATGCCTGTTCTTCATCTTTCATAACTTCCTCCATATCCAGCAATTTGCAAATCAATTTATTAAAGTTGCTGATGTGAGCCTACAGATCTCCACCCTCTGCCATCTTGAAGTTATACCATTGCCGCTTCAAGTGCAGGCGATTTTCAGAGGATTTCTTCGCATAAACATCCTCTAACTTCGCCCATAACTTAGCCGCAGTTTTCTCCCTCATGACGTTGTAGAGAACCTCATCCGTGAGACATAAACGGATCGATGATAAAGCTTTCTTATCAAGAGTATTCCATTCATTATCTTTCATAGTAGACTTTCGCTCCTCAAGAGCACCATCTTCGCCTTACTTGATTAAGGAACTCATCATCTTGATCTTCCATAATTCAAAATTATTTTTACCTGAGTACTTCTCAATCTCATACCTGGTGCTCGCCATTATTACTAATCTTGCAGATTCAGATCTGTGCCCCAACCGATTGCTCTGATACCACTTGTTGGGGATTTTGACCTGCGGAATCACACAGATCTAGATCTAGGATAGCAATCCAATGACACCAAGCACACACAAGAGAACACAGATTTAACGTGGAAAACCCTTGCGGGAAAAAACCACGGCACAAAGCGACAGATCTCCACTATGAAAATAGAAATTACAAAGAGAGAGGACTTACCCGATTCAAACAACCTCGAATCTCACCCTTGCTACACCCTTTAGAAACCCTAAAATCCCTTTAGGAACCCTTGAAACTACTTTAGAAAGCCTTAGAATACCATCTTACATCCCCAATCCTGGATACACCCCTTTATATAAGAATAGAAAAAGGTAGAATCTAAATAGGAAACAAATTCTGCAAAATCTGCGTTTCTGCAATCGCATCTACAGAACTTATCAATGTCATCGAGCCACTCTCGATGACAGCCTCGATATCATCGACGGTCCTGTCGATGATATCAAAACAGGACCAAAACTGTCCAGCGACCAGGGTGAAAATTACTGTGAATTATTGATGGCATCGAGACCCTGTCGATATCATTGACAGACCACCAGACAGATTTAAGACATTTGTCGACGCCATTTGAAACCCTGTAGATATAATCGACAGACCACCAGACAAATTTAAGACATCTGTCCATAACATGTAGAGGGAGAGAGGATCTCGACTGTTGGATTTGAAGATGCTCTACGTCTCATGCATGTAGAAAGAGCTCGTGGAATGCAATCAGATAAATCGATGTCGGGCATCAACATAGAGCTGTGTCCTTCTCAGTCATTTTCCCTTCTGCCCTTTTCCCTTCTCCTTCCCCAACGTCGGGCAGTTCATTGGTTGGTATGTATGCGCAATCTTGTCAAGCACTTTGTGCGGCTGATCGATACATTCCCTAGCATTGAAGACCGGTTCGATTTGGATGTCTTTATTGGCAGTTGGTTGATATGTATGCAAAATGTGGGGAAATTCGGGATGCTTAGCAGAAGTTCGATGAAATGTCCGACAGGAATGTGGTTTCTTGGAGTGGAATGATATATGGATGTGCTCAGTTCGGCGAAGATGAGGAGGCTCTGAGGCTGTTTAAACGGGCTTTGGCTGTTGATTTGGCTGTTAACGATTTTACTTACTCGAGTGTAATTCAGGTCTTTGCTTGAAGACGAGCTTCAATTCATTAAGCTTCGTGGATAGTTTTTGATTTCTTTGTATTCAAAGTGCAGCATTGTTGAGGAAGCTTATCGTGTGATCGATCAAATGCTTGACAGAAATCTTGGTGCATGGAATTCGATGCTAATTGTATGTGCCCAACATGGGCACACACAGAAAACGACCGTGAAGGCGATGTGTCTTAAGCAAGTCCTGGACATTGGTGATCACCACACCAAATTTTTAATCCATATTTGAAATTTGATTTTGATGTTTCTTGCATTTCTAAAGATTTTGTCTTAAAATTTTTGCTTCTATATGAGAGAGAAGGTGAGAGTCTGGGAAGAACTTAATAGATTTTGGCAGAGGAGTTGCCTGCACTTGCAAAAGAAGTGGGGATAAATCTAATATTTATATGTCCATGCAAAAAAAAATTTCTGGTGTGGCAGTGAAGTCTGGGCTTAGCTCAAACCCATTTGTAGCCGTCAGATTGGTTGATATGTACATGAAGAACAAGGTAATAGGGAGTGCACGCATGGTGTTTGATGGAATGGTTGATAAAGATATGAGTGCGTTTCATCGCTTCTTGCTGCAAGGTTTGTGGATTTTTATTTTTATTTTTTAATTCTGCTTTCTTTTTATCTTTTGTTTGGTATGTATGGCTTTCACGCTTCACTGACTTGCTTTTGATGATTGATTGTTGTGGTGTTTACACCATTACTTGTTAAATGGTAAGATATTATGATGCGAAATACCTGTGGATGCTTTTGGGAAATTTGGGTTCATTTATGTGTCTGTTATTTTGTAATTTGTGAAACTCTATTTGGATGGTTGTGATAGGTCTGGCTTGGTTGGATTGGGTGACCTAACCCATCCCATTCAAACCCATATGGGTGGTCCCGGTAGGGTAGGGTTCAACCCAAGAACAACCCATTTACTTCAATTGGCTATATTTTTAGGCCAAACCAGACCCACTACCCACTACACCGGAGTTTTGCTAAGACAAGCACGTCTAATCCATGTACACACCAACCACACAGCCATTGTGGCACACATATACAAGATCCTGACCGTTCTTCAAGTGGACAACAAGGAGTAGATTCATGAGCTCAAAAATCTGGAGGATTTCATTTCACGTGGGCCACATTTTATAAAACAAATGAATGGCAAAAAATTTATTTATTTTTATTTTCCACTCAGACCATGAATGTTTTGTGGCCAGAAAATTAGGCTGGTCCAGTCATCAGGCTGGTCCAATTATATTAACCATCCAGTTTTTGTACAAGTGTGGCCCTCCCATTGGCCAAATTGTCCTTAATTTCAGGCCACACACAACTAAGGTGGGCCCCATGTGATGAAATGCATGGATCTTACACCTTGGCTCATGTCGGGAGAGTAGAACTATTCTTCGCATGTCCTAGCTTTTCCCCAAAAAATGAGTAAAACCATTTAAAAAAGAAAAGAACAAAAAGATGTTGCTCTTGCTGTTTAACTGACCAATTTACTGAATGCTAACCATTAACTGAAATAGGATACTACTACTTGTATGGCTATTAAGTCGCTTAAAGAACTACCAAATATTGAAAACTTGGAAGCTATCTATTCAATGTGTTATTTTTTTGGATTCCAATTCAATTAAGAATCAACTCTGCAATGGATTCCAATTCAATTAAGAATCAACTCTGCAATGGATTCCAATTCAATTAAGAATCAACTCTGCAATGGATTCCAATTCAATTAAATTAGGAAAATGTTAACCTTTTATAACTCCAAAAACACCCTGATGAATTAAATCTAGACCTGACTTTCTTTTCTTTAATAAAAATTTGAGTTTCCCATTAAATTTCACTTCAATCATTTTTCAGAAAAAAAAAAAAAAAAAAACCATTTCTGTGAGGCTAAATATTGTGTTTGCCCTGGTTCTAAATGGTTTTAACTCTGTTGTTCCAGCTTTGTCTAAGTCAGTCACATAGTGTCCTGCTTTTTGTACTAAGTATTCCATTCCCCTTCCTTAATTTATATTCTTTCTCGTTACCAAGCACCTAAATTCAATAGAGACTTCACCTCTTTTCTTAATCCAATGAATCTAATATGGACGTCAATGTTCACATTCTTTTAGTTTTAACATATCTGGAATTTCCTGTGAGATTGTGTTCTCACTGCTTCCCCCTTCTTCAAAATCATGCATATCTTACCATTAGAATTGAAAAGTGATGCAAAAAATATTGTGCTCAAACCAGTGCACCTCATTAATTACTTGAGGCATTGATAGCATCATTTTGCTGGATAAACCAACATCTCTACCTCTATACACATTTGTTTCATCTTTTATAATCAGTCCTTATCGTTACATGCATGTTCTTCATTCTCATGCTCTTTGTTGGGGCATGATTTGGTGTATCTTTGACATAATTCCTTCATTGGCCAAATTTGCTTTAGTTGCACCACCACTATCAAATATGAAATGATACTAAATTCACTTTAGTTGCACCACCACTATCAAATATCAAATATCAACAGACATTCAAGACATTTGCTCTATATGGATCGTGTGCGCCTTGGGTAAATAACTTGGCATTTCACAGCGATTAATCGATTCTAAATTGTTTGGAATCTTATATGATTTGTGATATTTGGGATATTTTGATAAACATGATGCATAGGTGCAGTATATGCCTTTTGTTAATGTTTGGAGCAATCAATAGTTGTGAAGCTAGTTCCATTACATTAACTAGAATTCTTTGCTTGCTTTACTCCTATTTTCAGGAAATGGTGAAGGGTCACTACACCAAAATTGCACATCTGGAACTGGCAGGATTTTGGTATACTTTCTTTCTTTTTAATTCATGGTATACTTGAAGTTGATGAATTAGTTGAAAAATAAATGGAATTTGGATGTTATCTATTGAATTAATCCTCTATTGGATTTGATGAATTGGTAAACAATGACACTTCCCATTGTATTTCCCGAGTGAATGTGTTTACTTTTCTTCTTCTTTATTTTGTGTTTATACAACATTATATGAAGGCACAAATGTTACTAGTCTCTTGCACAACACAGCAAAAGAAACTTTTATTGAGGAAACAATGAGTCAATGACCCATATTTTGCTAGTGATGAACAATAGTTTCCTAGGGTCAATGTCTTTCAACAGTAGTTGTTACATAGCATTTGGATATGTGTGATTCAAGCTTATTGTGTTCCCTTTTCACTTCATTTAGCCTAATATTTAGCATTTCTCCTATTTTAAAATTCATTGCATTGTAATACATGCTATCATTGTTCAGAAAAAGAGAAGTCTTGAGAATCAGCTTGTGTACAGAGAGCGTGATTGCATAGATATTTGATTTCATTTACCAAGCCAATGCATTCTTGGATGATGGAATGTTGGAAACTGTACGTAGATTTTAGATTGGCAATTTTCCTTGACCTTTTCTATCTTTTCCATCAATGTGGAATTAATCAGACCATGTCATATAAATAAGGCTAGAATGAGAATGATGTTTGCAAAATTGCTTATAAGGAAGCCATGATAGAGCCAAAGGAATTCAATTTCAAAGGGATAACCACAACAAGCTTTGCATTTGGGGCCCTTAAACAAACCCGACGACCTTGATCCTCACAATCACAATTGTTAATAGATACTTTTAGTAAGTTAAAACTCTAGTAAGATCAGTCTTTTCATTGTGTGCATTTGTGATCAAACAGTCTCTTTTTAGAATCATGCAAGTCTTAGCTTTTTTATTTTTTATTTTCTTAACCTATTACTTTGTTTGTTCTTTGTGATTGATTCTGTCTTGAGCATTTACTAGTTTCTACTAATTGTATAAGGGCCTGTTCTTTTAACACTGAAAATTTTTACTCAATGCGGAATCTGAAAAGTGCTTGACGTTACGTGTTTTTTGTTAAACAATGAGATTGGTGAGTTTGACAGATTGAGATGATAAACAATGAGATTGTTTCAAGGAAGCACCAAAATCAGCCTCCTGTTGGAAGAAAGATTCAGGGAAGTGGGTTTCTATGTTTGCTAGAGTTATGCTTGTTTGTCAATTTTTTTGTGAGAATTTGCTTGTTGTCAAAGAAGTGTTGTATCACATTTGATAGAATTGTTCTATGCCTGCAAAGAATTGTTGCATTAATTGAAGTGCTCTAAAAATGTTATGCCTTATTCAAACTTTTTGTGATATTAATTTTTGGTTGTTCCATATTCTACAAGTGGATTTGGAGCATGTGGAGCACTTCATACAAGTAGTTGGATCAGTCCTTACAAGGCCTCAAATCAGGAGGGAGGATAATGTCAAATTGGACCTGTAATTTTTGCCTAGAAGCTTATTATTAAGAAACTCATCTCATTGGTATGCTTCGTGCATATACTGCTAATTGAAGTTGCTTATCCTGTTTTTTGTGGCAAACACAAAGGAGAATGCATATTTCTATTTTGTTTTATTGTTGATAGGTATCCTTTTCCTGTAGCTGTTTAATCACCTGGTTTGGTTACTAAGTTTGGCATAATGATTTGATTCTTTTTTTTTTTTTTTCAATTACAGAAGGAAAAGGAGATCCACTTTCAGAATTCTTCAAATACCAGGCTTGACAGCAATGGTGGCTCTTCATCGCAGCAACGTGTTATGAGCAGAGTAAGGCATCGAAGGATTTTTGGTCATCTCTTAAGCACTCAGGAACACCAATTCTAATGATTGATTATGAGATGTAACTAATTCCTCAAAAGTCTGATGAGAATGCCCAAATTTTCAATTACTTTAAAGCTAATGAACTCTAAAATTTAACATGAGTTGTACTTTTGATTGGAGCATGCTTTTGTTACTGATATGCTAGCATGGTTGTGTTGAGTTTTAAAACGTTGTATGTGTTCAATTGGAATGTTGCTTTATTCATAATCCATGTTTGCCTCTTGCGTACACATTTGGCTAGCATTTCAATGGTTTTCCTCGTGAAAGATTTGTTAGGACTGAAGTTAAAGAAGCCTTAATCATCAAAGTTCATGTACTTGTATCCCAATGAGCGTTTGCATGATTGATACCATATTTTAGTATATAACATCTATTAGTTTGTTTCTAATTCCCCCCTTTAATTAATGGGTTGCTTTGTGGGTTACTGCAGGGAAGGCTTCCTTTTATGGAACCAAGACGAAAGGTGGATAAAGCCCAAGTATTGAAGAGGTGTTGCTATAGAGTTAAATGTTTTGTGGGTAAAGTGTTTTTTTTTTTTTTTTTTGTTAAGAATAAACTCATTTTTGCTTTGGTTTGTGTTACACATTTTTCTTAAGTCCTTTTTCTTAAAGCATGCTTCAATAAACTTCATTGTGGTTGCGGCCCGATGTCTTTGGTTTACATCCAACACACTCGAAGGTAAGTCTCTTACTTGTTCATGTGTCAAATGGTTTTCTATCATGAGTCGTAACTTTAATCTTTCAAGAATATGTATGAGTAATGACACTCTTTTTTATGGTTGTAGTTGCCTGTCTCTATTTGTTTTTTCCTCTTAGCAATGAAATTCTTTACCTATGAAAAAAAAGGGGGAAAAAAAAAAAGAATATGTATTAATAATGACACTTTCTTCCTGGAGATTACTTTTCAGGAGTTACTCTAGTAGCAACTGTCGATTTTTATGATAAGAAAATCAATGATCCGCTTGTTGTTGCATCTCATTTGGATAGCATTGATCAGAGAAGAATGAATCCTTTGCAATCTATCATCTATTGGGTTATACACATCACTACAAGAAATTGACTTTTGTTGGCTGGCTTTTATTATTATCTTTTGAATCATAAACTAATATCTATCAGTTGTGTGGCCCACTGTCTAATCTTCAGCAAATGAATTAGCTACTCAGTTGATGTGACTGCACTGGCTCTTATGTTTGATAACAAAAATTAGGTATTTGCTCAGGGCCTGATAAAAGATGAACAAGTATCTTTGAAAATTTGAAAGCATGACATTGTCAATATCCATTGACGATGCATGGAGATTGTAGCGTTCTTATTATTGTTAGATTTGTTAGATCTAGATATTCATTGGAGTTTCAGCTTCGCTCCTTTAACATGATTGAAGGTAGTCTTTAGAAAATGTGACAGGTGGGGTTGTGGACAATGCTCGAGTATGTGAAGCTGGCTTGAAAGTAGTTCAATCTGGACTTACATTGGTACAGTGATTCAACTGTTGTCTTGAACTACTTTATCTGAACTCTACTGCTGCTTCTGCCAACAAGATTATGCATATCTTTTGTCCTTTCCTGTGGAACTATTCCTAGTGATCATTGTTGTGCAGGCTGAAGAGGATGAGAGATCTTTATATCATCAATGCTCAACTCATTTTTCTTTTTTCTATTAAGGAAAGAAATCAATGAGCATTTTTTAATCGAAGCTGCTTGTTCTGACATTTTTATTTAGCAACTTTTACCAAGTATGGCTAAGAACTGTTATTAGCTTCAGTTCAAATTATGAACTGCATTATAACTCTTATTCTTTGATTTCACAAGCTAGATTTTGTCAACAAAAAGGTGCAGTTTAATCCACAACCACAGAATGACTAAAGCACATAATGAAATCTAGAAACTCCTGTATCAAAAACCAAAAACCAAGCATACGTTTTCACTATTGGTGTTTATTGCAAATGATGTTATTATGTCATACTTTGTTTCTTTATATACGTCTTGCAGGGTGAGTATCAGACTGAAAACTGATACAAATCTCTTTGAGATTGCAAAGTCTGAGGAAGCTCAAAATCTCCAAAAAAGGATTGATTGGGTTGGGATGAATGCTTGGGCCCCACTTTGTAATTCTTATTTAATGGATTTTTTGGGAATTTCTTCAAATGTGTAATTTTGGTATTGGGATGGTCATTGCTGTCGTCTTTTCTTTTTTATGTATTTTGTAAATAGAGTAATCTTACTGTTGAGGTTTAGATGTATGTGCTTCAGCAAAAGGATGCAATAGATGTTATCATTGGATCTCCATCAATGAAGTTTCTCTAGGTTTAATTTTTTTTTTTTTTTTTTAAGAGTAGGGTTTAAATATGTTTCTAAAATCTGACCGTTGGCAACAGAAGGTTTAAAACCGTTCCTAAAGTACCGTCCCTAAAATTTGAAACGGTACCCAAAACTGTTTTGAACCGTGCCTGTTTTTCTGCGATGCCTCATTTAGGAACGGTTTAAAACCGTTCCTAAATGATGATTTTGGTGTAATTAGTCGAGAGAAAGCTTATAACATCTTGGGTTTTAAATGGAAAAAGGAGTGAGATAGGGGCAGTGTATGGGGAGGAGGTTTAGGATGAGAAACTTCATAGAATCTTCTCTTGGTTGTGTGTACATGTGGTGCACACATGGGGTGTGTGTGTGTGTGTGTGTCATGTAAAGCATGCATGTGCATATTGCATGCGTGTGTAAAAGGTGTATACATGTGTATACAGTACAAGATGTGCGGTGTGAGATGTACGTGTGGGATTATGTGTGTGGATGTGAAACATACAAGCATATATGTAATACAACCCTAACTCGATGTGGTCCTATGGTATGTAACTGCTTATAAATTATAAGACATTTGGCTAGTGGCAACTCCAAATCAAATTAGAACATTTATAGAACCAATATCACCGTCTTACTACCAAAGAAAGGAGCTCTTTAGGAATATGCATGGATAGACCACAATGACATGCACGTTGATATTTATTTATCTATTTAATCCCAATGTTTTTCTCTCCTCATTTTTTATTCCTATCCTTTCTTATATCATGATATGTTGGCCTTGATTGCTGGTAAATTTTAACGAAGTTTTGGTCAAAAAAAAAAAAAGAGGCATCAAATATAAGATTTAGAAAAAATGTGCTTATATCAATTGTCGTCTATGCAAATCGAAGATCCATCATAGGTCGCTCTGATACTACTATTGAATGACAAAGATGGGTGGGCCTACAAGATCTAATGATATCCACACAATCACAATCTTAGGGACCTTCGCACAGAGACATGATGGATAGTCTACATTTGATAGTCCATCTAATCATTCCAGGAGAAGAGAGGATATGATCGCCTCTTTAATTCTACAATTAAATTGGCTCCTGGATTATGAGTAATGGTTTAGATCATTTAAAGGTAGGCATGATGGACATTGAAAAAAAAATTCTCCCTATTTTCCCTCTAAAAAAAACTCCCTAGATTTGAATGACCTTAACAAGGGAATACCGCTCCTTTTATAAAAGGATGATCAAAGAGGATAGGGGAGGAGTTTGAATGAGGTAGTGCTTAATGAGGTAGTGCTTAATATCCATCGCCATATCTACTACCCATCTTTTACCATCCATTCTTCTCATCTCACCCCATCATCTACCCTTCGAATCAATCATCTATTGCAGCAATTCTCCTCCCACAACAGAATTTCAGAATCTGGCCCTACAGGAGGGCTAAAACTTCGGCAGAGCACCACTCACAAACCGTACATCGGATCGAGCTGAGATTTGGGGGTTTTAGAGTCCATCCCTAGCCGACCAAGGCCAATGTGGTCTTTTTCTGAATAGTGGGCCCTACACACATACAGCTGAGATCACACGCATGTGCGTCTGGGTCATTGTTGTTGTCCACGCATGCGGTACTTCTCTTGTTCGTCTCTCTCCTCTCTTTCACTTCGCATTCACCCGAAATCCTTAAACTTAATCCTAAATTAGTCAAATCTCCAATTTTATGCCCCTTTTCTTACCCTAGGGTTCCTTGATTTGAAATTGGTGAATTCCTTGGATTAGGGACTGATTGCTATGCATGTGTGGATGATTATTTCTTATCTTCGAGTATCGTTTGGTTCATAATTTTTATTGATTTAGCCCTATCATGTGTAGGCTTGGACCCACATAGATTTCCCTTAATTGAATGTTTGGACTTTCATGTGGGATATGAAATTTGTGTAATTGTTTTTGAACTAACGTGATCTTAAGCCTGAAATCTCGCATATCATATTTAATTTTCATGTCTTGCATCAAATTTGGTATCAAATCCTAGGGTTCTTGTAGGGGAATTCATTACATGTTTAGGGTTTGGTGTTTATGTCCATTACGCATCAATTCTCATCATATATGGCTGTTTAGAAGTCCATAAACCCTGACATAAACTACTAAAATTTTCTGTTATCCCCTTATTTGAATTATTTTAGAAATTAACTTAGTTTTCTATTTCTAGGTTTAGAAATTTTCCTTTTCTGTTTTTTAGAAACTTTCTTAATCTGTTTTTAGAAACTAATTTCCCTTCCTTTTTCATTTTTAGAAACTAGTTAACTTTCCTTTTTTTTTTAGAAACTTACTTTCTATTTTTAGAAACTTTCCTTTTTCTTTTTCTTTAGAAACTAGGTTGTTGTTTTTTAAAAAACTTTTCTAATTTGTTTTTTTTAGAAGCTTTCCTAATTTGTTTCTTTAGAAACTTTCTTAATTTGTTTTTAGAAACTTTCCTTTTCTATTTTTAGAAACTAGGTTGCTTTTCTTTAGAAACTTTCCTAATTTATTTTTTTAGAAACTTTCCTAATTTGTTGTTCTTAGAAACTTTCCCTTTTCATTTTTAGAAACTAGGTTGCTTTTTTTTTTTGTTTATAGAAACTTTACTAACTTATTTAAAAAAAACTTTCCTTTTTCGTTTTTAGAAACTAGGTTGTTTCTTAAAAAAAAAAAAATCTTATATTTTGACAACTATATTGTTGAATTTTGGTTGGCACCCTACACTAAATATGGAACAATTGCAAGAGTCACTAAACAAGCTATCCCAAAAGTTGGAGTTTTTTATTAAGCGCTTGAAAATGGACCAATGCTTTAAATAGCTTGATGTACGCATTACCTGACTAAAGACCATCACCAGGACAAACCCCACCATTGGGGTAGATGTCCAATCTCAGGCAGGTGGCTTGAAGGATAGACCAATGAATGGAGTTAGTGAAGGAATCAATTATGGGTGTGCACCTGTGCACCTACCCCATGAGAGACATCAAGACCACTATTTTGAGGGGTACGACATATGCGGCCTGGTGGTTGGAGAGAATGCATCAGAGGCTAGTGTAAAGTTACCCACTAAGGCCATTCCGATAACGGATGAGTTACGTGATGTCTTTCCTGATGATCTACAGGATGAGTCTCCCCCTATGAGGGATATAGAGCACACCAGAACATGGGATACCATAATACCTATAGCCAAGTTTGCGTTTAATAGTTCTGTCGATAGGTCCACAGGTCTCAATCCTTATGAAGTCGTTACTGTTTATAAACCTGAGAAACCTATTGATCTTGTCCCTATGTCATTGTCCTATAGGGTGTCAGAGCTTGCAGAGTCTTTTGCGCATCACATTCATTCATGGCATCAAGAAATCAGGCAAAAGATCACTACTAGTAATGAACAGTATGAATTTTTTACAAACCAACATAAACATTTTAAAGAATTTAATCTTGGGGACTCTGTGATAGTCCGCATCTGGCCTGAGCGGTACCCTTTGGAGGCCGTTCGTAAGTTACATGCGCATAGCATTGGACCCTTCAAAATTATAAAATAAAACAGTTTCAATGCAATGAGGTAGATCTTCCACCTTCTATGAGAATTAGATCCACATTCAACGTGGAGGATCTAATTACTTTTCAGGGGACCACTGATACTTTGTCCGACCCTTTGCCTACCCGTCCTCATTCTCCATATTTATCACTTGAACCATAGCCCCTTCCCTATCCATTTTTCCAGCCTCTTAGCTCTCATACCCACTCTTCCTGACCTTTCTTCCCAACCTCTACCTCCCATACTCACCCTTCCCAAGCCATTTTTTCAACCTTTACGTCTCATACCTACCCGTCCCGACCCATTTTTCCATCCTCTACCTCCCATACCTGTGAGACCCATATCCTGAACCGTACCGTTCCGTAGGCTTCCGCAGTCCTCTCGGTTAAATTCTGGCAACCCGTGACCTATAATCGGCATTTTCGCGCACCCTGAGTTGCATCTTGTCGATCTGAGTCAGCTTGGCCTAAGACTTGTATCATTGCGACCGCGCTGTCGCCGCGGTTTTGATGCTGCGTCTCATGGGCCAAGACGATACCCGAGCCAGGAGATGTAGGCCCGTGTTCAATTCGAGGAAAACGTCACATGTTGCAAATCTGTAGAGAATCCATCACATCAATCACTTCACTTGTCAAAGTACACCCATCAAGTTAAGTACCATATTTCATCCCCCAAGTACACTACACCATCCCCAAAGTCAAATTTCCATCCCATCTCTTACGCACCCCATCATTCCTCTCCCATCATCTCTCTTTCATTCTCTCTCTCATTTTTTCCTCCCAAGCAACCCACGTCCAACCTCCCCATGAGAGAGCTAGTGTGGCCCACCTTCCTACCTCCCATCCCCACCATTCAAAGTCCATCTCAACCGTCAGAATCGTTTCCTTGGAGCTCTAGAGACTATATAGGCAGATGAAGGATGAGAAGAACAAAGGTGGATGCTTCTCTCTCTCTCCCTCTCTTTTTCATTTGTTTTGTGTGTGAAGATGTGATTGTGTGGCCCACTTAATGAGTTGTGAGATGTCCAAACCGTTCATCAAATGGACCTCACCTTGATGTGTGTCTTATGCACACCATCCAAACATTTGGTGGCCCACCCTAGTAGCACGTCTATGGGTGGGGCCCACCTTAATGTGTTATATGCAGCCGTCCAGCGTCCCTGGATGCTGGACGGGCTTCACAGTAAAGTGTGAGCTGACAGTGGATGCACTAACGCCAAAAAAGAAAAAGAAAAAAAAGGGATTTAGGTGGGCCACTTGTGTAGGCCCCACCTTGATATATATTTTCAATCCAAGCTGTCCATCCCCTTTTCTACCTCATTCTAGGTGTTGAGCCAAAAAATGGAGCCAATTCGAGGTTCTGGTGGCCCATAGCATAGCAAATAGTTCCTTTACCGTTGAAAATCACCCTGTTGTTTCTGTACCCCGAAACATGCTCGATATTGGGCTCGTTTGGTCTGTCTTGACCAGTAAGAACCAATGGGTGGGGTGGATTTTGTTGATGTGGGCCCCACCTGTGAAAAACCTCAAAAAGATAGGTTTAAATAATAATAATAATAATAATATATGCAGCAGGAGTTGTGGCTACACGAATGCTGCAGCAACGTCCTGCAGCTGGGTGGGCGGTGGACAGGGGTCCCATACGTGCGCCCACCATGGTGTGTGTTGGATATCCCCACCGTGCATAAAGTGGGCCCCTTTTTGCTGTGAACCCCACCTCAAAAATCAGCCTTATACGATACTCAGGTGGCCCACATCATAGGAAACAACGGGATTGAACGTCAGCCATTGTAACCCTGTTTGGGTAAATTTGTGGTTATGCTTGTTATGAGTTAAATGTATAAAAAAAAAATCTCCTTGTAGGATCTCAGGATCGGAATCTTGCGTATGAGCGCTGGAAGCCGAGAATGGGGTACTGCGGAGACTGTCGGCACCAGATTCGGCGACCGGGATTCCTGTGAGTCCGATCTCTTGGTTTGAGGCGTGACAGAAGTTGGTATCAGAGCATAACTTGGGAATACTTGAGGATAACATCACATATCTACTGATAGCTACCCTTCACTCGATGATTTTTGAGAACTTAAAATGATTAGATCCCTGAGTTCGAATAACTTAGAGATTTTCTGATATAGCTCCCTACCGTTGAGATTGTGAGGCTACATAGTATTCCAGTTTCGATCGTTCTGATCCAAGATCTGAGGTTCAGTAAGACCTTCATAGTGTGGATGAGGTATCTTAGGAGCGCGAGGCGGAAATTCAAGAGCGTTATCCCCGTCTTGTCGATATTTGATTATATGTTGTATTGTGTTTTGACTATACACGATATTATATTTTCTATTCCTTTATGAGTTGCGTTTATTTGCGATGGTAGTATAAATTTTGAGGACAAAATTTTTATTAGGTGGGGAGAGCTGTGAGACCCGTACCGTTCCGTAGGCTTTCGCAGTCCTCTCGGTCGAATTCTGGCAACCTACGACCTATAATCGGCATTTGCCCATGACCCTGAGTTGCATCATGTCAATCTGAGTTGGCTCGGCCTAAGACTTGTATCATTATTACAGCGCTGTCACCGCCATTCTGATGTCGCGTCTCATGCGCCAAGACGATACCCGAGCCAGGAGATGTAGGCCCGCATTCAGTTTGAGGAAAATATAGCGTTTTGCAAATCCGTAGAGAATCCATCACATCAATCACTTCACTTGTCAAAGTACATCCATCAAGTCAAGTACCCTATCCCATCCCCCAAGTACACTATACTATCTCCAAAGTCAACCTTTCCATCACATCTCTTACACACCCCATCATTCCTCTCCCATCATCCTCTCTCTTTCATTCTCTCTCTCATTTTTTCCTCGCAAGCAACCCACGTCCAAGCTTCCCATGAGAGAGCTAGTGTGGTCCACCTTCCTACCTCCCATCTCCACCATTCAAAGTCCATCTCAACCGTCAGAATCGTTTCCTTGGAGCTCTAGAGATTATAGGCGGATGAAGGATGAGAAGATCATAGGAGGGTGCTTCTCTCTCTCTCTCCCTCTTTTTCATTTGTTTTGTGTGTGAAGATGTGATTGTGTGACCCACTTAATGAATTGTGAGATGTCCAAACCGTTCATCAAATGGACCTCACCTTGATGTGTGTCTTATGCACACCATCCAAACATTTGGTAGCCCACCCTAGTAGCACGTCTATGGGTGGGGCCCACCTTAAATGTGTTATATGCAGCCATCCAACGTCCCTGGATGCTGGACGGGCTTCACAGTAAAGTGTGAGCTGACAGTGGATGCACTAACGCCAAAAAAGAAAAAGAAAAAAAAAGGATCTGGGTGGGCCACTTGTGTAGGCCCCACCTTGATATATATTTTCAATTCAAGCCGTCCATCCCCTTTCCTACCTGATTCTAGGCGTTGAGCCGAAAAATGGAGCCAATCTGAGGTTCTGGCGGCCCATAGCATGGCAAACAGTTCCTTTACCGTTGAAAATCACCCTGCTGTTTCTGTACCCCTAAACATGCTCAATTTTGGGCTCGTTTGATCTGTCTTGACCGGTAAGAACCAATGGGTGGGGTGGATTTTGTTGAGGTGGGCCCCACCTGTGAAAAACCTAAAAAAGACAAGTTTTTTTTAAAAAAATAATATATGCAGCAGGCGCTGCTACTGCACGAACGCTGCAACAACGTCCTACTGCAGCATGGGCGGTGGGCAGGGGTCCCATACGTGGGCCCACCATGGTGTGTGTTGGACATCCCCACCGTGCATAAAGTAGGCCCCTTTTTGCTGTGAGCACCACCTCAAAAATCAGCCTTATATGATACTCAGGTGGCCCCCATCATAGGAAACAGTGGGATTGAACGTCAGCCATTGTAACCATGTTTGGGTAAACTTGTGGTTATGCTTGTAACGAGTTAAATGTACAAAAAAAAATTCTCCTTGTAAGATCCCAGGACCGAAATCTGGCGTATGAGAGCTGGAAGCCGAGAATGGGGTACTATGGAGACTGTCGGCACCGTATTCGGTGACCGGGATTCCTGTGAGTCCGATCTTTGGATTTGAAGCGTGACAGAATACCTACCCATCCCGACCCATTTTCTTAGCCTCTACCTCCTATACCTACCCTTCCTAACCCATTTTTCCAGCCTCTACGTCTCATGCCTACTCGTCCCAGCCCATTTTTTCAGCCTCTACCTCCCATACCTACTCGTCCCGGTCCATTTTCCCAGCCTCTACCTCCCACACTTACTCTTCTTGACATTTCTTCTCAGCCTCTGCCTACAATACCTAACCTTCACACACCCAGAGAGAAAATAGAAGATATCCTGGACCATCAGATAGTTTCAACGTCGGACGGCAGGTTTCACAAGTACCTGGTCAAGTGGAAGTCACGTCCAGCTTCAACCAATATGTGGCTTGCTGAGGAGGATCTTCAGAGACCTGATTCTTACATCTCGGAGCGGTTCAGGAGTTTTATTTCGCCAATGGTGAAATCTTCACAGCTGGGGAGAATTAACAGGAACATCCCACACACCGTCTACACGTGCACGCACACTATCCTCCTTATGCTCGTACACCAGAAGAAGGAGGGCCCCACCATTGATCTGAATAGATGACAATGTCCAGGGAGAGTCTCCTAGCTAGAAGGCGAAGTTTTGATTCAAAAGAGTGGGCCCGTTAGTTAAGAAAAGCCCATCTTGGGATCTCATAATCGTAGCCCACTAGTCAGATTGATTTTATATTTTAGGTTTCGCTTATTAATGTTATTTAGAATATCATAGACACTTTAGATTTCTTTGATTAGTTTTTATTTTGGTTTACTTCATTGCCAAGTAATAGGTTGCGCACATGGTGCGAGTTTGGGGTATAAGTTTTTTTTAATATAAATAGGCACCCCTTGTAGCTTTTTTCATTAATTGAAGATTAATAAAAATTTCGTATTTTCCTACTCTCTGGGTTGTAAATCCTAATTGGGTGTGAAGCCCTCCATTCATCAAAGGGTTAACTACCGTGGTGCGAAGCCACATCTATTCCAATTCGCCCCCATCCATCGCCTCTCTATTACCTATCTTCTACCATCCCTTTTTCTCATCTCATCCCATCATCTACACTTTGAATCAATCATCTATTATAGAAATTCTCCTCCCCACAACAGAATTTCAAAATCTGGCCCTACAAGAGGGCTAAAACTTTGGCGGAACACCACGCACAAACCGTACATCGGATCGAGCTGAGATTGGGTGGCTTGGAGTCCATCTCTAGCCCACCAGGGCTAAGGTGGTCTTTTTCTGAATCGTGGGCCCCAAATACATGCGGCCGAGATCACACGCATGTGCATCTGGACCATTGTTGTTGTCCACGCATGCGGTACTTCTCTAGTTCGTCTCTCTTCTCTCTTTCACTCCGCTTTCATCCAAAATCTCTAAACCTAACCTTAAATTACTCAAATCTCCAATTTTATGCCCATTTTCTTACCCCAAGGTTCTTTGATTTGAAATTAGTGAATCCCTTGAATTAAGGACTGATTGTTATACATGTGTGGATGATTATTTCTTATCTTCGAGTATCATTTAGTTCATAATTTTTATTGATCCAGCCTTATCATGTGTAGGCCTGGACCTGCATAGATTCCCCTTAATTGAATGTTTGGACTTTCATGTGGGATATGGAATTTTTGTGATTGTTTTTGAACTAATGTGATCTTAAGACTGAAATCTCGCATATCATATTTAATTTTCATGTCCTGCATCACCATAGAAAACAGTAGTGATAGAAGGACCACCATTATAAACTGCTTGGGGACTACGAAAGTTTTGGATCAAGCTAGATGATATATCGGATTGGCTACTCCCCTGTAACTAGCCCGATGGCTGGTGGTTGGTGCTCTGCGGGCCCACTATGAAGTATATCTTTTATCCATGCCGTTCATCCATTTTTACAGATCATTTTAGGGCTTGATACAAAAAATGAGATGGATATAAATCTCAGGTGGACCACAACACAGGAAAACAATAGTGATTGGATATCCACCATTAAAATCCTTCTAAGGCCCACTGTACTGTTTATTTCACATCCAATCTGTTGATTAAGTCATAAAGACCTAGATGAAAGGAAAAAAACAAAGATTAGCTTGATCCAAAACTTTTATGGCCCCCAAAAAGTTTTTAATGGTCGACGTTCAATCAATATTGTTTCCTGTAATGTGGTCTAATTGAGATTGGGATATACATCATTTTTGGGTTCATACTATAAAATTATCTAGAAAAATAGATGGACGACATGGATGAAACACATACATCATGGTGGGGCCGACAGAACACCGACCATCAGCCATTGGCTAGTGGTAGGGGGAGCACCAAGCACCACATACATCATGTGTTTTCCTTCATTAGATCTGTGTGACCTAATCAACCGGTCGGATAGCAAATAAACATTACAGTGGGCCCTAGGAAGTTTTTAATGGTAAGCGTTCATTCACCACTAGGGGTGTACACGAATTGAGCTATCTCAGTTAGCTCCCTCCACTCGACTCGAAAAAGCTTATTCGAAGCTGAGTTCGAGCTGAGTTGGGCTGATTTTTTTAGCTCGAAAATGAGTTCAAGCCAAGTTCGAGTAGGCCCTAGCTCGACTCGACTCGGATCGAACCAGTTCGGTGACTCGGTTACTTTACCATTGATGTTGCTCACCAAGTGTTTGATAAAATGACTCAACAAGTGTGGCAGGTGGCAAGGAAGGTATGTACATGAAACAAATACCATTTTTTTCTTGGTTTTTCTTAGTTTTTATATTACTTAAAAGGTGTTTGATAAAATACTTGTAAAACCATTGCTTCTGTTTCACATTAAGAGGGATTTTGAAGATGTAGTATAGGTGTTTGTGGAAATGCCTCAATGGCGAACTCAGCTCGATCTTGGCTCTGACTTAGCCCGAGCTGGCCTGAGCTGGCCAGTTAGGCTCGACGACCGAGTTGAGCTGAGTTCGAGCTGAGGTCAGCTAGTGGCCCAGCCGAGTTGAGCTGAGGCCAGCTCGACTCGGTTCGAACTCGGTTCGACTCGACGTACACCCCTATTCACCACAGTTTCTTGTAAGGTAGTTTACCTTAAATTTGGATCTGCCTCATTTTTTGGTTCATGCCCTAAAATAAGCTTGCAAAGTGAATGGCCGGCGTGGATAAAACGTATATATACTTCACGACGGTACCACAGAGCTTTTCCAACACCGACGTGGGTACTGGAAGGGTCACTACCGACTCCAAGTCCCAAATCAATTACATTTGTGCCGCGTTGCGAGTGGTCGACAATTGTGTCACGTAGCCTCACGTACGAGAACACATAACCTCAGCATTCCTCCCTCCACTAATTGAATTTGCAATTTTAATCCTGTTAATCAACAAACCTCTGAAATAAAGTCACATGAAGGTATCTTCCAACTCATACTTTCTATAGTGGGTGCGTGTATTTATAAGGAAATGATCGGATGCTGCCCCACTCCCATAAGCTTATGGTACTACATGAGTTCTTGCATCAATATCTCACTTGTGTAGGATATTCTAACCGTGCAGATGGTTTTATGATGGAGGCAACATTTGGGACGGTTCATATGTTATACGCATTATGGTACTCTCAGGTAGTGCCTGATCACTATTCATATTTATCCAAACCCGATGGTCGGTCAGGATTATCCAATAAACACGAATTTTGGAATGTCCTCGTCTAAGTAGGGGGGTGATTTTCAGTTCTTGTATGTGTGTGCTACATGTGTACTAATAAGCGGAGGAAAATATTTTCCTTGAATTCAAAGGACAAAAATAAAAATAGCTATGTATGAGCCTTTTATTCAAGAACAATTGCCAATTTTAAAAACCAATACAGAGAGCAAGCCAGGCCTGTTGGCTATAGGGATTTTTCTAATGATTGATAAGCATGGGTCAGGTAGACCCGCGTAGAGTAGCTCTTAATGGCTATTGAAATGAACATTCAAGGGTTTAAGCAATAAAATGGTGAAATCATGTCATTTATGATTTATTATTTGCTATCAAGTAGGGCCAGAGCTAAAAAAGATTTTCCAAAGGCCAAAGGCTTCTGGCAGATGTTTAAAGCATCAATGGCAAAGCTCAAACTGGAATCTACTAACCTCTTAACTCATTTTAGGTATCAAGGAGGTATCAGGCCTGAAGCATTTGAAGGATGTAAAGATGGCTAGCATAAACTAAGAATTATTTACAACATATACCTAGAGATTAGGATTTTTAAATTATTTACATTACATAAACTAAGAATTTGTCGTGATTTAAATGCTTATTTTCACTTTATTCAGCCTTTATTCTTCTCTCTGTTAAGGGTGACAATTGGTTAGGCGTTCCAACCCTATGTGGCAACAACTTGGCTCCTAAAAATGGCCCAGGGGCTAGGCACTGGCTTGAAATTTAAGTCCAATGTTTTGCCAGGCTCGGCCCCAAGCAATGATAAAATAACATGGCCAGGTTTGTTGGCCAGTCAGCAAGTGGATCATCAATATAAAAATAGAATGAATAGTTTAAAAACAAATAAATGGTTCTCATAATCATAAATGTCATGAAGATAAACTAGGGAAAACATTTGGTTCACATTGACAAAACGTTTGCACCTGATTTAAAGTGGAGGATGGCATTGTAAACTGTTTGTCTTTGCCTTTCCCCACATCATCAAAAGAGTAAAATCATTTTATTTTCAAATCAAAAAGTTAAATGGTAGAAGAATGTCTCTAATATGAGGTTTTAAATTATAAAATTTAGAGGGAAGAGAAGTTTTCTATATAGAATTGTAATTTAAACACTTTTAAATATAAAAGCATAATATTTCCTAGAACATATTTGATGTAGAGCGGGTCGCAGACAGTTTCATGGCCAAGATGGATCAGAAAAGGCCCGATCGACAACAGAAGTGATCCGGACCATCGGACCTTAGATCGGGCGTATCTCGCAATCTGGAATGAGTTACCTGACGTAAAATAATGATTTTGGGGTAGAACAAGCTACTTTAGCCAACCAAGCCAGCTACGCAGGGTTATGACACCCGAAATTATGAAAAATCCCTGGATCAACGGTCATTTCCCTGTTTTAATTCCGTTTTGGGAGTCCAGTTTTAGTTTGCTTATAACTCTTCATCCGTCGGGCTTTAGGAGTTGTGCCCAATGTGAAAAGAGCTTAGAATAATTAGGAGAATAGTTTGGTGAAGCCAAATAGGACACTTACTATTTTTGGCCGAAAACATTGCGCACTAGTAGACATCACAACTGTCTATAAATAGTAAGTTTACTATTTAGAGTAAGTCGCAATTTCTAGGAGTTTTAGTTATAGTTTGATTCTGATTTCTTTCCCATTGCTTGGTACCCCTATTTAAAGGGTTGTGAACTTCTTTTTAAGCATTCATTAATCAATTTCGAATTTATTAGAATTTATTTCTATTTTTCTGCTTTCTTTCCTCGTGGATTCGAGAAGTCTCTGTGAGGAGTCCAAAGAAGTTCCGTGGATTCGGAATAGTTATCCTCTTGAGGAAGACGGTGCTCAACCTCACGTTCTCCCTTGCGTCAATATTTTAGCAAAACAAACAAGTAAAAATAGTTTGCTTTACCTAATTTACTCTCTAATATTACTTTTACAATTTTGCATCAGACTATTAGATGATCCTAACACTTTGAGATGGGCTAATTTATTACAACTGCCTGTTGCTTAGAAGTTATAAATCACGCGGTTAGAATAATCAAATCAAAGTGTTACTTTGCAATAATAAGAACTACCAGGTAGGATCTCTCTATTAGATGTTTCTAGTGTTGGAACACGCAAACCAGATGCATCCTCCCTGCCTTTGCAGATTCATCCAATGGATGCATCCTCCCTATCTCAGCCAAATTCATCCAGACAGTTGGTTTCTCCATAAGAACTATTTGGCTGCCTAATGTCATTTACTCCTAGTGAATGAACTAGATGGGGGCAGTAATGTCTTTTGTAAATATTAGCTAATTTTTTAAATAGTTGTGTTATAAAGTGTAGAAAAATCAGAAAAAAAAAAAAAAAAAAAAAAACAGGAAGTTATTCTTTTTACAGCAGTAGCTTTGTTTAAGAAATTTTCTTTACAGCAGAGCTTTGTTTGAGAAAATAATATAATACATTTTTTCTATTTCTCTCCCTTGTACGTGAGCTGCACCTATCACTATTTGGGCTTTGAAAAGCTAACAAAGTGGTATCAAAGCTGTATGATCTTTGGGCCTCATCAGCAAGAAGTGGACCAGCAACTTCTCCTCCTTATTTTGGGTCTGAAATACCCAACAAACAGCCCATGAGAAGGAGGCTGAATTTTTTCTTCATCATTTTTTTCATCACCATTTGTTTCAACATCTTCCAATGGAAGTAGGCTGTTGATCAGCCGTGAGAATCTATTTTCATCACCACCATCAAACCATCAATATTTTAGATTTTTGAAATCTGTCAGCTTTTTTTTTTCGTCATCTCAAGTGGTGGACATTCTTTGAACTCTTGTAAGTTATAGCAACATATATCATTTCAATATTTATTTAGATTGAAATATTTTAAAATGGCAAGTACAATATAACCCCAAATACCCAAGTTGTCTAAGGACAACTACGAAAATTGGTACATCCAAATAAAAGTCTTGTTCGGATCTCAAGATCTGAGATCATCATTGATGGGTATGTAGAACCTACGACAGAGTAAGAAGCGGCCTATACCAATGAGCAAAAGACCACCCTCAAAGATCAAATTAAGGAAGAAAGACAAAAAGGCCTTATTCCTTATCTATCAAGGGTTGGATGATTCAACATTTGAAAAGATTATCGAAGTGACATCAAGCAAGCAAGCTTGGGATACTCTTAGCACCATCTTCAAAGGTGTTGATCGAGTGAAGCGGGTTCACCTTTAAACACTAAGAGCCGAGTTTGAAGTGGCGCACTTGAAGAAAGGTGAAAGTATCTCTGACTGCTTCTCACGTCTACTTGTTACTATTAACAATTTAAAAAGAAATGGTGAAAAAGTTGAAGACATATGTGTCATGGAAAAGGCATTGTGATCTCTCACAACCAAGTATAAGCACATGGTTGTAGCGATCGAAGAATCAAAGGACTTCAAAAAACTATCCATTGAAAAGTTGATGAGATCGTTGCAAGTGCATGAGCAACGAATGCAAAAGAATGCAGGAATGATGCTTGAATATGCCTTAAAGTCTAAGCTGACTTTAAATGAACAAAGAAGTGGCCATACACATCTTGGGGGCCGTGGCACTAACAATCATGTAAGAGGAAGAGGGCGCGGATATAATCCAAGCAATCCACAAAATTAACAAAATTTTACCAATTTTCGTGGTAGAGAAAATGGTAGAGGCCGATCCACATGAGGTTATGGAAATATGAAAAATATTCAGTGCCGAAATTGTAACAAGTTCAGCCATTATGCATCAGATTATTGGAGCAACCCAATGGATCAAGATGAACAATCCAACTATGTTAAAGCATTAAATTATGAAGAGGAAAGAACTACACTCTTCCTTGCACAAAAAAAAGACTGTGATCAATTAAATATGTGGTATCTTAACACGAGTGCAAGCAATCACATGTGCAACGACAATAAGCTCTTTACGGAACTCACAGAAAGAGTTCATGGTGATGTGACGTTCAGAGACTTATCAAAAACTCCAGTGAAAGGTAAAGGTGAAATCAAAATTTACCAGAAAAATGGTGAGCCACGATTCCTCTATAATGTATATTACGTACCCAACATGAAAAGTAACATCCTCAGCATCGGCCAACTACTTGAAAAGGGGTATGTGATACACATGTATAACTCAGTTATGTCATTAAAAGATACATGCGGTAGGCATGTGGCACATGTTCAAATGGTGAAAAATCGAATGTTCCACTCCATATAAACACAAGGCTCAAGAAGTATATTTATGGACATGCCAATAATGAATAATGGAAGTGACATCTTCGCTTTGGCCATCTGAACTTTAATGGCCTTAAGCTCCTATCCTCATCAAGCATGGTGTATGGATTACCTACTATTGAAGCTCCAGAACATGTGTGTAAGGCGGGCATACTCGGCAAGTAGCAAATGAACTCCTTCCCAGTTAGAGTATCCCGAAGAGCAAAGGAATCATTGCAATTGGTTCACACTGATATCTGTGGACTCATGGAGACACCATCTCTTGAAGGTAACAAATATCTCATTACCTTCATTGATGATTACAGTAGAAAACTCTAATTATTCTGTATTAAAGAAAAGTTAGCAGCCTTTTTTATCTTTAAAATTTTCAAATCCCAAGTTGAAAATGAAAGTGGTTATAAAATCAAGGTCCTAAGATCTGACAGAGATGGAGAGTACACCTCAAATGTTTTTCGATAATATTGCAAGAAACATGGCATTAAGCAACATTACACTGCAGCTTATACGCCACAACAAATGGAATTGCGGAACGGAAGACTGTACCATCCTCGACATAACAAGGATCATGTTGAAGGAAAAGGGCCTACCGAAGAGCTTCTGGGGAGAGGCAGTTGCATGTAGTGCATATCTGCTCAATCGGTGTCCCACTAAGAGCATTAGGTTCATGACACCATATGAGGCATGGAGCGGCTACAAGACGAGTGTGGCACACCTTAAAATCTTTGGGTGTGTTTCTTATGCTCAAGTTCCAAAAGCAATAAAGAAAAAACTTGATGATCATGACGAGAAGTATATCTTCATCAGCTACAACAAAGAGTCAAAGGCATACAAGCTCTACAATCTACTAACTAATAAGGTAGTGATAAGTAGAGATGTGGTGTTCTGCGAGGAAGAAGCCTGAAAGTGGAACCAGGAAGATTCAGCCAAAGAAAATCAGGTTGAGGCTAAAGAATATGAAGAAGAGAGACATGTGAATCAGGAGCAGACACCCACATCACCCCCTTAGGATCGCATAAGTCCAGGAGCACGTTACATATCCCTTGGAAGTACTTCGTCAAATCAGAATTTAGCCAACACATCTTCATCCAATTCTCTTTCACCCTTAGCTCTTATCAAAATGAGAAGCCTCGACAAGATCTACGCAGAAACTGAGGAAGTGAATTTACCTTACCTGTATGCGGACTATAAGCCTCTCACATTCGAGGAGGCCGTGAATGAAGAATGTTGGAGAAATGCTATGGAAGAAAAGATCTATGCTATTGAGAAGAATCACACATGGGAACTGATTTCACTCCCTAAATGCCAAAGGAACATTGGTCTTAAATGGGTGTATAAAATTAAGTGGAATGCTGATGGTAAGATCGAACAATATAAGGCAAGGCTCATAGCAAAGGATTATAAACAGAAATGCAGGGTAGACTATGAAGAAGTTTTTGCCCCAGTTGCTCGTCTTGACACTGTGAGGATGATTATCTCCCTTTTAGCTCATCATAGTTGGATGATCTACCAACTGGATGTGAAATCCACATTCTTAAATGGAGTACTCGAAGAAGAAGTTTACGTTGACCAGCTTGAAGGCTTTATCATATAAGGGGAGGAGTATAAGGTGTATCGTCTAAAGAAAGCCCTCTGTGGGTTGAAGCAAGCCTCTCATACTTGGAATAAATAGATCGACGGCTATCTTCAAGAGAATAGTTTTGTTAAATGTCCGTATGAGCATGTTGTCTACATAAAGAAGAATGTCCATCACGATATGCTTATAACTTATTTATATATTGAAGATTTGTTGTTCATTGGAAACTACCAGGCGATGTTTGAATAATTCAAGCAGGCTATGTTCAATGAATTCGAGATGACTAATGGTGGATTGATGTCCTTCTTCTTGGGCATTGATGTGAAATAACAGGTTAGCGGCATTTATATATCACAAAAGAAGTACGCAAAAGAACTTCTTGAGAAGTTTCGGATGACTGATTGTAAAGTCGTGAATACACCTATTGCAGTAGGCCTGAAACTCACAAAAGATGGCGAAGGAAGAAATGTTGACTTAACTTTATTCAAGAGCTTAATCGGAAGCTTAAGGTACCTCGCAATCACTAGGTTAGATATAGTATATAGTGTAGGGCTTCTAAGCCGGTATATAAAAGTGCCAAAAAAGTTACGCTGGCTGCGAAAAGAATTTTGATGTATATCAAAGAGACTATTGAATTCTGTCTCTTTTATCCATACAATGATGAGGTGATTCTATATGAATACTCTAATAGTGATTGGGGTGGTGACCAAGACGAAAAAAAAGATTACCACAGGCTATGATTTCTATCTTTGATCGACAAAATTCACATGGAATCAAAGAAGCAAAGTGTGGTTGCTTTGTCCACATGTGAAGCAGAGTATGTGGTAGCATCGTCCACAGTTGTGAAGTAATATGGTTGAAGAACCTGTTAAAGGATCTGAAACATCCACAGAAAGAATCCACAGTTATATACGTAGATAACAAGTTGGCAATTAAGCTAGCTAAAAATCCAATGCAGCATGGAAGGAGCAAGCACATTGATACAAGGTATCGTTTCCTGATAGATCAAGTGAAGCAGAAATCAGTGAAGTTAGAGTACTGTCATACCACTGAATAAGTGGCGGACATCTTCACCAAAGCATTGTCGACTGATACATTCAAGAAACTTAACTTTATGCTTGGAACGAAGCTGGTTTTGGTTTGAAGGGGAGTGTTGGAACGTGCAAACCAGATGCATCCTCCCTGCCTTTGCAGATTCCTCCCTGCCTTTGCAGATTCATCCAACAGATGCATCCTCCCTGTCTCATCCAGATTCATCCAGACGGTTGGTTTCTCCATAAGAACTGTTTGGCTGCCCAATGCCATTTACTTCTGGTGAATGTACCAGACAGGGAGTAATGTCTTTTGTAAACACTAGCTAATCTTATAAATAGCTATTTTGTGAAGTGTAAAAAATAATAATAATAATAAATAATAAAAAATAAAAAAATAAAAAAAAACACAGCAAGTCATTCTTTTTACAGCAGGAGTCTATGGTAACAGTAGCTTTGTTTGAGAAAATATATAATACATTTTTTTTCTCTCTCTCCATTTGTACGTGTGCTGCGCCTGTCACCATTTGAGCTTTGAAAAGCCAACATCTAGATGATGATTGGACCTATTTGGTTTCTCCAAGCAATTTTGGCTGTTCGTTTTTATGCTATTGATTGGAAGCTTAGGATCACATGTTTGACATGATTTTTGCTTGCTCTATTTGTATGTACAAATGAATGGTTCATATTAACAATAAACAATAGGTCACTTGTGTGCCATTTTAAAAGTTTGGGGGCATTGCAAACATCCTAAAAGTAGGAACATGAGCAAACTATTTATTTGATGGAACGAGTGAAGGGATATTATGGGAGAAAAAGAAAATCTTAAATTGGAACATTTCAAACTTTTTATCATTCAACTCTTTTCCCTACAAGACTTGTTTTAGCCGGATTAGGAAAAGGCAATGCTTAGGGGAGTACGATTGGTATAGTAGTTTGAATTTATTTTGTACCATAAATAGAACCTCCTAGTGGTTGTGTACCATCCACCATACATTTGACTATCAAAGTTTTTCTTATTACAGAAACCCCAGTGGCATCTAGCACATGGTTGGCTTCCATGAATGACCAAAAGGCCCGTTTGGACACACCAACCACAATTTTATTTTGTTTTGAGAATCATTCCATGATTTAGGCGACGAATCAACGAGATCATATGAACCAATAGGATTGGTTTTTCACGAAAAGAAGTTTACGGTGCCCGCTGCAGTTGAAAGTCAGCAGTCCGTTCAAAGGGACTTTAAATGCCCTACTTTTGGCTTAAAACCCTGGACAGCCTAGGAGTTGTAGATCACATCCAAATTTGGGTTTGTCCAACATTAGAAATAAATCTGGTGATCAGACGTCAGAGAAACAATAAAATACCTTCCTTTCGCAGCTTACCGTTGAACACATTTATATATGAAAATCAACCACTCACGTTTTGCGAGCCACGTTTATTCAATCGGGTTGAGGAGCATATAGGAAGCGGATTGCGTCCTGCCCCCACCTGGACAGAAATTGGTCTAGGAAGGGGCTCTGCGGGGCCCACCGTGATGTATGAGTTTTATCCATGCCGTTCATCCATTTTTTTCAGATCATTTTAAGGTATGAACGAGGCAGATCCAAGGCTCAAGTGGACCACACCACACGCCTTTGAAACCTTTCTAGAGCCCACCATGCTGTTTATTTACCATCTAACCTGTTCACAAGGTCACATAGACCTGGATGAAGGGCAAACACAAATGTCACCTTGATTCAAAACTTTTGTGGGCCCCAGGAGGTTTTTAATAGTAGGCATTCAATGCCCATTGTGTGGTCCACTTGAGAATTTGGATGTCTCATTTTTGGGATCATACCCTAAAATAATCTCGAAAAAATGGATAAACAGCATGGATAAAACCCATACATCACGGTGGGCCCCTGCCTGGACCGACTCCGTCCCATCGGGGGCAGTACCACGGAGAAATATATATCATGGTTAAAAGAGTAGCAGCTCAAGCCGACTTGTCCTTTTTCTTTTTGTCTTTCTTTTTTTACCACACTCGCACACCCACATACACACCACAATGGGTATCCGAACCCAGTCTACCACCAAGCCATGAGTAGAGACCCACCTGACTTGTTCGTCCTTGAATCAAGTCACAAGTCGCCAAGTCAGGGCTGAATCAGAACCCGTATTGGGTCTCTTAGTTGTGAAAAACCTAAATCTTGCTTCTTAGGTAGGGTTGTCAATGGATAGGGTACTTGATGAACGACCCAACTTGGTCCGGATCCCATCTTTTGGACCTGGTTAAAAACTCCGGTCTAATTAGGTTCAGGTCGGGTTCCTGTGATGGTCTAGTGGAAGTGTGTCTGGGTCATATTTCACTTAATTTATAGTAATTATTTTTAGCAACAAAATGAGGTTTCCCAAGCCACACATCTAAGCAAGCAAACCCGACTAAATCCAACTTCGCCATTGGACGGGTTAGGGGCAGGTTGGTGTTGAGTCCACCGGATCTCATCTTCCTGGACCTTAAATTGGCCTAAAATGGCTGCACTTGATGATGATCTTATCGTCTAGACCTAAGGTTTCACCACTAAATTTTTACGAGTATTGGATAAATGATGGGTGGCCGTGACAGTGGAGGGCATCTAGTGCAGATGGATTTCATCAACACGACCACTGGACCCACAACAAATTGTTTGCACCACGTCCGGTTAAAAGGATAATTTCCATCTGTGCGCTTGTAGACTCCGGTAAGATTGGATTTCACCCACTTCAATTCAAAAGTTTCATACTTTATGCTCTCACATTTCTGTTGCCTTTTGATCAATGCATTCCTCAGTGCATCAATATCTACATTACCTACTTAACAGATCACAGGTCCATCTTCCAATCTCAGTATGTGCAATTGGTTCAGAGAAAGGGCAGTGGAAAGCAGGATTGAATGGGTACCTTTAATCCTGGAGATTGTAACCTTCTTGCAAACTAGGCTCATATTAGTCGGAGTATTCGAACTTGACTGCAACAAAACAGACCTCAAATGCAGTTTTTGATCCTGCCAAACCCACATGAATAAAGGGCCAAGCACAAGATGAAGAAGATAAACTCCATAGATTTCTGGATCAATGCGGTACCCATTTTCATCACCCATGAAAATGGCTCTATTTTGCAGGTCACCAGATGTCAGAACATTAGCATAAAATTGCAATATCAATTTGGCAAGTTATAACCAAAATATGTTCAAGGTATCCCATAGTAACAGAAATCACAGGATTTTAGTGGCAATAACTCTGAGAATTTAGATGTATTTTCTAAAATGATTGGGAACCCTTTTCGGTACTAGGTGAAAAGTGTATTTATGTGTACATATGTAGAATTTTAGATCCATCAATTGCATCTCCTTTTCACCCTCCGCCATTTTCCATCATGCTTCCAGATATCAGTATCAGGGTGCATATCGGCCTGGCCTAAAAACAATAAAATACAGGTGTTGCATATCAATATCAACCTGTATTAGTCGAATTTTTTGTTAAGACAGAATTAAGGAAAAATATCAGGCGGATGGGTGATGAGATATTCAAGAATCTAGCTCTTTTTTTTTTCTTCATATTTTGAATATTTATCTAATGCTTTATTTGACCATTCATTGAGAAGAATGTCTATCGTCTGGTTGACCTACCGCAAGCCAACAAAATCAACCCTAATCAAACACAAATCAAGCATGTTTGATGAATTATGGCCACTTACATTTACATGCAACAAAAAGAAAAAAAAAATGATGGTTTTTTTTTTTTTTTAAAATTCCAAAAACAGTCCATTCCACTTCAAATTGTTGAATCTCTACCAAATCTCAAGAGAGTTGTAGATCCAGTCTAAAATGATTTTCTAAGCTTTCATGATTGAAATGGAAAGAGAAAATTATTATTTTTTGGGGGAGCATTTATAAGCATATCAGCTTGTGTTAGCTGTATCAGACCTGCAACGATGTCAGGACATGCCTCATATTGGCCAAATTTTCTAAGGCTTGCAGTACATATGGACACGATACTGCCAAAACAATACCAATAATGCAAACCATGTTTCCCATGTCATCAGACACCACCACATTGTTACTACTAATGGAAATGAAAAAATAGATCAGCAAACATAAAGGGCTGATCTCACGTCATGCAAAAGCTGCCAGCCATAAACGATCCAAGCCACTGTGCTGTCATGCTGTTCAAAATTGAAATCTTCTCTTCCTATGGGTGACTAGGTATCAAATATTTCAGAATTAGCTGGCAATAAGAAGCAAAAATAAATAAAAAGAGAGAGAAAAAGAAAAAGGGAAAAAAAAAAAAGACAGAAAGAAGGATAAGAGCACCCAGTCTATTCATTATTTTTTGGCAATTCCATGCCCGCTGCATCCGTGTCAAAACACGTATATCTGATTATCCCAAGGAAATATCAGCGAGAAAGGATTGACTTGACATGTCAGTAATCTTCAAACAATCCCAATCTTGGCACTACAGTTGAACCATGCTGTCTACTACCATGAATTTTTCCAAGTACAGGAAAGAAATCCTCAATTCTAGAGTATAAAGTTCACAGGATACCAAACTCGAAGATTCCACAGCCCAGCTTGTGAGAAAAATCAAGTTGAATCTCGATTTGAAGATCAATCAATTAAATGTAGATATGAACCTAGCAACAGAAAGAGTCGGTACCTCCTAAGTGACTAGAATTAATGCAAGAGAATGAAAATTACCACAAAATCCATATACATCAGTTTCACAACCATCTAAAGCATGTGAAATCCCCATAAAACACGGCAACTGCAACAACTTTTTTTTAAAAAAATCTCTCTTGTTTTTAATAAAGAAAAGCAGTTCCTGCATCTCCATTCCATCCCCTCCATATCTTAACCAACGAAAGAATAAATTTTTTTTTTTTTTTTTAGAAATAAAAAAACCATAGCCCCTAAACTTACAGTCCTGGCCCTTCAATACTTTTAATCTCAGCACAACAGGAAAGACTACTAATTAAGAACAGGATTTCTACAAACTTCCTCAAAGGAGCCATACATGCAACCCAACTCACTAGTAAAGTTCCTTGATGGAATAATTTGGTCAAGTAATTCTTCATAATTAGTCAATTAGTAAACTTTTAAATAAAGGGGTTGATTAATTCCCTTGAGAGAGTATCAGCTGATCCTTATTAGGAAGAGTCGACTATTTCCTTTTCTAGGAAGGGAACGGCTGTTCCTTTTTATGTTGAAGGGCCAGCGTTTACATACAATGCCAATCGCTTACCCAATTAAATCTATCAGGAAGCTAAATCTTTTTTTTTTTTTTTTGAAAGATATCAGGAAGCTAAATCTAAAAATAAACATTTAACGGTCTAAAGAAGGTTGTCTCATCATTTTTGTGTTTCCCATTTACATCCCAAAGGAGCTCAAGTTACCATTCGGCCAGCCCAACTACCGCTCATTGGATTTCTTCAGTGGATTGAGATGGGACAAAAATGCTTTTAAAATTATTCTCGTAATGGATCTTCCATTGCCTTGCATGAACCCCAATTATTTCCCCAGGTCCACCCAGTGTTCCAGAAATCGGCGATATTATCAATAATATCTCGCCCATATTAACGGTATCGCCAGCCTGACAATACCGACACTCCTAGCTTGCCCATATTAACGGTATCGCCAGCCTGACAATACCGACACTCCTAGAAACTGCGAGATTTCCTGGTATTGGTGATAACATCGCCAATATCATCAAAATATCGCTACAGAATCAATACCACCAAAACATCATTTCATGCGCTGGTGTCAGCAATACTGACAATATTATTGCCGACACTAGTTCTCCCAAAAACTTGTGATATTGTTGGAAATTTGAAAATAAAATAAAATAAAATAAAAATACAATCTATTTGATTTTTATTTATTTATTGAGGAATCAATTGGGAGATGGGTTTCGAATCATACCTATTTGACTTTTTAGGGTCTTTGATTTGGGGGAGAGATTCGAGCAACGAGAGCAACAGTGGGCCGGATCTCCGAAGGTGAGATTTTTGCAAAAAAAAAAATAAAAAGGAAAAACCTCTTTTTCTTAAAATTTGCATGGGCAGATCTCGTATGTTTTAAAGGAAATGTCCCTAAGCATTCGTTTACTGCTTCAGTGGCCTTTCTTTCTAAGCTTAAGACTAAGGACATGATGATTAACTTTGGAATCACCAAAGATGGCTTGTGTCCCTCATGTCAGTGTGCCCTTGAGAAAAATAGCCATCTTTTCTTTGAGTGCCCTTTACACCAAATGGATTTGGGAACAGCTCCATTTAAAAATGAGATTAGGGGTGTACACGAACCGAGCTAGCTCGGTTCGCTAGCTTGACTCGACTAGAAAAAGCTCGATTCGACTCGGTTCGAAGCTGAGTTCGAGCTGAGTCCAGCTAATTTTTTGAGCTCGAAAATGAGTTCAAGCCGAGTTCGAGCTGGCCCCAGCTTGACTCGACTGGACTCGGATTGAACCAGTTCGGTGACTCAGTTACTATGATATTGATGTTGCTCACCAAGTGTTTGATGAAATGACTCAACGAAGTGTGGCTGGTGGCAAGGAAGGTATGTATATGAAACAAATACCCTTTTTTTCTTGATTTTTATGTTGCTTAGAAGGTGTTTGATAAAATACCCATTGTTGTTGTTTTACATACAGTGGGATTTTGAAGGTGCAGTCTAGGTGTTTGTGAAAATGCTGCACAGGCGAACTCTGCTCAAACTGGCCCGAGCTGTTGACCGAACCGAGCCGAGCTAGCCAATCAGGCTTGAGGACCGAGCTGAGCCGAGTTCGAGTTGAGGTCAGCTAGTGGCCGAGCCAAGTCGAGCTAAGGCCAGCTCAACTTGGTTCGACTCGATGTACACCCCTAAATGAGATCTTCTTTCTCCCAAGACCCTTCCCTTTACCAATCAGTTAGATCTTTTGTGGAGAGCTTGGGGGATCCTGTCTCTTCATTTTTAGGTAAGCTCTATTTCCTGGCCCTTGCATGGCATCTCTAGAGAGAAATTGCATTTTTAGTATTAAATCTATCTCCAAGGAGATTACCCTCAGACATATCTTGGAAGATGTGAGATCTAGAGCATTTTTTGTGTTTGGGCCCAATGTTATCAAAATCATACGATTCACGATATGAATCGTACGATTCTTATCGTATCGTATGAGTAGGGTTGTACATCGAGCCGAGTTGAGTCGAGGTGGGCCAAGCTCGGCTTGACTCATCCATGCTATACTCGAGTTCGAGCTCGAGCTCTCCCTTGAGCTCAACATTGAAGTTTGGCTTGTTTACCAAAGCTTTCGAATCGAGTTCGAGTCGAGCTAGTGGTTCGAGTCGAGTCGAGTCAAGTTTACCTTGGTAGGGTAAGGGAAAGAAAAAGAGGGAATGGGGACGGGTAGGGTCGGATAGGGTTTTTTAGTAAAAACTTTTAAGTTTTAACTTCTTTTTTTAACTTATATATATATATATATATTATATTTAATATTATTAATATAATATATATTATTAAAATATATTACTCGAGCCAAGTCGAGCTCGAGCGCAAGCTTCGAGTCGAGTCGAGTTGAAATATACCATGGTCGAACTTGGCTTGAACTCAACTCGAGCTTTAGTAAACAAGCTTGACTCGCCTTGAGTCGGCCTTTCAAGCCGAGTCAATCTGAGCTGAGTCAAGCCAAGTCGAGCGAGCTTTTCGAGCTAGCTTGACTCGTGTATAGCCCTACGTATGAGTGTACGATTTGAATTATACACCCAAATCGCAAATCCCAAATAATCGTACGAATCATATTGAATCGTATGATAATCGTATTGAATCATATGAATCATAAGATAATTGTAGATCACATAGAAGGGTTCAAAAATAACTTAAAAATTCATTTTAAAAAAATTATTCATTTTTTTTTCTTCTTTCTTTGTACTCTTTTGCTCATAAAACATGAAAAAGGCCTCCCTAATAAATATATCCTCATTTTTTTCTTTTGAGAGAGAGAGAGAGAGAGAGAGAGAGAGACAAAGAAGAGATTTGGGGATTTTGATATTCAAAAACCCAAAACAAAGAAATCAAGATACTATTCACAATGGAAGCGAGTGCCATTTTTCTAACATGATTCTACACTTAAGAAAGGTACAAAAGAATAAAATTATTAAAGGACTCTTGTATGTCTTTTAAGGTAAAAAATTTCGAAAGTCAACAAAAGAAAACAAAGGAAAAATACAAAAATCTTTTAATATCATGGTATGTATACCATATACATTTTCTCAATTGATAATATCATGATACGTATTACTTTGTTGCTACATGTTGATGGGAAAAGGGTGATTAATGAGTTTTTAATATTTTCTGATTTACTTATATTTTTTCATTTGCTTTTTATATGTATATTTTTAAAATCAGAAAAAATCTTACGATTCAACCCGATTTTGACAACATTGTTCGAGCCAACCTTTTCCCTCAGTCAGCAATCAAGGTATGAGAAAACGGTAATGTAATAGTTGTTATGCAACAGTAATGGCATGAACATGCATTGCAGGCCCACAACGGCCATTACAGGTGAAAAAAAAAAAGGCCCAAAACATTCCTTTACCAGGCCGATAAAAGTTATTTAAAAAAAAAAAAAAAAAACGAAGAAGAAGAAACCATTATGGCAGTATCATAACGGTAACGATGGTGGCTGTTATGGCCACTTACTGCAATTGAATGCATTGTCAGCAATACATTTTTGGGTATCGGCATCCGCAATATCGACACATGTTTCTGTATCCCTGGTCAGTGATATATGTTACAATACTGATACTATGAACACTGGGTCTACTAATGTGCATCGTGAAGCAACCCAAAGTTCAGCCTCTTGAATTTGATCCTTGCACATGATACGATAGTAGAAACTGAATCTCCAGATTGTGATATGCTAGGATGTTAGCAGTATGACTACAGTCATATAAAGCACCAATGACTACAGTCATATAAAGCACCAAGGTCAAAAGTACAATGTTCCATTAATCATGGAGATTAGGGAACTACAGGTGATCTGGACAGGCCTCAGGGTATGTTAGAAAAGAAGGCATCCCTATATTCCACAAGAACACCTTAAATAAGGAAGAAAAGCAATTAATTGCAGCAGTGGCTTAGCCAGTCTTCTTTTTGCCTTTGAAAAAAGCAAGCTATCCTCGACTGAGATTTTTGCATTTATACGAATAAATCAAAGCCGGATAAATTTCATATAGAATATCCATGGTTTGTTACAGATGAACCAGATGATGGAACCCGGTTTACATGTTTTCCCATATTGATGCTGCAAACAAGATGTTCTAAGATTATGGTTCGACACACATGGTTGCCTTGCCAGGTAAAAATTAGATTAGATAGCAGAAACTTTCTGTGCTGACATCCTTTCCATCCCGGTCTACAATTCTCCTTTTCAAAATCCACCCAACTTCTTCATCTCAGTCTGTGATTCTCCTTTTCATCTACATGTGGTTCATAACCTATTTATAAGAGACCTCTATGCAGTTGGAACAAGAATCAGTTATCAAGTACCTGAAAAGATAATAATCTTACATATGTGACTTAACAAACAGCCTCTTATGAGGAAACATGAGATGGATGTTTACTCTCTAACAGTCAGTCAGGTGGGCAAACACAAAATGAAGTGGATGGAAGGAAAAACTCTTAAATCAGATTGTAAAAAACAAAAAATAAATTACACTTCCAAGCACTGCAACTTCTGACGATCAGGGAAAAAGAATTGGCCAACAAGATTTAAATATGCAGATAAAGAATTGAAGCAAACCACTAAATAGAAACCATACCTTAAATCGAAGAAAACTTTCCAACAGCCAAAGGAGTGCCTCAAAAATTTAGGCCCCCTTTACCCTCCACTGCAAAATTATAAAGTACTCCTCAAAGATACTCGTGGATCTCAAAGAGCGGCTTTCTGCCAATGATAGCAACTCAACCAATACAAGATGAATCCATGATAGCAGACCAATAAAAAATACTGGTTCTGCTGGTACAAAAATTTCCCATGATGCTCTGTTTAATGCGGAGCAATCAAATCATGATGAGTGGTTGCTGGAAAATCCGACTCTTCAGCCTGAGCAATTTACTCGTCATGCTTCAGTCAAGATATTAAGATGCAACAACGTTTTCACTTGCTTTGTAAGAAAGAATCTTCTGTACATAGAAAATCATGTATCCTTGAGCTGCCCTCACAATGTTTTCACTAACTTGAGTGATCCATGAATCATCACATTTGTACCATTGATTGTTTAGACGTAGATACGTTACATAATGACCAGCATCTAGCTTACCAGTGTGGGTAACCACTGCAAACAACTCAAACTGTGAAGACAGCTCAGTGGTCGTATCAGACTCTTCACCATCAAAAGCAAAAATCCGGTTGCCAAATCTACTCCGCAAGATTGACGAAGACAGGTAAGGTGACATGTCCAAGGAAAACGGGAACTGCAAATATCGGTCTACCTTCCTTGTCATATTTCTAGTCGATGAATGCTCAAACCTTTTGATATGGAAACAAGAAACAAGTGGAAGCTTTCTTATGGACATCTGTTTCAGGGTCTCTTGTTCCACTTGACAGTGTTTGCAGAGGAATTTCTGGTCTGACCCTAACTTTTCAGGCCTTGTAAAGCGGTCCAAGCATCCCATGAGGGTAGATATTCCACAGCCTTGGCTTGACATGACCGACTCTGTCTCTCCATTGCAGGCATGAGACCTTGTGGAAGTGGTCTTCAAAGTCCCTTGGCTTGGTTCCAAGTCCAATGAGATGTCTACACAGGGGTCATACGTAGTAGAGGTGAAACCACAGACAGTGCAAGTGAGATCAGATCTCAAAGTACCAGAGAATACTCTATGAGCAATACAACGGTCTCCATTGCCTGCACTGCCAACCAAATATGCTTGTCAAAAAAAGTCAGACTGGGTCTAAATAAATTTACATTCGTTTTGGAAATAAAAATTACTACCACTAGTACTCAAATTTCCCATACCGAAATGCAAGAAGGATAATTTACGCACTGAAAGTGAATTTCCGAAACATTTGTATATTCAAAAAGGAAAAGTGATGAACAATGTCTATCTTGTATAGTCTAGACATATTTGCAGGCAAACGTTCACCTACAGGAAATCCCAAATCTCCAATGTTTTCTTATAAAGACATTGTGCTAGAATCCTTCTGTTTCCATTCGTTGTGGAAAAAAATAAAATAAAATATACCAACCCACTGCAACTACTAATGAGGTCATCTATGATTGAACATCTTAAGTTTTTGGGAAGACAGTTTTCAACAGAAGCTTAGAGAAACACTGCTTACCGGGGAATGCAAAATCACATGATCTGAGCATGGACTCTGTAGTTAATGAAACATTCCGAAGAAATGTCAATATAAGGCAGGAAGTAGGTGTTCTCAACAATGTTTATGCACTTCTTTCATATCATGCTCAGGTGAAAGTGTCTAGATAGTACATTCTGATTTCTACCATTATCATGGCCAGAGATGGACAGGTTCTGGATTATTTGTTAAAAGTATGGATCGTTCCTCTAATGAGATTGTATCCAATATTTTTTAGTTATAGAATAGTACCATTGGTCAACAGTGGTTATAAAAACTCTGCTTCTATTTTTACAATTTTTCTGTCTTTTGTTAACAAACCTTCCTGAATAATGTGGGTGATTGCGTGTATCCGCAGGGATTAGTCTCACTTCAAAAAAAGAGGTGGGGACACCCTGTGTCTTCAAAAAAAGAAAAAAACCTCCCAGAATAAGACTTGCCCTGAACCGTGGGAGTTATTGGTCCTGAAAGAATCATTAATCCTGGGAAAACATCCTGGAATTTAACAGATTTATTGCTTGGTTGACATCCTAGATCAAAGTCACAAATCCTATAATTTGTAAATTTGTTGTTTGGTTGACAGATTTTAAAAAGAAACCGGAATGCTAAATTATATGAAACAAAAATAACAAAATAAAAATAAATAAGCAAAGATGATGTAACGACCAAACAAAGGGTTATTTCTGATAGGTGAATGGGCAATGGCAGACTATTAATATTTAGAACCTAGAAGAACATCAAAGGGAAAAGTATTAGGTAGAGCAATCAATAAAGGAAAGAATTACCTTGACTTTGGAGCTTGCATTGATCTTGCTCCACCTTTTCATGGATCCCATCAAGTACAGAGATAAAAAATTCATGTGCATCTTGTTGCTCATAACTCGCGAGGTTTGCTGCATGCTGCCACCAGCTGCAATAAAGCCAGTGTTCACAAGTATCAAACTCAGCTGTCTCATATTAGAGCATTTCAATGATCCATGAGTACAGCCTGCTTGACTTATCCTTCGAGAAATTTAGAGCATTGATATTAAATTATCCAATACAGTGAACAAGTTTATACACAGCCAATGGAAGGTAAGAAGAGTCGTGTCCACTCATCAGAGAAAAGAACGAAAGAAAAGAAAAGGTGGGCCATGAATAGGAAAGGCCTCACCAAGAAAGAAAAGATCAATCAATGTGTCTTAACTAAATCTGATAAGCATGACTTTTACAAGAATGCCAAATGGACAGAGAAAATTAAGAAACTTCAAGTGTTGTACCATATAATTATGTTCATGTTAGAAATAAAACAGCAGACTGTAAGATGGCAAACTTTGAGATGAACTCTCTTCATAGGGTCTTCTGACTGCACAATCTCACATTTCTACTAAATGCTTTTTTTAGATTCAAGAAACTATGAAAACAAGAATACAACACCCTCTATTGTGATTCAAGAAACATATGAAAACAAGAATACAACACCCTCTATTGTCCTATTAGCCAAACAGGAACCACTTGTGAGAAAACCTTAAGTAGGGTGCATCTGGATGAACTATTGAATCCCGATTGCAATTCTTGGATTAATAAAGAGAAAATAACCAAATTGCAATTTCCTTCATCATCCATATTAACTGACTGGCTCCAAATTGCAAATTACATACATTCAGGCTGGAACAGAAAGAAAAATAAATTGCAATTTGAGGGCTCCTTCATCAATATGAATAATAATAATAATAATAATAATAATAATAATAATAATAATAATAATAATCATTAAAATTTGTCAGTTCCTCTTGATTAACAGAATGTTCAGAGTTCAATTCATTTGTACATGCAAATGCAGCCTTAAATGTACTCTACTCGCACATACACTCAATATACATTCTTTTACTTTTGCTAATAATATTAATATAAAGTCACTTGCTTTTAAAAAAGAAAAAAAAAAAAAAACCAGGCAAAAGAAAAAGATATATATATTCGTCGAGTCTGGACTTTATCAAGCCAATGTAGTCAGTTTAAAACCCTGTAGAACCGAAAAAGGACAACATTTTAGCATTCTTGCTCCATAAACCATCATTAACCCACTCTTCAATCGTACATCCTATCTGCAATTAGAAACACAGGGTTGGTCATTCTGCTTTTTCTTGGTCTCCACTTTATCCTCTTCTCTGAACACAAGCACATAATGCCTTCATTGCAGCCTTATAACGGTCCATCATCCATGTACATGATTCTCAAAGATAAAAACCTATTTTGCTTCACATACAGTTGTAAATGTGAACATTGTCATTTTGCATCGAAGTTTAGACAATGTGGCACCATGAACAGTTCCATGACAGGCATAAAATAGGAATCAAACAGAAGGTAGGCGGTACCACTTAACCACCGTACAAGTGGGACATCAAACCCTTGAGATGCACTTCTATGGCAGATCTTCTGCACAGTGTAATTAGCCAAATTAACGAACTTTTGAACTCCTCCAGACCATTTGATTGTTGTCAAAGAGAAAACTATCATTGTTGATGCCCCATGAGCACGACCTCATGGCTCCAAAAACTGACTCTTACTTGACGATATTGGGAATTGCAAGGGCGACGCATCATGTGTAGTGCTATCCTTTGAGGGAGATGAAACATTACTTTGTAATAGAGTGCTGAGCATAATGTACCCATCACCATGATCCTCAACAAAATGGGTGTCCTGATCAACATGAAACAACAGATGTTGAATTTCGACAAGATATTTGTAAAGAATCATCTTTTCATCTTAAGTGTAGGTTACAAAAGATGGTTTCCTTCTTGTGATTTGATGCCATTTTGAAGATGCATCGAATGAGCATTTCTTGTTATCCATTTGTACATGAATTGATTTTCATAATTTAGCCCATCCACATGACGGTGCACAAAATCGACGGTCAAGATGACTATACACAATGCACCACACTTACATCGCAGATAATTTGGTTGCCAATTCAATCGTATCTTGTTATCCCAAAACATAAGGGCCTGTTTGGCCAGCAGCATTAGGTGAGATTAAGGTGGATGGAATTGTAAAAGTTACAATAAATGCATGTGTAAGGTATTGTCCCAGGATTAGGTTTATCCCATGTTTTCTAATACTATGTTTGGAATGTATGCATTAAAAAATAAATCCCGGGATTTACTTTCAAATTGCATTTGGATTGAACCTGAATGAAGCAAAAATCTATCATCCATAGAATTAGTAATCCCATCTCACACTTTCCAACACAAGACTCATTTTCCAAAGCCTACAAAGTTAATTTTAATCACATCTCACACTCCTTCCAAACATGCCCTTCCGAATTTCAAAGTGGGATTAGTAATGCAATCCCATTTAATACAACTTAATACTACTGTCCAAACAGGCCCTAAAGGTCACAACTTCTGTAACAATCTAAATCCACGAAAAAGATAAGCAAAGAACCAAGAACCAACCTGTATAGAAATTTGGCAGGGCTGTAAGGTGTCCGATCTCCAGAGAAGACAGCGGAGAAGATCACATCCATATCACAAGCCAAGCACAACCGTGGCGGCAAGTTCTTGCCATCGTTACCGCTACCCTTCTTCCCATTTTTCTGCTGGCAGGCATACCAGTTGTGCCGGTCGCTCAAGAAATAGTTCCGCAGCGGCGGCGTATGCAGCAGCGCCTGCAGGACCGAGTTCATGAAACATGTGTTGCCAAGGTTGTTCAAGCCCCGCAGGCCCCTCGGCAACGAGTCCCCCCGGAGGAGGCTCGATCCCCTGCCAATCAATGCCTGCTCCCTCGAATCTGGGGCCCACGGCTGGTAATTCACCTTCCGCCTCTTCCTGAGGTTCTCGGGTAGGGTGGCCTGCTGTGAACCGTAGGCAGCGGCAGTCTGGGAGAGAACGACAACGGCATCGAAGTCACAGTCGTAGACCTGGTCACCGCAGGCACAGCAGAAGAGCTCCGCGCGGTGGATGTCGATGGCGATCTCGTGGCCAGAGGGGAGGGAGGAGGCGTGGGCTGCGGCGTGGTGGGGAGGGGACGGGGCCCAGCAGGAGACGGTGGCGCAAGCAAGGCAGGCGTAGAGGCGTGGGGAGGTGGAGCTGCAAACGGCGCAGTTGGGGATCTCAGAGGGATCGCGACGAAGTGAGGCGTGGCCTGGAGGCCTGATGTGGAGGCAGGACTGAAGGGATCGGAAGGGGTTTGGGGCGTGGGCGGAGCGGTAGGAGGCGAGGTGAGAGCACGGTTTCGGATGGTGGTGATTCTTGGAGGACATTAGATTTTAGATTCATGTGAGATCGCGATCCGATCGGATTGGAGTTTGAGAGGATTTTGGGGCTTTTGGAAGGATTAGAGAGAGAAGATGGGAGAATGGATGGGATTTGGTTTGGGGTTTCTCTTCATTTTTTTTTTTCTTTTTTCTTGTTTTTGGTTGGGTTTTGGACAAAATGAAAGAAGAAAGAAAGGTTGGGTCTGTTTGGAGTTTGGATTTTTTGTTTTTGCTTTTCTGCTTGGATCCAAAGAGAAAGGAGAGAGAGGAGGAGGAGGAGGAGGAGGAGGAGGAGGAGGAGGAAAGTATCTCGGGTCTTTGTTATTGCGCGGTCTGGTTGCTCGCCTGCGGCATGATGCTGGCTCCTGTTCTCTCTTTATTTCGGGTCTTTGCTGTAGCGGGGTCTCGTTTCTCGTCCGCGGCAGGCTGGCTCTTCGTCTCTCTTTATTTCGTATTTTATTTTTATTTAATTTTTAAAGTTTTCCAATTAAATACTTCTTGTACTCTTTTAAATAACAAAAATTACAGCAACGAAACTCCCGAAGTAACCCACCCACCTACCCATTTAACCCATATTTAAATATTATCTATACATGTTGTGTTTATGCGAAGATAATGTAACTAAAGTTATGTGGGACCTACTACAATATCTTCTTGACATCCACTCCACACATCAATTTTGCCAACTGACTGTTGAGCATGAGTCCAAAAATTAGGTAGATTTAAAGCCAAGGCGGGTTATACGCTAGGAAACACCTATAGACCAAACCGAGCCCACTATGATATCTTTGTGACATCCTCTCTCCATTAGTTTTATGAGCCTAGCTGATTTGAGGACATGAGCTCAAAAACCAGCCAAATTCAAAACTCAATGAGCTAAGTTGATTTGAGGACATGAGCCCAAAACCAGGCAAATTCAAAACTCAGGTAAGCCTAATCACGAGAAAAGAGCAGGTGATCGAGATGCCCATTGTTGATACCTTAGGGAACCCATTGTCATCTCTATATTCCATCCAACACATTCATAGAGATGCCCACAAGGATGAATGGAAAACACAAATATCAGCTTGATTTGAAACTTTTATTGATCTTAATAAAGTTTTAATGATGTGTTCAATCTCACTATTTCCTTTCCTGCAGTGTCGCCTACCTAAGTTTTGGATATGCTTAGGGGTCATTTGGATGCTTGTAAAATTTTTAAGTTGTAATCTAATTACATATGTAAAGTGTTTGCAGTTTGTTTTGTTTGACTTTAAGTTGTAATTTGTTTACAGGTAAACAATTATTTATGTTTGGATAACCTATAAATTGTTTATAGTTTATAAGTCGATATTCACACACAAAAGGGCTTGGAGTGGCCACAGAAATGAGCCTACTAATGGATAATTGGGATAAGCCAAACTCAATAAAGCCAATAATTAATCCTTACGCTAAACTAATTATTCGGTGAGCCATAAAAATGGGCCTACTAATTCAAACTCCATTTTGTGATGAAAAATTATTGAATATAAACAATTAATTATTACTTCACGTGTACATGCAATGTGCTGGCTACGTGTATAGTATACTCAATATGTAGAGCGGCCCCCACATATGATGGCCACGTGTGCATGGCCATGCATATATAGTTAGACATACATGCACGATCAACTCATGCGTTCAATGGGCGACACATGATATAAAAAGAGATACATGATACAAGGAAAGGCATATATAAAGATGTATTAGAAAGCAGGCCATGCATTATACATGATTGTGTACAATGGGACATAGATGGATGACCCATGTGTACAGTGGGATAGATCATGACCGTTAATTCCTTGAACATAGATGAACGATACATATAGAGAGGATACAGTGGGCCTACGTGTTATAAGGGAGGGTGGGAATGCCAAAGTAGCCCCCTGATTCTCCCTGCATCAAAAAGTTTTCAAAAAATAGACCCACTGCCTATAATTTGTTTTACTTGTAATATAATCTGAACATGCCCTTTTGTCATGTGTCATATTACAGCTAAAAGCTATAATCTGATGACAGCCTATAATCCTCTTATGAGCTAATACACTCATCAAAACTGTCATCAAAACAGCCCATGTAATTCAATTGCCTGTAATCATATTATCACTTAAAGAGTTGACAAGCACCCAAACAATCCCTTAATTTTTGGGCTCACATCCTACCACGAGTTAGCAAAACTGATGGATGTGGAGCGAATGTGACAAGGATATTGTAGTGGGCCTCACCAAACTTTGGGTTACTCGAATTCACATTTGCCAGGTGTGATCAAAGTTTCAACAAAGATGATAGCTTACGATCCCTTCAAAGACGGGGTGACCTCTTAACCGAACAGGTGTCCTTATTATAAAGATTTCATAGGATACATTTTGAGGTCTTACTGTCGGATATGTGATGGCCACAACCATTGGACTCACATTCATGGTTGTGATCATCACTTACAAATTGGCTTTTGCATGTTCACCATCGATTCTCATATTAACACATATGACCTTGATAGAATTGTATTGGTGATAAATCAAACCTTGTTTGTGATCAAAATTATTATTGACGAGATGCACATTGAAGATATTAGCTGTCTAGAAAATTCTTCCAAGTTAAAAGATCCTCTATTTTTTACCAATGGCTCACAAAACAATAGTTAAAGAGATAGTCCGTATTGAAAGGAAAAGATTTAAAAATATTGGCACATTCTAATACAAGAGTTTCATTAATGGTGAGACCCATCAAATAAATGGTTTAGATCACTAAAAATGAGGTAGATTTGATTCCTATAGTCCTGAGATCATGGTTTGCAAAGTTAGCTTTTGGATTTTAAACATTGATATGGAGTTGATTGCCCCAGAGATCACCAATCCTTGTCTATGGTCAAAATTATATTGATTGAAAAAACACACATTGATGACAGTGGATGCCTAGAAAAATCTTCTAGAGCATAAGATCCTACCATCAATCAATGGCTAGTAGAATCATGGCTAAAGAGATGGTTCATATTTGAAGGAAAAGAGTTAAAAGTATTGAAATATTCTAAAATGAGAGTTTCATCATTGGATATCTCCAATCAAAGGTGAGACCCATCAAGTAAATTATCTGGGTCAATGAAAATGGCCTGGATTTTGATTATTATAGCTTCATGATCATGGTTTGTAAATTTGCTTTCACATTTTCATCAATCATGTGGAGTCTTATGGCCCTGCTTCACTCTAATTATCAAATAATATATTAAACCTTGTTTGTGATTAAATTTATTGATTGATGAGATATACACTGATGATAGTTGTTGCCTAGAAAATTATTTTGGAGTAGAAGATTCTAATTTTTATTATTATTATTATTATTATTATTTAAAAAAAAAAAAAAAAATCAATGACCCACAAAACAATGGCTAAAGAGATGATCTACAAGCAAATGAGCTAAAACGGTTGAAATATTCTAATACATGAGTTTAATTATTGGATATCCCCAATCAAAGTTGAGACCCATCAAGTAAATGGTTTGGATCACGGAAAACAACCTAGCTAGATTTGATGACTATAGTCCCCACATATTAGGACACACATTAATGCAAGACATATAAGGCCTATAAACATTAGATCTAGGGTCATGTTTGATGATCCAAACCATTGATTTGGTGACATATACATGTGATGATCATTGCGTAAAAAATATTTAGGATTAGAAGATCCTAAACTTTAGAGAAATGACCCATAAAATAATGTTTAAAAAAGCATTCCATGGTCCAAGTAATAAAGTTAAATCATAAAAGTTTTAATATTTAAAGAAGACTTTTTATTTCCTCCAAAAGGGCATGAGGCCCAAAAAATGCAAGAAAAGGCACACACCATGGCCAAGGAATAGGAAAAAAAAACAGAAACACACACCCCGAGTCAAGGAAAGAGCCACACCCTAGGCCAAGGAGCAATGCTAACTCAATCTTGGAGATAATAAGAATAGAATAATTGGATGGGATATTAGCAAGCATAGAGATAAAGCTCTTTCTTTAGTAAAATGCTCCAATGCTCTTGATCAGTATTATGTTATAATGCTCCTAGTTGTATTTACTTGCATTAGGGACATTCCATTGTCACGCCCCAAAAATGTCGCGTCCGAGGACATAACTTATATATTGCACACATACATCTCATAATCCACATACACTCACATAATACCAATTCATAAAATATATACTTTCTTAAAATTAATCTAATAATCATTGACTGAAATAAAATAATTGCAATCATTTCAAAATATTAAATCATCACCATCATGATCCAAAAAATATATAATCTACCACTTTAAGTCCTTTAAAAATAAATTTTAAACTTTAAAGGAAACTAAATCTAAAACAAAAATAAAGGTAGCTAATCGTTTTTCCTTCATACACTTCCTTAAGATCCCAATCCTAAAATTTAAAATCCCAAAAAGGTAAGCTATGAAGCCTAGTGAGTAAACCTCGCATAGGTTTTGAAAGAAAACGTGCTCAAAAAAAAAAAAAAAAACATATTTATCAAAAAATTGCAAATCCCTATGTAAAGCTTGAAATAAAAGATTGAATAATGAAGTTCTAAAATATATTTATCTTGAGTAAATTTGGTTTATTAAAACATTATAAATTTCAGTGCAGTGCTTTAAATTCAAAGGTTAAATAACTAAAAATTACAATATAAAATTGTATGAGATAAAAGATGAATGAATAGACAAGTTACGCATGAAGTTACTACCACAATTAGTATGGTTCATCCTTCAAACATTAGGTTCGTTTCACACCAGTCGGCCAACATTCTCCCTAAACCCCATCCGACACTTATTGACAGGAACCTGTTGCAAATCATCCATGCTTAGTAGCCCGACCAAGATAATGGGAACTTAGTTGTATAACGTAGGTTGGTCGAACCTCTACTCCATCCAACACCTATCGATGGGAACCTGTTGCAAATTAATGATGCTCACCGACCTGGCTAGACAATAGAGATTCCAAATGGTATCAATTGGGCTTCTGGAACTTTTAACCTAAGGGTCTCAATCACCTCACTTATTTATGCTTCAAGGACTTTCAACCCTGCAAACTCAATCACCCCACCTATTTTCTGTTGTTTCAAATCTAATCTAAATACATGTCATGATTGTAATAACCTTGGGTTATTATACCCATTTATGTACACACATACATGTACCTTCGCATTCACCAACTATACATGCATCCATCCATCCATCATCCATCCCTACATACATGCATACATATTCATCCAACCATACATGCATGCATACGTGCATACATGACCAACTATGCATCCATTGATCCATACAAAGATGATCATTGATTTTATTATTATTGAAACTACCTAATCTTGATTATTAATTTTGTATTAAATTTGTCTAAGATGTAATTATTGATATATATGTTAGATCTGCTTAGTTTTAACCATCGAATAGTAAGTAGCAAATTAACCCACATATGATTGTAGATCTAAGCACTAAATTAGCCTGATCGTCACTGTTAGATTGTATATTATATTTGTTTAATTGTGACCATAGATCCATCCATCAAATCTATCGATTTAGGGCTGTTAATCCATGCTGTAAACCTATTCAAATAGGATAAGTTAATGTGAGTGTTAAACCTATCCAATTATAACCGTTGATTTTGCATTGTACCAAATCAGCCCACTTTTAAACCATTGAATTTGGACAAAACTTGTTCAAGTATGACCCTTGAATTATACCTTAAATCAGCCCATGTGTGACCATTGATTTCATGAAAAATTTGGACAACTTGAACTATTAAAGTGCATGTTAAATCTATTAATCCTAGGCCATTGATTTCTGCATCTAATATACCTAATTTGGGCCCTTGATCCACACATCATAACTTTCTAATATTAACCACGAATCAACACAAAAAATCTACCCACTTGTAATTATAAGTGTTTCTCTCAAACCCATCCGTTTGTGACTATCAAAGTACACGCAAACCTGCCCATTAATAACAATTGATTTTACCATAGAAATCAATCCATCCCTACCATTGTTTAGTGACCAACAATGTCCAAATTCATCCATCAACTCCCATGTATAAAAGCCCCAATATCAGCCATTGATCATATGAATTCAGTCATTGATTCATGTACGTCAAACCCCAACCGTTCAATCTTCAATCTTCAATCTTCAATCCATCTCTACAAACGTCCATTTGAGTTAGCCCATTCACGAATCCAAACCATTCATTTATTCCATCTTATAGTCATTAATCAGAACAAACCCTAAGTGTAGGGTTGCAATATAGTAATAACTCAATGAGACCTAGGTCGTACCCATAGGGACTTATAATTGTGTGTTTTTTGGAACACTTTAGGACTAGAACTAGAACTAAAACTAACTTATAGATTTTTATTTAAGAAGTAATGATGTAATTGAGTAAGGTAAAAAAGGAAATCAATAAAGATAAATCACTAAAGCGCCAAGGTTTCACTTGTAGCCATTTTTAATATTTTATTCACTTAATTCAATTAGATTACTTAACTAGAACCGAAGTCCTATCCTATCCAGTCGGATAATAGAGCTATTAAATCATTATTTATAAATCAAAATAGATTTGAACTTTAATTGATTTGGTTCTCACATAAATCATCAAAGTATTGATCGCAGGTAATTTAAAGCATTTATCATGTCATTAGTCTACAATGGATCAATCTCTTACAAAATAGATTAGCAATCACTCTTAGCTTTCCTAAGCATACAATGTTCCTGATGTCGACAATGAATCAAAGTAAACTAAAAATATATTTTCATTCAAACTAAATATCAATGAATTGTCCAACAATCAAACCAATTAACTTGAATTAAAGTAAACTTAATACATTAAAAATCACTACAAGTTTTACTTATTAGTCCTAGCTAAGAGATTTAACCAACCATAGACATGATTGAACTAAACTCAAACAAAAACATAAAAACTGAAGAAGAACTAAATAATTAAAGAAGAAGAAGGACTTCGTAGAAGCTCACGACTCCTTGCTCTTTCTCTTCTTCTCTAATTCTTGTCTAGGAATGCTAGAATCACCCGTTCAAATAGGAAAAACTAATGTCGACTTGGAACTGACTTTGGTCGTAACATAAGTGTGTAAAATAGATCTGAAGTCTCTGTCTCCCTCAGGTTCCACTGAACTTCCCTTCGGTGGCACCAAACATGGTTTTGGTCGCACCTAAGTGTCAAGCTAAATTTCATCTAAAAATTAGAATTTCTTACTAAACTGCACATTCGGTCAGACCAAACCAACTTCAGGTGGGACTGAATAGTCTGTTATTTTTGTTGATGTACTTTATGATTTTGCTAGCTTTTTTTTCTCTCTCTATCTTTTGCACCTGGTTTTCATGGATCTTTGACACTTAAAATCTTCATTAATCACCTTCAAATCTCCAATTCTTTACTTAGTCATTCTTTAAGCATTAAATCTTCTCATTAATCGTTCTTTTCATCTTAGCGCTTCAAATCACCACGCATAGCAAAACATATGTAATTAAATCAATTAAGTGCATCTATGCATATAAAATCAATGCACAATAAAGAAAAAATATACAATATTTCACACTCAACATACCCCCTTAACCAGTATTTTGTTAGTCCCGAACAAAACATGTGAAAAACTAATGTTCAAAACATAAATTTCAAACCTCTCTTTGAAAAATAACATTTTGTGCAATCCTATATACGTAAGTAAAATTCAAATATACAAGGGTGGAATATCATTAGTATAGAACCTGATATCACTGGTAAACCATTAAAGCAAATTATCCTTCATGAATTAATTAATACAATCCAATTAAACATCAAGTTTCCTAGTGTACTCAGTGAATTCCAATTTGTAATCTATAAGAGTCAGCCTTCTCTCCATAATGTTAATTATGATGATTACTTAAAAGTGATCAGACTAACACAAGATATTAATTCCGAACCCATCTCCCTTTTCACTTATTTTTCTAGCTTTTAATTTTTTTCATCGACGACTTTCACATTATCATCTCTTTTCTTTCTTTCTTTCTTTTCTTCATTATTTTCACATTTAGGCACATGCAATAGATAGCCATTTTAGATTCAAACTATTTTTTAGCTGGTCTTTTTCTTCTTTTCATACAAAGGTAGATAAGGATCTCCAAACTTGGTTCCTAGCACTCTTGAGTAATCATCATGTTAAACACTAGAAGTTCAAGTTAACAATATAAAATATGAGTCAGATGTGAATTATGAACTAGACTTAATTGATGTTTAAATTTTCCTATTAATCAAGTTATTAAAAGAATTTTATTCAAAAATTTACTAATAAACTAAACTCTAGACTTTCAAAAATTATTTATATCTCATCATCTTACTCTTAAATATATTCAGATACACATATTATTCTTCAAAAAGAGTTTTGAAATCTAAACATTAAAAAATTTATTTATTTTTTTGCTTAAAAACTAAGAAAATACTAATTAGATCCATTTAATCTCACCCCAACCTAAAATCTATATTGTTCTCAATGTAAAAAATATGTAATGTAACATAACATGAGATAACGAAAATAAACGAGGAATGAGTAAGATAGAGTACCTGAAGAAGATTAATGGGATGGCATGAAGTCTCCACCATCTAAAGGAGTTTTCACTAGACAAAAATAAATTAAAACAAACCTAAACTATTCTAACATAATCCTAATAAAATAGTAAATAGATAGAAGGACTTCCATCAGACTAGAAAGTTAGTCTTAATAGACAGGATCATTCAGAGGGATGAACATATCCTCTGAATTGAATTTCTCAGCAAACGGTTTATGATGGTGACCGTTTACTTTGAAAATGTTACTATTCACCAAATTTTCTATTTCGATAGCCCCATAAGGATAAACGACTTTGACTTTAAAGGGGCTAGCTGTAACAACCCATGCTCACACTGTATGATATTGTCCGATCTGGGCACAGCCCGCACAGTTTTGTTGTCACGCCTTAAATCTGGAAATCGGATTCATTGGAATCCCGATCGCTGAATCCGATGCCGACAACCTCCGTAGTACCCCATTCTCAGCTCCTAGCGTCCATATACCAGATTCTAATCCTGAGATCCTATAAGGAGGATTTTTCAATGTACATTTAGCTCATAATAAGCATAACCACAAGATTACCCAATTCACAAAGGCAGCATCATCATCACATTTCCACTAATATAATCGTTTGAGTACAATACTGAAAGGGAAATACAAAAAAATCGAAAATCAAGCTCCAGAAGACCGCTGCACACTCTAAGCTCAACACTGCTGCAACCTAACACACTTGTACGCATATATCATACATAAGCTTATAGAAAGCTTAGAGGGTGGTGTAAGTGTGTGCACAAGGTAAGTGTCAAGTATTCAACGCAATGTCAAAATCATATAATGTCAAAATAGGCGCAAGGTCATGAATCTTATGTTATCAGAGTAAGCGAAAATACCAGCAAGTCCATAAGTCAAGCAATGTCAGAATACGCAATACAGATCCACTATACAAATGAGGAGTCATAAAGAGTCAAATATCAAATGCTGTATCTAAACCATATAAATGCAGAAACACAGGTAACCCAAAATGCTATATGTCGTGAATGTAATGCAATATGTGGTGCAAATGGAATGACCATGCTGGAATGTGAAGTCGGGATGATAGTACATAGTATCGTAGGCTATGGGATCCATCATAAGGGACTTCTATCCAAACTAGTCTCATACCTAAATTTAGATAGTCAGAGTCAATGTGGTAAACTCCTGATATTAGGTTAGTCGCACGCCCCAACCAAAATCCTGGCCATTGCGAAAGTTCACATATCAAATAGTTGCGCACCACCAACCCAAGTAGATAGTGAATGAATGAGTATATAAATCCTGCTCAATAAGTCCACATATCAGTACGGTTCATCTCTGGGATCATCACGGGGGTTTAGTATACTCCAAATGGCTCTGCCGCTCTCCCAACTGCACAATCCAAGTGAGTGTAAGAAACATCACTATCCGCCTGGCCAATAGTCTGCCAATACCTATCCGACACGTCGATAGTGGACCCATTTATGAGCTGGTCAAACTCAGCCTAGCAATGGCCCCTACGCTCAGGTGGATAAGGCCACACCCCATCCCAACCAACCACGACATAGTAGGAGATGCGGCCTCTTGGTATTCGGCACTCAGGCACTCATGTATCCACTCGGTCTCGACGTTGGGGGGTCTCCTGGCCCTGAGGTTTAGGGGATTTCACCTAGGGACATCTATGGTACCCGTATGCTAGAACCAAACATTTTCAGTGTTCCATCTGGCCATCCACGATATGCCTGTGGAGGCTACGACCCTGATATCGCTAGAGCGTACAGTAATCACATCACACAATGCAATATGCATGAATCATACAATCCAGTCATGCATCAACCTGCGCATACTGTGCACTCATGTGAGATAACCTTCGCCTATCAGGAAGTCTCATAACAACCTGTCCAATGACATATGTAATGGTCAACCACATCTCATAATAAACATGCAGATGATACGTATGAGCATATCATGATGCTATGCTGTCTTATACTCATAAATCGGTATCAATAACTGGCATCAACAATTGACCTCGATAATGTGGACATTTCACCAACATTGCCACCAAGGAATGACCCGCATAGAGCCTAACATATAGTGAACCCATGGCCTCACATAAGGGCCTAATATACAACAACATGGGCCTCACTCAAGAGTTTAATATACATCACGATGGGCCTCTCACATGGGCCTAATATATAACACAACGGGCCTCATCGGCTGGCTCTCAAATGCAACACAATGGCCTCATCACATAGGCCTCATATACATCACATTGGGCCTCAAACATGGGCTGAATACACATCACAATGGGCCTCAAATACGGCCACATATATATCACATTGGGCCTTAACAATCAGAATCGGCAATCGGCCACGATAATCGGCCTTGATCGATAATCGGTCAATCGGCCATGGTAATCAGAATAGGCAATCGACCACGATAATCAGCCATGATAATCAGCCTTAATCGAATAATCGGTCAACTGGCCATGACAATCAAAATCGACAATCAGCCACGATAATCAGCCTTGATCGATAATCGGTCAATCGACCATAATAATCAAAATCGGCAATCAGCTATGATAATCAGCCTCAGTCGATAATCGGTCTACCGGCCATGACAATCCAGCAATTAGCCACAATAATCAGCCTCGATTAATAATCTGTCAATCGGCCACAACAATCAGAATCGACAATCGGCCACGATAATCGGCCTCGATTGATAATTGATTAATCGGCCACATCAATCAGAATCAGCAATCAGCCATGATAATCAGCCTGGATTGATAATCGGTCAACCATCTATGATAATCAAAATTGACAATCAGCCACAATAATCAGCCACAATAATTGAAATCAATCGATAATCAGAATCAGCAAATCGATCATGATAATCGGCCTCAATATTCAACCTCGGCGCGAGGCAGGGTCCATAGATAGACGGTCGATGATTGACTAATTAAAATCAATGCGGCCCAAGTGTTTGGGTTAACCCGCGAGAGAATGATGATGAAAGGCCTAACAAGGCCTAAGGGAAGGTCACGATGTGGACGTCCAACCATCATTACCCATCAATGTGCACATTCAACCATCATTGCTCCTAAGCAATGACCTATATAGAGCTAAACATATAGTGGGCCCATAGCCTCATGCAAGGGCCTGCTATACATCACTATGGGCCGCATCACATATACCTCGAATACATCGGATGGGCCACGTCCCATGGGCCCCGAATATATTAAATGAGCTATAACCCGTGGGCTTCAAACATAATAGGTGGGTCCTACACATGAGCCTAACACAATCAAGAGGGCCTCATACCTGGGCCTTTAATATATCTTAATGGGTCTCAACCCATGGGCCCCAAATACATCAGAACGGGCCTCGACCCATTGGCCCCAAATACACAATATGTAACGACTCGAAAAATCCCGTACAAAGGCCCGAGTACCACCTCAGGCAGAAATCACTCAGGACCAAATCCTTTAGAAATTAGACGAGGATTAACTAGTGTTAAACAAGATTACATATGAAATCCGCACTAATCACTTTAAATACAATCTGTAAGATCTAAAACTTGTGGAATCGTTGACGCTACTTTACCCAAAAATCTAGGATCAATCTCATTACCCAGCTGCTCTCGGGAGCATCACGAAACTCCGTATCAGATCTGGATCGCACATCGAAAGTCTGAATAATACGAGGTTATAGAATTAGGATCGCCTTGTTGGGCTTTACAACTATCTCGGAAGTCAAAACCAGATAGTGTCCCAGGGCTATTCGCTTGAGCCCGAAGTGAGGAGTGTGAGAAAACATGATTTTCTTTAGAAATTAAATCTAATTTAAGTAATCTGAGACTTATCGTTTGTGGGCCAAATATAAGCAATCAGACCGTCGAAATCTGACCCAAATACACCTCGGATCAGGAAACATTTCCTATATATGTCCGTGTACTTGTAACCCTGATCGAGTTTTAGAGACCGTTGAACTGAAACTAGTCCGCCACGTGTGATCTGGGAACCCGACTGGAACGAAAACTTAACCCGACCTAGATCCAAGGTCAGTGAGCTTAAGTCCGACCTTTGGCTCAAGGGGGGGCTCCAGAAGTGCTCTGTTGAGACGAAATAGTCTGTATTTGGACATAACCTAAGTATACCATGGCCCTGAGTCTATTTCTGTGAGTTCTGGGCCTATATAAGGACCTTAAACCCTCACTCTCTCATCCCATACGAATTTGAGAAAACCCTAGGTGAGAGAGAGAGTAAAGAGAGAAAAAGTGTGGGAGAAGTGGGAGAAAGATCTTGTTGCTCTAACTTGCTACCATACGTGCTTAGCCACCACCGTCTAAACGTTATTCCGGCGATTCTGTCTTCGTTCTTAAGTAAGAAAACCCTAACCCTAACTTGTTCTAGGGTTTCAATTGTTACAAGTAGCGAGATAGCTGACTTAATTCATGCTATAGGTTGTTGTGCCGCCGTAGACGAATACTTAGAGATTCTATCGACTTCGTTACGCTTCTACGGCATAAGATGCAGACTATAGATGCTTAGGTTATGGTTTTCAATGCTTTCAATGTCAGATAATGATAGATTCATGATCTGGGTGTTATTTCACATGCAAAATGCGATGTTCGTTTTGCGATGCAGTTACGTATGCAAATTATGACATTTAGTGTATTCTGTAGATTTGTAGAAAATACCGTATACGTATAAAATATGAAAGTGTGTTTGCCATGATTAAGTACTGTGTGTATATGCTATATATATGTGTAACACTTACTCGGTGAAAGGATTCGCTCTAATACATGTTTTGGCTAATATACGTTATGTATGTTAAATAAGTGTAGTCTAAGTGTTTGGAAAATGCTTGAATGAGTAAGTACTTAGGAGATAGTCTTTTAGATAGGTGTTGAGAGAGGATTCTCAACTACCTTAGAGATGTATATGATTTCCTCTATGCAAGTTGTTTAGTTTAATCATTTACTTATGAAATGTATGCGCTTGAATTTCCTGTTTAAGTGGTGTTTTATAACATGCTTGTTATCATGTTTGAATTACTTAGTTAATTCTGCTCTGATTACTCTATATGCTTTTTGGTTAGTGATTGGGGCTATGATATAGTCCAGGCAATCGGTAACAAGCTTGAGTTTGTGGCTGAGATTTATTTGCCACTTAAGATGGGTTTGACGAACCCGAGTCGTACTAAAGTTGTCGGCACTGGTTAGGCCACACGGAGTGTTTGCGCACTTCATGTCGCTCAACTCAATGTGCGCTCTTACTAATCAAGCTTGTCAAGTAACCCGATCTGCCGATGTATGTTCACCATATATGGACGCCTCTGTTTGAACCTAAGGTACCTAACTCACCAGTGAATCCTGCTTAACCTTGGTACCTTGATCCACTAGGACTCATGAGCCGGGCATGGTGGTATGGGACACCGTGGTCGAGTTGTTGGCCTACGCTGCGGCAATGTTCCTCTCCGTAGTGACCAGTGAGTAACCCAGACTCGTGCGTCGAATACAGTGGTATGGGACACTGTATTAGAGTTGTCGGCCTACATTGATTTGGTGATGGGGGAGTGGTGTAACGATTGCGTGTAATAGCCCTGACAGTCCTTTATAGTGACCTAAAGCATACTTTAAATCTCGGTGAGGTGACGAGTCTTCCTGTAGTAAACAGAATATAAACTAGGCCTGTATTGATAAGGTGATGGGGAGCAAAGGTAACGAGTGCGTGCAACGTACCACAGCCTTTTTACACCGACGCTAGAGCCGCATCATCGTATGAGATTATCTAGGACTGACGACCCTAGAATGGATCATTGTTTGGGAATGATATAAAGGAGGTACTTTAGTTTCCCAATACTGCTGTATGAAAAGGACTAATAACAATTCGGTAATCACATTCATAACATAACACTGCATGTGCCTAGCGTTGTGGAGCACTGAGGGATGAATGCATGCCGCGAACGTAAGATAGTGTCGCACGAGGGAGCATTAGCGAGGGCATGTATCATGACTGCATTCCATACTTACATTAATAAGAGTATTTAGGAGTGTTTGATTGTACTGCTTTATCATTACTACTTAACTGAATTGATAACATGTTAACCTATGCTTTATCATTTCACTGAGTTAGCTACTTACTCCTATGTTATGGGATGGTGTTTTGGACACCCACCATACTCTGTCTCAGAAGTAGGTATCGACGAGACGCAGGAGGCTGAGCCTGATTACTATGATGATCAGGATGAGTTCTCCTACATGCAGTTCTCTGGAAGCTTTGCTTAGGCCATTCAAATGATGGGGCTACAGGGTTTACCATTATACTTGTACCATTTTTTTTGGTATTTTGATTTTAAAACTAATACATGTATATGGTGACTCAGTAAAGTGTTCATACTCTGAAGACCGATTGTGACCGTTTCTGGTTTTATATACATTTATATACATCTTTCAGTCTTTTACTTGCGTTTTATAACTTGATCTGGAGTATGAATTACTGTTTCGATATAATCCCACTCATGATTATTGTACTAACACAGACAACATTCAATCATAAGCATTTATGTTGCATAAGTGATGTTTTGGAACTCGGGTGTTGAGTTGCTACTCGACCCCCGATTTTCAGGGCGTTACAAGTTAGTATCAAAGCATGATTTATATTAAACCGGACCTGGGTTATGGATACACGACGTACGTTGACGCATTTCAACATAGGAGGGTGCGAGAAATGTAGAAACAGTCGTAGGTGTCCCAGTTTCACCAATCGGCGAAGTTCACTGAAATTGGTCATTTTGTTTGAGTCTGTACTCAACCGTGATTACACGAGTCGACCCCAAAACACTTCTAGACCGTCAAACGATGGGTTTAGATCACAACTCACCCCATCCCAGCTGTCAAAAGTCGGTAAATACAAGTATGTATCAGAAACTTCCCAAAATGACCTGAAACGCCTCAAAACGGAGTCGTGGGCCTGCCCACGCTAATCCAGAGGTACCCAAGGTGGGACCCAAATCTTTTTGGGGCCTAGGGGGCAGGAGGTCCTTGCCCAAATGGCGAGGCCTCGCCAGTTTATCCAGAGAGTGGCGAGGCCCTCGCTGGTTTGGCGAGGCCTCGTCGGTTAATGGGCCCGGCTGGGCGGGCCGTTGGGGCCTCGTGTGGCCCACTAATATATGGGATTTCATTTAAAACCCCTCAAAAGTCACCCCTCCTTCATAAATCACCCCTCCAAGCTCTCATTTTCCTTCAAGGTTGCTGTTTTATCTCTCAAACCTTTCCTCTAATCACCCATTCCATCATTTTCTGCCACAACCCAAGCACCTCCATCGTTTACAACCATACCTATCCCTCTACCCTCTCCGTTTTCTCTCATTTGAGCTCTTACATCCCTCATTTATGGCTCAAAATCGTGTAAGCTCTCTAACTCATCCCATCTCTTCACTTCCCTTCTTTAATCCCAGTCATTTGGGCCTTTACAATCTCTGTTGAGGCTCAAATCCGTGGAGAACCAAAAACTCCATCCCCTATTCCCCCTTATCTTCACTTTCCATGGCCCTCTTTGAGTTCATTATGGCCATTTTGTCGATTTCCACCGTCCTTTCTCTCATGGGAAAGAGAAAGGGGGCTGTGGATGAGGCTGGGCCTAGTCACCCTACGTGTTCAAGGAGGCTGAGAGGCGCCGCCGCGAGCATAAGCGCCAATCGGGAGTTTCGGACGAAGCGGGATCTTGATCCTCGGGCTCCTGCCGAAAGGGCTCTGTTGGCAGAGCTGTCTCATGGAGTTTATGAGGACCGTAGGGTCCTTTTGAAGCTTAAGTGGATGGGCGGCTCTTTGGAGAATATCCGTTGTTCGAGTTCTTGGAAGGGGCCCATTGAGGTCCACTATTTGATGGCGGGTCTCGCACTAATGCGAGCACTGTCCGAGCTTTTTATGCCAATATTCACGAGCTTATGCTTGAACCCCTGCAGTTCCAGATCCCATGTGGAAGGGATCGGTTGGCCACAGTTGATGTCATATTGATATCTCGACTTCTGAATGTGCCCCTTGGCGAGGTGCATGCTAGCGAGTTGAATCTGAGGAGTGCACGTGAAAGGAATCGCCGCACACATTTCCTTTGTGGTCGACTGGTCCAGTGGCAGCCGAACAAAAGTCTTCTAGCGACCAATATGTCTAACGACTTACATTTGCTCCATCACATCTTCACGTTCAACGTCTACCCTAGGTGGGTCAATCGCAGTGAATGTACGCGCCTCATGGTAGATTTCTAGTATCAAGTGGGGCAGAGAGCGAACCTGTGTGTGCCTAAGTTCGTGTTGCGATAAATAATTAATATTACACGCTTCGCTAGAAGGACTGATTCACTCCCCTTCGGTTGACTCATATGTAAGATTGCAAGTGAGTTTGGCTACAGTCTTGGGGCGGAGATGCCGGTGCCGGTTCATCACATTGGTGAGACTACCCTCAACCAGATGGAGATCGGGCCACGGCAACGCCAAGCTCGACTTGAGGAGAGCGATGATGAGACGGAGAGCGAGGAAGAAGAGAGTGAGGAAGAAGATGGAGCTGAGATAGAAGAGGAGGAACATGAAGAAGAAGAAGAGGAAGAGGAGGCCTAAGATACAGAGGAGAGCTCATCGCCTATGGCACCAGAGCAGTACGCTGATCAAGCTGATAGGGATGATCATATAGCCTGACTTGAGGAGGGTCAGGCTGTCCTACGTTAAGACATTATGGATCTTCGGGGCCTCGTGAAACATCAGTACAAGAAGGTGACTCGCACCTTGAAGTCTATCGTATGCTGCTTGCAGGATAGGGTGCACCTCCTCCATCGCCAGACTCGGATGCTTAGTCATCCATGCCGATGTCTTGCAGCTCATTTTGGTTACAACTTTAGGATATGTTTGTGTTTTCATGTTGATAGGCCTAGTAGTGTAGTAGTGGTAACATGTTTTAAGTGTTTGAGACGATTCTTGGTTTGCCTCCTCGACGCGAGATCGACTTCACCATTGATCTTACGCCTAGTGCGACACCCATTTCATTACCGATGTATCACATGCCTCCATGTGAGATAAAGAAATTTAGGAAACAGATTGACTGACTGGTAGAGAAGGGCTTCATATGACCCAGTGTGTCTCCTTGGGGAGCACCTGTGTTGTTTGTTAAGAAGAAAGACGGGTCACTACGGTTATGTATTGATTACCGTAGGTTGAACCAGTTGACTGTGAAGAACAAATATCCTTTGCCCAGGATAGATGACCTGTTTGATCAGTTGAAGGGGGTAAAGTATTTTTTGAAGGTCGATTTACATCAGGGTATCATCAGCTGCGCATCGGGGATGTAGATGTACAGAAGACGGCTTTCAGGACCTGTTTTGAGCATTACAGTTCCTTGTGATGTCATTCGGTCTTACAAACGCACCAGCCGTGTTCATGGACTTGATAAACCGGGTATTTCGGCCATTTCTATATCGATTCGTCATCGTATTTATAGATGATATCTTGATATACTCCACGAGTCGGGAAGAGCATGAGGAACACTTACAGGCTGTCCTAGATACTCTAAGGAAGAACTAGTTGTTCGCGCAATATAAGAAATGTGACTTCTAGTAGGAGAAAGTCAAGTTCCTGGGACATGTAGTGTCCAAGGAAAGGATAGCGGTGGACCTTACTAAGGTAGCCACCGTTCAGGACTGGAAGCAGCCTGGTTCGGTTACTGAGGTGAGGAGTTTTCTGGGCCTGACAGGCTATTACCGATGATTCATTCGAGACTTCTTGAAGATAGCCCGACCATTGTCATAGTTGACATGAAAGGATCTAAAGTTCGCCTGGAATGAGAAAGCGGAAGCAGCTTTTCAGGAGCTGAATGACAGATTGACATTCGCCCTTGTGCTAGTATTGCCAGAGCAAGGGGTTAAGTACACTATATATACTAACGCGTCTCACGTTGGTTTGGGTTGTGTCCTTGTGCAGAAGGACAGGGTGATTACGTATGCCTCAAGATAATTAAGGAAGCACGAGGAGAATTACCCTACGCATGACTTTGAGTTAGCAGCGGTCATATTCGCATTGAAGCTCTGGAGACATTACCTCTACGGAGAGGAGTTCGAGCTTTTCTGCGACCATAAGAGCTTAAGTATATATTCACTCAGCGGGACTTGAATATGATGTAGCGCAGATGGATAGAGACCTTGAAGGACTTCAAGTTTGAGGTTCTTATCATCTTAGCAAGGCCAATCTTGTGGCAGACGCGTTGAGTTGCAAGAAGACTATAGCATTTGCGGCTCCGCTGATGATAGTAGAGTGAGATATGTTGGAGTTCATGTGGGACTTCGACCAGAAACTCACAGTGGAGGAGCCATTCGAGTGTGTTGCACACGTTCGGGTGCGGCCACTTATTGATGATCGGATTATTGAGGCCCAGAAGGGCGACGAGCGGTCGTCTGAGCTTCGAGAGCAAGCTAGCGATGATATGGACTTCGAGTGAAAAGTTGGCGCAGATGGGGGCCTACGATACCGTGGCTGCCTATGCATCCCAGATATTCAAGACTTGAGACAGGAGCTTCTCGAGACTGCCCACAGATCGAAGCTTGTGATGCATCCTGGTAGCACGAAGATGTATCAGGATATGAAGCGGTCGTATTGGTGGGACAATATGAAGGTTCATACAGCAGAGTATGTTTCTCATTGTCTCACGTGTTAGCAGGTCAAGGCCGAGCATCGCCGACCTCGTGGACTCAGCCCATGCCCATAGCTGAATGGAAGTGGGACTTCATCTCTATGGACTTCATCTCGGGGCTACCGAAGACAAGAAAGGGTTATGACTCTGTTTGGGTGATCGTAGACTGGTTGACCAAATCGGCTCATTTTCTCCCTATCAGAGTGATGAACTCTGCAGACGACTTGGCTAGGTTGTACATCAAAGAAATAGTGCGTCTGCATGAAGTTCTCTTAGAGATCGTGTCAGACCGCGACACGCGATCACATCTATCTTCTAGACTCGTATCCAGGAAGCGATGGGTGTGAAGTTGAAGTTCAGTACCACGTTTCACCCTCAGACCGACGGGCAGACAGAGCGGGTGAATCAGATTTTAGAAGATATGATGTGGGGTTGTGTTTTGGACTTCAAAGACAGTTGGGATGACTACCTCTCATACGCAGAGTTCGCCTATAACAACATTTTTCATGTAAGTATTGGCATGACCCCTTACGAGGCCTTGTATGGGCGCCCTTGCAGAGCCCTGCATTACTAGGTAGAGGTTAGCAAGCGCAGTTTGGTTGGCCCAAAATTAGTATATGCGACCTCAGAGAAGATCGATATTATCAAGCGTCGACTCCTGACAACCCAGATCAGATAGAAGAGTTATACCGATACGAGGCAGTGACCACTTAAGTTTGAGGTTGGAGATCATGTATTCCTCAGAGTTTCTCCTATGAAGGGAGTCCTTCGGTTTGGAAAGAAGGGGAAGCTTACGCCGCAGTTCATTAGCCCATTTCAGATACTTGATAAAGTGGGAGCGGTGGCATATCGTCTCGCTTTGCCCACACCACTCGCGGGCATGCACAACGTATTTCATGTATTTATGCTGAAGAAATACATCCCTGATCCTTCACACATCATCCATTGGGAGCAGGTGCAGTTGAGCGAGGATGCTACATATGTACTGTGTCCGATGTATATCCTTGACAGGAAGGAGCAAATGTTGCGTAGTAAGGTGATTCCACTCGTGAAGGTACTATGGACGCATCATACAGAAGAGGAAGCTACCTGGGAGATAGAAGCAGAGGTAAAAAAGAACTACCTTCGGCTTCTCGAGGAGTACGAAAATGTACTAATTTCGAGGACAAAATTTTTCTGTAAGGGGGGTAGATTGTAACGACTCAGAAAATCCCTTACAAAAGCTTGAGTACCACCTTAGGCAGAAATCACTCAGGACCAAATCCTTTAGAAATTAGACGAGGATTAACTAGTGTTAAACTAGATTACATACGAAATCCACACTAATCACTTTAAATACGATCTGTAAGACCCAAAACTTTTGGAATAGTTGCTGCTACATTACCCAAAAATTTAGGATCAATCTCATTACCCGGCTGCTCTCGGGAGCATCACGAAACTCCATATCAGATCTGGACCGCATATCGAAAGTCTGAATAATGCGAGGTTATAGAATTAGGACTGCCTTGCTGGGCTTGAAACCATCTCAAAAGTCAAAACCAGATAGTGTCCCAGGGCTATTCGCTTGAGCCCGAAGCGAGGAGTGTGAGAAAACACGGTTTTCTTTAGAAATTAAATCTAATTTAAGTAATCTGAGACTTGTCATTTACAGGCCAAATATAAGCAATTAGACCGTCAGAATCTGACCCAAATACACCCTTGGATTAGGGAACATTTTCCATACATGTCCGTGTACTTGTAACCCTGATCGAGTTTCAGTGACCGTTGAACTGAAATTGGTCCGCCACGTGTGATCTGGGAACCCGACTGGAACGAAAACTTAACTCGACCTAGATCCAAGGTCAGTGAGCTTAAGTCCAACCTTTGGCTTAAGGGGGGCTTTAGAAGTACTCCGTTGAGACGAAACAATCCGTATTTGGACATAACCTAAGTATACCATGGCCCTGAGTCTATTTCTGTGAGTTCTGGGCCTATATAAGGACCTTAAACCTTCACTCTCTCATCTCATACGAATTTGAGAAAACCTTAGGTGAGAGAGAGAGAGAGAGTAAAGAGAGAGAAAGTGTGGGAGAAGTGGAAGAAAGATCCTGTTGCTCTAACTTGTTACCATACGTGCTTAGCCACCACCGTCTAATCGTTATTCCGGCGATTCTGTCTTCGTTCTTAGATAAGAAAACCCTAACCTTAACTTATTCTAGGGTTTCAACTGTTACAAGTAGCGAGATAGCTAACTTAATTCATGCTATAGGTTGTTGTGTCGCCGTAGACGAAGACTTCGATATTCTATCGACTTCGTTATGCTTCTACGACGTAAGGTGCGGACTATAGATGCTTAGGTTATGGTTTTCAATGCTTTCAATGTTAGATAATGATAGATTCATGATCTGGGTGTTATTTCACATGCAAAATGCGATGTTCGTTTTGCGATTCAGTTACATATGCAAATTATGGCGTTTAGTGTATTCTGTATTTTGTAGAAAATACCATATACGTATAAAATATGAAAGTGTGTTTGTCATGATTAAGTACTGTGTATATATGCTATATATATGTGTAATACTTCCTCGGTAAAAGGATTCACCCTAATACATGTTTTGGCTAATATACGTTATGTATGTTAAATAAGTGTAGTCTAAGTGTTTGTGAAAATGCTTATATGAGTAAGTACTTAGGAGATAGTGTTTTAGGTAGGTGTTGAGAGAGGATTCTCAACTACCTTAGAGATGTATATGATTTCCTCCATGCAAGTTATTTAGTTTAATTATGTACTTATGAAATGTATGTGCTTGAATTTCCTGTTTAAGTGGTGTTTTATAACATGCTTGTTATCATGTTTGAATTACTTAGTTAATTCTGCTCTAGTTACTTGTAACACCCCGTACTTTCAGTACTTGGGTGTCACCACGTAGATCCAAATTAGCTTACATATATGCATTTACCAACATAATTTACCTTACACGTCACTACCCATATTAACACTTAGATTTTAGACTATGACAACTCACAACATCATAATAAGATTGAGATCAATCTGTCCGTTTGATTGTCACAATTTGAATTGTATTTAAATAAATGAAAATCTTCATTTAAACCCTTAGAGTTATCAAAAATGAAATACTAAGCAAATCCAATCGTTGGATTGGTTTATAATGGTCCTAACTCCTAATGACCTACAGTGTGGCCCACAACATGAATTATATATATAGTGTGCAGACAATAGTAATAATAATACAAAAATGATATAAACACATATATGCACATAACAAAATAAATGAAATAAAATAAAATAACTATTATTATATATGTAGTAACAAGTCTTGAAGTTGTGGACAACCCATAGGACCACTTTAGCCGTTGACGATCGATTTGGGGTAAATCTAACCACCAGAACAATTATAATCAACCGTTAAGGGTTAAGATCTGGTTGGCATGACCCACTTGGGCCTCACCATCAACCCAAAGTGGGTCAGGGTCCCTGGGAATGCCCTCCAATACAAATGAACAGAGTAGATTAGGATATTCACTTTTCAGTAGGTCCCTACACAACGCAGGTGCACAAAGAATTCCTACTCACGCGGTACACCAAGACCATTGGCTCGGTTAAAACAGATTTGACCGACCATCCCCACAAATATCTCCCGCCATCATCTCTCTCTGTTTTTTAACCGACCTACTTCAAGGTCCTAGGCGACCCACCACGACCACTTTCCGAGCATTGTGAACCGTTCAAATCCTTCATGGGACCCGCACGATCATAACGGTATAGCCGTTTGATCATCTGAATTCGAACGAAGTTGATTGAACACCACTGTCCATTTCATGCCAAAGTCAGCCCGACGAACGCTTGTGGGAGGAAAGAAAGAGGGAACCGCCCTTCCTCTTTGGGGAGGACGAACCTCAACCGTCCATTGGGGAAAACAATCTTAGCCGTCCCCTCCCTCTATAAGATGGGCACTATAGCCCTAGGAAATTCATACCAAGCAAGGAAGGGAGAGAGTTTAAGTGAGAGTGAGAAACAGGGAGTCGCGTCTCTCCTGTTGTAGTTCGAGGAGAATCCACCCACCTTAGGTAACCATTCCTCCTTCCATTTTCGACCTTTTGTTCTAGTTAGGTTCGAAACCAGCCAAGTAATGGCTGCGTTCCCTTATGTGGGTCCCGGCTTCTGGTAAGGAACTGAGCCAAACGATGACTCTGTTTCCAGCTGGGAGCCGGACCATGTCGATGCATTATTTTGGGTCTAGGCCGGCCGATAAATGGCTGATTCTTAGACCGGAACGATGGCAGAACGACTAGCTGAAAATCTGACAGTGCTCAGTGGCTTGAAACAAATCAAATAAACAACCCTATTTTCAAACTAATGAAGGACCATCTAGTGGGCCCCATACAAATGATGTGGGTCACCTTGCTGCATATCCACATTGTCCACCGACCTCCTCTTACAATTTCAACCATGAATAGCGAGCTTTAACCATCTGATAATATGGCCCACACAATTAATCAAACCTCAAACACAGCCGAACGGTCTTCTTTTGATTGCTGTAGAGACCAAGTGGATGTGCATGGCCATGATGGATCAACGTAGTTTTGTATGATCCTCCTCCCTCTACTTAATGAACGGTTCGGATCCACCATTTACTCCACGACCGTGGCCTGCAACGAGGTTGAGAAACCTCTGTTTTGAGCAATGTTTGACACACGTCGACTGTATAGTCGTTTGGCGGGTGCACTCGTCGTGGGCCTGCAAATTGCAGGTGGGCCGAAAGGTTGGGCCTCACCCAAAGGAAGTCTTGGGCCGCACCTCGCATCCACGTGCGGGCCACACCCTGCCACAGCAGTAGGCCACACGTTGGGGACCCACCTTGATGATGAGATTGTCCTGACCGTCCATCAGGGACGTTGCAAAAGACCATGGGCTGGACGTCCTCCAATGAAGTCCAACACTGGACTACCCATTTGTAAAAAAAAGAAGTAAAATATATATAGTAAATACATAAGTATGTATAGCATAGACACGCGCACCGTCCACACGATACAAAAACAAAAGTTGGGTATATCCAAACCGTCCATTCATTCTAGTTTCGGATATAGGGCCCACCTTGTTTGCATACATGGAAGGTCCACATGGAAACCACCTGTAAAACAAGTGCACTGTGCATGAAGACGTAAACCCTGCCAATCAGTTTACGTGAATCCTATGCCAAGAAAAAAAAAGTTGAGATCTCATCCTATCTGATGAGTCTTGAAAATCTGAACCGTCCACATGGAGCAGAGCCTCATAAAACCCCTTGGCTCAAATTTTTTACTTTAAACCAAAACGTCGGCGGGCCATGATTAAAGCAAACAGTTTCTTCCCTTAAAATGGTATTTATCTTTGCTATGGCCCACCAGAATCTTAGATCGGGATGGAAATTTAACCCCTACGGTTTCTCAGGATTCCACATCTTATGGACCGTTCGGATTTGACGCCATGCTCACAAGGGACCCACCACATGCTCACGTGCATAATGTATGCATGCATATGATGAAAAGACACTTGTATATATTAGATAATACATATTCACTGTGTATAACTTACTCACATATCTTATGAAATATATACATGTGATATACATATATAATTTGTGGTACATATACACCTTCATGTATATAACGTATACATACATACCATGTAATCTACATGTATGTTATGTGATACGTATACACTACGTATATAATGTATACATATATATATCTTATGAAATTTAGCTATACATTATGAGATATACATATATATATTTTGTGATACACATATACTATGAATATAATGTGTACATGTACTGGTATGTTATGTGACGAGGTCATCCATATGGCGGTGGTCCACATACATGAGCCCCGCCATGATAAGTATTCTAACCATACAGTCTGGACAGTAGGTCCCACCATGATACAACCGTTTTCCTACGATGTAAATGCTTTATTTACACAATGACCCAAATTTCTTTGGATGATTGAATGTGGCAAAAAGTGGTTGCTGATCGGGCCCCAGTTCCCATTAAAATGGGTGACGTATGTTTAGCAGGCTTGATCGCCCTTGGTCACAGCCCAAACACCACCTGTCCTCAGGTACTAAGCCTTATGACCCATCGTTTAATTCATACAGGGAATTACGTGTACGGTGTAGATTCGCTACCTTTCCAAGAAAACTCGCCTCCAAAAGCATTCTACTCTCTGTCTAGTGATGATTCTTCCCCTTGAGCTTTCCATCTTCTCATTAGCTTAAGTTATAGTTTTTATTTAAATTCATAATTGCTATCTCTCTTTGTAATCACATGTGTTAGCTAGTGAAGATTGAATTGCTGTATTACATGCTTTACGATTATCCTGTATAATTGTTCATGCTTGTGGATTTATTTTTGTGGACTGCTTATGGAACTTAAACTGGTACATTAGTGGGAAATTCCCACATATGAATGTACACCCATACTTGGGATGTAACTTGACTAGTTGTGATCGTAATGGACCTTCGACTTGGTGGTTACTGAGTGTGGTCTAGATGGATCATTGATGTGGGCCTACCATCCAGGGTTGTGGTGTCCAATGGTTTTTAAGGATGGTCTTTATCGTATGGTTTTGATATTCGCCCTATGTGGCATATTTTGATACTCGCCCTACGTGGTTTTATTTGATATCTTCCCTAATGGGTTCGATGTTTTATACTGTGCAACCATGCGATGGTAAGCCCCATATATTGTAATATGATTGGCCACTAGTCGACAAGGTTCCATTAAACATCCTAAGGTGGTAGCCTCATGAGCCGGGGATGGTGGTATGGGACCTATGCCCGAGCTGTCGGCCTACGTTGGGCTCTGAGCTCCCCGTAGTGACCTTTGAGCTTATTAAACTTGCTGAGTGTAATTGGATTAATAATGGATTGGCTAATCATACATACATCGCACAGACCAACATCTATTGCTATCGTACGTGATGTATGTATTGTTCCGACTGGATGATGTTTCCCAGGTTCGATGATTGCATGGACAGCGGCCCTGTCCGCACGGATGAGTATTCTCGGGGCGTGAACGTATTGCATGGGTGGCGGCCCTGTCCGTACGGATGAGCATCCCCGGGGCGTGAACGTACTCCATACATTCATGCACATAATAAGATCTGCATCATGTACTGTTTTGTATGCTTTATTTTATAACTATGCTTACCTAATGTGGCGGTGTATAATTTTGAGGGGAGTTCACATTGAGTTGGCCACTCATTCATCAAATATATAACCGTACAGGTAGCACAGATGTCTTAAGTGACTTTCAGGTTCAGGCTGATGAGGAGCTAGGTACATGTGCTAGGGTTGCATGACTACATCTACTTCGAGAAGCTGCGCAGTCTTGCGGCTTATGTTTACATTCTTATGTTATTTTTCTTGTACTAGATCATGTGGATTCTTGTATTTGTTATGTTCAAGACATTGGTTTGTATAAGTCATTATGGGCATCTTCTTGTATATTCTAAATGATAATGGAATTTTCCTTTATGCTTACTTGTCCATCCTACGCTCATCTGCTTACTCTGATGAAAGATAGAAATAAAAATATTACATATCAAATTGACCATCCTTTAAGGTTAACAACTCGGGTTTTTGGGACATGGGTTGTGTACTCGGGTCCTGAAGATTCGGGGCGTTACATTACTCTATATGCTTTCTGGTTAGTGATTGGGGCTATGATATAGTCCAGGCAATCGGTAACAGGCTTGAGTTCGTGGCTGAAATTTATTCGCCACTTAAGATGGGTTTGATGAACCCGAGTCGTACTAAAGTTTCGGCAGTGGTTAGGCCACACGGAGTGTTTGCGCACTTCATGTTGCTCAACTCAACGTGCGATCGTGCTAGTCGAGGTCGTCAAGTAACCCGATCTGCCGATGTATGTTCACTATGTATGGATGCCTTTGTTTGAACTTAAGGTACTCAACTCACCAGTGAATCCCGCTTAACCTTGGTACCTTAATCCGCTAAGACTCATGAGATGGGCATGGTGGTATGGGACACCGTGGTAGAGCTGTTGGCCTACGCTGGGGCGATGTGCCTCCCGTAGTAACCAGTGAGCAACCCAGACTCGTGAGCCGAATACGGTGGTATGGGACACTGTATTCAAGCTGTCGGCCTACATTAATTTGGTGATGGGGGAGTGGTGTAACGATTGCGTGTAACAGCCCTGACAGCCCTTTGTAGTGACCTCGAGCATACTTTAAATCTGCGGTGAGGCGATGAGTCTTCTCGTAGTAAACAGAGTATAAACTAGGCCTGTATTGATATGGTGATGGGAGAACGGTGCAACGAGTGCATGTAACAGCCCTGGCAGCCCTTTACAGCGACCTAGAACCGCATCATCGTATGAGATTATGTAGGACTGACGACCCTAGAATGGATCATTGTTTGAGAATGATATAAGGGAGGTACCTTAGTTTCCCAATACTGTTGTATGAAAATGACTAATAACAACTCGGTCATCACGTTCATAACATAGCACTGCATGTGCCCGGCGTTATAGAGCACTGAGGGATGAATGCATGTCGCGGACGTAAGATGGTGTCGTACGAGGGAGCATTGGCAAGGGCATGCATCATGACTGCATTCCATACTTGCATTAATAAGAGTATTTAGGAGTGTTTGATTGTACTGCTTGACTAAATTGATAACATGTTAACCTATGCTTTATTGTTCCACTGAGTTAGCTACTCACTCTCACGTTACGGGACGGTGTTCTGGACACCCACCAGACTCTGTCTTAGATGCAGGTATCGACGAGACACAGGAAACTGAGCCTGATTACTATGATGATCAGGATGAGTTGTAACGCCCTAAAAATTGGGGGTTGAGCAAAGCTCAGCTCCCGAGTTCCAATGCATCACTTATACAACACAGATAATGATGATTATGATGAGAGCATTGAAACATGAATGAGATTATACTAAAACAACATATCATACTCCAGAGACAGTTAAATTTACAAGCGGAAGACTATGATAGATATGTAAAATATATAAACTGTGGTGAGTCTCCAGCGTATGATAATATTACCAGGTTAATTCATTACAAGTACAATTTCAAATTATACCAAGTTGTGTAAGGTCATCTAGTCAATATCCCAGAAAGCCCCGTCAATCAGGACACGACTCACAGGAACCCGCCTGAAACTGCATAAAGGAGGAATCCTCCTCATCCTTATAAAAGACCGGCTCCACTTCGCAGCATCGCCATCATCTGAAACTCAAACAAGTCTGGTTGGTGTGTACAACACCGCCCCGTAACGTGGGAGTGAGTGATCAAATTAGTGGAATAGTAAAACATAGGTTAACATGTTATCAAAACAGTCAAGTAGTAATGATAAAGTAGTACAGTCAACAATCCTAAGTACTCTTGTTAATGCAAGTATGAAATGCTGTCATGATGTATGCCCTCACCAACATACTCCCTCATGCGACACCATTTTACGTCTGCGGCATGCGTTCATTCCTCAGTGCTTCACATCTTCCAGGCACATGCAATACGATGATGAGCATGATTACTGAGTTGTTATTAGTCCATTTCAAATAGCAGGATTGGAAAATTAAGGTACCTCCCTTATATCATTCTGAAACATGATCCATTCTAGGGTCGTCAAACCTAGATAATCTCATATGATAGTGTGGTTTTAGGGTGCTGCAAAGGCTACCAGGGCTGTTACACGCAATCATTACACTACTCCCCCATCACCCTTTTAACGGTTCATCACTAAATTGATACATGCCTAGTTCATACTCTATTTACCGCGGTAAAACTCGTCCCCTCACCGCAAATTCAGAGTATGCTCGAGGTCACTACAAAGGGCTCGTCACCAATCAGTGTAGGTCGACAGCTTGAATATAGTGTCTCATACCACCATAATCGGCTCACGAGTCTGGTTGCTCATTGGACACTATAGGGAGGCTCGAGCTGACGCACTCGCAATACCACGAAACCCCAGCATATGCCGACAGCTTGACCACGGTGTCCCATACCACCATGCCCGGCTCATGAGTCTTAGCGGATCGAGGCACCATGGTTAACGGGATTTCACTAGTAAGTTTGGTCCCCTAGGTTCAAGCAGAGGCGTCTAAACATGGTGAACATACATTAGACAGATCGGATTACTTGACGAGCTCGGCTAGCTCGAGCGCACGACAAGTTGAACGACATGAAGTATATAAGCACTTCGCGTGGCCAACCACTATCGTCAACCAAAGTACGACTCGGGTTCATCAAACACATCTCACGTGGCGAATGAATCTCAGCCATGAATTCAATTTTGTTTTCAATTGCTTAGACTATAATCATAGTGTAAGACCCGTATCCTAGTCTCTACTGTTCCATCGACTCCCGCGATCCTTCCCGACGAATTTTCAGCAACCCACAATATATAATCGACGTTTGCATATGATCCTAAGTCATATCCTGTAGATTTGAGTCAGCTCGACCCAATACTTGTACCAGTGTGACCGTGCTGTCGCCGCGGTTCCGATGCTACGTCCCGCGCGTCGAGGCGATACTCGGGCCAGGAGATATGGCCCGCGTTCAGTTCAAAGAAACGCTGCGCGTTGCAATTACGAGAGAATCTCTACGAAATGTCAAATCAATCAATCAAATCAAGTCAAGTACAACAACCATCCCCAAGTACAACCACCCCTCTCCAAAGTCAACTTTCCCTTACAACAAGTACACCCATCACCTTTCACCCACCCTCTCCCATCACTTCTCTTTCATTCCCTCTCTTTCTCTCTCTCTCTCTCTCTCTCTCTCTCTCTCTCTCATTCTCCAAGTAAGAATCGTCCAAGCCTCCCCATGAGAAGCCATGTGTGGCCCACTTCCCGCCTCCTATCTCCACCATCCTAAGAACATCTCGACCGTTGAAATCATCCCCTTGGAGCTCTAGATCATGTTGGCGGAAGAAAGACGAAGAGATCTTGAGGTGGGTGCTTCCCTCTCTCTCTCTTTTTCATTTTTGTGTGATGTATGGCCCACTTGGATGGACCCCACCTTGATGTATGTCTTATCCAAACCGTCTGAGTCATGTGGACCCTACGTTATGAGTGATGATAAAAACACAAATATTAAACTCATTAGGTGAGCCACGTTCATATGGGACCCACCTCGATAAAGCATGGGCCACATTCATGTGGGACCCACCACTATGGTGTGTTTATCCAAGCCATCCAGCATCCCTGGACGCTGGACTTGAGGCTGGCTAGCATGGAGTGCGTGTACTGACAAGGGTGTGTTCTGACAAGCTAACCAATGAAATATATATATATATATATATATATATATATATATATATATATATATATATATATATATATATAAAACGATTGTGGGTTTTTTTAATTTTTGATTGAGCCATGTATACAGGCCCCACATTTATGTATTAATTTAATCCAAGCCGTCCATTCCATTCTCCAGATTATATTAGGCGTTAATCCGAAAAATGAAGTGAATCTGATTTTTTGGCGGGCCATACCATAGGAAATAGTATTTTCTATCGTTGAAATCTATCCTGATGTTTCTATACATCCAAAATACCCCAAATATTGGGCTTGTTCGGACTGTCTCGAGCCATGGAATGTAATGGATGGAGTGGATTCACCTGATGCCGGCCCCATATGCGAAAAACCCCGGAATACCCATTTTTTTTTTAAAACAAATAAAATAAAAATATAGCCGCAGCAGGCGCTGCTGCAGCGACCAGAGGACGCCGAGCAGCGTCCTGCTGCGCTCCTGCGCTGCTGTGGACGGACGGGCACGGACCCACGGTCCCAACTGTGGGCCCCACCATGATGTGTATCGGACATCAACACCATGCATTTGATAGGTCCCATTTGGGAACTGGGTTTCCCCAAAGATCAGCCATTTAGGGGACTCAGGTGGTCCACACTTCAAAGCATTAGAGGCTAAATGGCTAGCATTGAAACTTGTTTGGGTTCATAGGCGTTTTTGATCTACGTGAGATTTGTTTTTCTTCTTAATCTAGGTCTTTGTGACCTTATCAACGGAGGAGATGGAAAATAAACATTATGGTGGGCCCCACGTGGGACCCATCTATGTGGAAATAGTATGGCTAGTGTACCTTGCACTAGCTATATAGCTGCTGTACTCAGCAGCTCTGTGAGCGTCATCATGAGGTCTGTGTTTCATCCAGACCATTCATCTGTTTTTCAATTCTTTTTAAAGATGAGGTGGGGTCCACCTTGATTTATTTATCCACACCAGGTGGCTCCACCTTGAAGCTGCATGCATTTTACCTGCACCGTCCAGGCCTGGACGGTGAAGATTGACCTTGATGTATGTGCCTTATCTGCACCGTCCAATGCCTGGACGGTGCTGATTTATTGGAAATGAATGGAGGGTGCTATGGTGCCCACTATTTATTATTATATAATATATGTACTGTGAATTAAAGTGGGCCCTACGTGGAGGAGTGGAAGGGGATTGGCTGGTGTATCTCACACCAGCTATTCAGCTAGTGTGAATGACGTCACCAAGTTTGTGGGACCCACCTGACGTATGGGATCCACCGTCCAGTTGGGACGGTGGGATGTACTTGATGTATGTATTCTGTCCACTCATATGTGAGGACCCCGCCGTGATATATGCTTTGTAATCCACGCCGTTCGTCTGTTGAAAGGCCCACTATGATGTATGTTTTGATCCCACACCGTCCATCTGGACGTGGGATGGTGGGACACCACCATGATGTATTTATTTCATTCACACTGTCTATGTAGTGCTGGACGGTGCTGGACAATATTTGGATGGTGCTGTTTTACCTGGACAATATTTAGACAGTGCTGATCATCATTAATGAACTATGTGTCCCATGGAATGACAGTGTACAGTGATACACATGATACCCCTACAACTATTGAAATGAATTTTGGTGTAATCCAAGCCCACTCGAGGCCCATTAGTGCGACCTATCATGAGGCCATCATGATGTATTTCGGCCCATGTGCGAGGCCCACCTATTTGTACTTTTATCCTATGTAATGGGGCCCATCTGTTTGTGTTTGAGGCCCATATGATAAGGCTCATCATGATGTATATTCGAGGCCCTTATGATAGGGCCCACCTACTTGAATCTGAGGCCTATGGGTAAGGCCCATTGTGATGTATTCAAGGCCCATGGTTGAGGCTCAGTGCGATGTAGGTATGGCCCGTTAAGTTGTGTATGAATTCCTTGTATGGGCCACTCCTTGGGAGTAATGTTGGTTAAATGGCCACATTGTTGGGCAATGATGGTTTAATGTCCACATTGTGACCTTCTCTTAAGCCTTGTTAGGCCCATTCTCATCATTTTCTTAGTGGGTTAACCCAAATAAGTGGGCCCCATTCACCATGAACGGATGGCTCCGTGTTACCGGATTGATATACCCACGGCCGAGGGTCGATCTTTATATTATGGTTGATCGGTTGTTCATTTATGGACCCCGCCCTGTTTATGTGCTGGTTGTCGGTATCAATTATTAATACCGATCATTGGTTCTGATTATCGAGGCCGATTCCGATTATTGTGACCGATTGCCGATCCCAATTGACGTGACCAATTTACCGATTCTGATTATTGATCGATCAATTCTGATTATCGTGACTGATTGCCGACCCCAGTTGACATGACCGATTTGCCGATTCTGATTATCGACTGATTCTGATTGCCATGACCGATTGTCGATTCCGATTGGTCGATCGATTCTGATTATTGTGACCAATTGCCGACCCTGGTTGACATGACTGATTTGCCAATTCTGATTATCGACCGATCCTGATTATCGTGACCGATTATCGATCACAATTGATGTGACCGATTTACCAATTTTGATTATTGATCGATCGATTTTGATTGTCGTGACCGATTGCCGATCCCGGTTGACGTGACTGATTTGTCAATTCTGATTATCGACCGATCCCGATTATCGTGACAGATTACCTTGAGGCCCTATATGATGCATATGCGACCTGTAGTTGGGGCTCATTGTGATGTATTCGTGGCCTATGGGCAAGGCCCATGGTGATATGTATTAGGCCCATGATGTGTGGCCCACTTGATGTATTTCGAGGCCCAGGTACGTGGCCCATTTGATGTATATGAGACCCATTAATGTGATTCACTTGATGTATATTGAGGCCCACGGGTCGTAGCCCATTATTATGTATTGAGGACCATAGGTCGTGGCCTATGGTGATGTATATTAAGTCCGTGTATTCGACCCACTATGATGTATATTAGACCATATGATGAGGCCCATTATGATATATTTAAGGCCTATGGGATACGGCCGATTGAGATTATATATGACCATTTAATGCGGCCCATTGGATTTATATGAGGCCCATTGTTGCAACCCAGTTGATGCGACCCACTAGATGTATATGAGGCCTATATGACGAGGCTCATTGAGATGTATTTCTGGCCCATGTGGTGCGGCCCACTTGATGTATGTGGCCCTTGTGTGAGGCCATGGGCCCACGATATGTTTGGCTCTATGTGGGTCATTCCTTGGGAGCAATGTTGGTTAAATGTCCACATTGTCGAGGTCGATTGTCGATGCAGTTATTGATACCGATTATGAGTATGTGACAGCATAGCATCATGATACATGCCCATACGCATCATCTACATGTTTGTTATGAGATGTGGTTGATCATTGCATATGTCATTGAGCATGTTATTATGAGACTCCATGATAGGCGAAGGTTATCTCACATGAACGCATAACATGCACAGGATTGATGCATGATTGGATTGTATGACTCATGCATCTTGCATTGTGTTGTGATTACTATACGCCCTAGTGACATCAGGGCCGTATCCTCCACAGGCATGTTGTGGATAGCCAGATGGGACACCGAAAATGTTTGGTTTTAGCATACTGGCGCCATAAATGTCCCTGGGTGAAAATCCCTGAACCTCCGTGGCCAGGAGACGCCCCAACGTCGAGACCGAGTGGATATATATGAGCGCATGAGGGCCGTATACCAGTAGGCTGCGTCTCCCATTGTATCGTGGTCGGTTGGGAGGGGGTGTGACTTTACCCGCCTGAGTGAGGGGGTAATGTCTAGGTTGAGTTTGACCAGCTTGAGGAATGGGTCCGCTATCGACGAGCCGGGCCCGATATTGGCAGGCGGATAGTGAGGTCTCTTCCACTTACCCAGTTGTGCGCTCGGATAGAGGCAACAAGCTGGCGTAAAGTGTAATAGACCTTGGTGATGATCCCAGAGAAGAACTATACTGATATGTGGACTTATTGAGTAGGAGTTGCATACTCATGCATTCATTTTATTTACTATCCATTCGTGCTGGTTGTGCGCAACTAATTGTTGTGTACTTTCACAAGGCCAGGATTTCGGTTGGGCGCGTAACTAACCTGAGATCAGGAGTTTACCACATCGAGTCTGACTATCCAAATTTAGGTATGGGACTGGTTTGGATAGAAGGCCCTTGTGATGGACCCTATAGCCTGCGATACTACGTACTATCATCCCGACTTCACACTCTAGCATGGTCATTCCATTCGCACCGCATAACGCATTACATCTACTGCTTATGACATTCCGTATTACTATGTTTATGCGTTTATACGGTCTAGATACGACTGACGGTATTTGTGCACTCATCAGGAATTTCGTCCTGCATCGCATCCTTGGCATCTGATGTTTGTCTCTTTATGACTCCTCATTTGCATAGATGTTCTATAATACGTATTCTGATATTGATTGACTCATGGACTTGTCTGTATTTTTGCTTACTCTGTTATCGTATAATTTATGACCTTGTTAATAATGTTGTTTACTCGGATAATTCATGCTATTGTCAGTATTTCTGCTTATTTCTGATATTGTATGATTTATAGGATTGTTAGTATTCCCGCTTACTCTGATTACTCTGATATTGCTTACTTGACACTTACCTTGTGCACACACTTACATCACCCTCTAAGCTTTCTATAAGTTTATGCACAATAGATGCGTACAGGTGATGTTAGGTTGCAGCATTGTTGAGCTTGGAGCGTACAGTGGTCTTCTGAAGCTTGATTTTTATTTATGTATTTCTTTCCAGCACTGTACTCAAATGATTATATTAGTGGATATTTGATGATGATGTTGCCTTTGTGAAATGGGTAATCTTGTAGTTATGCTTATTGTGAGTTAAATGTACCAAAAAAAATCCTCTTTGTAGGATCCCAGGATTGGAATCTGGTGTATGGACGCTAGGAGCCAAGAATGGGGTACTACGGAGGCTGTCAACACCGGATTCGGCGATCTGGATTCCTGTGAATCCGATTTCTGGGTTTAGGGCGTGACAGAAGTTGGTATCAGAGCATAACTTGGGAATACCTGAAGATAACATCACATATCTGCTGATAGCTACCCTACACTCTATGATTGTTGAGAATCTAGAATGGTTAGATCCCCAAGTTCAAATAACTTAGAGATTTTCTAACATAGCTCCCTACCGTTGAGATTATGAGGCTGTATAGTATTACAGTTTCGATCATTTTGATATGATTTCCCTCCCTTTGAGAGCTCTGTATTGGTTATATCGAGGTTTAAATTTCGAGGATGAAATTTTTTATTAGGTGGGTAGAGCTGTATGACCCGTATTTCCAGCAAATACGGTTCGTTCTGTCTCAACGGAGCACTTCTGGCGGTCCCTTTTCTGTGTGCGGTCGGACTTAAGCTCACTAACACTGGATCTAGGTATGGCTAAGTTTTTGTTTCAGTCAGGATTCCAGATCGCAAATGGTGGACCAGTTTCAGTTCAACGGTCAGTGGTTCTCGATCGGAGATTCCGAGTACATGGATATGTTTGGGGAAATATCCCTGATCCGAGGGTGTAATTTGGCCTGATTCTGACGGTCTGATTGTTTATATTTGGCCCGTAAGCGACAAGTCTCAGATTACTTAAATTTATATTTTATTTCTAAATATTTTCACCTTTCTCACACTCTTCACACTGGGCTCAAGCGAATTGCACTAGGACACTATCTGTATTTGATTTCCGAGATGGTTGTCAAGCCCAGCAAGGTGGTCCTAATTCCTTAACTTCGTGTTAATCGGACTTCCGACATGCGGTCCAGATCTGATACGGAGTTTTGAGATGCTCCCGAGAGCAGCCGGTAATGAGGTTGATCCTAGATTTTAGAGTAATGTAGCGTCAACGGTTCTACAAGTTTTGAGTCTTGCAGATCGTATTTAAAGCAATTGGTGCTAATTTCACAAGTACTCTAGTTTAACACTAGCTAATTCTCGCCTAATTTCTAAAGGATTTAGTCCTGTATGATTTCTGTCTAAGGTGGTACTTAGTCCTTTGTAGTAATGTTTAGTTTAAGTATTATTCTTCATCACCTAAACTTTAAGATAGTGTCTAATGTGAAAGTACTTAAAAAGATTTAAAGAACGAGGTGGTGAAAGGTGAGATTTGTGAAGGAAAGGTGAGGTTTTTCCAGAAATGGTTTAAAGAAAGGATTTGAGACCTTTGAATTGAGTGTTTGAGAAGTTAATCAGGTGTTAGGATAGACCCATTGTCTAAGGACGTCTAATTCCAGGTTGGCAAAAATCTGGGATGTTACATGAGTTTTCCTACATGCAGTTCTCTGGAGGCTTCGCTTAGGCCATTCAGATGATGGGGCTATAGGGTTTACCATTATAGTTGTACCATTTTTTTTTGGTATTTTGATTTTGAAACTAATACATGTATATGGTGACTCAGTAAGGTGTTCATACTCTGGAGACCGATTGTGACCGTTTCTGGCTTTATATACATTTATATACATCTTTCAGTCTTCCACTTGCATTTTATAACTTGATCTGGAGTATGAATTACTGTTTTGGTATAATCCCACTCATGATTATTGCACTAACACAGACAACAATCAATTTAAGCATTTATGTTGCATAGGTGATGTTTTGGAACTCGGGTGTTGAGTTGCTACTCGACCTCTGATTTTCAAGGCGTTACACAATAAGTGGACCCTACACATGGGCCTATTATATATCACAGGTGAGCCCTACACATGGGTCTTATATGCATCAAATGGGCCACGTATCTGAGCCTCAGACACATCAAATGGGCCATGCATCATGGGTTCAACACATATCACAATAAGCCTTGCATCAATGGGCTGCACTAATGGGCCTAGACGGCCTACACACTACAAATATGGGCCTATCAATGGGCCCTAGGGAGAGTGACAATGCGGACATTTAACCAATAACATCCTTACAATGTGGGCATCAAACCATCATTGCTCCCAAGGCACGACCTGCCACGAACATCATTACATAAACCATGGTAGAATCATACATTGCAATGGGCCTTATGTACATCCCATTGGGCCTTGACCCATGAGCCTCCAATACGTCAAATGGGCCTCTTACCATGGGTCTCATCTATATCAAAGTGGGCTTCAGTGGATGGGCCATAACTACATTAAGATGGGCCTAATCATATGGGCCTCATATATATATATATATATATATATATATATATATATATATATATATATATATACACACACACCAAGGTGGGCTTCAATGGATGGCCACAAATGAATTAAGATGGGCCTTAATATGACAAGTGGGCCACATCACATGGGCCATATGTAGATCAAATGGGCCACACCAAAGATAAGTGGTGTTAATGATTTTCCACCATTAAAATTCCCAAGGCCCACGATAAAATTTATTTCCCACCCAATTTGATCATGAGATCACACTGACCTGAAAGGGGTTTTAATTGTGGATGTTCAAACCCATTATTTTCTATAAGGGGGCTCACCTGACCCTAGATCTGTCTTATTTTTAGTCTCAAGCTTGTAAGACAAGTTGGCCAAATGGTTGGACCATTTGGATGCAACACATGCATCATGGTGGGTCCCGTCGTCCACCACTGGACGGTGTGGTGAGATTCACAATGGGTTCCACCATCCACTGTGGACGGTGTGAATGAACACATAAATCATTAGTGGGTCCCACGTGGGACCACCATAATATTTATTTATCATCCAACCATTGATAAGGTCACACGGTCTTGGATAAACAGGAAAAACAAATTTCACATTAATCCAAAGCTTCTGTGAACCCAAAATGGGTTTCAATGGCAGCCATTCAATCACCATTGTTTCTTATGATGTGGGCCACCTGAGCCATATATACAGCTGATTCTTGGGGTGGCCCACTGCCCCGAGGGGGCCTACAAAATGGACGGTATGGATATACAACACACATCATGGTGGGGTCCACGTATAGGACCCACGTCCCTGGCCCCCACCCGTCACGCGCAGCAGTAGGATGCTACTGTGTCCTCTGGTGTCAGCGACACTAGTAGGCATTGCTGCCTCTTTTGTTTTTTTTTTTTTTTTTTGAAACCAGATTTTTGTGTGGTTTTTTACATGTAGGGTCCGCATCTGGCAGATCCACACCACCCATTGTATTCCATGGCTCGAGACAGGCCAAACAAGCCCAATATTCAAAGTATTTCAGTGTATAAAACCATCAGGGTGGGTTTCAAAGTTAAAAACCACCATTTGCTATGCTATGGTCCGCCAGAACCTCTGATTGGGTTCACCTTTCAGCTCAATGCCTAAAGTGGGCTAAGAAATGAAATGGACAGTGTGGATTTGATTTTTTTTTATTACATCAAGGTAGGGCCTACTTAAGTAGCCTAACCTAAAAGCTCTTTTTTTTGTTAGCTTGCAAGTACATACCCATGTCAGTACACGCACTCCATGTTAGCTACACCCGTTTAGCGTTTAGAGACACTGGACGGCATGGATATACAACAGACACCATGGTGGGTCCCACATGTACGTGGCCAACTAGATGATAATATATATATATATATATTTTATTATGCTATATATAAAAGAAAGGGAAAGAAGGGTGGCTGAGTGGTACACTCCACCGCCAGTCCTCACTTCACTGTAGGCTAAACCCCACTGTCAGTTAACACTGCACTGTTAGCCACCTCCACTGATGGTTTGGATTTACCTCATCAAGGTGGGTCCCACATGGACGTGGCCCACTTGATTTGGGTCAATATGACATTTGTGTTTTCCTTCCGTCCAGGCCCGGTAATGGGCTGGATGATGTAGATCCAACACATCCATCAGGTGGGTCCCATGAAGGTGAATGGCATGGATAATATATACTTTATGGTGGGCCACACACACAACCACACTATCATCAATACAAGAGAGATATAGAGAGAGAGAGAGACGGTGATGGAGGGACCCCGCCACTATGGGCCCCTTATGGTTGCAACACATACATCAAAATGGGTCCCACCTACAAGTGGCCCTAAAAATTAAGGATCAATGGTGGATCACCCACCGAGCGGTCTTCTTCTTTAGCTCCTTGAACTCCTTTGCTCCTAAGCTCCTTCTTTAAAGGTGGATGATGAAATTTGAAAGGTGGAGACTAGAGATGAGAGGGGTAGAAGGCGGACCACACATGGCTCTCTAATATCTTTGGAAGCTATGAACGTTGGCTCTCTTCGGAGTTGCTTGAATGGGGTGAAGTGAGAAATGAAAGAGTGATGAGAATTGTAAGGATGGATGATGTGGAGTGTATGGGTGAGGGATGGGGTTAATTGACTTTTTGGGCATGAGATGAGATGGGGTATGGGTAGCATTGCCTTGTTGGCATGAAAGGCATGTGAGAGGTAAGGTCTTGGTTGACTTGGTAGAAAGAGGATGGTATGGGTAGAGATTCCATTCTCTCAACCAAGAATCTTCCTGGAAATGGCACACACATTGCCCGTGGTGTTTCCTCTATATATTCTCAAGCCTACAACTCCTTGTGTGGGTATCGCACCAGTACGCGAGACATGGTATTTGAACCGCAGCGACGGCGCGGTCGCTAGGATGAAAGTCTCGGGTTGAGCCAACTTTGGAATACGAGATACGACTTAGGGATGCGCAAATACTATTTATGCATCGCAGGTCGCCCGAATTCGACCGGGAGGACTGCGGAAGCTTACATAATGGTACGGTCTAGGATACGTGCCTCACAGCTCTCCCCTCCTAATAAAAATTTTGTCCTCGAAATTTACAGATCAGATAGGGGAAGAAGAAACATCATTAAGTATATAAGTCAAGGCACAATCAATCTAATAAAGGATGAAGATAACGCTCTCTAATCACAACCTCGCCCTCCCAAGATGCATCATCAATACTATGGTAACCCTACTAATCTTCGAATCCCGTATTAGAGACGATCGAAACTTGAATACTATATAGTCTCGTAATCTCAACGGTAGGGAGCTATGTCAGAAAATTTTTAAGTTATTCAAACTCGGGGATCTAATCATTTTAAGTTCTCAACAATCATACAGTATAGGGTAGCTATCAACAGATATGTGATGTCATCCTCAGGTATTCCCAAGTTATGCTCTGATACCAACTTCTGTCACGCCCCAAATCCAGAAATCGGATTCACTGGAATCCCGATCGTCGAATCCGGTGCCAACAGCCTCCGTAGTACCCCATTCTCGGCTCCTAACATCCATATACCAGATTCCAATCCTGGGATCCTAAAAGGAGGATTTTTCAATGTACATTTAGCTTATAATAAGCATAATCACAAGATTAACCAATTCACAAAGGCAACATCATCATCACATTTCCACTAATATAATCATTTGAGTACAATACTGAAAAGGAAATACAAAAAAAATTAAAAATCAAGCTCCAGAAGACCGCTGCACGCTCCAAGCTCAACACTGCTACAACCTAACATCACCTGCGCGCATCTATCGTGCATAAGCTTATAGAAAGCTTAGAGGGTGGTGTAAGTGTGTGCACAAGGTAAGTGCTAAGTATTCAACGCAATATCATAATCATATAATGTCAAAATAGGCGCAAGGTCATGAATCTTATGTTATCAGAGTAAGCGAAAATACCAACAAGTCCATGAGTCAAGTAATGTCAGAATATGTGATACAGATCCACTATACAAATGAGGAGTCATAAAGAGTCAAATATCAGATGCTGTATCTAAACCATATAAATGCAAAAATACATGTAATCCAAAATGCCATATGCTGCGAATGTAATGCAATATGCGGTACAAATGGAATGACCATGCTAGAATGTGAAGTCAGGATGATAATAGGTGGTATCGCAGGCTATGGGGTCCATCACAAGGGACTTCTATCCAAACCAGTCTCATACCTAAATTTGGATAGTCAGACTCAATGTGGTAAACTCTTGATCTCAGGTTAGTCACGCACCCCAACCGAAATCTTGGCCATTGCGAAAGTTCACATATCAAATAGTTGCGCACCACCAGCCCGAGTGGATAGTGAATGAATGAGAATACAAGTCCTACTCAATAAGTCCACATATCAGTATGGTTCATCTCTAAAATCATCACCGGGGTTTAGTACACTCCAAATGGCACTTCCGCTCTCCCAGCCGTACAGTCCAAGTGAGCGTAAGAAACCTCACTATCCACCTAGCCAATAGTCTGCCAATACCTATCCGGCATGTCGATAGCGGACCTATTTACGAGCTGGTCAAACTTAGCTAAGCAATGCCCCCTACGCTTGGGTGGGTAAGGCAACACCCCCTCCCAACCGACCATGACACAGTGGGAGACGCGGCCTCCTGGTATTCGGCACTCAGGCGCTCATGTATCCACTCGATCTCGACGTTGGAGCGTCTCCTAGCCCAAAGGTTTAGGGATTCTCACCTAGGGACATCTATGACGCTCGTATGCTAGAACCAAACATTTTTGGTGTCCCATCTGGCCATCCACGATATGCCTATGGAGGCTACGGCCCTGATGTCGCTAGGGCATACAGTAATCACATCATACAATGTGATATGCATGAATCATACAATCCAGTCATACATCAATCCTACGTATACCGTGCGTTCATGTGAGATAACCTTCGCCTATCAGGGAGTCTCATAACAACCTGCCCAATAACATATGCAATGGTCAACCACATCTCATAATAAACACGCAAATGATGCATATGGGCATGTATCATGACGCTATGCTGTCACATACTCATAAATCAGTATCAATAACCGGCATCGATAATCGCCCTCGACAATGTGGACATTTAACCAACATTGCCCCCAAGGAATGGCCCGCATAGAGCCTAACCCATGGCCTCACACAAGGGCTTAACGTACAACACCATGGGCCTCACTCAAGAGTTTAATATACATCACGATGGGCCTCTCACATGGGCCTAATATACAACACAACGGGCCTCATCTCCTCGCTCTTAAATGCAACACAATGGGCCTCATCACATAGGCCTTATATACATCACATTGGGCCTTAAACATGGGTTGAATACGCATCACAACGGGCCCCAAGTACAGCCGTATATACATCACATTGGGCCTTGACAATCGGAATCGGCAATCGGCCTCAATCGATAATCGGTCAATCGGCCACAGTAATCAGAATCAGTAATTGGCTACGATAATCAGCCATGATAATCAGCCTCGATCGATAATCGGTCAACCGACCATGACAATCAAAATCGACAATTAGCCACGATAATCAGCCTCGATCGATAATCGGTCAACTGGCTATGATAATCAAAATCGTCAATCAGCCACGATAATCAACCTCGATCGATAATCGGTCAACCGACCATGATAATCAGAATCGGCAATCGGCCACAATAATCGGCGTCGATCGATAATTGATTAATCGGCCACATCAATCAGAATCAGTAATCAGCTACGATAATCAGCCTGGATTGATAATCGGTCAACCAGCCATACAATCAAAATCAGCAATCGCCACAATAATCGGAATCGATCGATAATCAGAATTGGCAAATATTTAACCTCGGCGTGAGGCAGGGTCCATAGATAGACGGTCGATGATTGACTAATTAAAATCAATGGGGCCCAAGTGTTTGGGTTAACCTGCGAGAGAATGATGAGGAAGGGCTTAACAAGGCCTAAGGGGAGGTCACGATGTGGGCGTCCAACCATTATTGCCCATCAATGTGGATATTCAACCATTATTGCTCCTAAGCAGTGGCCTATAAGAGCTAAACATATAGTGGGCCCATAGCCTCACGCAAGGGCCTGATGCACATCACTATGGGCTGCATCACATAAACCTCGAATACATCGGATGGGCCACGTCCCATGGCCCCGAATATATTACAATGGGCCATAACCTGTGGGCTTTAAACACAATAGGTGGGCCCTACATATGGGCCTAACACAATCAAGTGGGCCTTATACCTGGGCCTCCAATATATCTCAATGGGTCTCAACCCATGGGCCCCAAATACATCATAATGGGCCTCGACCCATTGGCTCCAAATACACAATAAGTGGGCCCTACACATGGGCCTAATATATATCACAGGTGGGCCCTACACATGGGTCTCATATGCATCAAATGGGCCATGTATCTGAGCCTCAAACACATCAAATGGGCCATGCGTCATGGGCTCAGCACATATCACAATGGGCCTTGCATCAATGGGCCGCTCTAATGGGCCTAGACGGCCTACACACTACAAATATGGGCCTATCAATGGGCCCTAGGGAGAGTGACAATGCGGACATTTAACCAACATCATCCTTACAATGTGGGCACCAAACCATCATTGCTCCCAAGGCACGACCTGCCACGAACATCATTACATAAACCATGGTGGAATCATATATTGCAATGAGCCTTATGTACATCCCATTGGGCCTTGACCCATGAGCCTCCAATACATCAAATGGGCCTCTTACCATGGGTTTCATCTATATCAAAGTGGGCCTCAGCGGATGGGCCATAACTACATCAAGATGGGCCTAATCATATGGGCCACATATATATATATACCAAGGTCGGCCTCAATGGATGGCCACAAATGAATTAAGAAGGGCCTCAATATGGCAAGTGGGCCACATCACATGGGCCATATGTATATCAAATGGGCCACACCAAAGATAAGTGGTGTTAATGATTTTCCACCATTAAAATTCCCAAGGCCCACGATAACATTTATTTCCCACCTAATCTGATCATGAGGTCACATGACCTGAAAGGGGTTTTGTTGGTGGATGCTCAAACCCATTGTTTTCTATAAGGTGGCCCACCTGACCCTAGATTTGTCTTATTTTTAGTCTCAAGCTTGTAAGACAAGCTGGCCAAATGGTTGGACCATTTGGATGCAACACATGCATCATGGTGGGTCCTGCTGTCCACCACTGGACGGTGTGGTGAGATTCACAATGGGTTCCACCGTCCATTGTGGACAGTGTGAATGAACACATACATCATTGGTGGTTCCCACGTGGGACCACCATAATATTTATTTATCATCCAACCATTGATATGGTCACACGGTCTTGGATGAACAGGAAAAACAAATTTCACATTGATCCAAAGCTTCTGTGAACCCAAAACGGGTTTTAATGGCAGCCATTCAATCACCATTGTTTCTTATGATGTGGGCCACCTGAGCCATGTATACGGCTGATTCTTGGGGTGGCCAACTGCCCTGAGGGGGCCTACAAAATGGACGGTGTGGATATACAACACACATCATGGTAGGGCCCACATATGGGACCCCACCCACCACGCACAACAGCAGGATGCTATTGCGTCCTTTGGTGTCAGCGGTAGCAGCAGGCGCTGCTGACTCTTTCGTTTTTTTTTTTTTTGAAACCAGATTTTTGTGTGGTCTTTTGCATGTAGGGTCCGCATTAGGCAGATCCACACCACCCATTATATTCCATGGCCTGAGACAGGCCAAACAAGCCCAATATTCAAAGTGTTTCAGTGTATAAAACCATCAGGGTGGGTTTCAATGGTAAAAACTACCATTTGCTATGCTATAGTCCGCCAGAACCTCTGATTGGGTTCACCTTTTAGCTCAGCGCCTAAAGTGGTCTAAGAAATGAAATGGACTGTGTGGATTTGATTTTTTTTACATCAAGGTAGGGCCTACCTAAGTAGCCTAACCCAAAAGCTCTCTTTTTTTATTAGCTTGCAAGTACACACCCATGTCAGTACACGCTCTCCATATTAGCTACACTCGTCCAGCATCCAGAGACGCTGGACAAAATGGATATAACACAGACACCATGGTGGGTTCCACATGTACGTGGCCCACCAGATGATATAATATATATTTTATTATGCTATATATAAAAGAAAGGGAAAGAAGGGGTGGTTGGGTGGTACACTCCACCGCCAGTTCTCACTTCACTTAGGTTAAACCCCACTGTCAGTTAACATTGCACTGTTAGCCACCTCCACTGACGGACGGTGTGGATTTACCTCATCAAGGTGGGTCCCACATGGACGTGGCACACTTGATTTGGGTCAATATGACATTTGTGTTTTCCTTCCGTCCAGGCCTGGTAACGGGTTGGATGGTGTAGATCCAACACATCCACCAGGTGGGTCCCCTGAAGGTGAATGGCATAGATAATATACACTTCATGATGGGCCACACACACAACCACACTATCATCCATACAAGAGAGATAGAGAGAGAGAGAGAGAGAGAGAGAGAGAGAGATGGTGATGGAGGGACCCCGCCACTATGGGCCCCTCATGATTGCAACGCATACATCAAAATGGGTCCCACCTACAAGTGGCCCTAAAAATTAAGGATCAACGGTGGATCACCCATCGAGCGGTCTTCTTCTTTAGCTCCTTGAACTCCTTAGCTCCTAAGTTCCTTCTTTAAGGGTGGATGATGAAATTTGAAAGGTGGAGATGGGAGATGAGAGGGATAGAAGGTGGGCCACACATGGATCTCTAATATCTTTGGAAGCCATGGACGTTGGCTCTCTTGGGAGTTGCTTGACTGGGGTGAAGAGAGAAATGAAAGAGTGATGGGAATTGTAAGGATGGATGACATGGAGTGTATGGGTGAGGGATGGGGCTAATTGACTTTTTGGGCATGAGATGAGATGGGGTATGGGTAGCATTGCTTTGTTGGAATGAAAGGCATGGGAGAGGTAAGGTCTTGGTTGACTTGGTGGAAAGATGATGGTATGGGTAGAGATTCCATTCTCTTAACCAGGAATCTTCCTGGAAACAGTGCACACGTTGCTTGCGGTGTTTCCTCAATATATTCTCAAGCCTACAACTCCTGGCATGGGTATCGCACTGGTACGTGGCATCGGAACTACGGCGATGTTGCGGTCGCTAGGGTGCAAGTCTCAGGTTGAGCTGACTCTAGAATACGGGATATGACTTAAGTATGCGCGCAAATGCTATTTACGCATCACAGGTCGCCAAAATTCGACCGGGAGGACCGTGGAAGCTTACAGAACGGTACGGTCTAGGATACGTGCCTCACATTTGTTCTTGGGGTCACTCACAAAAGGCCTCATATAGTATAGGGTGACAACTACACATATAACTACCACAACTTCAGATGACACTTCTGATGTGGGATAAAGTTTCACCTTCACTATGTGCACAGTAGCCTACCAGCCACACAGTAGCCTGCCAGCCACCTTGGGGCCCGCCCACATGTGCGCCCGCCCACGTGTGCCCGCCCACATGTGACCATAGTGACGGGGTGTCATAATATCCTCCACCAAGGGCAGAGCCATCCTCAGCTCTGATACCATTTGTAACCATAAGTTAAATGGGGATCTAGCCCCTGAAAATCATGGTGTGGTCCACTCAAGTGGACCCCACAAATATCCAAACCATCCCATCGCCAAAACAAGCTTGCATACACCCATTTTTGTGCATTTAGGGGCCACACATTCAATGAGAGGGACTTGTGAAAACATCCCCTCTCTATGGATGGTTGGGATCTTGTAGGCCCAAGAAGTCAAACGGGCCAAAAGTTTATTAAAGGGCCTTAAATGTACAATTGTATGGTTAAAACTTTATTTGGCTGTGGGGCCCACCATATTGAGAACTGGTGTATGTATTACATGCTTATGTTTTCTTATAATCTTTGGGCTTAATTAGTGCATTCTTTTGGGTCACCTTTAGTGATCACATGAGGACCCCATCTTAGATCAGATTTTTGGGGCATCCCATAGGCCCAGAGTGGGTTGGGACGTCCCAGCTTGGCCCAACCATATATTGGGCCGACTTCCACCATTTTAATGGACTTGTGGGCTGAGATAAGGATAGTATTGGGCCATTAGTTGCCTACTTAAATGGCTAGTTATTGGGCTGATGTAGTGGGGCCCATTTCATCTAAACTTAAACTTATTTTTGGGCCGTTTATTGTGTACCCAGGCTGCCCACCAAGGTCAACTTAATGCATGAATTCCATGGCCATTGGAAATTGAGCCTTGGGCCTTAATAGCCCTCTTGGAGCTTATATTGTTAAAAGTGGTATTATATCTTTTTATGGCCTATTATGATGAATATATGTATGTGGTTACCTTTATTTTTATCTTGAATGAAGGCCTTAGGCCTTCTATCCATATATTTATGGTTGATAACCCTTTTTGAGGAATAGTGGTTAAATGTCCCCATTATGGACCCCTCTAGGCTCGATTATATTTAAGAGTGATTGGATACTCATCTTAGACTCTTGCTAGGCTCATTTCTATATTACTTAGACCCGTATCTTATATACTTAGTCTCGTGGGCTACCCCAGGTAAATGGGCCCCCACTAGAAGTTAGATTCTTTAAGGATGTTGTTTAAGTACATAGTCTTGGTTCCTTCTTGCATAGGAGGAATGCAATATACATTGTATATCGCCATATAATATGATTAAATTCATCCTCATAATCATGTACATCATTATATGCTTGGTTGACACTGTGTGTGTGGTCATATTGTGTCATTGGGCATTGCACTTTACCTTCTCCGAGGGACGTAATATTTCCCCTTGAGCACGTTGGATACTTGGAATTGATGCATGGTTGATTGTGTGATTCATGCATCTGACATTGCATAGAATATGGAAAATTATCGCCCCTTGCTTCATCAGGGGTGTAGCCTCCACAGTTACATCGTGGATGGTCAGGATTGGACACTGGAAATGTTACTTGAGCATATCAGGTGCATAGGATGCCCATGGGTGAAATTTTTAAAACTTTCATGGTACTAAGGATCTGCTCCAACACCGTGACCGAGTGAAACTATGAGCGCATGAGGGCCTTATACCGTTAGGCCATGACTCCCACTGTCGTGTAGTCAGTTGGATAGGGGTGTGGCCTTACTCGCCCGATGTAAGGAGGCATTACTAGGCTGAGTTTGACGAGCTCGTGAATGGGTCCGCTACCTTCAGGCCTTGCTGGTGATTGGTTGTCCGCAGGCAGGATAGTTAGGTCTCTTACGCTCATTTGACTGTGCGGGGTCTGTAGAGCGGCAGTCATCTAACAATGTAATGGACCCCGGTGATTTCCTTATGATGAAAATGTACTTGATATATGGATTGGATATGAGCATTGGCATTACGTCGTATTGCATTTACATCGGCTGTATAAGCTGCATATTGCATTGCATTGGCATGACGCCCAGTACTCATTGCATTATATAGTCTTGGTATAGTTTCTTGCACTATTGTACTACCTTGGTATAGCTTTTTGCGTTCATGACAGTCCTGGTAAGGCTGGTGGTGTTGGCTTTGATCATGTTTCCTCCCTGTATCTCCTATTATTCTTCTGCGCACCATTGTCACACACTTTCGCCACCCTCTAAGCTTTCTATAAGCTTATGCATGATTGATGCATGCAAGAGATTCTAAGTTGGCGTCTTAGCAGCGGAGCTTAGATAGGTGTGCGAACCGAGGACCTAGTGTTGCAGATCCTTTTCCTTCTTTCTTCTATTATCTGATGTATGTCCTTTTAGACCTTATGGAAACTTGTAAAAAAAAGTTTAAATTCTTAGTAGATTTTGTGATGTGTGCCCCTTATTATTCTCAGATGTACTTATTGTGATCTTGGGTATTCTCGTATTGAAAATGATTATATTGTTATAAAAATCCTCCTTGTAGGATCCCAGGACGAAACTTGCCTCAGGAGCCGAGAATGGGGTACTACGGAAGCTGTTGTGGCCAGAACTGGCCGTCGGGTTCCTTGTGAGTCTGATTACCGAGTCTGGGGCGTGACACTACCACAACGAGATCTTAGTTTATTAGGAAAAAAGATGAATTATCGAGTTATACAAAAGGACTTTTTGGTTTGATTCAAAAGTTTTCCTAATAGTGTTCTTATCAAGAAACACCTTCTGTAAGTCCTACCTGAGTATCCATTTCATTCCTTTAGGTCCCACGGTCCTACCGGTCGAATCCTGGTGACCCGTGACCTGTGAATTTCGTTTGCGGTCATCCTTAAGTCCCGTCATGTAGACCCGATCCAGATCAACTTGAAACCTATGCCATTGTGACCGCATCAGCGCTGGGGTTCTAACGTCGCGTCTCATGTATAATTTCGATATGTACATCTTAATTTATCGGCCGCATATTATATGGGCCATTGTTCATGCTTATGGGACTCACCTAGATGCTTGCACATTTTCTCATGTGGGCCCCACCCTAGTGCACTATCTCCCATGTAAGCTACCATGATTGCCTAGCCTAGCCTAGCAATTATGAGTTTCTCTTTTCTAAAATAATCATGAGATTTCTTTTTACTTCCCTATGTATTTCTCTTCCCTAAGCAAGTCATTTCCCCAAAACCCATCATTTCCCTCCTAACTCATCATTGCTACTATTACTTCCCTCCTCTCTCCTCTATTCTCTCTCATTTCTCTCTTTCTCCATTCCTTCCTAGGTGGAACGTCCACCCTACCCTTCAAAATCCAGCAACATCTCCCTCTTCTCTCTCCCAATCCCACCACCTAAACCTCATCTCCACCATTGAAAACCTTTCCTTGGATCTAGAAGGTCATTGTGTTGAAGAAAAGAAGAAGGATCTTAAGGTGGGTGTTCTTGTAGTTAGGATTTTCTAATTTTCTTTGATTCCATAAATGCTCTTTCCATCTTCTTCCATCATAGAAGCATGTGGGGCCCATCAAATGATGGTAGAGGCCCCCATGTCTTTTTGGGTGTGCTAATGGCCCACCCCTTTGTACACGCATGATCCATGCTTGTGGCCATCCTCCATGGACCCCATCATGGTTTTCTCTCTTATGTTTAAGGATCCTAGGGTCATATAGACCCTTGATCCTTGGTGGAGATGGCATCTCCACGATATATCTTGAGTATGAAGAGTTATACTCATGTAGATCCATGTAAATCATGAAATAGTGAATGTGTGTGGTTGTGTGATGAGGGGAAGGGCCTCAATGTGGCGGTGCCCCTTCCCTTATGGCTGGATCCTTTTTATTCCTTTGTTTATACCTTTATCTTTGATGTGTGTGGCTCACCTTGTGACCCGAAAACATCCAGACCATTCAAGGAGAGTGGATGCCCATGACAGTCCACTCTATGTATGTTAGTGCCTAAATTGCCCCAAAATGGGCACATGTAAGAGTTTTTACTAGTGGGAAGGGTCTGGATATTTGTGGGGCCCACTTAGGTGGTCCATATCACAATTTTTATGGGGTGATTTTGAAATTGCGGTAATGACCACTTTAGTTGAAGTGGAAATATACCAATATGTCCTAGAGGGGGGTGAATAGGACTTTTTAATATTTTATGGTTATTTAAAATCCTATCAATCTAATCCTTGAATATTGTGCATGCATCAGGATTTCTTCAGTGTAACTTTAATGGCTTCCAAGCCAAACAAGGATTCAATTATAAAACTAATTGAAAGATAAATAAGATGCAAATCATAGTTTATGATGGATGTGATTGTGTGTGAGGTGTGATCTCAGATAATCACATATGAAAGCATTTAAGGAAATCACATAAGTAATGGAAGGCAAATATCAATCTCAAACATAGTCATTTTTACAGTGGTTCGACTACTTGTCTACTCCACTTCCGGCGGACGCACTCATCCCTTGAGTGTACCAAATCTCACTAAAGGAGGTTTCACAACAGGTTCACCTCAAACCGGAGGTTTTAAATCAGGTTCACCTCTAACCAGTACAACCTACACTTAGGCTGACACACCGTGTCTACACGACACACTTTATGCTCCCATGAGCAAGGGTCAACACACAACACCCGATTTTAGGCCACACAGGCCAAGGATCCACTCAAGGAACCTCACAAGTTTATGCTCCCAAGAGCAAGGGTCAACACAAAGCACCCAAGTTTTAGGCCACACAGGTTAAGTACCTACACAAGGACCTAAAAGTTTATTCTCTCCATAGAGCAAGGGTCAACACAAAGCACCCCTACGTACACTCTCGCCGGAGGCCTCCTATGAGGACTTGCAAGGGGTGAGAAACACCTTAGACCCAATCCTACAAAAGGAATGATCACAAGGGTCCTCTGGACTTTAATGACTTACAGATAAGTAGATGAGCCCCATTCAACGTGTAGTCAAAGATCTCCTCCTTTGTTGATGAAGAATCTTCTGCTTCCTTGAACTGCAACGCAGAAGATATACTAATACATGGCGACGGGTTGGGTCAAGGTTATGATGGAATCCTACTCTATTAGAAGTTTTCCTTAAGGGAGATAGAGCGATTCCAATCATCTATGCATTCAAGGCATCCCAGCTTAATGATTTGCCATTAAGGTGGTAGCTATAGGATCCTTAAATGCGGAAGTTCATTCCTCAATCCACTCTATTGAATGTCAATGATGAGGGTGGATTAGAGGATGAACTTCCATGAGAGAAAAGGCTTAGGGTATATGACGTAAGGTTAAACACTCAAAAGCGCTCTCGATTTTCTTTACCAACAACTAAGGACAAGCTCTCATTAAATAGGCAAAAGGTTCCAACGAATATAAAACGGTCACATTTTTTACAGAGTTCGATATCATCGAGTAGGATCGATGTCATTGAGCATATACTCTCGATAGCATCGACTGGCCACTCGATGACACGAACTCAAATGTCAAACGCGTTTGAAACCTTTTGCCAGTTGGTCGAGGAAATCAAACGTGCGTCAATGTCATCGGATTTCGAACTTTGATTTCATCAACATGAGGTTTGATTCCTCGACATTTGAAAATGTGAGATGCTTGCCTTTAAAGATTTTTAGGAGAATGATATGATCGAGCATCACTCGATATCATCGGAATTTGAAAATCGATGATATCGAGGGTAGTGTCAATCCATCGATAATTCCAAGGAATTTTCCTATAAGCTTGCTGGACAGATTGTGTCCACATTCGATGACATCGACCATGCCTTGATATGATTGATATTTGAATATCGATTTTATCGAGTGACCCTCAATCCGAGAAAGACAACTTGATAAACTTTGCTGGATAGAAATGTGTCCAATCCGATATCATCGAAGGGCTTCCGATATCATTGATATTTGAATTATGAGGATATCGAGGAGCTCTTCGATATATTGAAGATAACATGATTTACCTTAGGGGAACTTTGGACACAACAAACTTGATGTCGAGGGTCGATTTCATCGAACCATGTATCGATAAATCGATAAAGGTAGCAAACTTAAAGATTTTTCTTGAAGTTTGAAAAAGTTTTTTAGCCAAAAAAACTTAGGGTGTTTTATTCAATTTTAAGAAATTTATGTACCTAGTGTTTTGGGACATGGGATCTGAGGCTAAGATTTACTTGTGGCAAGTTCGGGCACACATCCAGTTGAGGTAGACGCTTGATCAATCTTCCTACGGGGCTCCTTTGTCTTGCTGACTCATTGATCACACAAATTGACAAACAAGGGTACTTTTACTCTCCTCCTTTGTCAATTACGTAACAAAACACCAAAACACCTTAGAACAACTTCTAGACAAACACCCTAAATTGTGTGTACTTGAACTCTACACAATTTTACAAAGTTATTTAGTTTGAACATGCACACATCAGTAGATGCTCCCCCTAACAACAATCTCCCCCTATTGTCTTGTAACTGCTCCCCCTAACACCTGCACCACCATCCACAAACAGATACACACAATTTTCCTTCGGGGTGGATTTGTTCTCCCCCTTTTTGTTAGTCATTGGCAAAGGATAACATAACAGTTGATATGGACTGAAGTTAGAGAATATGGGAGAACCAAAATTCAGGGAGCAGAAGCACAATAGATCGATGTAAAAGAACATCTCATTACAGAAAACATGTATGCTTATCAGGACAAAGGAGAGTAGTGAAATAGGCAGATAATATGGAGATAAAGAGCAAGCATCACACGCATCACATTCCATTGTCTATATGAACCAGAGAAAACAGGGGATCACAAAATATGACAGTAAAGAGATATGAGATATAAATAGCCATAATCCAAAATATCCAAAATATATATATACTACCCAAGATTGGCAGTAGTGTAACAGTCATCTCAAAAAAAATATCAAGCCCATTCATGGGCACCCAAAAACAACCACGAGTATCTAGCCCATCCATGGGAATATACAAAAAGAGTATATTCCTCACTCAGAGGATATCATAACCTAGAAAAAAACTTGTCATGTTCTACAAGTTAGTAATTCATCACACACACAAATATGAGCATAGGGCATTCAAAAAGATATTCATGCCCTAAGCATTCCGGGGAGACTCCAGGTATGTGATGAATGGAAGGACGCACTACAGATAACAAAAGCTTGGGTAAGCTTATGGCATAGGTAGGGAATCCAGAATTTGTTTTGTAGCACGTTGCAGAGCCACCAGCATGTGTTTGATCTTTGAAAGATAGGCTTCACAGTCATCAAGTCGCTTAATCATGTGAGATTGTTCGTCTAGAGGGTTTTGTACTGTTTTGTTCTGTGAAAGCCTCAATGATATTAATAGAGTCAGGGCTGCACACATGATTACCCTTGCTTGAGGTTGGACCAGTTTTTCCACCACGAAACACGTTGTTAATGATATTCAGGTTGCAAATGTCTTCGTAGTTGAACCAGGCACACGAGTGCGGGAGATCATTAGTAAGAGGCAACCCAATTTGTCAGGAAAGCTTGGACATAAGACACGGGAATGGAAGTGTAGTGATGTATTCTTCTGTAGTCACACGAATTAGCTGTTGTAGAAGAAGAGTGGGTAGACATACTGGAATCCCTTGATGAACACCATATAGAATATTGAGAATGTATGGAGAAAGCTTGTTGTTAGAGACTTCACAGGGATAGACATTTGTGCTGAAGATGCTGTGAAGAATCTTATAGGCAAGATTGAGATGCTTAACATGAAGAACATTCTTTGCATTTCTGGGAATTGTAGCACCGTTACATAATGCTCGAGTAACTTCATCCCATACTCCAAGACCGTTCATATTTCATTCTGATACTGGTATCCTCGTAACTTTTACACCAACTAGATGACTGATCAATCTAGGGGTGATTTGCTCAGTCTGATTTATGACAGTGACTGAAATGAGTGGAGGATGATTTTCAACGTTGTAGATTAAGTTCAAAAACTGATGCATAAGATCAGACTGAAATCCTCCTCCAAAATTTACGATATTGCCCCACCCAATCCGTTCTAAGAGATTGATGATCCCAAATGGTTTAATGCATTTCTTATGAATAACACGTTCTGCCACAATTTTTAAGTCTGAAAATGAAGATGAGGCAGTTGCATTCTTCTTACCTTTCTTGTTCTCAGTATAGGCACTTTGTGGAAGAGCCAGACCTTTGTCTTTAGACATTTCTGCTTGGGATGAAAGAGGATTTGGATTTGAAAACTGTTCCGAGAGATGTAATGCCAAAATGAGATCACTAAGTGAAACTCTTTTTCTGTTCTTCCAACTTTTATTGAGTAGTAACCTTCGATATCATCAAACATAGGTTCGATGATATCGATATACCCTAATTGATATTTTCGATGAAGAGTTTGAGGGAAGATCAACCGTCCTGACATTTCAGCTACTCGAGGGGTCATCGATGGTATTGATTCTTGGTCGATGTAATCGAAAAGTCCACATGATGTATCGACAGACATATCGAAGGTGAATATTTTTTTTTCAATTTTTCAGCATTTCGACAACCTTTCATATATAATTTAGTATATCTTTGAATCAACTAGTATACACAGTAAAAATTTTGTACAAGCATTGTACACTCCAAAATTATAAACATGAAGATGTTTATATATAAAAAGATTGAGGTGAGAAACCTCAGATATATCATTAGGAGTTCAGCAAAGTTGCATCTTTTCAGTAGCTATCCAGATCTAGATGCATGACCTGGACTTGCTTTTCTATGCTCAATATTTCTAGGCATATGAATCAGTTCTTCCTTTGCCTTTAATGACATAGTAGTGGTTATTTGTGCGACAACCCTTCATCATTAATTTTCTTGATAGGTTAAGGATTTCACATTCTTGTTTGTTGAATGTAACCACATGCTCATTGTCACATATTTGAGAAATGCTCAGAAGATTATGCGTTAATCAATTTATGCAAAAGGCATTCTCAATTTTTAGTTAATTTATTCCTTTGATAATTCCTTGTCCAATTACCTTAGCGGTGCTGTCGTCTCCATAGGTGACTATCCCATCATTAAGATCTGAATAGTTTGAAAGAAGGGATTTGTCACCCGTGACATGTCTTGAGCAATCGCTATCCAGGTACCACTTAGTATCATTGCCTGTTATATATTTTGAGTGAGTGAAAAGGCAATTTTTCTTTTCTTTCACTACCCATATTATGACAGGATTTTTAGCTGTGGTAGTTTCTTTAATCAAGTTAGGTAACTGAATCGTGTTTCCTTGTCTCACACATTCATTTATTTTCTTGTTTAATTCAACCACTTGATTTAATAACTCCTTCATTCTGTTAGTCATTTTAGGTGGTGATGGATGTGTATTTCTTCTATCCATATTCCTCGGTGGACTCCTGACAGTTTGTATTGTTCCTCTGGTCGTCTATATTTACCGGTATGATTTTGACTAGAATTATGTTGAGTCCTCTTAGGTGACATGCATTCAAACTTATAATGACCAGAATCACCACATAAATGACAAACATGAGTGGTTCTTGTTTTACTTCCTGAAGTAGCAGATTTTTCAGCCATTGGTGCTGCATTTGCAGTTATTGTTTTAAATTTATCATATCCTAAGCCACTCTTGTCCTTTCTGGGTCTTCCCATACCTAAGGGTTTTTCTAATTTCTCACCACTCTGGGAAAACTTATAGTTTAGCTTAACAAGTTTTTTGAATTCTTCTAAATCAAACAAGAGTATGTGATTTTTGTTTTGAAGGAGCATGTTTTTATCTTTTAATAGCTCAACTTGTTTGTTTAGTTTTTCAAACTCGGATTTAAGGAAGATGTTGATTCTTTCTAGTTTATCATTATCTGAATGATATTGCCGTAAATCATTAATTAGATGTGTATTAATTTTCAAAGTTTTATCCAGATCTTTTTGCAGCAATTCCTTTTTGTTTTCAGATATTCCAAGTCTTTTAAGGATGGTAATGCTATGAATGTAGAGTTGATTGTAAGCATCCTGTAATTTATCCCGTTCTTCTTCTTCCTTCTTAGTTTCCTCATTATCCGATAGAAATGATTCAGTGGCTTGCAGTTCTTTAACATTTTCGGTTTCAGTGGGAATGGTTGAGGCAGTTGAGACCATAACAATTTTCAGAGATTTCTGATCTCCATCGCTCTCTGAGTCTCTAGATTCTGATTTTGACTCTTCCGTATCATCCCATGTGGCAGCCATTGCCTTTCCCTTAGTTTTTCTATTTGGGCATTTAGTAGACAGGTGTCCAAACTTTTGATAGGTATAACATCGTGGCTCCTTTGACTTTTTACTAGATTTACCTATGAAATGTTTGTTGTCCACTTGTCTTCCTTTAAATGGACGGCCATGATTTTTCTGAACCGTTGAGCCAACAAAGCCACTTCTTCATCTTCGTTTTCTCTTTCACTTTCAATGTCCTCATTTGTTGTATTCTTTGAAGTTATAAGGATAGTAGTTTTGGATTTAAGGGTTTGTTTAAAGTGTAGTTCAAATGTTTGTAGGGAACCTACTAGTTCTTCTACTTTCATTTCATCTATGTTTCTACATTCTTCAATGGTTGTTACTTTAGGATTGAACCGTTCCAGTAATGATCTTAGTATTTTCCTATAGATTTTTAGGACCGGAACTTTCTCACCTAATCTACCCATGGAGTTGCAAATGATGTTCATTTTTGTGAAAAACTCCATGAAGGTCTCATGCTTTTCCATTTTGAGACTTTCAAATTGTGATGTTAGGAGTTACAGTTTGGATCTCTTCACAGTGCTTGTTCCTTCATGGGTTGTTTCCAACAAATCCTATGCTTCTTTGGTTGTCCCATACATACTGATTTGATTCAAAATGTCTTGGGACACAACACGGTAAATAACATTCATAGCTTTAGCTTTACATGTTTATTTTTCTTTGTCGAATGTTGTCCACATTTCTTTGGATTTTGGTTTGGTGATAGCTATGCCATTTTAAAGTACTACTTGTTCGGTTGGTGGCACATATTCTATTTCAACTATATCCCAAACATCATGATCCAAAGATCTCAGAAAGTAGTGCATTTTATCCTTCCAATATGCATAATTTGATCCATCAAATACTGGAGGTCTAGTGACCAATGAGTGCTCTCCTTTGGCCATATTACCAACTTCAGTCAAGATCACTCTCTAGGCGGTGAAGCCCTTAAGAGAGACCCACTCTGATACCAATTGAAATTGTAGTAATTGAAATGGCGGTGAAGACAACACTAGTTGAAGAATGAATATGACAATATGTCCTAGATGGGGGTGAATAGTACTTTTTAAAGTTTTTATGTTTTATTTAAAAATCCTACTTCACTAATCCTGTGATTATGCAAATATCAGGATTACTCAAATGTAACTCTACTGGCTTCCAAGCCTGGTAGAGGATCCAATTACAAACTATCTTAAAAGTAAGTAGTATGCAAGCTAGCTTATGATGGATATGACTATGTAGGTGTGTGTGGTGTGATCAAATATTCATATGAGGAAGTATTAAAGCAAATCACACAATCATAAGAATAACAATCTCAAACACAATCATTTTATAGTGGTTCGACGATGAGTCTACTCCACTCCTGGTAACGGCACTCAACCCTTGAGTGTACCGGATTTCACTAAGGAAATTTCACAATGGTTCACCTCTAACCTAAGGTTTTAAATCAGGTTCACCTTCAACCTTTACAACCTACATTGAGGCTGACTATTTATGCTCTCACGAGCAAGGGTCAACACAACGCACCCACTTTTAGGCACACTGGCCAATGATCTTCCATAAGACCCTACTGGAGGTTTCTACACAGTTAACCTCAAACCCAAAGGTTTTAGCCAGTTCACCTAAAACCCGGAGTTTTACTGGTTTACTCCTAACTAGATGTTTATACTCTCCATAGAGCAAGGGTCCACACAATGCACCCACCACGTACACTCCCGCCAGAGGCCTCCTTGAGGACTTCAAAGGGTGAGAACCACTTAAGACCCAATCATGGAAAGGAATGATCACAAGTGTCCTCTTAAACTCTGGATGCTTACAAATAAGCTGATGAGTCTCGTTTAGCTCAATGCCGAAGATCTTCTCCTCCTTGCTGACAAAAAGACTTTTGGTCCCTTGATCCGCAACACAAAATGATGTACCAATACTCGACTTTAGGTTGGGTCAAGGTGAAGATGGAATCCTACTCTCAAAATATTTTCCTATCAGGAATGTAGAGCGATTCCAATCTTATGCATTCAAGGCATTCGAGCTTAATGATTTGCCATTAAGGTAGTAGCTGGAGGATCCTTAAATGCGGAAGTTCATTCCCCAATCCACTCTATTGAATGTCAATGGTGAGGGTGGATTGGAGGATAAACTCCCTTGAGAGAAAGGGCTTTGGATATAAGATATAAGTTGAAACACTGAAAAGCTCTCTCTACTTTCTCTCACAGTAACAAAAGACAAGTCCTCTATATATAGGTAAAAAGTTCCAACAGATATAAAATGGTCACATTTATGATGGAGTTCGATATCATCGAGCAGGTTCGATATCATCGAGCGTATACTCTCGATAGCATCGATGGTCTGCCCAATGACTCGAACTCAATGTCATATGCTTTTGAAACTCTTTGCCAATTGGTTGATGAATCGAAACTATTGTCGATGTCATCAGATTTCGAACTCCGATTCCATCGATGACAGGTTCGATCCATCGACACTTGAAAAATGAGAGAGACTTGACTTTAAAATATTTCAAGTTTTCATGAATGATCGGGGAACTATCGAGATCATCGGAATTTGAATGTTGATGATATCGAGATCAAAGTCAAGGCATCGATAAATCCAGCTGATTTGTCTTTAAGGTTGTTGGATAGATTATGACCGTGTTCGATGCAATCGACGTGGTGCCGATATCATCGATATTTGAATATCGATTCTATCGAAGGGCCCCCGATCATCGTTAAAAACGACCTGAAATATCTACTGTAAGAAATGCACGCCCTCAATCGATATCATCGATGGACTTCTGATGTTATCGATATTTGATTTTAGATCATATCGGAAGAGCATCGATATATCGAAGGAATTTGAGATTTTCATTAAAAAAATAGAGGCGCCGGAAATTTGCCTGTCGATCTTATTGAGCCACTCTTGATAGACTCGAGATTTGAATATCAATGATATCGATAGGTGTATCGATACATCGATAATTCGTCCAGATATGTTGTGAAGTTGCTGGACATATTTAGTGCTTATATCGATGATATCGATAGATGTATCGATACATCGATAAATCCGTCCAGATGAATATTTAGTTGCTGGACACTTTTGGTCCTCACATCGATAATATCGTTAAAGTATCGAGGACATCGACAGAGCAGGTTGATCATATTGAGGGTGTTCCGATAAAATCAACAAGGCGAGAAAAACTTAGAAAATTTTCTATTTTGAAAAAAGTTTTCTCACCGTAAAACCCTATGATTTCTAACTTATTTTTAAGGATTTTCTTCACCTGGTGTTTTGGGTCATGGGATGTGAGGCTTAAGTTTTACCTATGACGAGCTTACACAATCCGGTTGAGGCAGACGCTTGAATTGATCTTCCTATCAGGCTCTGCAGACACTCTGACTCAACATTCACGTAACTTGACAAACCAGGGCACTTTCAATCTCCCTATTTGTCAATTACGAGACAAAATCCCCATAACACCCTAGAATTCTCTAGACAAACACACCCTAAATTGTGTGTACATGCTTTTATACAATTTTACAATTTCTACCCCATGTACGCAACCAGTAGCTGCTCCCCCAAACTTGTAAACTCCAACTCCCCCTTGCTTGTTGTGGCCGCTCCCCCTAACACCTGTAACAACATCTAACAGATATACAATTTCCATTCAGGGTGTTTGCAAATGTTCTCCCCCTTTTTGTCAGTCATTGACAAAGATATCTCAGGTGATATTGACTGAAGCTTGAAATACTTGGGAGAACCAATTAGATAGAGGTAGATCAAGTGATGTATAATAATTAATACTATTTAAGCAAGCATCAATTTTAGAACCTATGGATGCATTTTAGAACAATTAAATAGCAGTTTTTAATCACATGCAATCCAGAACAGAAACTTGATAAACCAGGGGAACTCAAGATATAATCATGGCAATAAAGATATGAATTCTATTTGGCCATATACCAGAATGAAATCAAATATATACTGCCACAGACAGCAGTAGCTTTAACAGTTTATCCCATCAGAACCAACCAAAAAAAAATATGTTTAGTCCAACTATGAACATACAATTTTCAAAAACCAACGTCAGATCCTCCAGATTAGTTAGTTTTCACATATACTCAGACAGGCGTGGAATATTTAAAAAGATACTAATATTCGTATGCAGAAATATGAGTGGAGTATATGTGATAGTGTGTAGTGACCATCATCACGGTGTGGAGTGTGATGATGCAGTGTCATCCCGGTGACAAGTTATCACGTTTACCAATTGTTGGACGGTTTGCTGCACACTTAGCACCATCTGTTTTAGGATAGTAAATCTCTCATTCATTGACTCCCTGAGTTGAGAGACTTCATGCTAAATGGTGCCAAGCTTGTCTTTAAATATACTTTTCATATTTTTTATCAACAGTATACTTCAACAAAAATTATGTACATGTACTGTACACAGCAAAATTAAAAACATATGAATGTTTATGCAAAAAAGAGAGGAGGTGAAGTACCTCAGATATATCATTTGAAGCTTAGAAAAAAAAAATCTCATTTCAGCACGGGTTCAGATTCTATTGCATGGTCTGAACTAATTCTTTCTTACCCATTTCATTTTGTTGATCGATTTGAGTGGTGGTGCAGGGGCATTGCTTCTATCCATATCCTTAAGAGGACTCTTGAAGTTCTATATTTCTCTGGCCGACAATTTGTTAACATGATTCTGACAAGAGTTAGGCTTAGTCCTCCTAGGTGTTATGCATTCATCCTTATAATGACTTGAATCACCACACAAATGACACACTGGAGTTGTTCTGGTTTGACTCCTGGAAGCAGCAAATTTTTCAGATCTAGGTGCTGCATTTCCAGCCTTTGGCTTAAATTTTTCATATCCTAGGCCGCTTTTATCCTTTCCAGGTCTTCCCATTCCCAACAGTTTTTCTAGCTTTTCGCCACTTTGGGAAAACTTGTAGTTTATCTTGGCCATTTTCTTGGATTCTTCTAGATCAAACTGGAGTGTATGATTTTCATTCCAAAGAAGTCTATTCTTATTTTCTAGTAGTTCAACCTATTTGTTCAGTTTATCAGACTCGTTTTCAAGAAAGGTATTAATTCGTTCAAGTCTATCATTATCCATATGGTATTGCTGAAGATCATTTATTAATTGTGTGTTGATTTCCAAAGTTTTATCTAAATCTTTCTGCAGCAACTTACTTTTGTTTTCTGCTATTCCGAGTTTTTTAAGAATGTTTATGCTATGAATATAGAGATGATTATAAGCATCTTACAGTTTATTCTTTTTGATTTCTTCTTCTTCTTCTCCAGTTTCCTCATTATCAGATGAAAATGATTTAATGGCTTGTTGTTCTTTCTCGTTCTCAGATTCAGTGGGAATGATTGAAGCAGTGGAGACCATGAGTATTTTCAATGATTTTTGATCTCCATCGCTTTCCGAGTCACTAGATTTTGAATTTGACTCCTCAGTATCATCCCACGTGGCAGCCATAGCCTTGCCCTTAGTTTTTCTATTTGGGCAATCAGTAGACAGGTGTCCATACTCATGACAGGCATAGCATTGTGGTTCTTTTACTAAATTTGCCTGCAGAAGGTGTATATCTCACTTTTCTCCCTCTAGAAGGACGGCCGCGATTCTTCTGAAAGAATCTTCTGAATTTTTGTGCCTTACAAGGCCACTTCTTCATCTTCATCTTCCTTTTCACTTTCACTGTCCTCATGAATTATTTTCTTTGAAGTTTTTAGGACAGTGTTTTTGGACTTTTAGGATTGTTTGAAGTGTAGTTCAAAAGTTTGTAGGGAACCTACCAGTTCTTCTACTTTTATTTCATCTATGTTCCTACACTCCTCAATTGTTGTAACCTTGGGATTAAATCGTTCAGGTAGGGATCTTAGAATTTTCCTACAAATTTTTGGTACCGGAACTTTCTCTCCCAATCCACCCATGGAGTTGTAAATTATATTTAACTTTGTAAAAAACTCCATAAATGTCTCATGCTCTTCTATTCTGAGACTTTTGAACTGTGATGTCAAGAGTTGAAGTTTGGATCACTTCACAGTGCTTGTGCCTTCATGGGTTGTTTTCAATAAATCCCATGCTTCCTAGGATGTCCCACGCATACTTATCTGATTAAATATATCCTGGGACACGACACGGTAGATAGCATTCATAGCCTTGGCTTCAGATGTTTCCTTTTCTTTGTCAAATGCTGTCCACTTTTCTTTAGATTTGGGCTTTGTGATTGTTGTGCCACTATCAAGTATGATTTGTTCAGTTGGTGGCACGTATCAACTTTCAACTATATCCCAAACGTCATGAGCCAAAGATCTCAGAAAGTAGTGTATCCTAGCCTTCCAGTATGCATAGTTTGAGCCGTCAAATACTGGAGGTCTAGTAACTGATGAGCCCTCTCTTTTGGCCATATTCTCAACTTCAGTCAAGATCACTCTCTAGGCAGTGAGGCCCTTAAAGAGAGATCCGCTTTGATACCAATTGAAATGGCGGTGAAGACCGCACTAGTTGAAGAAGGAATATGCCAATATGTCTTAGAGGGGGTGAATAGGACTTTTTAAAGTTTTTATGTTTTATTTAAAAATCCTACTTCACTAATCCTGTGATTATGCAAATATCAGGATTACTCAAATGTAACTCTATTGGCTTCCAAGCCTGGTAGAGGATCCAATCACATACTATCTTGAAGTAAGTAGTATGCAAGCTAGCTTATGATGGATATGACTGTGCAGGTGTGTGTGGTGTGATTAAATATTCAGATGAGAAAGTATTAAAGTAAATCACACAATCACAGGAATAACAATCTCAAATACAGTCATTTTATAGTGGTTCGATGATGAGTCTACTCCACTCCCGGTAACCGCACTCAACCCTTGAGTGTACCAGATTTCACTAAGGAGGTTTCACAATGGTTCACCTCTAACCTAAGGTTTTAAATCAGGTTCACCTTCAACCTTTACAACCTACATTGAGGCTGACTGTTTATGCTCTCACGAGCAAGGGTTAACACAACGCACCCACTTTTATGCACACTGGCCAAGGATCTTCCATAAGACCCTACTGGAGATTTCTACACGGTTGACCTCAAACCCTAAGGTTTTAACCGGTTCACTTAAAACCCAGAGTTTTACTGGTTCACTCTTAACCAAATGTTTATGCTCTTGACAGAGCAAGGGTCCACACAACACACCCACCACGTACACTCCTGCTGGAGGCCTCCTTGAGGACTTCAAAGGGTGAGAACCACTTAAGACCCAATTCCTGAAAGGAATGATCACAAGCGTCCTCTTAGACTTTGGATACTTACAAATAAGCTGATGAGTCTCATTTAGCTCAATGCTGAAGATCTCCTCCTCCTTGTTGACGAAAAGTCTTCTGCTCCCTTGATTCGCAACACAAAATGATGTACCAATACTTAGCTTAAGGTTGGGTCAAGGCGAAGATGGAATCCTACTCTCATAATATTTTCCTATAAGGAATGTAGAGCGATTCCAATCTTATGCATTCAAGGCATCCGAGCTTAATGATTTGCCATTAAGGTAGTAGCTGGAGGATCCTTAAATGCGGAAGTTCATTCCCCAATCCACTCTATTGAATGTCAATAGTGAGGGTGGATTGGAGGATGAACTCGCTTGAGAGAAAGGGATTTAGATATAAGATATAAGTTGAAACACTGAAAAACTCTCTCTACTTTCTCTCACAGCAACAAAAGACAAGTCCTCTATATATAGGAAAAAAGTTCCAACGGATATAAAACGGTCACATTTATGATGGAGTTTGATATCATCGAGCAGGTTCGATATCATCGAGCGTATACTCTCGATAACATCGATGGTCTACTCGATGATTCGGACTCAATGTCATACGCTTTTTAAACTCTTTGCCAATTAGTCGATGAATCAAAACTATTGTCGATGTCATCAGATTTCGAACTTCGATTCCATTGATGACAGGTTCGATCCATCGATACTTGAAAAATGAGAGAGACTTGACTTTGAAATATTTCAAGTTTTCATAAATGATCGGGGAACCATCGAGATCATCAGAATTTGAATGTCGATGATATCAAGATCAGAGTCAAGGCATCGATAAATCCAGCTGATTTGTCTTTAAGGTTGCTGGACAGATTATGACTTTGTTCAATGCAATCGACCTGGTGCCGATATCATCGATATTTGAATATCGATTCTATCGAAGGGCCCCCGATCATAGTTAAAAATGACCTGAAATATCTGCTGTAAGAAATGCACACCCTCGATCGATATCATCGATGGACTTCCGATGTTATTGATATTTGATTTTAGATCATATCGGAAGAGCATCGATATATCGAAGGAATTTGAAATTTTCATTAAAAAAATAGGGGTGCCAGAAATCTGCCTGTTGATCTTATTGAGCCACTCTCGATGGACTTGAGATTTAAATATCGATGATATCGATAGGTGTATCGATACATTGATAATTCGTCCAGATATGTTGAGAAATTGCTGGACATATTTAGTGCTTATATCGATGATATCGATAGATGTATCGATACATCGATAAATCCGTACAACGAATATTTAGTTGCTGGACACTTTTGGTCCTCACATTGATAATATCCTTAAGGTATCGAGGACATTGACAGAGCAAGTCGATCATATCGAGGGTGTTCCGATAAAATCGACAACGCGAGAAAAACTTAGAAATTTTCCTATTTTGAAAAAAGTTTTCTCACCTTAAAATCGTATAATATCTAACTTATTTTTAAGGGTTTTCTTCACCTGGTGTTTTCGGTCATGGGATGTGAGGCTTAAGTTTTACCTATGATGAGCTTGCACACATCCGATTGAGGCAGACACTTGAATTGATCTTCCTATGAGGCTCTGTAGACACTCTAACTCAACATTCACGTAACTTGACAAACCAGGGCACTTTCAGTAATGACCGCTTTAGTTGAAGTGGAAATATGCCAATATGTCCTAAAGGGGGGTGAATAGTACTTTTTAATATTTTATGGTTATTTAAAATCCTATCAATCTAATCATTGAATAAATGTGCATGCATCAGGATTTCTTCAGTGTAACTCTAATGGCTTCCAAGCCAAATAGAGGATCCAATCATAAAACTAATTGAAAGATAAATAAGATGCAAATCATAGTTTATGATGGATGTGATTGTGTGTAAGGTGTGATCTTAGATAATCAAATAAGAAAGCATTTAAGGAAATCACATAAGTAATGGAAGACAAATATCAATCTCAAATACAGTCATTTTTATAGTGGTTCGACTACTTGTCTACTCCACTTTCGATGGACACACTCAACCCTTGAGTGTACTGGATCTCACTGAAGGAGGTTTCACAACAGGTTCACCTCAAACCGGATGTTTTAAATCAGGTTCACCTCTAATCAGTACTACCTACACTTAGGCTAACACACCATGTCTACACGACACACTTTATGCTCCTATGAGCAAGGTCAACACACAACACCCGATTTTAACATAGGCCAAAGATCCACTCAAGGAACCTCACAAGTTTATGCTCCCAAGAGCAAGGGTCAACACAAAGCTCCCAAGTTTTAGACCACACAGGTCAAGGACCTACATAAGGACCTAAGAGTTTATGCTCACCACAGAGCAAGGGTCAACACAAAGCACCCCCACGTACACTCCCACCGAAGGCCTCTTATACAGACTTGTAAGGGGTGAGAAACACCTTAGACCTAATCCTACAAAAGGAATGATCACAAGGGTCCTCTGGACTCTAATGACTTACAGATAAATAGATGAGCTCCTTTCAGCGCGTAGTTGAAGATCTCCTCCTTTGTTGACGAAGAATCTTCTACTTCCTTAAACCGCAACTCAAAAGATGTACCAATACATGGCGACAGATTGGGTCAAGGTTATGATGGAATCCTACTCTATTAAATGTTTTCCTATAAGGGAGATAGAACGATTCCAATCATCTATGCATTTAAGGCATCCTAACTTAATGATTTGCCATTAAGGTGGTAGCTGCAGGATCCTTGAATGCGAAAGTTCATTCCCCAATCCACTCTATTGAATGTCAATGATGAGGGTGGATTGGAGGATAAACTTCCATGAGAGAAAAGGCTTAGGGTATATGATGTAAGGTTAAACACTCAAAGCACTCTCTATTTTCTCTACCAACAATTAAGGACAAGATCTCATTAAATAGGCAAAAGGTTCCAACGGATATAAAATAGTCACATTTTTTTACAGAGTTCAATATCTTTGATCAGGATCGTTATCATCGAGCGTATACTCTCGATAGCATCGACTGGCCGCTGATGACATGAACTCAAATGTCAAACGATTTTGAAACCTTTTACCAGCTGGTCGAGGAAATCGAACATGCGTCGATGTTATCGGATTTCAAACTCCGATTTCATTGACACGAGGTTCGATTCCTCGACATTTGAAAATGTGAGAGACTTGCCTTTGAAGATTTTCAGGAGAATGATATGATCGAGCATCACTCGATATCATTGGAATTTGAATATCGATGATATTGAGGGCAATGTCGATTCATCGATAATTCTAAGGAATTTTCCTATAAGCTTGCTGGATAGATTGTGTCCACATTTAATGACATCGACCATGCCTCGATATGATTGATATTTGAATATCGATTTTATCGAGTGACCCTCGATTCGAGAAAGACAACCTGAAAAACTTTGCTGGATAGAAATGTGTCCAATCTGATATCATTGAAGGGCTTCCGATATCATCGATATTTGAATTTAGAAGATACCGAGGAGCTCTTCGATATATTAAAGATAACATGATTTGCTTTAGAGGAACTTTAGACACAACAGACTTGATGTCGATTTTATCGAGTCTACTTCAATGGACTCAAGATTCAAATTTCGATGATATCGAACCATCGATCAATACATCGATAATTCCGTCTAGAGATCTTTGTGGTTGCTAGACATCTTATGTCCTCATTTCGATAATATCGAGTGAGCTTCGAGGACATCGATAACAAGGGTCGATTTGATTGAACCATGTATCGATAAATCGACAAAGGTAAAAAACTTAAAGATTTTTCTTAAAGTTTGAAAAAGTTTTCTAGCCACAAAAACTTAGGGTGTTCTATTCAATTTTAAGGAATTTATGTACCTAGTGTTTTGGGACATGGGATGTGACGCTAAGATGCTGGACATCTTATGTCCTCATTTCGATAATATCGAGTGAGCTTCGAGGACATCGATAACAAGGGTTGATTTGATCGAACCATGTATCGATAAATCGACAAAGGTAGAAAACTTAAAGATTTTTCTTGAAGTTTGAAAAAGTTTTCTAACCACAAAAACTTAGGGTGTTCTATTCAATTTTAAGGAATTTATGTACCTGGTGTTTTGGGACATGGGATGTGAGGCTATGATTTACCTATGGCAAGTTCGGGCACACATCTAGTTGAAGCAGACGCTTAATCAATCTTCCTATGGGGATCCTTTGTCTTGCTGACTCATTGGTCACGCTAATTGACAAACAAGGGCACTTTCAGATTTCCCCTTTTAGTAGTGTTTATATTTAATTTATTTCAACTATATGTTGCTATCCAAAATTTCTGGACAGATGTTTGGGCTGTCTTAAGCTTAGATTTTGGAATGTTTTGAGGGGTGTTTGATCCCCATTAATAGGATATTCTTGGAGGTGTGGACCCCACCTAAATGCATGCCATGTTTCACCTCCATCTGACCTCATTTGGGCATCCAAAAGAGTGGGCCAAGAGGGTTGGACAGCCCAGATTTTTCTGGACAGTCCAACAATACTGTATGATAAAAACTTAAATTCATAAAATTTTTTGGAAGGGTTGGGCCACTTTTCTGGACCCCACCTGATGTACACATGTTAGGGGATCTTGGTCCCCTATTTTTCCAAATTTTCAAAGGTCCTGGACCCACTCTAATGGAGTGCATAAGATGAGGACAATAATATGTAGTAGCAGAATTTTTTTAAGAAAACCTTGTTGTCCATTATGTCATTGGAGAAGTTTTTGAGCCCCAACCCATTATTCATTATGGCCATATCATTGGGGCCCACCTCTGATGTTTTAGGGCCCACCGGGCCATGATTTTTGGGGGCCATAAAGCTGGGCCAGCAGCCCTGCTGGATGTCCCAGCTGGGTTGACGTCCAGCATGGGTTGGTCCTCCCCAGCTCTTAGGCCCACCATTATGATGTGTTTCATCCATGCATTCATCCATATGTGTGGCCCACTTGGACGTGGCCCATCCCTCAGTGGGACATCCAAGGTGTGGCCCACCTTATGCTTTGGAGAGGGCTGGGCATCCAGGTCCATATACTGCCCACCCCATTGTTGGGACGCCCATTATTGGGCTACTGCTAGACCTTCGGTCCAACAGTATGGCCCACCTATTCTGTGTTGTAGTGTGCTCCCTATGTGGTGGGACCCCTTATACATGATGCTGGACCACCTGGACTTGTGTCCTAATCAGAATTTATTTTTATCAACTCCAGCAGGCCCAGATAGATAGTGGGCTAGAAATTTCAGCATGGTACATTATTTATGGTTGGAGTTTAAGGGTGTGGGGTCCACCATATTGTAAGGAATTAATGGGGATATTTTCATGCTTTATTCCCCGGCTTTTGGGCTAAATTAATGCATTTTGGAGGCCCACCATAGTTGGGTTATATGGGCATATATATATATATATATATATATATATATATATATATATATATATATATATATATATATAGCCAGATTTTTGGACTCCTTGTAGGCCCAAATGGGCTGGAACTTCCTAGATAGGCCCAGTAGATTCTTGGGCTGTATCCACCATGGTATTGTGTTAGGCTAGTGGGTTGGAATGTATGAGTGGTTGGGCCCTTGGTTGCCCACCAAATCAACTAGATCCTTGGGCTAAGGTTGTAAGGCCCAACTTGCTTAACCTGAATATGATTCTTGCCCACGGGTTTGGGATAATGGGTTGCCTACTAGGCCCACCACAATGTATGGACTTGGTGACCTTATTCTCGGGCCATAACCTTCCTTTTTGGGCCCACATTATTGTGTATGGATTTGGACCATGTATTACCCTTGGGACCTATGTGATGTATGTAGGCCTTAGGCCATTAATTAAGACCCATCATGTGATGAATGCGATATATATATATATATATATATATATATATATATATATATATATATATAGCTGCCCATTTTATATTTATAGTTGTACTCGGGCTATGAGCCTTGATTCTTGGTAGAATGTTATTGGGCTACCTTCTTAGGACAAATGGTGCTTGAATGTCCACATTTGTGGTCCCATGGTAGGCCCACTTGTATCTATAGGTGGTTAAAGGTCCACCGTAGACCCTTACTAGGCCCATTCTTATTATTTAGGCCCATGCCATTGTCTATCCTAGTCTTGTGGGCTACCCAAGGCTATTGGACCCCCGTTAGAGGTTGTATTCCTTTTGGAAAATTGTCTAAGTACCTAGACCCTACTAGTTAGGAGGAGAGAAGATCTTCACCGCATTGGCATCTTTGTTTATCTTCATGACCCACTCCCATACGCATCATATGTGTGCTTGGTTGAGATGTGATTGATCATGGTTATGCTATTGGGTAGGATAATGTGAGGGATGGAGTTTCCCCTCTTGAGCACGTTGGGTGCTTGGGACCAGTGCATGACTGTTTATGCGGTTTATGCATCCGACATTGCATAGTATGATTGACATTCGCCCTCGCTTCATCAGGGCCGCAACCTCCACAGGCATATCATGGATGGATGGATTTGAACACCAGAAATGTTACTTGAGCATTTAGGGCACTTAAGATGTCCTTGGGTGAAAGCCCCTAAACCTTAATGGTACCAGGAGATGCCTTAATGCCGAGACCGAGTGGAAAACATGAGCACCCAAGTGCTTTATACCATTAGGCCGTGACTCCCATTATAACGTGGTCGGTTACGATGGAGTGTGGCCTTACTCGCCTGAGTGAAGGGGTAATAGCTAGGTTGAGTTTGACCAGCTCATGAATGGGTCTGCTACCATCGAGCCTTACTGGTGTTTAGCTGTCCACAGGTGGGTAGTGAGGTCTCTTATGCTCGTTAGACTATGCGGCTAGGAGAGCGACAGTCGACTAGCAGTGTATTTGACCTCGGTGGTTTCCCTAGAGTAGAACTGTATGAATATATGGACTGGATATGAGGACTGGCATGATCGCATTTGCACTTGCATATGACATTGGGTATGTAGGCCTCTTGTGCACCGCCTTGGTATGGCACCCAGTACTCATATGTTGCATAGCATAGCCTTGGTATGGTTTACTTCATTTATGCTTGGTATAGCATAGGCTTGGTATGACTTACTTCATTCATGCTTGGTATAGCATAGCCTTGGTATGGCTGTTGGCATTGATGGTATTCACGGTTCATGCCGCATTTCTGCATTCTCTGATATTCCTTTTCCGACACTGGTATTACACATGCTTACATTACCCTCTAAGCTTTCTATAAGCTTATGCATGATTGATGCGTGTAGGGGATTTAGGCAGTAGCTATAGCTGAGGAGGAGCATTGGAGCGTGCCAAGGACCTTTCGGAGATCTCTCTTATTCTGTTGATATATTTCCCTTTGAGCCTTATACCTTGTAGAAGTTTAAATTCTTAGTGGATTTTGTAATGGTGTTCCTGTAGTTATTATCTGTGGTTACATTGTTATGATCTTGGGTATGCTCTTTATGGATCAGATTTATGTTATGAAAATCTTCCTTGTAAGATCCCAAGATCGAAACCTGTTGAATGGTTGCCAGGAGCCGAGAATGGGGTATCACGGAGGCTGTCGGTGCTGGAATCGGCTATCGGGATTCTTGTGAGTCCGGTCACCGAGTCTGGGGCGTGACACCTTCATCTTGTCCTTGTATATCCGAGAGTTCTCGTAGGCCTTGTTTTGGATTTCTTTAAGTTTATAAGTTGTAACTAGCACAACAAGCCAGCTTTGTCAAGATTAAAGTTAAAATTCTTTATAACCCAATACAAATATTGTTCCAACTCTACAGGCAAGTGGTAAGCCTTCCCATACATAAGTTTATAGGGTAACATACTAATAAGGGTTTTGTACGCCACACGGTAAGCCCACATTGTATTGGTTAGTCGAAGTGATTAGATTGGGGTTTAGAGGCATTATATTTCGACATGTTATTCCTCACAATTTCTAACATCTCTCTCACACTTTACAAAGTTCATTAGTATCCTTGAACATAGTGGGCCAATAAAAGCCACATTGCAGAATTTTTGTTGTATCTTTTTAGCCGAAAAGTGGCCACCACATGCATATGAATAACAAAAGGAGATAACACTATTTTGTTCGTGGTCAGGCACACATCTCCTAATGATTTGTTCTGGGCAATATTTGAAAACATAAAGATCGTCCTAGAAGAACTTGCATTCCTTGGTAAAGAATTTATTCTTATATTGCATAGTCTAATCAGTAGGAATTATACTTGTTGCAAGATAATTGTTGAGTGTGAAATATTGCATATTTTGCCTAGTTATACCTTGGTTTTATGAATATGATAGTGCTTAATTGATCTATTTATACATGTTTTATCATGTGAGGTGATTTTGAGAGCTTAAGATGAAAAGGATTCTAAAAGCATAGATTTGATGCTCAAGAATTAAACATTCTCCACAACACCAGGAGTTATAGTGGTTCGGTGTGTACACCAACTGTTCTCAAACAGCCACACCTACTCCACTCCCAATAATCACAACCCACGTGATATTGCAATTCACTAAAAATAAGGTTTTCATAGGTTAACCTTAAAACCTTATACAATTGGGATTTTAGAAGGGTTATCATAAACAAAAACCCCACACTAAGATTTTCTGGCTATCTCAGTCAAAACCAACACATGAGATTTTCTGGCTATCTCAAAGAAACCAAAATACAAAGAATAGAATTGTACTCTTCTCTTTGAAGACGTTTTTGATGTAGCCTATAGAACTGCTTCACTTGAAGTAGAATGTTTAATGTCCAGTAACACAAATAAGGGTTCTAAGTTCTAGTTTGATTTTAAATTAATTCAAACCAAAAGCTACTTATTTGAATTCCTCAATATCTCAAAGAATAACAATTACTCTCTTTAAAGAATAAGATTCATGAAAAGAAATTACAGAATTAAAACAAAAAGCTATATAAACAAATATTAAAATACCATACAATAACTTGAAGATAGTGGGGACTTCTCTCTCTCTTGGTGACGGTTTTTCTTAGCTTGAATGAATAATTTCGGAATGAGAAAAGGTCTCTATTTATAGTTAGAAATATTATTGGTTCAACTGGTCTAAGGTCTCATTTGACTTGTCTAAGATCTAACAAAATTTCAAATTATGGGTGCGATTGGATAAAACTGTTCTTTGACTGGTCGAAGGCCTTTCTTAATTGGTCGAGCATGGGCTTCGATTGATTGAGGGAGCCAAAATAAGGTTGCTCGACTTTGAGTCGAGTGACCCTCGACTGGTCGAAGGTTCCTCTTCGACTGGTTGAGCAGTTTACTCGACTGGTCGAGAAAGCACTAGAAATATGCATTTTTTAAATATTTCAAACTTGGACTGGTTGAAGATTATCTTATATTGGTCGAGCCACAACTTAGACTAGTCAAACCAAGGCCTAGACTAGTCGAACTTAAGCCTAACCAAAGTATATAAACCTATATAAGTTTGTCTTTTGAAAGCACCTAAGTCTAAGGTCTTTTTAGGGTCTATTATACCTGAGAAGACTGGACATTAAAGTGTAAAGTTTGAATCTTCTTCTTGAATCTTTAATAAAGCATAGTTGATCTTATACTTGAAGTGTAGTCGAAGGTGGAGCTTGATCTTATACTATAAGTGTAGTAGAACTTGAACTCATTTAAGCCTAAACTTTTCAACTTCATGACTTGTACTTGAAGGTGAACTTTCCATCTTCTTGATTTACTTGAAGGTGAACTTTCCATCTTGATTCACTTGAAGGTGAAATATATCATAAGTTGTTTTGTCTCATCGAAATTTGACAAACAAGAGTGTGCTTTATACATTATAGCACTTACAATCTCCCCCTTTTTCAAATTCGTGACAAAACACTTATCAGAACAATATCCATATTGTCAACTTGATTTATATGTTTGTAGAAGATGCAACTCTATTAAATCAGCAAAATTTACTCCCCCTTAATGTGAGATTATCCTGTGTTATGACAAATAATACATTTCTAACACAAAACTTTTTCCAACATAAAACTCTTTCCAACACAAAACTCCCAACAACCATCCACATATCAATTTTCAACATTTGATATATACATAACTCATTGAATCTACCTATCAAATTATTAATCTCTCCTTCTTTTTGAAACAAAATGACAAAGGGAAGAACACACATGTGAGAAAATTTTATAAATCACAGCCAAAATAGTAGACCAATAAGAGGAAAATGCATAGAGAATGGTAATTAAGAGTTATCATCAAGTCATCAGCAAGGACATAAGAAAGGAGTATGAGAGAGTTATCATCCAACACACATAGTATAAAGTTATACAATGCAAAAATAAAATGACAACAATCTAATTAGATCTAGAAGAGGATGCAGGATGTATAAATGGGTCGATCTGGTGAAGTCCTCTAGTAATGCGATGAAAGTATTTACGCATATACTTCATTGAAGATTTTTGACTTTCAGCTAGATTGTCCTGTGATACCTTTAACTCAACAACCTTTTCTTCTAAAGACTTAAGCCGATCATCAACCTGAGATGGTTGATACTTAGGATCAACTTCATCATCTGATTCCAGTTCTGAAAAAATGTCATCCATAAAGGTGTCCTTTGGCAATGGTGCTTCTTCCTCTTCAACATCATCTTCATCTCTTTGACCGGGGAGGTATGCCAAGTTCATCTTGTGAATATTCGTATTATCAAAAGGTAAGATTGCCTCAGGTGCCTTGGTCGATGGAATGACAACGTTACAATAGATAACAAGAGTTGTCATGAGATATGCAAATGGTATGGAACCATGACCTGGATGAATACGAAATTGGATAATCAAGTAGAAAATTAGTGAGGGAAGATAGCTAGGTGTGCTAGAAGCAACGACGTGAAGGACATAAGTCATAGAGGAAGTAAGTTCAAACTTATTCCCGTAATGAGGATACACATTTGATGTAAAAATACGATAAAGTACCCTGAATCTTGGAATCATCTGGGTGGCACGGAGAGCATTACCAGAACTCCATTCGGTATTAAACCGACAAAGTTTACAGGTAATATCCCGATGCTCAGATTCAAACATTCTATCAGTAAGTGGAGGAATGGGTACGCCTTCATCATTCACATTCACATCAAGCAATCCTGAGATTAGGTGCCTATTAACCGGAAATGTCCCTTCTCTAAAATTAATAGAGAATGTAAGGTTTTTAAGAGACAACTCTCCTATTGATGCATACATCCCTTGAGCTATGAAGTTGTATGCCGTTTCTCCCCAACCCAAAATATTTTCCCAACCGACGGCAGACAGAATAGGCATGAGTTTGAATGGAACAATGTGATCAATATTCACAGTTCTTTCTATAATAATATCTTTAGTGCTGAGATCCCTTACATGCTCCGAATCTTCTTCAGGAGCTCTCACAGTTCTCACCCTAACTGGAGTCGTCCGGGAGAAGGAGTCGCTAGGGCCCTTACGTGAAGCCTTCCTCTTAGACTGATGTTCCATGTAGAGTTTGCAAAGGAAGATATTAAAGATGGGTTTGACTTAAATCAGAAATTTTCCCAAAAACCCTCTATGGAAAGGATGTAAATCTCAAATCAATCACAAAATGAAGACTAACTAGTAACAAGGAACCCAAATCTAAAAAGAAATAAAAAATAAACCACTTACAATGACTCTATGGAGATGGGTTTGGTGAGTTGAGCAAAGGCTAGTCGAGGAAGATGAGTAAAATGAAGAAGAAAAAGTGATTTTCCCTCTTTTAAGAAGGCCTACTCGAGCACTTCGACTGGTCGAGTACGAGCTCGACTCGTCGAAGCTCAACTGGTTGAGGACGAGCTCGACCGGTCGTGCAATAAGAAAATTTCAAATATATTTATTATTAATGTTTTAAATTTTAAAATTTATATGTTTTACATATATTAACAAATAAACATACATATACTCAAAATGCATAAACAACATGATTTAATTAATTGAAAGTACACAGACCAATATCATGTTTGAATTTAGAAAATCTATTTTTTTCAAGTAGTTTGGTCATAATGTCTGCAAGCTGCTTTTCCGTCTGAATGTATTCTAATGAAATGTTCTTGTCCTCAACTAATTCTCAAATGTAATGATATCGAATGTTGATATGTTTCGTACGAGAATGTTAAATGAGATTTTTTGAAATATTAATAGCGCTAAAGTTATCATAGTATCTTGCGCAATCCCATAATCAGCTGACATTTTTTTTCATCCAAACCAACTGGGTGCTAACATTACCAGCTGCCATGTATTCAACTTCAACTGTAGATAGTGATATAGAATTTTGTTTCTTGCTGAGCCAAGAAACTAAACAATTTCCTACATAGAAACTGTAAGTGCTATGGTTTCGAGCTCCTATAATTGTCAAATTTTATAGTGCCAAAACCTCTTGGAATATGTGTCTTGTGTAGCGCATCGATATATTCAAGACAGTGCAAAGACAATGGTCTCTACTTCAAGAACTTCAAATGCAAGATTTCATGTTCATGTTCGGGTACAACATCAAGTGTGAATTCAATATTTCAAGATTCATAGTTCAAGCTTCAAGTCAAGACAAAGTTCCTATACTTTGAACCTCAAGCTCAAGCTTCAATGTTAGTCAAATTCAAGCTTCAAAAGGTCTCAAGTTCAAGCTTCTATATATGTCAAGATCTCAAGCTTCGTGAACTTCAAAGATCATCTATCAATCGAAGGAAAAGAAGTTTCAATGTTCATGTCACGCCCCAGACTCAGTAACCGGGTTCACAAGGACCCCAATAGCCGGTTCTGGCCGCAACAGCCTCCATAGTACCCCATTCTCAGCTCTTGAAGCAGGTTCCGATCTAGGATCCTACATGGAAGATTTCCATAAAAGTATAATTATGACCAATACGAGCATACCCAAGATCACGATAAGTATATCTGATAATAATAAAGGCACACATCACAAAATCTACTAAGAATTCGAACTTTTACTAGTATCCATAAGGTCCAAAAGGACATACATAAAATAACAGAAGAAGGAAAGGAAAGTCTGCAACACTGGGGTCATCAAACTCAACTCTACTCCACACTCTGCCACTAAGACGCCCGCCTAGGATCACCTGCACACATCAATCGTGCATAAGCTTATAGAAGCATAGAGGGTGTTGAGAGTGTGTGACAATGATGCACAGAAGAATAGAAAGAGGTATAGGAAGAGAAACATGCTCAATGCCAATGTCACTAACCTTACCAAGGCTTATCATGAATACAATGTAATGAATACTGGGCGCCATACCAAGGCAATGCGTGAAGGGGCTTATGCAGCCGATGCGAATGCAATGCAAAGTAATGCCAGTGCTTGTATCCAATCCACATATCAAGTACATTTCCAATAATAAGGAAATCACCGGGGTCCATTACACTGCTGAATGATTGCCACTCTACAGACCCCGCATAGTCAAACGAGCGTAAGAGACCTCACTACCCGCCTGTGGACAACCAATCACCAGCAAGGCCTGATGGTAGCAGACCCATTCATGAGCTAGTCAGACTCAGCCTAGCAATGCCTGCTTACATCAGGCGAGTAATGCCACACCCCTATCCAACCGACTACATGACAGTGGGAGTCGTGACCTAACGATATAAAGTACTCGTGCGGTCATATATTCCACCTGGTCACGACGTTAGAGCAGATCGTTGGTGCCATGGAAGTTTTGAGAATTTCACCCATGGGCATCCTATGCACCCGATATGCTCAACTAACATTTTCGGTGTCCAAACATGGCCATCCATGATATATCTGTGGAGGCTACAACCCTGATGAAGCAAGTGCAGTATCATCATGAAATGCGATGCCAATGCATGAGTCACACATACAGATCATGCATAAGCTTCAGGCACTCAATGTGCACAAGGAGAGAAACTCCGTCCCTTTATGACTACCATATAATGTAATCAATTCACATAAATGATGCGTATGGGTCACAATGGCATAAGTGCGCTACTTGTAGAATATGTATTCCTCCTTCCCAAGGAGGGACAATGACAAGATATATATAGACAGGTACTCTAAGGAGAATGAAGTTCTCTTAGTGGGGGCCCAATAGTTTGGAATGACCCACAAGCTAGGGGAGTCCTAAGCCTCAAAAAGGAAACGGGCCTAATAAGGTCTAAGGTGGGCCTTCAACCACCTATAAGGGCCTTAGAGACCTACCTTAGGGCCACCAAGGAGGACATCTAACCTCAACTGGGTCCCAAAAGATAGCCTGCTACGTGTGTAAAGTAAGGTTAAGGCCCAAGCAATGAGTGGCCTAATGGGTTATACATAAAGCCCAGCTTATAGGCAATATGGTGGGCCCTCAAGGAAGGTTTGGGCCCAACCATAAATGTCATAAATCCATATATTGTGGTGGGCTTCATGGGCAGCCCAGTAGTTCATCCTCATGGGCAAATTTCATATTTTACACAAGTGAGTTGGGCTCGACTTTTTAGCCCAAGTGTAGGGTCAACTTAGTAGGCAGCCAAGTGCCCAACTACTTACATATTATAGCCCTTAAATCCATCACAATAGATAGGAGAGTATAGGCCCAAGATCAATGAGCCTATCTAAAAGGATTGAGTCCACAAGGCCTAAGGAACTAGTCTTTCAATCACATGCAATATTCCATTAAAACTCAACTTGGGTGGGCCTCATATGAACCCTAATTACACTTAATAATACTATAGAAAAATGGTAAGATAACTGATTTAAATCCTCCTCAAATCTAGTAGGCTATACTGCCCCAAAAACAGACATTTATAGGCAACAATTATTAGGCTCATTACCAAATTCCAACCCGCCCATTTTCTGGGTTGGTTGGAATCTAACAACAAAAATTATTTTATAGTATCTAAAATTTCTGATGGCCCACATACATAATAGTGGGTCCCACCAGATGAGAGGCGGATATACAACTCATATATCAACTGGGTCGTGCCATTGGAGTGCAGGCCCAGCGGCAGCCCAAGACAGGGATGTCTCATGTGTAGGCAGCCCTATGGGCTCGGGTATTTAGCCCAAATTTCATCCAAATGGGCCCCGATTGGAAACTAATGAAGGGGAAGATGAACAAGTCCCCTAAGGACCCCACATGGATGGATGATGGGATATACAACACATCTAAGTGGGCCCACAAAGCAGGCTGGATGCCCCAGCCTAGGCGTCCCTGCCTGGTGGGCCACTCCAGGCCACACTGCGGGCAGTACAAGGGCCCGATGGCTCTAAAATTTTGCAGGACAATACTTACATGGGTGGGCCACACCCTCATAAAATTTTAAGATTTTTGGACAGTCAGAAGTATTTTAATTTATTTACGGAAAACAGTCTGCCAAAAATTTCTGATCATCCTTGACATCCCAACGTGGTGGGCTAGTTTGGCCCTTTCCACGATATGAAAAGGGATCCCTTGGTCCCAAAAATTTGTAGGTGGGTCCCACCATGGGTGGGTCACCTCCCTGTAAATTTTTATAATTTTTGGATACTCAAAAGTATTTTAATAAATTTTGGAATTACAATCTATCTAGGGTTAAATATTGCTGGAAATATAACTGTCTTGAATTTGGGCCATCTAAATGGGTGGGTTCTGGGCCTCCAAAATTCCTGAAATTTGGACCCAAGGTCTCTCATCAATCCTACAACAAGGTGGGACCTAGAAATATGGCCCACCTTCTGAGAAAATATTTTAAAAATTTTGTTTTTATGGGACTATGTTGCTGGACTGCACTGCAGAAATTTCTGGCAGTCCACTATATTGGCCCACCCTTTTGGATGCCCAAATGGGGTCCATTGGCCCTGAAAATTTTCAAGTAGGTCCTACCGTAGGTGCGGCACCTCTCAAAAATAGTTTAAAATTTTTGGGATAGTAAAAGTATTTTATTTAACTCATGCAATTTATGGACATCAAGGTGTTTCTGAAAAAAATCTGCTGCTGAAATTGTTGTTGTCCCCCTCTTTGGTACCTCATAGGGTGGGCTTAGGCCTGCCAAACCAAGAGAAAAATAGGTGGATTTGATGCTCTCATGTATGGAAAGCAAGTGGAGTCTACTGGAGTGGTCCACTTTCCCCAAAATTATGTCTAATAGGTCCATTTCTAACATGCAACCCTGCTGGACTATCCAGAAATTTCTGGACGTCCAGCCTTATTTGGCCCATCCCATATGTCTCAATTAGGGGATAGAGGGTGTGGGCTCCATCCTACATCAAGGTGGGGTCCGCACCTTAGAAAACCCCCAAAGTAATCAGGGAGAAAAGCTCCGTAAGCTGGCCTAAAACAATACCCAAAAACTATGCAGCAAATGGGCCTGAAATATGGACAACAACATATGCTGTCCATTTTCAGCCCATAGAAAAATATTCAGAGGGTTTTATGCCCAAATAATATAAGTGGGGTCCACCTAGATGAACCATAAAAATTCCAGACCCATCACCTTGCAAAGATCTCCAAGAAATTCAAGGTTTAAGGGCCATCCAACCCATGCATGTCGGGGTGGGCCGAGACGTCCATCTGGTGGGCCTGGACGTCCCCAAAATTCTAGTGGATCTAGGATTTTCTGATCACATCAGTGGGCCACCAACATCAATAGCAAAAGAGGAAGAAATAGAGAGAAAAATAGGGAGAGAGAGAGAAAGAGAGAGAGAGAGAGAGAGAGAGAGAGAGAGAGAGAGAGAGAGAGAGAGAGAGAGAGATCACGGCCAAAGGGGAGGGTTCCGATACTATGAACCCTCCACCAACACATCCACACCATACATCTACATAGATCCTGCATGCATGTAATCTATACAAATCCAAGAAATTATGAGGCATCTCAGGTCTAAATGACCCAAATAATCTAGATTCAAGGAGGAAATCCATTATGGTGGGTCCATGGAGAAAGACCCACCATGGAAACGTGCATGCATGTAGTGGGCCTTTGGCCTCACTTCATGGAGCCATGTATGACCTCCACCATTGATTGGTGGGTCCTACATACTCCCAAGTATGATAGAAAAGAGATGTAAAAGGAAAGAAGAGAGAAGCTTCAATAGGTAACACCCACCTTCAAGATCCACCCTCTCCTTCAAGGTACTAGCTCCAAAGATCCAAGGGTGGTGTTCTAATGGAGGAGATGGTGTGAAGATGGTGGCATTGAGAGAGAGAGATGGAGGAGAAGTTGCTGGAAAAATGGAGGAGTGGTGGACGTTTCCACCATGCAAGAATGGGAGAAGGAGAGAAATGTGAGAAGAAAGAGAGAGATGGGAGGGTTCTAGGAAAGTGATGATTAGTTTGGGAGAATGGGTAGTTTAGGGAAGAGGGATTTTCTTGGGATAGAGAGGAAATCCCATGATTGCTCTCTAGAAAAGAGAAAAAGAAGCCCATGATGAGTTTTGAAAAGACGAGTAATGATGGCTAGGCTAGGAGTAGCTATCAGAGAAAAGAGAGCACTAGGTGGGGCCCTCACATGGGGAAACGTGCCCATGGGTCTACGTGGGTCCCATATGCATGATGAATGACCAAGAATGGTGTGGTTAATATCTTAAGATGTACACGTCAGATCCATGCATGAGACGCAGCATTGATGTGGTCGCAATGGAATAGGTTTCAAGTTGATCCGGGTTAAGTTAGCATGACGGGATTTAAGGATGACCGCAGACAAAATCTACAAGTCGCGGATCATCGAAATTTGACCGGTAGGACCGTGGGACCAAAATAAATGAGAGGCATACTCACATACACACACATGGGAACTAGGGTCGGGTCTCACAGTTCATACATTATGTATAAGGTATGAATGACCCTAGATTGACTATAAGGTAGGTCATTTTGAATACATAATTTAAATTGGATTATTTTATAAGTGCATAGACTGTTTCTTGACTAGTCTTGGACTATGTTCGACTAGTCCTAGCATTGGCTTGACCAGTCCAAGAATTCCTCGACCAGTCCTAAGTTTGTTATTGATTTTCAGGAATTTTTGTTAAAGCCTCGACCAGTCCTAGAGACTGCTCGACCGGTCATGTGAACAGTGTTCTACCTGTACTCGACCAGTCCTGCAGGCTCGACTCAAAGTTAAGCAACTAAATTGGGTTCCACACGACCAATCATGAACAGGACTCGACCGGTCATTGAGGCCACTCGATCGGTCGAGCAGGTCCTTCGAACAGTCGTGGAACGACATTATCTTATTGCGCCAAAATTTTAAAAGTTTGTTGATCCTACGACCATTCGTGCCGACCTCAGGACCAGTCGAGAGTGCAATTTTTTCACTTAAAAATAGAGCACAATTTTTACAGTTTGATAATTTAATTTCAAGCTAAATCAATACGCCACTCTGAGAGATAAGTTAAAGATATTCTTAAGCTATTTAGTGGTCATTATATATTCTCTTTAATTAGCTTTCTTTGTATTTTATTTTGTATTCTGTATTCCAATTTTATTTGAAAGAGGAATTGAAGTAATCCCATTTCTTAGAATCAAAATCAAATCAAGCTAGCTCAAGGTGATTTAATTTAAAATCAATCTAGAACCTAGAACCATTTCATAAGTGAGTGTGGACATTGAACTTCTACCTTGAACTTCTACTCCGATTTGGTTCTTTCGGGCTACATCAAAAGGAGAATATCCAGGTATTTTTCAGCTTTGTAAATTCTTTATTTTGGTTTCATAGAGATTGTGCCAGAAAAATCTCTTTGTTTTGGTTTGTCTGAGGTGATCCAGAAAACTCAGAGTGTGGGGTTTTTTGAATTGTGTAAACCCACTTGAAAGACACAATTGTGAGGGTTTTAGGTGAATCTTAAAAAACCTGTTTTTATAGTGAACGCTAATATCCACTGTGTGAGGATATTAGGAGTGGAGTAGTTGTGTGGCTGTTGTTCACTCCCCAAGTGTAGGGTTGTGATGTAGTAATAAACTCGGTGAGACTGAGGTCGAATCTATAGGGACTGAAGCCTGTACGTAATCTGAAAATAACTAGAACTAGAACTAGAATGAGATGAAATCTAAACTAAGCGAATATGAAGGAATAATGGTGAAAATATTAATCTAAAGCTGGTGAAATTTAAAGGTAGGAAACTAGGGTGCCAAAGATCCACTTGTAGAGATCAGGGAGATCTATGGTCAATTCATGAACACAACTGGACTTCGAGTCCCATCTACATTCAGTTGGAAGATATAACCTGAAAATCAAATCTGAACGTCTTTTGATCCAATTTTAAAGAGATAAGATTGAAGTAAATTAGAATGGATTCCATCACAAAACCATACTCATGAGACAAAGAAAACAACAAAATTAAACCAAGCTACAGTCAAGATGTATGAACGGTAGGAAGGGTTCCGTCATCCAACCATGCCCAGGAGATGATGGTGAACAACAGGGTTCCCAAATTCATAAACCCTATAATGCTAAGAACATGCTCAAAGCTATCGCAGATCTATTGTAATTTGAGTCACAACAAACCATTAAAAACTGAAAGCATTCTTAATAATCAAATTAGAATCAACATCAATTTAGTTTAACATGAATCAAAACCATAAAATCATTCCATCACACTAAAAGCTTCACCTCTTAGCCCTAGCTAAGAGGTTCAGCCCAACATGAATGGGCTGGATCCCTCAAAAATCATAAAAATAAACAAAATAAAAATAAAAAAATAAAACTCTAAAACTAACACTCTTGCAACGTCCACCACCGGCTGCCCTTCTCTCCGTAGTCTTTTTTTACTTTTTATAGCTGTGAGAGTTGGTGGAGAAGCGACGTTGCTGCTGGAGTTGGCATGCATAAAGAGCTTCCACAGCAACAGCCGCGTTCGCAAGAAACTGCAAGAAGCCTTACATTGGATTACCATCTGACATGGAGAAGAGTAGCTAGGATGCGGTCCGTCTTCTTGGGTGTGGTCTAGACCCCCTTTTCTATCATGTGAACGGTTTGGATCACGAATCGAACCGTGATTATGATCACGGAATGGCACACAGTGGTGCGTTGTGTTTAGTTTTTCCGGATTGCGAAACAGAGCCCACGCTTCTTGCGTTAGCTGTCGGTGGGGCCCACTCCTTTAGGTGTTTGAGAAATCCACTTTGTCCATTAATCTTATTATGACATCTTAGCCAAAAAGCATAAATTCTGAGAGAATCTTTGCAGTGGATACAGAGTTCTTGAGGTTTTCTTCTGCTGCACATGTGCTGCTCTCCCTCCATCCATGTACGCACATGTGTACATCCATCTGTGGAGACTTCATGGTCCTCGTCAGGCCATTGCTCTGCTTCAAATGGATGGTATGGATTAGCCATCAAGATGCATCTTGATGGCCTACTGAGATCATCCGGATCTCCCCGTTGCGAACAGAGAAACGATAGTTTCCGTTTTTGAAGGAGATCGGGTCAAAGCTGGTTTGACCCGATCTGTAGTCCAGTGCATGTATGGTGGCTCTTGTGCACCATGCACTCTCAACACTGGTGGGATCTATGGTGACGGTTCTTAATGATCTACTCCAATCATATGCTTTGTCACCTCATAAAATGGGGTGAGACCAACTTTGAAGCATATGTAGATCTTAGGTGCCCCAAATCACAGATTCATGGGCTGTTCTGTCCGTTGGGCCACTTCCACAGGGATTTGAGGATTGAAATTTGACGTGTAAATTTCATTTGTGGTCCTCAAGCCACGTATGAAGTTTTGAGCTTAACGGATGGTGGAAACCCTGTGATCTTGCATTCTGGATCAATTTCGGGCCACTTGAGCTTCAGTTTCCCAATTTTCTCGGATCTTTGGCATGTAAATCCATTGATCTTGGTCCCCTAGAGTCCGTCCCTTGCCTTGGTGATATCAGAGCGTTAAATTCATGCTTTTAGCACCCTATTTCTGTAGAAGCTCCTAAATTCACCCTGCAGCACAACACGATTAAAATAGGCCATTAAACAGTATTATTTTCGTAAATCTAGGTAATAACTGGGGTCTAATATGTAATATTTGACCCTTAACAGCTGTTGTTTAACAGTTAGTGTACACACAAGCAAACCACTATAATTCTTTATATTTGGTGGATGTGTGGTTTATTTTCTTTATCTTTTGTGATTTAAGATTGTGGGATGTATTTGTGGATGTGAATGTTGTAATCTTTACATTTCAGCATTGTGTGGTGAATGTTGTAATAAATTAGTTGCTATTTTTTCATATCATCTTTAGTTTGAGTTTTGGATACTCACCCACGTTCTAGTAAGGTTGTCCTGCCATAAACCTTTGGTTTTTGGTATCAGGTTGTCCTTAGAACCAAGTTTGTATCAACTCTTAATACTAGATTTTCAAGGTTGTTATTTCCTTTGGTTATTTGCAATTCATTAGTCTATCTTATTGTTTATATTCCGCTTATTAATTTTTATTTGGCATAGTCCTATTCACCCCCCCCTCTAGGACATATAGCTCGGCCTTTTCAAGTGGTATCAGAGCCTAATAGCTTGTTTTAATTGTTATTTCTTTTGGATTAATTTCCTGAGCTAATCGATCAGAGCTTTGTAAGATGTCAAATTTTGATAGCCTTTTAGTCACTAGGCCTCCACCATTTGATGGCTCCAATTATGCTTATTGGAAAGCTAGGATGAGAATTTTCTTAAAATCCATGGATGAGATCGTGTGGCAAGCCATAGTGACTAATTAGACCCCTCCTACCACTGAAGTAATTGGTACAGATGGATCTGTAATTGTAAAAGTAACACCTTATTTTACTTGGACCAATATTTAGAAAAGTGAAAGTAGTGCTAATGCAAAGGCTCTAAATGCAATTACTTGCGCACTATCACTGGATGAATTCAAAAGAATTATATCCTGTGATACTGCAAAATAAGCCTGAGATATTTTAGAAATGACATATGAGGGAACAACAATTGTCAAGAAATCTAAAGTCTAAATCCTCACAACCAAATTTGAGGAAATACGTATGGAGGAAAGTGAAACTTTCATGAATTTTTATACTAGATTGAATGACATTGTCAACTCTATGTGGGGACTTGGTGATAAAATTCTAAAAAGTAAAGTCTGTGCAAAGATATTACGCTCACTACTTGAACGGTTCAATTCAAAGGTGACTACGATCCAGGAACATCGTGATACAGATAATATGAGGGTAGAAGAATTAGTTGGTTCATTATAGACTTATGAGTTAACTTTTAAAGCTCCTAAAGGTAAATCCATCGCTCTTAAATCTTCTAAATATTTTTCTCAAGAAAATAGTAGTAATTTTGATTTAGAAAATTTTGAAGATGATATGGCCCTTTTAGCTAAAAAGTTTTATAAGATTTTCAAAAGTAAAAAGAGGGTTGATTTTCAAAAACCTAATGAAAAGAGAAGATCTAAATCTGAAACTTGAAAATCTTTAAAAGACAGTCAATGTTACAACTGCCATAAATATGGGCATTTAGCAAACAAGTGTCCTAAAAAGGACAAACGTAAAAAGAAAGATATGTTGGCTACTTAGGATGAATCTTCCTGCTCTGAAGCCTCTTCTAAGTCAGAAGATTCTGAAACCGAGTCGGGTAATGAAGTTAAAGCCCTTATGAATCTAGCCAAGTTCACTTTTTCAGATAATGATGATTCAACTAGTGAAGAAAATCTGAACAATGATTATGAAAATGAAGAAGATCTTCAAGATGCTTCTAATGCCCTATACAAGGAAAGTTGTAAAATTGCGGTAAAACTAAAACTTCAGAAAGAAAAGTTTTTAAAACTTAAAGAAAATTTTGATAATATTGTTTTAGAAAAATCACACATTTCAGATTGTTTTGAAAAAACTAAATGCGATTTAGATTTCAAAACCTCCCTTATTGAAAATCTAAAATCTGAAAATGAAAAATTAAAACTTGAAGTCTTTTCACTTTTGAGTCTAAAAGACACATGGAGGTATGCCTAAGGTGATCCTAAGTTAGAAAAACTCCTATCCAGATTCAGAAAATGTGGCGACCGATCTGGTTTGGGCTATGACAAAAGTATTCCTCCCAAACATAAGAATACACCTCATAAGTTTGTGAAAGGAGAGTCTTCAAACTCAAAAGGGAAAAGTCTAAATCAAAATTATCTTAACAATGCTAAAACTTTTCAATCCTTAAAACTTAAAAGCAACCATATCAACTATAAAAATCAGAATCGTAATCCTTTAGCTGAGAAAATTGTTGATTTACTTAAGGAGCTCTTAAAATCTAACTAAATGGGTCGGTCTTATATCAACTACAAACATAAGAAGACCAACTATACTCCTAAACCCAAGACTGTAATGAAATGGGTTCCTAAGGTTACCTGCTTGGTTGCCCACATTGCTTTCAAAGCTACAAGTCATTCAAAGTGGTACTTAAACAGTGGATGCTCCAAACACATGACTGGTGACAAAGGTCTGTTCACCAATCTTAAAGACATGACTGATGGTTCTATCATATTCGGTGATGGTAGCAACTGCAGGATTGTTGGCTAAGGTATAGTTTAACTCTTTAACCTCCTATTATTTGATAATGTTTTATATGTAGAAGGGTTAAAACATAACTTATTAAGCATCTCTCAAATATGTGATAATAATCATAGTGTTTAATTTAGCAACCTAGAGTGCAAAATTTTAAATAAAAATGGTTATGTAATATTAACTGGTCGCAGAACTTCTGAAAACTGCTACATAGTAAGTGATTCAAGCTCATCTAAATTATCGTGTTACATGGTCCATACCGATGAGACCGAGTTATGACATAAACGCCTTCGACATGTTCACTACCACAACTTGTCTAGATTGAGTAAAGGAGAGTTAGTAAGAAGCTTATCCAAAATACAGAAAATAGATAAAAATATATGGCGAATGCCAGATTAGCAAACAAACTAGGAGTTCTCACAAAAAGGTGGACTCCAATGCCACATCTAAACCTCTCGAACTCCTCCACTTGGATCTTATTGGACCAATTAGAACGGAGAGTCGAGGTGGCAAGAAGTATATACTGGTAATGGTAGATGACTTTACCAAATATACTTGGGTAGTCTTCTTAAGGGACAAATCAGAAACTCTCGATGAAGTAAAAAGGGTACTTAGACGTATCCAAATTGAAAAAGAGACTCAAGTCTGTAAGATCTGTAGCGATTATGGATTTGAATTTAAAAATAGTAGTTTTGAGAAGTTTTGCAGTGATCAGGGAATATCACATGAATTCTCTGCGCTCAAAACACCACAACAAAATGGTATAATAGAAAGAAACAATAAAGTGCTTCAAGAAATGGCAAATGTAATGTTAAATATATGAAGCTCCCTAAAAATCTTTGGGCCGAAGCCGTAAATACTGCGTGTTATATAATTAACCGCGTTTATACTAGAAAATCAAATAGTAAAATAGCTTATGAATTATGGTTTGATAAGAAGCCTACTATCAAATACTTTCGAGTTTTTGGCAGCAAGTGTTACATTTTACGTCACCGAGAAAATCTGGTTAAGTTTGACACCAAAAGTGATGAAGGGATATTTTTAGGGTATGATCTAAATAGTCGAGCATATCGAGTTCTTAATAAGAGGACCGGTGTAATTTAAAGTCCATTAATGTGGTTATTGACGATCACTTGAATATACCTGTCTCAAGTTCAGAAAATGATGAAGTACTTCTAATTGATAAACCAGATTCTTCATCAAGTTTAAATAACTCTAAATTGAGGACTGTTAAAGACCATCCAACTAATCAAATTCTTGAAAACCCTCTGACTGGTGTGCGCACTCATAAACAACTAGAAGATATGTGTAACTACGTGTGCTTTACATCTCAGATAAAACTAGCTAACGTAAAAGAAACTCTTACTGACAAAAACTGGATAGTTGCGATGCAAGAAGAGCTCAATTAATTTGTTAGAAATGATGTTTGATACTTAGTTCCAAGACCTAAAGATAAACACATTATTGGAACAAAATGGATTTTCAAAAATAAGTCTAATGAACTTGGTAATATAATTAGAAACAAGGCTAGATTGGTTATACAAGGGTACACTCAAATTGAAGGTATCAATTATGATGAGACCTTTGCCTCAGTAGCTCGTCTTGAATCAATCAGACAATTTGTATTCATTGCATGCTTTAGAAAGTTCAAAATATATCAAATGGATGTAAAGAGTGCTTTCTTAAATGGTGATTTACATGAAGAAGTGTATGTTAAACAGCCAACGGGTTTTGAAGACCCTAAGAATGCGAATCATATCTATTGAATGAAAAAGACACTCTACAGTTTAAAACAAGCTCTCAGGGTATGGTATGAAAAGTTAACTAAGTTCTTACTAAGTCATAACTTTATAATGGGAAGTGTTGATAAGAATCTGTTTGTTAAGAAACATAATGATCACATTTTAATAGTGTAAATTTATGTTGATGATATAATTTATGGATCTACCTGTGCTAATATGACTGTTGAGTTTGTAGATCTTATGAAATCTAAGTTTGAAATGAGCATGGTTGGAGGATTGAATTATTTCCTAGGGTTGCAAGTTAAACAATAACTTGATGGTTTCTTTATTTCTCAAACCAAATATGCTCTGAACTTAGTTAAAAAGTTTGGATTTGAGAAAGGAAAAAATTTTGATACTCCTATGAGTACGACTTTAAAAATCTCAAAGGACTCTATAGGTAAGAGTGTGGATCCTAAACTATATCGCAGTATGATTGGAAGTTTGCTTTATTTAACTGCAAGTAGACCTGATATTGCATTTAGCGCAAGAATTTGCGTTAGATATCAATCTGACCCTAAAGAGTCACATTTAACTACTATTAAGCAGATTATGCAATATGTCGCAAGCTCTGCAAATCTGGGTCTTTGGTATCCACATGATACTAGTGTTTAATTAGCTGGTTACATGGATGCTGATTAGACTGGTAACATTGATGACCGAAAGTCAACCAGTGGTGGTTGTTTTTATGTTGGGAACTGTTTAGTTTCTTGGCAAAGTAAGAAAAAAAGTTCCGTATTGCTTTCAACTACTGAGGCTGAATACATTGCAGCAGGTAATGCATGTACTCGGCTTGTATGGATGAAAAGAATGTTAAGCGATTACAGAATTGCATAGGATTCTATGGTTTTATATCGTGATAATTCCAGTGCAATTAATATATCTAAAAATCCAATCCAGCATTCACAACCCAAGCACATTGACATTAGATCACTACATTCGTGAATTAGTGGAAGATAAGATAATTTCTATGGAATATATTCCGACCGAGACTCAACTTGCTGACATATTCACAAAATCGCTTGACAAAAGCAGGTTTTTTAAATTGAAATTTGATCTTGGTATGTGCAATTTGAATTAATTATTCATACATTTCTATATTATATTTATATATATATTTGTTATTTTATATGTTTAAAATTTTAAATTTTAAGAAAATTGCATATTTTTGGCTGTGCACGACCAATCAAGTGCATACTCGACTAGTCGTAGCACGACCGGTCGAGCATGTACTCGACTAGTCATGTAGCATGAGATGATACTTTATTTGGGGGGAAAAAATCCATTTTTCTTCATTTTGGATTTTTTGTCCAACGGGTCATAGGTCGACCGGTCGAACCCATCTCCCAGTTCTTCAAGGTTAGTGCTTTATTTCCATTTTCCTTGTAAATTCAAGTTCATAGCACTCCTTTTTCATCTTTGGTTTGATTTATTTCTTGTTTCATAATAGTTTTTGGGATTTTCTTCTCCAAAATCTGATCTTGAGAAAACCCACTCTACTTCTTTTACGACCACTTGGTTCCTTGATTTCCTAGTTACAAATAGAAGGTAGAGGCAAAAAGAAAATTCTCGTGGTCCTTCATCTTCTAGATCGTCACCTATCAAAGTGCGCCACCTTCGGTCACCCGAAAATGATCCCTCCTATGTGCGGGATATAAGGTTGCGCAATGTTATAGTTGAACAACCTATTCATGTTGAACATCTAGCTCTGTTTGAAATCCTTTCTCTTCTCTAATCTGTAGGATGGGATAACATTCTATTTGGGGTTGGCCGACATACCGGTCCATTGCGCAAGCTATGTATGCATGTACCTCTGATTTTTCTACTGAAAATCTTAAATCTATTATTGCAACTAGAGAAGGTCCAGTTGAAGTAGACCGACATCTGATCTCTAGTCTAATGGACATACCTGTCAATGATGAAGGTATTCCCATTAGTACTCTAGTAGCTAAACCATCTGAATCTGAAAAATGAATACTTACTAGAGAATTGTGCAATATAGATGCGCAATGAAGTACTAATGGAAATGCGCTTGCTTTAAAGTATTTGTTACCCAGATACAGAGTCTTTCACAGGATATTCATTTCTAATGTTTATCCTCATTCTGGTAACAAAACCGAACTCATTATGTTCATGGTTCAGATTCTTCATGCCATTGTTTCTGGAACCAATGTATGTCTTCCTTCTTTAATTTGTCATTGCATCATTCAATTCCGTCTCCATCCTGGACACAGTGATATTCCTTTTGCTTATCTTATGATTGTGTTGGCTACCTATTTTTTTGTGGCTATGCCTGTTGGAGAAGCTCCCATTCAACACCTAAGCTTCACTAACTCCAATATAAACAAAATGAATCTGAGTTTGGCCACAGGCCAAGTCAATGTGGGTATTGGAGGAGCTACTGCAGTGAATGAAGAAGAAGGTGATTTACCTCCAGATGACATTGACATGGACGATATTTTTGATGAGATTGAATCCAATTCAGCAGATGATCCTGATTATCAGCCATCTAGCTTTGATGTGCAGTTGCGCTCTCTAGAGGAGAAGGTAGAAAACATGAATGTGTCCCATGATTTGCAATTCAAATATATACGCAAGTATCTTAGGCGCCTTAAAAAGGGACTTCATAAACTTGATCCTACCATACCTTGTAACGCCCCATGTTTTCAAGATCCGAGTATGTGACTCGTTTTCCAAAAACCCGAGTGTTAACCTTAAAGGATGGTCAAATTCGAGTATATATATTTTTTTCCTTTATCAGAGTAAGCAGATGAGTGTATAGTGAATAAATCAACATAAGGGAAATTTCATTATCATTCAAATATACAAGCAGCCATAATGACTTATACAAACCAATGTCTCAACATTAACGATTACAAAAGTTGTATACATAAGAAATAATAGAAAGCATATAAACGTAAGCCACATGACCACGCAGCTCCTCTTAGCAATACGGCTGTGCAACCATGACACCTGCACAGCTCCTCATCAAGTCTAAACATATACATCATCTGGGTCACCTATTTTACCTGTACGGTTGTATATTTGATGGATGAGTGGCCAACTCAGTGTGAATTCCCCTCAAGATTTCACACCACCGCTTATGTAAGCATAGTTATAAAACAACAGGGCAATCAAAATAATACATGATACAGTCTTTTTAAATATATGGATGCGTGAATGCACATCGACCTAGGAATGCACATCCAGTTGGACTTGAGCTCGTCACCCATGCAAATTATTGACCTGGGAAAATCATCTAGTCAGACAGGGGTCGATAGTTGGTGGTCTGGGAGCTAGTGAAACGATACCCCGAAGATCCTAAGGGCACGTGCTACAACATCCAGAATAGCCACCTGTCATCGCTAACATGCTATGGATACATGATTAGCCAAACCGTTATTAGTCTAGTTACAATCAGCTAATTTAGGTAAGCTCAAGGTCACTACGGGGAGCTCAGAGCCCAGCATAGGCCGACAGCTCGGGCATAATGTCCCATTACTACAATCCCCGACTCATGAGACTACCACCTTAGGATGTTTAATGGAAAACCGTCGACTAGTGGTCAATTATATTGTAACATATGGGGCTTACCATCATATGGTTACACGGTATAAAACATCGATCCCATATAGGGAAAATATCAAAAGAAAACTACGTAAGGCGAGTATCAAAATATGCCACATAGGGCAAATATCAAAACCATACGATAAAGACCATCCTTAAAAACCATAAGACGCAACAACCCTGGATGGTAGGCCCACATCAATGATCCATCTAGACCACCACTCAATAACCACTAGATCGAAGGTCTATAGCAATCGTCGTCAATCGAGTTACATCTCAAGTATGGGTGTACATTTATAAGTGGAGGTTTCCCTCTGATGTACCAGTTTAAGTTCCATAAGTAATCCACAAATAATTCATATACAGGATGAAAATTAAGCAGGCAATATAGCAATTTAATTTCCACCAGCTAACACATGTGATTATAAGAGAGAGATATCAAATATAAATTTAAATAAAAACTATAACTTAAGCTAATGAGAAGATGAAAAGCTCAAGGGGAAAAATCATCACCTTATAGTTTGAACTGCCTACCCGTGTTGCTAGAGAATGCGTGTTTCCTTAGAATCAAACTCTATCATAAATTGTAAAGTTATACCGTTAGATTCAAGCTTTACACGCTATTCTAGGTCAAGGTCTTAACCTAGGTTTTGGATTACCTTAGTTTTAGGGTTTCACCTAAGGGTTTAGGTCTAGACTTGGACCTTAGGGTTTGGACCCTAGTTAGTTGTACAATTAATTAAGGGTTAATTTAATGTTACGAGGTGCTTATTAAGATTAATGATTCAATTAATATTATCCAATTTGGTAATCATAATCGTCATGATAAATGTTTATATAATAGCTACCAGGTACTTATTAATATTAATGATACAATTACTATTAGCTAATCTGGTAATCATAATTGTTATGATAGTGACGACTAGTACAGTCTATTACCAATGGTAATATTTAAGGATGGTAATTAAAATATTACTATTTAATAACTATAATTATGTTTATAATATTTACCATTAGTGTAAATAGTCTACCAATGGCTGATCATTCCTATATTTAAAATTTATTATGATAATAGTAATAAGGGTGGTAGTTGTAAATCGAGCCTGGAGTTTGTCCACAGCTAAGGCCTGAATTGGGCCTCACACATGAGACTATATACACCACAATGGGCCCGACACAACATAATAGGTCTCATATGTACAACAAGTGGGCCTCCCCAGACAATGAGGCCCATGACCCAAAAATAAATGAACAGTGTGTGTAACACACCTACATCATGGTGGACTTGGGGTAAAAATCAAGTCAATATGTGGCTTATGTGGGCCGTACCATGCACAACAATTAGGAGGTTCATCCACCATTAGAGCATTCGTAATCATTTGTTGGGCCCACCAAGTTGTGGTTCACAAATCCAACCCATCCACTATGTGTGTCCAACTAGGTTAAGGGGTCAAACCAAGTTTCAGGTGCATCCAAATCTTAGATGGACCCCAGCAAGTGCTTTTATATCGTTTAACATGTCTTCATAAGATACAGATGGTGAGGGCCACCTGAGTTCTGTGTATGGCTGATTTTGGGGGGCACCCCATATATAAAGGGGACCCGTCAAATGGACGGTGTTGATGTTCAGCACACACCATGGTAGGGCCTGTGGTGGGGCCCATGGTCCTAGCTAAAATCTCAAGCACAATGAGGCAGCGTCCTCTGGACATTTACACCCACAACGTGCATGTTTCGTATTTATTTATTTTTTATTTTTTTATGGTTTTTGATAGGTGGGGCCCACCTCAAGAGGATCTACTCTGCCGATTAGGTTCCAGGGCTCAGGACAAGTCCAAATGGGTCAAATATTGGATATGTTTTGACACACTGAAACATCATAGCAGGCCCTAACAGTTTACATCGCCCAAAATCATTGTTTTCTACATTATGGCCCGCTAGAGATTCAGTTTGGCATCATTTTTCAGCTCAACGCCTAAAATGAGTTGGAAAATAGGGTGGATAGTGTAGATATAACATACATCTAGTTGGGGTCCCACTTCAAGCAAAATGATTGGAGGGTGTTGAATAATACGTACCTCAGTTAGACCCACGTAACTTGGTAACGTCAATACAGCAGCCATTCTACTGCTGGGGCCACGGATGGATGGCATGGAATAAAATACACACATCATGGGGGACCCACAGAACCTCTGACGTCAATACCCCATCCAATCCACTTCCTCATGAGGTGGGTCCCATGTGGGGCCTACCATAAATTTATTTAAATATTGCATATACTACTACTATACATTATATTTTATATACATACATACATACATATATATATATATATATATATATATATATATATTCATTGCGGGTAGCAACGTCTAGGGCCGAACGTCCCCCGATGGATGGTTTGGATGACCCATGTGGCCTGGTGTGGCCCACCGTCAGCCCACCCATGTCTGGTGAGGCCCATGGCCAGTGCAGCCCACCTGCATTTGGTGAGGCCCACGGCCGGTGCAGCCCACCAGCTGCCAATGTGCAAGAACGGCCTCAATTTGCAGGCTGTTTTGGAGCTATCTCTGGCCCTAGTTTTGGCTCAAACATGGCTCATCCCTGGTCTATTTTTCAACCCAGTTTGGCGCTCAAACGGAGGCATGGTGGCTGCCGTTTTCTCAGCCAAAGAACTGCCTGAACAGAGCTTATTTCTGGGCTGATTTCTTGACTGTTTTCAGCCCGATTTTTGGGGCGTGTTGCAGCTCAAACAAGGATTGTTTGCAAGCCGTTTCTGGACTGTGTTTCAACCCTTAGCTGGGTTATTTTCATGTCATTGTTTGGCCCCAAGCAACTGAACTCAGGCCATGTTTGGCCTCAAACAGGGCCCGCAATTAGGCCACGTTTATCCTTAAAACAGGGACCGCATTCAGGCCCCATTCAAGCTCTGCCATGGACGGATATTGGCCTCAAACTTGGCCTATATCAGGGCCTTATAACTACATAAAAAATGAAGAAGAAAGATGGAAGGAGGAGGACCTGGTTTTGCTTGGCTGAACAGTCCTCCAACACAGACTCTCCCTCTCTCTCTCTCACTTTCCTTTCCTTCTCTCCTTGTTTCCCTCCTTCACTCCTTTATTTTTGTGTGGAAATCTGCAGGGCAACAATGCCTACTTATGGGCAATGCTAAGTAGCTACCGACGACCATGCCAGCCTCCTTTAACCCACAAATGGAAAGCCTCTGCTTCTCTATTAAGGCTCTTCCTGGCCTTTTTTGGCAATGACAAGACCCTCCCCAGCCGGCTCAGGGAAGGTCTGGGTCCTCTTTTTAATAGGAGGTTTGTCTTGTAAGAGAAGCCATCAGGTGATCCTTTCCCTCGGATCCTAGCCACATGTTTAAAGGAATGGACGGTCCAATCCCATCTCATTTGTTTCTATGCACGGGCCCAAACCCCTATACAGTTCTGATCAGGGGACCCTCGTGAGTGAAATGGATGACTTGGATCGTCCGGAAAGTGGCCAGGGTGGCCCACTTTGGGGTTTGAAAATCCTCAGTTTCAAATATTTGAATTGGCGGGAAGGAATTCAGTTGTTTTGCAAATGGTTTCGGTCAGAGCTTGTTGACGGATGTGTCTTATCCAGTGCACGTCATGCACTTCATTGGTGAGGAGCACATGCACTGTGCATGGCCCTATATGCGATGGTGGTGGCCCATCTACTCCGTTTAACTACTTCACGGGTCCCTCTTGGTCGTCCTGGTCCATTTGGGGCCGATAATGAGGCCCTGGTGGGCCATTGTAAATCTTTTGGGGCCATATTTGGCCCATATGTCCAAATCCGACAGTTAGATGGTTTCCAATTCGATTATCAATGGTTAAAAGGTACTTAAGAACTTATTTAGGTGACTGGGACCACCCGTTCTATGATTTTAGAATATTAAATATTTTTAGTAGGGTTAATTCAACATTTATTTTTATTATCGTTATCATTATTATTATTATTATTATTTATTTCCTTTATATGTTTTGTCATATATTATATGAATATCAGTAAGCAGAGATTAATATATATATATATATATATATATATATATATGTTAGGTTTTAAATTTTATATAAGTCATTAAATTGTTTAAAATATATTACTCATTAAAAATTTTTCAGTATATTTTATTTTTATGAATTACAAATTCTATAGTTTGTAATTTATATTAATGATGTTGTATGTAGATGCGTATAATATGGGTTATAGTTACATATCATTTTAAAATGACACTTTAAATATTTATAAAGTATATAAATAACGTTTCATAGTATATATATTTGGGTTGTATTTTTTTTGTATTTATATTGAATTAGATGGTAACACTAGAGTACTGGAAAATACGTACGGGGTTCGACCGGTCGTGGAGGCCACTCGACCGGTCGAGCAGGTCCTTAGAACAGTCATGGAACGACTTTATCTTATCCCGCCCAAATTTTAAAAGTTTGTTGATCCTACGACCAGTCGTGCTGACCTTAGGACCAGCGAGAGTACAATTTCTTCACTTATAAATAGAGCACGATTTTCAGAGTTTGATAATTCAATTTCAAGCTGAATCAATACACCACTCCGAGAGATAAGTTAGTGATATTCTTAAGCTATTTAGTGCTCATTATATATTCTCTTTAATTAGCTTTCTTTGTATTTTATTTTGTATTCTGCATTCCAATTTTATTTGAAAGAGGAATTGAAGTATTCCCATTTCTTGGAATCAAAATCAAATTAAGCTAGCCCAAGGTGATTTAATTTAAAATCAATTTAGAACCTAGAACCATTTCATAAGTGAGTGTGGAAATTAAACTTCTACGTTGAACTTCTACTCCGATTTGGTTCTTCTGGGCTGGATTAAAAGGAGAATATCCAGGTATTTTACAGCTTTGTAAATTCTTTATTTTGGTTTTATAGAGATTGTTCTAGAAAAATCTCTTTGTTTTAGTTTGTCTGAGGTGATCTAGAAAACTCAGAGTGTGGGGTTTTTTGAATTGTGTAAACCCAGTTGAAAGACACAATTGTGAGAGTTTTAAGTGAACCTTGAAAAACTTATTTTTATAGTGAACGCTAATATCCACTATGTGAGGATATTAAGAGTAGAGTAGTTGTGTGACTGTTGTTTAACGGTTGGTGTACACACAAGCGAACCACTATAATTCTTTGTGTTTGGTGGATGTGTGGTTTATTTTCTTTATCTTTTGTGATTTAAGATTATGGGATGTATTTGTGGATGTGAATGTTGTAATCTTTACATTTTTAGCATTGTGTGGTGAATGTTGTAATAGATTAGTTTCTATTTCTTTCATATCCTCTTTAGTTTGAGTTTTTGATACTCACCCACATTCTAGTAAGGCTTTCCTGCCATAAACCTTTGGTTTTTGGTGTCAGGTTGTCCTTAGAACCAAGTTTGTATCAACTCTCAATACTAGATTTTTGAGGTTATTATTTCCTTTGGTTATTTGCAATTCATTAAGCTATCTTATTTTTTATATTTCGCTTATTAATTTTTATTTGGCATAGTCCTATTCACCCCCCTCTAGGACATATAGCTCGGCCTTTTCAAAAACATCAACCAATGGTAGATTTTCTATCATCAATATTTCCTACCCAGTTAACATTGGTATATTCGGCAAGTTGTACATTTATATCATGCGGATACCATAGCCAAAATTAGCATAACTTGTGAGATATTTGATTATGCGTTTAACAACAATTTGATGAGATTCCTTAGGATCTGACTGATATCTAGCACAAATTCCAACGCTAAAAACAATATCTAGTCTACTAGCAAGTATAAAAGACTACCAATTATGCTTCGATATAAGCGAGAGTCTATACTTTTACCATTTTCATCCTTAGAGAGTTTAAGAGTTGTACTCACAGGAGTATCAAACTTTTTATTGTTCTTGAATCGAAATTTCTTTACCAAATTTAAAGCACATTTGGTTTGAGAAATGAAGATACCATCTTCCTATTGTTTTACTTATAAACTAAGAAAGTAATTCAATTCTCCAACTATACTCATTTCAAACTTGGATTTCATCAAATCTGCAAACTTGATGGACAAGTTAGTGCTTGTAGATCCATAAATAATATCATTAACGTAGATTTGTACAATCAATATATGTTCATTATATTTTTTGACAAATAAAGTTTTATTCACACTTCTTATGATAAAGTTATAACTAAGAAAAAAATTTTGTTGACTTTTCGTACCATGCCTTGAGAGCTTGTTTTAATCCATAAATTGCCTTTTTAAGACGATATACATGATCTGAGAGTTTAGGGTCCTCAAAACCCTTAGGTTATTTAACATATACCTCTTCATGTAAATCACCATTTAGAAACGCACTTTTAACATTCATTTGATATATCTTGAATTTTTTATAGCAAGTAATTGATATAAACAATCTAATGGATTCAAGGTATGCAACTGGTGTAAAGGTTTCATCATAGTCAATTCTTTCTATCTGTGTGTAGCCTTGTATAACCAGCCTTGCCTAGTTTCTAATGATATTTCCTAATTCATTAGATTTGTTCTTAAAAATTCATTTGGTTTCAATTATATGTTTATCAGAAGGTCTGGGAACCAAATACCAAAATTATATCTAACAAATTGATTTAACTCTTCTTGCAAAGCCAAAATCTAACTTTCAACGGCACGTGCATCATTTACATTTGTTGATTCGATTTGGGAAGTGAAGTAGACGTAGTTACAGATATTCTCTAACTGTTTTCTTGTCTAAACACTAGTACAAAGGTTACCTAATATCTGATCAGTAGGATGGTCTTTGACTGATCTTAATTTAGAATTATCAGATTTAGATGAAGAGTCAGGTTTGTCGATAATGTTGACTTCATCATCATCTTGACTTGGTGTGGGTGTGATCAAGTGAACGTCAATTACAACGTTAAATGTCACGCCCCAAACTCGAAAACCGGGCTCACAAAATTCCCGATCGCCGAATCCAGTGCCGAGACCCTCCGTAGTACCCCATTCTCGACTCCCAGCGTCCATACGTCAGATCTCGATCCTGGAATCCTACAAGGAGGATTTTCCAATGTACATTTAACTCGTAATAAGCATAACCACAAGTTTACCCAAATCACAAAGGCAACGTCATCATCATATATCCACTAATATAAACAGTTGAATACAGTGCTGAAAGGGAAATACATATATAAAAAATCAAAGCTTCAGAAGACAGCTACACGCTTCAAGCTCAACGCTGCTACAACCTAACGCCACCTACACACATTTATCGTGCATAAGCTTATAGAAAGCTTAGAGGGTGGTGAAAGTGTGTGCACAAGATAAGTGCCAAATATTCAATGCAATGCCATAATAATACAATGTCGAAAATATTGGTAAGATCATGAATCATACGTTAACAGAGTAGGAAAAAATAATGACAAGTCTATGAGTCATACAATATCAAAGTACGCAATACAGATCAACTATGCAAATGAGGAGTCATAGAGAGCCAAATATCAGATGTCGAGGGTACAATGCAATATTTAAATTTGCCAAGTCCGTTTAGGCCATAGAAGTACAGAAAACATAATAACCCAAAATGCCATATGCCTGTGGATCCAATATGCGAAGCGAATGAAATGACCAAGCTGGAGTGTGAGGTCGGGATGATAGCACGTAGTATCACAGGCTACGGGGTCCATCACAAGGGACTTCTATCTAAACTAGTCCCATACCTAAATTCGGATAGTTAAACTCAATGTGGTAAACTCCTGATCTCAGGTTAGTCGCGAGCCCAACCGAAATCCTAGCCATGCGAAGGTACACGTAACAAATAGTTACGCGCCACCAGCCATTCATGCTCAATAAGTCCACATATCAGTACGATTCCTCTCTGTGGAATCACAGGGGTCTATTACACTCTAAACTAGATTATCGTCCCCATCGCACGCAACAAGGTGGGTGGAAGAGACCTCACTATCCGCCTACCAATATCGGACCCGGTTCGTCGATAGCAAACCCATTCCTCGAGCTGGTCAGACTCAGCCTAACATTGCCCCCTCCTCTCGGGCAGGTAAGGCCGTACCCCTTTCAAACCAACCACAACACAGTGGGAGATGCGGTCTAACTATATACGGCCCTCATGCATTCATGCATCCACTCGGTCTAAACATTGGAACAACCTCTAGAACCAAGAGGGTTTTGGAACTTTCACCCAGGGATATCTATAGTACCCCATGTTGAACAGATTTTCGATGTCCTATCTTACCATCCACGATATGCCTGTGGAGGCTACGACCCTAATGTTGATAGGGCATACGGTGGTCATATCACAAAATGTGAAATGCACGAGTCATACTATCCAGTCATGTATCAAACCTGTGCGTACCACCCCCTCATGTGGGGTAACTCCGCCTATCAGGGAGTCTCATAAACAACTGGCACTATGGCATATGCAATTGTCAATCATATCTCATAACAACCATGTAGATGATGCGTAAGGGCATGTATCATGATGCTATGCTGTCACATACTCATAATTGGTATCAATAACCGGCATCAACAATCGACCTCGACAATGTAGACATTTAACTAACATTACTCCCAAGGAATGACCCACATAGAGCCTAACATACAGTGGACCCATGACCTCACACAAGGGCCAAATATATAACACTATGGGCTTACGCAAGAGCTTAAAACACATCACGATGGGCCTTTCATATGGGCCTAACATACATCACAATGGGCTCCATCGCCTAGCCCTTAAATGCATCACAATGGGGCTCATCACATAGGCCTCATATACATCACATTAGGCCTTAAACACGGGTTGAATACACATCACAACAGGCCTCAAATACGGGTCTTATATACATCACATTGGACCTCAAACACCGGCCGAATGCACATCAAATGGGCCTCAAATACGGGCCACATATGCATCTCATTGGGCCTTAACAACCGGAATTGGTATCGATAATCAGAATCAACCTTGACAATTAGAATTGAAATCGGCCTCGATAATCAGAATCTGCCTTGATAATCAGAATCGGCCTCAACAATAGGCCTCGACAATCGGAATCGGCCTCAACAATCGAAATCAAAATTGGCCTCAACAATCGGAATTGGAATATGAATCGGCCTCGACAATCAGAATTGGAATCGACCTAAACAATCAGCCTCGACAATCAGAATCAGAATCGACAATCAGAATCAGAATCGGCCTCGACAATTGGAATTGAAATCAACCTAAATAATCGGCCTCGACAATCAGAATTGGTATCGACAATCGAAATCGATAATCGGCCTCGACAATTGGAATCGAAATCAGCCTCAATAATCGGCCTCGACAATCGAAATCGGCCTTGATAATCAGCCTTGACAATTGAAATTGGAATCGGCCTAAACAATCAGCGTCAACAATCGGAATCGAAATCGGCCTAACCAAGGGCTTAATGGAAGGTCACAATGACTTTCAACCATCATTACCCATCAATGTGGACAATTAACCAACATTACTCCCAAGGAGTGGCCCATACAAGGGATTCATACACAATGTAACGGGCCATACATACATCACATTGGGCCTCAACCATAGGCCTTGAATACATCACAAAGGGCCTTGCCCATAGTCCATGAACACGTCACAATGGGCCTTGCCTAAGGGCCTCGAATACATCACAATGGGCCACATCACGTTGGTCTAATATACATCACAATGGATCGCTCACACAAGCCTAACATACATCAAGTCGGGCCTCATCACATGGGCCTAATATGCATCGCAATGGGCCACTCACACGGTCCTAACATACATTAAATCGGGCCTCATCACGTGGGCCTAATATGCATCGTAATGGGCCACTCACATGGGCCTAATACACATCACAATGGGCTGCACCAATGGGCCTCATATACGTCAAGTGGGTTGCATTAATGGTCCACACGAATGGGCCTCATATACAATAAGCGGGCTGCATCAATGGGCCACGCCAATGGGCCTCATATACATTAAGTGGGCCGCATTAATGGGCCGCACCAATGGGCCTCATATATGGGCTGCAAATACATCACATTTGGCCTCATATATGGGCTGCAAATACATCTCAATGGGCCTCATGCCTAGGCCCTAATTACATTTCATCGAGCATCATCAAATGGGCCACATACACATCAAGGTAGGCCCCATGATCTGGACGGTCTGGCTTGTAAGTGCTTTGGTCTCATGCTCCTTTGATTGTAAAATTTTGTGGTGCCAAAACCTCTGTCTATGTCTTGTGTTTATATGTTGATATGATCAAGACACTGCATTACAATGGTTCAAGACATGTACGGTGCTCTGCTTCAAGAAATGCAAGGTTATGTACTTTGTCCTCTTCTGTAAGCATCAAGGTTCAGAGTTACATCGATAAGAAGAGTGTAAGTGCTATAGTTTATATCCCTATCTGTTGTCAAATTTGTGGTGCCAAAATCACTGTTATATAACTTGCATAAGTGAAACTCTCTCAAAGATCAATATTTATGAACAAGCAAAGCTCACAAGTACAAAGATTCACTCAAAGATCAACCTTGACTACAAGTATTGCTCATAAGACAAGTCTCAAGAATGCAAGACTTCAAGAAGCGTACAAGGCCGTTCGTAAAGAACTCAAGACACTTTCAAGGTTGAGCTACATCAAGATTTCAAGATTGAACTACATTAAGACTTCAAGGTCACTTGTTCCTAATGTTTAAATGTCCTTACTTCACGATTGGGGTTTGATTCACCTTAGGTTGACCTTAGGAGTAGGCGATTTTGGATACATAAGTCATATGTTTAAGTTACATGAGTTTAGGCAGTTTTAAGACTTGTCCTAGGCTTTCTTCGACTAGTCTTAGCTTTGCTTCGACCAGTCTAAGAAATTCCTCGATTAGTCGTGAGTTTATTACAAAATTCGGATATTTTCTGTTAGGCTTCGACTAGTCCAGGAATTTGTTCGACCAGTCGAAGGAACAGTGTCTACTGCATCTTCGACCAGTCGAAAGTCTTCGACTCAAAGTCCAGCGATGAAATTTAGGTTCTTCGACCAGTCGAAGGTGACCTACGACCAGTCGAAGGAGACCTTCGACCAGTCGTAGAACGGTCAAAGCTTATCGCACCTAATTTTTTCAAATATCTATTAATTCTTTGATTAGTCGAAGAGCTCCCTAGACCTGTCGAAGACGTGATCTGCTCACCTATAAATAGAGCACGAATCTCAGAAGAATTAACGGAATTAATTAATCCATTCAAGCCAATCTTCGTCAAACTTCTGAAAGATAATTCTATGCTCCATCTAAGCTAAGTGTGCTTATTTAATATTCTCTTTCTTTAGCTTTATTTAATTGATTTTGTTTCTGCTATTCCAATCTAATTTGATAAGAGGAATTGTTATTCTCTTCTTTGGAATCAAAATCAATTAAGGCAAGCCTTATTTGGTTTAATTTAAAATCTATTAGAACTAGAACTATTGTAATTGAGTACTGGACATTGAACTTGGACATTCAATCATCTACTCTGACTTGGTTCTACCGAGCTGCTACAACGAAGGAGATAATCAGGTATTTTACATTTAATTGTAAATTCCTTTCTGTTTTGGTTTCTTTCAAGATTTGCCGAAAAATCTTGTTGTATTGGTTATCTAAGGAGAGCCAGAAAACTCGAAGTGGGGTTTTTAATTGTGTAAGCCCACGACAAAGACACAATTGTAAAGGTTTTGGGTGAACTCGAGAAAACCTATTTTGTTAGTGAATGCTAATATCCCCTGTGTGAGGATATTAGGAGTGGAGTAGCATTCTGTGTGGCTGTTGTTTAACAGTTGGTGAACACACAGGCGAACCACTATAATCCCTTGTGTTGTGGTTGAATGATTTATACTTCTAATCTTTAATTATTTATTTGTGGGATGTATGTATGGTGGTGAATGTTGTAATCATTTAATTCAATCATTGTGAAAATTTTGTAATAGTTTAGAATTTATTTTCTGCTATTCCTTTATTAGCTTGATATTTAATTTCCTTTAAAGTTGTTCCAGCAAGGTTGCCCTGTCATTTTTATGGTGTATGGCTGTCCCTAGAACAATACATTTGTGATTACAATTTATTTCAGTTCAGTTTGTGTTTATTTCTGTATGCCTCTTTAGTTTGAGATTTGATCCAAAGATCTTTCTAGAAATAAGGTTGTCTTACCATAAACTCTGGTTTTTGGTGTAAGGTTGTCCTTAGAACAACATTTGTATCAACCTCTCAAGATCTGAATTTTGAGGTTGTTTTACTTTCCTGCATTGTGATTTATTTTGCTATCATATTCTTTTTAATTCCACTGTTATAAGTTTTATTTGACATAGTCCTATTCACCCCCCCCCCTCTAGGACATATAGCTAGGCCTTTTCAAAGAGTGCATTTCAAGACTCAAGTGTATTTCAAGAATCAAGAGTACATTTCAAGACTCGAGTGCATTAATGAAGTTTGATTTCAATCTTTTGAAGATCTCAAGATCAAGCTACGTCGATTTAGAGATCTCAAGCTTTATAAGGTTCAAAGGTCAACTATCATCTAAAATGATGAAGTTCAATGTTCATACTTCATGTCCCAGGTATGATAGACCTTAGATTGACCTTAGGGTAGGTCATTTTGTATACATAATTCAAAATAAATCTATTTATATGAATTTGGTCTGTTCTAAGACTAGTCATGGACCTTGTTTGACTAGTCCTAGACCTGGTTCGACTAGTCCCAGAAATTTCACGACCAGTTCTAAGTTGTTGAAGATTTTTAAAATTTTTAAGTTATTCCACGACCAGTCCTGAGACCTGGTCGACCGGTCGTAGGGATGTCACAACTCATCCTTCGACCAGTCCTAGAACTACGGCTTAAACTCCAGCAACCAAACCTGGTTGTCTACGACCAGTCCTGGGTCTGCTACAACCAGTCGTAGGTGGTCCACGACTAGTCGTAGACACCCTAAGACCAGTCGTATAACGGTTTTTAAGATTGTGCTAAAAAAATTCAAAATGCTGTTGGTGCTATGACCAGTCGAAGGGTTCCTAAGACCAGTCGTAGATGTGATCTTTGCATCTATAAATTGAGTACGAATTTCAGAGTTTTTCATTGATTAATTTCAAGAAAATTCAAGCCTCCACTCTGAGATAAGTTAGTGTTCATTTTAAGCTACTTTGTACATATTTAATATTCTCTTTTGTTAGCTTATTTATATTTGATTTTCTTCCTATATTCCAATCTTATTTGAAAAAGAGGAATTGCTGTATTCCTTCTTCTTGGAATCAAAATCAAATAGAGCTATGCCCAATTTGGTTTAATTTAAAATCAATTAGAACCTAGAACATTTCTTAAGTGAGTATTGGACATTGAACGTTGATTCGAACTTTTACTCTCATTGGTTCTATCGGGCTGCTATAAAAGAAGAAATCCAGGTATTTTACATTTATTGTAAATTCCATTATTTTGATTTTGTTTGAGATTCGCCAGAAAAATCTCATTGTGTTGGTTATCTGAGGAGAGCCAGAAAACTCAGAAAGTGTGGGTTTTTGGATTGTGTAAGCCTAAGTTAAAAAGATACAATTGTGAGGGTTTTAGGTGAACCTGTGAAACCTATTTTGATAGTGAATGCTAATATCCCCTGTGTGAGGATATTAGGAGTGGAGTAGCAAGCTGTGTGGCTGTTGTTTAACAGTTGGTGAACACACAAGCGAACCACTATATATCGGTATGTTTTTTGATTTGGATGTTTACTTAATTTCTATATCTTTAATCATTCAGATGTGTGGAATGTATATGTGAATGTGAATGTTGTAATATTTACATTTCAAACAAAGTGGGGAATGTTGTAATAGTTTAGAATTTATTTCTTGTTATTTCCTTTATTTCCTTTCTGTTTGAGTTTTGATATTCAATTTGTTCTAGTAATATTGTCCTGCCATAAACCCTTGGTTTTTATGGTGCAAAGGTTGTCCTTAGAACAACATTAGTATCAAGCTCTTTATTTGAGGTTGCTTTTACATTTTCTGTTAATTGATTTATTTAAAGTACTTTTATTTATTTATTTATAAGGCTATCTTATTTTCGATTGAATTCCATTGTTAAATTTTAATTTGGCATAGTCCTATTCACACCCCCCCTCTAGGACATATAGCTTGGCCTTTTCATGGCTGACCTAGATGGCTAGACGGTTTGGATACAACACATATCTTAAGGTAGGCCACACGTCCAAGGAGTGGACGATGGAGATATACAATTCATGCATCAATGGTAAGCCCCACATGGCACCGTCCAGTGATGGACGGTGTAAACATAGAATACATATATCAAGGTGGGCCACATTGCATAAGATGGACAGCGTGGATAGCAAATACATCACGGTGGAGCCCACGGCACCGTCTAAACATCGTTTATGTAAATCAGCACTGTCCAAACATTGGATAGCAATGTCCAAATACTATCCATGTGAATCTGCACCGTTCAAACGTTGGACAACACCGTCCAAACATTGTCTAGCATCGTCCAACATAATCTGGACGGTGTGGATGAAATAATACATCATGGTGGTGTCCACGTGATGGCCCACCAGAGATTTGAATCTGCCTCAGTTTAGTCTCAAGCCTTAAAATGATCTTGCTAAATGGATGGATGGTTTGGATGGAACACATCCACATGTAGGACCCACAAAGCTTGCTAACGTCAGTCCAGCGGTGGGCCCCACCATCTGAACGTCTTGGATATAACATATACATCACGTGGGACCCACAGAACTTTCTGTCGTCACCTAGCAGTTATGTAGCTGGGTCCCCACCATGATGGACGGTATGGATGAAAATACATATATTATAGTGGGCTCCATCCAGGTGGACGAACGGATGAAGCACGTACATCATATGTGGGGTCCACCATCAGATGGACGGTTAGGATGAACACATACCTCATCATGCGGGACCCACAGACAGACGTTGATACAACAGCTATTGCTGCTATACACGTACATCAGACCATCTGCTTTCCATAGTAGGTGGGTCCCATGTGGGGCCCACATAATATACATATATATCATGTACATATATATATATATATATATTAAGTTATTGTATTATATAATATTACTTTATATATACACACACACACACACAAAGCAATGTCCAGGTACACGCGTCCAAGATTGGACGGTGTGGATACAACACATCCAACGTTGTGGGTCCCACCGTCCAAGGTCTGGATGGTGTGGATCCACACGTGTGGCCGTAAGTGCAGTAGTCATTTGCCCCTTTGGTTGCCAAATTTTGTGGTGCCAAAAACACAATTTGTTTTGTGTAGCATATTGACTTGTATGTTCAAGTCACTGCATTAATGCTACAAGCTAAGAACGGTGATCTACTTCAAGAAGTTCAAGTTCAAGTTATTTGTCTACTTCTGAAAGCTTCAATGATCAGAATATTTCAAAAGCTACATCAGAAGACAAGTTCTTGTTCAAGTCTCAAGTACAACTCAAGATCAAGTACAACTCAAGAATAAAAGTACAAGATGAAGTTCAAGCTTTAGAAGATCTCAAGTTCAAGCTATATCAGAGATCTCAAGCTTCACAGTCTTCAAAGGTCAACCAACATCTAAAGATATGAAGACTCAATGTCCATACTTCACATTTAAGGTTTGCATGACCTTAGTTTGACCTTAGGGTAGGTCATTTTGAATACATAATTCGAACTGAATTATTTTATAAGTGCATTTGGACTGTTCTACGACTAGTCTTGAACTCTGTTCGACTAGTCCTAGAATTGGCTCGACCAGTCTAAGAAATTCTAAGACCAGTCTTAAGTTGTTACAAAATTTCAGAATTTTTTAGTTGAGCTTCAACCAATCCTGGAGTCTGCTCGACCGGTGTAGGAATAATGTCGACTCGTTCACGACCAGTCCTGTAGCTATGACTCAAACTCCAGCAACCATTCCTGGTTTCTCACGACCAGTCATGGAGGCATCACGACCAGTCGTGGACACCCTACGACCAGTCGGGAACGGTTTTATCCGATCGTGCTTAAAATTTTAAAATGCAGTTCGACCTACGACCAGTCATGGTGGCTACACAACCAGTCGAAAATGCAATTTCTGCAACTATAAATAGAACACGAATTTTAGAGTTTTTCAAGAATTCAATTAAAGTAAAATCAAGGAATCACTCTGAGATAAGTGTGTGTTATTTAAGCGATGCTGTGCATATTTCATATTCTCTTTTGTTAGCTTTATTTATTTGATTTTGTTTCTGCATTCCAATCTGAATTGAAAAGAGGAATTGTTATATTCCTTCTTCTTAGAATCAAATCAAATAGAGCTAGCCCAACTGGTTTAATTTAAAATTAATTAGAACCTAGAACCATTTTAAAGTGAGTATTGGACAATTGAACTTCTATATTCGAACTTCTACTCTGATTGGTTCTTCCGGGCTATAACAAAAGGAGAAATCCAGGTATTTTACTATATTGTAAATTTCCTTCATTTTGGGTTTTTTTTTTTAGATTAAGCCAGAAAAATCTCAATCTTGTGGTTATCTGAGGGGAGCCAGAAAACTCAGAAGTGGGGTTTTTTAAATCGTGTAAGCCCACTTAAAAGACACAATTGTGAAGGTTTTAGGTGAACCTGTGAAATCTATTTTCATAGTGAACGCTGATATCCCCTGTGTGAGGATATTAGGAGTGGAGTAGCAATCTATGTGGCTGTTGTTTAACAGTTGGTGTACACACAGGCGAACCACTATAATTCTTTGTGTTTTATAGTTTGAATGTTTGTTTAAATTTCTATATCTTTTATTATTCAAAGCTGTGGAATGTATATGTGGATGTGAATGTTGTAATCTTTTACATTTCAAGCATTGTGGGGAATGTTGTAATAGTTTAGAATTTAATTTCTTGCTGTTTCCTTTATTTCCTTTCAGTATGAGTTTTTGATATTCAAAATTTTCTAGTAAGGTTGTCTTGCCATAAACCCTTGGTTTTTATGGTGCAAGGTTGTCCTTAGAACAACATTGGTATCAACCTCTCTATTTTATTATTTGAAGATTTCTTTACATTTCAGTATTGTGATTTGTTTAAAGTTATATCTTTCAAGGCTATCTTATTCATTTAAATTCCGTTGTTGAAGTTTTAAGTTGGCATAGTCCTATTCCTCCCCCCCCCCCCCCCTAGGACATATAGCTAGGCCTTTTCAAGTGGTATCAAAGCCTAATAACTCGTTTTAATTGTTATTTGGATTTATTTCCTGAGCTAATCGATCTAAGCTATTTCAAAGATGTCAATTTTTGATAGCCTTTCAGTCACTAGGCCTCCACCATTTAATGGCTCCAACTATGCCTATTAGAAAGCCAGGATGAGGATTTTTCTCAAATCAATGGATGAGAGTGTGTGGCTGTAAGTGCTATGATTTGATTCCTCTTTGATTGTTAAATTTTGTGTCAAAACGTCTTCGTATGTCTTGTGTTTGTATCTTGATAAATCTGTTTGAGACACCACATCATCACTTGAAGTCTAGTTCAAAGAATTCTTCAAGCTTCATGATAGTTCAAGCTGCAATGTAGAAAATATTAAAGAAGAGCTCAGGGTCAAGACTCAAGTACAAGTGCAAGTGGAAGTTCAAGATTCAAATGTAAGTATGGGACTCAAGTGCAACTCAAAGTGACATTGATTTCAAAGCTTGTGAAATAGTCAAGCTACATCAAGAAGAACTTAAGCTTCGTATTGATCAAAGGCTAAGCGAATGAAGTTTTCAAAGTCCATACTTCATGATAAACCTTAGATTGACCTTAGGGTAGGTCACTTTGGCTACATAATTCATTTTAATATTAATACATGAATATGTTCTATTCTAAGACTAGTCCTAGACCTTGTTTGACCAGTCCTAGCACTGGTTCGACCAGTCTAAGAAGTTCCTCAACCAGTCTTAAAATTGTTATATTTTATCAGATTTTCTAGTTCGGCTTCGACCAGTCCTGGAGTCTGCTCGACCGGTCGTGGGATGGTCTCGACTCGACCTTTGACCAGTCGTAAAGCTTTGACTCATACTCCAACGACTAAATCAAGTGTCGCATGACTAGTCGTAGAGGGGTCTCGACCGGTCGTGGACTGCCTTCGACTAGTCGTGGACTGCCTACGACCGGTCGTACAACGGTTTGATCCGATCGCGCTCAAAAATTTAAAAATCAGTTTATTCTTGGACCAGTCGTGGTGACCCTAGGACCAGTCGAAGATGAATTTCTGCAGCTATAAATAGCACACGAATTTCAGAGTTTTTCATTGAAAATTAAGTGAATTCAAGGCTCCACTCTGAGATAAGTTTGTGTTTGTTTTTAAGCTATTTTGTGCATAATTGCTTTCTCTTTTTGCTAGCTTATTTAATTTGATTTTGTTCCTGTATTCCAATCTCATTTGAAAAGAGGAATTGCCTTATTCCTTCTTCTTGGAATCAAAATCAAATATAGCTACGCCCAACTGGTTTAAATCTAAAATCAATTAAAACTTAGAACCATATTAAAATGAGTGGTGGACATTGAACTTCTATATTCGAACATCTACTCCAATTGGTTCTATCGGGCTATTACGAAAAGGAGAAATCCAGGTATTTTACAATTTTATAAATTCCATTCTCTTTTGGTTTTTATTTGGGATTCGCCAGAAAAATCTCACTTTGTGTGGTTATCTAAAGAGAGCCAGAAAACTCAGAAGTATGGGTTAATTGTGTAAGCCCAAGTTAAAAAGATACAATTGTAAAGGTTTTGGGTGAACCTGTGAAAACCTATTTGATAGTAAACGCTAATATCCCCTGTGTGAGGATATTAGGAGTGGAGTAGCATTTTGTGTAGCTGTTGAAAGACAGTTAGTGTACACACAGGTGAACCACTATAACTCTTTATCTTGTGGATTGAATGCTTGCTTAATTTTCATATAATTTATCATTCAATTTTGTGAATGTACGTGTGGATGTGAATATTGTAACAATTTACATTTCAAGCAAGTGTGGGGATTGTTGTAATAAGTTAGATCTCTATTTCTGCAATTTATTTCAATTCCTTGCTATTTAGTTATTTCTATTCAGATTGAGTTATTGATTCAAAAGACGTTTTAGAAATAAGGTTGTCCTACCATAAGCCCTTGTTTATTATGGTGTAAGGTTGTCCATAGAACTGAATTTGTATCAACCTCTCAATACTTATTATTAAGGTTGAATTGATTTCAGCATTGTGAATTGATTTATAATTGTAAGGCTATCTGTTTATCTTTATTCTGCTGATTTTATTTTAATTGGCATAGTCCTATTCACCCCCCCCCCCTCTAGGACATATAGCTTAGCCATTTCAAGTGGTATCAGAGCCTAATAGCTCGTTCTTATTGCTTTTATTTGAATTTATTTCCTGAGCTAACGATCTAAGCTATATAAAAAGATGTAAAATTTGGTAGGCTTTCAGTCACTAGGCCTCCACCCTTTGATGGCTCCAACTATGCCTATTGGAAAGCCAGAATGAGGTTCTTTCTCAAATCAATGGATGAGAGTGTGTGGCAAGCCACAGTAACTGAATAGAGCCCTCCTACCATTGAAGTAACCGGTATCAATGGATCAAAATCAATGAGAATAACACCTTATACTTCTTGGTCCACACTTCAGAAAAGTGAAAGTAGTGCCAATGCAAAAGCACTAAATGCAATCACTTGTGCACTATCACCGGATGAGTTCAAAAGAATCATATCCTGTGATACTGCAAAGCAATCATGGGATATATTAGAAATGACACACGAGGGTACATCAATTGTAAAAAAATCTAAAGTCCAACTCCTCACAACCAAATTTGAAAAAATTCATATGGAGGAAAATGAAATGTTTATAGACTTTTACACAAGATTAAATGACATTGTAAACTCAATGTGGGGTCTTGGTGATAAAATTCCAGAAAGTAAAGTGTATGCAAAGATACTATGCTCACTTCCTGAACGGTTCAACTCTAAAGTAACCGCGATCTAGGAACTTCGTGATACGAATAATATGAGGGTAGAAGAACTAGTTAGTTCACTACAAACCTATGAATTAAATTTTAAAGCTCCTAAAGGCAAATCTATCACTTTGAAGTCATCTAAAGGTATTTCTCAAGAAAAATCAGATTTAGAAAATTCTGAAGATGATATGGCTTTTTTAGCGAAAAAGTTCAATAAGATTTTCAAAAGTAAGAAAAGGGTCGATTTTCAAAAGTCAAATGAAAAGAAACGATCTAAACCTAAGTCCAAAACTTGGAAGTCATTGAAAGACAGTCAGTGTTACAACTGCCAAGAGTATGGGCATCTAGCAAACAAATGTCCTAAAAAGGACAGACCCAAAAGGAAGGGTATGTTGGCTACTTGGGATGAATCATTTGATTCTGAAGCCTCTTCTGAATCAGAAAATTCTGAAACTGAGTCAGGTAGTGAAGTTAAGGCCCACATGACTCTAGTCAAGTTTACTTTTTCAGATCACGATGATTCAATAAGTGAAGAAAATTTGAATAGTGATCATGAAAATGAAGAAAATCTTCAAGATGCTTATAATGCCTTATATAAGGAAAGTTGTAAAATTGCTGTCAGACTTAAACTTCAAAAAGAAAAGTTTTCTAAACTCAAAGAATGTTTTGAAACTGTTATTTTTGAAAATTCACAAATTTCAGATTGTTTCGAAAAATCAAAATGTGATTTGGAATTCAAAACCTCCCTGATTGATGATTTGAAATCTGAAAATGAGAAACTTAAAAATGAAGTATCTTCTCTTCTGAGTCTAAAGGATACATGGAGATATGGCCAAGGTGATCCAAAGTTAGAAAGATTATTATCTGGATCAAGAAAATGTACTTGTCAAGGTTTTTCTAAACAGAAGAATACTCCTCCCAACTTTGTGAAAGGAGAGGCTTCTAACTCAAAAGGAAAAGGTACTTGTCAAGGTTTTTCTAAAAATGCAAAAACTTTTCAAAAACCTAAAAGCAGCTATTTTAAAAATCAGATCAGAATTCCACTAGCTGAAAAAATAGTTGATTTACTTAAGGAGCTCTTAAAATCTAACTCAATAGGTCATTCTTACAACATCAGACAAAAGAAGACCAACCATTCTCCTAAACCCAAAACAGTTCTGAAATGGGTTCCTAAAGTTGCCTGCTTGGTTGCTCATATTGCTTTCAAAGCAACAAGTCATTCAAAATGGTACCCAGACAATGGATGTTCCAGGCATATGACAGGTGACAAGGATTTATTCACCGATCTAAAAGATATGACTGATGGGTCAGTCACATTTGGTGATGGTAGCAATTGTAAGATTATTGGTAAAGGTACGGTCCAACTTTATAACCTCCCTTTATTTAAAGATGTTTTATATGTTGAGGGTTTAAAATACAACTTGTTGAGCATATCTCAAATATGCGATAACAACCATAGTGTAAAATTTTCCAATCAAGGTTGTGAAATTTTAAACAAAAAGGGTTCTGTAATATTAACTGGTCGCAGAACTTCTGAAAACTACTATATAGTAAGCGATGGTAGCTCATCTAACCAAATGTGTTACATGGTCCATACCGATGAGACAAAATTATGGCATAAACGCCTTGGACATGTACACTACTGAAATTTATACAGATTGAGCAAAGGAGAATTAATTAGAGGTCTACCTAAAGTGCAAAAAGTAGACAAAATATGTGGTGAATTCCAGTATGGTAAACAAATTAGGAGCTTTCACAAAAAGGTAAACTCCAATACCACATCTAGACCACTCGAGCTTCTCCACATGGATCTTATAGGACCAACCAGAATGGAAAGTCGAGGTGGCAAAAAATACATCTTGGTCATCATAGATGATTATACAAGATACACTTGGGTTTCATTTTTAAGAGACAAATCAGAAACCCTTGATGAAGTGAAAAAGATTATCAAACGGATCCAAACTGAAAAATGTTCTCAAGTCAGTAAGATCCGAAGTGATCATGGATCCGAGTTTGAAAATAGCGGTTTTGAGAAACTCTGTAGTGATCAAGGAATATCATATGAATTTCTGCACTCAAAACTCCACAACAAAATGGTATTGTAGAAAGGAAAAATAGAGTGCTCCAAGAAATGGGAAATGTTATGTTGAATAGCATGAAGCTCCCTAGAAATTTATGTGGTAAAGCAGTGAATACCGCCTGCTACATTATTAATCGTGTTTATATCTGCAAATCTAATAATAAAACGGCTTATGAAATGTGGTTTGAGAAAAAGCCTACTGTCAAATACTTTCGAGTTTTTGGCAGCAAGTACTATATTTTACGTGACCGTGAAAATTTGGGAAAGTTCGACACTAAAAGTGATGAAGGGATCTTTTTAGGATACTTTTTAAATAGTTGTGCATATCGTGTTCTGAACAACAGGACCGGTGTGATTCAAGAGTCAATAGATTTAGTAATTGACGATCACTTGAATACACCTGCCCCTAGGTCAGATAATGATGAAGCTCTTATATTTGAAAAACCAGATACTTCATCAAGTCAAACTATTTCTGAATTAAGGACTATCAAAGATCATCCAACTTCTTAAATACTTGGAAACCCTCTCACTGGTGTGCGCACTCGTATACAATTAGAAGACATATGTAACTACGTATGCTTTACATCCCAAATAGAACCGATTGACGTAAAAGAAGCACTTTCTGATGAAAACTGGATAGTAGCGATGCAGGAAGAATTTAATCAGTTTGTCTGAAACGATGTCTGGTATCTTGTTCCTAGACCTAATGATAAACACATTATTGGAACAAAATGGATTTTCAAAAATAAGTCTGATGAATTGGAAAATATCATTCGAAACAAGGCAAGACTGGTTGTGCAAGGGTACATGCAAATTAAAAGGATTGACTATAATGAAACTTTTGCCCCAGTAGCTCGCCTTGAATCAGTCAGACTTTTCATATCTATTGCATATTTTAGAAATTTTAGAATTTTTCAAATGGATGTGAAGAGTGCCTTTTTGAACGGCGATTTACATGAAGAGGTATATGTTGAACAATCGACTGGGTTTGAAGACCCTAAGCTTACTAATCATGTATACCGCCTTTAAAAGGCTCTCTATGGTCTGAAACAAGCTCCCAGAGCATGGTATGAAAAATTGACTAAGTTTTTACCAAGTCACAATTTTTAGATGGGTAGTGTCGATAAGATGCTCTTTGTTAAGAAACATAACGATGATATCTTAATGGTTCAAATCTATGTTGATGATATAATTTATGGATAAACTTGTACTAACATGACTGTTGAGTTTGCAGATATAATGAAATCTGAATTCGAAATGAGCATGGTTGGTGAATTAAATTATTTTCTAGGGTTGCAAGTAAAACAGCAATCTGATGGAATTTTTATTTCACAAACTAAGTATGCATTGAACTTGATTAAGAGGTTTAGATTTGAAAATTGTAAGAATTTTGATACTCCTATGAGTACAAATCTAAGACTCTCAAAAGACTCTACAGGTAAAGATGTAGATCTTAAATTGTATCGTAGCATGATAGGTAGTTTACTTTACTTAACTGCAAGTAGACCTGATATTGCTTTAAGTGTTGGAATTTGTGCTAGATATCAGTCTAATCCTAAAGAATCTCACTTAACTGCTGTTAAGAGAATTATTCGATATGTCACAAGTTCAGTTAATTTGGGTCTTTGGTATCCCTATGATACTAGTGTTCAATTGGCTGGGTATTCGGATGCTAATTGGGCAAGAAATATATATGACAGAAAATCAACCAGCGGTGGTTGTTTTTACATTGGAAACTGTTTGGTTTCTTAGTTTAGCAGGAAGCAAAGTTCCATATCACTCTCAACTACTGAGGCCAAATACATTGGAGTAGGAAATGTATGTACTTAGCTGGTTTGGATGAAATGTATGCTGAGTGATTATGGAATCGCATAAGACTCGATGGTTTTATACTGTGATAATTTCAGTGCGATAAACATTTTAAAAAACCCAATCTAGCATTCACGTATTATGCCCATTGACATTCGGTTTCATTATATTCGTGAATTAGTGGAAGAAAAAATAATATCTTTAGAATATATTCCTACCGAGACTCAGCTTGCTGGCATTTTCACTAAACCGCTCGACAAAAGTAGGTTTAATAAATTGAAATTTCATCTTGGTATGTGCAATTTTAAATGATTGATCATGCATCTTTGTATCATATTGTATATAATGTTAATATGTTATTAATTTAAATTTCAAAATTCTGTGAAAATTGCATATTTTCTCTGGTCTAAGACCGGTCGAGGACGTGCTCGACTAGTCTTGCTACGACCGATCGAGTATGTCCCAAGACCGGTCGTGCAGCGCGCTGACCTCTTTAATTTAGAGAAAATACTCTTCTTCTTCATTCTAACCCTCCTCACAAATGAACCGAGCTTCGACTAGTCGAACCCTTGTGTTCGATTCCTTTAAGTTAGAGTAATTTTCCTTGCTTTCTTGAAGTATCTTAATCTTTTCTCTTAGATTTCTTGATTATTGTTGTCTATTTCATATAGATCTTCAACTTTTTGAGTTTTTCTTCCTCATTGATTGAATCTAGAGAAATCCATCTCTATTTTCTTAAAATTTCTTTCATTTCTTCAAGAATATGGATTCTCGAGGTAAAAAGAAAAATCCTAGAGGTGTTTCTTCTTCTCGATCGAATGCTATCACTAGACGTCATCTTAGGGCTCTTGAAGATGATCCATCACATGTACGTGATTTGCGTATGCGTAATGTGATTGTTGAAAAAGTTGTTGATTTAAATCATATCGCTCCTTTCAGTCTCCTTCCTCTCCTTCAATCTGTAGGATGGGAAAACATTTTACGCTGGGGCGGGCCGGCATACCAGTCCATAGCACAAGCCATGGTTGCATGAATAACTGATTTCTCTACAGAGCAACTGACTTTCACTATTTCTACTAGAGAAGGGCCTTTTACTGTTGATCGACATTTAATTTCAGGCCTTATGGACATACCAGTAAATGATGATGGTATTCATCCTAGTGCACTTGCTGAGAAAGTGTCAGAATCGGAAAAACATACTTATACTAGAGCATTATGTAACATGAATGCACCATGGACTACAAATGAGAATGCCCTCAAAATCAAATACTTGTTACCCAAATACAGAGTTTTGCATCGTATCTTCACTTCTAATCTATATCCTCGCTCTGGAAACAAGATTGAGTTGACTCTGTTTATGGTTCGTATTTTGTACTCAATCATTACTGGTGCTAATGTCTATTTGCCCTCTTTAATTTGTTCATCTATCATTTAAATCCGTAGTCATCCTGGTCATGGTGATATTCCATTTGGATATCTGTTGAATGTATTATCCACTCACATGTTAGTCGCTACGCTCGTTAGTGAGGCTCCTATCCAACACCTCATATTTAACAATTCCAACTTGAATATAATGAAGTTGAGATTGGCCCCTGGTCAAGTTGATGTTGGTGCGGGTGGAGCTGTTGCTGAAGCTGAGATTGGTGTCGAAGGTGATAAGTTGCCGCTAGATGATATTGACATGGATGATATTTTTAATGAAATTGTTCTGACTCTAGAAATGATCCATACTTTGAACCATCTGATTCAATGCACATCTGTGTGCATTAGAGGAAAAGGTAGAACAGACGAATGTTGGCCACAACCAACAATTTAAAATTATGCGTAGATATTTTCGGCGCTTACAGAAGAGCCTTCATCAAAGTGATCCTAACATACCTGCTCCATCTTCTAGATCAGATTGAGAATGTTAAATCTTTGGTCTGTAATAATTTTACTAATTTACCTTCTTTGGTTATGTGGATGCTTATTTTAAACTTGACTTGATAACTCTTTTGATATGTACTCTGACTCACCTTGATCACTTCTTATGTAATGTTCTTAACTCTGAACTTTTTATCATTTTATCTTTCTGAGTTGCTTTCTCTAATTTTGTCTTTCATATCTTATCTTTGTTTCTTCCTTTGTCATATTTTGACAAAAAGGGGGAGAATTTGTGAATTCTATGGATTATGATTGATATGATAGGGGTACACGACATATGCCTACTCAGGGGGAGTTGAGGTGTACTAACTCAGGGGGAGTTGAGTTGTCTCAAGGGGATGCTTATTTTATGACAACTGGTGCATGATTCGTTATTATACAATGTGATGCTTATCTTATTGAAGTATGAGAGGTGTTTCGTCACAAATTTGACAAATGGGGAGATTGTAAGTGCTATGATTTGATTCCTCTTTGATTGTCAAATTTTGTGTGTCAAAACATCTTCGTATGTCTTGTGTTTATATCTTGATAAATCTGTTTGAGACACCACGTCATCACTTGAAGTCTAGTTCAAAGAATTCTTCAAGCTTCATGATAGTTCAAGCTACAATGTAGAAGATATTAAAGAAGAGCTCAGGGTCAAGACTCAAGTTCAAGTGCAAGTGGAAGTTCAAGATTCAAATGTAAGTACGGGACTCAAGTGCAACTCAAAGTGACATTGATTTCAAAGCTTGTGAAGTAGTCAAGCTACATCAAGAAGAACTCAAGCTTCGTATTGATAAAAGGCTAAGCGAATGAAGTTTTCAATGTCCATACTTCATGATAAACCTTAGATTGACCTTAGGGTAGGTCACTTTGGCTACATAATTCATTTTAATATTAATACATGAATATGGTCTATTCTAAGACTAGTCCTAGACCTTGTTCGACCAGTCCTATGACTGGTTCGACTAGTCTAAGAAGTTCCTAGACCAATCCTAAAATTGTTGTATTTTATCGAATTTTCTAGTTCGGCTTCGACCAGTCCTGGAGTCTTCTCGACCGGTCGTGGGATGGTCTCGATTGGACCTTCGACCAGTCGTAAAGCTTTGACTCAAACTCCATCGACTAAATCAAGTGTCGCACGACTAGTCGTAAAGGGGTCTCGACCGGTCGTGGACTGCCTTCGACAAGTCGTGGATTGCCTACGACCGGTTGTATAACGGTATGATCCGATCGCGCTCAAAAATTTAAAAATCAGTTTATTCTTGGACCAGTCGTGGTGACCCTAGGACCAGTCGAGGATGAATTTCTACAGCTATAAATAGCACACGAATTTCAGAGTTTTTCATTGAAAATTAAGTGAATTCAAGGCTCCACTCTGAGATAAGTTTGTGTTTATTTTTAAGCTATTTTGTGCATACTTGCTTTCTCTTTTTGCTAGCTTATTTAATTTAATTTTGTTCCTATATTCCAATCTCATTTGAAAAGAGGAATTGCCTTATTCCTTCTTCTTGGAATCAAAATCAAATATAGCTATACCCAACTGATTTAAATATAAAATCAATTAGAACTTAGAACCATATTAAAGTGAGTAATGGACATTGAACTTCTATATTCGAACATCTACTCCGATTGGTTCTACCAGGTTGCTACGAAAAGGAGAAATCCAGGTATTGTACAATTTTATAAATTCCATTCTATTTTCATTTTTGTTTAGGATTCGCCAGAAAAATCTCAATTTGTATGGTTATTTGAGGAGAGCCAGAAAACTCAGAAGTGTGGGTTTTTGAATTGTGTAAGCCCAAGTTAAAAAGACACAATTGTAAAGGTTTTGGGTGAACTTGTGAAAACCTATTTGATAGTAAACGCTAATATCCCCTGTGTGAGGATATTAGGAGTGGAGTAGCATTCTGTGTGGTTGTTGAAAGACAGTTGGTGTACACACAGGCGAACCACTATAACTCTGTCTTATGGATTGAATGTTTGCTTAATTTTCATATTATTTATCATTCAATTTTGTGGAATGTACGTGTGGATGTGAATGTTGTAACAATTTACATTTCAAGCAAGTGTGGGGATTGTTATAATAAGTTAGATCTCTATTGCTGCAATTTATTTCAATTCCTTGTTATTTAGTTATTTTTATTCAGATTGATTTATTGATTCAAAAGACGATCTAGAAATAAGGTTGTCCTACCATAAGCCCTTGTTTATTATGGTGTAAGGTTGTCCTTAGAACTGAATTTGTATCAACCTCTCAATACTTATTTATTAAGGTTGAATTGATTTCAGCATTGTGAATTGATTTATAATTATAAGGCTATCTGTTTATCTTTATTCCGCTGATTTTATTTTAATTTGGCATATTCCTATTCACCCGCCCCCCTCCCCCTCCCCCTCTAGGACATATAGCTTGGCCATTTCAGTGGCAAGTCACAGTGACTGAATGGATCCCTCCTACCACTGAAGTGACTGGTATCGATGGATCAAAATCAATGAGAATATCACCTTATTTTTCTTGGACCATACTTCAGAAAAGTGAGAGTAGTACCAATGCAAAAGCACTAAATGCAATCCCTTATGCGCTATTACCGGATGAGTTCAAAAGAATTATATCTTGTGATACTGCAAAGCAAGCTTGGGATATTTTAGAAATGATACACGAGGGTACATCAATTGTCAAGAAGTCTAAAGTCCAAATCCTCACAACTAAATTTGAGAAAACACATATGGAAGAAAATGAAATGTTCATGGACTTTTATACAAGGCTAAATGATATTGTAAACTCTATGTGGGGTCTTGGTGATAAAATCGCAGAAAGTAAAGTGTGTGCAAAGATACTACGCTCACTACTTGAACGGTTCAACTCAAAGGTGACTACGATCTAGGAACTTCGTGATACGGACAATATGAGGGTAGAAGAATTAGTTGGGTCTTTACAAACCTATTAGTTAAACTTTAAAGCTCTTAAAGGTAAATCTATAGCCCTTAAGTCTTCCAAATGTATTTCATCATGCACCAATTGGTCTATGCCTTTCATACGACTAGGGATGTTCACCTGACCTATCCCTGGATCATACACACAGTATGTAATGCCATTGGTTTTCCGACTACGAGTGATCCGAATTTCCACTTCAAGTCTTTAACAAAAGCAACATTAAAAGAATGGACTTGAAGTTCCATAAGTATCCCGAGGATCCTCTAGAGGAAGGCATTCAAGAAGAAGTAGCAGGAGGTGAAGGTGACGCTCCCATTGAAGGGATTGAGACGGCTAGAGATGAAGCTCCTGGACCCCCTCAAGCACCGTCGACATCAACTCCCGGGCATGCTAAACGGTTTAAGCTCCATTAGGATCGGATTGGAGTGATTCAGCGGGATGTCTCCCAGTTCAGGGAATCGATGAACGAGCGGCTTGCCGTCTTGGAATGACTAGTCCACAGAGTGCAGCAGACTGTACAACAATTGGTTGATCTGATGACTTGCCATCGAGACGACACGGTGCCATCCTCCTCTGCTCCATAGTATTGGTTTTTGGACGTTGTCACATACACCTCTCTCTTATTTACGCTCTCATGGGTGTATGTGATAACTCACTAATCTACACAGTCTGACGTTTTTTCGGTGATTGTATATGCCCATGGTTGGGCTAACTACTGATGGTTATTTTTGGTTGCCCATGAATGGGCTTGTTAAGTTGGTTGTGTCTCGATAACTGTTTATCTATTACCAATCTTGGGCTTTATTTTTGGATATTATTGCATAGGCTGGATATAATTCACATATTTACTGCCATACTTATGCCTTACAGATCTCCTGGTTTATCTAGTTTCTGAATGCATGTGATTTCTTTTAATGATTATGCTATCTACTTATATCACTGCTCTATTCGGTCTGATATGCATACATAGTTTCTAAATATGATGTTTGATTAAACTCTGCTGATCATTATACATCTTACTTTATATATGTATGCTCTTTGAATATTGGTTCTCCCAAATACTTTAAACTTCAGTCAATATCAACTGCTATATTTATCTTTGTCAATGACTGACAAAAAAGGGGGAGAACAATTCAAACACTCCGACAGGAAATGCGTATTTGCTTGTGTATGGTGTTACAGGTGTTAGGGGGAGCAACTGCACCAAGATAGGGGGAGTTTGCAGTCAAGGGGAGCAGCTTCTGAATGTGTTGTCTATATGACATTGTTAGCATTGTACAATTGAGTAAAGAACATGTACACATAATTTAGGATGTCAGTATAGAAGCTGTTATAGGGTGTTTTGGTATTTTATCACGTAATTGACAAAAGGGGAGATTGAAAGTGCCCTGGTTTGTCAATTAGCAAGAGTGTTGAGTCAGCTAGACTGTAGAGCCTCATAGGAAGATCAATTCAAAGCGTCTGCCTCAACCGGATGTGTGCAAGCTCGCCACAGGTAAAACTAAGCCTCACATCCCATGTCCCAAAACACTAGGTAAATAAAACCCTTAAAACAAATTAGAACATCATAGGGTTTTTAACTTAAGAAAATCTTTTCAAAATCAGAAAATCTCTAAGTTTTCTTGCTTTAACGATTTTATCGATACACAGCTCGATATGATCGACCTGCGCTGTTGATGTCCTCGATGACAAATCGATTCCATCGGAATGAAGACAAAAGTGTCTAGCAACCACATATATCTTTGGACGAATTTATTGATGTATTGAAATACCTATTGATATCATCGATATTTGAATCTCGAGTCCATCAAAGGTGACTCGATAATATCAATAGGCAGATCTCTGGTGTCCCTATTTTCACTTAAGAATCTCATATGTGCATCGATATATCGAAGCCCTCCTCGATACCATCAAAATTCAAATCTCGATGACATCGAAAGGCTCTCAATGATATCGGTCATGGGCACGAAGATTTCCAGCAAAATATTTCAGGATAGTTTATCTATGATCGAGGGTCACTTAATTGAATCGATATTCAAATATCGATGATATCGATACGGTTTTGATGGTATCGAATAGGGAAAGAAACTGTCCAGCAAGCTTAAACGAAAATCCCTTGGATTTATCAATGCCTCGACACAACTATCGATATCATCGACATTGAAATTTCGATGATATCCAAGGTCCTCGATCATTCTTATAAACTTGAAATATTTCAAAGCAAGTCTCTCTCATTTTCAAATGTCAAGGAATCGAACCTCACATCGATGAAATCGGAGTTCGAAATCTAATGACATCGACACGTGTTTCGATTCCCTCGACCAGTTGGCAATAGGTTTCAAAAGCATATGACATTTGAGTTTGTGTCATCGAGCGGTCCGTCGATGCTATGGAGAGTATACGCTCGATGATATCGATCCCGCTCGATGATATCGAACTCTGTCATAAATGTGACCGTTTTATATCCATTGGAACCTTTTGCCTATATAAAGAGGACTTGTCTATTATTGCTGGTAGAGAAAGAAGAGAGTGCTTTTGAGTGTTTTACCTTAGATCACATACCCAAAGTCCTTTCTCTTAGGAAAGTTCATCCTCCAATCCACCCTCATCATTGATATTCAATAGAGTGGATTGGGGAATGAACTTTCACATTTAAGGATCCTTCAGCTACTACCTTAATGGCAAATCATTAAGCTGGGATGCCTTGAATGCATAGATGATCGGAATCACTCTATCTTCCTTATAGGAAAATATTTTGTAGAGTAGGATTCCGTCTTCACCTTGATCCAACCCGAATCTTTATATTGGTACATCATCTATGTTGCAGATCAAGGAAGCAGAAGATTCTTCATCAACAATGGAGGAGATCTTCGACAACGTGCTAAATGAGACTCATCCACTTATTTGTAAGTTATTAGAGTCCAGATGACACTTGTGATCATTTCTTTTTAGGATTGGGTCTACGGTATTTCTCACCCTTTTAAGCCCTCGTAGGAGGCCTCCGGCGGGAGTGTACTTGGTGGGTGCGTTGTGTTGACCCTTGCTCTGTGAAGAGCATAAACAGTTAGGTTCCTTATATGGATCCTTAGCCAGTGTGCCTAAAACCGGATGTGTTGTGTTGACCCTTGCTCAAGGAGCATAAACAAAGGTTCCTTGTGTGGATCCTTAGCCAGTGTACCTAAAATCGGGTGCTATATGTTGACCCTTGATCAGGGAGCGTCAACAGTCAGCCTAGGAGTAGGTTGTAAAGGTTGAAGGTGAACCTGATTTAAAACATTAGGTTTGAGGTGAACCACTATGAAACCTCCTTAGTAAAATCCGGTACATTCAAGGGTTGAGTGTGTCTGCCAGGAGTGGAGTAGACCAGTAGTCGAACCACTATAAAAATGACTGTGTTTGTGATTGTTCATTATCTTTGATTACTTGTGTGATTTCATTAGTTGTCTTCATAACTGCTCACACTTCACACACAGTCACATTCATCATTAACTATAAATCATTTCATGTTTATCATTTAAATAATTTTATGACTGGATCCTCAATTTGGCTTCGAAGCCATTTGAGTTACTCTGATGATATCCTGATGCTTTTCATGCATATCTACTCAGGATTAGATTAATAGGATTTTTAACAAACATAAAACCTTTAAAAGTCCTATTCACCCCCTATAGGACATATTGGCATATTCCTACTTCAACTTAGGCGGTCTTCACTGCTATTTCAAAATGCTCTAAATTTTTGACCAAACCAAGTCTCACTCGTTTGATGACCGTCCTTGCAACCTAATAACTAGATTGTCTCAAAGGTGCACTATAGGTGTCCCACGACGTCTTCTTGGAATATTCGAGCGTAGATGTATAGATGATCCATACTATTAATGGCCAAGTCTGCACACATACACCATGAAAGGCTCAAAATGCTTTAGGGCGTACTTCCCATTGTTAGGATTGGATTTCAATGGTGCAAGGTACTTGTTTCATATTGAGGTCATGATTTAAGAGTCAGAGTCATTGATGGTCTGGCTCTAAGAGTCAACAGTTGGATAGCCTAACTTTAGATGGTCACGATGATCAAATTGTGGCTATTTGAAAGGTGATTAGCAGGGTGGTTCATGTGTGTTCCCACATAAGCCTACTAATTAGGTTCTAAAGGTAACACCCGAGTATGAAAAGTACGGGTTACAATAACACAGGTGGCCACCAGTTCTAGGATTTCCTAAAAACACCATCAAGTAATCATAAATAATAAATTTTGCTACATATAATGTTGATAACACATGCATAGCTAAAGTATTAACCTTAAAACAGGATATAGGTAATTGAAATTCATCACATATTCAAATATTTGACTTTAAACTTAATTCATCAACTATTTATAACATTCGAATTCAACATGAGAAACCAACCATATTAGGCAATCGATAAGATATATGAACAAAAGCGAATAAACAAGTCAATTATCTAAATGTAGAAAAACTTGAAGGGTAATCCTCACCTTTAAATTAGGAGATTGCAACATGAATGCTCTAAAGCACGAATCCAACTTGGACGGTTTAGATCTATGTTCCACACGCCCTCTACGGTCAAGATCTAACCTCAGGCTATGATCTCCAAACTACGTTTAAGGTTAGCCATTTTAGGAATTCTAAAATCTAGGTTGCGCGATAATAAAATACAAATTAATAGTAATGATGATTTAAGAATTTAAAATTAAAACACTAATATTTTTTTAATATTATTATAAAAATAATAATCTAATTAAAATTAAAGATATTGTAAAAATAATTGAGAGCAATATTTCAGTAAGAGTTTATAATACTAACAATTATAATGATAATAATAATAACTAAAGTTGATAATAATAATAATGACAATAACAATAAATATTATCCTAAATTAAATTAAATAACAAGAGAATACGTCTCATTCTTTCTTTCTCTACTTTCCTCATCCATAGTTTGATACAACGCCCAACAGAATTTTTGGCCAGATTTAACCATGCTCGAGGAGGACTGAGTTGGACCACGATCAACTCCTACTGAGTTAACTCGGTAGCATGGAATCCACATAAGTTGGTTCAAATTCGAGCCAGATCGAGCCTAGTTGCTGCCTTTACCAATTCTCTATACCAAGCCCAATCTAGGCCTGAGTTGCTGGACCAGAAATGACCCAAAGTGGTCTGACTCAGCAGTACACTGGGTTAACTTGGCTGAGTTAACTCAGTGAGTCAAACATCCGGGTTACCTCCATCTTCCTTCTACTCACTCTTAATTTCCTTCTTCATCCTGTTTTCTTCTTTCTATCTTTCCTTTTCTCTTCTTGTCTTTCTTTTCAATCCCATGACTAGCATGGTGGCTAGACTGAACCAGACACAACTTGGCTTGACTCGGTGGAGAACATCCCAGTCAACTCGGTGATGCGGCTGGTGGGAGACCTGGCTCTCTGCCTCATTTCTTCTTCTTCCCTTTATTTTCTCCTTTTCTTTCTTTCCTTCTCCTTCTGTTTGATTTGGGCAATCAGCAAGGAGGTCTGAACAATCCAGGCCCGACCTGAATTCGGCTAACACGGCCTGATTACATCCTAACTCGACTTGACTCGAGGCTGTGACCCGCCAGCAGACTCAACATCAACAATCATCTCCCTCCTTTCCCCCCAGATCTTCTTCTTTGTTCTTCCTCTCCCTATTCTCTACTCTGAACTTCTTCTTTTCTGCCAAACTTGTCCAGCAGTCGAACCCAGCGATCTCAGTCCGACTTGGATCGTGACACGATCAATCTTCATGTAATGCGGCGATAGCCGCACTCTCTCTCTCTCTCTCTCTCTCTCTCTCTCTCTCTCTCTCTCTCTCTCTCTTTCTCTCTATCTTCTCTGCTTCTTCTTCTTTTTCTTCATCTCTCTTTGTTGGAAGCAACTGGGTGAAGCTCCAGACTCGACAAGGAATGGATGGGCAGACTCGTGACTTGGTTTGAGTCAGCTAAAGTGGAAAGAAGGATTAGTGTATCATTCCTCTCTTTAAGGCTTTCCATCCTTGGAAAGGGAAGCCCTAAAAGAGCCTTTATAGACTCTCCCAAAATACCTAGAAAGATCGGCTCCTAATCAACCGATTAGTTGTAAGCTTGTCCCCTAATCTCAATTAATGAGGAGAGATTGTTGATGATCTCTTTGGAAGTTGTTTGTATGGACGTAATCCAATGCTACAGTTGGATTGCTGACACCATGGCCCACTGAATGGGCGGCCCTGATCAGAGAATGGGCCACATAACAGGTGATGGGTTTCTCGAGTGAGTGGGGGAGATGATGCGAACGCTCATGGCGATTTTGGATCTGATGGTTAAGGGTTCGATCCAATGCGCTTGGAGGGCATGGATTGGACCACTGAACCTTGTGGGACACTCCAAATGAACGGTTGTTAGGGTTTTCAAATGGAAATAGGTCTCCACTTGTGGCAGTGGCTCTCTTGTTACAAAGAAGCCCTAACTAGTGTGAAGTGGAATGGACAACTGAGATTTTTCTATGCGAAGGGTTTGGATTAAAGGAGAATCCTGAACATGGGCTGCCAGCTAAGAAGGAAAATGAATTTCCATTTTTGGAAATGAGTCGTGTACACATCTCGCTTGGGCTGGTTATCGTCTTGCACACCTGTGTTCTTAGACATGGAGGCTTTAGGGTTTTAAGTGGTTTTGGAGGCTTAACAAGATGGACGGTTCAGATTTGGGAACCGACCGTGATGGTGGGCCATATCCCTAGTGCAGTGGTGCTCGTCTATTTGAAAGTGAGAAAGAAGGAAAAGGAGGGAAATTTCTTCCTTTTTCTGTTTTAATCGGGTCAACGCCCGCTTGACCCGGTCTGCGGACCGGTGTACCACATGTGTACAACCAATGGTGTACTCTCACACCGCAAGTGTGGGGCCCACATGGACATTTTGAGAGATTTACTTCATCCATTCCTCTCTAACACTCTTGATAGGACACTAGTCCCATTTTCCAGTAGATCCAATGTTCTGGTGGGCCATAGGTTTGGATTTTAGCCCTCTAATTATAGATTCCTATCGATCCGATGGCCAGATTGTATTTGATTTGCTCGTCAATGATCATAAGGGTTTGTAGCCCTATTTAGTAATTGGATTGAATGAATGGTTAAATTGTTCAAAACTGATCATCATGATCTAAGAGTCTTTAAAGCATATAAATGAATCTACTAACTGGTTTTTATGGTCAGATCTTTTATCATATAATGTGAGGTCTAATCTAATAATCAATCTCCAACCTAATGATTTATTTTCAGTCTCAATGGTTAGATCATGAGGTTCAACACATAAAATGTTCAAATTCACTTTACACTGGTCATGTGTCTAAAAATTTGTCTAAGTGGAAATCTAAATATTGATTTTATCACTAGACAATCATTTAGTTTGATTCGTGGATTAATGACTCAAAAAGGCTGAGTATTTATGGTAACACATGAGTACTAAAAGTACGGGGTCTTACAATCTACCCTCCTTAAGGAGAATTTCATCCTCAAAATTCATCATTCCTATTATTCCTAGGAACAGGAATATCTGTTTCAATATTTCTATTCATTTACTATTTTCTTTTTGAAGCATTTCTGTGTGCACTAATTATCAAAATTTCGGGGTTATTACATCGAATCTGATGGTAGTCACTACTCAAATCAACTTAGAGAATAATTTTGTGCCTTCAAGCATGTCCAACATATCATCCAGCCATGGTATGAAAAATTTATATTTTATGGTGATTTTGTTGATGGCCTAGCTGTCGACACACATGCGCCAACTCTCATATCTCTTTGGAGTTAATAGAGCTATCGAATCTGATGGTAGTCACTACTCAAATCAACTTAGAGAATAATTTTGCGCCTTCAAGCATGTCTAACATATCATCCAGTCGTGGTATGGAAAATTTGTATTTTATTGTGATTTTGTTGATGGCCTAGTTGTCGACATACATACGCCAACTCTCATATCTCTTTGGAGTTAATAGAGCTAGTATGGCACATGGGCTCATGCTTTCTCAAATAAGACCCTTACGAATCAGATCCTCTACTTGTCCATGCAAAATCTTGCACTCATTCAGACTCATCCGGTAGTAAGGACGATTGGGTAAACTGGACCCAGAGATAAAGTCGATATGGTGCTGGATATCCCACATGGGGGGTAACCCATCGGGAAGGTCATCGGGTCAAATTTCTTTGAATTCATGTAACAAGGGCCTTAATCTTTTAGGGTTAATGGTTGGCTCGAGTTCTTCCCCTTTTACAATTAATGCATAAGCTTATCCTATTTCTTTGAATTCTTCCGTGAAGTCCCGTATGGTTAAGAGAAAATGGCCCTCCACTTTAAAAGTTTTATGTGGTCCCTCTGAATCCATAGGGGCCAATATTATCTTCCGGCCGTCCTTGATGAAGATATATATGTTATCTCGCCCTTTATGAGTGATGTTACGGTCGGATTACCAAGGTCGACCGAGTAGTATGTGACATGCTTCCATGTTAACCACATCGCATACTACTTCATCCTTATAATGTTTGTCAATTGAAAAGGATATGGTACACCGTTCAGTTACCTTTGTTTCACTGACATTCTTGATTTAACCGATTATATATGGGGAGGGATAACGCTCCATTTTCAATTATAATTTTTTCACCATGAACTTGGAGACAGTGTTCTCACTGCTCCCACTATCAATAATCACATCACAAACCTTTCGATTCACCGTACACCTAGTTCGGAAGATGGTATGTAGTTGTGGATGCACTTCTTTTCTTGGCGCATATAATAGCCGCTTCACGACGAGCAACTCATCGCAATCTTGCGGAACCTAACCTAACTCATCTGCCTTGTCCTCGGTAGTGTACTCCTGTTCTTCAACATTTGGATCTTCATAAGCGTTATCAGCACTACCATCATTGATGGTGAGGTTCGTCACTTTTCGCTGGGGACAAGTATTTGAAAGGTGGCCCAGTTGGCCATATCGATAACAGTTGTTAGGCCTTGACCAAGCATAAGGGTTTGGAATTCTACTTAGATCAGCAGTAGTCGATACGTGCCTTTGGGGTCTAGCTTGCCCACTTCCTTGATATTGGCTCTCAGACGTAACAGGTTGAGTGCGTGCTCTTATATGAGATCCTTCTCCTTGGGCTATGGAGTCCCTGGGGCGGACCTGCCGCAGCGACCCTTGCAGTAGGATACGTCCGTGTATGAGGATGTTCAAGTTGCGCTTCCGCCTGGGTAGCCAACTTGATTGCATCATTCATCGTCCAAACCGACTGCATCTAGACCCGATCCTGGATTGCCATACGCAATCCACCGTTGAATCGGGCGACTTGCTGCGATTCAATCTCGACCAAATTGTTACGCGCTGCTAAGTGGTAAAATTCTTCTGCGTATTCTCTCACCGACCGACTACCCTGTCGACAATTTTGGTATTGTTGGAATAATACATTATCGTAATCGCTAGGGAAGAATCGGGCACATAATAGTTGTTTCATCCACTGCCATGTGCAGGTTAGTGCTTTCATTTACCTGGTATGTGCGAGTTGCAGTTGTTCCTACCAAGCTGAAGCTCCGCCCTTCAACTTGTAGGCCACAAGCTTGACTTTCTTTGGTTCAGGGATGTCCATATAGTTGAAGAATTGCTCAACTTCATAAAGCCAATCAAGGAAATCCTCAATGTGTAATTGGTCATTGAAGCTAGGAATATCAACCAGTATCTTGAATTCCCAATTTGTTCAATTTACTCGATCGCCGCCTTGTCTGGGGTGTTGGAAGATTATGTCGCCGATCTCCTCCTCGCTGGATCCCCCTTCCTCATGAATGGCCCTTGGATGCACTGCCTGTACTATCCTGAGATCCCGGTGATTACGAGTTTCAGCAATTGGTAGTGGAGGATTACCACCAAGAACACGGAGTTGCCCTAAGGTTTTCGCCAAGAGATCCATCATGCGGTCAATTGCTTACCGATTCTCTCGTTACCAAGAACACGGAGGCCTGTAGCCCTTGCATTGCTTACCGATTCTCTCGTTGCGCTACTTCGAAAGTTGCCGCCATTAAAGGTAAATTTCCTAGACCACCACCCATAAGATTGTTGCTTGACCCGTCGTTAGAAGCCATCGATCCAAGGAAAAACTTCGCTCTTATACCAAACTGACGTAGGGAAGGACATGAGGTTGAGCACCGTCTTCCTCAAGAGGATAACTATTCTGAATCCACAAAACTTCTGTGGACTCCTCACAGAGACTTCTCGAATCCACGGGGAAAGAAAGCAAGAAAATAGAAATAAATTCTAATAAATTCGAAATTGATTGATGAATGACTAAAAATGAGTTTACAACCCTTTAAATAGGGGTACCAAGCAATGAGAAAGAAATCAGAATCAAACTACAACTAAAACTCTTAGAATTCGCGACTTACTATAAATAGTAAACTTATAATTTATAGACGGTCGTGATGTCTACTAGTGCGCAAGGTTTTTGGCCAAAAATAGTATGTGTCCTATTTGGCTTAACCAAGCTATTCTCCTAATTTTTCTAAGCTCTTTTCACATTGGGCGCAACTCCTAAAGCCCAATGGATTAAGAGTTATAATCAAACTAAAACTTACTATTTATAGTAAAAACATAATTAAAATAGGAAAACGACCGTCGATCTGGTGGTATTTCGTAAATCCGGCTTGGGCAACCCGGCATAGCAGGGTTGGTTGGCTAAAGTAGCTCGTTCTACCCTAAAATCATATATTTTACATCTAATAACTCATTCCGGATTGTGAGATACACCTGATTTAAGGTCAGACGGTCCAGATCACTTCTGTCGTCGACCGGCCTTTTCTGATCCATCTTGGCCATGTAACTGTCCGCGACCTTCTCTACATCAGATTGATGTTCAGAGCCAGTTTACATCAGAGAAGAATCATGTCCCTTTCGACGGATGCTTTAACAGGATGCCCTGGCCTGTTATCATGAAATCCATCTTTTGGAAGCCTGGCCAACGTGATACACAAATTCATAACTATTCATCCAGTGATAGCATTCCAACTCTCTAAATTGATAGAACTAGAAATGAGCCCACCTGAAACTGGGGCCATTTTACTCCCACCATTAAGATTACAAGCAAGGTCCACTTCTGATTTTCATCAGGGACGCAATTGATGGTAGAAACTTACGGTGGATAATCGATCTTGTGGGCTTGAATCGCGTTTAAAAAGGAACACTTCTTTGAAGAACATGTAGCAAGGTGGATTCACGTTGTGATTTTTTATACGACTGGCTCTTTATTATTAATATTATTATACTTTTAATTTAAGTGCTAGTTGGTAAACAGCACCATCATGTATAGATGTTAATTGCAATTGGCCCTTTTTATGTATCTCTGCTCCATTTCATTAAGTTATAATGAGTCCATCGTGGCATGCGTTGGATGGAAAGTACTAAAAACCGCAACCAAATGGCTGTAATGGCAGTCACGTGGTAGTAACGGCACAGGCTGTCATGCGATACAGGTTCTTAACGACTTATTGCAGAATTTTTGGTCCGGAAAGGGATTGCAACGGGCCTTAATGGCCATTACAATAACGGGGAATGGACCAGGACCCTCATACAGATATAAGCACCCAAATGGAGTTGCTTCCTATTTTTCTTCCTTTTTCCTTCTTTTGGACATATTTTGCTTTTTGATATTGTTTTCAATCCATATTAGACTAGACTTGTACTATTTTTTAAGATTAGAATACAAAATTTTAGCCTTTCGTGACAAATCGAATATTCAGAGTTGGATTTTATTTATTTTATTTATTTTCTAAAAGAAGAAGTGAAAAATAGGTAATAAATTTTTTTTTCTTGCTGTAATGTATTGATTCAACATGTTATTATCGAAATCGACCAAATCTTACTGGATTTGAGTTTGATTTGGTGATATTTGTATACTTTTTTTTTTAAAGTGTTTTTGTTGGTTTTTATATAATTTTTAGTATTTTTATTGGTTTTTATAAAATTTCAGAAATTATTATTTAAAAAAAAAAAAAAATCGTTTAGATTATTCAAATAAGAGCATGAAGTTTAAATCCATACATGCATGCACTGATTCAGTGTTTTTCGGTTTTTAAAAAATAAATAAATAAATAAAATTTATAAACAATTTTGAGCCATATTAAGATTAAGATTAATAATGGGCTATGACTAGTTTTAAATTTTTCTCAAATTTCTTAAGGGGATTAGAGATATGCATTGGTGAGATAAATCCTACATATTGTATGAAATTCAGGGTATTTTGACGCCATTCAAGTGTATCCAGATTAGCCCGATTATTTATCTTGATTTAATATTATTTTTTCTTTTTCAATAATTAGGGATATGCATTAGTGGCCATTTGAATGTACCCAAAGTTGTAACCCTATGAGATTTCAACTCTCATGAACAACATGAAAAACTGAATTCCAATGTAATAATTCGAGTATGTCAAAGTATAAATGCTCCACATATTCTTTACAATCATATAGATTAACAATTTTTTATAGAAATCGCAGCATAAATGACCGAAAAATTAAATCCCATTCCATTAAATAGCTACTCTAAGGGGCTGTTTGATTTTTAAATTTCACAGGAAATACGTGTAAAAAAGTAATTATTACTAAGCCACCTGTTTGAAATCACAAGGAATTACATCTCGAAAATCAGTCTAAAACTCATATTTTTTCTGATTTAAACTCGTGGGACCCATCGTGATGTATGTGAGTTATCCAAACCATCCAACCTTTGTAACGGCACATTTTAAGGGGATACGTCCAAAAATGAGGAAACTCCCAAGTTCGAGTGGGCCACACCTTAAGAAACAATGATTGTAAAGACATGAACTGTTGGAAGCTATTTTCTCCCTGGGGCCCTCATTGATGTTTATTTGTCATCCAACCCATTCATAAGGTCACATAGTCACAAATAAAGGGAAAACAAAAATATCAATTTGATCCAAAACTTCTAGGGCCTCAAAAAGCTTTCAATGGTAAGAGCTCAATTCCCATTATTTCCTATGGTGTGGTTCACTTGAGGTCGGGCCCTACAAATGCAACATTTGTTACTCTCAGGTGACGTGAAGTGATATAAATGAAGGTCGCTGTCAACATCAGCTCGAAAATGCAGTGGTAAATACAAAGGTAAATAATTATTACTCATTTACCATGAATTACCACCGTCATTGGAAAATCAAACAGCCCCTAAGTTCCATTCATCACAGTTACATCAAACATTGAAAAATACTACATATTTTGTCCTCTTATAAGGACTTCTTACAAAATCAAGTTCACATAGTCACTATTAGGAAAACAAAATAAACAAAAGAAACAAAATCTCTTCTAAGCCATCTTGACTTCATCATCCAACATCTGTTGCTACGAACTTTCATAGTCCACACCTTTAAGATATGGCTCATTCATTGGATCATCACTTGCACAGTTTATGATTGTTTTTCTACAAGAGGAATGAGTTGTCTAAGTTCAATTCAATGAGGGCATCCCCTAAGATTATCTTAATAATAGCATAATCAATTCATGTATAATAACTAAACAAATATCCATAAGAAAATCTTGATTAATGCGATGTGTAAGACCCGTACCCTAATTAACCTTCCATATGTTTCTTTTCCGATGTTGGCATATTTTCCATCAGACCGAATCTATAAGTTTTGATCGTTATCCTATTTTTATATTGCAATAACCTGAGACTTTATAACAGCCCGGATTTTTTCCAACCTAGAATTAGATGTCCTTAGGCGATGGGTCAATCCTAATACCGTTTTAACTTCTCAAACACTCAATTAAAGCCTCAAATCCCTTTTCAAACTATTTCCTTCACAAATCCCACCCTTCACCACCTTGATCTTTCAATTTTTCCTAAGTACTTTCACCCTAGACACTATCTTAAACTAGCTAAGTAATATAACTTGGATCACTTTATATACAAACTACATTGGCCTAAGTGCCACCTCAGACAGAAATTACTCAGGATTAAATCCTTTAGAAATGAGACAAAGTAACTAAGTGCGAAACTAGATTAGCTACGAAATCCGCTTGATCCACTTTTAATACGATCTGTAAGACCTAAAACTTGTAGAATCATTGACGCTAGGTTAAAATCTAGGATCAATCTCATTACTCGGCTGCTCTCGGGAGCATCCCGAAGGTCCGTATCAGATTTGGACCGCACGTCGGAAGTCCGATAAACACGAAGTTAAGGAATTAGGACCGCCTCACTGGGCTTGACAACCATCTCAGAAATCAAATCCAAACAGTGTTCCACGGCTGTTCGCTTGGGTCCGGAGCCAAGAGTGTGAAAATACTTGATTTTCTTTAAAAATAAATATCTCAAATAGTAATCTGAGACTTGTCGCTTGCGGATCAGTTTTAGGCAACCAGACCATCAGAATCTGACCCAAATACACCCTCGGATCAGGAAAAATTTCATAAACATATCCATGTACTCGGAATCTCAGATCGAGATCCACTGACCGTTGAACTGAAACTGGTCCGCCACGCATGATCTGGGAATCCGACTGAAATGAAAACTTAGCCAAACCTAGATCCAATGTCAGTGAGCTTAAGTCCGACCTCTGGCTCAAGGAGGCCCGCCAGAAGTGCTCCGTTGAGCTGAAACTGACCCGCTTTGATTATAACCTAAGTATACTTTAACATGGAGTCTATTTCGGTGAGTTTTTAGGCTATATAAGGACCTTAGAACCCTTTCTCTCATAGCCATACAAATTTGAGATTTGAGAGAGAGAAAAGAGAGAGAATGTGTGGGAGCAGTGGGAGAATCTCCCTACCCTTCTTTCCTACTGCTATCCATGCTCCACCACTCCAATTCTCATCGCTTTTCCAGCGATTCCAACTCCGTTTCTAGGTAAGAAACTCTAACCCTAATCTAATTTGGGGTGTTGATAGTTGTAGGTTATGAAATAGCTAACCTATTTCATTCTATAGGTTGCCAAACTATCGAATACGGAAGCTTAGCAAACCTATCGACTCCGTTACGATTTTACGACAAAAGGTGAGGACTTTAGGTGCATAGGTTATGGTTTTCAATGCTTTTAATGTCAGATAATGATAGATTTATGATCTGCATGCAATTGCACATGTACAAAGTGCTTTCTGTTTTCTATTTCGATTAAGGACGTAGAACATGGAATTTTACATATTCTAAGTATTCGTAGAAAATACCGTATACGTATATATTTTGGAAATATGTTTGACATGATTATTTGTTGTATGAATATACGATATATGGATAAAATACTTATTTGGTGAAAGGATTCGCCCTAATACATGTTTTGCTAATATACACTATTGTAACGACCTGTAAATTTCCGTATAAGGGCTCGAGTATCACCTCGACTAGAAATCGCTTAGGATTAAATCCTTTAGAAATTTAACAAAGTTAACTAATTCAACAAAGTTAACTAAGTGTCAAACTAGATTAGGCATGAAATCCGTTGGAATTGCTTTTAATACGATCTGCAAGACCCAAAACTTGTAGAATCATTGATGCTAGGTTACCCTAAAGTCTAGGATTAAACCCATTACCCGGCTATTCTCGGGAATGACTTGGAACTTTGTATTAGGGCTAGACCGCACATCGGAAGTCCGATTAACACGAAATTAAGGACTTAGGACCGCCTCGCTGGGCTCGACAACCATCTCGGAAATCAAGTCCAGACAATGTCCCACGGCCATTCGATCGTGTCCGGAGCGAGGGAGTGTGAAAACCACTCTTTCCTTTACAAAATAAATATCTTGAATAGTGATCTGGCACCATTCGGTTGGTGAATCGATATAAGCAACCAGATCGAAATCGGACCAAATTACACCCTCGGATCAGGAAAAATTTCAGGAACATTTACATGTACTTGAAATTTCGGATCGTGGCCCACTGACCGTTGAACTGAAAGTGGTCCGCCCCGTGTGATCTGGGAATCCGATCGAGTCGAAAACGTAATCCCACGTAGATCCATGAGTTGTGAGCTTAAGTCTGACGTTTGGCTCAAGGGGGGGCGCCAGAAACACTCTTTTGAGCTGGAAAAGTGCTGAATTGCTTATAATAGTCGTACCTCTTGAACTGGAGTCTATTCCGAGGAGGTTTTAGGCTATATAAGGGCCTTAGAACAGCCCTCTCACAGCCATACGAATTTGGGATAAAACCCTAGAGAGAGAGAGGAAAAGAGAGAGAAAGCTTAGGAGAAGTGGGAGAATCTTCCTCCTACTGTTGCAAATCACCCCACGGCCGCACCGCCTCTTTCCAGGCACTTTCCTATGATATCAATTCCGTTTTAAGGTGAGAAACCCTAACCCTAGATCTGATTTGAGGTGTATAGGCTATAGGTTATGAAATAGCTAACCGATTTCACTCTTTAGGCTAGAAAACTCCCGAATACGGAAGCTCATCCAACCTTGCTGATTCGTTGAGATTCCAAGAGGCAAGGTAAGGACTTTAGGTGTATAGGTTACGGTTTTCAACGCTTTCAATGTCAGATAATGGTAAATTCATGATCTGCATGCAATTGCACATGTATAAAGTGCTTTCCGTTTTCTGTTTCGATTAGAATTGTAGAATTTGGAATTTCACATACTCTAGGTATTTGTATCAAATACCGTATACGTATTTTTTATGGAAATGTGTTTGACATGTTTAATTGTCGTATGGATATATGATGTATGGATAAAATACTCATTTGGCAAAAGGGTTCGCCTAAATACATGTTTACTAATATACACCATGTATGTAGAAATATGGTATTGTAAGAAGTACCGTATACATGTATATTTTAGCGATGTGTTTTTCATGATTAATTGTTGTATAAATATATTATGTGCGTATAAATTAATTGCTTGGCGAAAAGAATCGCCGTATTACAAGTTCTCTTGTAAACACTATGTATGTTGAAATTGGGTATCCTAGAAAATACCCTATACGTATAAAATTTGCTGATGTAATTGTCATGATTATTTGCTGTATGAATATGATGTATACATATAAAATACTAGTTTGGTAAAAGGACAGCCCTAGTGCACTTTCCTCTAACATACGTCATGTATGTTGAAAAAGTGCATTCCAAGTGTTTGTAAAAATTGCTTGTGAATGTAAGTGCTTAAGTGTTAGAACCTTAGGTAAGTGCTGAAATGAGATTCTCAACTACCTTAGAGTCACATATGATACCCTCCATGTGGTTATTTACTCTAACCACTCACCTATGAAATATATGTATTTGTATCCCTATTTGTATAGTGCTTTACAACATGCTTTTGAACATGCCTTGTAACTTGTTTATTAACATGCTTTATGACATGCTTTATAACATGATTGCTAGTGTTCTTGAATTACCATGTTATCATGCTGTACTTCACATGCTATGGTTAGGAATTGATTGAGCTTGGGACTATGTCCATAGTCCAGGCATCCGGTATCAGACTTGGAGTTGTAGTTGAGATTCGTTTCGCCACACATGATGTGTTGGCGAACCCGTGTCGTACTTCGGTTGGTGATAGTGGTTGGCCACACGAGGTGCTTCTGCGCTTCATATCGCCTAACTTGTTGTGCGCTCGAGCCAGCCGAACACGTCAAGTAACCCGTGTGTCTTATGTATGTTCACCATGTTTGAACCTAGGGTACCAAACTTACTAGTGAAAATCCCGTTAACCATGGTACCTCGATCCGCTAAGACTCATGAGCCGGGCATGGTGGTATGGGACACCATGGTCGAGCTGTCGGCCTACGCTGGGGCTACGTGCCTCCCCGTAGTGACTAGTGAGCAACTTAACTCGTGAGCCGATTATGGTGGTATGGGACACTATATTCGCGCTGTCGGCCTACATTGATAAGGTGATGGGGGAGTGGTGCAACCTTTGTGCGTAACGCCTGGCCCTTTTGTAGTGACCGCGAGCATATTCTGAAGTCGCAGTGCGCCTTAGGGTTCGCCGCGATATATAGAGTATGAACTAGGTCTGTTTCTGTATAGTGATGAATCGTTTAAGGGGTGATGGGGGAGTGGTGCAACCTTTATGCGTAACAGCCCTGACAGCCTCTGCAGTACCTAGAAAATACACCATCGTCTGATATTAACTAGGACTGACGACCCTAGAATGGATCATGTTTGGGAATGATACAAGGGAGGTACCTTAGTTTCCCAATCATACTATTTGAAATGGATTAATTAAAAACTCGGTAATCATGCTCATCATGCATCGCATGTGCCTGAAAGATGTGGAGCACTGTAGGATATAAGCATGCCGCGAGCGTGAGATGGTGTCGCATGAGGGAGTATGTCGGTGAGGGCATCCATCATACCTGCATTCATACTTGCATTAATCAGAGTAACTAGGAGTGTTTGATTTACTGCTTATCATTACTGCTTGACTATATTGATAACATGATAACTTATGCCTTATTGTTCCACTGAGTTAGCTACTCACTCCCACGTTACGGGACGGTGTTGCGCACACCAACCAGACTCTGTCTCAGGTTTAGGCAAGCCGACGACTCTGGAGGCGGAGCCTGATTATGACGAGGACTAGGAGGAGTTCTCGTATATGCAGTTCTCTGGTGGCTTCGACTAGGCTGCCAGGACCGACGGGTTTTACAGGGATTGTACCTAGTTTATTTTTGACATTTTGATTATAAACAGACATGTAAATGATGACTCAGATGGATTCATAATCTGGAGAATGAAACGTTTATTTTGTTTCTTTACATACATTTATATACAGTTCAGTCTTCCGCTTGCTTTTATACAATTGATCTGGAGTATGAATTACTGTTTTGGTATAATCTCATTCATGTTTATTGCTCTAACACAGACAACATTCAAACATCATTAAATATGTTGCATAAGTGATGCGTTGGGACTCGGGAGTTGAGTTACACTCAACCCCCGATTTTCAGGGCGTTACAACTATGTATGTAGAAATAGTGTATTGTATAAAGTACCGTATACGTATATATTTTGGAGATGTGTTTGCCATGATTATTTGTTGTATGAATATATTATATATGCATAAAATAATTACTTGGCGAAAGGATTCGCCTTAATACATGTTTTACTAACATACACTATGTATGTTGAAATAGTGTATGCTGAATGTTTGTGAAAATGCTTGTGAGAGTAAGTGTTTGGATGACGATGCCTTAGGTAGGTGTTGAGATGGGATTCTCAACTACCTTAGAGACTGGTATGATTTCCTCCATGTGGTTAATTACTTTAACCGCTTACTTATGAAATATATGTGTTTGTGTTTCCTGTTTATATAGTGCTTTATAACATGCTTTATGACATGCTTGTTAACATGCCTGAATTACTTGTTTATTTAATTCTGCCCTGTTTACTTCACATGGTTATGTTGTATTCCATGAAATTCGTGAAGGGTGATGGGGGAGTGGTGCAACGTTTCTGAGCAACATCCCTGACAGCCCTAAGCGGACAATATTGGATATTTGATTGTATGATTTAAAATCTTGATTCATCACTGCTTTAACTATTCTGTAATTGATTGTGTTTGGGGCTATGATTATAGTCCAGGCAATCGGTAATGGGATTGAATTCGTGGCTGAGATTCTTTCACCACGTAGGATGTGTCTGACGAACCTGAGTCGTACTTCGGTTGGCGGCAGTGGTTAGGCCACGTGAAGTGCTTATGCGCTTCATGTCGTTCAACTTATTGTGTGCTTAAGCTAGTTGAGCTCGTCAAGCAACCCGATTTATCTTATGTATGTTCACCATGTTTGGATGCTTCTGTTTGAACCTAGGGTACCAAACTCACCAGTGAAATCCCGTTAACCATGGTACCTCGATCCGCTAAGACTCATGAGCCGGGCATGGTGGTATGGGACACTGTGGTCGAGCTGCCGGCCTTCGCAGGGGCCACGTGCCTCCCCATAGTGACCAGTGAGCAACCAGACTCGTGAGCCGATTATGGTGGTATGAGACACTATATTCGTGCTGTCGGCCTACATCGATAAGGTGATGGGGGAGTGGTGTAACATTTGTGCGTAACAGCCCTGACAGCCCTTTGTAGTGACCTCGAGCATACTCTGATATTGCGGTGAGCCTTAGAGTTTTGCCGCGATGTATAGAGTATGAACTAGGCCTGTTTCTGTATAGTGATGAATCGTTAAAGAGGTGATGGGGGAGTGGTGTAACCTTTGTGCGTAACAGCCCTGACAGCCTCTACAGCGACCTAAAAACACAATATCGTATGAGATTAACTAGGACTGACGACCCTAGAATGGATCATGTTTGGGAATGATACAAGGGAGGTACCTTAGTTTCCCAATACTGTTATTTAAAATGGACTAATAACAACTCGTTAATCATGCTCATCATGCATTGCATGTGTCTAGAAGATGTGGAGCACTGAGGGATGAAAGCATGCCGCGAACGTAAGATGATGTCGCACGAGGGAGGGTGTGGTGAGGGTATCCATCATGACTGCATTCATACTTGCATTAATAAGAGTTGTTAGGAGTGTTTGATTGTACTGCTTTATCATTATGCTCGACTGTTTTGATAACATGTTAACCTGTGCTTTATTGTTCCACTGAGTTGATCACTCACTCCCACGTTACGGGACGGTGTTCCGAACACCCACCAGACTTTGTCTTATTGCAGATGGCGACGCTACTCCTGAGGCGGAGCCGAACCTTTATGATGATAACTCTGCTTGTTTGTTACGCTGTATGCTGATGGCTTCAAGTGAGCTGTGTCTTCATCGACGGGATTACAGGGATGTTGATTAGATAACACTACACCTTTAGTATAAATTGAAATTGTACTTGTAATTCATTAACCTGGTAACATTTCACACTCTGGAGACTCACCACTGTTTTTATATTTTATATATCTACCACAGTCTTCCGCTTGTAATTTAACTGTCTCTGGAGTATAATATGCTGTTTTGGCTTAATCTCACTCATGTTCAATACACTAATACAGACAACATTCAATCATCATTCATTTTGTTGCATAAGTGATGCATTGGAACTCGGGAGTTGAGTTTATGCTCGACCCCCGATTTTCAGGGCATTACAGACTTGTACCCTAACGACTGCTCGGGCATTACAATTCTAACACCATATGGCACACTCCATTTTGACCTCTAGATTGGAAGTTACAATTTTGGCATAATCTGAGGTGGGCAGCGCAATGCACGCGGGCCCCACTTATACAAATCTCCATGTTGTCAAATCAATCAATCCATCAATCTATCAATCCATCCATCAATCAAGCCATCCATCACTCATGTCACTCTCTGCCCATTAGTTAAAGAAAATCAAGCCATTCTCATCTAACCCATACCCCTGCCTATGCTAGCCATCATTCTTTTATTCTTTTTCTCCCTATTTTACCCCTCCATCTTCCCCTTATTCCCTCCCTATCCTAAAATCTCTACCATAAAAATACTCTAACTCCCTCTTATTTTTACCATTTCCTAACAAGTGTAGAGAAGGATTAAGAGAGAGAGAAAAAAATATTAGAAAGATTAGCGAGAAATTAAGAGAGAAAGAGAGAAAAGAGAGATTAGGGAGAGATTAAGGGAAAAGAAAGAAAGCTTATGAGAGTATTAGGAAACATCAAGAGAGTAAGAGTAAGAAAAAAGAGAAAATAGTGATTAAAGGAGATTAAGGGTGAAAAGGAGCTTGGTGGGCCATCCGATTGCCGATCCAAGATGATATAACCATCCATTCTTTGAGGTGAGTGCATAGGACGGTCAAAACCCTCCCCTTCTTTGTGACTTTTCTATTTTGGTGGGCTTATAAGGGTGGGACCCACCTTGATTATGTATTGAGTATGTGGTGAACCCCATAGTGGCAGGGGGCCACCCCGATGGCCGGATTTATTTCCCTTCATTTTCCTTTCTTTTCTTGTTCTTATGGTGTTGTACGACCCCCAAGTGGGCCACACTATCAGAGAGCGTGTCCCGCACGCTATCATAGCATAGACCACCTTGTGTGGCCCACTGTGATATTTATTTTCCATTTAAACTAATTGGTTGTGTAAGCACACTGGATGGTGAAAATACACCAAAAATGGATGTGATCCAAAGCTTCTTGGCCCCACCATGAGTTGGATATTCAAATAAATGGAGTGGATTTCCTACATGGGCCCTACCTCACCTTAAAACATAAGAGAGAGAGAGAGAGGTAGTGGCACCTCGTCGCTGGACATAAAATGTCCAGAGACATGTCTCTGGCACAATTACCTTCCAAAGCCATCATTTGGGCTTCACTCGTGGGCCCCATCATGATGTGTGTGTGTGTGTATATTATCCACACTGTTCATCCGATTTCTCTTCTCATTTTAGGCATTGAGCTAAATAATAAAGCTAATCTGAATCCCAGGTGGGCCATATCACAAATGCTAAGGGGTTAGGTAACACACCGTCATTTCTTACTTTGTATGAGAGGTTTGGAGTGAGTTTTCACTCGTGGGACCCATGTTGATGTATTTCTTAGATCCACACCATCCATCCATCTGCTAGCGCATTTTAGCCATGGAGCCCAAAAATCTAGCCGATCCAACCATCAGGTGGACCACACCATAACTGACGGTGAGAGTGCGAGCACCCCCTCACATCAGGCGTACGTGGGGTGAGGGCGTCCCAACCATGGACCTCACCTTGATGTATTTGTTTAATCCATGCCGTTCACCATTTTCCCCATGTCGTTTTAGGCTATGAGACTAAAAAAGAGACAAATCTAAATTCCTAGTAGACCACACTGAGGGAAATAAAAGTCCCACTGTTGGAACTTTATAAGGCCTACTGTTGTGTGTATAAGTGGTGGACCTATCCATCATTAGACTCCTTTGGTCCATAGAGAGATGGTCGATATAATGGACGGAATGGATTATTAATTAGTGGACTCTACATAGTAAGGAAAAAAAAGGGGAAGAGAGAAAAACAACAAAGTGTCAATAGGCATTATTGCCTAGTGACATGAGGGAGGGAAGCCTATTTGGGTTGCCCTCACACGTGGACCCCACCATGATGAATTTGTTTAATCCACACCATCCACCATCTTCTCCATATAATGTTAGGCCATGTGTCAAATTTTGAGGCAAATCCGAGTCTCGAGTGGGCCGTACTAAGGGGAACAATGCCCACTATCGAAACCTTCTAGGGCCTGCTTTAGAGTCTCTGATCATCCAAACCAGTTCGAATCAGAGTCTATTTGACCTTATTCTAGGTGGCCAAGATGGTGAATAGATTAGATTATCCACTTGGGGCCCACCTTAATAGTGTATGCAAAACATACAACAAATATAATAAATAAATATATACACACACACACACACACACACACACACACACACACACATATATATATATATATATATATATGAATGCCATACAACGTGGGCGTTAACCATTCTTGGCCAATTTTGGATCTCATAAGTGGGACCCTGTAAGACTCGTATCATAGTTCATACCATTCTGTAGATTCTCGCGATCCTCCCTATCTAATTCTGGCGACCCGTGACCTGTAACTGGCATTTGCACGTGACCCTAAGTCACAAGCTGTCAACCCGAGTCGACTCAACCCAAGACTTGTACTCTAGCGACCGCGCCATCGCTGCGATGTTGCGTCTCGCACGCCGAGGCAATACCCAGGCCAGGAGATGTGGACCCACATTTAGTTCGAGGAAAGCGTCACGCGTTGCAAAACCCAAGAGAATCTCTACCCAAATGTCACCTCAATCAATCAATTAATCCCATCAAGGGTCAAGTCCATGTCAAGTACACACATCACCTAACACATCACTCAACCCATCACAACGCATACCTCTCTTATACAAGCAACCCCAAAAGTCAACAAATTTCTTGCACAACCCATCCCTCTCTCCCATCCATTACTCCATCCCATCTCCTCTCTTTTATTTCTCTCTTCTCTTCCAAGCAACCCAAGCTCCAACGTATGAACTTCCCAAGCTCTCATAAAGAAGATTTAGTGTGGCCCACTTCCTACCCTCTCATCTCTCATCTCAACCATCAAAACTTCATCATCTTCTGTTAAGATCGAATCCAAGGAGACTACCTTTCCTATGAGCCAAGAAGAAGAAGACGGTGGGTGATCTTAGACCCACATTTTTACTTTTTTTTTGTGATTTAGGGACCCGCTTGTTGTGGGACCCACTTGAAGGATGTATTGCTCAAGGGAGGGCCTAATAGTGGCAGGGTCCCTCCCCTACGTGTCCCCTTTCCTCTCTCTCTCTCTCTCTCTGACTTTTTGTGTGTGATGGCTTGTGGCCCACCTTGATGCATGATATCATCCGCGCCGTCCATCCATCGTATAGCAGCAAGGTGGCTGTTGTATTGTCACTGTCCAAGCTGTGGGCCCTACCATGAAATTATGTATTTTATTTAACTGTCCATTCATTTGCATGGGACCCACCCCACACGTGTGACACGTGTGAAGGTGGGGCCCACCGGATGTATGCTTCATATCCAGCCATCTGTCCAGATGAGTTGGGACGACGGGCCACTGATTTATGTATTTTATTCAGTCGTCCATCTAGATGCTAGACGTTTTAGTCCTGTTTATATATATATATATATATATATATATATATTATGGTGGTGGGCCCCATGTGGGACCCTGTAAGTGTTATGGTTTTTAGCTCCTATAATTGTCAAATTTTTTAGTGCCGAAACCTCTTGGAATCTGTCTTGTGTAGCGCATCGACATATTAAAGATAGTGCATCTCATGTACAAGGACAATGATCTTTACTTCAAGATCTTCAAGTGCAAGATTACTTGTTCATTTCCATGTACGACAGCAATTGTGATTTCAAGCTTCAAGAGTTCAAGATTTTCAAAGCTTCATACAAGTCAAGACAACGTCTCTAAATTTTGATACTCAAGTTCAAGCTTTAACATTAGTCAATTTCAAGCTTCAAGAGTCTTAAGTTCAAACTTCATCTTATGACATGATCTCAAGCTTCGCGAACTTCAAAGAATGATTATCAACTAAAGAAAAAGAAGACTCAATGTTCATACTTTACTAATAAGGTATAAATGACCTGAAAAGGCCAAGCTATATGTCCAGAGGGGGGGGTGAATAGGACTATGCCAAATTTATAAATAAATCAGAACTAAAGTAAATCAATACCCTTACAATAATGAATCAATTCACAATGCTAAATATAAATCACCTTGATAAATAATTATTGAGAGATTGATCAAATTCATTCTAAGGACAACCTTACACCATAATAAACAAGGGCTTATGGTAGGACAACCTTATTTCTAGAACCTCTTTTGAATCAAGAACTCAATGTTAATATAAGTAAATGAAATAGCAAGGAATTGAAAATAAATACGTATAAAGATCTAAATTATTACAACAATCCCCACACTTGCTTGAAAATGTAAATAGTTACAACATTCACATCCACTTGTACATTCCACACAATCGAATGATAAAAGATATGAAAATTAAGCAAGCATTCAATCCACAAGACAAAGAGTTATAGTGGTTCACTGTGTGTACACCAATTTTTACAACAAACCACACATAATGCTACTCCACTCCTAATATCCTCACACAGGGGATATTAGCGTTCTCACTATCAAATAGGTTTTCTCGGGTTCACCAAAACCTTTACAATTGTGTCTTTTTCACTTGGGCTTACACAATTCAAAAACCCCTTTTTTTGAGTTTTCTGGTTTTCCTCGACAACCAATACAATGAGATTTTTAAACTCAATCTCAAACAAAACCAATACAATGAGATTTTTCTCGCTTAACCTCAAACAAAACCAAAAATAAATGAATTTTACTGTAAATGTAAAATACATTCAATTTCTCCTTTAGCAGCCATTAGAACCAATCGGAGTGGATGATTGAATGTCAAAGTTCAATTTCCAATACTCACATTCATAAGGTTCTAAATTCTAATAGATTTTAGATTTAACTTGTTACGTAGCAATATTTGATTTTGATTCCAAGAAGAAGGAATAATATAATTCCTCTTTTCAAATAAGATTGGAATAGAGAAACAAAATCAAATTAAATAAGCTAGCAAAAAGAATATTAAATAAGCACAATTTAGCTTAAAATAAACACATGACTTATCTCGAGTGATTACTTGAAAATTCTTGAAATGGAATGGAGTTGAGGATGTAAAAACTCAATTTCGTGTTCAATTTATAGAAGAAAAAAATCATTCCTACGACCGGTCTTAAAACTGCAGATCGGTCGTAGCTCTCAACATTTTTAAAAAATTGAGCGCGATCTTTGAAAGCCGTTCCACGACTGTCGTGAGTACCCTACGACCGGTCGTGGGGTCACCTACGACCCAGTCGTAGGACCATGAAATAAGTTCTTTGGATTTTCGGTCGTAGCTCCACGACCGATCGTGGACAAGTCGAAGCCAACCTACGACCGGTCGAAGGACTTCCAGATCGGTCGTGGGCGTACCAAAAATTACAAAAATCTTCAACTAATTAGGACCGATCGTGGAATTTCTTGGACTAGTCGAACCAATGCTGGGATCATTCGAACAAGAGCTAGGACCGGTCTTGGAATAGACCAAACTTATGTTAAATAAACATTTGATTTATGTATCCAAAATGACCTACTTAAAGGGTCAACCAAGGTCATTCAAACCTGAAACATGTCGTATGGACATTGAACTTCAACCATTCAACGAATGTAGATTGTTTGAACCAATATCAGGCTTGAAATCTTGAACAATATCAGGCTTGAAATCTTGAACTTTGTTGTAGCTTCAACCTTGAGATCTTCATCAACATAATTCAATCTTGAGATCTTCATCAACATAACAACTACTTCATGCATTGCTTATTAGTCTTGAAGTCATGAGGCGTTCTCTAAGACTTGAACATCAACATAGTAGCATCTTGAACTTCAACATCTTGAGCTTCAACTTGTAACATCTTGAAGAATCCAACTTATAACTTCTTGAAGTATTTAAGCAGTGTTTTGAATAAAAATCATCATATAAGCACAAGACATAGATAGATGTTTTGACACATCAAAATTTGACAACCAAAGGAGTATGAGACCATAACCCTTACAATCTCCCCCTTTGTCAAATTTGTGACAAAACACCAAGTAATAATACTTCCAATAGACATAAGAGAAGTAGAAAGCATGCACAGATGCACAGATGTATATAGACATGATAAGCAATGTTTAGACATGATAAGCAATAATCATTTTCCCATACTCTTGAGAAGTTTAAGCAATAATCATTTTCCCATAACTCTTGAGAAGTTTAACTCCCCCTGAGTAATAGAAGCACATAGATAAGTTTAACATCAAAATGACAAAATGACATCAAAATGACAAAGTTCACCAAACTTCTCCCCCTTTTTGTGACAAAATGACAAAGGAAGAAGAACAGTAATGAAATTAGTAGTTGAAGCAAGAGAAAATTGTCCATAACCAACAAAAAGGTTTTGAGATGCAAGCTAATATCAGTAAATATTACAGACCAGAAAAAAAATTCAGTCAGAACCAGAAGAGGGTGCAGGATTAGATGGATCAATTTTGTGTAAACCCTTAGCAATTCGCCTCATATATTTACGCATATAAGAAAATTGTGTGTCTTGAGTAACACGAATTTGAGCCACCTGCTCTTGAAGAGAATTCAATCTTTCATCAAAATCAGAAGGCTGAAAATCAGGATCATCAGCCGAGTCTGACTCAAGTTCTTCAAATAAGTCATCCATATTCACGTCTTCAGGAAGATCACTAGCTTCAGCATTACCTGCTTCACCACCACTGCTACCAGCATCCACTTGGCCTCTAGCCAAATCTAAAGTCATCTTATTAAGATTGGAATTATTAAAAGGGAGATGGTGGATGGGTTTTTCTCTAGTAGGCATAGCTATGAGCATATGATTTGCTAACATAGTCAATAAATAACCAAAGGGTATATCACTATGTCCAGGATGGTGACGCGACAGAATAATGGAATGACAGATTAAAGAAGGAGGCATATTTTTGCACCGAGAGACAATATAATGCAAAACACGAACCATAAAAGCAAAGTGAGTTCGGTTTTATTACCAGAACGTGGATAAAGATTTGAAATGAATATCTTATGAAGTACTCTGTGTCTGGGTAACAAATACCTTGAGGGAAGTGTATGACCTTTATGAGTCCAATGAACATCCATATTACATAAATCTCTAGTAAGCATTCGTCGTTCAGATTCTGAGAGACTATCATGTAAAATATTAATTGGAATGCTTTCATCATTGATAGGTATTTCCATAATATCTGCAATCAAATGTCGATCTACTACAAACATACCTTCTTGAGTATCAACTTTAAAAGTTAAATTCTCAAGAGAAAAATCACAGATACATGCAAACATGGATTGGGCAATGGACTGGTATGCAGCTCCACCCCAATGTAAGATGTTATCCCATCCCACAGATTCCAACAAAGAAGGAATACCAAAAGAAGCAATGTGATTGACATTAACATGACGTTCAACAATTACATTACGCATACGCAAATCTCGAGCATCAGTAGGATCATTTTCAGGAGAACGAAGATGACGTTGAACAATAGAAGCTGATCTAGAAGAAGATGGACCTCGAGTAGTTTTCTTTTTACCTCTAGCATCCATTTTCAAAGAAGGATTTCAAGGAAACAACAAGATGCAAGATAGAAGAAATGAGATTTAGATAGAACAGATTTTTCAAGATAAAACCCCAAAACCTGCAATGAATGATCAAATAGATTCCACAAACATGAGTTTTGAAACACTAATAGCAAGAATCTACAAAAAAAAATGCAAAAGAACCACTAACCTTGAAGAACAATGAAGGTGGGTTGGGGCAGTCGTAGCTAGAACCGTTGGAGAGAAATGAAGAAATGAAGAAGAAGACAAAAATCCCCAATTTTAAGTGAAATCCCGTGATTTACTGACAGTCGTGTATGTGTTCGACTGTCGTAAGTTACGGCACGAATTCATCGTATTCTCACGACAGTCGAAAGTACGACAAAATTTGTAATTTTTTTTTTATTTTAAATAATTTCAAATTTAAGCAAATAAAACATCAAACTTATGTACATTATGATACACAAAATCATGCAAACTCAATTTAAATTGCACATACCGAGATCAAACTTTAATTTATTAAACTGCTTTTGTCGAAGCGTTTAGTGAAAATGTCCGCAAGTTGAATCTCGGTTGGAATGTAATCCAAATATATTAATTTTTCTTCCACTAATTCACGAATGTAATGAAATCTAATGTCAATATGCTTAGTACGTGAATGCCGAACTGATTTTTAGAGATATTTATTGCCTTTGAATTATCACAAAATAAAGTCATAGAATCTTGAGTAATTCCATAATCGCTAACATTCGTTTCATCCAAACAAGTTGAGTACATGCATTTCAAAGAAGAATGTATTCAAATTTCTCAATGAATTGATAGCGATATAGAGCTTTGCTTCTTGCTAAACCAAGAAACAAGACAATTTCAATGTAGAAACAACCACCACTGGTTGATTTCCTATCATCAATGTTTCCAAATTTCAACATCTGCATACATCTATTAATTGAACATTAGTCTCATGTGGATACCAGTAGACCCAATTTAGTAGAACTTGCAACATAACGCATAATCCGCTTAATGCGGTTAAGTGAGATTCTTTAGATTTGATTGATAACGAGCACAAATACCAACACTCAAAGCAATATCTGGTCTACTAGCAGCTAGATAAAGTAAACTACCAATCAAACTACGATACAATTTAGGATCCACATCATTACCCGTAGAGTCTTTTGAGAGTCTTACGATTGTACTCATAGGAGTATCAAAATTTTTACCTTTCTCAAATCCAAATTTCTTAATTAAACTTTGAGCATATTTGGTTTGAGAAATAAAAAATTCCATCAGTTGTTGTTTTACTTTGCAATCTTAGGAAATAGTTTAATTCTCCAACCATGCTCATTTCAAATTTAGACTTCATCAAATCTCGCAAACTCAACAAGTCATGTTAGTACAGGTTGATCCATAAATAATATCACAACATATATTTGAACTATTAGAATATCATCGTTATGTTTCTTAACAAAGAGCGTCTTATCAACACACCCCATCTGAAAATTATGACTCAGTAAAAACTTAGTCAGTTTTTCGTACCATGCTCTGGGAGCTTGTTTCAGACCATAGAGAGCTTTCTTAAGACGATACACATGATCATAAATTTAGGATCTTCAAACCCTGTAGGTTGTTCAACATATACCTCTTCATGTAAATCACCATTCAGAAAGGCACTCTTTACATCCATTTGATAAATTTTAATTTTCCTAAAACATGCAATGGAGATAAAAGTCTGATTGACTCAAGACGAGCTACAAAGGGCAAATGTTTCATTATAGTCAATTCCTTCATTTGTGTATATCCCTCTGTACAACTAGTCTTGCTTTATTTCGAATAATATTTCCAAGCTCATCGTGATTTGTTTTTGAAAATCCATTTTGTTCCAATAATATGTTTATCTTTAGGTCTAGGAACAAGTTGCCGAAATCATTTCGACAAACGATTAAGTTCTTCTTGCATCACAAGAATCCAATTTTCATCGAAAGTGCTTCTTTTACGTTACCCTTCGTCAATCTGGGATGTAAAGCATACGTAGTTACATATGTCTTCTAATTGTCTACGAGTGCGCACACCAAAGGTGAGAGGGTTTCCAAGTATTTGAGAGGTTGGATGATCTTTAACAAATCCTTAATTCAGATTAGTTTCACTTGATGAAATTTCTTGTTTTTCAAGTATAAGAACTTCATCATTATCTAAACTAGGGACAGTGTCTTCAAAAGATCGTCAATCACAACATTTATTGACTCTTGAATCACACCGTCCTGTTGTTCAACACGATAAGCACGATCACTTTTAAAGAATAACCTAAAAGATCCCTTCATCACTTTTAGTGTCGAATTTTCCCAAATTTTCACGGTCACATAAAATATAGCACTTGCTTTGCCAAAAACTCGAAAATATTTGACAAGGCTTTTCTCAAACCACATTTCATAAGCCGTTTATTATTAGATTTACAAATATAAACACGGTTAATAATGTAGCAAAGTTGTATTCACCGCTTCAAATTTCAGAGATTCTTAGGAAGCTTTATGCTATTTAACATAACACTTCCCATTTCTTGAATCACTCTATTCTTCCTCTCGACAATTCCATTTTGTTGATGAGTTTTAGGTGCAGAGAATTCATGTGATATTCCCTGATCGCTACAAAATTTTCCAAAACCACTATTTTCGAATTCGGATCCATGATCACTACGAATCTTGCTGACTTGAGAACATTTTTCAGTTTGAATCCGTTTTATAATCTTTTTCACTTCATCAAGGGTTTCTGATTTATCTTTCAAGAATGAAACCCAAGTGTATCTTGTATAATCATCTACAATAACTAAGATGTACTTTTTGCCACCTCGACTTTCCGTTCTTGTTGGTCCTATAAGATCCATATGGAGAAGCTCGAGTGGTCTTGTGGTGTTATTGGAGTTCACTTTTTTGTGAGAGCTCCTTGTTTGTTTACCATACTGGCATTCACCACAAATCTTGTCTACTTTTTGCATTTTAGGTAGACCTTTTATTAATTCACTTTTGCTCAATCTGTATAAATTTCGGTAGTGTACATGTCTAAGGCGTTTATGCCATAAATCTGTCTCATCGGTATGGACCATGTAGCACGTTTGATTAGATGAGCTACCGTTGATTACTATATAGCAGTTTTCAGAAGTTCTGCGACCAGTTAATATTACAGAACCCTTTTCATTTGTAATCTCACAACCTTGATTAGAAAATTTAACATTATGGTTGTTATCGCATATTTGAGATATGCTCAACAGGTTGTGTTTTAAACCTTCAACATATAACACATTTTTAAATAAGGGAAGGTTATAGAGTTGGACCGTACCTTTGCCATTATCTTGCAGGATGCTACCATCACCAAATGTGATTGACCCATCAGTCATATCTTTGAGATCGTGAATAGAGCTTTGTCGCTTTGTCATATGTGTCGGAGCATCCACTGCCTAGGTACCATTTTAAATGGCTTGTAGCTTTGAAAGCAAAGGTGAGCAACCAAACAAGTAACCTTGGGAACCCATTTCAAGATCTTGTTTTGGGTTTAGGAGAATAATTGGTCTTCTTTTGTTTATAGTTATAAGAGTGACCTACTGAGTTAGATTTTAATAGCTCCTTAAGTAAATCAATAATTTTTTCAGCTAATGCGGTTTCGAATCTGATTTTTGAAATTTATATAGTTACTTTTGTGTTTTTGAAAGGTTTTTGTATTTTTAGAAACAACTTGATTAGTACCTTTTCCTTTGAGTTAGAAGTCTCTCCTTTCACAAAAATGGAAGGAGCATTCTTCCTGTTTAGGAGATGTGTTTTTATCAAAGCCCAACCCGGATCGATCACCACATTTTCTTGATCCTGATAATAATTTCTCTAATTTTGGATCACCTTGGGCATATCTCCATGTGTCCTTCAAACTCAAAAGAGAAGATACTTCATTTTAAGTTTCTCATTTTCAGATTTCAAATTTTCAATTAGGGAGGTTTTGAATTCTAGATCACACTTTGATTTTTTAAAACAATCAAATTTGAGATTTTTCTAAAACAAGGGTTTCAAAACATTCTTTAAGTTTAAAAACTTTTCTTTTGAAGTTTAAGTTTGACAGCAATTTTACAACTTTCCTTATATAAGGCATTATAAGCATCTTGAAGATCTTCATCATTTTCATGATCACTATCCAAATTTTCTTCACTTGTAGAATCATCGTGATCTGAAAAGGTAAACTTGGCTAGAGTCATAAGGGCCTTAAGTTCATCGCTCGACTCGGTTCTAATTTTCTGATTCAGAAGAGGCTTCAGAATCAGACGATTCATCCCAAGTAGCCAACATACCCTTCCTTTTGGATCTGTCCTTTTTAGGACATTTGTTTGCTAAATGCCCATATTCTTGACAGTTGTAACATTGACTATCTTTCAATGATTTCCAAGTTTTAGACTTAGGTTTAGAACGTTTTTCATTTGCCTTTTGAAAGTCGACTCTTTTCTTACTTTTGAAAATCTTATAAAACTTTTTCGCCAAAGGGCCATATCATCTTCACTTTTCAATCTGAATTTTCTTGAGTAATACTTTTAGATGACTTCAAAGCAATAGACTTACCTTTAGGAGCTTTAAAACTTAATTCATAGGTTTGCAAAGAACCAACTAATTCTTCTACCTTCATATTGTCCGTATCACAAGTTCCTGGATTGCGGTTACCTTTGAATTGAACCGTTCAGGAAGAGAGCGTAGTATTTTTGCACACACTTTACTTTCTGAGATCTTTTCGCCAAGACCCCACATAGAGTTTACAATGTCATTCAATCTAGTGTAAAAGTCCATAAACATTTCATTTTCCTCCATATGATTTCTTCAAATTTAGTTGTGAGGAGTTGGACTTTAGATTTCTTGACAATTGATGTACCTTCGTGTGTCATTTCTAAAATATCCCAGGCTTGCTTTTGCGTATCACAGATATGATTCTTTTGAACTCATCCTAGGATAGTGCTTGCAAGTGATTGCATTTAGTGCTTTAGCATTAGCACTACTCTCATTTTTTTGAAGTGTGGTCCATTGGAAATATGGTGTAATTTTCATAGATTTTGAACCATCAACACCAGTTACTTTCATGGTAGGAGGATTCCATTCAGTCACTGTGGCTAGACACACACTTTCATCCATTGATCTGAGGAAGATTCTCATTCTGGCTTTCCAATAGGCATAGTTGGAGCCATCAAAAGGTGGAGGCCTAGTAACTGAAAGGCTATCAAAATTCGACATCTTTTTATATAGCTTAGATCGTTAGCTCAGGAAATAAATCCAAATAAAAAGCAACAAAAATGAGCTATTAGGCTTTGATACCACTTGAAAAGGCCAAGCTATATGTCCTAGAGGGGGGGGGGGTGAATAGGACTATGCCAAATTTATAAATAAATCAGCGGAACTAAAGTAAATCAATACCCTTACAATAATGAATCAATTCACAATGCTAAATATAAATCACCTTGATAAATAATTATTGAGAGATTGATACAAATTCAGTTCTAAGGACAACCTTACACCATAATAAACAAGGGCTTATGGTAGGACAACCTTATTTCTAGAACCTCTTTTGAATCAAGAACTCAATGTTAATATAAGTAAATGAAATAGCAAGGAATTGAAAATAAATACAGAAGTAAAAATCTAAATTATTACAACAATCCCCACACTTGCTTGAAAATGTAAATAGTTACAACATTCACATCCACTTGTACATTCCACACAATCGAATGATAAAAGATATGAAAATTAAGCAAGCATTCAATCCACAAGACAAAGAGTTATAGTGGTTCGCCTGTGTACACCAACTATTTTACAACACCACACAGTAATGCTACTCCACTCCTAATATCCTCACACAGTGGGATATTAGCGTTCACTATCAAATAGGTTTTCTCAGTTCACCAAAAACCTTTACAATTGTGTCTTTTTTCACTTGGCTTACACAATTCAAAACCCCTTTTTCTGAGTTTTCTGGTTTTCCTCAGACAACCAATACAATGAGATTTTTCTGGCTCAATCTCAAACAAAACCAATACAATGAGATTTTTCTGGCTTAACCTCAAACAAAACCAAAAATAAATGAATTTTATAGAAATGTAAAATACCTGAATTTCTCCTTTAGCAAAATTTCTAGAGAACCAATCGGAGTGGATGATTGAATGTCAAAGTTCAATTTCCAATACTCACATTCATAAGGTTCTAAATTCTAATAGATTTTAGATTTAACTTGTTGGGCGTAGCAATATTTGATTTTGATTCCAAGAAGAAGGAATAATATAATTCCTCTTTTCAAATAAGATTGGAATAGAGAAACAAAATCAAATTAAATAAGCTAGCAAAAAGGAATATTAAATAAGCACAATTTAGCTTAAAATAAACACAGACTTATCTCGAGTGATTACTTGAAAATTCTTGAAATGGAATGGAGTTGAGGATGTAAAAACTCAATTTCGTGTTCAATTTATAGAAGAAAAAATCGTTCCTACGACCGGGTCTTAGAAACCTAGGTTGGTCGTAGCTCTAACATGATTTTTGAAAAATTGAGCGCGATCTTTGAAAGCCGTTCCACGACCGGTCGTGAGTACCCTACGACCGGTCGTGGGTCACCTACGACCGGGTCGTGAGATACCTACGACCGGGTCGTAGGACCATGAAATAAGTTGGTGGATTTTCGGTCCGTAGCTCCACGACCGATCGTGGACAAGTCGAAGCCAACCTACGACCGGCCGAAGGACTTCCAGGACTCGTCGTGGGCGTACTCAAAATTCGAAAAATCTTCAACTAATTAGGACTGATCGTGGAATTTCTTGGACTAGTCGAACCAATGCTAGGACTGGTCGAACAAGAGCTAGGACTGGTCTTGGAATAGACCAAACTTATGTTAAATAAACATTTGATTTATGTATCCAAAATGACCTACTTAAAGGGTCAACCTAAGGTCATTCAAACCTGAAACATGTCGTATGGACATTGAACTTCAACCATTCAACGAATGTAGATTGTTTGAACCAATATCAGGCTTGAAATCTTGAACAATATCAGGCTTGAAATCTTGAACTTTGTTGTAGCTTCAACCTTGAGATCTTCATCAACATAATTCAATCTTGAGATCTTCATCAACATAACAACTACTTCATGCATTGCTTATTAGTCTTGAAGTCATGAGGCGTTCTCTAAGACTTGAACATCAACATAGTAGCATCTTGAACTTCAACATCTTGAGCTTCAACTTGTAACATCTTGAAGAATCCAACTTATAACTTCTTGAAGTATTTAAGCAGTGTTTTGAATAAAAATCATCATATAAGCACAAGACATAGATAGATGTTTTGACACATCAAAATTTGACAACCAAAGGAGTATGAGACCATAACCCTTACATGACCCTAGATTGACCTTAAGGTAGGTCATTTTGAATACATAATTCAATTAACTCATTTTATAAGTGAATAGACCGTTTCTCGACTAGTCCTGGACTTTGTTCAACTAGTCTTAGCCCTGGCTCGACCAATCCAAGAAATTCCACAACCAGTTATAAGGTTGTTGCAAAATTTTAAAATTTTTTTGTTAAGCCATGACCAGTCCTGGAGACTGCTCGACTGGTCGTATGAACAGTGCTCGACTCATTCTCGACCAGTCCTACAGCCACAACTCAAAGTCCAGTGACTAAATCAGGCTCCATACGACCAGTCGTGGAGGCCACGTGACCGGCCGTGAAGGGCTTACGATCAGTCGTGGAACGGCTTTATCCGATCGTACTCAAATTTTCAAAAATTTATTGGTCCTACGACTAGTTGTAGTGTCCTCAGGACCAGTCGAAGACGTGATTTCTTCACCTATAAATAGAGAACAAATTTCAAAGTAATTTATTCAATTCAAGCTAAATCAATACGCCACTCTGAAAGATAAGTTAGTGATCTTTTTAAGCTATATTCTGCTCATTTAATATTCTCTTTTATTAGCTTTCTTTGCATTTAATTTTGAATTTCCACATTCTAATTTTATTTGAAAGAGGGATTGAAGTATTCTCGTTTCTTGGAATCCAAATCAAATCAAGCTAGCCCTAGGTGCTTTAAATCTAAAATCAATTTAGAACTTATAACCATTTCATAAGTGAGAATTGGACATTGAACTTTTACGTTGAACTTCTACTCCGACTTGGTTCTTCCAGGCTGCATCTAAAGGAGAATATCCAGGTATTTTACATTATTGTAAATTTCTATTTTTTATTTCATTGAGATTGTGCTAGAAAAACTCTCTATTTTGGTTTGTTTGAGGTGATCTAGAAAACTCTGACTGTAGGGTTTTTGAATTGTGTAAGCCCACTTGAAAGACACAATTGTGAGGGTTTTAGGTGAACCTGGAAAAACCTATTTTCATAGTGAACGCTAATATCCACCATGTGAGGATATTAGGAGTGGAGTGGTTGTGTGGCTATTGTTTAACAGTTGGTGTACATACAAGCGAACCACTATAATTCTTTGTGTCTTGTGGATTGATTGTTTATTTATTTGTGTGGATGGTTGTAATTTCCCTTTTACATTTGTGGAGAATGTTGTAATCCTTTTGTGGATGTGTGGGAATGTTGTAAGAGCTTAGATTTCCCTTCTTGCTATTCATTTCTTTATTCTTCTGTATCAGTTTGAGTTTTTGATACACAACCGTTCTAATAAGGTTGTCCTGCCATAAACCCTTGGTTTTTATGGTGTAAGGTTGTCCTTGGAACAACATTTGTATCAACCTCTCAATACTCGTTCATTTGAGGTTGTCTTTAAAGTCAGCATTATGGGATTGTCTATTGCTATCTGTATTTAATTTATTTAAATTCTGCAGTTATTTTTTTAATTTGGCATAGTCCTATTCACCCCTCCCACCCCCCCCCCCCTCTGGGACATATAGCTCGGCCTTTTCAAGTCATATTAGAGCTTAATAGCTCGTTTTTATTGTTATTACTTTTTGGATTAATTTCCTGAGCTAATCGATCTGAGCTTTGTAAGATGTTAAATTTTGATAGGCTATTAGTCACTAGGCCTCCACCATTTAATGGCTCCAATTATGCCTATTGGAAAGCCGGGATGAGAATTTTCTTAAAATCCATGGATGAGATTGTGTGGTAAGCCACAGTGATTGATTGGACCCGTCCTACCACTAAAATAACTGGTATCGATGGATTCAAATCTATGAAAATCACACCTTATTTTTCTTGGACCACTCTTCAGAAAAATGAGAGTAATGTTAATGCAAAGGCTTTAAACGTCATAATTTGCGCACTATCATCAGATGAATTCAAAAGAATTATATCATGTGATACTGCAAAGCAAGCCTGGGATATTTTAGAAATGACACACGAGGGAACAACAATCGTCAAGTAATTTAAAGTCCAAATCCTCTCAACCAAATTCGAGGAAATATATATGGAGGAAAGTGAAACTTTCATAGACTTTTATACTAGATTAAATGACATTGTTAACTCTATGTGGGGTCTCGGTAATAAAATCCCAGAAAGTAAAGTCTATGCAAAGATACTACGCTCACTACCTGAACGGTTCAATTCAAAGGTGACCGCGATCTAAGAACTTCGTGATACGGATAATATGAGGGTAGAAGAATTAGTTGGTTCATTACAAACCTATGAATTAAATTTTAAAGCTTCTAAAGGTAAATCCATCACCCTTAAATATTCTAAATGTTTTTCTCAAGAAAATAGTATTAATTCTGATTTAGAAAATTCAGAAGATGATACGGCCCTTTTAGGTAAAAGTTTTATAAAATTTTCAAAAGTAAAAGAGGGTTGATTTTTAAAAATCTAACGATAAGAAAATATCTAAATCTAAAACTTGGAAATCAATAAAAGATAAACAATGTTACAACTGCCATGAATATGGGCATTTAGCGAACAAGTGTCCTAAAAAGGACGAACCTAAAAAGAAAGGTATGTTGGCTACCTAGGATGAACCTTCTAGCTCTGAAGCCTCTTCTGAATCAGAAGATTCTAAAACCAAGTCGGGTAATGAAGTTAAAGCCCTTATGACTCTAGCCAAGTTCACTTTTTCACATCATGATGATTCGAGTAGTGAAGAAAATCTGAATAGTGATCATGAAAATGAAGAAGATCTTTAAGATGTTTACAATGCCCTATATAAGGAAAGTTGTAAAATTGCTGTAAAACTAAAACTTCATAAAGAAAACTTTTCAAAAATCAAAGAAAATTTTGATATTCTTGTTTTAGAAAAATCCCACATTTCTGATAGTTTTGAAAAAACTAAATGTGATTTAGATTTCAAAACCTCCCTGATTGAAAATCCAAAATCTGAAAATAAAAAACTAAAATTTGAAGTCTCTTCACTTTTGAGTTTAAAAGACACTTGGAGGTATGCCCAAGGTGATCCTTAGTTAGAAAAACTTTTATCTGGATCCCAAAAATGTGGCGATCGATCCGGTTTAAGCTACGACAAAAATATTCCTCCCAAACATAAGAATACTCCTAAGTTTGTGAAAGGAGAGTCTTCAAACTCAAAAGGAAAAATTCTAAATCAAATTTTTTCTAAAAATACTAAAACTTTTCAATCCTTAAAACCTAAAAGCAACAATTTCAACAATCAAAATTAGAATTGTAATCCTTTAACTGAGAAAATTGTTGATTTACTCAAGGAGCTCTTAAAATCTAACTCAAAGGGTCGGTCTTATATCAACTACAAACACAAGAAGACTAACTATACTCTTAAACCCAAAACTATAATGAAATGGCTTCGTAAGGTTACTTGCTTGGTTGCCCACATGGCTTTCAAAGCTTCAAGCCATTTAAAGTGGTTCCTAAATAGTGGATGCTCTAGGCACATGACTGGTGACAAAGGCCTGTTCACCAATCTTAAAGACATGACTGATGGTTTAGTCACATTTGGTGATGGTATCAACTGTAGGATTATTGGCAAAGGTACAGTTCAACTTTCTAACCTCCCTTTATTTAAGAATGTTTTATATATAGAAGGTTTAAAACATAACTTATTAAGCATTTCTCAAATATGCGATAAAAATCATAGCATAAAATTTTCTAACCTAGGGTGTGAAAGTTTAAATAAAATTGGTTCTGTAATATTAACTGGTCGCAGAACTTCTGAAAACTGCTATATTGTAAGTGACTCTAGCTCATCTAATCTATCATGTTACATGGTTCATATCGATGAGACCGAGTTATGGCATAAACGCCTAGGACATGTACACTACCGTAACTTGTATAGATTGAGCAAAAGAGAGTTAGTAAGAGGCCGACCCAAAATACAAAAAATAGATAAAATATGTGGCGAATGCTAGATTGGCAAGCAAACTAGGAGTTCTCACAAAAAAGTGGACTCCAATGCCACGTCTAAACTGCTCGAACTTCTCCATATGGATCTTATTAGACCAACTAGAATGGAGAGTTGAGGTGGAAAAAAGAATATTCTGGTAATCGTTGATGACTTTACCAGGTATACTTAGGTAGTCTTCTTAAAAGACAAATTAGAAACTCTCGATGAAGTTAAAATGGTACTTAGACGTATCCAAACTGAAAAACAGACTCAAGTTTGTAAGATCCGTAGCGATCATGGATCAGAATTTGAGAATAGCGGTTTTGAGAAGTTTTGCAGTGACCAAGGAATATCACATGAATTCTTTGTGCTCAAAACACCACAAAAAATAGTATATTAGAAAGAAAAAATAGAGTGCTTCAAGAAATGGCAAATGTAATGTTAAATAGTATGAAGCTCTGTAAAAATCTTTGGGCCGAAGCCGTAAATACTGCGTGTTATATAATTAACCGTGTCTATACTAGAAAATTAAATAGTAAAATGGCTTATGAAATGTGGTTTGATAAGAAGCCTACTGTCAAATACTTTCGAGTTTTTGTTAGCAAGTGCTACATCTTACGTGACCGAGAAAATCTGGGTAAGTTTGACACCAAAAGTGATGAAGGGGTATTTTTATGGTATGCTCTGAATAGTCGAGCATATCGAGTTCTTAATAAGAGGACCGGTGTAATTCAAGAATCCATTAATGTGGTTATCGATGATCACTTGAATACACCTGTCTCAAGTTCAGATAATGATGAAGTACTTTTAATTGATAAAACAGATTCTTCATCAAGTCAAAATAATTCTGAACTAAGGACTATTAAAGACCATCCAACTAATCAAATTCTTAAAAACCCTCTCACTAGTGTACGCACTTGTAGACAACTAGAAGATGTGTGTAACTACGTGTGTTTTACATCTCAGATAGAACTAGCTAACATAAAAGAAGCTCTTACTCACGAAAACTGGATTGTTGCGGTGCAAGAAGAGCTTAATCAATTTTCTAGAAATGATGTTTGGTACTTAGTTCCTAGGCCTAAAGATAAACACATTATTAGAACTAAATGGATTTTCAAAAATAACTCTGATGAACTTGGTAATATAATCAGAAACAAGGCTAGATTGGTTGTACAAGGGTACACTCAAATTGAAGGCATCGATTATGATGAAACCTTTGCCCCAGTAGCTTGTCTTAAATCAATCAGATTGTTTATATCCATTACATGCTTTAGAAAGTTCAAAATATATCAAATGGATGTAAAGAGTGCCTCCTTGAATGATGATTTGCATGAAAAAGTGTATGTTGAACAACCAACGGGTTTTGAAGACCCTAAGAATACTGATCATGTCTATCACCTAAAAAAGGCTCTCTACGGTTTAAAACAAGCGCCCAGGGCATGGTATGAAAAATTAACTAAGTTTTACTAAGTCATAACTTTATAATGGGAAGTGTTGATAAGACATTATTTGTAAAGAAACATAACGATCACATTTTAATAGTACAAATTTATGTTGATGATATTATTTATGGATCTACTTGTACTAACATGACTGTTGAGTTTGCAGATCTTATGAAATATAAGTTCGAAATGAGCATGGTTGGGGAATTGAATTATTTTCTAGGGCTACAAGTTAAACAGCAACTTGATGGTTTTTTTTATTTCCCAAACCGAATATGCTCCGAACTTAGTTAAAAGTTCGGATTTGAGAATGGAAAAATTTTTTATACTTATAAGACCCGTATCCTAGTTGTACCGTTCCGTAGGCTTCCTCGGTCGTTCCGGTTGAATTCCAGCGACCCGCGATCTGTTATCGGCGTTTGCGTGCGATCACGAGTTGTGTCTCGTATATTAGAGTCGGCTCGACACGAGACTTGTACTAGTGCGATCGTGCCGTCGCCGCAGTTCCGATGCCGCGTTTCACATGCCGAGGTGATACCAAGGCCAGGGGATGTGGGCCCGTGTTTAGTTCGAGGAAAACACCGCGTGTTACAATTTCAAGGGAATCTCTACCACCCATCAAATCAATCAATCAAATCAAATCAATCAATCAAATCAACCCAACCCTCCCCTCTCTTACATCACCTTATTTAAAGTCAACTCTCCCTTACAAGTCAAGTACACCTATCCATCACTCACCATCACTTCTCATCCCATCACTCTCTCTCTTTCAATCCCTCTCTCTCATCTCTCTCTTTCATTCTCTCTCTCTCTCATTTTCCTCCCAAGCAACTCATGTCCAATGCTCCATGAGAGAGCTAGGTGTGGCCCACCTTCCTACCTACCATCTCTACCATCTAAGTTCAATCTCAACCATTGAAGTTTATCCATTGGAGCTTTAAATCACATCGGTGGAAGGTAGAGTTCGAGATCTTGAGGTGGGTGCTTCTCTCTCTCTCTTTCTCATTTTGTGTGATGTGTGGCCCACTCGGATGGACCCCACCTTGATGTATGTCTTATCAAAACTGTCCAAGTTATGTGGACACTACCTATGGTGGTGGAAAAACACGACCATTAGATTGATTCAAGTCAAGTGGGCCACATTCATGTGAGACCCACCTTGATGAAATGTGGGCCATGACCATGTGGGACCCACCATGAAGCCCATGTTATATCCATGCCGTCGCTGGGCGTGCACCAGGGAGATGCTAACATGGAATGCGTTTATTGACATGGTGTGTACTAACAGCTATCAACAAATATATATATATATATATAGTTTTTTCTTTAAAAAAAATATTTTGGGGTGGACCGCCCTTACAGGCCCCACCTTGATGCATGGGGCTGATCCACACCATCCATTCCATCCCTTAGCTCATTTTAGACATTGAGCTGAAAAATGAACCTAATTTGACTATCTGGTGGGCCATAGTATAAGAAATAGCGATTTATACTGTTAAAACTCACCTGATGATTCTGCACACCAAAACATACCCAATATTGGGCTTGATCTATCTATTCTGAGCTATGGAACATAATGGTTGGAGTGGATGTAACATTCCAAATTTTTGCCAACCTGGGATTAGACGTCCTTAGGCAATGGGTCAATCCTAATATCTTATTAACTAGTCAGAACTCAATCCCAACGTCTAAAACTGCTTTTGAACCCATTTCCTTCATAAATCCCACCCCTTCACCACCTTGTTCTTTCAATTTTTCTAAGTACTTGCACCTTGACACTATCTTAAACTAGCTAAGTAGTATAACTTGAATCACTTTATATACAAACTACAAAGGACTAAGTACCACCTCAGATAAAAATCTTACAGGACTAAATTCTTTAGAAATGAGACAAAGTAACTAAGTGCTAAACTAGATTAGCTACGAAATCTGTTTGAATCACTTTAAATACGATCTGCAAGACTCAAAACTTGTAGAATCATTGACGCTAGGTTACCCTAAAATCTCGAATCAAACTCATTACCCGGCTGCTCTCGGGAGCATCTTGAAAGTCTGTATCAGATCTAGACCGCACGTCGGAAGTCTGAATAATACCAAGTTAAGGACTTAGGACCGCCTCGCTGGGCTTGACAACCATCTCGAAAATCAAATCCAGATAGTGTCCCACGGCTGTTCGCTTGAGTCCGGAGCGAGTGAGTGTGAAAACACTTATTTCATTCCAAAATAAATATCTTGAATAGTAATCTGGCATCTCTCGTTTGTGGATCAGTTTTAAGCAACTCAGACCGTCAGAATCGACCAAATTACACCCTCGGATCAGGGAAATTTTCATAAACATTTACATTTACTCGGAATCTCCGATCGAGATCCACTGACCGTTGAACTGAAACTGGTCCGCCACGCGTGATCTGGAAATCCGACTGAAACGAAAACTTAATAGAACGAAGATCTGGTGTCGGTAAGCTTAAGTCTGACCTTTGGGTCAAGGAGGCCCTCCAGAAGTCCCCCGTTGAGCTGAAACTGCCCCGCTTTGGTTATAATCCAAGTATACCTTGACCTTAAGCCTATTTTGGGCACATTTTAGGCCATACGAATTTAGATTTGAGAGAGAGAAAAGAGAGAGAAAGTGTGGGAGTTGTGGGAGGATCTCTCTGCCGTACTTCCCTGCCGCTCCATGGGCTCCACCGCTCCATTCTAATCGCTTTCTCGACGATTCTAGCTCCGTTTCTAGGTAAGAAACCCTAACCTTAATCTGTTTTAGGGTTGTATAGGTTGTAGGTTATGAAATAGCTAACCTATTTCGTTCTCTAGGTTGCCAAACTCTCGTATACGGAAGCTTAGCGAACCTTTTGACTCCGTTACGATTCTACGACACGAGGTGCGGACTTTAGATGTATAGGTTATAGTTTTTAACGTTTTCCATGTCAGATAATGATAGATTCATGATCTGCATACAATTGCACATGTACAAAGTGCTTTCCGTTTTCTGTTTCGATTAAAGTTGTAGAATATGGAATTTTACATAGTCTAGGTATTTGTAGAAAATACCATATACGTATATTTTTTGGAAATGTGTTTGACATGATTATTTATTGTATGGATATACGATATATGGATAAAATACTTATTTGGCGAAAGGATTAGCCTAAATACATGTTTTACTAATATACACTAATATGTAGAAATATTGTATTGTAAAAAGTACCGTATACATGTATATTTTAGAGATGTGTTTGCCATGATTAATTGTTGTATAAGTATATTGTGCATGCGTAAAATACTTGCTTGGTGAAAGGATTTGCCCTAATACATGTTTGTTAACATACACTATGTATGTTGAAATAGTGTATGTTAAGTGTTTATGAAAATGCTTGTGTGAGCAAGTGTTTGAATGTTGATGCCTTAGGAGAGTGTTGAGATGGGATTCTCAACTAACCTAGTGACATGTATGATTACCTCCATGAGGTTGTTTACTTAAACCGCTTACTTGCAATATATGTGTTTGTATTCCTATTGACGTAGTGCTTTACAACATGCCTTATAGCATGCTTTATAACATGCTTTATAACATGTTTACTAGTATGTTTGAATTACTTTGTTTATCATGCTTTACTCCACATGTTATGGATGAGAATTAATTGAGTTTGGGACTATGCTTTACTCCACATGTTATGGATGAGAATTAATTGAGTTTGGGACTATGTGTATAGTCCAGACAATCGGTACCAGATTGGAGATCATGGTTGAGTTTCATGTCGCCACGTAAGATGTGTTTGACGAACCCGAGTCGTATGTCAGTTGGCGACAGTGGTTAGGCCACGCGAAGTGCTTATGCACTTCATGTCGTCTAATTGATTGTGCGCTTGAGCTAGTCAGGCTTGTCATGTAACCCGATTTGTCTAATGTACGTTCACTATTCTTGGTCGCTACTGCTTGAACCTAGGATACCAAACTTACTAGTGAAAACCCTTTTAACCATGGTACCTCGATCCGCTAAGACTCATGAGCCGGGCATGGTGGTATGGGACACTGTGGTCGAGCTGTCGGCCTACACTGAGGCCACGTGCCTCCCCGTAGTGACCAAAGGAGCAACCGGGGCTCGTGAGCCGATTACGGTGGTATGGGACACTATATTCGTGCTTTGTCGGCCTACATTGATAAGGTGATGGGGAGTGGTGCAACGAATGCGAGCAACATGCCACCGACAGCCTTTGTAGTGACCTCGACCATACTCTGAAATCGCGGTGAGCCTTAAAGTTTTACCGCAGTATATAGAGTATGAACTAGGCCTATTTCTGTATAGTGATGAATCGTTTAAGAGGTGATGGGAGAGTGGTGTAACCTTTGTGCGTAATGTACTCGACAAATTTTTGCAATGACCTAGAAAACAACACCATCGTCTGATATTAACTATGACTGATGACCCTAGAATGGATCATGTTTGGGAATGATACAAGGGAGGTACCTTAGTTTCCCAATCCTGCTGTTTGAAATGGACTAATAACAACTCGATAATCATGCTCACCATGCATTGCATGTGCCTGGAAGATGTGGAGCACTGAGGGAAGAAAGCATGCCACGAACGTGAGATGGTGTCGCACGAGGGAGGGTGTGGTGAGGGCATACATCATGTCATTCATACTTGCATTAATAAGAGTAGTTAGGAGTGTTTGATTGTACTACTTTATCATTACTGCTTGACTGAGTCGATAACATGTTAACCTATGCTTTATTGTTCCATTGAGTTAGCGACTCACTCCCACGTTACGGGACGGTGTTTCGAACACCCACCAGACATTGTCTGATTTCAGATGACGACGCTACTTCTGAGGCGGAGCCGGACCTTTGCAAGGACTACGATGCCTGCTTGTATTGGTTGTCTTCTGACGGCTTCCTGTGAGCCTTGTCCTGATCGACGGGGCTTTCTGGGATATTGACTAGAGGACCTTACACATTTGGTATATTTTAGGATTGTACTTATAATTATTTAACTTGGTAATATTATCACAATCTGGAGACTCATCATAGTTTATATATTTTATCTATCTATCACAGTCTTTTGCTTATAAATTTAACTGTCTCTGGAGTATGATATGCTGTTTTGGCTTAATCTCACTCATGTTCACTACTCTAATATAGTCAACATTCAATCATCATTCATTTTGTTGGATAAGTGATGTTCTGGAACTCGAGAGTTGAGTTACTACTCGACCCTCGATTTTCGGGATGTTACAGATGGTATCAGAGCATGATTTGGATTAAACCGGACCTGGGTAATGGTCACACGATGCATTCTGAAGCACTCTGACTTAGGAGGGAGTGACAGAATGTAGAAACAGCCTTAGGCATCCCTGTTCTGTCCAACGGCTAGTTCGTTGAAAACGAACGCCGAAATCGAATCATATTCAACCATGGTCACACGGGTCGACCTTAAAATATTCCTAGTCTGTTTATAGATAATTCTATATTACAATCCACCTCACCCCAACCGTTGAAAATCGGTAATAAGAGTGATGATATTAACTATTTCGAATCCTCGGAGCTTCTCTGGACTCCTCACAGAGACTTCTCGAGTCTACGAGAAAAGAAAGCAGAAAGTAAAAAAAATAATAATAATAAATTCTAATAAATTTAAAATTGATTAATGAATCATTAAAAATGAGTTCACAACCCTTTAAATAGGAATACTAAGTAATGAGAAAGAAATCAGAAACAAACTACAACTAAAACTCCTAGAATTCACGACTTACTATATAAGGTTGTGATGTCTACTAGTGCGCAAGGTTTTCGGCCAAAAATAATAAGTGTCCTATTTGGCTTCACCAAAACATTCTCCTAATTATTCTAAGCTCTTTTCACAATGAGCGTAACTCCTAAAGCCCAACAGATGAAGAGTAATCAAATTAAAACTACTATTTTTAGTAAAACAAAATTGAAATAGGGAAACGACCGTCAATCAGAGGGTTTTTTCGTAATTCTGAGCTGAGCAACCCGACGTAGGGTTGGTTGGCTTTATTAGCTCGTTCTACCCAAAATTCATATATTTTACGTCAGATAACCCATTCCGGATTGCAAGATATGTCCGGTTTGCCCGAAACTAACTGAAATTGAGCGAATCGGGGTCGGGGGGCCAAACGGAGCACTTCCGAGGATCCAAGGTGGGACCCAGGGTTTTTTGGGGCCTAAGGGACTGGAGGATCATAACCGTGGGGCCCCATTTTGGAAAATCCAAAATTTTTTGGCGAGGCCTCACCACTTTTTTTGATGGGCCAGGCCCGCGGCTCAGGCTGACCAAGTTTGGGGGTTGTGGGACCCCCTGATGTGTGTTCCATCCATTGAAACCCTCCCGAAACCCCACTTCCTTCACAAACCTCCCCTCCAAGCCATTTTCTCTCTCCAACCTTGCTGTTTTTCTTCAAAATCACCCTTCCGATTGTCCTCTCTACTGATTTCGACCATAACCTACCCACTTCCATCGTGCATTGCAGCCCTCTTCTCCTTTCTCTCTTCGTTTCTCTCATTTGGACCCCCACATGCCCACTTGGAGCTCAAAACTCGTGTGAGCTTCCTCACCTACCTGTTCTCTCCATTCTCTTTCTTAAACCCCTATCTTTTGGGCCCCTGCAACGTCTGTTGAGGACCCAAGTTCATGGAGAACCAAAAACTTCAGCCCCCTTTTCCCTTTTTCCTTCACTTCCCATGGCCTTATTCGAGTTGAATACGACCTTTTCCTCCATTCTCACCGGCTTCTTCACAACCTCCGAAAGTTAGAATGTTTAAGGTCCGTTCGGCCAAACTGCATTAGGTGAGTTAGGTGGATAAAATTGTATAAGTAATAATAAATGTACGAGTAGGGTATGGTTCCTAATTGGGTGTATCCCATGTTTTCCAACACCATGTTTAGAATGTCCGCAATTAAAAGTAAATTCTGAGATTTCCTTTCAAATTTTACTTAGAAATTCATCATCCTGGGATTTGGAACTCCCATCACACACTTTCCCACACCAGGCTCATTTTCCAAAGCATATACCGTTAATTTTAATCCCCTCCCACCCTCCTACCAACCATGCCATTCTCAATCCCCAAGTGAGATTAGCAATGTAAGCCCATTTAATATAACTTAAGACCACTGGCCAAATAGTGTTGAAGTGATAAAGTCCCTTGATATACATTAACCCACCACACTTTGATAGCTTAAGCTTTTAGAGTAAACGGTTGTTTGGCCAAATAGACCTTTGAAATTTGGACTTAGAGTGGTGCTTCGACAGACCTAACAGTATAGGAAATCCAACAAATTAAGAACGTGAACTCTAGAACCCCCTTAGTTGGTTTGATCATAGGTGATGTGCTCGAGCGTAGCTACATTCAAGTTCGGGCAACTCAATTCCAAACAAACAAACAAACAAATTCCTTTAAAAAAAAAAAGAAAAAAAATAGTGTAAAATCAGCTAGTGTATAAGCATAGACTTTGGATTACAACTAGGGGATTACGCTACTCATACGTTGCGACTAGGCACTAAAGAATGCAAAGGATTCATTATGCTAGGGTACTTGAAAGATAGATTTAATTAGTCGGCTTAAGTAGGTTGGAGCGAGACCCCGTTCTTTCGTTGAATCCCCTTAATACTCATAGGCTTTTTTAATAACTTCTAGGAAAGTTGTTTGACGTAGAAACTAGTCACGCTTAGAGGAAACTAATCTATCCGATGGATTTAATGTTAGATCAAATCAATGCATCCCTTAGAATTACCTTCTCGAGGACTTATTACAACCGAGAACACGGAGTAGAGAAACGATATATATCAGCGAGGTATTCGCGGTTTGAATCGAATTCTCAATCCTGGTAGTGACCAATGAACCCTATTCTCTGATCAAGCAGAAGGTCGGGATCAACTAGGATTAAGAACTGATACGACACTGTTCTGTCCTAGCTAGGCAGAAGGTCCATGTATCCGATTCTAACCCACTACACAACTATCCTTCCGTGTTGGCTCGATCACTTACAACCAAAAGTTTATAACTTCGTCTTTGAGAAGTGTAAGAATATATAGCTAATAGAGATTTTTCCTTTTAAGCTAAGGAATTTCCCAAGTGAGCAACAGACAGTTAGGAATTAGGTCCCAAATCACATGCCATGATGACATACATTTTGTGCATATGAACGTAGAAAGATAGCCTGCCTGTTAGGCTTGACATGAGTACATAAGGTAGGTCGAGACCGTGATGATAGTCCTCCTTTGGTAGACTTAGGCATCTGGCCTCAAACTCACACCTGCCCCTGAAATCAACCACATTATCCATCCTTTTTAGCTCCTTTCGATACCCATAGATACTAATGCAATAGCACACATCATCGATGAGAGGGAGACCAATGCATTGATAGACCGCTTCCCATTTCATACTAAAGATAAGTTTAATATCTCACCTCGTTCTGACATACGGAGAGAGACATAGATCCTTAAGCCTTAGGGAATTAAGTTTTTTAAGGGAGGTAGAACATTATGAACCCAATCTAGTTAGGTCACCTATTACACCTCTTTGATCTGGGTGGCACAGCGGAAGCATGATGGACCCTACCCCACTGGCCCAGGATCGAAACTGTGCTCGTTGAATACGAACATTATAGAAGCCCTAGAAAGTTCTACTATGAGAAACCGCTTTAGGATGATCTAGTAAGAATTGATTCATCATTTCCTTGGACATCGATAATACCGAGGACTCTCTTAGAATAAGAGCTTAAAGGCAACCCTAGAAATAGACAATTTAAACCTTTCAATGATGGATATTCCCTACGTTTCTAGAGTAATCGGACTACGGAGTTACTGAAATATACAACTGCGAAACATTCGCGGCTTGACCCAATTCTCAATCCTAGGTGGTTGCCAATGGACTCTCTGCTGACGAGCAGACGACTAGGATCCACCAGGATTCAGAAGGGATACGATGAGCTTTCTACCCTGGCCCGGTAGATGATCGATGTATCGGGATCAAGCCCACCATAAACGTCTCTCCGTGTTGGTCAAACATTGAACACAACTATCTTACTCTAGATTGTTAGGGATGAGAAATGGATAAAGAAATAAGTTTTAAGGGGGGTAGACTAAAATGAACCAGGCTAGTATATACCCTACCACGTGTAGGAACTTGAAATCAATAAGTCTTAGGCAAATGAAATAATAGAAATCTTTCCTTATTACCCTTAGGCAATTTCGGGGACAAAATTTTGTTTTAAGGGGGGTAGATTGTAATATCTTGGATTTTTGCCAACCTGGGATTAGACGTCCTTAGGCAATGGGTCGATCCTAATACCTTATTAACTAATCAGAACTCAATCACAAAGTCTAAAATTGCTTTTGAACCCATTTCCTTCATAAATCTCACCCTTCACTACCTTGTTCTTTCAATTTTCCTAAGTACTTGCACCCTAGACACTATCTTAAACTAGCTAAGTAGTATAACTTGGATCACTTTATATACAAACTACAAAGGACTAAGTACCACCTCAGACAAAAATCTTACAGGACTAAATCCTTTAGAAATGAGACAAAGTAACTAAGTGCTAAACTAGATTAGCTACAAAATCCGTTTGAATCGCTTTAAATACGATCTGCAAGACTCAAAACTTATAGAATCACTGACGCTAGGTTACCCTAAAATCTCGAATCAAACTCATTACCCGGCTACTCTCGGGAGCATCTTGAAACTCCATATCAGATCTAGACTGCACGTCGGAAGTCCGAATAATACCAAGTTAAGGACTTAGGACCGCCTCGCTGGGCTTGACAACCATCTCGGAAATCAAATCCAGATAGTGTCCCATGGCTGTTGGCTTGAGTCCGGAGTGAGTGAGTGTGAAAACACTTATTTCATTCCAAAATAAATATCTTAAATAGTAATCTGGCATCTCTCGTTTTGCGGATCAGTTTTAAGCAACCAGACCGTCAGAATCTGACCAAATTACACCCTCGGATCAGGAAAAATTTCATAAACATTTACATGTACTCAGAATCTCCGATCGAGATCCACTGACCGTTGAACTGAAACTGGTCCGCCACGCGTGATCTGGAAATCCGACTGAAACGAAAACTTAATAGAACGAAGATCCGGTGTCGGTGAGCTTAAGTCTGACCTTTGGCTCAAGCAGGCCCGCCAGAAGTCCCCTGTTGAGCTAAAACTGCCCCGCTTTGGTTATAACCTAAGTATACCTTGACCTTAAGCCTATTTTGGGCACATTTTAGGCTTTATAAGGACCTTATACCCTCTCTCATTGCAGCCATACGAATTTGGATTTGAGAGAGAGAAAAGAGAGAGAAAGTGTGGGAGTTGTGGGAGGATCTCCCTGCCGTACTTCCCTGCCGCTCCACGGGCTCCACCGCTCCGTTCTAATCACTTTCTCGGCGATTCCAGCTCCATTTCTAGGTAAGAAACCCTAACCCTAATCTGTTTTAGAGTTTTATAGGTTGTAGGTTATGAAATAGCTAACCTATTTCGTTCTCTAGGTTGCCAAACTCCCGTATATGGAAGCTTAGCGAACCTATCGACTCCGTTACGATTCTACGACATGAGGTGCGGACTTTAGGTGTATAGGTTATGGTTTTCAATGCTTTCAATGTCAGATAATGATAGATTCATGATCTGCATGCAATTGCACATGTACAAAGTGCTTTCCGTTTTCTGTTTCGATTAAAGTTGTAGAATATGGAATTTTACATATTCTAGGTATTCGTAGAAAATACCGTATGCGTATATTTTTTGGAAATGTGTTTGACATGATTATTTGTTGTATGGATATATGATATATAGATAAAATACTTATTTGGCGAAAGGATTCGCCCAAATACATGTTTTACTAATATACACTATGTATGTAGAAATACTGTATTGTAAAAAGTACCGTATACATGTATATTTTAGAGATGTGTTTGCCATGATTAATTGTTGTATAAGTATATTGTGCATGCGTAAAATACTTGCTTGGCGAAAGGATTCGCCCTAATACATGTTTGTTAACATACACTATGTATGTTGAAATAGTGTATGTTAAGTGTTTGTGAAAATGCTTGTGTGAGCAAGTGTTTGAATGTTGATGCCTTAGGAGAGTGTTGAGATGGGATTCTCAACTACCCTAGTGACATGTATGATTACCTCCATGAGGTTGTTTACTTAAACCGCTTACTTGCAATATATGTGTTTGTATTCCTATTGACGTAGTGCTTTACAACATGCCTTATATCATGCTTTATAACATGTCTACTAGTATGTTTGAATTACTTTGTTTATCATGCTTTACTCCACATGTTATGGATGAGAATTGATTGAGTTTGGGACTATGTGTATAGTCCAGACAATCGGTACCAGATTGGAGATCGTGGTTGAGTTTCATATCGCCACGTAAGATGTTTTTGACGAACCCGAGTCGTATGTCAGTTGGCGACAGTGGTTAGGCCACGCGAAGTGCTTATGCACTTCATGTCGTCTAATTGATTGTGTGCTCGAGCTAGTCAGGCTCGTCATGTAACCCGATTTGTCTAATGTATGTTCACCATGCTTGGTCGCTACTGCTTGAACCTAGGGTACCAAACTTACCAGTGAAAACCCTTTTAACCATGGTACCTCGATCCGCTAAAACTCATGAGCCGGGCATGGTGGTATGGGACACCGTGGTCGAGCTGTTAGCCTACGCTGTGGCCACGTGCCTCCCCATAGTGACCAGTGAGCAACCAGACTCGTGAACCAATTATGGTGGTATGGGACACTATATTCGTGCTATCGGCCTACATTGATAAGGTGATGGGGGAGTGGTGCAACGAATGCGAGCAACACCGACAAATTTTTGTAGTGACCTCGAGCATACTCAAATCGCGGTGAGCCTTAGAGTTTTGTCATGCGGTATATAGAGTATGAACTAGGCCCGTTTACGTATAGTGATGAATCGTTTAAGAGGTGATGGGGAGTAGTGTAACCTTTGTGCGTAATGTACCACAGCGTGCTTTTGCAAAGTGACCTAGAAAATACACCATCGTTTGATATTAACTAGATCGACAATCCTAGAATGGATCATGTTTAGGAATGATACAAGGGAGGTACCTTAGTTTCCCAATCTCGCTTGTTTGAAATGGACTAATAACAACTCTAAGTAATCATGCTCACCATGCATTGCATATGCCTGGAAGATGTGGAGCACTGAGGGAAGAAAGCATGCCGCGAACGTGAGATTGTGTCGCACGAGGGAGGGTGTGGTGAGGGCATACATCATGTCATTCATACTTGCATTAATAAGAGTAGTTAGGAGTGTTTGATTGTACTGCTTTATCATTACTATTTGACTGAGTCAATTACATGTTAACCTATGCTTTATTGTTCAACTGAGTTAGCTACTCACTCTCACGTTACGAGACGTTGTTTCAAACACCCACCAGACATTGTCTGATTTCAGATGGCGATGCTACTTTTGAGGTGGAGCTGGACCTTTGCAATGACTACGATGATTGCTTGTATTGGTTGTCTTTTGACGGCTTCCTGTGAGCCGTGTCCTGATCGACGGGGCTTTCTGGGATATTGACTAGAGGACCTTACACATTTGGTATATTTTAGGATTGTACTTGTAATTATTTAACTTGGTAATGTTATCACACTCTGGAGACTCATCATAGTTTATATATTTTATCTATCTATCACAGTCTTCCACTTGCAAATTTAACTGTCTCTCGGAGTATGATATGCTGTTTTGGCTTAATCTCACTCATGTTCACTACTCTAATACAGTCAACATTCAATCATCATTCATTTTGTTGCATAAGTGATGTTCTGGAACTCGAGAGTTGAGTTACTACTCGACCCTCGATTTTTGGGATGTTACAGTGGATCTGCCTGATGTGGGCCCCACCTAGGGAAATCAGCAGAAATTCTTTTTTTTTTTAATAAAAAAATTGCATTAGGTAGCAGCCCCTGCTACTGCCGCTAACACGCCAGAGGACGCCCAGCATCCTGCCCTTTGCATGGGCAGATGAACGGTGTTGAGGTGGGCCCCACTATGATGTGTACGGTCCATCAACACCGTGCATTAGGTGGGACCTTAGGGCGTGGGTCCCCCTTCCAAAAATCAGCTGTGTGTGGTGCTCAGGTGGCCCACATCATGGGAAACAGTGGATTGAACATCTGCCATTGAAACCCTTCTGGGTGTCACAGAAGTTTTGGATGATTATGAAATTTGTTTTCCCACTTCATCTGGGTCCGTGTGACCTCGTCAATGGTTTGGATGGCATATAAACATTATGGTGGGCCGCACATGGGACTCACTGATGTATGCCTTATATTCCACACCGTCCCAGGGTGGGACGGCTGGTGTACCTCATTCCAGTTACTGGAGTTGCATCACCAAGTTCCGTGGATCTCACCGTGACAGCCGCGCTGTCCATCTATGGGCCCCACCATGATGCTTGTATTGCATCCAAACCATCCAACCATTTTAAATAAACATTTCAGTGGGCCCAAGGTCCACGTGACCTTATGAACAAATTAGATGCAAATAAACATTTCTATGGGTCCCCAGGTCTGAGTGACCTTATCAATGGGTTGGATGGAAAATAAACATTATGGTAGGCCCCACATGGGACCCACCATGATGTACGTGTTTTATCCACTCCATCCAGCCTTTGATTAGGTGGTCACGTCACAGGAAAGAGTGTAGAAAGTGAACGTCCACCGTTTAAACCATGGGACCCACTTGCTGCTGGATCATATTGGCTAGTTTACCACACAGCTATATAGCCTGTGTATTGACGTCACCAAACTCTGACGGCCCCACCATCATGATCTTGTGGTTTGCATGCTAGCCATCCATTTGATAGTGCGTGGGGTACACCTGATGCATGTGCTGTATCTAGCACATGGGGTCCACCTTGGTGATGTGCTGGACCCCACCTTGATGATATCTATATCCAGGCTGTCCATTACACTGGACGCTAGAGTGTGTTATACATGTATATTAGATATTTTAATATAATAATAATAATATATATATATATAATATTTAATATATTATATGTTATGGTAGCTCCCAAGTGGGACCCACTTGTGGTATAATGGATTGGATAGTGCACCGCACATAGCTATATGTAGCTGACTGTATTGATGTCGGCTGTCCTTGGACCTCCATCATGAAGTATTGTTATATCCAAACCATCCATCTTAATGGTCCACCGTGATGCATGCATTTCTCCTAGTTGTCCATCTATTTTACCAACATGGGACCCACATTGATGTATTTATTTCATGTCCACATCGAACGGTGCTGCTATGGTATCCACGTGATGTATCTATGTGCACCACTACGATGTATATTTTGATCCGCACTGGATCATCTTTGGATTTTGCTGAGGACACACCATGTGGTGTTTATTTCATCCATACCATCTACAATGCTTGGATGGTGCTCGATAGTGTTTGGGTGATATTGCAGACCCATATGATGTAGGTGTTGTATCCACACCGTCCACCCTATTTTCAGATCATTTCGAGGCCCACCATCATATGTTTATTTTACCTTAGCAGTCCATTCATGGGACCCACCATAATGTATGCGTGGTATATCCAGTTGATGGGGCCCATTATTAAGGCCCACCTGCCAGCCCATTGTGATGTGTTTAAGGCCCGTCGTTGGGGCCCACCTTGATGTGTATGAGGCCCGTCGTTGAGGCCCACCTTGACATATGTTCGGCCCATTTGAATTAGCCCATTTGATTTGGTCTGTTGATATGACCTATTTGATGTATTTGGGGCCCACTTGATGAGGCCCGATGTAATATATTTGGGGCCCATGGGTAGAGGCCCGTTGTGATATATTTTTGGCTCATTTGGTAAGGCCATTATGATGTATTCTCGGCCCATATGATGAGGCCCATTGTGATGTATTTCTAACCATTTAGCAAGGCCCATTGTCATGTATTTGAGGCCCATGGTTGAGGCCTAGTGCGATGTATGTATGGCCCGTTGAGTTGTGTATGAATCCCTTGTGTGGGCCACTCCTTGGGAACAATGTTGGTTAAATGACCACATTGATGAGCAATAATGGTTTAATGTCCACATTGTGACCTCCCCTTAAGCCTTGATCAACCGATCATCGAGGCCGATTCTAATTGTTGTAGCCGATTGCCGATTAGTGATCGAGGCTGATTGCCAATTCCGATTGCCGTGACCGAGTTACCGATTTTGATTATCGATCGATTCCGATTAATATGACCGATTGCCGATCGAGGCCAATTCCGATTTGTTGAGGCCGATTGTATAGGCTGATTTCGATTGTTGAAGCCGAGTATTGAGGCTGATTCCGATTGTCGAGGTCAAGTATCGAGGCCGATTTCGAGTGTCAATTTCAATTGTTGAGGCCGAGGCTAATTGTTGAGACCTATATGGTGTATATACAACCTATAGTTGGGGCCCATTGTGATGTATTCGTGGCCTATGGGCAAGGCCCATTGTGATATGTATTAGGCCCATGATGCATGGCCTATTTGATGTATTCGAGACCCATGTGTAGGGCCCACATGTCATGTATTTGAGGCCCATGAGTAGGGCCCACCTGAGGTGTATATAAGGCCATTGATGTGGCCCACTTGTTGTATTTGAGGCCCATGGGTTGCGACCCATTGTGACGTACATTCAGCTTGTGTTTAAAGCCCAATGTGATGTATATGAAGAATACGTGATGAGGCCCATTGTGATGCATTGAGGGTCAGGCGATGAAGTCCATTGTAATGTATGTTAGACCCACGTGAGAGGTCCATTGTGATGTATATTAAACTCTTGAGTGAGGCCTATTGTGTTGTATATTAGGCCCTTGTGTGAGGCCATGGGCCCATTATATGTTAGGATCTATGAGGGTCATTCCTCGGGGGTAATGTTGGTTAAATGTCCACATTGTCGAGGTTGATTGTCGATGCCGGTTATTGATACCATTTATGAGTATGTGATAACATAGCATCATGATACATGCCCATACGCATCATCTGCATGTTTGTTATGAGGTATGATTGACCATTGCATATGCCATAGTGCCGATTGTTATGAGACTCCTTGATAGGCGGAGATTATCTCACATGAACGCATAGTATGCGCAGGATTAATGCATAATTAGATTGTATGACTCATGCATCTTGCATTGTGTGCTGTGATTACTGTATGCACTAGTGACATCAGAGTCGTAGCCTCCACAAGCACATCGTGGATGGCCAGGTGGGACACCAGAAATATTTAGTTCTAGCATACGGGCGCCATAGATGTCCCTGGGTGAAAATCCCTAAACCTTCATGGCCAGGAGACGCCCTAACGTCGAGACCGAGTGGATATATATGAGCGCATAAGGGCCGTATACCAGTAGGTCACGTCTCTCACTGTGTCATGGTCGGTTGGGAGGGGGGTGTGACCTTACCCACCTGAGTGAGGGGGCAATGTCTAGGTTGAGTTTGACCAGCTTGAGGAATGGGTCCGCTATCGACGAGCCTAGCCCGATATTGGCAGGCGGATAGTGAGGTCTCTTCCACTTACCCAGTTGTGTGCTCAGATAGGGTAGGCAAGCTGGCACAGAGTGTAATAGACCCCGGTGATGATCCCAAAGATGAACCGTACTGATATGTGGACTTATTGAGAGAAGTTGCATATTCATTCATTCATTCATCCACTATCCACTCGGGCTAGTGGTGCGTAACTATTTGTTATGTGTACCTTCGCATGACTAGGATTTTGGTTGGGCGCGCGACTAACCTGAGATCAGGAGTTTACCACATTAAGTCTGACTATCCAAATTTAGGTATGGGATTAGTTTGGATAGAAGTCCCTTGTGATGGACCCCATAGCCTGTGATACTATGTACTATCATCCCGACTTCACACTCCAGCATGGTCATTCTATTCACACCGCATATTGCATTACATCCACAACATATGGTATTTTGGGTTACTGTGTTTTTACATTTATATGGTCTAGATACGATTGAAGCTATTTGTAGACTCATCAGGAATTACATACTGCATCGAATCCTCAGCATTTGAGATTTAGCTCTTCATGACTCCTCATTTGTATAGCTGTTCTATATTGCGTATTCTGATATTGATTGACTCATGGATTTGTCCATATTTCTACTTACTCTGTTATCGTATAATTTATGATGCTGCCAGTATTTCTGTTTACTCTGATAATTCCTGCTCTTGTCAGTATTTCTGTTTACTCTAGTAATTCATGATCTTGTTAGTAATTCTGTTTATTCCGATATTGTACGATTTATGGATTACCAGTATTTTTGATACTGTATGATGATTGCATTGTATTGAATATTTGGCACTTACCTTGTGCACACACTTACACCACCCTCTAAGCTTTCTATAAGCTTATGCACGATAAATGCGTGCAGGTGATGTTAGGTTGCAGTAATGTTGAGCTTGGAGCATGCAGCGGTCTTCTGGAGCTTGATTTTCAATTTATGTATTTCCCTTCAGTATTGTAATTAAATGATTATATTAGTGAATATGTGATGATGATGTTGCCTTTGTGATTTGGGTATACTTGTGGTTATGCTTATTACGAGTTAAATGTATAAAAAAAAAATACTCCTTGTAGGATCCAGGATCAGAATCTGGCGTATGGACGCTAGGAGCCGAGAATGGGGTACTATGGAGCTTGTCAGCACTGGGTTCGGTGATCGGGATTCCTGTGAATCCGATTTTCGGGTTTGGGGCGTGACAATACTCCTATGAGTACGACCTTAAAACTCTCAAAGGACTCTACAGTAAGAGCGTTAATCCTAAATTGTATAACAGTATGATAGGTAGTTTACTGTATTTAACTGCGAGTCGACCTGATATTGCATTTAGCGTAGGAATTTACACTAGATATCAATCTGACCCTAAGGAGTCACATTTAAATGTTGTTAAGCAGATTATGCGATATGTCGCAAGTTCAGCTAATTTGGGTCTTTGGTATCCACATGATACTAGTGTTCAATTAGTTGGTTACACTGATGCTGATTGGGCTAGTAACGTTGATGATAAGAAATCAACCAGTGGTGGTTGTTTCTATATTGGGAGCTGTTTAGTTTCTTGGCAAAGTAAGAAAAAAAGTTGTCACGCCCCAAGCCCGGGGACGGATAGCTTCCGTGATGCCCCGAATCTGGCACTCGACTTCCATACACCAAGTCCTGAGTTCGACGCACCACAAGGAAGATTTTTGACTATATATATATATATAATACCTGAGCATAAAGATCCATGATCAAAATACCAAGCAACACTCTCCATTATAAATCCTGATGGTTACAAGTACAATGCTTTCCAAGGGTACACGACATCAACATTGCCAAATCGAAAAATAGATACAATGCATCGAGAAAGCTAAGTCTTCTAAGCTACTCCTGCCCTGAAAAAAAAAAGGGGAAATAGGAAGCTTAGGCAAAAACCTAGTGAGTACACATGTGTGTGAAGTGTGTCGTACATGTAAGCAAGATGGATATGCCACGAAGAAATCATGTTTGGTGAAAGGCATATAGTACGTAAGGCATGATGTTAATGCCAATGCCAATACAATACATATGTATCATAGTAATACTCCGAGTCAATGCTACCAGCATCACCAAGTCATATTTTTATTTCTCCTATACCACAACCATAACCGTATTACATGCATCCGTAATCACATCATCATTATCGTATTGTCATGCCATAATCATACAATATTGAAAATACTGGTAAGATCATGAATCATACAATATTATAGTAAGCAGAAATACTGACAAGTCCATTAGTCATACAATATCAGAGTACGCAATACAGATCAACTATTCAAATGAGGAGTCATAAAGAGCTAAATATCATATATCGAGGATGTAATGTAATATAAAATTCCTGATGAGTTCTCAAACACCGTCAGCCGTATCTAAATACAGAAACATAGTAACCCAAAATGTTATATGCTGTGAATGTAATGCAATATGTGATGTGAATGAAATGACTATGCTGGAGTGTGAAGTCGGGATGATAGTACATAATATACTGGCTTTGGGGTCCATCATAAGGGACGTCTATCTAAACTAGTCCCATAATTAAATTTGGATAGTCAGACTCAATGTGGTAAACTCCTGATCTCAACTTAGTCGGGCACCCCAACTGAAATCCTGGCCATTGTGAAGGTACATATAACAAATAGTTGCGCACCACCAGCCCAAGTGGATAGTGAATGAATGAATGGATGAGTATGCAACTCATGCTCAGTAAGTCCACATATCAGTACAGTTCATCTCTGGGATCATCACTATTACACTCTACGCCAGCTTGCCGCCCCTATTCGAGTGCACAACTGGGTAAGTGAAAGAGACCTCACTATCTGCCTGACAATATCGGGCCCGACTCGTCGATAGCGGACCCATTCCTCAAGCTGGTCAAAAGATATTGCCCTCTCACTCAGGCGGGTAAGGTCACACCCCCTCCGAACCGACCACGATACAGTGGGAGATGCGGCCTACTTGTATACGACCCTCATGCGCTCATATACATCAACTCGGTCTTGACGTTGGGGCATCCTCTGGTACCAAGAAGGTTTAGGGATTTTCACCCAGGGCTATTTATGGGAGCTCGATGCTAGAACAAATTTCTGGTATCCCGTCTGGCTATCCACGATATGCCTATGGAGGCTACGTCTCTGATGTCGCTAGGGCACACAATACAAGATGCATGAGTCATACAATCCAGTCATGCATCAATCCTGTGCATATCGTGCACTCATGTGAGATAACCTCTGCTTATCAAGGAGTCTCATAACAACCTACCCAATGACATATGCAATAGTCAACCACATCTCAAAACATACAGATGATCCGTATGGGCATGTATTATGATGTTATGCAGTTACATACTCATAATCGGTATTAATAACCGTCATCGACAATCGACCTCGATAATGTTGACATTTAACCAACATTGCCCCTAAGGAATGACCCATATAGAGCCTAACATATAATGAACCCATGGCCTCACATAAGGCCAACTATACAATACTAAGGGCCTCACTCAAGAGCTTAATACACATCACGATGGACCTTTCACAGGAGCCTAACATACATCACAATGGGCCCCATCATATGGTTCGGAAATATATCATGGGCCACTTATACGGGCCTAATATACATCACCATGGGCCATGACCCATGGCCCCAAATACATCACAATGGGCTACGACATATGGGCCGAAATTACATTACAATGAGCCTCGCTAATGGGCCATAAATACATAATAGGTGGGCCCTGCACATGGGCCTAATATACATCAAGTGGGTCATATCAATGGGCTACACACAAATGGGCCTCATACTCATCAAGTGGGCTACATCAATGGGCCACACTAATGGACCTCATACTCATCAAGTGGGCTACATCAATGGGCCATCATACTAATGGGCCTCATACTCATCAAGTGGGCTACATTAATGGGCCACACTAATGGGCCAACCGCTTTACTAAACTTTCACATAGTCAGGCGACCAGTACCACAATCACACAATGTCACTTTACTTGCCATTATTAAATGATTTAAGGTCACATGGTTACATATCATAACTCATACATCTATGGGCAACCAATTTATTAAGCTCCCACATGGTCAGGTTGCCGATGCCATAATTTCACTTAGTATCTTGGTCGAGTGACCGCATCTTAAAGCATCCAAGGCACAATCACAAGCATACCCACTATTCTCGGTTACACTAACTCTTAAACTATAACCACTCAATACTTCATATGGAGAATGACTCAGATTCGATGTCACATAATCAAGAGGCCAAAAACTAGTTTACATCACATCAGATATAGTTTAGTGGTCCCCACATCTGCCTCATTTATGAGCCTAATGTAAGGGTTGTATTTATGTCACATGACACCGAATTAAGGGCCACTCCTTTATCAAGTTGTATAATCCAACCTATATCATAATTCTCATAACTAAGAAAATCTACACGTATAACCCGATTGTTCATGGTTTGGGTGACTATGTCTATGCCCATAAGCATGTGGTCATAACATTGGGTGGTCAATAATGCCACCTGACTTCATATAGTTGGTTGAACTTGTGTGAATTTCGAAATCATACGGTTAACCGCCCATATATACTCCATAATTGCATTTGATTAGGTGGTCATACATATGTCACATGCCTACATGATTAAGGGGCCAAATACATATCGCACCCTCACACATCTAGAGTCTACCTAATTGTTATAATTGAACATGTTTATGGGTTTAAACACATGTCATATGATTCTACTACTTAAGACCGCACTCTAACCAAAGTGCCAAGTGGTGAAAGGTTGTGTACTCGTTATATAATTAGGTATTCTATGGCAGCAACATAATACAATGCATGTCACACACCAAGTGGTGAAGGGCTATACACATAACACAATTTCACATGTTTCAATATAGCATACATTTAATACATGTGGATCACGAACTCTTGCCGAAGAGGGCCAATGGTTGGCCCAAACAAGACTACTACTGATGGGCCCACATGACATTCACTCAAAATGGGCCTTAACATTCTTGGGCTCACACATCAATGGAATTCAAGTGGGTTCTATGTGGTGGAGAAATTTTAACAGAGATCGGTACCATTCACATATCAATCCAATTTGCATAATTAATAGGCCACCAATCCATGGTGGACCTGGGGCTAATAAAAATCAAGTCAATCTATGGCACATGCAGGCCACACCACACACAAAAATTGAGAGGATTACCCTCCATTGAAACATTCATGATTACTTGTCAGGCCACTAAGGCGTGGATCACAAATCCAGCCCATCCATTATGTGTGTACCATCAATTGAGGGGTCACTCCAAGTTTCGATGCATCCAAATTTCAAATGGACCCCACAAGTGCTTTTATATACTTGAGATCCGAGTTGCATGAACGGTTTAAGGAGATCAAAATTACATGGGTCCCATAGTGATGTATTTACTATATCTATACTATTTATCTATATTTAGAGATCATTATAGAGGATTATCCAAAAAAAAATGAATCATAACCAAAGATTATCTGGACCTCACCTCAATTAGTAGTGAGGATAATGATTTCACCGTTGAACCATTCACGGGGCCCACCATAACGTTTATTTTCCATCTAATCTGTTCATAAGGTCACAAAGACCAGAATTTAAGGGGGAAAACAAATTTCATATTGGTCCAAAACTTCTGACCCAAAAAGGGTTCCAATGGTAGGCGTTCAAACCCTACTACTTTTTTTTTGTAGTCTGGACCACCTGATAGTTAGATCTGTCTTATTTTTCTTCTCAAGCCTTAAGCTCACCAAATGGATAGATGGTTTAAATATAACATATACCTCATGATCAAACCCATGAAAATTGCTGATTTATTCAGCTTCATAAATTTATTTTATTTTTATTTTTTTGATGGTGTGGGCCACCTAGTTCCGTGTACGGCTGAATTTTGGAGGTGAACCATTTTTAAACGGGACCCATCAAATGCATGGGGCTGATGTTCGACACACATCATGGTGGGGCCTATGGTGGGGCCCACCTCCTTCCAAAGATCGGCAGAGACGCCGCTTACTACTGGCGTCGATCTTCAGCAAAGAATAATAGCGTCGATGCTATTTTGTTTTTTTTTTTTTTTTTTTTGGTTTTTCATGTATGGGGCCCACAACAGGATGATCCAGTCCATCTGTTGTGTGTGTCCCACGTGGTGGAGGGTTCAGTCCAAGTTTCAGATGCATAAAAATTTCAAGTGGGCCCCAACAAGTACTTTTATATGTTTTAGCATGTCTACACTTGATTTTTGATGGTGTGGCCTACCAGAGAAGTGGATTGGCTTCATTTTTCGGCTCAACACCTAAAATGATCTGAAAATTTGAATGGACGGCATGGATTTAATACATACATCATGGGTGGGGCCCATTGTGGACCCACGACCCTTACCTCCTTAATTGAGCAAATGACAAGTCTTTCTTCAAACATCCTCTGAAGGCCGGCGGTAGCATCCTCTCTCTCTCTCTCTCTCTATATATATATATATATATACATACACGGTGTTCTGTGCACGTGTGTGCATGGGTGTGAGTGTCTGTGTTTGGCCAACACAATGGGCCACACTTTAGATGATTTTGATAGCTTACAAAATTCTAGTGGGGCCCACAATTAATGGGTCTCACATAAAGTTTATAAATTATTTTATTTTTTTATTATTCTTTTTATACATATTCTCCCATGAATCCACACCATTAAACACATTATTATCATCATATCATCACCATTTTATTTATTATTATTTTTTTTCATCATTTTATATGTACTCTCCTATGTATCCACACCATTGATCACATCATCATCATCAAATCATTACCACTAATAATCATATAAATAATAAAAAAGAAAATAAACAAAGAGTGGAGTGGGTGTACTCACCTTGATGAATTAAATGGATGGTTGAGATGGATAGAAGAGATGGAATTGATGGTTGAGATGGATGGAAAGGATTAGATTGATGGAGTTGATAGCCCACCAAGATCACTCCTCTCTCTCTCTCTCTATGAGTAGGAAAAATGGTAAAATGCTAATGGTTGAAGGGATATATGTAGAGAAATTGTTAAAAATGTGGTTAGATTTAATTAATGTGATCTTGGTTAGCTTAGATTAGGATTATATCAATTAATTCATGATTTGTAATTAATGGTGGATTAAAGGAGCATGGGATCACATAGTGTGATGATGTCATGCTTAAGATATGGAATGGAGAGGTGTTAACTTTGAGGAGACATGAGAGATGGGAGGTATGGGTGTGTGACATCACACACATGGGTAGAGATTCTCTCACCCATGTGTGGCATATGCATGTGTGTATGACATGTGTTGTGCACATGTGTGGAATGAAGTACATGACACCTTGCGCACATGATACACTAATGATTCTTCACGGCATATCTCACTAACAAAGTATCTTATAAACGCATGGGTGGTACCTACACGACCGTAGCGACGGGGCGGTCAATATGAGATAGGTTTTGAGGTCTTGGGGTTCCGGTCAGTCAAGTGTGTACTATGAACGGTCAATCCAGGTCTAGCTAAGGGCGTCAATCATTGTGTACGTATGCATCAAAAATGGTAAGGAGTGGACGGGGTGTTACAAAAGTTCTGTATCACTCTCAACTGTTGAGGCTGAATACATTGCAACTGAAAATGCATGTACTCAGCTTGTATGGATGAAAAGAATGTTAAGCGATTATGGAATTGCACATGATTCTATGGTTTTATATTATGATAATTTCAGTGCAATTAATATATCTAAAAAATCAATCCAGCATTCACGAACCAAGCACATTGACATTAGATATCACTACATTCGTAAATTAGTGGAAGTAAAGACAAATACTTTGGAATACGTTCTGACTAAGACTCAACTTGCTGACATTTTCACAAAACCGCTTAACAAAAGTAGGTTTTCTATATTGAAATTTGATCTTGGTATGTGCAATTTGAATTGATTATTCATTCGTTTCTGTATTATATTGTATATATTTGTTATTTTATCTATTTCAAATTTTAAATTTTAAGAAAATTGTATATTTTTGGCTGTGCACGACCAATGGAGTACATACTCGACCAGTCGTGGCACGACCGGTCGAGCATGTGCACGACCGGTCGAGCATGTAGCGCGGTTTTGACCTTTATTTGGGGGAAAATTTCCTTTTTCTTCATTGAGGGTTTCTTGTTCAACGAGTCTTAGCACGACCGGTTGAACCCATCTTCATTGTTCTTCAAGATTAGTGCTTTATTTCCATATTCCTTGTAAATTTAAGTTCATATCACTTCTTTTTCATCATTAAAGTGATTTATTTCTTGTTTCCTTGAGGTTTTTGGGGTTTTTTCTCCAAAATCTGATTTTGAGAAAACCCACTCTACTTCTTTTACAACCACTTAGATTCCTTGTATTCCTAATTACATTTGGAAGGTAGAGGCAAAAAAAAAGAGTTCTCATGGTGCTTCAACTTCCAGATCGACACCTATAACAAGGCGCTACCTTCGGTCACCCAACGATAATCCCTCCAATGTGTGGGATTTAAGGTTGCACAATGTTATAGTTGAACGACCTGTTCATGTTGAACATATTACTCCATTTGAACTCCTTCCTCTTCTCCAATCTGTAGGACGGACTAACATTCTACATTGGGGTGGGTCGGCATATTGGTCTATTGTGCAAGCTATGTAAGCATGCATTTTTTATTTTTTAATTAAAAATTTAACTTTTATTATAACAACTAGAGAAGGGCCATTTGAAGCTGACCGACATTTGATTTCTGGCCTAATGGACATACCTGTCAATGATGAAGGTATTTCAATTAGCATTCTAGTAGCTAAACCATCTGAATTAGAAAACGTATGCTTACTAGAGTATTGTGTAATATAGATGCGTAATGGAGTCAAAATGGGAATGCGCTTGCTTCAAAGTATTTGTTACCTAGATACAGGGTCTTTCACAGGATATTTATTTCAAATCTTTATCCACGTTCTGGTAACAAAACCAAACTCACCTCTTTCATGGTTTGGATTTTGCATTCCATCATCTCTGGTACATCTGCATGTCCTCCTTCTTTAATCTGTCATTCCATTATACAATTTCGTCTCCATCCTAGACACAGTGATATCCTTTTTGCATATCTTATGACTGTGTTAGCCACTCATATGTTAGTTAATATGCCTGTTGGAGAGGCTCCTATTCAACACCTAATCTTCAACCACTTAAATATAAACAAGATGATTTTGAGGCTGGCCGCAGGCCAAGTCAATGTGGGTGTAGGTGGAGCCGAAGCAGTAGATGAAGAAGAAGGTGATTTACCTCCAGAAGATATTAACATGAATGATTTCTTTGATGAGATCAAATCCGATTCTGAGGCTGACCCTAATTATCAGCCTTTAGATTTTGCTAAGAGGTTGCATTCTCTTGAGGAACAAGTGACTTAGATTCATGTAACCTAGGATCACAATTTGCTTATATGCTTAAATATATGAGGTGCATTAATAAGGGTTTACATCAGATTGATCCATCTATTCCTGCTCCCTCTTCAGGTTTTGATTAGTATTTTCGCATATGGATTGTAATAACTTTTATGATACTTTGCTTGCTTTCGGTTTGTGGGATTGACTTTGGATGAACTTGGATGATGTTGATTAATGATGCTTGAACATTACTTGCTTATGAATTTTCATATCTTGCTCCTTTATTCCTCATTGCTCGTCTTATTCTTCCTTGTTTATCTACATCCTGTTTTCTTGTATTAGGTTCTTCCTTTGTCATATTGTGACAAAAAGGGGGAGAATTTTGACATGCTTGATATATGGTGTTTGTAATTTAAGGCATGTGGATTGTGGATGGAGGGATAGAAGTAAGGAGGAGTATTAGCAAAATGCTTGCTTTCTTTTTGATAACTGGTGCATGATTCTTTAACCAGGTTGACTGGTTTATATTGATAACTGGTGTATGATTCTTTGTGCATATAATTCTTATGTTTGTATGGAGTGTGTTTTGTCACAAATTTAACAAAGGGAGAGATTGTAAGTGCTATGGTTTTTAGCTCCTATAATTGTCAAATTTTGTAGTGCTAAAACCTCTTGGATTCTGTGTCTTATGTAGGGCATCGATATATTTAAGACAATGCATCTCATGTACAAGGACAATGATCTTTACTTCAAGATCTTCAAATGCAAAATTACTTGTTCATGTTTATGTACAACATCAATTGTGATTTCAAGCTTCAAGAGTTTAAGATTTTCAAAGCTTCGTACAAGTCAAGACAATGTCTCTAGATTTTGATACTCAAGTTTAAGCCTCAACATTAATCAATTTCAAGCTTCAAGAGTCTCAAGTTCAAGCTTCATCTTATGACAAGATCTCAAGCTTCGCGAACTTCAAAGAACGACTATCAACTAAAGAAAAAGAAGACTCAATGTTCATACTCACTAACAAGGTATAAATGACCCTAGATTGGCCTTAAGGTAGGTCATTTTGAATATATAATTCAATTAACTCATTTTATAAGTGAATAGATTGTTTCTCGACTAGTCTTAGACTCTGTTCAACTAGTCCTAGCACTGGCTCTACCAGTCCAAGAAATTCCAAGACCAATCCTAAGGTTGTTGCAAATTTTTGAAATTTTTTTGTTAAGCCACGACCAGTCCTGGAGACTGCTCGACCGGTCATGTGAACTGTACTCGACTCGTTCTCGACCAATCCTACAGCCACGACTCAAAGTCCAACAACTAAATCAGGCTCCACACGACCAGTCATGAATGCCACACGACCGGTCGTGAAGGGCTTATGACCATCGTGGAACGACTTTATCCGATCGTGCTCAAAATTTTAAAAATTTGTTGGTCCTACAACCAGTCATAGTGTCCTAAGGACTGGTCGAAGACGTGATTTCTTCACCTATAAATAGAGCACGAATTTCAGAGTATTTTATTCAATTTAAGCTAAATTAATACACCACTCTGAGAGATAAGTTAGTGATCTTTTTAAGCTATATTGTGCTCATTTAATATTCTCTTTTATTAGCTTTCTTTGCATTTAATTTTGAATTTCCACATTCTAACTTTATTTGAAAGAGGGATTGAAGTATTCCCATTTCTTGAAATCAAAATCAAATCAAGCTAGCCCAAGGTGCTTTAAATCTAAAATCAATTTAGAACCTAGAACTATTTCATAAGTGAGTATTGGACATTGAACTTCTACGTTGAACTTCTACTCCGACTTGGTTCTTCCGGGCTGTATCTAAAGGAGAATATCTAGGTATTTTACATTATTGTAAATTTCTGTTTTTGGTTTCATTGAGATTGTGCTAGAAAAATCTCTCTATTTTGATTTGTTTGAGGTGATCCAGAGAACTCAGAGTGTGGAGTTTTTAAATTGTGTAACCCCACTTGAAAGACACAATTGTGAGGGTTTTTAGTGAACTTGGAAAAACTTATTTTCATAGTGAATGCTAATATCCACTATGTGAGGATATTAGGAGTGGTAGTTGTGTGGCTGTTGTTTAACAATTGGTGTATAAACAAGTGAACCATTATAATTCTGTCTTCTGGATTGATTGTTTATTTATTTGTGTGGATGGTTGTAATTTCCCTTTTACATTTGTAGAGAATGTTGTAATCCTTATGTGGATGTGTGGGAATATTATAATAGCTTAGATTTCCCTTCTTGCTATTCATTTCTTTATTCCTCTGTATCAGTTTGAGTTTTTGATACACAAACCGTTCTAGTAAAGTTGTCCTACCATAAACCCTTGGTTTTTATGGTGTAACATTTGTATGAACCTCTCAATACTCGTTCATTTGAGGTTGTCTTTTGTAAGACCTGTATCCTAGTCCATATTGTTATATCGACTTCCGCAATCCTTCCCGTCGAATTTCAACAACCTGCGACGTATAATCAACGTTTGTGATTGACCCTAAGTTGTATCCTATAGAATTGAGTTGGCTTAATTTGAGACCTATATTATTGCAACCGCACCGTCGCCGCGGTTCCAATGCCACGACTCGCACATCGATCCGATACTTAAGCCGAAAAATGTGGGCCGGCGTTTATTTCGAAAAAACACCACGCATTTGCAACACCAAGAGAATCTCTACAACATGTTAAATCAATCCCATCAATCACCCCTCATGTCAAGTACAAAGCACCCCCATGCTTTCTTTCTCCACAAGTCAAGCAAACCCTAAAAGTCAACACATCACTCACCTCACCCATCACTCACCCTTTCACTCATCACACCCATCACTCACATCTCTCTTACAACCACCACACCTCTCTCTCTCTTTTCCTTCACAATTCCAAACAAGAGCACCATATGTCCAAGCATTTCATGTGAGAGAGAAAAGAGTTTGTGTGGCCCACTTTCCCATCCCAATATCTTCCATTCTAGCCATCCACTTCTCATCTTCCACCATCAAAGAGGAGCACAAGGAGATAGGTATTCCAATGGACTGATTAGATCGAAAGGTGGGTGTTGTCCATAGGCCTAGATCTCATTTTTATGATGAAAGGCCAAGTGAGGCTTACCGATTGATGGTACGGATCTCACTTGGGACCCTAGATGTGGCCCATGGCCCACCTTGATGCTCATAATCATTCCATGATGGGGCCATTCTCCATGGATCCCATCATGATGTTCATTTTTCCTTGCATGCATAAGGTCATCTAGACCGTCTATTTTAGTGGAGAAGGGATCTCCACTGTTGAATTTTAATTTAATGGGCCCACATGTATTAGGACCCACTTGATGTACGATTGATCGCAAGGGAGGGCCGATAGTGTTAGGGCCCCTCCATCACACGTGCCTAATTCTCCCTCTCCCTCTCTCTCTTTCCCTTTTTGTGATGTTATAGTTGTGTGGCCCACTTGGATAGACCCCACCTTACATATGTTTTGTATCCACACCATCAGTGCATTTGGTGGCCCACCTGAGCATGGCCCACCTTAAATGCATGTGTTATGGCAAGTCGTCCAGCATCTCTGTGAAGTGAAAAACCAAATATAAGCTTGATTCAACAAGCTTTTGAGTGGACCGCATCATGCAGGCCCCACCTTGATGTATGTATTCAATCCATGCCGTCTACCCTATTTACCCAATCATTTTAGGTGTTGAGCTGAAAAATGAAGCGGATCCAACTTTCAAGCGGGCCATACCTTAGAAAATAATGATTTTCACCATTTAAACGCACTTAAATTTATCTTCACTTCGAAAGATACCCAATATTGGGCTTGATGGAATGCTTATGGAGTATAGGGTCCATTGGGAGGGGCGGATGCTTCCGACGTCGGCCCCACACACGAAAAACCTCAGGGGACTTGGTTTTTTTTAAAAAAATAACAACAACAACAACATTTCTGCTACTGCTATCAGAGAAGAGGACGCGCAGGCGTCCTGCGTGTTGGCGGACGAGCAGGGTCCCACGACTCCAGCCGTGGGCCCCACCATGATGTTTATTTATCATCTAATCTGTTCATATGGTGGGACCTCAGGGCGGTGGGCCACCTTCCAAAAATCAAACACATCCAACGCTCAGGTGGCCCACATCAGAGGAAACAGTGTGGATTGAATGTATTGCATTGAAACCCATTTTGGGTCCACAGAAGTTTTGGATCAAGATGAAATTTGTTTTTCCCCTTCATTCTAGGTCCGTGCGACCTTATTAATAGGTTGGATGGAAAGTAAACGTTATGGTGGGCCCCACATGGAGCCCACAATGATGTACGTGTTTTATTCCCACCGTCCAGCGGACGGTGGAGCCCATGTTAATGTATGTGTTTTATTGCACCGTCCACTGCCGTGGACGGTGGGCCCCACCTGGGATTTGCATGTGCCTGAAACTTGGTCTGAACCCTCATGTAAGTGGGACACACATAATGGGTGGGATGGATTTGCTAACCACATCTTGGGGGCCCAAAAGAATGATTATGAATGTTTTAATGGTGCACGACACCTCTCAACTTCTGTGTGTGGTGTGGCCCACATAAGTCACGGATTGACTTGATTTTTGAGACCTAGGCCCACGATGGGCTAGTGCATCTGACTGATGGTGTTGATGTTCGAAACGCATCATGGTGGGACCCACACCGCTCGACCTCATGGGATGTTAAAGTCAGCTCCAGCGCATTGTACCTTTTCCCATATATATATGTGTGTGTGTGTGTGTGTGTGTGTGTAGAATGGTGGGCTGTTTTGGGGCCTACCATGATGCATGTGTTGCATCCAACCTGTCCATCCATTTTAAAAGCTCGTTCTATAATATGAGCTAAAGAATGAGTCAGATCCATGGTTCAAGTGAGTCCCACCACTATTATTTGAAGTAAGGATCGGTTGATCCTTTGACATGATTCATATATATGTATGTATGTATTTGTGGCCATTTTTAAGGCCCACTTGGTATATATATGAGGCCCATGTGATTAGGCCTATCTGGATGTATTTGTGGCCCGTTTGTTGAGGCCCACTTGGTATATATATGAGGCCCATATGATTAGGCCGTCTTAATGTATTAGAGGCTCATGAGTTATGGCCCATTGCAATGTACATAAGGCCCAATTGGTGTGGCCCATTTGATATACATAAGGCCCATGTGATATGGCCCATTTGATGTATTTAAGGCCCAATGGGATGTACCTAAGGTCCATTGCAATGTGAGATTCCTCCATGGTTTATGTAATGATATTTATGGCGGGCCATGCCTTGGGAACAATGTTGGTTTGACGTCCACATTGTAAGAATAATGTTGGTTAAATGTCCGCATTATGACTCTCCTTAAGGCCCATTGATAGGCCCATACTTATTGTGTGTAGGCTGTCTAGGCCCATCTGCATTGTAAGGATAGTTCATTACTTTATAGAATGCTTAGTATAACTCCATGATTCATGCCCACATGCATTATATGTATGCTTGATATGAGGAATGTTTGATCATAGCATAAGCCGTTGGACTGAGACATTATGGGACTCCATATGAGATGGAGTGCCCGACATGAGCGCGTGGTAAGCGCGAGATTGCTGCATGTTTGTATGGTGTGACTCATGCATCTCGCATATGTGTGACTTGATCACTGCACGCCCTAGCGACATCAGGGTCGTGGCCTCCACAAGCACATCGTGGATGGTCGTATCGGATACCGAAAATATTGGTTCTAGCATTGTGGGCACTTAGGATATCCTTGGGTGAAAATTTCAGAACCTTTTTTGTACCAGGAGTTACTCCAACGTCTAAACCGAGTGGATACACGAGCGCCCGAGTACCGAATACCAGTAGGTCGCGTCTCCCACTGTGTCGTGGTCTGTTAGAAGGGGGTGTGGCCTTATCCGCCCGAGTGAGGGGGCTATAAGCTAGGCTGAGTTTGACCAGCTCGTAAATGTGTCCGCTATCGACGAGCCGGGTAGGTATTGGCAGACTACTAGTCAGGTAGATAGTGAGGTCTCTTCCACTTACTTGACTATGCAGCTAGGGAGGAGGCAGTCAGTGTGAGCTGTATTAGACCCTGGTGATATCCAGAGAGAAACCGTACTGATATGTGTACTTGATGAGTACTAACATGCTTGTATTGCATCTCGCATATGGCATTTAGCTACATAGGCCTCGCATCGCATGGCCTTGGTATGGCTGATAGCATTCATGCTTTGCATCACATAGCTTTGGTATAGCTGATAGCATTCATGTACTTACCGTATATTTCCGCATTACTCTGATATTATATACTTGGCACTCACCTTACACACACTTTCACCACCCTCTAAGCTTTCTATAAGCTTATGCATGATAGATGAGTGTAAGTGGCGTTAGGTTGCAGCAGCGTTGAGCTTGGAGCGTGCAGCCGAGCTTCTGGAGTTTCCGTTACTCTCATTATATTATATTTCCCTTTCCGCATTGTACTTAAAGTTTTGTTATAGTGGATATGTGGTGATGTTATTTTGTGACTTGGTTATGCTTGTGGTTATGCTCCATTACAAAAAAAAAAAATCATATTGAAAATCCTCCTTGTAGGATCCCAGGATCGGAATCTGGCGTATGGGCACTAGGAGCCGAGAATAGGGTACTACGGAGGCTGTCAGCACCGGATTTGGCGATCGGGAATTTTGTGAGCCCGTTTTCTGAGTTTGGGGCGTGACATCTTTAAATTCAGCATCGTGAGATTGTGTATTGCTATATATATTTAATTTATTTAAATTCTGCTGTTATTTTTTAATTTGGCACAGTCCGATTCACCCCCCCCCTCCCCTCCCTCTAGGACATATAGCTCGGCCTTTTCAGACCCACCGATTGGGAATGGATTGGCTGGTGTCCACGCATCATCCAGATGGCTGGATGGTGGACCCACCTGACGTGCGACCGTCCATCTGTATACCTGGTGGGACCCACCATAGATGTATGTGTTTCATCTGCACCGTCCATCTGGACGGTGCCATGTATGGCCCCACCATGGTGCATGTTGCACCCACACCGTCCATCTGTCTTAACAGTGGGACCACCTTGATGATGCGTTGCATCCACCGTCCAGCCCATGGACGGTGGGTCCTAACCATGATGCATGTGTTGTATCAATGCCATCCACCCATTTTTTTTAATTATCTAGGCCGTCCATCTATTGGATGGCCAGTAGCCCCATCCTGATGGATGTGTTTTATCCAAACTGTCCATTCATTTGGTGAGCCTGTTCTAAGGCTTGAGATAAAAATGGGGTAGATCCAAATGTCTGGTGGACCACGTACATGGACCCCACCCCTGATGGATGTGTTCCATCCAAACCGTCTATCCATTTTTTCTGCTAAGCCACCTTGAGGCATGTGTGGTGGGCCCCATGTGGGACTCATCTGCCTAGCTGGATTGGCTGGAGTACCCTCACTCCAGCTAATAGCTGCTGTATTTATGGCTGCAGGTTCTATGGGCCACGCCATGAAGTACATGTTGTGGCCTACACTCTCCAGATGGCTAGACAGTGGGCCATGCCGTGATTTATAAGTTATATCCTACCATCTATCAGGTGGACCCCACTGCAAAAATCAGCGGGATTGAATGCCTACCATTAGAAACATTTGGGGCCATAGAAGTATTGGATTAATATGAAAATTGTTTTTCATCTTAATTCAGGTCTTTGCGACCTTATGAACAAATTGGATGGGAAATGAACATTATGGTAGGCCCTATGAGTTTTAAACAATGAAAATCATTATTTCCGCTACTATTTATGGTGTGGCCCATAGGATGCGGCCCACTCATTATATATGAGGCCCAATGTGATGTATTCGAGGCCCATGGGCGAGGCCGATGTGATGTATTTGAAGCCCATGGGACGTGACCTATTGTGATACATTTGGGGCCCTTGTATAAAACCCAATGCGACATATGACGAGGCCCAATGTGATGCATATGTGGCCCATGAGCGAGGCCTATGGTGATGTATATTAGGCCCTTATGTGAGGCCATGGACCCACTATATGTATGGCTCTACTTGGGCTACTCCTTAGGAACAATGTTGGTTAAATGTCCACATTAATGGGCAATGATGGTTAAATGTTCACATTGTGAGCTTCCCTTAGGCCTTATTAGGCCCATTCTCATTATTCTCTTAGTGGGTTAACCCAAATGAGTGGGCCCCATTCTCCATAGATGTTGGCTCTGTGCCATCGAATTTGATATAACCACGGCTGAGGGTTGATCTTTATATTATGGTTTGATCGGCCGTTCATATATGGACCCCGCCTTATATGTAGACCGATCATCGATGCCGATTATTGGTGTCGATTATCGAGGTCGATGCCGATTATCGATACTAATTATGAGTATATAACAACATAACATCATGATACATGTCCATATGCATCATTTGCATGCTTGTGATGAGATGAGTGATTGATCATAGCACATGTTATTGGGCAGATTGTTATGGGACTCCCTGGTAAAGGGAGATGCCCACATGAGTGCGCAGTACACGCATGATTGTTGTATGACTTGATTGCGTGATTCATGCTTCTCGCATTGTGTGACATGTATACTGTACGCCCTAGTGACATCAGGGTCGTAGCCTCCACAGGCATATCGTGGTTGGCAGGATTGGACACCAGAAATCTTGTTATACATGGGGTGTTATAGATGTCCCTAGGTGAAATTTCCTAAACCCTTATAGTACCAGGAATTTACTCCAATGTTTAGACCAAGTGGATGCATGAGCACCGAGTGTCAAATACTAGGAGGCCATGCTTTCCACTATGTCGGGATCAGTTGGAAGGGGGAGCAGCCTTACTCGCCCAAGAGGAGAGGGCAAAGCTAGGTTGAGTTTGACCAGCTCGAGGAATGGGTCCGCTATTAATGAGCTGGGTCCGATATTGGCAAGCGGATAGTGAGGTCTCTTCCACTCATCTTATTGCGGGCGATAAGGCAGCAATCTGGTTTGGAGTGTACAAGACCTCGGTGATATTACAGAGTTAAGTTGTATTGGTATGTGGACTCAAATGAGGATTGGTATGCTTGAGTTGCATCTCATATCGCATAGCCTTGGAATGGTCGACATCATTCATGCCTTGCATCGCATGAGCTTGGTACGACCAATAGTATTCATGTATTTATCAACATATTCCACATTACTCTGATATTGCATAATTGTATTACTACATTGTGCACACACTTTTACCACCCTCTAAACTTTCTGTAAGCTTATGCATGATAGTTGCGTGCAGCTGACGTTAGATCGCAGCAGTGCTGAGGCAGGTATGCATAGTAGATCATCTTGAAGCTTTTTTCTATCATCATTATATTTCCCTTTATACGCACTGTACTTATAAGTTTTTTATCATAATGAAAATGTGATGGAGTTTTTGGTTGTTGTTTGTGGGTTATGCCTTTAGCTATGCTTATTACGAATCAAACTAATATTAAAAATCCTCCTTGTAGGATCCTAGGATCGGAACTTGATAAATGGGTGCTAAGAGTCGAGAATGGGGTACTACAGAGGTTATCGGCGATCGGTAATTTTGTGAGCCCGATTTCTGAGTTTGGGGCCTAACAGACCCTGTTCTGATGTTTATATTGAATCCAAACCATCCACTGTCTTTTCAATATCATTTTAAGCCTTGGACCAAAACATGAGATAGATTCGGGTCTCAAGTGGGCCATAATGAGGGAAACGAACCATTGCTGTTGAAATCTTCCAAGGCCCACTATGGAGTTTCTGTTCTTCAAAATCAACCCAAATCAGAACCCATTAGACCCTCTCGAGATGGACTATGCGGTGAACGGAGTAAAAAATCCATACGGGGCCTGCACTGACGGTGCGTGAAAAGAAAAGAGAAACAAAGGAAAAGGTATGTGTCACTAGGCATTGTTGCCCAGTGACGTGAGGACGGAAGTCACCTTGGGTTGCTGCCCCCACATGTGGGACCCTACATAATGTATGTATCATATCTACTCCGTTTATCCGTCTTATTAGGCCATGTTAGGCCATGGGCCCAAAATTCAGGTTGATCCAAATCTCAGATGGGCCGCACCGTAGGGTAATGTGGGGGTCAAAACCTCTTGGACTTGAGATTTCTTGGTTTTGGGGTCCTTAGACTTAGGAATCCCTAGAATCGAGATCCCTTAGGTCTTTAGTTATGTTTAGCATCTTGAATTCAAATCTTTAAATTAGTTGGTGTGTGAATGTTGAAATTATGTTTTTATTAAATCCATTTAAGCATATACTTTGCCTAAATTGATGAAGTCCCAAGACTCAGAAGGGCTATGAGCATACGATCACATCCTAGTGACTAACCAATGATCTGTAACCATCGATTTACGTTAGCAATGATCAGATGGTGCAAATTATTCTACTAAAGTAATTATAGTGATGTCACTGATAGTTTGATTATTTCGGGACTCATTAGTGGGCCATGTGCCCAAATGGATTGGTAGCCTAGTGACACACGTGTTATACATATGGGTGTCCATCCAGGTCACTCCCAGTGGACCCCGCCTTGTTATATATTTTTTATTCATGCCTTATAAGCTACATGAGGAGCTGATGTTAGTCTAACGTGGGCCATACCACATAGACTTCTATATTTCTAGTGAGGCATGTCGTTTAGTTTTCACTCTCTGCATATAATGTGCCGATTAAGGTTGATTATTGCCTAATATGTCTGATAACATGCTAGTGTACTTGGCGATAGGACACACTAAGAACATGCTTAGTATAATGACATCATGCCCAGACATATGCCCATACGTATGGGATCCTAATCTTTTGCAACACTGCTCGTATGCACACGTGTCCCAACTTGCACCGTTGATAGACCATACACTGCACCCTAATGCACCTGGAAAACTCACCAAAGTGATTTATTCCGGATGATCTTAAGACCTCTATTATGTGGACCGCGTCGTCGTTGCGGTCGCAATGGTGAAAACTGCACATTAATTTGACGCTCTGTTCGTAAGATATGACCTATTGAAGGTAAGGCCTAAATTATGTATCCAGTAACACAAGCAACCTTTATTAGGCTAGGCCCATTGGAATTGAGCCCATGTAGGCCTAAAGCCCACTTTTAGAATATGAAAATTACCAACAAATAGGACAATTGCTACATGACAAAATAAGAAGCTAGCAAATATAAGACAAGCACTATAAGATAAAATTGGATTCTCTCTCAAAACCCATCATTAGTTCTCTCCCCATGCCTTAGAAATTAATCATAACCCATGTCCACCTCATCCTATACATGCATCCAATGCATGTCTTGATTTGTGCCACATCACTTCAAATAACCAATTGCAACACTCCACTTCATCATTTACCATGCATCACCTACAACCCATAACCCTTATCCATCCATTAGCCAATGCATGTCTAGATTTCTTCCACCTTGGCCAATGCATACTTAGCACCATCCACCTCATCTATCCACTACCCATGCCATACACTACCTTCCACCTCACTTTTAGCACCAATAAGATCCCATAAGTTTGCCACCTCAACCCCCAATTCCCTATATAAGAATAGGAGCTCTCTTGTACTTATTCTTTTCCTATACTTAGAAAAATTTTGAGATTTTAAGAGAGAGTGAGAGAGAGTGGAGCCAAGGTGTGGCCCACCATCAATTCCAGAGGGAGTGGACCACACATCATCATCCAAGCATCCATCCATTCAGGTGAGTCTACACCCCTCCTTCTATCATCCTCATCCCCTTCTTTCTTCCTCTTTTATTTTCTTGATATGTGTGGGCCCCACTAGGGTGGATTTCTTCTATGTATGTATTTATATCTGTAGTGGTCAGCAAAGTGGCCCATGTCAGTATGGTCTACCATGATGAGCATCATATCCACACCCTTCATATGTAATCCTGTTTTTAAAAAAAAAAAAAAAAAATTTCTGGATAGCAAGTTCTAAAAACAATATAAAATTAATTGCACTAAGATCAGAGTTAAAACTTGGGAATAATATGAACCACAATATGATATAACTCTGGGCCAAATTTCGTATCCATCCAACGGTCCAATCATCCGTAACATCAAGTTTACTTGGTTGCTGTTCAGCAGCACATGTAGGATTCCGATTTACCTAAAATGAACCTATTTTTAACTCCTTTAATGAATAAATTAAAAATATATGTTCCATTGGATTTGTAAAAAATCGAACTAGCTTTCCAACGGTATATAATAAGCCTCAATCAGAGTTCGGACGACTGAGATCTTAGCCTTATACGATAGATGTATTTTGGGAGCTTGTTATGACCATTCTTGTTTGGGCTATATTCGTGATTCCAAAAGTCAGATGTATTTGATATTTTCTCTTAACTTACTTGAGATAGTTAATAATCATATGTATGGTCCTTATGGTCAGATTCTTTCATGATAATTTTAGAAAATTCTAGACCGATAGATACCTCTGTAAGGACAAATCTTGAATTTCTATGTGTGGTCCAGATGGATCCAAGGCTCTTTATGATTGGAAACCTATATACAACCTAAATGATGTATTACTAATCCATCCATTGGATCGAATTTTCTAATAAAGAATCTGATAATAGAGATTTGATCAATATATTTTATGTGCTACTAGATGTGTATGTTGGATATATGTTGTACATAACATTCATCCCCTTATTGACCCACTTGGGTATGGGATCACTTGTGATTTATGTATTTTATTAGTTCATCTAATCTGGAAACCCATGTATATTTTTTTTTGTGTCTCTTATCTATGGTTTTCTAGCATGTGTGCCCCACTTGCCATTGGATTTAGTTCATTCCCTTTACACTTTTTGTTTGCTGAAAATTTTCTAAGTACTATACTGTATTACATGCAGGCCTCTTTGACACCTTGTAGTGGACCCCACACTTTGTAGTTAAGGGTCCTACTTTGGGGGATGTTTAATCCTTATATAAGTGAGCTGGGATGTCCTACTTTTTTGTTAAGAATGATTCCCTAAGTATTTCGAAATTGGGCCCTAAGTTGTGACAGACCCCATTTCTGAAAACTGTCTGATTATTTGTGTTTTGTACCGGCCTCTAAAGTGGACCACACGCTGGAGTTTTGACTAGGCCACCACTTGGAACCTCTAACCTACACTAATGAATAGATAAATAATATTTTAATTGGGCCAAATCAGACCTCACATGATTAGGGAGTGGATCCCAAAATGGGGCCACGTATGGTTGTGCAGAAAATTAAAGTACTTATGTATGGCCCTATACCAAATATTATGTGTGTACAACTAGTTAGTCTCAGATTATAGTTTTTGAAGTACATATATAGTAAAACCAAGGGCATCTGATGGGACACTAAAAGGTGGTCCCTTGTGATCATGGGACGTACTCAAGATTGGGCCAAAACTAATTCTGCACTATATTCCCTGCAGAGTTTCTCCAAGTACCCATGTTTAGGCCATCACCGTAAATCGTACTCACCCAACCAATGAGGCCTGCCTTATAATTTGTAAAGCCCATACATAAAGCTACCAGGTGGTTATTTTCTTTCACCATATGTAGGCCCCACATGATCATGAATCTGACTCTAAAATGACCCAAAACCAACATTGCACCAAAAATTTGTTTGACGTAAAATTTATGTGCGGCCACGTCGGTGGGGTCCACCACCATCCCAAAGCATTTAATGTAGCATCTAAACTCTTAAAAATAACTCTTAGATATTGTTGGGCTTAAAAACCTTATGTGGGCCATCTAGTATGGGCCTTACCCTTCATGTAATGAGGTCCACCTGGCATGTTTTGTAAATGGGTTATATAACTTGTAAAATATTTAGTGGACAAATCTTGCTATCCAAATGTTCTATTAAGACATAAGTGGCATTGGGCCCATCTAAATGATGCAAACCTAAGGCTCAACCAGGCCCAACACTAGGAGAAATCGTTGGAAAATGAGAAACCCACGAAGGTAACCTTCCTTAAGCCCATTGGGCAGGCCCATTGCCTACTGGGCAGCGTGTCTTGTATACTATATATAGTCAAGTAGACCACGCTTAGAGAGGCCTATTTTATCATGCATAAACTGGATAACTGGGCCTTTTCTTAGTTTGTTGTGTATGTGGCTAGTAGGCCCAATATGATATATGACATGAAAGATGTTAGTTTGTTATCCTTTGTGTTTGAGATTGTGCATTATTTATAGTTGGTGGAATGTGTGGAGCCCACTTAGTTGTGGAATTAGATCCACACCATTAAAAGAGTTGTGATTGGACGTTTATGCCCTTGGGTTAGCCTATTGGTTCACCAAGTGGGACTCACACTTGACCTATAAGACCCCATGCCTTACATGTAGTTCAAGTCCAGTATGGAAGTCACACTAGGTAGGACGGACCTAATGATGGGTGAGATGATGATACATGTATGGTAACATGATAATGATGATTGTGAGTTGTTGGTTGAAATGATAGATATGATTTAATGGATGGTGAATTATAGCATATGCATTAATGATGGATGAGTAATTATTTATAACAGTTATGACATTGTTTCTGTTAATCATGAAGTGAAAATGATCCTCATGGTAATGATGATATATATATATATATATATATATATATATATATATGCATGATGACAAAACATGCTAGTTGACCACCATGCTTGATATCCAAAGTCGTGTATATGAGGCCCTTGTGTGAGGCCTAAAGTGATGTATATAAGGCCCATGAGTGAGGCCCAAAGTGATGTATATGAGGCCCATGAGTGAGGCCTAATGTGATGTATGTGACGCCCTTGTGTGAGGCCCAACGTGAAGTATATGAGGCCTAATTGTGATGTGTGATTCCACCATGATATATGTAAAGATGTTTATGATACCTATTCGCCTTCCTAGTTGGTATTAAAATGGGTCATGCCTTGGGAGCAATGATGGTTAAATATCCACATTGTATAGGCAATGGTGGTTAAATGTTCGCATTGTAACCCTCCCTAAGGCCCGTTGTTAGGCCCATTCTCATCTCCTCTTAGTGGGCTAACCCAAAAAATTGGGCCCCCATAATTATTAAGCACATTCTTGATATGAGTAGGTCGTCTAGGCCCATCCTTAATATGAGGAGAGTACATCATCACCATGATTTATGCCCGTACGTATCATCTGCATATTTGATATAAGATGTGGTTGACTATTGTATATGTCATTGGGTAGGTTGTTTATGGGACTCCCTGATAGGCGGAGTTGTCCCACATGAGTGCACGATATGCGTAGAATTGATGCATGATTAGACTGAGTGACTCATGCATCTTACATTGTGTGATTATGATTATTATACGCCCTATCAACATCAGGGCTATAGCCTCCACAGATATAGCGTGAATGGCAAGATTGGACACCGAAAATTCTTGTAAAGCACAAGGGCGCGAAGGATGTCCCAAGGTGAAAGTCCCCAAACCCTTATGGTACTATGGAGGATGCTCCAATGCCTAGACCAAGTGGATGTATGAGTGCATGAAGGCCAAATACCAGGAGGCCATATCTCTCACTGTGTCGTGGTTGGTTGGAAGGGGATGTGACCTTACCCGCCTGAGGGGAGGGGGCATTTGCTAGGCTGAGTAGGACTAGCTCGTAAATGGGTTTGCTATCGATGTGCCGAATAGATATTGGCTGAATATTATTCAGGTGGATAGTGAGGTCTCTTCGGCTTGCACAGTTGTGCGTCTAGTGTAGGGCGACAATGTGGTGTATAGTGTATTAGACCCCAGTGATTATGTAGAGAGAACTTTACTGATATATGATGCTCTAGAGATGAGCTGGATTGATATATGGATTGGTATGTTTGAGCTACATCTTGCATATGACATTGGCTATGTAGGCCTTGCATCACATCATATGGCCTTGGTGTGGCTGATAGCATTCATGCCTTGCATCGCATAGCCTTGGTATGACAGATAGCATTCATGCTTTACATCGCATAGCCTTGGTATGGTAGATAGCATTCATGCCTTGCATCGCATAGCCTTGGTATGGCTGACAACATTGTACTAGTCCCCGGTGATGATCCCAGAGATGTTCGGTACTGGTATTATAACACGCCGTCATAATACCTTAGTATGACAGATAGCATTCATGCCTTGCATCGCATAGCCTTGGTATTACAAATAGCATTCATGCCTTACATCGCATAGCCTTAGTATGACAGATAGCATTCATGCCTTACATCGCATAGCCTTGGTACGGTAGATAGCATTCATGCCTTACATCGCATAGCCTTGGTATGGCTGACAACATTGTATTAGTCCCCGGTGATGATCCCAGAGATGTTCGGTACTGGTGTTATGGCACCCCGTCACTGTTGTACACGTGGGCGGGCACATGTGGGTTGACGCTGATGTGGGCAGGGCCTAAGGGCCTGGGCGAACTACCAGTGGTTGGCATGCTACTGTGTAAGGTTTGCGTACTCAACATTCAAGTCATTCATTTATTTATCCACTATCCACTCGGGCTGGTGGTGTGCAACCAAGTTATTATGTGTACCTTCGCAATGACCAAGATATCGGTTAGGGCGCACGACCAACCTGAGATCAGGAGTTTACCACATTGAGTCTAACTATCCAAATTTAGATATGGGACTGGTTTGGATAGAAGTCCCTTGTAATGAACCCCACAGCTTGCGATACCATGTACTATCATCCTGACTACACACTCCAGCTTGTTAGTTCTTTTGAATTGCATATTACATTACATCCTCAGCATATGACATTTGACTTACTATGACTACACACTCTAGCTCTGCCATTTCCCTTTCATCATATGTTATATAGTAGAAAATGGAATTTGATTATCTTATTCATGATGATTGGCTATTTTAATGATTCATGATCGCTTGTTGAGTGACATGTCTATTATTGATGTCATGTTCATGATAAACTGTGTAATTATATGACAGCTTAATTGATAACCTGATCACATATGATAACATGCCTATGGTTGTTTTGGATGTCATTACGGGAGCGCCCTGATAAGACATGTTTTACTCCCGGCATGCAATAGACTCCCGAGCTGTGGTTTGCTCATACGTATGACTTACACTTTTTCAGGATGCATATAAAAGTTGTTGGAGTTTGTTATTATTTCCTTCGTTACTGCTGAGTTGGTGCACCATATTATCTGTGACATGTCAAACAGGTTTGTCTCTTCGACATGCGTTGATACCATGTACAAAATGTGTAATCGCCTAAACAGATTAACCGTTAAAAAAATTTTACATTGAAAATCCTCCTTGTAGGATCCCATGATCGAAATCTGGCATATGGGTGTCGGGAGCTGAGAATGGGATACTACAGAGGTTTTCAGCGCCAGATTCGGCAATCAGTAATTTTGTGAGCCCGATTTTCAATTTGGGGCATGACAATACTCATCATTTGTATGCATGTTGTGGGGTGATGATTGATCGTAGCATATGCCTTTGGGCTGAGATACTTAGGGGACCCACCATGATTGTCGATGAACCCCACGTGTTGCGTCTTTCTATGCTATTATGAGCATACTTGGATTGTAATTAGAGGCTACGACTGGCACCCATCTTGGACTCTTTATGTGCCCACATGGCTTACTATAAGTAGGCCTTTCGATTATAAGCCCACCTATATAGGAGCATGCAAGGCCCATTAGGGGTAGATTTTAGTGGATCCCACCTAGTCATATCCATGTTAGATTTGTAGAGCCCATGGTGATTTTATTTGCAATCCAACTTAATTGTGGGTCCTCTTTAATGAATAAATGATGCCCACACCATGGGTTGCCTTGTTGTTCATGTTGTGGTTGCGCATTAGGCCTGCCTTTATTTTTATGTATTGGTCATTTAATGGGCCAACCCTGTGGTTTATGTCGTGTTTCCACCATTGAACCACCGTTTAGGTTCCACACATTGCATGTATTTAGCCCATTGTAGGCCTATGTTTGGTTGGTTGCAAGCTGTCATCTTGAGCCTTGCTTAGGGATAGTTGTAGGGCCCACTTTGATAACCATTTTGGGCCTATTATGATTTTTTGTGGACCCTAACTTTGTTATCCCATTTGGATGCTGATAAGTTATATGTTTTGCCGCTTAGGTGCGAGCTTGCTGAGTGGGCCCATTAGCTTGAAAGATAACTTAAGTATAGCCCTATGGGCCTAAATAAACTTGGTTTCCAAGTAGGTTCTACCCATTATGAAAGATGAATTTTTATGTGGTGCGATATTTTACATGTGTGTTGGTAAAATACTTCCTTGATAATTTATGTAGTATTACCTTAGTAATTTATGCTATGTTTACGCTCATGATTGCTATAACACTTCCTTTATGGTGACATGGTGCTTTCTTTATATTGATGCGACATTATTTTATGTTAGATGTAACATTGGTTTTACATTCAAGTTAACGTTACTTTATATTGATTTAGCCTTGATTTATGCTTGATATGGTATTACACACCTCATGGATAGTGGTTATGATTGTATGTTATCATATCCCATTCATATCATGTGTGCATGACTTGGATGATGGTTAATTCATGATTTTTTGGGTTGCCTATGCGTGGCAAGGCCATATTGATGACTTTATAAGCTTGGGACACTTTTAGGAAACCCATAAGAGATGGGGTCATCCTGCATGTATGTATGGCTTGTATGACATGGTTGCATGACTCAAATGATGGACTTATGCATTCACGCATTGTATGATGCATTTGCATTACACCCTAGCAACATCAAGGTTGTGGCCTCCACAAGATATCGTGGATGGCCAGACTAGACACCGAAAATATTTGTTCTAGCATTAGGGCACTAAAGATGTCCTTGGTGAAAGTTCCTAAACCATGTGGGCCAACAGGATGCTTCAAAGTCGAGACTGAGTGGATAACATGAGCTCCCGAGTGCTAAATACCAGTAGACTACGTCTCCCACTGTGTCATGGTCGGTCGGAAAGGGTTGTGACCTTATCTGCCTAAGGGTAAGGGGCTATAAACTAGGTTAAGTTTGACCAGCTCATAAATGGGTCCACTATCGACGATAGCGAGGTCTCTTCTGATATCAACGGTAAGGGGTGTGACCTTATCCGTCTGAGGGTGGGCATTAGCATACCATTGGTAAGACGGATAGCGAGTTCTCTTCCACTCACCTGGGCGTACGCGCGATGGGGCGGCAGCTAGTGTAGAGTGTATTAGACCCAGGTGATGATTTTAGTAATGATAACTGTACTGAAATGTGGACTTACTGAGTAGGAGTTGCATGTTCAGTATTTGGCTCATTCATTCATTCATTCACTATCCACTCGGGCTGGTGGTGCGCAACTAAATTCTTATCTACACCTTCGTAATGCCATTATTTCGGTTAGGTACGTGACTAACCTGAGATTGGGAGTTTACCACATTGAATCTAGTTATCCAAATCAGGTATGAGACTGGTTTGGATAAAAGTCCATTGTGATGAACCCCACAACTTGTGATACCATGTACTATCTTCCTGACTACACACATCAACTTTGTCATTCCTTTTACGACACATAGCCTGGATATGGCTGATGGTATTTATGGACTTGTCAAGATTTGTATATTACATTGCATCTTCAGCATATGACATTTGGCTTACTATATTTTTACATCGCATAGCCTGGATAAGGCTGATGGTATTTATGGACTTGTCAGGATTTTATATTGCATTGCATCCTCAACATATGACATTTGGCTTATTATGTCTTTGCATCGCATAGCCTGGATAAGGCTGATGGTATTTATGAACTTGTTAGGATTTTCATATTGTGTTGCATCCTCAGCATATGACATTTGGCCCAGTATATCTTTGCATCGCATAGCCTGGATAGGGCTGATGGTATTATGGACTTGACAATTTGGCCTCTATCTTTCCCCTTACTCTGATATTTGTATGCTTGGCACATGTATTGCGCACACACGCACGCACTCTCTAAGCTTCGTAGTAAGCTTATGCACATTCGTTACATGCAAGTTATGTTAGACCGTAGCAGCATGAGCTAGGAGCATGTGCCCGATCTTTTAGAGTTTTTCTATATCATTTATTTTTTCTTTCAGCACTGTACTCAAAGATTATATTAGTGGATATATGGTGATGATGTTTTGTGACTTGGGTACACTTGTGGTTATACTCCTTTAATTAAAAAAAAATTACCCTGAAAATCCTCCTTGCAGGATCCTAGGATTGGAACCTGGCGCATAGGAGCTGGGAGCCGAGAATGGAGTACTACGGAGACTATCACACCAGATTTGGCGACTAAAAATTTTGTGAGTCCGGTTCCCTGGTTTGGGCATGACACAATGCATGATATGCGTGATCTGATGAAGGCACCATGACTAAATGAGATGGGACCTTCCAACACTCTCATTAGCCACTACTCATAAGAGTTTACCGAGATACATGTGAGACGAGAGTAGCCTGTCACTCTTGAATGGTTTAAGAACCAAACTAGCGAAATGGGAATAGCCTGTCACTTTCATTAAATAGTGTACAACTAAAGAAATGGAAGTAACCTGCCACTTTCATTAAATAGTATACAACTAGAGAAATGGGAGTAGCCTATCACTTTCTCTATTGTAACACCTAATGGGGTTGATCCAACTCCTACATCCCAGTGAATACATGAGATTAATCCAATCCTTTAAGTAATCTGATTTAATATCCAACCAATGCATGCACTCTCCAAGTTACCACCACACCCACCACATTCCTAACTCTCATGGTCTACCATTCCCTAAGATAGCACTTCACATGACACCATTCATAGAGGAATGATCATACCTTAGCCATGATACTACATAGGAATCTAAGCACACATGGATCCATAACCAATGATAATCTAACTACTTGGATAATTCATACTTCACATCAATCAAATGCACATGGATTTTCCATAATTGGTAAACAATCCAAACCATATAGGTTTCACATAACAATATCCATAGACATGTTCATAACCATAATCATTATCTTTCCATCAATCATGGAATGGTGGTTCCTTAAGATGTGGCATTCATATAAAACATGTGTTCCATCACAACCATCACATGGGTACATCATATCCATCATCACATGTTTCCCATCATGAAACATTTGTAACTTCGACATAAATTCATCTTCCACAAGGAACTATTCTTAAATCCATGTTCATATGTTCACACACATATAATCCTCATAATATTCAAAAATATCCAGCAATATGTTCACCCATAAACATTATGGCAACCATCATAAAACAACATACAAATATTCCACAAGGTAGGTTAACCTAATCTACAACATGTAGGTTCAAATAAGCTAGTCTAGTGGGAACAACTTATAAAATCAATGGGTTAACTTGTCATGGCTGGTTAACTTGTTACAATGGGTTAGCTCGGTGATCTACATATTCCCACATCATTAACCACCGTTGCACATCATTTACAATACAATAGCATTACACGTGCACACCTAAGTGGTTCTCAATGTCATACAATCATAAATCATGAATACTTCTACATGTAGTTTGGTTTTAGACCTAACCTTATTCAAATTCCATCTCAACCAATAATATTCATGAAATTGATCATCCATAATGTAATTTATAACATATAATCATTACAAATCAGAAATTAAATATAGGGATTAAATATCTAAACAAACAACCTAATAAACAAAGGAAACTATGCATGTTTTCAGAGAAAAATATGTTATTATTGAAAAGGCCGAGCTAAGAGTCCTAGAGGTGGGGGGTGAATAGGACTATGCCAAATTCAAAATTAAATACAGAATTTAAACAAATATAAATAAAGATAGCACTTAAACAAACCCACAATGCAGAAATGAATAACAACCTCAAATGTACAAGTATTGAGAGGTTGATACAGATCTTGTTCTAAGGACAGCCTTACACCAAAAACCAATGGCTTATGGTAGGACAACCTAACTCATATAACGATCTATGTATTAAAATCTCAAACTGATATAGAGGAATAAAGAATTAAAATAGCAAAGAAAATAACTAAGCTATTACAATATTCCCACACATACATAAAAAGATTACAACATTCTCCACAAATGCATAAAGGGAAATTACAACATCTACATAATGCCACAATCAAATAATCATCACAAGACTAGAAGTTACAGTGGTTCGCTTGTGTGTACACTAATTATTTAGAAAAACAGCCACACAACTACTCCACTCCTAATATCCTCGCACAGTGGATATTAGCATTCACTATGAAATAGGTTTTTCAAGGTTCACCTAAAACCTTCACAATTGTATCTTTTAAGTGGGCTTACATAATTCAAAAATCCCACACTCTGAGTTTTTTGGATCACCTCAGACAAACCAAAAGAAATAGATTTTTCAGGCACAATCTCAAAGAAACCAACAGAATAGATTTACAAAACAATAAAATACTTATCGGATATTCTCCTTTGATGTAGCCCGGTAGAACCAATTCGGAGCAGAAGTTCAACGTAGATGTTCAATGTTCACACTCACTTACGAAAAGGTTCTAAGTTCTAAATGGATTTTAGATTAAACACCTTGGGCTAGCTTGATTTGATTTTGATTCTAAGAAATGGAAAATTTTCAATCCTTTCTTCAAATAAGATTGGAATGTAGAAACTCAAAATCAAATGCAAAAAGATAAATTAAAGAGAATATTAAATGAGCACTAAATAGCTTAAGAATATCACAAACTTATCTCTTAGAGTGGTGTCTTGATTTTGCTTGAATTGGATATCAAACACTGAAAATCGTGCTCTTTTTATAAGTACAGAAACTGCTCACTCGACTGGCCTAGAGGTCAGCTTGACCGGTCGAAGGACAAACAAACTTTTGAAATTTTGGGCGCAATAAGATCAGGCCATTCAACGATTGGTCGAAGGGCCTGCTCTACTGGTCGAGTGGCCTCTAAGACCGGTCGAGTCCTGCCCATGACTGGTCATGTGGGACCCAATTTAGTTGTTAGATTTTGAGTCGAGCAATGTTCACTCAACTAGTCAAGCAGTCTCCAGGACTGGTCGAGGCAATAATAGAAAATCCTGAAAATTAGTAACAAACCTTGGACTGGTCGAGAAATTTCTTAGACTGATCGATCCAATACTAGGACTAGTCGAGAAATAGCCTATACACTTATAAAGTGACCCAATTAAAGTACGCAATCAATATGACCAAACCTATGGTCAATCTAGGGTCATTCATACCTTATAAGCGATGTTAGAACATTGAAACATCTTTTGCTTCGGTTGATAGTTGATCATGAAGTAGTTGAAGCTTGACATCTTGAAGTATGTTGAAGCTTGTACTTTGAAGCTTGAACTTGAAGTACTTGACTTGTATTTTATTTTAAGCTTTGAGGTTCAAAGTAAAGAACTTTGTCTTGACATTGATGAAGCTTTGAAACCTTGAACTATTGAAGCTTGAAAGTTTTAACTATCACTTGGTGTTGTACTTGAACTTTGTATATCTCTTGATCTTGCATTTGAAGTTCTAGAGGTAAAGACCTTTGTTCTTGTACATGAGTTGCATGATCTTGAATATGTAGATGAGCTACACAAGACACAGATTCCAAGAGGTTTTGACACTACAAAATTTGACAATCATAGAAGCTAGAAATCATAGCACTTTCAATCTCCCCCTTTGTCAAATTGGTGACAAAACACACTTCAATAAGATAAGCATAAACACACAATAAAGAATCATGCACCAGTTATAGCCTGGTTAAAAAATCATGCACTAGTTATAAGAAGGTTAAAGAAATATGCATTACGCATCAATGCAACCATACTCCCCCAACAATACTCCCCCTTACTTTTTCCCCCTTATAAAAAATAATGGCTCTACCTATCCACAATCCACATATCACAAGCATGATAAAATTCTCCCCCTTTTTGTCACAATATGTAACATCCCGGATTTTTACTAATCTGGAATTAGACGTCCTTAGGCAATGGGTCGATCCTAACACCTTATTAACCTGTCAGTATTCAATCACAAAGTCTAAAGCAGCTTTTGAACCCATTTCCTTCACAAATCCCACCCTTCACCACCTTGATCTTTTAATTTTTCTAAGTACTTTCACCCTAGATACTATCTTAAACTAGCTAAGTATTATAGCATGGATCACCTTATGTACAAACTACAAAGGCCTAGATACCACCTTAGATAGAAATCTTACAAGACTAAATCCTTTAAAAATTTGACAAAGTTAACTAAGTGCTAAACTAGATTAGCTACGAAATCCATTTGATCCACTTTAAATACGATCTGCAAGACCCAAAACTTGTAGAATCATTGACGCTATCTTACCCTAAAATCTAGGATCAATCTCATTACTCGGCTGCTTCGGGAGCATCTCAAAACTCCGTATCAGATCTGGACCGCACATCGAAAGTCCGAGTAATACGAAGTTAAGGACTTAGGACCGCTATGCTATGATTGATAACCATCTCGGGAATCAAATCCAAACAGTGTCCCACGGCTGTTCGCTTGAGTCCGGAGCGAGGAGTGTGAAAATGCTTGATTTTCTTTAAAAATAAATATCTCAAATAGTAATCTGAGACTTATTACTTGCGGACATTTTGTAAGCAACTAAACCATCAAAATCTGACCCAAATACACCCTTGGATCAGAAAAAATTTCATAAACATATCCATGTACTTGGAATTTCAGATCGAGATCCACTGACCGTTGAACTGAAACTGGTTCGCCACGCGTGATCTGGGAATCCGACCGGAACAAAAACTTAACTAAACCTAGATCCAGTGTTAGTGAGCTTAAGTCCAACCGCACACAGAAAAGGGGCCACCAGAAGTCCTCCGTTGAGCTGAAACAAATGCCCTTTGGACAAAACCCAAGTATACCTTGACCTTAAGTCTAATTTGTTGAGTTTTTAGGCTATATAAGGACCTTATAACCCTCTCTCTCACAGCCATATGAATTTGAGATTTGAAAGAGAGAAAAGAGAGAAAATGTGGGAGATGTGGGAGAGTCTCCCTGCCCTTCTTCCCTGTTGTTATCCATGCTCCACTACTCCGTTCTAATCACTTTCCTGGTGATTCCAGCTCCGTTTCTAGGTAAGAAACTCTAACCCTAATCTGATTTGGGGTGTTGATAGTTGTAGGTTATGAAATAGCTAACCTATTTCATTCTATAGGTTGCCAAACCGCCGAATACGGAAGCTTAGTAAACCTATCGACTCTATTACGATTCTACGACACAAGGTGTGGACTTTAGATGTATAAGTTATAGTTTTCAACGCTTTCAATGTCAGATAATGATAGATTCATGATCTGCATGCAATTGCACATGTACAAAGTGCTGTCGATTTTCCATTTCGATTAGAGACGAAGAATATGGAATTTTATATATTCTAGGTATTTGTAAAAAGTATTGTATACATATAAATTTTGAAAATGTGTTTGCCATGATTATTTGTTATATGAATATAATATATATGGATAAAATACTTAGTTGGCGAAAGGACTCGCCATAATACATGATTTGCTAATATACACTATATATGTAGAAATAGCGTATTCTAGAAAGTACCGTATACGTATAAATTTTGGAGATGTGTTTGCCATGATTATTTGCTGTATGAATATTATATATGCGTAAAATACTTGCTTGGCGAAAGGACTCGCCCTAATATATGTTTTGCTAATATACACTATGTATGTTGTAATAGTATATTTTAAGTGTTTGTGAAAATGCTTGTGAGAGTAAGTGTTTAGATGATGGTGCCTTAGGTAGGTATTGAGATGGGATTCTCAACTACCTTAGAGACATGTATGATTTCCTTCATGTAAGTTATTTAGTTTAATCGCTTACTATTTTATGAAACGTATGTGTTTGGATTTTCTATTTGCATTGTGTTTTATAACATGCTTGTTAATATGTTTGAATTACTTGTTTATTTAATTCTGCTCTGATTACTTGACATGTTTAAATTGTATTCCATAAATCCGTGAAGGGTGATGGGGGAGTGGTGTAACGAGTGTGTGCAACAGCCCTGGCAGCCCTAAGCGGATGATATCAGAATTTGATTGTATGATTTGAATCTTGATCCATTACTGCTTTATCTATCTACAATTGAATATGATTGGAGCTATTGTATAGTCCAGACAGTCGGTAATGGGATCGAATTCGTGGCTAAGATTCATTCGCCACGTAGGACGTGTTTGACGAACCCGAGTCGTGCATTGCTTGTCGGCAGTGGTTAGGCTACACGAAGTGCTTATGCACTTCATGTCGTATAACTCAACGGGCGCTCATGCTAGTCGAGCTCGTCAAGTAACCCGATCTGTCTAATGTATGTTCACCATATTTGGACGCTACTACTTGAACCTAGGGTACCAAACTTACCAGTGGAAATTCCGTTAACCATAGTACCTCGATCCGCTAAGACTCATGAGCTGGGCATGGTGGTATGGGACACCGTGGTCGATCTGTCGGCCTACGCTGGGGCCATGTGCCTCCCCGTAGTGACCATTAAGTAACTAGACTCGTGAGCCGATTATGGTGGTATGGGACACTATATTCGAGCTATCGACCTACACTGGCGTAGCCTGGCTGTGGTCCTCAGTCGGGTTGCATCTGAGTCCCATTGTCAATAAGTGGACTGGTCGGGCTTCGAAAATAGACTGCAAGTTGGTAGGACGTTAGTAGAGTGACCTCGAGCATACTCTAAAATCTGTGATTGGCAATAAGCCCTTCGTAGTAACTAGAGTCTGAGTTGAGCCGAGTACGGTGAGACCTGTATTCGAGCTGACGGCCAGTAATTGAGCCACCTATGGTGAGATCCGTATCTGTGCTGACGAGTGATGAGCCCTTTGCGATGCCTTCGTGATGCCTCTCGAACCATAACATCGTATGAGATTATCTAGGTTTGACGACCCTAGAATGGATCATGTTTGGGAATGATACAAGGGAGGTACCTTAGTTTCCCAATCCTGTTATTTGAAATGGACTAATAACTACTTGGTAATCATGCTCATCATCGCACTGCATGTGCCTGGTAGATGTGGAGCACTGAGGGATGAACGCATTCGCGAACGTAAGATGGTGTCGCATGAGGGTGGTTTGGCAAGGGCATATATCATGTCATTTCATACTTGCATTAAATAAGAGTAGTTAGAATTGTTTGATTGTACTGCTTTATCATTACTGCTTGACTGAATTGATAACATGTTAACCTATGCTTTATTGTTCCACTGAGTTGGTCACTCATTCCCACATTACGGGATGGTGTTTTAAAACACCCACCAGACCCTGTATCAGATGCAGGTATCAGTGGAGCACAGGAGACTGAGCTCGACTTCTATGATGATCAGGAGGAGTTCTCTTACATGCAGTTCGCTGGAGGCTTCGCATAGGTTGTCCAGTGCTATGGGGCTACAGGGTTGATATTTCAATTGTACTATTTTGACATTTTGATTCAGAACCAACATGTATATATACGATGACTCAGTTAGTGTTCATACTCTGGAGATCGAGAATGTTTTGTTTTATATACACCTTTCAGTCTTCCGCTTACGTTTTATACATGGATCTGAAGTATGAATTACTGTTTTGGTAGAATCTCACTCATGTTTATTGTACTAACACAGACAACATTTAATCATCATTATCTATGTTGCATAAGTGATGTTCTGAAACTTGAGAGTTGAGTTTATGCTCGACCCCCGATTTTCAGGGCGTAACACAAAATGACAAAGGAAGTAACCAATAAAATGATAAAGGAAGTAGATAAAAAAGGAAGGAAAGAGAAGAGTAATGATGAAGAAGTGAATATATGATCAAGATTACTAAGTTAACTAAATCCATAAGAAAGCATGTTCAAGCATGTCCAAGCTCATAAAACAAGAGAAAGTCAAGTATCTTAAAAGTTATTACAAACCACATATTCAAATACTAATCTAAACCCGACGAAGGGGCAGGTATGGAAGGATCAATTTGATGAAGTCCCTTGTTAATGCGCTTTAGATACTTATGCATATATTTAAATTGCATTTCATGGGACACATTCATACTTTCAACCTTCTCCTCAAGTGAGCACAAACGTGCATCAACGTCAGATGGCTGATAGTCAGGATCAGTAGTAGAATTGGATTCGATTTCATCAAAGAGGTCATCCATATTCACATCATCTGGAGGCAAACCACCCTCCTCTTCATTTGCAGCTGCAGCTCTACCAATACCCACATCAACCTGGCCTGGGGTCGACTTCAAATTCATCTTCTTAATGTTAGTGTTGTTGAAAGGTAGTTGGGTAATGGGAGCCTCTCCAACAAGCATAGCCATTAAACTATGGGTGGCTAACATAGTCATAAGATAAGCGAAGGGTATGTCACTGTGACCTGGATGGAGACGGAATTGAATGATGTTATGACAAATTAGAGAAGGAAGACATACAGAGGTTCCAGAAATGATGGAATGAAGAATACAAATCATGAACGTAGTAAGTTCGGTTTTGTTACCAGATCGAGGATAGACATTCGAAATGAAAATCCTATGAAGGATTCTGCATCTATGTAACAAAAACTTGGAAGCAAGCGCATTTCTAGTATTCGATTTCACATCTATATTGCATAAATCTCTAGTGAACATTAGCTTTTCAGTTTCAGATGGTTTTGCCACTTAAGTTTTAATGGGAATACATTCGTCATTGACAGATATATTCATTAATTCAGAGATAAGATGATGGTCTACATCAATTGGACCTTTTATGGTCGCAATAGTAAATGTCAGATTTTTAGCATAAAAATCAAAAATGCAAGCATACATAGCATGCGCAATGGAGCGGTATGCTGGCTCACCCCAATGTATTATGTTATCCCATCCTACAGACTGAAGGAGAGAAATAATATCAAATGGTGCCACATGAATAAGATAAACAGTTCATTCTACTATCACATTGTGCAATCGAATATCCCGCACATAATCGGGATCATCCTCGGGCAACCGAAGGTGACGCACCGTGATAGGAGCCGAACGAGATGAAGAGGGATCACAAGACCCTTTCTTCTTGGTTTTACCTTTCATTTGCAATAAATAAAGCAAGGAATAAAGAGATTGCAAAAGAGGTAAAGTGGGTTTCCAATAGATTAGATTTTTGAGAAAAAAAACCCCAAAAGCTAACATAAATTACGAAATAAACCACATAAATGATGAAAAGGAAGTGCAAAGGACTTGAATCTACAAGAAAAATGAAAACAATGCACTAACCATGGAGGAATCGAAGATGGATTCGACCAGTCGAGGTAGGCTTGTTGGAGAAGACAACCCAAATGAAGAAAAAATAATTTTTTCCCAAATAAAAGGCCAAACCCACGGTTCACGACTGATCGAGTATATGCTCGACCGGTCGTGCCACGACTAGTCGAGTACATACCAAGATCAAATTTCAATTTGGCAAACCTGCTTTCGTTGAACGGTTTTGTGAATATGTCAACAAGTTGAGTCTCGGTTGAAATATATTCCAAAGAAATAGTCTTTTCTTCCACTAGTTCATGAATGTAGTGATATCTAATGTCAATATTCTTGGTTCGTAAATGCTATATTAGATTTTTGGAGATATTAATTATGCTTGAATTATCAGAATATAAAACCATAGTATCTTGCACAATTCCGTAATCACTTAGCATTCTTTTCATCCATACAAGCTGAGTACATGCATTACTTGCAGCAATATATTTAGCCTCAGCTGTTGAGAGCGATACAAAACTTTGTTTATTACTTAGCCAAAAAACTAGACAATTACCTACATAGAAACAACCACCATTGGTTGATTTTCGATCATAAATATTACCAGCCCAATCAGCATCCGTGTAACCAGCTAATTTCACACTAGTATCATGTGGATACCAGAGACCAAGATTAGCTGAACTAGCAACATATCACATAATCCGCTTAACATCAATTAAATGTGACTCTTTAGGGTTAAATTCATATCTAGCGCAAATTCCTACACTAAAAGTTATATCAGGTCAACTCGCAGTTAAATAAAGCAAACTACCTATCATACTACGTTACAACTTAGGATCCACACTCTTACCTATAGAGTCTTTTGAGAGTTTTAAAGTAGTACTCATTGGAGTATCAAAAATTTTTCCACTCTCAAATTTGAACTTTTTAACTAAGTTTAGAGCATATTTGGTTTGAGAAATAAAGAAAACATCAGGTAGTTGTTTGACTTGCAACCCTAGGAAATAATTCAATTCTCCAACCATGCTCATTTCAAATTTAGACTTCATAAGATCTGCAAACTCAACAATCATGTTAGAACAGGTAGATCCATAGATAATACCATCAACATAGATTTGCATTATTAGTATGTGATCATTATATTTCTTTACAAACAATGTCTTATCAACACTTCCCATTATAAAGTTATGACTTAGTAGAAACTTAGTCAACCTTTCGTACCATGCCTTGTGAGCTTGTTTCAAACCGTAGAGTGCCTTTTTTAGGCGGTAGACATGATCAGCATTCTTAGGGTCTTCAAAACCCGTTGGTTGTTCAACATACACTTCTTCAGGTAAATCGTCGTTTAAGAATGAACTCTTTACATCCATTTCGTATATTTTGAACTTTCTAAAGCATGCAATGGATATAAATAGTCTGATTGATTTAAGACAAGCTACTGGGGTAAAGGTCTCATCATAATCGATGCCTTCTATTTCAGTGTACACTTGTACAACCAGCCTAACCTTGTTTCTAATAATATTACCAAGTTCATCAGACTTATTTTTAAAAATCTATTTTGTTCCAATAATATGTTTATCTTTAGGTCTTGGAACTAAGTACCAAACATCATTTCTAACAAACTAATTGAGCTCTTCTTGCATCGTAACAATCCAGTTTTCATCAGTAAGAGCTTCTTTTACATTAGCCGGTTCTATCTGAGATGTAAAGCACACGTAGTTACACATATTTTCAAGTTATTTATGAGTGCGCACATCAGTGAGAGGGTTTCCAAAGATTCGATTAGTTGGATGGTCTTTAACTGTCCTCAGTTTAATGTTATTTTGACTTGATGAAGAGTCCGGTTTATCAATTGAAAAAACTTCATCATTTTCTGAACTTGAGATAGGTGTATTCAAGTGATCATCTATAACCACATTAATGGACTCTTGAATTACACCAGTCCTCTTATTAAGAACCCGATACACTCTACTATTTAGAGCATACCCTAAAAATATCCCTTCATCACTTTTGGTGTCAAACTTACCCAGATTTTCTTGGTCACGTAAAATGTAGCACTTACTACCAAAAACATGAAAGTATTTGACAGTAGGCTTCTTATCAAACCACATTTCATAAGCCATTTTACCATTCGATTTTCTAGTATAAATGCGGTTAAGTATATAACAAGCAGTATTTATGGCTTCGGTCCAAAGGTTTTTAGGAAGTTTTATACTATTTAGCATAACATTTACCATTTCTTGAAGCACTCTATTTTTTCTTTCTACTACACCATTTTGTTATGGTGTTTTGGATGCAGAAAATTCATGTGATACTCCTTGATCACTGTAAAATTTCTCAAAATCACTATTCTCAAATTCCGATCCATGATCACTACAGATCTTAGTGACTTGAGATCCTTTTCCCTTTGAATACATTTCAGTACCCTTTTTACTTCATTGAGAGTTTCTGATTTGTCTCTTAAGAAGACTACCTATGTATACCTGGTAAAGTCATCAACAATTACCAGAATGTACTTCTTGCCACCTCGACTCTCCGTTCTAGTTGGTCCAATGAGATCCATGTGGAGAAGTTTAAGTGGTTTAGATGTGGCATTGGAGTTCACCTTTTTGTGAGTACTCCTGGTTTATTTGCCAATCTGGCATTCGCCACATATTTTATCTATTTTCTGTATTTTGGGTGAGCCTCTTACCAACTCTCTTTTGCTCAATCTGTACAAGTTACCATAATGTACATGTCCGCGACACTTATGCCATAATTCAGTCTTATCTGTATGGACCATGTAGCATGATAGATTAGATGAACTTAAATCACAAACAATATAGCAGTTTTCAGAAGTTCTGCTACCAGTTAATATTACAGAACCATTTTTATTTAGAATTCACATCCTTGGTTAGTAAATTTTATACTATGATTATTATCGCATATTTGAGAGATGCTTAATAAGTTGTGTTCTAACCCTTCTACATATAAAACATTCTCAAATAAAAGGGAGGTTAAAGAGTTGAATTGTACCTTGGCCAGCAATTCTGCAGTTGCTACCATCACCGAATGTGACTGAACCATCAGTCATGTCTTTAAGATTGGTGAAAAGACCCTTGTGGCCTATCATATGTCTGAAGCAACCACTGTCTAGGTACTACTTTGAATGACTCGAAGCTTTCAAAGTAGTGTGGGCAACCAAGCAAGTAACTTTAGGAACCCATTTCATTACAGTCTTGGGTTTAAGAGTATAGTTGGTCTTCTTATGTTTGTAGTTATTATAAGACCGACCCACTGAGTTAGATTTTAAGAGCTCCTTGAGTAAGTTAACAATTTTCTCGTCTAAAGGATTACGATTCTGATTTTTATAGTTGATATGGTTGCTTTTAGGTTTTAAGGTATGAAAATTCTTAGCATTTTTAGAATAATTTTGATTCAGACTTTTCCCTTTTGAGTTTGAAGACTCCCCTTTCACAAATTTGGGTGGAGTATTCTTATGTTTGGGAGGAATACTTTTGTCGTAGCCCAATCTAGATCGATCGCCACATTTTCTGGATCCAGATAAGAGTTTTTCTAACTTAGGATCACCTTGGGCATACTTCCAAGTGTCTTTTAAACTCAAAAGTGAAGAGACTTCTAGTTTTAGCTTTTCATTTTCAGATTTTAGATTTTCAACTTAGAAGGTTTTGAAATCTAAGTCGCACTTAGTTTTTTCAAAGCAATCTGAAACGTGAGTTTTTTCTAAGACTAGATTATCAAAATTTTCTTTAAGTTTTGAAAACTTTTCTTTCTGAAATTTTAGTTTTACGGCAATTTTGCAACTTTCCTTGTATAGGCCATTATAAGCATCTTGAAGGCGATACAATTACACATTAAATTGTATCATACAGCGAATGATAAATAGAGGTGATATAATAACCAGTGCAAGCAAAGGAAAAAATACAAGGGCGACAGTAAATGTATTGTCAATCCAAGAAAAGATTTGAGAAATAAAAGAGAAGGGAGATCGAAGGCCGATAAGAAATGCGACAATGATTACGTTACGATGAAAAGAAAGCAACAAGTCCGATAAAGCAAAAGCGAGAATTGTAAGGAAAGAAGTGACAAAGACAAAACATCGAGGATAAAAGAAGAAATGGAGACTGGCTTACGACGTAGTTAGTCACTTATACAAATTTAAGTATTTATGATGCTCAAGTAATCGAAGAGTTTCGACAGAGTTTGATTCAAGCACTATCTGATCAATGATGTGAGAGAAGTTTTATTGATGGAAGAAGCAATTTGTCTACGGTAATATCTTTCTCTGATGATGATTTAATTGGTGAAACAGAACACAACAGGCCATTAATGATAGAAGGGTACATTTGCGAAAAAAAGATAAAACGGATCATGATAGACAATGGGTCAGCAATGAATCTTCTTCATTTTCATGATCACTATTCATATTTTCTTCACTAGTTGAATCATCGTTATTTGAAAAAGTAAACTTCGCTAGAGTCATAAGGGCTTTAACTTCATTACCCAACTCGGTTTCAGAATCTTCTGACTCAGAAGAGGCTTCAGAGCAGGAAGATTCATCCCAAGTAGCCAACATTCCTTTCCTTTTAGGGTTGTCCATTGTAGGACATTTGTTTGTTAGATGCCCATATTCATGGCAGTTGTAACATTGACTGTCTTTTAAAGATTTCCAGGTTTTAGATTTAGATTTTTTCCTTTCATTAGGTTTTTGCAAATCAACCCTCTTTTTTACTTATGAAAATCTTATAAAACTTTTTAGCTAAAAGGGTCATAACATCTTCAGAATTTTCTAAATCAGAATTATTAATATTTTCTTGAGAAATACTTTTAGAAGATTTAAGGGCAACAGATTTACCTTTAGGAGCTTTAAAGTTTAACTCATAGGTCTGTAAGGAACCAACTAATTCTTTTACCCTCATATTATCCGTATCACGAAGTTCCTGGATCGCTGTCATCTTTGAATTGAACCGTTCAGGTAGTGATCATAGTATCTTTACACAGACTTTACTTTCTAGGATTCTATCACCAAGACCTCACATAGAGTTGACAATGTTAGTCAATCTTGTATAGAAGTCCATGAAAGTTTTACTTTCTTCCATATGTATTTCCTCAAATTTGGTTGTGAGGATTTGGACTTTAGATTTCTTGACAATTGTTGTTCCCTCGTGTGTCATTTCCAAAACATCCCAGGCTTACTTTGTAGTATCACAGGATATAATTATCTTGAATTCATCAGGTGATAGTGTGCAAGTAATAGCATTTAGAACCTTTACATTGGCACTACTTTCACTTTTCTAAAGACTGGTCCAAGTAAAATAAGATGTTACTTTTACAGTTACAGATCCATCGGTACCAGTCACTTCATTAGTAGGAGGGGTCCAATTGGTCACTGTGGCTTGGCACACGCTCTTATCCATGGATTTTAAGAAAATCCTCATTCTGGCTTTCCAATAAGCATAATTGGAGCCATCGAATGGTGGAGGCTTAGTGACTGAAAGGCTATCAAAATTTGACATCTTAGAAACTTCGGATCGATTAGCTCAGGAAATTAATCCAAAAAATAATTAAAGCGAGTTATTTGGCTCTGATACCACTTGAAAAGGCCGAGTTAAGAGTCCTAGAGGAGAGGAGAATAGGACTATGCCAAATTAAAAATTAAATGCAGAATTTAAATAAATATAAATAAAGATAGAACATAAACAAACCCACAATGCAGAAATGAATAATAACCTCAAATGTATAAGTATTGAGAGGTTGATACAGATCTTGTTCTAAGGATAACCTTACACTAAAAACCAATAGCTTATGGTATGACAACCCTATTACTAAAACGGTCTATGTATCAAAATCTCGAACTGATATAGAGGAATAAAGAATAAAAATAGCAAAGCAAATAACTAAGCTATTACAACATTCCCACACATACATAAAAAGATTACAACATTCTCCACAAATGCATAAAGGGAAATTATAACATCCACACAATGCCACAATCCAATAATCACCACAAGACTAGAAGTTATAGTAGTTCGCTTGTGTGTACACCAACTGTTAAGAAAAACAGCCACACAACTACTCCACTCCTAATATTCTCACACAGTGGATATTAGCGTTCACTATAAAATAGGTTTTTCAAGGTTCACCTAAAACCTTCACAATTGTGTCTTTCAAGTGGGCTTACACAATTAAAAAACCCCAAACTCTGAGTTTTCTGGATCACCTTAGAAAAACTAAAAGAACAATATTTTTCTGGAAAAATCTCAAAGAAACTAAAAGAATAGATTTACAAAATAGTAAAAATACTTATATGGATATTCTCCTTCGATGCGGCCCAGTAGAACCAATTCGGAGTAGAAGTTCAACGTAGATGTTTAATGTTCACACTCACTTATGAAAAGGTTCTAAGTTCTAAATGGATTTTAGATTAAATCACCTTGGGCTAGCTTGATTTGATTTTGATTCCAAGAAATGGAAAAATTTTAATCCCTTCTTCAAATAAGATTGGAATGTAGAAACTCAAAATCAAATGCAAAATGCTAAATTAAAGAGAATAGTAAATGAGTACTAAATAGCTTAAGAATATCACAAACTTATCTCTCAGAGTGGTGTCTTAATTTTGCTTGAATTAATATCAAACTCTGAAAATTGTGCTCTTTTTATGAGTGCTGAAACTGCTCACTCGACTGGCTCAGAGGTCAGCTCGACTGGTCGAAGGACCAACAAACTTTTGAAATTTTGGGCGCGATAAGATCAGGCCGTTCCACGACTGGTCGAAGGGCCTGCTTGACCGGTCGAGTGGCCTCCACGACCGGTCGAGTCTTGCTGATGACTGGTTGTGTGGGACCTAATTTAGTTGCTGGACTTTGAGTCGAGCACTGTTCACTCAACTGGTCGAGCAGTCTCCAGGACTAGTCAAGGCAATAACAGAAAATCCCAAAAATTAGTAACAAACCTTGAACTGGTCAAGGAATTTCTTAGACTGGTCGAGCCAGTACTAGGACTAGTTGAACATAGGCTAACACTAGTCGAGAAATAGCCTATACACTTATAAAGTGACCCAATTAAAGTATACAATCAATATGACCTAACCTATGGTCAATCTAGGGTCATTCATACCTTATGAGCGATGTTAGAACATTGAAACATCTTTTGCTTCGGTTGATAGTTGATCGTGAAGTAGTTGAAGCTTGACATCTTGAAGTATGTTGAAGCTTGTACTTTAAAGCTTGAACTTGAAGTACTTGACTTGTATTTTATCTTGAGCTTTGAGGTTCAAAGTAAAGAACTTTGTCTTGACATTGATGAAGCATTGAAACCTTGAACTATTGAAGCTTGAAAGTTTTAACTATCACTTGGTGTTGTACTTGAACTTTGTATATCTCTTGATCTTGTATTTGAAGTTCTACAGGTAAAGACCTTTGTTCTTGTACATGAGTTGCATGATCTTGAATATGTAGATGAGCTACACAAGACATAGATTCCAAGAGTTTTTGGCACTACAAAATTTGACAATCATAAGAGCTAGAAATCATAGCACTTACGATTATTGAAGAAAAGCATGAAGAGATTCGTCACCTTAGCCTAGGAGATGGATGATCTAGATGAATATAGAACAATGATGATGATGATGAAGATCACTTCAAAGGTCTACACGTCCAAGGGTGGAGAAGGGTCATAGAGATGGATGGTTGGATAGGGAAGACATAGGTGTCTCCTCTCTTTTTCTCTATTAGGGTTGGACATGCAAGGGTTAGGCTTGCAAGGAGGTGTGGTGTAAAGAGATATAGGGGAAGGAGAGGACATATGCAAGGTTGTGTAAAGGTTTAGACGTCCACATTAAAAAGGGGTTAAGGACCATCCACTTTATGAGCATATGGGCTGATGTGTTTAAAAATCCACTTTGGTCTTCTGATTTAGGATGGAAAATAGAATCAGGATATGTAATTTACTAGGTGGTCCACTACTCACAATAGATGATCTTGAAAATGGCTTAGTGGATAGTCATGATGCATTGATCAGGTCCACTCTTTTCACTAAAACTCATAGTCTTGGTATAAAAATCATCACTCAATATTTCATCCTTGATGGATGGTGGGAACATAGTTAACTTGGGGCCCACTCCATTAAGATAAGGCTTACATTAAGAAAACTTCCACTTTTAATAAGATTAAGAAACTAGTTTTCTTTTTCGTGCAATAATGATCTTGGATAATGAGATCTCTCGATGGTCCATGATATTTGATATCTAATGTCTAATTCACTTGATTTAATTATGTGTTTAAATGTCTAATTCACTTCTACCCATTTTACAATAGATCAATGGATTCTATAGATCAATCCATTGCAAAATAAATATGCCATCAATCTTAGCCTTCCTAAGCATTTAAAGTACCCAGAGTCGACAATGGATCAAAGTAAGCCAAAATTAAAGTTATATTCAAACCAATATCAATGAATTATTCAACATTCAAATCAAATAACTTGAATCAAAGTAAATTAGAATATTACTTCGATGGCATCGAGTAGAAATACAAAAACTGTCTAACGATGTTTCTGGAAATTCCCATAATTTATCAATTTGTGCTCGAGGGATCGAACTACCATCGAAATCCACTCGATGATACCAAATTACCATCGATGGAATTAAAAGTCTCTGAATTTCTTCTATTTGTAACTTTAAATCTTCAATTTTTCTTCCTTGTTCACTTAGTTTTTTTAGTCTTTTGACACTTTATATTAGTGCAATAATTTTTGCACACTGGTTTGTCAATCACATGAGTCATTATGTCGTAAGTTGGTTGAGCCTTTGGAAAGTAAAAACTGAAGATACAAGCGAAGATGAAGCATCAATGTGGCAAGAACAGGTAAACATATGACCTTGGTGACCCTAACCCTAAACTCAAAACAACCACATATGCCTCTAGGTGATCTTATCCCAAATACGAATATAAATTTGATCATCCCTTAGCCTTAGGAGACCAAGTAAAATATGATAAAGAAGGCTAGTAGAGGTTCGGATCTGCTGTGAAGAAGATAGCCCAAACCAGCATATTTCAGGTCATGTTCGATGGCATTGAGTTGCCATCGAACAATCTTCGATGGCATCGAAGACCTAGCCGATGGCATCGATCAAGAGTCGGGAATGTCCAACAACCAGATTGGATTTATGGCTGGAATTCTTGATGGCATCGAGGTCCATTCGATGGCATCGAGGTCCATTCGATGGCATCATAACTTATGTTTTAATGGCATTGAAGTCCCCTCAATGACATCGTTTGAGATCTTAAAATCTCCAATAAGGTTTTAGGATTTTTCCCTTGACTCTCTTTATGGCATCGAAGTATGATTTTCGATGCAATAAAAGATCGTATCAATATAAGCATGATTTTTGGCTAGAAATCTCGATGACATCGAGGAGCTCTTCGATGTCATCAAAGGATCCTCGATGGCATCGACAGAGCCATTTTTTGCCCCTATTTTTTACTGTTGGAGCTCAAACTTTTTATAAATGGGAATCAACTCTTGGGCTGAACAATGGGTTTTTGGAGCAATTGAGGTAGGGTGATTATATATGCATATCCATCATCCCTAACCTCTACTCCGATGAGTTCCAAACAATTTCCTTTGAGATTTCAACTCTGATGAGGATTCCAACCTCAATATTGAGATGTGCTTGAACTCTTACTTTCCTAGAGATTGGACTTAAGCAATCTTGGTATATCATTGTCCAAATCTTCTAGGAGACCCATACAGTTGAATCCCTTAGGAAAAATAACTTCACATTAGTTGTAGGAGATTTAACCCACTCCCATCACCTTGATCACCTCAAAGGAGCAACACATACAAGTTGGTTGATCATGGAGCTGAAGCATTAGCGAAGCAGCGACAAGATGATCAAGGGAACATCAAGGAGCTAATTGAAGCACATGAGAGTGATGATCAAGCAACCTAAGAAGGCATAAAAAAAGGGGTTCAATCTAGCAAATAAGTTGTCAATTGTAGGAGTCTATTGTTGTATTCCAACCTTGTGTAGGTTAGAGTGCAAGAGTTTGTTTTCAAACTCACTTAACTTTCGTAAGACCTTGGCTTGTGTGACCTAAATCCGCAGTTCTTGTGTAGGACTTAGGTTTTTGGTTAACCAAAGAAAAAACCAACTCAAGTCATTGTGTAGGCCTCGAGAAGGAGAATACGTGTTGGGTCTGGGAGTAGGACCTTTGCTCTTGTGTGGGCATAAATCTTAGGTTCGGGATTAAGATTTTTGCTCTTGTGTAGGACATAAATCTTAGGTTCTCGTATAGGACTCTAACTCTAATGTGGAGTCTAAATTCAGGTTCTTGTGTATGACCTTGGCCCGAATGGCCTAAATTGTCAAGTTTGGGATTAGGACCCATGTCCTTATGTAGGACATAAAGTTTAAGTTCTTGTGTAGAACCTTTGCTCTTATGTAAGGCATAAATTGTAAAGTCCTTATATAGGAATGTATGGGTTAGAGGTTAACTTGATTTAAAACCTCCGATATTGAAATCTAGTATACTCATCGGTTGAGTGTGTCCTTCGGGAGTGAAGTAAGCAAGTAGCCGAACCACTATACATGCTTGTGTTTGGGATTATCATTTATGCATCTTGTTTAATTATGCTAATGTGTTGAATACTTAATTATGTATATATGATTAGATGAATGCTGAAGTTGATAGGTAGCATATCCCACACACACATGTTCACTATCTCTTTATAGGCTGGTTACTTAACTTGCATATCTTTTGTAGCCTATATAATTAGATCCTCTATTGGCTTGGAAGGCTTAGAGTTAAATTGTCATACTTAGTTTAATTGAAAAATAGCTTAAATTAGGAAATTAAGTTTTTAAATAGGCATATTTTTAAATATGTCGTAACTTCGCCTTCATTCTCTAGCTCCTCCATACTTCCACACTTAGACGCATTGTGGCCCATTACCAAAATTTCAATTGGTATCAGAGCGGGTTCCTCCTGAAAGGCTTAACCGCCAGGCGTGTGATCCAAAGGAGTTTTGGAATGATATCTTCCTTTAGAGGGGAAGAGAAGGTTACCCAGAATCGTGAGCGTATTGGTGAATCTAGCTTGGGTAAACATTTTGTGGACAATAGAGGAATTAAACTTAATAGTTACATCCTTACCTTCACCCCTCCAGTAATCTAAAAGGACCCTCGTCAAGTGTGTCATAATTGTGGAACAAGTGGGCATCTTTTAAAAAGGGCCTAATCCACCTCACTCACAAATCAATAGGCAAACTCTCTATAACTAAGAAAGTGACACACCAATGGAGACGCATCCCTAAGGGATGACCGAAAAAAGTCATAGAGTTCCTAACCATTCTTAAAAGAGCGAATCGGATGAAGGAGTTGCTAACTCTAATTGATTGGCTTAATCAAATGGCCAAATCAATGCTAATCAAGGACAATAATAATATAGGCAGGACTAAGATAGATAAATTACTTACTAAACATAGATCTTCAACTAGAAAATCACCTAAGGGAGAAACTCCTATGAAGATCGTTCCCCCTACCGAACATGGTTCAGTTTATAGGAAATTCACACCCAAGTGGGTTGTAAAGATTTGACGATTAAGCCTCATTTCGAGCTCAATTAATGAATCTGCGGATTAAGACTCACATATGAGCTTTAATGCAAAATTTAAGGATTTTAGCTCCATATTGTGCTTAATAGTTAAATCAGAGGATTCTAGCCTCATATTGTGCATAATTGAAAATTCTAAGGATTAAGCCTTATTTGTATTAGGGTAATCTAAGCTTTAAAGTTGCTAAGCAATACATCATATGCTTTTAACATAGATTGTCCTTGGTCATTTTTGTTTTTCATTTATATCTATTGGATGACCTAAATTTGCATGCTTCCTGTTTTTCATGATTATATGCATCCCTAACCCTTGTTAGTATAAGCATTATAATTGGTAAATCTTTGACCTATAGAGTTAGTTCATACTTGATTTTATTGGTATATCTGTTTCGGACTAACCCTTCGTCAAATACTAACAAAAAGGGGAAGAAAGATTAATCTCACTAAAACATGCATTCTCTTATGTAAGTTTTGTTTGTTGTTGCAAGTTTAATCGGGGAAGCAACTTAGGGGGAGAAATGCAAGCATAACATGTCTTAATGTTTCAAGTTGTAAATCTTTATTTGATATGTAATTATTTTTAGTTTTTTTGGTATGTCATTGGTATGGATCATGACATGGTATAAGTTAGGTTTTTGTCACGTATTTGACAAAGGGGGAGATTGGTAGTGCACACATTGTTACACCTTTGTTTATCAATCACGTGATTTGTTGTGTCGTATAGTCGGTTGATCATTTGAAAAGCAAAGACCAAAGACACAAGCGAAGACGAAACATCAAGGCGACAAGAACGGGTAAACAGGTGGCCTTGGTGACCCTAACCCTTGACCCAAAACAACCACATACACCTCTAGATGATCTTGTTCCAAATAAGAATATAAATTTAACCATCCATTAGCCTTATGAGACCAAGAAAAACATAATAATAGAGGTGTGGATCTGCTAAGTAGAAGATAGCCCAAACTAGCAGATTCCATGACATGTTCGATAGCATTGAGCTGCCATCGAACAGTCTTCAATGGCATCAAAGACTTAGTCAATGGCATCAATCGAGAGTCAGGAATGTCCAGCAACTAAACTGGATTTATGGTTAGAATTCTCAATGGCATCAAGGTCCATTGTTCACAACCCCAAGTGTAGGGTCGCGATGTAGTAATAACTCATGAGAATGAGGTCGAATCCACAAGGATTAAACTTGTATGTATTCTGAAAAGAACTAGAACTAGAACTACAAAAATATCTAAATTTAAATATGGAATAACGGAGAGTAATTGTGAAGGATTTATCAAATATCAAAAGTGAACTAGAGTACAAAGGATCCACTTGCAGTGATCAGGGAGCCCTCTTACTTGATTCAAGTACTATAATTGGATTTGGAGTCTTATCATATCCAATTGGAAGATATAACAATTAAGATCAAATTTGAGCTTTCTTTAACGTAATTCTCAATGGAGAAGATTGTGATAATTGGAAGGGATTCCATCACCAAACCATGCCCATGAGACGATGGCCAACAATAGAATTTACCAATCCCACAATCTCAAAATCAGGAAAAGAAGATACTCAAAGCTATTGCAGATCTACTGTAATTTGAGTCACAATAAACCATTAAAAATTGAAAGTATTCCTTAAATATCAAATTATAATCAAACAAGGTTCAACATAAACATGAATCGAAGCAAGAGAAACATCCCATCACGCCACAAGCTCCACCTCTTAGCACTAGCTAAGAGGTTTAGCTAACCATAGACATGATTGGACCAAAGTTTCTTAAAAAAACATGAAAACAACTAAGGAAGAAGAAGAAAAACTCTTTACGACAACTTCTCTACCCTTTTGCTCCACTCCTTAAACCCTATAAGATGTCTAGGAACATCCTAGGGAGTTCTATTTATAGTTGTGGAACTCCAACTTTCTCACCTAATTGGAAAACTCAAGAAATCACCTCAAATTTACACAGTTTGCTAAAATAGACTTCACTTTGCATAGTTTTTTAAAATAAACTTCACTCTGCGCAATTTCATAGAATATCCCAGAGTTTCAGAATATGCTTTTTCAGGACGATTTCATGATTCCTTTTTTTCACTTCAGATCTTTGATTTTCTTTATTCCTCACTTGGTTTTCTTGGATCTTTAGCATGTGAATTCTTCAATCTTGGTCTCCTACGATCCATCCCTTGCCTTGGTGATTCTTGAGCATCAAATCCATACTTTTAGCACCCTTTTCAATCCAAGATCTTAAATTCACCTTGTAACATAAACATGAGTAAAATAGAACATTAAGTATTATCATGTTCATAAAACCAAGATATAAATGGGGGATAATATGCAATATTTAACCCTCAACACAATCCCCAACCAGCATTTTGCTAGTCCCGAGCAAAGTATGCTTAAAATAAATCTCAATGCTTAATATCCAAAACCCCTCTAGGAAAATAATCTTTTATATAACCAAGTATGAATGGGTAGAATTAAGATACAAAAGTGGGGTTTTGAAAACTTAGAGCCAAATCACATAAGCAACCAATCAAGTAAATTCTTTGTCCATTAAATCAAGCATAACTTGTATATCGAAATTTTCAATGTGCTCAGTGAATATTAACTTACTTCCTGTACGAATACTATTAGTTCATCATGTTAGCCATACTCATCACTTCAAGATTAGTTTGAAACTCAAGTACCGATTCCGAACTTATCCCCTTTTCCTTCTTTTTTCAGTCTTTGATTTTATATCGACGGTCAATTTTTTATTCATTCTTTTTATTTTTGCATTCTTTTCCATATTTTTAATTCTTTTAATTCTTTTTCATGACCTTTTTGTCGATCTCCTGTTTTTTTTTAACTTATTCTTTTCTTCTTTTAAGGTAGATAAAATTATCCAGATTAGATTCTCACCATCTATCAATGATTCGCATGCTAACAATCAGAACTTCTAGCATGTCTTACAGAAGACAAATTGAATGTGTCTTGTGATTTAGATTAACATGATATTCAAACTATCTCTTAATCAATTGAGCACAAGAACTTAGGTGATAGATTACTTAGTTGATCAAACTGCAACAACCAAAATTCAATCTCTATTTTTATCATACCCAACGCATTCTTAAGTACACAATTCATCGCTTCTCAAACAGATTTCAACTTGAAACATTGAAAATTTTTAAAATTTTTGCTCAAAATTGAGAAAACACTGATTAGTTCACCTAATCCTCCGTCCCCAACCGAAAAATCTACATTATCCTCAATGTAAAAGAAATAAACATGTAATGCAAAAGAGGTAATGAAAAGAGAAGGGAAGCGATGGAAATGAATACCTAAAGGAATTTTAAGGCTCTTCAACTGATCTCAGCGTGAAGATGGGTTAGCACAAGAATTAAACCAACATAAAACAAACTATCCAAAATAGTGGAAAACAAACTATCCTAAACAACAGAAAGTAAATTATCCTAATCATAAATCATATGAAAGAAAATAAATCTACATATACCTCCGTTAGACTAGGAGGTCAATCCTGGTGAACAAGGTTAATTAGAAGTATTGACATGTCCTCTGAATCAAATTTTTTAACAAATGGATTTAAACGATGTCCATTTACTTTGAATTCATTGCCATTATTTGGATTCTAAATCTGGACAGCTCCATGAGGATAAACATTAGTAATAGTGAAAGGGCTGGTCCAACGAGATTGGAGTTTACCCGAAAAAAGGTGTAACCGAGAATTATACAAAAGGACTTTTTGACCTAGTGTGAATGATTTCTAAAGAATGTGTTAGTCATGAAACAACTTCATCTTTTCCTTGTAAATTCTCGAGTTCTCATATACATCATTCCAGATTTCTTCCAGTTCATTTAACTAAAGTTTACGCAGCGAGCCAGCACTGTCCACATTGAAGTTTAGATTTTTAATCGCCCAGTATGCCCTATGTTCCAACTCCACAGGCAAGTGGCAAGCCTTCCCATAGATAAGTTTAAGGGGAGACATTCCAATAAGGGTCTTAAATGTAGTATGGTAAGCCCATAAAGCATCGGTCAATCGAATTGACCATTCCTTACGGTCAGGGTTAACTGATTTTTCCAAAATATGTTTATTTTCCCTATTGAAAATTTTGGCTTTTCCACTTGTTTGTGGGTGGTATGGAGTGCTCACTTTGTGGGAGATGTCATATTTCTTAACTAAGTTCGCAAATGGCCTATTACAGAAATGTGAACCTCCATCACTAATGATGACCCGAGGCGTTCCTAACTGGAAAAGGATGTTCTCTTTTAAAAACTTAATGACCATTTGATTATCATTGTTCCGGCACAGGATCGCTTCGATCCATTTAGTGACATAGCCTACCGCTAACAAAATATACAAATTTCCAAAAGATTGAGGGAATGGTCCCATCAAATCCATGCCCTAGCAATCAAATGCTTCAATGATCAGAATGGGGTTCAAAGGCATCATATTTCGATAAGACAGTGCTCCCAATTTCTAACAATGCTCACAAGCTTTGCAAAACTCATGAGTGTCCTTAAACATAGTGGGCTAGTAAAAGCCAAACTACAGAATTTTGGCTGTGGACTTTTTAAAAGAAAAGTGACCACCACAGGCCTGAGAATGACAGAAGGAGATGACACTTTGGTGTTCATTATCTAGCACACATCTCCTTAAGATTTGGTTTGGGCAATATTTAAACAAATACGGATCATCCCAGAAGAATTTACATACCTCGGCGAAAATTTTCTTCTTATCTTACGCAGTCCAATATGTTTGCATGAAACCTGTGGCAAGATAATTAGCAATATTTGCAAACCAAGGTGAATGGGAGACTTTAAACAATTGGTCATCAGGAAACATGTCATTCATATTCATCGTCTCAAGGGAATCAGAGAGGTCAAGGCAGGAAAGATGGTCAGCCACTACGTTCTCTACTCTATTCTTATCTTTTATTTCCAAATCAAATTCTTAGAGTAGGAGGATCCATCTTATCAAGCGGGGCTTAACATCATTCTTAGAAAGAAGATGATGATCTTGGATCCGATCAAGTAAGACCTAAATTTGTCCAAAGCGAATACTACAGCTAAGAGTTCCTTCTCTGTAGTTGAGTAATTCACATGGGCAGGATTTAGAGTTCTACTTGCGTAGTGTATAACATGGGGCCTTCTTCTCTTTTCTTTGGCCTAACATTGCCCCAAGAGCATAATTAGATGAATCACACATAATTTCAAAAGGAATGCTCTGGTCAGGTGGCTACATGATAGGTGCAGTGGTTAACATGCCCTTGAGCTTTGAAAAAGCTTTCTGGATTGCTCAGTCCACTCTATAGTACATCCTTCTGAAGTAGATTGCATAAAGGATGAGAGAGGTAACTTAAGTACTTTACGAATCTCCTGTAAAATCCGGTGTGTCCTAAAAAGAATCGTACGCCTCGTATGTTCTTGGTGGAGGTAAGTTAGAGATAAGATCAATCTTAGCCTTATTTACCTCAATTCCTTTGGACGAGATGACAATCTCCTTACAAACCATGAAATGGAACTTCTCCCAATTTAGTACCAAATTCTTTTCCTCACATCGCTTTAGTACAAATTTAAGATTCTCCAAACAATCGTTGAAGGATGGACTAAAGACAGAGAAGACATCCATGAAGACCTCTAAATATTGCCCCGCCATGTCAGAAAAAATACTCATTATACATCGCTGAAAAGTGACGGGGGCATTTCACAGTGTAAATGACATCCTTTGGTCAGCAAAGGTGCCAAAGGGACATGTGAATGTGGTCATTTCCTGATCTTCAGGGGCAGTCTTTATCTGGTTGTAGCTCGAATATCCGTCAAGGAAACAATAATAGGAATGACCAGCCTTTCCAAGATTTGATCAATAAAGGGCAAAGGAAAGTGGTCCTTCCTTGTGACGGTATTTAATTTCCTGGAGTTAATGCACATTCTCCAATCAGTAGTAACTTTAGTTGGCACAAGTTCATTGTCGGCATTAGCTACAATGGTGATTCCGGACTTCTTAGGAACCACCTGAGTTGGACTCACCCATTGGCTATCGAATATAGGGTATATGATACTCACATCCAATAGCTTAAGAACCTTAGCCTTAACCACTTCCTTCATGTTTGGATTTAATCTACATTGTGGTTGCTAGGAGGTCTTCGCATTATCCTCTAGAAAAATGCAGTGACCATCTAAGGGCTCCTTTGTGTTCAGTGAGAATAGAAATAAGTATACTATAACGCCCCAATTTTTGGAACTCGAGTATATGACTCGTTTTCCAAAAACCTGAGTGTTAGCCTATAAAATTCAATGTAAATCTAAACCGCTTATCATTAATTAGAGTTAATAGCAACAAAGCTAAAATAAACTATGCATTAAATAAAAACATTCTAATCATCACCAAATTTCCAAATGTGGTGCGCATACAGGACTTATACAATCCTAAATAACAAAGTTCATATACGCAAAAAAAAAAAAAGGAATCTATCAACTAGTGGTGGAGCTCGATATGAGACACAGGAACCCCATCTAGCTACTCAGCTACCCGATCTGCTCCAGCAACCCAGTGAACAACATCGGCTCATTCTACACCTGCATCAACTGTTACGGTTTGATAGTGTCAATGGTTACCGCAGTGAGGAGCACCATCTAAGATTGCGCACTTATCATTCATAATCTAATATATATCACAAGTCACGAAATTATATACATTAAATAGGGCATTTCATGATCATACACATCTACTCAAAAATTAAGTCATTCATTAGAATTCATCATAAGCAAAATATAATAGCAGTCGCAATATAAGGGAATATGTCCAAATAATCAAATAATCAAACACACAACTTTCTACACCTGAAATCACATTGTATGTGAACTCCACAAGATGCTAGAAAATCGAGAAGTGAACTTCAGCTTCACCCGAAAATCATGGTACAAGTGAAATCCATCAGGTGAATAGAAAGTCAACCTTTAAACCTCTACTTCACCAGAAAATTATATCGTACGTGAACTTCGTAAGATGGTTAAAAAATTGATAAGCGAACTTCAGCTCCACCCAAAAATCATGGTACGACTAAACGCTGCAAGGTGGCTAGGAAACTCACATATAAACCTCTACTTCACTCAGAAATCATATCGTATGTGAACACCACAAGATGGCTAGAAAATTGACAAGCGAATTTCAGCTCCACCCAGAAATCACTATACAATTGAACACCGCAAGATGAAGAGAGAATAAACTACCCACAAAAGGGCATCAAGGTTTTATTAAAGCCACGAAGGGCTAATAAACGATCCAAGCCACGAAGGGAAAATATGCGGTCCAAGCCATGTAAGGCAATGTGCAATCCAAGCCGCGTAAGTCAAATATGGACCGTAAAATAGTAAGACCACAACAAGTTTCATTCATTACATCGCTCAATCACAAACAACAAACATACAGTTAATTAACAATGTACGACTAAAGATAGCATGTTATCATCAATCATTTATGCTTGCTATAATTAAAGAGATGTATTCATTATTTAACATAGGAATCAGGTGCACAACATATTAACATGTTCACATATTCACATAATAAGTTAAGTAGCTCAATCAAGTAACTTAGGAGATATAAAATGGAAGGAATTAAGGTAACATCTATGATTAGATCAATGAATTTAAGTGAGAAGATCAAAGGGTGAGTCCTCACCTTATGGATAAATCACCGACACTCGATCTAGTGTCATGTCAAGGTGAGATTAAAAATGGGGTTTGGTAGAGCGACACCTATATTTAAACAAAGATGTTAAAGAAAATGATTAAATTTTAATTAGGATAACGATGAAAGTTTTGAGAGGCACATACCTATTGAGGGTCAAATATTGCATATCAGACCCAGTTATTACCTGGATTTACGAGCATGATACCATTTAATGGCCCGATTTAATCGTGTTTGTGATGCAGAGTGTATTACGAGCATGGACTGAAAAATGGTGCTTAAAGCATGGATTTAACGCTCTGATGATACCAAAGGCAAGGGACGGACTCCAAGGGACCAAGATCGACGGATTTACACGCCAAAGATCCGAGAAAATCGAGAAACTGAAGCTCAAGCGGCCTGAAAGTTGTCCAGAATGCGAGATCGCAAGGTTCTCATCATCCGTTCAGTTCAAAACGTCATACATGGACTGAGGACCATAAATAAACCGTACACATAGAATTTCAGCCAGTGGATCCCTGTGGAAGTGACCCAACAAACAAATCAACTCATAAACCATTGATTTTGGGCCCGCCTGATATCAGGATAGGCTTCAAAATTGGTCTCGACAACTTAAATAAGATGAGAAAATGGGTGGACGGATCGGATCTCGTATTAACATTACAGTGGACCCCACCTCGAGTGGAGTGTGCATAGTGTACATGTACACTAGACGTGCACTGCAACCCAAAGCCGGGTCAAACTGACTTTGACCCGCGGCAGCTGCCAAAGACAGAAACTTCCGTTTCTGTTGCATGAAATAGGGGCTCCGTTCGAAAGTCGGTGGGCCACCATCATGGCCCGCATGGAATATCCATTCCGTCCATCAGGAAGAGGAGCTCGAGAGGATCAAACCCAAGTCAATCTTGTGCAACCGTACACATGTACGCATTCGCTATAGCAGTTATAAGAAGGCCGTTTTGCCGCATTCAAAACATTACAGTGGATGTGATTCTTTGGGCCACACTAATTTCAGATCAAAAACCTATTTTTTTGGGCTAATATTCCATGAGGCAGCTAATGAACGGAATGGATTTCTCCGTCGACATTGATCATGTGCCCCATCACCCATCAGCGTAAGAGGAATTGCGCAACCTGCGCACGCCGTGAAAACCGGCGCTGGGAGGCCGTTCTGTGATCGAGATGAAGGTCGGATGCATGATCCAGACCGTCCAGAAGTTGCACGAAGGGGTCTTAAGCTCCACCATGAAGTCAGATAGCAAAATCAGTTGGCCAATCCACGCCAAAGACGGGTCGAACGCAAGAACACCTTGCATACAACAGAGTAATGGCATCTGGTTTTTGCTGTGTAACTGGAGTCAGTTCTCCACCAACTTCAGTCACCGCCTCTTGTGCACAGATGTCATTCGACAGACATCTAGCAACTACAAAAGGGAGAACGTGAGGAGAGAAGGGGGCCTCGGTTGGATATTTGCAAAAGAGAGAGAGAGAGAGAGAGAGAGAGAGAGAGAGAGAGATAGAAAGTAGTTTTTGTTTTCTATTTTCTTATGTTTTTGGAGAGTTGTAGCCGGATCATGTCAGGCTAAACCTCTTAGCTAGGTCTAAGAGGTGAAGCTTGTGGCATGATGGGAAGACTCAATGGCTTTGATTCATTACTAAACTGATGTTGATCTTGGTTTGATTTTAAGGAATACTTTTAGTTTTTAATGGTGTGTTGTAACTGAAATTAAAATAGATCTGCGATGGCTTTGAGTATTTCTTTTTCATTATTGTGATTATGTAGTTAGGAAGCCCTGTTGTTCACTATCGTCCCTTGGACATGGTTTGATGACGGAACTCTTCCTAACATTCATACATTACTCAGATTGGTTGTGGATTGGTTTAATTCTGTTGTTTGCTTTGTCTCATGGGTATGGTTTTGTGATGGAATCCATTCTAATTTACATATGTCTTATCTCTTGAAAACTAAATCAACAAAAGTTCAGATTCGATTTTAGTGATATATCTTCCAACTGGATGAAGATGGGACTCAAAGTCCAGTTGAGTTCGTGAATCAAGCATAGACTTCCCTGATATCTACAAGTGGATCCTCTGAATCCCTAGTGTCCTACCTCTAAATTCTTAAAGTTTTAGATTAATAATTCACAATTATTCCCTCAAATTCATTTGATTTAGATTTCATCTTATTCTAGTTCTAGTTCTACTTAGTTTCAGATTACGTACAGGTTTCAGTCCCTTAGGATTCGACCTCGGTCTCACCGAGTTTATTACTACATCACAACCCTATACTTGGGGAGTGAACAATACCCAATGATTCGGTTCTAACTTGTCTTAGCCAATTTCCAAAATCTAATTGGGATGTTGGAAAGCTTCTAATTCCTTCTCTAGAGTAAATCTCATCTTGCAAGCTTGATTTGTGCTTGACTCAATTTTAAACTGAGTCAACTCAGAACCCTCTTTCCTTCCTTCCTTCCTTCTTTCTTCTTTTCTTCTATTCTTTCTTTTACTCCCTCACACCCACCTTTTGCTAGAATATCCAGCTAGGTTTGGACCAGGCCCACGTCTGACTCGACCCAGTGAGACCCAGCTCTAACCGAGTTGACTCGATTCTAACTCAGCAGCCCCAAGCTTTCTTCTCTCTATCTCTTTTCTCCCCTTTCTCTTCTTCCTTTCTTTTTCTCTTTCTTCCTCTTTTTCTTCTTCTCTTCTTGTTTATTCTTGCTGGGGCGTCCAAAAAGTGTGGCTGGACACGATTCAGTAACTCAGCTAGTTCAGAGCCCAGCTACCGAGCCAGCCACATCTAGCGTCATAATAGCGGCAACTAGGCTTGGCTTGAACTTCCTCTCACTCTCCTTTTTCTCGCCTCTCTTTTTCTCTTCTCTATTTTTTTTCTTTCCTGTTGCAACTCCAACAGTAAAACTGGCTAGTAGCACCTGAGTCACTCTCGACTCAATTGGGTTGGGCAGCCACTGACCCGACTCTCCCTCTCTATCTCTCTCTCCCATTCCTCCTTCTTCTCCCTTCTTCTGCTTCTCACTTCTCCTCTCATCTTTCTCCTCTTTCTCTCTGTTTTTTTTAAAAAACAAGGGAGGGACCCCAACTCGAACCGCAGCTCAACTCAAACACAGTCGGGGTGTAACAATGGAGAAATGACACTCTCTATTCTCTCTTGTGTCTTTCTGTTTTTGGCAAGGAATGCCTTAAAAGGAGGGTTTTATAGGTTTGGCCACATTTAAAATCATTAACACTAATGTGTCGATTAGTTGCCGCACTGAGAGTAAGGACTCACTAAGCACTATTTTATTGTTGCAACCAGTTTGCGATCCCTGCTCATCTTATTCGCATGATCATTTGGCAGTGTCATGGATGAAATCCTACGGCAATGGGCCACCTAATGGACGTCCTAGATCGGCAAATGGGGCCCATCCCACGCTGATGGGTTTCCTGCTTAAACGGAGGAGATGACCCAGCCGTTAATGGTGGGTCATCGGTGGATGGCTGATCCAATGATCACAAACGTGTGGATGGTTTGGATTCATCCTACGATCATGGTGGGACCATATGGATAGAGGGTTTTCATCATTTACTTAATGGTCTTGGGTTTCAAATTGCGGCAGGGGCGAAAGTAAGGCTCTGCTTGGGAACGCCCTATTTTGGAGGGTTGGGATGGGTTTTCAATGAACAACTGAGATCCCAAGAGATGGTTTTACGTGGATTGCCGTCGTGGAAAGGCGAAGGAACGGATTTCTTTCCATTTTCGGAAATAGGTGTGCTTGTAGCCTGATTTATGGCTGATGTTGTGTGCACACGTGTGCAATCCAACGGTTAGATCAACCGTCACTCTGGTCGTCCATATCTTCTAAATGAAATGGATGGTTTGGATCAAGCATATGCTTGATCATGGTGGGCCACAACGCTTACAAACGGACGTTGTCCATTTAAGCATCATTGGCAAGAAGCATTTCAAAAGAACGAGCAGGGGTCAGTGCTCGTCTGACCATGCTAGAGATCTGGTGCAGTGCGAGTGCACGCGCATGGTGTACGCACACCACACAAAGGTGGGGTCCACAATGGTTTGTGACCCAATCTGATCTGTTCATCTATTTTTTCAGCTCGACTTAGGGTCCAATCCAAAGTATGAGACAGATCCAAGTCTTAGGTTGGCCATATCAGCTGAAATATAGCCTTTGAGTGCCAATTATCTTTGATCCAATGATGATCTGTGGTTCGCTCATGAGATCAGGACCGTTCACCTAACTTGTGAGCCAATTTGGGCCACCATTTATTTTAGAGTGATATTATTTTAACTAGATGGGTCACGCAACATTTATTCTTGGGGTTCAAACTACGATTTCCGTCCATTCGACGATCTGATCGAATCCAAACTTGAGCATTAGTGATCCTTGGGGTTTGATGTTGATAGTGGACAGTTTAACCTGTCTATTGAGGTGATTTGTAAGGATGGATCGCCCAGATATTGGTTGTAAGCCTAAGAAATAGTGAACCCAATGACTTAAGTCTTGAAAGGGATTTTTCACACCTTAACCAATCTAACTGGACGTCGTCTGATGGTTTACCCCAATTAGGTTCCTAGAATTAAGCCTCATGAGGTCCAACGCGGCTCTCTAGGTAATGTGATGGTTTGATCTATTTGTCAAGGAGATTGAAACTCCGAAAGTAGGTCCATATTGAAAATCAATAGATGGATGCACTAATTTGTGGTTGGTAACAATCAATCTATGGTCAGATCAATTCCTAACTTGGTCATTAGTGACATTTAGGGTTCCTAAGGGAATCTTAGGTGGGATTAGACTATTACCTAAGTTTTTATTAGCTGGATTGCATGGTTTCAAGTGGGGGTTAATCATTAGGTCGTCAAAGGTGTAGTGGACGACAGATCCCGCGATTTACGACCCAAGATCCACGATGTATGATTTGATTTTGGGATGACATGATGGCCCATCTTGGAAATTTGTGGATGGATAGGTTGGTTAATGGACAAAGATTACTCTCAACTGTCAGTTCAAGCTAGGATGAGGCCGAACGTTCAAATACATTAGGTTGTGTTTATACTAAATTTGATTCCAATGGTAACACCCGAGTACTAAAAGTGCGGGGTGTTACAATCTACCCTCCTTAAAGAGAATTTCATCCTCGAAATTCAATACTTCTACCTTAAATGGGACAAGGACAATCCATTTTCCATGTCTCTGAGCATCCACCACCTTCCCCGTGAAGCATGTCTGACTAAAGAACTGGGGTTGTTACAATCTACCCCCCTTAAAGAAAAATCTCGCTCGCGAGATTCGATTATGCTCACCCCAATTTCCTGCAGTGTCGATTAGGATTAACGGTTTGCTCACATGTCATAAAGAAGAGTTTTATTATGATTATCCTATATATATATATATATAAGTTTGAAATTCATGATGAGAATTCTACGCCATCTTAAGGGAAGAGTAGTTTATGTTTTTAGTATTTTGGATAAATACAAACGAAGGGTTGTGGTCGGCCTGAGCCTGATACGCCAAACTTCTGCCTGGCCAAGCAATGAGTTTATTAGTATCCTTCTTAATCCCAGTGAGTATCGATCTTCTATTTGACAAGGCATTGAGATCATTGTAATCATCAAGATTTAGAATTCACGCAAACTGCATATACTTTGTTAAACATGGTTCTATCGGTTCATGTTCCTGATCATTTCTAGTCCTTTTGAGATAGGTTATTTAATTTCCTACTTCCAAAAAGTAAGCCTAAATGATTCATTGTGCTTCAACATTACAATTTAGTTATCTGGGGTGCTATCCTAAAATGTATAATTTAATCATTTCTAATCATTTTAGTCACATTACTACGCATTCCCAAAAATTTATAATCCTTATGAACTACTTTATAACTACTAAGGAAGATTTATAAAGGTCGTACCTTGGTGGCTGAAGTCATTGTACTGGAAGAAAGATCCTCTCATCTCTTCGTTTCTTAAAACACTGCTTTAAGAAGTGACCTGGCCTTCCACAATAGTCGCAAAGTTTATCCTAACCCAAAGAATGAGTTGGGTGAGACATTAATTCCATCCTCTCTTCACCCATATGAGATGCAATTGGCGCTATCTTGGCTTTGCTTGCTAGACCTCGAATAAGAGTAGGTGTTTTGACCCTACACTCGAAGTCCTTCTCTACTCGCATAGCTTTGTCCACGATATCAGCGAAGTCAATAAAGTCGAAGGTGCACAATCTTGACTGGATTTCAGGTCGGAGACCTTCCTTAAACTTTTACAATTTATATTCCTCGTCTTCAATAGCCTTTGGTACATATCATGACAATTCATTGAAGCGCGCTTCATATTGTGACACCATCGTATTCCCATATTTCAACTTGAGAAACTCAGATATTTTCTCGTGGTGATAGTACGGAGGAAAATCTTTTTCATTGACTTCTTTTTAAACTCACTCCAGGTCCACTCATAATCAGGTGGGACTCTTCTTAGCACACCTTCCCACCATATATCAGCCTCGCCTTCCAGGGCATAAGTGGCGAGAACAACCTTCTGGGTATCCAAACAACCTGTTGGTTTCATCATCTTGTCCATTCTATTCAATCAGTGTTCTACTAGAACAGGATCTAGTGCTCCTGAGAAGGACAGTGCCTTCAACCTCTGAAACATTTCAAATAGATCTGCTCCACTAACTTCTTCATTCTTCGAGGCCGATGCATCCATATTATGTTGGATAGATTCCAACAGTGTGGCGATCGAAGCCTGTTATCATAATATGATGGTAGTCAGCTGACTAATAACATCGCCAGGTGGGGCTTCATGCCGCGCATTTGATGGGAACGTTCTAACATGACCTGCAAATGGTTGAGGTGGGACAGTTCCTAATGTCGACTCTCTTTCAGGACTACTTGGCCTAACTGGAGGTACAGGAAAACACTCAGGACCCTCTTCCCTAACAACCTCATTTGTTGACAAAGTTAACAAATGAAAAGTTTGCGATCTTAAACGACGGGAATTTGGGGCCATAATCTTGTTAAAAGAAAGGATTCATCACGGTTATGCCCTTATAAGTTTAAACAAGTCTTAACCTAAGATCGTAAGGAAGTTTATACGAATCATGCAACGGAGTATTGTCCAAATCGATAAGTGCTCAACAATTCCCAATCTTTTGCGATTAAGTGCAACAAGACTCCAAAGATCCTAAGATGGCCATCTATCCTTATACCTACGTCTTCTAGTCTTCGACCTATAGTTAAGGTCCTACGATAACTTTAAAGTTATATTTATGTCTTGAGATGGACTGCAAGGGGTGTAAACTTATGAGTTCTTGAGTTTAACCCAACTTTCCACTACACCTAAAAGTTGGGTTTGCGATCTACTAAACTTATCTAAATTCCAAAGTTTAGTCTCAATAAGCCTTTTCTAGGATTGACAATTTTACTTAAAATTCTAAAATTTCACCATTAGTTATTTATGATTGTTGGAACATGCGACGAATGTCGCTTCTAATTCAAGAGACGTATTGGGGAATTCGAATTACAATTCCTGGTATGAATTATAATTCTAAAAAGGCCAAGCAATATGTCCTAAAGGGGGGGGGGGGGTGAATAGGACTATGCCAAATTTAAAACTTTAATGACAGAATTTAAATAAATAAAGGAAAGATATCACTCTAAATAAATCACAGTACGAAAATGTAAAGCAACCTCAAATACTAGAATAGAGAGGATGATACCAATGTTGTTCTAAGTACAACCTTGCACCATAAAAACCAAGGGTTTATGGCAGGACAACCTTACTAGAACAATTTGAATATCAAAAACTCAAACTGAAAGGAAATAAAGGAAATAGCAAGAAATAAATTCTAAACTATTACAACATTCCCAACAATGCTTCAAATGTAAATATTACAACATTCACATCCACACATACATCTCACAACCTTGAATGATAAAAGATATAGAAATTAAATAAACATTCAAACCACAAGACACAAAGAAGCATAGTGGTTCGCCTGTGTGTACACCAACTGTTAAACAACAGCCACACAACTTGCTACTCTACTCCAATATCCTCACACAGGGGATATCAGCGTTCACTATGAAAATAAGTTTCTCAGGTTCACCTAAAACCTTCACAATTGTCTTTCAAATGGGCTTACATAATTCAAAAACCCTGCTTTCTGAGGTTTCTGGTTCTCCTCAGATAACCAATACAATGAGATTTTTCTGGCTCAATCTCAAAAGAAACCAAAAGCAATGGAAATTTATACAAATGTAAAATACCTAGATTTCTCCTTTTGTTACAGCCCGGAAGAACTAATCGGAGTATAAGTTCAAAATATAGAAGTTCGATTGTCCAATATTTACTTTAAAATGGTTCTAGATTCTAGATTGATTTTAAATTAAACTACTCGGGCTAGCTCTATTTGATTTTGATTCCAAGAAGAAGGAATATAGCAATTCCCCTTTTCAATTCAGATTAGAATATAGAAACAAAATCAAATTAATAAAGCTAGCAAAAGAGAATATTAAATATGTACAACGTAGCTTAAAAATAACATAAATTTATCTTAGAGTGATGTCTTGATTTTACTTGAATTAGATGTAAAACTCTGAAATTCGTGTTCTATTTATAGATGCAGAAAACATGTCTATGACTGGTCGTGTGGTCACCATGACTGGTCGTAGGACAAACTGCATTTTGAAATTTTAAGCGCGATCGGATAAAATCATTCCACGACTGGTCATAGGGTGTCCATGACTGGTCATGAGGCCTCTTCGACTGATCGTGACAAACCCACAACTGGTCAAGAGGAACCAGGAATGGTTGCTGGAGTTTGAGTCATAGCTGTAGGACTGGTCGTGAATGAGTCGGCACTGTTCCTACGATCGGTCGAGTAGACTCCAAGACTAGTCGAAGCTCAATAAAAAAATTTTTAAAATTTACAACAACTTAGAACTAGCCTTGAAATTTCTTGGACTGGTCGAGCCAGTTTTAGGACTAGTCGAACAAAGTCCAGGACTAGTCTTAGAACAAACTAAACACTTATAAAAAGATTTAATTTTAATTATGTATACAAAATGACCTACCCTAAGGTTAATCTAAGGTCAATCATACCTCAAAAGTGATGTATGAACAATGAGACTTCATTTCTTCAGATGATGGTTGACCTTTGAAGATTATGAAGCTTGAGACTCTACAAGATATAGCTTGAACTTGAGATCTTCAAAAGCTTGGATTTGTCATTCTTGAGTTGTACTTTATCTTGAGTTGAACATTATCTCAAGCTGTACTTGAGTCTTGAACAAGCACTCATCTTCTGATGCAGCTCTTGAAATATTCTGAATATTGAAGCTTACAGAAGTGGACAAAGAACTTGACCTTGCGTTTCTTGAAGTAGATCATTGTTCTTAACTTATAGCATTGATGCAGTGTCTTGAACATACAAATCAACATGATTCACAAGACATGGATTGTATTTTTGGCACCACAAAATTTGACAACCAAAGGAGTAGGAAACCATAGCACTTACAAATTCCTGATATACTTATCTAAATTCTTAAGTTCAAATGATTAACCCTAAACATTTCAAGGGACCCTAAAGTTTTGATTTTTAGGTTCACAATATACCCTAAAGCTAGGGGAATGAAACCTAGTTTCAAGTCTCTAATTTCATTAGTGAAACCTTGGAGTATTTGATGTCGTATAAGTCCCATTTTCCCCAAGGCCTAGTTTATCTAACCTCGCTCTGATACCACTTTGTAATGCCCGGGTTTTTGGAACCCGAGTATATGACTTGTTATCCAAAAACCCGAGTGTTAGCCTATAAAATTTAGTATAAATCTAAACCGCTTATCATTAATCAGAGTTAACAACAACAAAGCTAGAATAAACTATGCATTGAATAAAAACATTCTGATCATCACCAAATTTGCAAATGTGGCACCCATACAGGACTTATACAAACCCAAATAACAAAGTTCATATAAGCAAAAAATAAATAAAATCTATCAACTAGTGATGGAGTTCAATATGAGCCGTAAGGACCCCGTCTAACTCCTCAACTATCTGATCTGCTCCAGCAACGCAGTGAACATCATCGGCTCGTTCTACACTTGCATCAACTGTTACGGTTTGATAGCGTCAATGGCTATCACAGTGAGGAGCACCCTCTAAGATTGCGCACTCATCATTCATAATCCAATATAGATCGCAAGTCATGAAATTACATACATTAAATAGGGCATTCCATGATCATACACATGTACTAAAAAATTAAGTCATTCAATTGAATTCATCATAAGAACAAATATAATAGCAGTCGCAATATAAGGGAATATGTCCAGATAATCAAATAATCAAACACATGACTTTCTACTGCACCCGAAATCACATTGTACGTGAACTTCGCAAGATGGCTAAAAAATCGATAAGTGAACTTTAGCTCCACACAGAAATCATGGTACAAGTGAAATCCGTAAGGTGAATAGAAAATCAACCTTTAAACCTCTACTTCACCCGAAAATCATATCGTACGTGAACTCCGCAAGATGGCTAGAAAATTGATAAGTGAACTTCAGCTCCACCCGAAAATCATGGTACGACTGAACACCTCAAGGTGGCTAGGAAACCCACATATAAACATCTACTTCACCCGGAAATCATATCATATGTGAATACCGCAAGATGGCTAGAAAATTGACATGTAAACTTCAGCTCCACTTGGAAATCACCATACGATTGAACACCGCAAGATGAAGAGAGAATAAACTAGCCACAAAAGGGCATCAATGTTCCATCAAAACCACGAAGGGTAAATAAATGATCCAAGCCACGTAGGACAAATATGCGGTCCAAGCCATGTAAGGCAATGTGCGACCCAAGCCGCGTAAGTCAAATATGTACCGTAAGATAGTAAGTCCACAACAAGTTTAATTCATTACATCACTCAATCACAAATGACAAACATACAGTTAATTAACAATGTACGACTAAAGATAGTATGTTATCATCAATCATTTATGCTTGCTATAATTAAAGAGATGTATTCATTATCTAACACATGAATCACCTGCGCAACATATTAATATGTTCACATATTCACATAATAAGTTAAGCAGCTCAATCAAGTAACTTAGGAGATATTAAATGGAAGGGATTAAGGCAACATCTATGATTAAATCAATGAATTTAAGGGGGAAACTCAAAGGGTGAGTCCTCACCTTATTGACGAATCATAAACACTCGATCTGGTGTGAAGTCAAGGTGAGATTAAAAGTGGGATTTGGTAGAGCGACCCCTATATTTAAACAAAGATGTTAAAGAAAATAATTAAATTTTAATTAGGATAATGATGGAAGTTTTGAGAGGCACATACCCAATGATTCAATTCTAACTTATCTTAGCCAATTTCCAAAATCCAATTGGGATGTTGGAAAGCTTCTAATTCCTTCTCGAGAGTAAATCTCGTCTTACAAGCTTGATTCGTGCTTGACTCAGCTTTAAACTGAGCCAACTTAGAACTCTCCATCCTTCCTTCCTTCCTTCTTCTTTTCTTCTATTCTTTCTTTTACTCCCTCACACCACCTTTTGCTAGAATATCCAGCTAGGTTTGGACCAAGCCCACGTCCGACTCAGCCTAGTCAAACCCAGCTCCAACCGAGTCCACTCAATTCTAACTCATCAGCCTCAAGCTTTCTTCTCTCTCTTTTCTATCATTTCTCTTCTTCCTTTCTTTCTCCCATTCTTCCTATTTTCCTTCTTCTCTTCTCGTTTATTCTTGGTGGGGCGTCCAGACAGTGTGGCTAGTTCAGAACCCAGCTACCGAGCCAGCCAAGTCTAGAGTCATAATAGTAGTAGCTCTACCTGGCTTGAACTTCCTCTCACTCACCTTTTTCTCGCCTCTCTTTCTCTCTTCTCTATTTTTTTCTTTTTTGTTGCAACTCCAGTAGAAAAACTGGCTAACAGCGCCTGAGTCGCACTCAACTTGATTGGGTTGGGTAGCCACTGACCCGACTCTAGCTCTCTATCTCTCTCTCTCTCTCTCTCTCTCTCTCTCTCTCTCTCTCTCTCTATTCCTCCGTCTCCCTTCTTCTGCTCCTCACTTCTCCTCTAATCTTTCTCCTCTTTCTCTCTTTTTTTTGATAGGGGAGGGACCCCGACTTGAACCTCAGCTCGACCCAAACTCAGTCGGGGTGCGGCAATAGAGAAACAACGCTCTCTATTCTCTCTCGTGTCTTTCTGTTTTTGGCAAGGAATGCCCTTAAAGGAGGGTTTTATAGGTTTAGCCACGTTTAAAATCATTAACACTAATTTGTCGATTAGTTGCGGCACTGAGAGTAAGGACTCACTATGTAACGCCCTGAAAATTAGGGGTCGAGTAGCAACTCAACTCCCGAGTTCCAAAACATCACTTATGCAACATATATGCTTATGATTCAATGTTGTCTATGTTGGTGCATTAATCATGAGTGGGATTATACCAAAACAGTAATTCATACTCTAGATCAAATTGTAAAATGCAAGCGGAAGACTGAAAGATATAACTAATCGTATACAAAACAAAAGATCACGATCGGTCTCCAGAGTATGAATATAACACTGAGTCACCGTGTACAGGAAATATTACATGTAATATTACAAAAGTTAGAAGTCTCAAAAATAGTTCAACTGTAATAAATCCTGTAGCCCCATCAATTAGAGAGCCTAAGCGAAGCCATCGGAGAACTGCATGTAAGAGTACTCATCCTAATCGTCGTAATAATCAGGCTCCGCTCAAGAGTCACGAAATCATCTGAAACCAAGACAGAGACTAGTTGGTGTTTAAAACATCGTTCCGTAATGAGGGAGTGAGTGATCAACTCAGTGGAACAATAAAGCATAGGTTAGCATGTTATCAATTCAGTCATGCAGTAATGATCAAGCAGTAAATCACACATCCCTAAGTACTCTTGTTAATGCAAGAATGGTATGAATGTATGATGCATGTCCTCGCCTACGCTCCCTCAGCGACTTCATCTCACGTTCGCACATGACAACACTGCCTCAGTGCTTGACCTGTTATGCCTGAACGCACGCGTAATGCAGTGCATGCATATGATTACCAAGTTCTTATTAGTCATTTTCATACAGTAGGATTGGGAAACTAAGGTACCTCCCTTATGTCATTTTCCAAACGATGATCCATTCTAGGGTCGTCAATCCTAGGAAATCTCATACAATGTTATGGTTCTAGGTCGATACAATGGGCTCGTCGCCAAATCATTACAGGCCTAATTTATACTCTAGATGCTACGGAAGGGTTGTCGCCTCCACGTAGAATCAGAGTATGCTCGAGGTCACTACAAAGGGCACATCTAGGGCTGCCAGGGTTGTTGCACAGAATCGTTACACCACTCCCCCATCACCCATCACGGCTTCGTCATCAAAACATTGTAGGCCGACAGCTCGAATACAGTGTCCCATACCACCGTATTCGACTCACGAGTCTAGGTTGCTTACTGGTCACTACGGGGAGGCTCGTCGCCCCAGCCTAGGACAACAGCTCGACCACGGTGTCCCATACCACCATGTCCGGCTCATAAGTCTTAGCGGATCAAGGTACCAAGGTTAACGGGATTCTACTGGTGAGTTTGGTACCTTAGGTTCAAGCAGTAGCGTCCATACAAGGTGAACATACAATGGCACATTGGGTTACTTGGCGAGCTCGACTAATACGAGCGCACATTGCATCGATTAACATGAAGTGCATAAGCACTTCATGTGGCCTAACCACTGTCGACGACCAACACATGACTCGGGTTTGTCAAACACATCCTACATGGCGAATGAATCTCAGCCACGACTTCAAGCCTATTACCGATTGCCTCGACTATAACATAGTCCCAATCACATTCAATCCTTAACTAAAAGGCATGTATAGTAGTCAAAGCAGAATTAACAAGTAATTCAAACATGTTAACACGCATGTTATAAAGCACAATATAAATAGGAAGTACAAACACATACATGTCATAAATAAGCGATTAAACTAAACAACTTGCATGGAGGAAATCATATACATCTCTAAGGTATTTGAGAATCCTATCTCAACACCTACCCTAAGCACTATCATCTAAGTACTTACTCTTACAAGCATTTTCACAAACACTTAGAAGACACTTATTAACACGCGTATTGGCCAAAACATGTATTAGGGCGAATCCTTTCGCCGAGTAAGTATTACACATATATATAGCATATACACACAATAATTAATCATGGAAAACACACTTTCATATTTTGTACGTATACGGTATTTTTTACAAATATACAGAATACACTAAATGTCATAATTTGCATATGTAACTGAATCACAAAACAAACATCGCATTTTGCATGTGAAATAACACCCAGATCATGAATCTATCATTATCTGACATTGAAAGCTTTGAAAACCTTAACCTATATATCTATAGTCCGCACCTTATGTCGTAGAAATGAGTGACGGACTCAGTTTAATCACCAAGTCTTTATCAAGGGTAGAATGGCAACCTATGGCATGAAATAGGTTAGTTGTTTCATCACTTACACTAGTTGGATCCCTAGAACTATTAGGGTTAGGATTTCTTACCCGAAAATAAAATCAGAATCGCCGGAAAAGTCAGTAGTGATGGATAGGTACGTAGAATGGCAGGGATCGATTCCCAGGAATGACTCTAACTTCTCTCTCACTTTCTCACACTTTACTCACTTCTCTCTCCTAGGGTTTTCTCAAATTCGTATGGAGTGAATGAGAGAGGGTTTAAGGTCCTTATATAGGCCTAAAACTAATGAAAGTGGCCCCAGGGCCAAGGTATACTTAAGTAATAGCCAAAGGGCATCTGTTTCAGCTCAACGAAGCATTTTCGGAGCCCCCTTTAAGCCAAAGGTCGGACTTAGGCTTCCTAACTATGGATCTAGGTCGAGTTAAGGTTTCGTTCTAATTGGATTCCCAGATCACACGTGGTGGACCAGTTTCAGTTCAACGGTCACCGGAACTCGATCAGGGTTACAAGTACACGGACATGTGTATGAAATTTCCCCTGATCCGAGGGTGTATTTGGGTCAGATTTTAACGGTCTGATTGCTTATATTAGGCCCACAAGTGACAGGCCTCAGATTACTTAAATTAGATTCAATTTCTAAAGAAATCCACGTTTTCTCATACTCTTCACTCCGGGCTCAAGCAAATAGCCCCGGGACACAATCTAGATTTGATTTTCGAGATGGTTATCAAGCCCAGCTAGCCGGTCCTAAATATATAACTTCGTAGTAATCGGACTGTCGACGTGTGGTCCACATCTGATACGAAGTTTCAATATGCTCTCGAGAGCAACTAGGTAATGAGATTGATCCTAGATTTCAGGGTAACCTAGCATCAATGATTCTACAAGTTTTGGGTCTTGCAGATCGTATTTAAAGTGGATCAAGCGGATTTTGCAGCTAATCCAGTTTAGCACTTAGTAAGCTTTGTCTAATTCCTAAAGGATTTGATCCTGAGTGATTTCTTCCTGAGGTGGTACTCGGGTCTTTGTACGAAATTTTCGAGACGTTACAATCTACCCCCCTTAAAGAAAATTTTTATCCTCGAAATTAGTACTTTTTCGTACTCCTCGAGAATCTGAGGGTAGTTTTTTCTGACCTCGGCTTTAGTTTCCCAAGTAGCCTCTTCCTCAATGTGATGTGTCCACAGTACCTTCACAAGTGGGATGACCTTGCTACGCAACACCTACTCCTTCCTGTCTAGGATACGCGTCGGATGAAGTACATACATAACGTCCTCGCTCAACTATACCTGCTCCCATTTGATGATATGGGAAGGATCAGGAACGTACTTCTTTGCATGGAAACATGAAATACATTATGCACACCCGCAAGTAGAGTGGGCAAAGTCAGGCAGTATGCCACCATGCCCACCCGGTCAAGTATCTGGAATGGGACAATGAACGGTGGCGTGAGCTTCCCTTTCTTACCAAAATGAAGGACTCCCTTCATGGGGGAAACTCGATGGAATACATGGTCTCCAACCTCAAACTCAATCGGTCACCACCTCGTATCGGCATAACTCTTCTGTCTGCTCTACGCTGTAAGAAGTCGACACCTGATAATATCAATCTTCTCTGAGGTCGCCAGTACTAACTCTGGGCCAAGCAAACTGCGCTCGCCGACCTCTGCCCAACAATGCGGTGCTTGGCAAGGGCGCCCGTACAAGGCCTCGTAAGGAGCCATACCAATACTCGCCTAAAAACTGTTATTGTAGGCGAACTCTGCATATGGGAGACAGTCATCCCAACTGTCCTTGAAGTCCAAAACACAAGCCCGCAGCATATCCTCCAAAATCTGATTCACCCGCTTCGTCTGCCCATCGGTCTGTGGGTGGAACGCGGTACTGAACTTCAACTTCACACCCATCGCTTCCTGGATACGAGTCCAGAAGATAGATGTGAATCGCGTGTCTCTGTCCGACACAATCTCCAAGGGAACTCCATACAGATGCACTATCTCCTTAATGTACAATCTGGCCAACTTGTCTGCAGAGTTTGAAACTTTGATCGGAAGGAAATGAGCCAACTTTGTCAACCGGTCGACGATCACCCAAATGGAATCATATCCCTTCCTCATCTTCGGCAGCCCCGATATGAAATCCATAGAGATGAAGTCCCACTTCCATTCAGCTATGGGCATGGGCTGAAGTAGTCTAAGAGGTTGGCGATGTTCAGCCTTGACCTGCTGGCACATGATACAACGGAAGACATATTTGGCTATATGAGCCTTTATATTGTCCCACCAATACGACCTCTTCAGGTCCTGATACATCTTCATGCTACCAAGATGCATCGCAAGCTTCAATCTGTGGGCAGCCTCGAGAATCTCCTATCTCAAGTCATGAATGTCTGGGATGCATAGGTGGTCACGGTATCGTAGGCCCCTACTGTGCCAACTATCCACTCGAAGTCCTCGTCATTGCCAGCTTACTCTTGAAGCTCAGACAGTCGCGCATCGCCCTTTTGGGCCTCGATAACCCTGTCATCCATAAGTGACTGCACCCAAATGTACCTGACACTCATAATGGCTCCTCCACAGTGATTTTTTGCTTGAAGTCCCGTACGAACTCTACCATGTGTCATTACTCAATCATCAGCGAAGCCGCAAATACTATCGCCTTCTTGCGGCTCAATGCATCTGCCACAAGGTTGACCTTGCCAGGATGGTAGGAAACCTCGAACTTAAAGTCCTTCAAGGTCTTCATCCATCATCGCTGCCTCATATTCAAGTCCCGCTGAGTGAATATATAGCGAAGGCTCTTGTGGTCACAGAAAAGCTCGAACTCATCTCCGTAGAGGTAATGTCTCCAGAGCTTTAATGCAAATATGACCGCTACTAACTCGAGGTCGTGCATGAGGTAATTCTCTTCATGTTTTCTCAACTGTCTCGAGGCATATGCAATCATCCTATCCTTCTACATAAGGACACAACCCAAACCAACGCGAGACGCGTCTGTGTAAATCGTATACTTGACCCCTTGCTCTGGCAATACTAACACAGGGGCGGGCGTCAATCTGTCCTTTAGCTCTCAAAAAGTTGCTTTTGCCTTCTCATTCTAGGTGAACTTCAGATCCTTCCATGTTAACTGAGACAACAATCTGGCTATCTTCGAGAAATCCTGAATGAATCATCGATAGTAACCCGCTAGACCAAGAAAACTCCTCACCTCAGTAACTAAACCAGGCTGCTTCTAGTCCTGAACCGTAACTACATTAGTAAAGTCCACCGCTATCCCTTCCTTGGACACTACATGTCCCAGAAACTTGACTTCCTCCTGCCAGAAGTCGCACTTCTTGTACCATGCAAATAACTAGTTCTTCCTCAGAGTATCTAAGACTACTCGTAAGTGTTCCTCGTGCTCTTCCCGACTCACAGAGTATATCAGGATGTCATCGATAAACACGATGACGAATCGGTATAGAAATGACCGAAACGCCCGGTTCATCAAATCCATGAACACGGCCGGTGTGTTCGTAAGACCGAATGACATCACAAGGAACTCGTAATGCCCAAAACTGGTCCTGAAGGCAGTCTTCTGCACGTCCTCATCCCTGACGTGCAACTGATGATACCCTGACTGTGGATCAATCTTTAAAGAGTAGCGCACCCCTTTCAACTGATCAAACAGATCGTTTATCCTGGGCAAAGGATACTTGTTCTTCACGGTCGATTGATTCAACCTACGGTAATCAATACATAATCGTAGCGATCCATTTTTCTTCTTGACAAACAACACAGGTGCTCCCCAAGGAGACACACTAGGTGTATGAAGCCCTTCTCTACGAGTTCATCAATTTGTTTCCTCAGTTCCTCCATCTCACATGGAGGCATCCGATACATAGATAATGAAATGAGGGTCACACCGGGCACAAGATCAATAGTAAAATCGATCCCGCGCCGAGGAGATAATCTAAGGATCATCCTGAACACATTCTCAAATTCCTGAACTACTAGCATGTTTCCTAACATCGGCCCATCAACATGCTCAAGTATAGCGGCGTAACATCTAACACGACATGGCCAACTAACCTGCACTGGAAAAGTAAAGACCGTGCCATCAGGTCCATTGGCTGTCACGACCCGATTATCGTAATCAATCTCTGCTTCATCTCGGTGAGCCAGTTCATACCAAGGATAATGTCGTAGTGCCATAATGGGGCGACAATGAGGTCAACGAATATTATCCTGCTACCCAAGTCTACTGAGCAACCCTCACACGTCCGTGTGACATCTGAAAAAGTTCTAGTAGCAGTAGAGAGTCTCACTCCCTTCGTGGGAGTAGTATGTAAAGCTAGACGCTTAACTGCCGAATATGAAATGATGTAGGTAGTGGACTCAGTGTCCACTAATAAGAAGACAGGAGTACCTTAGACATGTGCGAGTGCAACTTGTGTAAGATGTAACATAACAATACACAATCCTTTAAGCATTCTACACACTTCATAGTAAAAGGGACTTCATGCATTTCATTCACCAAAATTTCGTCATAATACATGGAATACAAAGTTACATGAATCATGACAGAAAATGCATGTGAGCTAATACAACCAAAGCTTCAAATACTAAAAACATTCGACTACTACTACACTACTAGGCCCATCAAAATGAACATAAACATAACCTAAAGCAGTAACCAAAACAAGTTGCAAGACAACTACAGGGATGACTAGGCATCCGAGTCTGGCGACCGAGGAGGGGCGCCCTTATCCTGCAGACAGCACAGGATAGTCTTCAAAGTGCGAGTTACCTTCTTGAACTTGTACTTCACGAGGCCTCGAAGATCCATAATATCCTGTTGTAGGATAGCCTGATCCTATCGTAGGGCAACCTATCCCTCCTCAAGTCGAGCTAAACGAGCATCCCTAACAGCCCGATCAGTATCCTGCTCCGGTGGCGTAGGAGGGGAGCTCTCCTCTGTGTCCTAGGCCTCCTTTTTTTTCTCGCTCTCTTCCTCTTCTATTTCAGCTCTGCCTTCATCCTCACTCTGATCCTCTTCACTTTCTGTCTTGTCCTCACTTTCCTCAAGTCGGGCTTGTCGTTGTTGTGGCCCGATTTTCATCTAGATGAGAGTGGTTTCATTAATGAAGTGTTGCGGCACTGGAAGTTCTATGCCAAGACTGTAGCCAAACTCACATGCAGTCTTGCATATAAGCCGACCGAAGGGGAGCGAATCAGTCCTTCTAGTTGAGCGTGTCGTCAGAATGATCTGTCGCAAAACATACGTGGGCACGCACAACTTCTCCCTGCCCCGCCTGGTATAGAAAGTCGACCATCAGATGCGTGCACTCACTACGATTGATCCACCTAAGATAGACGTTAAACGTGGAGATATGGTAGAGTAGGCAGAAATTATCTTTCATGTTTAATGCTAGGAGACTATTACTCGGTTGCCACTGAACCAGTCGACCACAAAAGAAATGCGTACGGTGATGCCTTTCACGTGCACTCTTCAGATTCGTCTCGCTCGCGTGAACTTGGCCAAGAGGCATTCTCATGAGTCGAGCTATCAGGCCAGCGTCAATTGTGGTCTCCTGACCTCGTCCCGAGGGAATCTCGAACTGTAAGGGATCCAGCGTCGGCTCTTGAATGTGGGCATAGAATGCACGGACAATACCCGCATTCGCACGATATGTTCCCTTGAACACAGGGTCCCAACTGGCCTCATTCAAGCACTCTAACAACAGATACTCTCCAAAGAGTCCCCATTCACTTGAGCTTCAAAAAGGACCCTATGGCCCGCATATCTTCCATAGGACAACTCCGCCACTAGAGCACTCATGAGAGGAGCCTGGAGATCGAGGTCCCGTTTAGTGTGCACCTCGCGGTCAATGCCCGTGCTTGCGGTGGCGCCTCGCGGTCTTCTCGAACGTGTAGGGCAGTTAGGCCCAGCTTCATCCGTGGCACCCTTTCTCTTTCTCATGAGAGAAAAAATGGTGGAAAATGAGAAAATGGCCATAATAACTTTGAAGAGAGCCATGGAGGAAGTGAAGAAAAGGGAAGAAAGGGATGAAGTCATTAGGTCTCCACGGATTCGAGCCTCCAAGGTGCGTATAAATGCTCAAATGGAAAGGAATGAAGAGGAAAAATGAAGAAAGATGGTGGGTAGTTGGGGTACACGAATTTGAGCCTCAAATGGGGGATTCAAGAGCTCAAATCGAAGAGAATGGAGAGGGTAGGCAGCTGTGGTAGAAAGATTCTGAAGGTGTGGTGAAGGTGGTGCACGAAAACGAAAAAAGAAGAGGTTAGAGGGGCAATTTTTGTGCAAAATCAGAAGTTTGGGAGAGAAAGGAAAGCTTAGGAGGGTGATTTGTGAAGGAGGGGCGTGTTTGGAAGGGTTTTAATTGAAAAACCTTTGATCAGTGGGTCACACTCCCCTCACATGTGATCGGCCCGCCCGGCCTGGCCCGTTAGCCGGTAAGGCCTCACCTAACCGGCGAGCCTCTCGCCGACCTCTGGAGGTTTTGGCAAGGGCTCGCCCCCTAGGCAAGGTCCTCCCCTCCCCCTTGGTCCAAAAATGTGTGGGGCCTACCCTGGGTCCCACTGAATTGCTCGTTTTGACCCCCCGACTCCGATTCGTGTCGTTTCGGGGCCTTCCGGGTAGTTTCTGATGTATACTCTCGTTTATCGACTGTTGACAGCTGGGATGGGGTAATTTATGGTCTAGACCCGTCGTTTGACAGTCTATGAGTGATTCGGGGTCACCTCATGCGATCACGGATGCGTATGGACTCAAACAAAATAGTCGATTTTGGTGAACTTCGCCAATTGATGAAACGAGGACACCTAGGACTGTTTTTACATTTCTTCGCACCCACCTAAGTTGAATTTTGCATCAGTGTACGTTATGCGGCCATAACCCAGGTCCCAGTTTAATCCAAATCATGCTCTGATACCAACTTGTAACGCCCTGAAAATCGGGGGTCGACTAGGAACTCAACTCCCGAGTTCCAAAACATCACTTATGCAACATATATGCTTATGATTCAATGTTGTCTGTGTTAGTGCATTAATCATGAGTGGGATTATACCAAAATAGTAATTCATACTCCAGATCAAATTGTAAAATGCAAGCGAAAGACTGAAAGATATAACTAATCGTATACAAAGAAAAAAGATCACGATCGGTCTCCAGAGTATGAATATAACACTGAGTCACCGTGTACATGAAATATTACATGTAATATTATAAAATTTAGAAGTCTCAAAAATAGTTCAAACGTAATAAACCCTGTAGCCCCATCAATCCAGATAGCCTAAGCGAAGCCATCAGAGAACTACATGTAAGAGTACTCGTCCTGATCATCGTAATAATCAGGCTCCGCCTCAGGAGTCACGCCATCATCTGAAATCAAGACAGAGTCTGGTTGGTGTTTAAAACATCATCCCGTAACGTGGGAGTGAGTGATCAACTAAGTGGAATAATAAAGCATAAGTTAGTATGTTATCAATTCAGTCAAGCAGTAATGATAAAGCGGGAAATCACACATCCCTAAGTACTCTTGCTAATGCAAGAATGGTATGAATGTATGATGTATGCCCTCCCCAACGCTCCCTCAGCGACTTTGTCTCACGTTCTCGCATGACAGCACTGCCTCAGTGCTTGACCCACTACGCCTGAATGCACGTGTAATGCAGTGCATGCATATGATTACCAAGTTCTTATTAGCCCTTTTCATATAGCAGGATTGGGAAACTAAGGTACCTCCCTTATGTCATTTCTCAAACGATGATCCATTATAGGGTCGTCAATCCTAAGAAATTTCATACAATGTTATGGTTCTAGGTCGCTGCAATGGGCTCGTTGCTAAATCATTACAGGCCTAGTTTATACTCTAAATGCTACGGAAGGGTTGTCGCCTCCACGTAGATTCAGAGTATGCTCGAGGTCACTACAAAGGGCACATCTAGGGCTGTCAGGGCTGTTGCACGGAATCATTACACCACTCCCCCATCACCCATCACAGCTTCGTCATCAAAACATTATAAGCTGACAGATCGAATACAGTATCTCATACCACCGTATTCAGCTCACGAGTCTAGGTTGCTCACTGGCCACTACGGGGAGGCTCGTCGCCCCAGTGTAGGCCAACAGCTCGACCACGGTGTCCCATACCACCATGTCCGGCTCATGAGTCTTAGCAGATTGAGGTACCAAGGTTAATGAGATTCCACTAGTGAGTTTGGTACCTTAGGTTCAAGCAGTAGCGTCCATACATGGTGAACATATAATGGCACATCAGGTTACTTGGTGAGCTCGACTAATACGAGCGCACATTGCATCGATCAACATGAAGTACATAAGCACTTCGTGTGGCCTAACCACAGCCGACGACCAATACATAACTCGGGTTTGTCAAACACGTCCTACATGGCGAATGAATCTCAGCCACGACTTCAAGCCTGTTACCGATTGCCTGGATTATAACATAGCCCCAATCACATTCAATCCTTAACTAGAAGGCATGTATAGTAGTCAAAGCAGAATTAACAAGTAATTCAAACATGTTAACACGCATGTTATAAAGCACAATATAAGCAGGAAGTACAAACACATACATGTCATAAATAAGCGATTAAACTAAACAACTTGCATGGAGGAACTCATATACATCTCTAAGGTATTTGAGAATCCTATCTCAACACCTACCGTAAGCACTATCATCTAAGTACTTACTCTTACAAGCATTTTCACAAATACTTAGAAGACATTTATTAACACGCATATTGGCCAAAACATGTGTTAGGGCGAATCCTTTCGCCGAGTAAGTATTACACATATATATAGCATATACACACAATAATTAATCATGGCAAACACACTTTCATATTTTATACATATACGGTATTTTCTACAAATATATAGAATACATTAAACACCATAATTTGCATACGTAACTGAATCGCAAAACAAACAATGCATTTTGCATGTGAAATAACACCTAGATCATGAATCTATCATTATCTGACATTGAAAGATTTGAAAACCTTAACCTATACGCCTATAGTCCGCACCTTATGCCATAGAAATGAGTGACGGACTCAGTTTAATCACCAAGTCTTTATCAACGGTAGAACGGCAACCTATGGCATGAAATAGGTTAGTTGTTTCATCACTTACACTAGTTGGATCCCTAGAACTGATTAGGGTTAGGATTTCTTACCCGAAAATGAAATCAGAATCGCTAGAAAAGTGATACAGTAGTGATGGATAGGTACAAAGAATGGCAAGGATCGATTCCCAGGACTGACTCCAACTTCTCTCTTACTTTCTCACACTTTACTCACTTCTCTCTCCTAGGGTTTTCTCAAATTCGTATGGAGTGAACGAGAGAGGGTTTAAGGTCCTTATATAGGCCTAAAACTGATGAAAATGGCCCCAGGGCCAAGGTATACTTAAGTTATAGCCAAAGGGCATCTGTTTCAGCTCAACAGAGCATTTCCGGAGCCTCCCTTAAGCTAACAAAGGTCAGACTTAAGCTTCCTGACTATGGATCTAGGTCGAGTTAAGGTTTCGTTCTAATCGGATTCCCAAATCACACGTGGCGGACCAGTTTCAGTTCAACGGTCACCGGAACTCGATCAAGGTTACAAGTACACGAACATGTGTATGAAATTTTCCCTGATCCGAGGGTGCATTTGGGTCAGATTCTGACAGTCTGATTGTTTATATCAGGCCCGCAAGAAACAGGTCTCAGATTACTTAAATTAGATTTAATTTCTAAAGAAATCCACGTTTTCTCACACTCTTCACTCCGTGCTCAAGCAAATAGCCCCAGGACACAATCTGGGTTTGATTTCCGAATGGTTATCAAGCCCAGCAAGGCGGTCCTAAATATATAACTTCGTAGTAATCGGGCTTTCGACGTGTGGTCCAGATCTGATACGAAGTTTTAATGTGCTCCCGAGAGCAACTGGGTAATGAGATTGATCCTAGATTTCAGGGTAACCTAGTGTCAATGATTCTACAAATTTTCGGTCTTGCAGATCATATTTAAAGTGGATTGAGCGGATTTTGCAGCTAATCCAGTTTAGCCCTTAGTTAACTTTGTCTAATTCCTAAAGGATTTGATCCTGAGTGATTTCTGCCTGAGGTGGTACTCGGGTCTTTGTAAGAAATTTTCCAAGATGTTACACACTAAGCACCATTTTATTGTTTCAACTAGTTTGCGATCCCTGCTCATCCTATTTGCATGATCATTTGGCAGTGTCATGGATGAAATCCTACAGCAATGGGCCACCTAATGGATGTCCTAGATTGGAAAATGGGGCCCATCCCAAGCTGATGGGTTCCTGCTTAAACAGAGGAGATGACCCAGCCGTTAATGGCGGGTCATCGGCGGATGGTTGATCCAATGATCAGAAACGTGTGGATGGTTTGGATTCATCCTACAATCATGGTGGGACCCTTTGGATGGAGGGTTTTCATCATTTACTTAATGGTCTTAGGTTTCAAGTTGTGGCAATGGCGAAAGTAAGGTTCTGCTTGGGAATGCCCTATTTTGAAGGGCTGGGATGGGTTTTTAATGAATGGTTGAGATCCCAGGAGATGGTTTCACGCGGATTGCTGTTATAGAAGGAATGGATTTCTTTTCGTTTTTGCAAATAGGTGTTCTTGTAGCCGGATTTGTGGTTGATGTTGTGTGCACACGTGTACAATCCAACGGTTAGATCAACCGTCACTCTGGTCGTCCATATCTTCCAAATGAATTGGACAGTTTGGATCAAGCATATGCCTGATCGTGGTGGGCCACAACGCTTATAAACAGACGTTGTTTGTTCAAGCATCGTTGGCGGGAAGCATTTCAAAAGAAAGGAAAATCTTTCCTTTTTCCGGACGAGTGTGGGTCAGCGCTCGTCTGACCATGCTAGAGATCTGGTGCATTGCGGGTCCACGTGCATGGTGTATGCACACCACACAAAGGTGGGGTCCACAATGGTTTATGACCCAATCTAATCCATTCATCTGTTTTGTCAGCCCGACTTAGGGTCCAATCCAGAGTATGAGGTAGATCTAAGTCTTAGGTGGGCCATATCAGCTGAAATATAGCCTTTGAGTGCCAATTATCTTTGATCCAATGATGATCTGTGGTTCACTCATGAGATAAGGACCGTTCATCTAACTTGTGAGCCAATTAGGGCCACCATTTATTTTAGAGTGATATTATTTTAACTAGTTGGGTCACACAACATTTATTCTTGGGGTTGAAACTATGATTTCCATCCATCCGACAGTCTGATGGAATCCAAACTTAACCATTAGTGATCCTTGGGGTTTGATGTTGATAGTGGACGGTTTAACCTGTCTATTGAGGTGATTTGTAGGGATGGATCGCCCAGATATTGATTGTAAGCCTAAGGAATAGTGAACCCAGTGACTTAAGTCTTGAAAGGGATTTTTCACAGCTTAGCCAATCTAACAGGACGTCGTCTAACGGTTTACCCCAATTAGGTTCCTAGAATTAAGCCTCATAAGGTCCAATGTGGCTCTCTAGGTAATGTGATGGTTTGATCTATTTGTCAAGGAGATTGAAACTCCGAAAGTAGGTCCATATTGAAAATCAATAGATGGATGCACTAATTTTTGGTTGGTAACAATCAATCTATGGTCAGATCAATTCCTAACTTGGTCATTAGTGACATTTAGGGTTCCTAAGGGAATCTTAGGTGGGATTAGACTATTACCTAAGTTTTTATTAGCTGGATTGCATGGTTTCAGGTGGGGGTTGATCATTAGGTCATCAAAGGTGTAGTGGACGACAGATCCCGCGATTTACGACCCAAGATCCATGATGTATGATTCGATTTTGGGATGACATGATGGCCCATCTTGGAAATTTGTGGATGGATAGGTTGGTTAATGGACAAAGATTACTCTCAACTGTCAGTTCAAGCTAGGATGAGGCCGAACGTTCAGATACATGAGGTTGTGTCTATACTAAATTTGATTCTCATGGTAACACTCGAGTACTGAAAGTGCGGGGTGTTACTCATAATCCCCTGTTCTCGCTCAAGGTGGGAAGAACTCACCACTGGGTATGTCTCATCTTGACCTAAATAGACATATTTCAAATAAAAGAGCAAAGGTTTTAGGTTAAGTTTCGGTGCCTTGAGGTTAGACGGTAGAGGCATTATATCTGTTTGGGGTAATTCTTCAAATTGTGGCCTCCACCGGTTAACTTCAAGTATCGGCACAGTATCAAGCATGACACCCATCTCCCTAATCATATCATCATCTAAATCATAGGAGTGGACTAAGCACGTCTCTAGAGGGTCAGAGGATAAGGTCATCAAAGTTTTATCTTCCACGAAAGAATCAATCAAGTTAACATCACAGGCATCGTCATCATTAGCTCCAATGTCATATTCCCAAAAGACAAATTCATGATTCAATTCTTACAATTGATGATTGCATTTGATGTAACAAGGAATGGGCGACCAAGGATGACAAGAATTTAAGTGCTCATATCCATGATGGGTTGAGTATCTAGGACGATAAAATCTACTGGATAGTAAAATTTGTTAACCTAGACTAACACATCCTCAATTATCCCTCTCAGCACACAAATTGAGCGATCAACCAGTTGTAATGTGGTTCGGGTGGGTTTTAATTCACCTACACCCAGTTGTTCGTAGACCGAGTATGTGATCAAATTTACATTCGCTCCTAAGTCAAGAAGTACATGCTCAATCTAGTAATTCCCAATTACACAGGTGATGGTTGGGCTACCAGGATTTTGTACTTCTGTGGCACATCTTGCTTTAGGATGGCACTCACTTTTTTGTTAAGAAGATTTTCTTTTGAATGTTTTACCATCTTTTGGTTGTACATAAATCTTTCAGAAATTTAGCATATGAAGGTATCTGTTTTACAGCATCCAGTAAAGGAATATTGACCTTCACTTGCTTAAGCACCTCTAGAATATCCTAAGAGTTAGAGAGAGGTTTTGGTGTTATCAACTGTTGGGGAAATGGAGCAATCGGTTTGCTTTGAAGTTTCGGTTCTACCTCATGTGGTCATTGTTAGGTCTATCAGTCTCATCTACATCCGGGTCCTTAAGCTTCTCAGCCCTTACCAGAATAGATTTGTTAATTATCTTCCCACTCCTAAGAGTGGTGATAGACTTAGCTTGTTCCACTAGATTTGAAGAGCATCGTTCACTAACTCCGCATTGCAGTTTAGGATTGGGGATAGGTTGGGCTGGAAGCATCCCTTTCTCCATAACTGTAATGCATGCGTTTATCTTTTGTATAGCCTTTGTGAGTTCTCGTAAGGCTTGAAGAGTATTTTGTTGGATGAGCTCTTAAGGATTTTGAACCAATTCCTCTTGAGGTTTCCCTTGATTTAAGAATTGATTAGGGATTCCTTGAGGTGTAATAGATTGTTCATTCCTCCAACTGAAATTCGGATGATTTCTCCAGCTGGAGTTGTATGTGTTCGAAGTGAGTCCCTTAAAAGGCCTTTGGTAGTTGTTTATGGCATTTGATTGCTCATTCAATATTTTTTGAAATGTAGGTATTGTTGGGTAATTTTTAGTTATATGAATGTTACAAGCACAAATACCGCAGACAACTTCTTTATCCTTCTTAATTCCATGGCTCCGAGTTTCCTTGTGAGACTGACCACTTTAGCTTTGATATCATCTTCCTCTTTCAAAATATATATTCCACCTCTCTCCTTTGATTGAGTAAGCTTAGATGTGATGCTCATTCTTGGGGAGATGTCTTATGATTATGCGGTTTCAGTAAGTTTATCAAAGTAATCCCACACTTCATCAACATCTTTATTCAGGAATTCCCCATTGCACATTGTCTCGACAAATTGGTGCATGGAAGATGCCAGTCTTTCACGGAAGAAATTTGTTATGTGCCACATTTTAAAACCGTGTTGTGGTGAACTGACAAGATCCTTAAACAGCTCCCAACATTGGAAGAATGTTTCATCTTCCCTTTGGGCAAAGTTCATGATTGACTTTCTGATAGTGTTCGTTTTATGATATGGGAAGAATTTCTTTATGAACTCCATTGTCATGTCATTCCATCTGCTAATAGATCGTGGACATAGTGAATGTAACCATGTCTTAGCCTTTTCTTTCAAGGAGAAAGGGAAGAGTTTCAGCCGGATTGTGTCCTCAAACACATTAGAAAAGTATAAAGTTACTATGATCTCATCAAATTCTTTCAAGTGTAAATATGGATTTTCATATTCAAGCTCAAGGAACTTTGGAAGCGGTTGGATCACTCCTAGCTTGATGTCTATGTTTCCTATATTTTCTGAAAAAACCATACAAGAAGGGATGCTCACGCTCGCTGGTTGTAAATAGTCTTGTAAAGTACGAGGCGGGGGTACTCGATGCACCTTGTTCTCATCCTACATTTCCTCCACCCTTGGTTGGGGTGGATTTAGAGGTTGATTGGCCAGTTGATTTGCAGCCATAACTTCAATTAACTCTGTAGATCTCAAGTGGCGTCTAATCCTGTGATAGATAGATAACCCTTTAACTAATCCTCCTTCACTTAAGAGATGTCGAGTATTGTCACGGACCCACTTGGGCATGAAACACTCTCAACCCTCAATTTCAAAATTTAACTTAAACCTAAAAAGAAAAAGGGAAATAAAAATCTAGAAATAGAAAGAGAGATAATTAGAAAGAAGTTACCAAATTAGAAGTTTCTATGTTACGATCCTGTAAAAGAAAAGGGAAAGTGAATTAGTTTCTAAAAAAACAAATTAAGAAAGTTTCTAAAAAAAATAACCTAGTTTCTAAAAACAGGAAGGAAAGTTTTTAAACCTATAAAAAGGAAAGTGAGTTTCTAAAAAATAAGAACTAAGAAAGCAACCTAGTTTCTAAATTATTATTTTTTTTAAAGGAAAGTTTCTAAAAATAGAAAATAAGTTAGTTTCTAAAAATAAAAAAGCAAGTAAACTAGTTTCTAAAAAAGAAAAAAGAAAGGAAATTAGTTTCTAAAAATAAATTAAAAAAGCTTCTAAAAAATTAGTTTCGAAAAACAAATTAGGAAAGTTTTTATCATAGAATTAGAAAGTAAATTAGTTTTTAAAAATAGAAAAGGAAATTTTATAAACCTAGAAATAGAAAGCTAAGTTAATTTCTAAAATAATTCAGAAAAAACCCTAAACCTAAAAATAGAAAGTAGAAAAACCCTAATCTTAAACTAATTCCAAAACTAATTAATCTCAGAAAAACACAACCGTTAGTCCCCGACAAGGGCGCCAAAAACTTGTTCACAACTCCAAGTGTAGGATCGCGATGTAGTAATACCTCGTGAGAACGAGGCCGAATCTATAAGTACTAAACTTGTATGTATTCTGAAAAGAACTAGAACTAGAATTATTTTTTTTTAAAAGATCTAAATCTAAATATGGAATAAAAGAGAGTAATTGTGAAGGATTTATCAAATATCAAAAGTGAACTAGAGCACCCAGGATCTACTTGCAATGATCAGGGAGCCCTCTTACTTGATTCAAGTGCCATAATTGGAATTAGAGTCTTATCCTATCCAATTGGAAGATATAACAATTAAGATCAAATCTTAACTTTCCTTGACCTAATTCTCAATGGAGGAGAATTGTGATAATTGGAAGGGATTCCATCACCAAACCATGCCCATGGGATGATGGCCAACAACAGGATTTACCAATCCCACAATCTCAAAATCAGGAAAAGAAGATACTCAAAGCTATTACAGATCTACTGTAATTTGAGTCACAATAAACCATTAAAAACTGAAAGTAATCCTTAAATATCAAATTAAAATCAAAGAAGGTTCAACATAAACATGAATCAAAGTAAGAGAAACATCCCATCACACTACCAGCTTCACCTCTTAGCCCTAGCTAAGAGGTTTAGCCAACCATAGACATGATTGGACCAAAGTCTCTTAAGAAAAACATGAAAACAACTAAGGAAGAAGAAGAAAAACTCATGGTGACGGCTTCTCCACTCCTTAAATCCTAAAAGATGCCTAGGAATATCCTAGGGAGTCCTATTTATAGTTATGGAACTCCAACTTTCGCACCTAGTTGGAAAACTCAAGAATTCGCCTCAAATTTACACAGTTTTCTCAAATATACTTCACTATGCGCAATTTTTCAAAATAAACTTCATTCTGTGCAATTTTACAGAATGTCTATCGATTTCATCATTCTTTTTCTTCACTTCAAATCTTTGACTTTCTTCAATTCTCACTTAGTTTTCTTGGATCTTTGACATGTGAATTCTTCAATCTTGGTCTCCTAAGATCCATCCCTAGCCTTGGTGATTCTTGAGCATCAAATCCATGCTTTTAGCACCCTTTTCAATCCATGCTCTTAAATTCACCTTGCAACACAAATATGAGTAAAATAGAATATTAAGCATTATCATGTTGATAAAACTAAGATATAAATGGAGGATAATATGCAATATTTGACTCTCAACATCCATTGGAGGTTTAAGGTTGATTTTTGTGAAAATAAGTTTATATTCTACATTTTTTATGAATGAAATGCATCACATCTCCCATCTATGTGAAGGCATATTGCATAAACGATTTGGGTCATTAAAAAATTGTAGTAATTAGATTCCTAACTTATCTTATTATAATAACTTGGGATGTGTTTAAGAAAACCTCCTTTTTCTCTCCTCCTACTTGCTCCTTATCTATCGCACGTGACATACCCCTAATGCTTATAATCTTAATCTATTATGCATATTTAGTGACTTATTTTCTTAATTTTTAGAAACATAATTAGAATTATAAGCTTTAGTCACTCTCTTCCTCTCTCCCTCATCTCTCTTGTCATTATTTCTCTCATCTCTTGTCCATTCATCCTCTCCCCAGTAGACCCAACATGATGTTTAGTCCAAATCAAATACTAGACATCTATTATAGTTAATACACGCTACTCATTTTTCTATCCATGATACAATGGTTAGGATAATAAACTCTAGTAACTGTTAAGAAGGATTGACAATTAAAGGTGAGACTAAATTGGATTGTTACCCAAGATGAACAATGTAATTAGGTTGATATTAGAAATTAGTGTCTAATTGGGTCAATATTGAAGATGAACTGATTGAGAGGTTCGATGTTGAAGTTGAATAGTCAAGTTTGAATAGTACTAACAATGAATGATGTGATTAGGACAATTATGTATAATCCTCTCCCCGGTGGATGAATTGTCAAAATCAAATAGTAGAATTTATTATAATCAATATGCACCACAATTTTTCATATCCATCATTGGAAGGTTAGAACAATAAAATCTAGTGACTTTTAAGCAGGATTAACAATTAAAGGTAAGACCAATAAGAGTTGATACCCAAGATGAACAATATAATTGGGCCAAAATTAGAGATCAATGTCTGATTGGGCTGATATTGAAGATCAATGGACTACTAGGACCAATGTTGAAGTTGAATGGTCAAGTTTGAATAATAATAAAGATGAACAAAAATTAGAAATGAATAATCTGATTGAAAGATCTTAAGGTTCAATGATCTAAATGAGCCAATATTGAAGATGAGCAATTAGATTAAGTTAATAATGAAAATGAACAATATGATTGGACCAAAATTACAAATGAATGCTTTGATGGTTCATGTTAGAGATAAACAATTTAGGTGTATATTGAAGAACACCAATCTAATTGAATAAATGTCAAAGTTAAATAGTCCGAGTACAATGATATCAATCATGGACTGCCTGATTAGGCTAAAATCGATGATTAACGGTCCACTAGACTGATATCAAATATCAATGGTATGACTGGACTGAAGTTAAGATGAATGGCCCAATTGTGCTTATATTAAAGATCAATGGTTCAACTTAGCTGATGTTGAAGATGAATAGTCTGTCTTGAACGACGCTAGGATATCGAAGATGAACGGTTAGATTTGGAAAAAAAATGGATATGACTAGAGGTGTACACAAGTCAAACCAAGTCGAGCTTGGCACAGCTCGACTCGGCTTAGCCACTCAGCTTGAACTCGGCTCGGTCCTCAAGCCTGACTGGCCAGCTCAACTCAGTTTGGTCAGCAGCTCAGGCCAGTTTGAGCTGAGTTTGAGCCAAGATCGAGCCTCTGCGACATTTTCTCAAACACATGGACTGCACCTTAAATTTCTTACGGAATGTAAGACAACAACATTAGTTTACAAGTATTTCATCAAACACTTGGTAGGCAACATAAAAATCAAGATACAAGTGTATTTGTTTCATATCCGTACCTTCCTCACCACCAGCCGACACTTCGTTGAGTCATTTCATCAAACACTTGTTGAGCAATATCAATATCAAAATAACTGAGTCACCAAACTGATTCGATCCGAGTTCGATTCGAGTTGGGGTTCGATCGAAGTTAAGTTGAGTTCGGTCCAATGTTAGAATTATCTCCGATATTATCTATATCTCCAGCTCAGCGATACCAATAACACAGGTAGCGATACTGATAACGCTGGTAATATCAGAAATTCTAGGTATTAGTAATGTATCGCTAAGTATCGCCAACATATCAATATTGTTGATGTAATCGCCAATATTTTCAACTATGTAAATTCTATCTGCACTTGTATTGCCAATGCATCAATATCGCCAATGAATCACCAATATTTTTGACTATGTAAATTCTAGGTAGTGGTTGTATCATAAGTGTATCGACGATATTTCAATAATATTGCCAGCGTATTGATTTCATCAAAATTTTGTTTATTAGATTTTCATGGGTACATTGTTGTATGTGGTGTTCAATTGCTCAATGATAATATTGATAATATCTCGATATTATCGATATTGCAACATGCATGATATTGAGACCACAATCTTTTGTTTTCTTTCCAATTGATAATGATTTTTTGGTGAAATATCATGTGTTGTTGATATTTTGCAATATCGATGGATGTTTGGATGTAAGGTTGGATGTTTAAAGAGGTCGGATGGGATGGTTGGACTAATGTCTTACAATAACACATGCTTTTGGGGCCCTATTAAATGGAAACTTGTTATATATATATATATATATATATATATATATATATATATATAGAGAGAAGCGCTCACTGCGAACGAGACAGAAGTACGCACGTCTGAACTTTTTTGATGACCCATCATACGTGATGAATCTCGCAAATCAACCGCTCACATGAAGCGTAACCTCATGAAACCCCATGGTACCAAAATTTTACTTTGATCTAAAACTTTGGTCCATACCGTCCAAAATGCAAAGAGAAATTCTTTTCTTGATTTGAATTTCTCTTTACATTTTTCACGGTATGGATAAAGTTTTAGATAAAAGTAAAACTTTATACTGGGGGGGTTTCATGAGGTTCGCTCACTTCACATGAACGGTTCAGTTTTGAGAGATTCATCACGTATGATGGGTTCATCAAAAGTTCAGTTACGCATTTACTACGTATTTAACCGGTTCGCAGTGTGAGCGCTTTCTATATATATATATATATATATATATATATATATATATATATATATATATATATATATATATATATATATATTCTTTTTGTAATTTTTTATTTCTAAATATGCAAATATGTACATTTTAACGTCTCCTAAAATTTCGCTAAAAATTCCACCGTTTTTCCCATGTTTCCCTGCATTTTCGGTTATCGGCGGTATCGATATTGTTTCCGTATCCTTGGCCAACGAAACTTGTACCGATATCGATACTTCGAACACTGGTTCGGGCAAGTTCGAAATTTCGAGCTCAAAAAATCAGCTCGACTTGTCTCAAACTTAGTTTTGAACCGAGTCGAATTGAACTTTTTTGAGTCGAGTCAAGTGAGCTAACCGAGCTAACTAGGATTGTGTACAGCTCTAGATATGACAAGTATAATTGGTATGATATTAACTAATGTCGGTCTGATGAATGAACAACCTGTTTTGAGCAAAATTAGAGATGAATTGCTCGATTGGTTACATATTGAAGTTCAATGGTTTGATTGATGGAAATTGAAGACATGGTATAATTGGTCTGATATCATAAATAAACGGTTCGAACCATTCATTTCCAATTTCAACCCAATCAAACATTCATATTTGATATCAGTCCATTATAACTATTGATATTCAATATCAACTTAATTGCACCATTAGTCTTGGATATTGGCCCAATTGGACCATTCATCTCCATTTATCAGCCTAATCAGACCGTTAGTCTTTGATATTGGTCCTGTTAGACGATTGATATTCATTTTATTTTATTTTTTTGCCTAATTAGACCATCGATCTTCAAAACCATTTGAATCGAGAATTTTGACTTCCGGCCAATTCTCCCGTTCATCTTCAATATTGGCCCAATCAATCCGTTAATCATCAAAATTGGCCAAATTGGATTATTCATTTTCAACTTTCTATCAATTAGACTGTTAATCCTTGATATCATTCCACCCTAGTCATTAATCTTCAAATCGACCCAATCAAACCGTTGGTCTTGAATTTTAGCGCAATCAAACAATTCATCTCCAATTCAGCTCATTCAGACCATTGATCTTTGATATTGGTTTAGTTGGACCATTTATCTTAAACTTTAGCATAAATAGATCATTGATCTTTAATATCGTTCAAATCAAACCATTGGACTTGACATCAATCAGACAATTTATCTTCAATTTTGGCCCAATCAAAGCACTCGTCATTGTTATCAGTCCATTTCAACCGTTGATATTCAATATTGACCCACTCAAACTGTTGATCTTGAATATTAGCCTAATTGAACCATTAATTTCCAATCTTGACCAATCATTTATTTGCACTATCCATCTAGTGGGGTCTACCTTTGACCATCAATCCCTCTCAAAAAATCAACAACCATCCAATAAATGGTGAAGGGGCAAGCAATCAAAACCGGCCCCATGGAGTATCCTAGCAATATATGGAAAAATTTTACTGCAATAACTTCTAGAAATAATGGATAACCAACCAAGAAAAGAACATAAAACTACTTTGAATTATAATCCCAAGTTGAACAATCGAACTACTTTACTATAATTTGAAATTGAATGCATTAAAAATTTAAGTTACGTCCAAACAGGGCAAAAATTTTCACCAATTGAAAGATTCCAGCTGGTTATATAAATTGGTCGGTCCTGATATCCACACATTCACCCATTTTGTGAGTAACAGGTTTTACACAACCTCTTCTAAGTCTTAATCCTTTATTGCACCCCTTTCTTTGTTATACCTTTTGGTTGCATTTTTTTTTCCACTTTCAGTTGCATTTACTTGCACTTCTCTAATCTGTTTTCTGTTATAAAATCCTAAGTTGAACAAGCAATGTAATGATAAAAACCATTTGTATAAGCAACCCATATCTTGGACGCATGTATGAATAGCCAAACAAATCTTAAAAAGCACATAAACAGAACTGTCTAACAAACCCATGGAAGAACAAGAGCTAAATGGCAAACATCTGCTGATTAGGAAGGAGAAAAACTACTGGAATTAAAACACATTAATATGATACAAAAAATCATACTCCTACCTCAAAGATACACCCAAACCCCAGGAAATAAAGCCTGCTTGAACATTTACAGGATTTATTAGCCAAGGAAGCCTACCTAAGGCCAAAGAATCGGAAAATCTAGCTGTACATGGCATAATCAGTGGACCAACATCAGTACCGCTGATGGAGACGCTTGCTACATCAGTTATGAAAATGATGAGGTTAGCGAATAGGGAATGCTGGCCATGGGCCCTCGTTGACGTGCCAACTCATCAATATCCTTGACAATGTTGAACACGGCATCCGGCTGTGAAAGTTTCAGTGCGTTCTGTGACATTCTCTTAAGCTCATCTGATTTGGGACCGAAAAACTGAGCGACTAGATTAGCTGTTTCCTTTGGGCTTTTAGAGAAGACTCCTGCACCATTCTCTACGACATACGGGACATTTCCAACCTCCTGCAAAACACCCAAGAAGGAAAAATTAGTAAGACTAATTTTGCATATGACCAAGAATACAGTGACCCAAGTGAACAAACAACAAAGGTCAGGATTGCACTGATATTGCCTTGGACTGACAAGATTTCCAAATCCTATAAGCTCCTATGTATACAACTGAATGGATGCTTTTGAACAGGAACACAATCAACAAGTTCATTAGCACAGACCTGTCCCGGGATGAAGTCATTGAGGATGATGGGAAGTCCTCTGATCAAAGCCTCAGCAATTGTACCTGGCCCTGCCTATAAACACCACAGCCATAGAAAAAATAGCATGAGCTGAAACAGATCATATGGAAGGAGAGATACAGAGACTGACGACATGATAGAGAAATACCCACTAACAGTAACATACCTTTGTTATAATGCAGTCACAGGCTCCCATCCACTTCTCCATCTGGGTCTCGAATCCTCTTATCTGCAGTGAAGAAAGTTGTGATGAATTTGTCAAAGTGTTCTAACACTTGGGAGATGAATCTATGGCATAATGATTATTATTATTTAATGATTGAATTGCAAAGACTAACCTTCACAGGGACTTTCCATTGAATCGACTCCACTGTAGAGACTAGAATTTGATTACGGCCACATATGACAACAATCTGCCCAATTGGCTTTGCAAGAGTTTCATCGAACAGTGCTTCTCCAAGGGCCTCTGCAGTTTTCTTGACTGGGCCCATTCCCTCACCTCCTCCCATCAACAAAACCGCAGGCAATTGATGGTCCATCTCCAGCTCTTCTCTTAGTTCATCCTGTATATCGTTGAAAACAGTTGGAAACAAAATAAGTTAAAAAGAGTCCCGTCCAGAGAGGTAAATAGGATTTCAGATTTTAGCCAGACAAAATCACAAAATCAACCTTAACAAGGACTGCATGACAAAAAGATGGTCTGACGGGCAAGCCGAACACCCGAATCTGAGAAGGTGCTAGGCCATCCAACAAAGCCCTCTTTGATACCTCCTCTGAGGGACAATAGCATCTATTAACATTTTTGTGAAACCTGAAGCAGATTGAACTTTCTATCATTTGGAAGCTGCCAAAACAAAAAAAAGACTGCCTTCCTGCTAACAATCAGATAACTAGAATCTGAAATTGTTTTAACAAACCATGTGGGGTGGCAGGTGTTGAGGTCTGTAATGACTGTGACAAACACCACTTTCTTCTGAAGGCCCTGCCATTTAAGCACCGATAGAGGAATATGTTGCATGAGAGGATGAACGCTTATGATAATGTCCGGCTTGTACTCCATCAGTCCGGCCTCCACTTCTCTTCAGTCACAAACAAAAACTAAGTTAAGACACATGAAGAATCACTTTTCCATAAATCTAAGAAGAATTTACCACTAATCTGAATCATCGGTAATCAATTAAAACTTTTTGTTTTAACATTAGAATTTAATTTGTAATCGGATTCCCATTGCAACTTGTGCGCTGGTCTGCTTGCTGGTCTGCTTAACGTTCGCTAACTTGTCAAGGTCTTGATTAAAAAAAAAAGAAAAGAAAAGAAGCAAGCTCATTTCCAACTAGAACTGTAATTCTTATATCACATGAAAATGGAGACGATTGAAAATCATTTCAAAAAGATGAAAAAATTAAGATAGGAACCCACTCTTTAGATTTGACAAAAGAAGCCAGCTTCGCTGTTTGCAAATCCAGAGGGATCAAAGACTAATATATAAAAAAGAATCTTCCATGATATCAAACTAAATGATTATGAGAAAAATTGGACTAAAATAACATTAGGGGTCGTTTGACAGATTGGAAGGATTGGTGGGGATTTCATTTTTGAGCCATTTGGTAGCAAGGGTTTTGAAGGGATTTGGATTCGAAGGGAACCAATAAACCTTAGAATTCAAGCTGCCGATCAAGTCATGAAAGAAAAGAGAAAAAATAAAAGTAAAAATACTGCAGAATAGAATACTGTGTGTTTCTAAATAAAATAATAATCACCCACTTGCAGATAAGAAATAAAATTATAGACTAGTTTAAGATTCCCACAGGGTGGTCAGCATGACTGCCAAGGGAGTGGTTGGAACTACAGGAATCACATCCACCCACAAAAAATTGTCCAAAAATAAAAAACCATACTTAGCATAAAAGGCGGCAATCGCTGCAAGATAACCGCAGTGAACCCAGCGAGGATAGCTCCCATGAAAGGCAACCTTCCAAAGCTGAACATGCTTCAGCATGAATTTGTATGATCTCTCCATGTCATTCAAAGGCCAACCAGCATACTCCTTCCAGACATCCTTTACAAACACCTGAAATCAATGGCCGGAAATATTAAAAATTACAGGAATTTTTTTAGAAAGTGAAATCACGTAATACCCAGTAAGACATCAATACAACAGAGTAATTACAAGTAATTTGAATCCGTAGAGTAGAACATAGAAAATTACATGAAATTTCACAGGAATTCCGAATTATTGGAATTAAAAAACCCAAGAGAGATCGACATTTACAGAGAAAATACCCGGAAAAACATTGTAATTACAGATCAACAGATCAAATGCAAATAATCTAAATAGAAAAAATCCATTTTATTAGTCTTAATAGAGAAATCAAATTGCGGGGAAATCGCACACAAAAACCCATCAAAATGGAAAAGAGAATCATTTAAATCAAAGAGAAAACAGAAAACACCAATATAGAAAAGTTAATTTAATTAAAAACATCAAAATCCCCCAAAATAGAAAAGTCATAAAAACAAGTAAAAGACAAGCAACAACAACAACAAAATCTTCAAAAACCATAATAACGATAGAAAAAATCAAAATCAAATAAAAACCATAAAAAGTAACAAAACCCAAAAGAGAAAAAGAAGAAGAAAACAAAAGGAGATTTAGAAAATCCAAATAATTAAATTATCAGAAAAACAATAGTTCACATCAAAATCACAAAGAAACCACCAAAAGAAAACCCAGACAAACAAAAACAAAACAAAATGAAAAACCGACAATTTATTCAAAAACTCATAGAAACCAATAAAACGCCCCAAAAAAATAAACAGAAGAAAAATTCAGAATCACATAATTACGGAAGAAAATCCAAGAAAGTAAGAAAAACATCAAATGAAATTCATTTACCCTATATTCGTCTCCGAATTCTAATCTGAAAGCATCTCTAATGGCTTCTGCAGACGCCCGATGACCGCCGCCTGTATCACTCATCAATATCAAAACGTTCTTGGTCCTCTCTGCTCCAAGCTGCACAAGCTCCATGGTGTTCCCATCACCACCATCATCATCCTCATCATCATCCTCATGACATCCATACATCGATGAGGACAGAGAAGAAGAAGAGCGAATCCTTCTCTTCTTCTTCTTCTTCTGTTGGTGGTGGTCGGAGGGAGAGTGAGCCCCACCCCCAATACTCTTGAACAGCGCTTCTCTGATCGACGTTCTACGAGGCGACACCAGCGTTGTCACCATGGCAGCAGTAGCAGCTCCGAAACTATCCACCAGCAATTCAATCAGGCCGACGGATGAAGCGTGCTTGGACTCTTAGGTGGGGTTGAGAAGAAGCAAATCCGAGCTGGCGTGGGCTGGAAGCTCTTATTTAGTTTGATACGCTTGAGAGAGACTATAGGTGCTGGATTATTAGATTCGGGAATGATGCTGGCATTTTGGGTGGTGGGGATGACTTTAAAATTCCTTGATTCGCATTTTTCGTTGGAATCTTCCGACGGCAAGATCCACATGTAACATCAACAAGGGTAGTTGAGTTGGACTCATGTTGTTGAGTCGGACTCGGATTGCGTAGTGTATAACCTCCCACCGGAAACGGATTGGCTACTCCCCCTGACACCAGCCCCGGAGCTGGTGGTCGGTGCTTTGTGGGCCCCACCATGATGTATGTGTTTCATCCATTCCGTTCATCCATTTTTAAATATCATTTTATGTTTTTATCTAAAAAATGGGAGGGATATAAATCTCAAGTAGATCACACCACAGGAAAAAATAGTGATTGGATATCAATCATTTAAATCCTCCTAAGGCCCGATGTACTGTTTATTTGACATCCAATCCGTTGATTAGGTCATAAAAACCCAGATGAAGGGATAAAACAAAGATCAACTTGATCCAATACCTTTATGGGCCCCAAAAAGTTTTCAACGGTCGAAGTTCATTAAACACTGTTTCCTGTAATGTGGTCTACTTGAGACTGCGATATACGTCATTTTTTTTTTCAATACCATAAATTGATCTACAAAAATAAATGGACGGAATGGATGAAACACATACATCATGGTGGGCCCACAGAGCACCGACCACCAGCTCCGGAGCTGGTGTCAGGGGGAGTAGCCAATCCGTTTCCCCTACCACCTACGTCGGTACTGTATAGTAGTAAAACTTTGTCAGCCCACCCTGATGTATGTGTTTTATCTATGCCGTCCACTCATTTTTCCAGCCATCCAACCTGTTTACAAGGTCATACAGACATGGAAGAAAAAAAAAAAGGTTATATCAGCTTATCAAAACTTATGTATCACTCTAGAAGTTTTCAACGGTAGATGTTCAATCCCCTATTGCTTCCTGTGGTGTGGTCCACTTAAGCTTTGGATCGGCCTCACTTTTCCGAACCATGCTCTAAAATGATATCGAAAAATGAATGGACGGCGTGGATAAAATACATACATAATTTTGGGGCCCATAGAGTTTTGCGACGTATACATTGTACCGAGGTCGGTGTGTGTTCTACGCTGTACAATCCGCTTCCATCTCCGAGTTGGAAAGTTGGGGTTGAGTTGGATGGCGGTCGGCCCGTTCTTTTATTATAAATCCAAAGCATAATTGCTCGCTTGATATAGTGAAGGGCTTCTTGGCATTGTAGTTAGAGGAGGATACTTATACCAAATCCAGACCATTCACAACGTAATTCCAACTCACAGTATACCCATTCATGACAAATACCTGGTACGTACATTGATCATATACCATCGGTCATCTTTACTTTACAAATATGGCCCAACTGAGGTATGTATTCTGATTATTAGGCCATTTACTTGATGAATAACGACTCGGATTTTCAATACGTAACATTTTGGGACGAGTGTTAAGAAAGTTCCTGTCCATCTCAAGCGAGCGACTACACTTGAGCAGACAAATACTCACAATTGCGGGAGCGGATCAGGTGCGGCCTCGGCCTCACCCAAGACCGTACGGCCCTTTCCGCGGGGCCTACCTTAATGTATGTATTATACATCTACGCCGTCCATCCGTTTTTCATATCATTTTAGGATATAATATAAAATTTAAGAAGATGAAAATCTCAGATGGACCATACCATAGGTAAAAGTGGTGATGGAAATTCCTACCATTAAAAGATTCCTAAGGCCCACCATATTGTTTCGGAAATTTTTATTTTCAAACGATACCATTGATAATGTCACTTAAACATGGATGAAAGTAAAAAAAAAAAATACATATATCAGCTTGATCTAAAACTATTATCGTCCAGTAATGAACCATCACAACTTTTTCAAATGATATGGTCTACCTGAGAACTGGATTTATTCATTATTTAGGTTCATGCCTTAAAATAAATAATAATAATAATAATAATAATAATAATAAAGAAACTGATAGATGGCATGGAAATAGAATACATACATCAAGGTAGGCCCCACGGCAATGGCCGCATCGTCTTGGGTGAGGCCAGGGCGCACCGAATCCGCCCCCATCAATCTCTCTCTTTCTCTCCTCGTGCGTCGCACATGCTATTCTCTTGATGGATATTTACGTGGGTCCATGTCCTTGGAGGAAACGGATTGGCTACTCCCCTGCCACCAGCCAATGGCTGATGGTCGGTGCTCTGTGGGACCCACCATGATGTATGTGTTTCATCCATGCCGTCCATCTATTTTAATAGATCATTTTATGTTATGAGAGAAAAAACTAGGTATATCTAAGTCTAAAGTGGACCACATTACAGGAAACAGTGTTGAGTGTTGAATGAACGTTGACCATTAAAAAAGTTTTGGGGGCCATAAAAGCTTTGGATCAAGCTGATATTTATTTTTTTTCCCCTCGTCTGGGTCTTGATAACCTAATCAATGTCAAATAAACAGTACAGTTGGCCTTAGAAGGATTTGAATGGTGGATATCCAATCATTATTGTTCTCCTGTGGTGTGGTTCATCCGAGATTTATATCCCCACCATTTTTTGCATTAAACAGTAAACTGATCCCTAAAAATGGATGAACGAAATGGATGAAACAAATACATTATGGTGGGGCCCACAGAGCACCGACCACCGGTCGCGGGGCTGATGTCGGGGGAGTAGCCAATCCGTCTCCGTCCTTAGATACAAAAATCATACATTCATTGGTAGTCCATCGGATGAAGTGTACGTAATTGAAAAGTCATACATATGGCGGTTGGATGATCCAAACCAGCTCGCTGGACAAGAAACGGACATCAAAAGGTAAGTCTTGAGTAAATGGTCCACCGGCATGAAATCCTCACCGATTAATGAATTTTTAGCACATGTGGACCAACAAATATGGGGCCCACCAAAAGATCGGCCTTGATCATATCAACATGGAGAGCAGGTATACTTTTGACACCAAAATCCAGTTAGACCATACCATCAAGAAGGGTTGTATGATATGACATACGACAAGCTGTACATATACACTCATCCATTGTACACATGCCATATGTATAATGGTAAAACTTTGTGAGCCCCACCATTACGTATTTATTTTATCATTGCCGTCCACTCATTTTTTTCAGGTAATTTTAGTGCATCAAGCTAAAAATAACTCCGATCCAAAGCTCATGAGGACCACACCATAGGAAACAGCTGGAATATAACACCCACCGTTGAAACCTTCCTAAGGCCCCACGTGATGTTTATTTACCATCCAAGTTGTTCATGAGGACATACAGATGTGGATAAAGACAAAATACAAATATCTGCTTATCGAAACTTCCGTGGCACCTTAAAGTTTTTGACGGTAGATTTTCAATCTCCTATTTCTTACTCCGGCGTGGTCTTGAGCTTAGGATCGACCTCATTTTGTGGGGCTTATAAGCTAAAATGATCTGAAAAAATAAATGGACAGCTTAGATAAAACACATACATAATGGTGGCCCCGTAGAGTTTTCCCACGTATACACCGTACTGACGTCAGTGTGGTGCTCGACCCTGCACAAACCGCTTCCAACTACCATGGGACGACTGACGAGTGTTAAGAAAGATCCTGTCCATCTCAAGCGAGCGACTACGCTAAGCAGAAGAAAACTCGCAATTGCGGGAGCGGATCAGGTGCGGCCCCTGCCTAACCCAATACCGTACGGCCATTTCTTGGGGGGCCTACCTTGATTTATGTATTATACATCCACGCTGTCCATCAGTTTTTTCAGATCATATTAGGATATAATATAAGAGTTGAGGCAGATAAAAAACTCTGGTGGACCATACCATAGGAAAAATGAACTGATTGAAAGATCTACCATTAAAAACTTCCTATGGCCATCACAATGTTTCATCAATTTTTATTTTCCATCCAAATTGTTGTAAGGTCAGGTAAACATGGATGAATTGAAAAAAAACATATATAAGCTTGATCCAAAATTATTATGGTCCGTTAATGGGCAATCGCAACTTTTTCCTATGTATGGTCCACCTCAGATTGGATCTGCTTTATTTTTGGGATCATGACCTAAAATAATTAAAAATAAATAAATAAAATCAATGGGCAGCGTGGATATAGAATACATATATCAAGGTGGGCCCCACGATAATGGCCGCATCGTCTTCTGTAATCCCCGGGCCGCACCTAATCCACCCCATCAATCTCTCTCTCTCTCTCTCTCTCTCTCTCTCTCTCTCTCGTGCGTCGCACGTACTATTCCCCTGATGGATATTTATGTGGGGTTCATGTCCTTAGATACAAAAAAATCATACATCTGGCGTGTTCCGTCGAGGTTGGAATTGTTCACTGGTAGTCCATCAGATGAAGTGTACGTAATTGAAAAGTCATACGAATGGCAGTTGCATGATCCAAACGGAAGCGGATTGCCACACACCAGCTCTACAGCTGGTGTAAGTACGTGTCGTGCGTAGACAGGCGCTGACGCTCCTCGAGCTCCTTAGTTGTACGGACGGTTCAAAGTAGATCAAAATTACGTGGCCCACAAAATGATGTATTTATTATATATGCACCGTTCATATATTTTTAGAAATCATTTTAGAGCATAAGCCCAAAAATGAATCATATAAAAATCTCAACGGAACCACACCAACCAGCGGGATAATGAATTTCACCGTTAAAACATTTATAGGGTCCACAATAACATTTATTTTCCATTCAATCTAGTCATAAGGTCAAAAAGACCTGGATGAATAGGAAAAACTATTATCATATTGATCACAAACTTTTGTGACCCTCCAAAAGGGTTTCAATGGTAGATGTTCAATCCAATCCATCTAAACGCTGGGCAATCCACGCAATGTACAACATAAAATTAGATTGATTAATGGGGGTCCATAGATTTTATTACCATAGACTTGTTTGCTGAATTTAGACCACATTTTATCCTTCATTTTAAGTAGGGCTGAGCACGAACTGAGTTAGCTTGCTTGACTCAACTCAAAAAAGTTTGATCCAACTTAGTTTAAAATTGAATTGGAGTTGAGTGGAGATGATTTTTTAAGCTTGAAAAATTTTCAGACTAAGTTCGAGTTTGCCCGAGCTCAACTCGACTTAGATCAAACTCAACTCGAATCGAACTCGGATCAACCCAATTAAGTGACTTGGTTACTTTGATATTGATGTTGCTCACCAAGTATTTGATGAAATGACTCTACGAAGTGTAGTTGGTGGCAAGAAAAGTATGTATATAAAATAAATATATATTTTTTTCTCGTAATTTTTATATTTTTTAGAAAGTGTTTGATGAAATACCTGTAAAATCATTGTTACTATTTTATATATAGTGAAATTTTGAAGGTGAAGTTCATGTATCCATGAAAATGCTGCACAGGTGAACTTGGTTCGATCTTTGCTTAAACTCAGCTTAAACTAGCCAAGCTGTTAATCAAATCGAGCCAAGCTGGCCAGCCAAGCTCGAGGATTGAGTCGAGCCGAGTTTTGAGCTAGGGTAAGCAATTGGCTGAGCTGAGTTGAGTTGTGACCAACTTGACTAGCTTCGACTGGTGTACACCTCTAATTTTAACCCTCAAATGACTCTTGGGCCCATGATTTGGACGTTTCTTATTGAGGTATATTGCACGCCACGTGTAAATGGCTTTGTGCATGCGTATGGTCGACATTCGGCCACGGTATCCATGTTTATTGTTTCGTACTAAATGGTCCCTTGGCTCTGTTTGGTTGAGAAAATGGGACCCACACATCATCGTTGACGGAAAATGATGAGCTGGAAAGAGAGATCGTAACCGGAGTTTGGTACCTGTATGCGTATTAAGGGAAAGTTCAGCGTAGAAGAGAAAGATGCGGTCAGCGTCAGTCCTGTTAAACTTATATAAATGGATTACAGATGTTTTCTCGTGAAGATACGTGGGTGATTCGCGCGAGGAAAGATTAAGAAGGGATTCGGTGAGCTAGTGTCGCCTTTGTACTTTCGCGTTCGATGCGGACTCGTCTTGAGATGTCCTTTGTGAGTTGGGATCCTCTGCTTGCTGTATATAATTGGGCCACGTCATTGCATTTATCAGGGATGACATGGCCCGGTCACATTGAAACAAGCAAGAAATCCCTGTTGGTGTCTAGGGAGGATGGGAAATCATTCTCCATCAAGAACCCGAGTTCAGCTACTATAATGTAAATATGAGGCCTGTTATCCTCTTCTAGAAATTATAACTTACTATAAATAGTAAACTTATTATAACATGGTCGTGCCGTGATTCCTACTTGTGTACATGGTTTTTGGCCAAAAATAATAAGTGTACTATTTGGCTGAACCATGATGTTCCTTAACTATTTTAAATACTTTTCATGTTGGGCGCAATTCTTAAAAATTATATTTAAACTAAAATTTATTATAAATAGTAAAAATGAAATTAAAAATTATATTCAAACTAAAACTTATTTAAGTACTAAAACTTCTTAAAATGGTATTTTGCAAATTCGGCAAGGGTAACCCGGTGTAGGGGGATTAGGTGACTAAAATAGCTTGTCCTACCCCAAAATCATATATGGCACATCGGATAATTCATTCAGGTTTGTGAGATATGTCTGTTTTAAGGTCTGAATGGTCCGAATCACTTCCGCTTCCGATCGAGACTTTTCTGATCCATCTTGGCTGTGAAACTGTCCGCGATATGCTCTACATTAGTAAATAGGCAAAATTATTTATTTTTTCATCTATTAATATCACTTACATTTGAATGTGATAATGATTTTTGTTACATTTTTCTTACAACTGAGTTGTTTAAACAAGCACTTGAAAATAATAATAATAACTCATTTACTTTACATTTGATTAAAAAAAAATCAAATAAATCATAAGCATTAGATCTTAACTGTTGGTAATATTACAAATTTCTAACATTATCACGTGTGCTGGAATTGCCGTTTGAGATGGATGAGTATACCGGAGGCCAGACGAACTGATTGGCCATGTGTACAAGTTGTTTAGTCAGTCTCATCCCACACCAGTCTTGTCTTGAACAGCCTCATGTGAAACCAAATCCAACCATGTCGGGTCATCAACGATACCTGGGGTGATTTGGTCACTAGGCAATTCACTTCGGTCTTAAACCCATCGGGATAGCAGTTGTAGTACACTCCACCCATAGAATATAAGAAGAGGCAACTTAGGTAGAACCACCCTCGAAACAAACGGTTCAGATTGTGAGTTGCCTAGTGTGACTGCTCCAGCGCATGAAAAATCTAATGATGTGAGCATCCTATATATATTTGTTACGTGTATCTTGAATCTACCCCACACATGGTAGCATCCTATGTTTGTTATGAGTTGTTATAATATTTGGTTGAATTAAATAGACTATTAAAATCGAGAACTAAAAAAGAAAATAAGATTTTGAGAAAGAAGAACTTATTGAATTGAGTCGAGGCGTGACTGAGTCACTCGACTTGAAATCGAATTTGCTCCCCTTGGACAGCATCCCAAGTGCAACAGGTTTCCAGAGCAATCGACCTCCAGGATACAACGACTATGACCCGGTCCTAGCGGTGCACTCACTGTACGCGGGCTCGAACAACTTGCAGTTTAATCCGAAAGTGCTGAGTTGACTCAGCAATGAACTCAGTAATAAAAATGTTTAAAACCGTATCAGAGAGAGTTTTATAAGAGAGAGTATTTTCGTATCTTTAAAACTGGAATCGGTAGTCTTTATATAGACTTCGAAGTGGTGTATAAACACCCTTTATAAAAGGTTACGTCGTGGGTTTAAACCCAACAGGTGCGACCAACCGGAAGGGATGCATCTCTCTGGTTTAAAACGAAAAGGCGCAAGTGGGAGTACACTCTCGCAAATAAAGTCCCGCGAGTACCCATACACACACACACACCCACGTGAGTACACTCACACCGCACCCGCACCCGCACCCGCGCCCAGCCCGACCAGTCCCGTCGCGTCGCGTCGCGTCACGCATGCGCATATAGACTCAGACTCAGACTCGGACTCGGGCTCGGACTCGGCTCGTACTCGGCTCGGCTCGGCGCGCGCATGCGCGTGTGTGGTCAATGGCATAGATTAGAGCTATTGGCATAGCCCCTCCCCCCACAGGACCAAATTCACATGCCCCCTGAAAGGGGCACAAGCCATAGGCAAAAATATTATCTTATATACAAGATAGTTTACTTTGTCAAATCCGATGTGGGACAAAACCCACAACACAAAAGTACCAACACTTTTCAAATGTGGAGGAAAATTACCGAAAATTTGAAAATTCAAATTTTAAATTATTTTAAAACAAAATATAACATGAGTACCCAAAGGCTGAAAAAATAGGCTGATCCATAAGTTAGGTGAGTCAACAACCAAAGGAATAATGGGAGAAAACACACATCATAGATAAAAACAAAATATTATGTGTGGGGCCTGTCATGGTGTATGTATGATAATGGATCCTTCCATAAAATGCTTGTCTTACTGACGCAGGGGAGGACATGAGGTCAAGCACCGTCTTCCTCAAGAGGATAACTATTCCGAATCCACGGAACTTCTTTGGACTCCTCATAGAGACTTCTCAAATCCACGAGGAAAGAAAGCAGAAAATAGAATTAAATTCTACTAAATTTGAAATTGATTAATAAAATGAATAAAAACAAGTTCACAACCCTTTAAATAGGGGTACCAAGCAATGGGAAAGAAATCAGAATCAAACTACAACTAAAACTCCTATAAATAGTAAAATTACTATTTATAGACGGTCGTGATGTCTACTAGTGCGCAAGGTTTTCGGCCAAAAATAGTAAGTGTCCTATTTGGCTTCACCAAACCATTCTCCTAATTATTCTAAGTTCTTTTCACGTTGAACGCAACTCCTAAAGCCCGACGGATGAAGAGTTATAACTGAACTAAAACTTACTATTTATAGTAAAAACGAAATTAAAACAGGGAAACGACCATCGATCCAGGGGTTTTTTGCAATTCCGGGCATCATAACCTAGCATAGATGGGTTGGTTGGCTAAAGTAGCTCGTTCTACCCCAAAATCATATATTTTACGTCAGCTAACTCATTCCGGATTGCGAGATACGCCCGATCAAAGGTCCGACGGTTCGGATCACTTCTGTCATCGACCAAGCCTTTTTTGATCCATCTTAGCCATGAAATTGTCCGCGACCCGCTCTACATCAGTCCCCTCCACTTTAAAAGAACTCGTCCTCGAGTTCTTATCTTGCGCTGGTTCATGATACTCGGTCTGGTTCGCGACGTTGAAAGTCCGCGAGATCGCCATGTCATTTGGAAGATCAACAACATAAGCGTTGTCATTGATCTTTCAGATGATTGGTACCAGTCCAATCTTTTTATTCTTCAACTTGTTGTATGTTTCGGTCGAAAATCGTTCTTTGCGCAGATGGACCATTACTTGGTCTCTCACCTCGAACACTTTTTGTCGTCAATGCTTATCCGCTTGCTCCTTGTACTTTTCGTTTGAGGCATGTAGCTTGGTTTGTACCTCTGCATGAATGCCCATAATCTTGTCAGTCATATGTTCTGCTGCAATGTTTATGCCTAGGAGCTTGGGCAGAGGGACCAAGTCTAGTGTGTGGCGAGGTACTCGTCCATAAATAACCTGGAACGGGAATTTCCCTGTTGAGCGATTCATCATGTTGTTGAATACAAACTCCGCTTGAGACAAAGCTAAATCCCACTGCTTCGGTTTTTCTTCTGAAATACATCGAAGGAGGTTTCCCAACGTGCGATTCACAACCTCAGTTTGACCGTCAGTCTGTGGATGGTAGGCGGTGTTGAACTGAAGTCGTGTATGGAATCGAGGCCATAAAGTCCGTCAAAAGTGGCTTATGAACTTTGTGTCACGGTTAGAAGTAATAGACTTAGGAACCCCGTGTAGTCACACAATTTCTCTGAAGAATAGATTCACCACCTGTGTTGCATCGAGAGTTTTCTTGCATGGAATAAAGTGCGTCATCTTGAAGAAACGATCTACTACCACGAACACCGAATTCATGCCACGTTGTGTTTGTGGGAGACCAAGTACGAAGTCCATAGATAAATCCTCCCAAGGGCCGTCAAGCATGGGTAACGGGGTGTAGAGGCCAGTATTATGAGGTTGTCCCTTGGAGGTCTGATAAATATAATAACGTTGGACTGCCTTTCCCACATTACGTATCAATTGCAGCCAGTAATACCGTTCTTCCACAAGAGCTCGCATCTTGTCTCGCCCAAGGTATCCACTGAGGCCACCTCCATATAGCTCTTGGATTATCTATTCCCTTAGCGAACTGTTCGGGATGCACAATCGATTTCCCTTGAAAAGGAACCCGTCTTGCATATGTAAGTCTTCGGGGTGACCTTCTTGACATCTAACCCATGCGTCCTTAAAGTCGTCGTCATCGGCATATATGTCTTTGAGGCGCTCAAACCCGACAACCTCATTTCTCATAGTGACTAACAAAGTTGCACGGTGACTCAGTGCATCAGCTACTTTGTTCTGTTGCCCTAACTTGTGTTTTAGTACGAACGTGAATTCCTGCAAATATAAGATCCATCTAGCATGCACGTGGTTAATGTTAGCTTGACTATTAATGAATTTGAGAGCTTGATGGTCCGTGTAAAGTATGAATTCCCTTTGAATCAAGTAATGTTGTCAGTGTCGCAGTGCCTGGACCACCACGTATAACTCGATCTCATATGTAGACCACTTCTTACGTGCATCGCTAAGTTTCTCGCTATAGAAGGCTACCAGCATACCTTCTTGAGACAAGACTCCCCCAATTCCGACATATGAGGCATCACATTTGTCTTCAAACAGTTTGTCGAAGTTGGGAAGTACAAGAACCGGGGTCGTGGATAATCTGCGCTTGATTTCGGCAAAGCTCCTGTCGGTTTCATCTGTCCACTGAAACTGCCCTTTCTTCATGCAATCTGTGATTGGTGACACAATGGTACTGATTTTTTCATAAATCGACGATAGAATGTCGCCAGTCTATGAAAACTTCGCACTTCGTGAATATTTGTGGGAATCGGCCATTCTGATTGCCTTCACCTTTTCCTCATCCACTCAAATGCCCGTGGATGTTACAACAAAACCCAAAAACAATAGGCTATCAGTCATGAAGCTGCACTTTTTTTAATTGAGATACAGTTTATTTTTTGTGAGCACTTGAAGGACCTTCTTGAGGTGTTCCATATGGGTGGTTTCATCTTGACTGTATATCAAAATATCATCGAAATAAACCACAACGAACCGCCCAATGAAAGGTTTCAGAACTTGGTTCATCAATCTCATAAATGTGTTAGGCGCATTCGAAAGACCGAAGGGCATGACCATCCATTCGTATAATCCTTCCTTGGTTTTAAAGACCGTTTTCTAGTCATCACCCAGTCGTATTCGAATTTGATGGTAGCCACTCCTTAGGTCCAATTTAGAGAATATTTTTGTACCCTCTAACATGTTCAGCGTATCGTCCAACTGTGGTATAGGAAACTTATATTTTATAGTGATTTTGTTGATGGCTCGGCTGTTGACACACATGGGCCAACTCCCATATTTCTTTGGAGTTAATAGAGCTGGTACAACACATGGACTCATGCTTTCTCGAATAAGACCCTTACGGATTAACTCCTCTACTTGTCTCTACAGAATCTCACACTCATTCGGATCCATTCGATAATGAAGACGATTAGGTAAACTGAACCCAGGGACAAAGTCGATATGGTGTTGGATATCCCGCATGGGGGGTAACCCATTGGGAAGGTCATCGGGCCAGATTTCTTTGAATTCATGTAGCAAGGGCCTTAGTCTTTCAGGGATGAAGGTAGGCTCGAGTTCTTCCCCTTTTACAATTAATGCATAAGTCTGTCCTGTTTCTTTGGATTCTTCCACGAAGTCCCGTATGGTTAAGAGAAAATGGCCCTCCACTTTAGAAGTTTCACAGGGTCCCTCTGAATCCATAGGGGCCAATATGGTCTTCCGGCCGTCCTTAACGAAGATATATATGTTATCTTACCTTTTATGAGTGGCGTTACGGTCAGATTGCCAGGGTCGACCGAGTAGTATGTGACATGCTTCCATGTCAACCACATCGCATACTACTTCATCCTTATAATGTTTGCCAATTGAAAAGGATATGGTGCACCGTTCAGTTACCTTTGTTTCGCTAACCTTCTTGATCCAACCGATTGTATATGGAGAGGGATAACGTTCCATTTTTCTACCATGACCTTAGATATGATGTTCTCGCTGCTCTCACTGTCAATGATCACGTCACAAACCTTTCGATTCATCGTACACCTAGTGCGGAAGATGTTATGCCGTTGTGGATACACTTCTTTTCTTGGTGCATATAATAGTCGCCTCACGACCAGCGACTCACTGTGATCTTACTGAACCCAACCTGAATCATCTGCCTCGTCCTTGGTGGTATGCTCCTATTCTTCAATATCTGGATCTTCATAAGCGTTATCAGCATTACCATCATTGATGGCGAGGTTTGCCACTTTTTGCTGGGGACAAGTATTTGATGGGTGGCTCGGTTGGCCACAACGATAGTAGTTGTCGGGCCTTGGCCAAGCATAGGGGTTCGGGATTCTACTTGGACCAGTAGCAGTCGATACGCCCCTTTGGGGTCTAGCCTGATCTCGGTTCTTAGATGTAGGAGGTTGAATGCATGCTCCTACGGGCTCCTTCCCCTTGGGCTGTACAGTTCCCTAGGCAGACCTGCCACCGAGATCCTTGCAGTAGGATAGGTCCGTGTGTTAGGATGTTCAAATTACGCTTATGCCCGAGTAGCCAACTTGATCGCATCATTCATCGTCCAGACGGACTGCATATGGACCCGATCCTAGATAGCCATACGCAATCCACCGTCGAATCGTGCGACTTGCTGCGATTCAGTCTCGACCAAATCGTTACGTGCCGCCAGGCAGTAAAATTCTTCTGCGTATTCTCTCACTGACCGACTACCTTGTCAACAATTTTGGTATTGTTAGAATAATACCTGATCGTAATCGCTAGGGAGGAATCGGGCACGTAGTAGCTGCTTCATCCGCTGTCAGGTGCGGATTGGTGCTTTCATCTACCTAGTTCGCATGAGTTGCAGTTGTTCCCACCAAGTTGAAGCTCCTCCTTTCAGCTTGTAGGCCACAAGCTTGACCTTCTTTGCTTCAGGGATGTCCATATAGTCAAAAAATCGCTCAACTTCAGAAAGTCAATCGAGGAAATCCTCAATGTGTAGTTGGCCATTGAAGCTAGGAATATCAACCCGCATCTTGAATTCTCGATCTGTTCGATCTACTCGATCGCCGCCATGTCTGGGGTGTTGGAAGATTATGTCGTGGATTTCCTCCTCACTAAAGCCCCCTTCCTCAGGAATGACCCTTCCTCAGGAGCTTTGATACCAAACTGACGTAGGGGAGGACGTGAGGTCGAGCACTGTCTTCCTCGAGAGGATAACTATTCCGAATCCACGGAACTTCTCCGGACTCCTCACAGAGACTTCTCGAATCCACGAGGAAAGAAAGCAGAAAATAGAATTAAATTCTAATAAATTCAAAATTGATTAATAAAATGAATAAAAATGAGTTCACAACCCTTTAAATAGGGGTACCAAGTAATGGGAAAGAAATCAAAATCAAACTACAACTAAAACTCCTAGAAATTGCGACTTACTATAAATAGTAAACTTACTATTTATAGACGGTCATGATGTCTACTAGTTCGCAAGGTTTTCGGCAAAAAATAGTAAGTATCCTATTTGGCTTCACCAAACCATTCTCCTAATTGTTCAAAGCTCTTTTCACATTGGGCGCAACTCCTAAAGCCCAACGGATGAAGAGTTATAACCGAACTAAAACTTACTATTTATAGTAAATACGAAATTAAAACAGGGAAACGATCGTCGATCCAGGGGTTTTTCATAATTCAGGACGTCATAACCTCACATAGCAAGGTTGGTTGGCTAAAGTAGCTCGTTCTACCCCAAAATCATATATTGTACGTCAGCTAACTCATTCCGGATTGTGAGATATGCACAATCTAAGGTCCAATGGTCCGGATCACTTCTGTCGTCGACCGAGCCTTTTCTGATCCATCATGGCCATGAAACTATCCGCGACCCGCTCTACATCACTTATTACTGTGAATGGACACCCATGGAAGACCGAACCACTTAAATTTAGAAGGTTGGGCTTGTTTTTACACTATTTTCCACCATGTAGCCATATCAGGCGTGATGGTGTAATGCACTTGATGTGCATTTTGAATGCCGCACAAGTGACAGTTTATGCATAAAAGCACACCATAAGATTATACCATACACTCAACTCCTTTATAATATACAGTTCACTTCTTAGTAGCCTATGGGAGTTGGTTAATTGATAATGTAAACACCTCACTCATGATGAGAGAGATTATTTTACAGGAATCAAGTTGAACTTCAAAATCGAACCACCTATCAACTTATATAAACATCGCGAAGCCAAATATGTTGGACATGAAGCGGAAGCACCCCTAGGACTTCTTGAAGCCATCCAATTGCTTAAAATTGCGAATGGGCACTAATGAAATTTGGATTCCTTCCAACCACATTAACCCACATAGAGCTACGAGTTGATCGAACTTAAGGGTTGAAAATCCTAAGTATAGGGCTGTGATGTAGTAATAACTTAGTAAGACTGAGGTCGATGCACTAGGGTACTCGAAAGGTATGGTATGCAAAATTACACTTTAGGAAAGTCGCCCATTATGAAGGGCGACAAATTTGGTCTATTTTAGTGTCCAAAGAATGATTTAGAAAATAATCGAATGAAAGAATTTCTGTACGCATCAGTAGTAGAGAGCATCATGTATGCTCAAGTCTATATGTGTCCGGACATTGCCTTTGTCACTGGAATGTTGGGAAGATATCTATCTAATCCAGGAATGTAACATTGGATAACTGCGAAGAAAGTATTATGACATCTTAAGAGAACGAAAGACTTTGGACTCACATACAGAAGGTCTGATCAGTTGGAGTTGATTAAATATTCGGATGCAGACTTTGCAGATTATGTTGATACTAAGAAGTCTACTTCAGGATACATCTTCATGATGGTGGGAGAAGCTGAGTCGTTGAAAAGCGTGAAACAATCTACCACACCCTCATCCACTATGGAAGTTGAATTTATTGCATATCATGAGGCATCTAATCAGGCACTATGGTTACAGAGTTTCTTCTCCGGTTTGCGGGTATTGGAGCATATCCCGAAACCATTAAGAATATTTTGCGATAATTCGGCTGCTATTACCTTCTCTAGTAACAACAAGCATTCGTCAAGGTCGAGGCATATCGACATCAAGTATCTTGTTGTAAAGGAAAGAGTTCAGAATCATCAGGTGTTCGTGGAATTCATCGGCACTAAGTAGATGATTGCAGATCTGCTCACTAAAGGGCTTCCTATCACGCCATTTCAGGAGCATGTAACATCCATGGGAGTCATTAATCCTACAGATGTTTTCAGTTAGTGGGAGTTGAGCGTATTTTGATTTTCATAAACACTTAGAAATCTCATTTTATACAGTTTGTTTGGATGATTTTGATATAAAGATTTCTTTCTGCTTCTCTATATATATGCAAATTTTAAGTAAGTAGAACTACAGTCGTGTCTTGTTGGAGACATGTAAAAGCTTCAGGACCTCTTAAGGATAGGCACATATCATCATACTAAAGTGTGTAATCCTTATACCACATATTTCCTAGTTCCTGATCTATGTCGTTAAGATTGAAAGTACTCGTGATCGCGCTTAGACTCACTTTGCCTAAATTAAATGTTGTGATGACTACCGCATTTCGATACTGACTGTCTTGATGGACTAGATTGAATAGCATTACTCATACCGTCTAACTATTTCATTGGTTAACCATTTGGATATTTTCTTAAAAGATCAAAACTTATTTTCAAAATTAATCTATATGACTATCATTGACGTTGCTCAATGAGGCCCAAGTGGGAGAATGTAAGAACTCTATTTAGTGGGCCTTACTGATCAACGGTCTGGATTATCATTCAGTTGGACTGGATGATTGAGTAGACTAGTGGGCCCCACTTCATGTGTTCACTGTGCAATTCTGATTGCACAGCAGTACGTATTAGGACTGGAATGCTATGGCTGTTTACGTAGACAGCAGTTTGAGTCGAACTTAGACACAGCAATGTGGAGCATGGGAGAGGGAGTTTTGATGGGTTTCAAACTCCTCCTCCACAGTCTCTATAAAAGAGAGCTGGGTCCTCGATCCTACACCACGGCAGAAATTCGAGTCCCATCTTGTGAATTGCAGAAAGGGTGTGAAGGAGAGGAAGATCCTAAGCTCTACAGGAATTCTGGTATTCTTATCTGGCTTCCATGGCGGCATCTTATCTAGGTACGCTATCTAAACCCCTGATCGTCATGTCCCATGAACAGACAGATTCGTGGGCCTATTCCGCATATAGATTAAGTCCCACAAAATATAGTGATGTGAGCATCCTATATATGTTTGTTACGTGTATCTTGAATTTACCCCACACATGGTAGCATCCTATGTTTGTTATGAGTACCCAAAGGCTGAAAAAATAGGCTGATCCATAAGTTAGGTGAGTCAACAATCGAAGGAATAATGGGAGAAAACACACATCATAGATAAAAACAAAATATTATGTGTGGGGCCTGTCATGGTGTATGTATGATAATGGATCCTTCCATAAACCGTGTGTCTTACTATTGTGAATGGTCACCCATGGAAGACCAAACTACTTGAATTTAGAAGGTTGGGCTTGTTTTTACACTATTTTCCACCATGAAGCCATATCAGGCGTGATGGTGAAATGCACTTGATGTGCATTTTGAATGCCACACAAGTGTTAGTTTACACACAAAAGCACACCATAAGATTATACAATACACTCAACTCCTTTATAATATACAGTTCACTTCTTAGTTTCAGCATATGGGAGTTGGTTAATTGATAATGTAAACACCTCACCCACAATGAGAGAGATTATTTTACAGGAATCAAGTTGAACTTCAAAATCGGACCACCTATCAACTTAGATAAACATCGCGAAGCCAAATATGTTGGACATGAAGCAGAAGCACCCCTAGGACCTCTTGAAGCTATCCAATTGCTCAAAATTGCGAATGGGCACCAATGAAATTTGGATTCCTTCCAACCACATTAACCCACATAGAGCTGCGAGTTGATCGAACTCAAGGGTTGAAAATCCTAAGTATAAGGCTATGATGTAGTAATAACTTAGTAAGACCGAGGTTGATGCATAGGGAATTTAATTTGTGAGATATATTAAGAACTAATTCTATGAAAATGGTTGGTCTTGATTTTTAATCCAGCGGAATAAAAGAGTTGTAAAAACTATTATAAAAAAGACCAGAGATACAAAATTCCAATTAATAGAATTTGAATTTAATTCATTTATTCTATTTGATAACTCAAGTAGAACTAGATTCTAATTTTTTTAATTAAAAGATAATACAGTAATATCAATAAAAAAATATCTAACATATATTAGAATCATGATAAACTTAATCTTTCATAAAAATCTAAGTAATCACATTGCAAGAAATTGAAAGTATTTAATATACCCAGGGGCGACAATAGATCAAACAACTTTATAGATTGCTTCTTCCCCTATTTTAGGAATTCAATCACATCCAATCACAATTCGATATAAAAAACTTAACTTTCATTGACTAAACGAATTAACTATAAAATATTTATTAAAACGTTCATCCCTTAGCCTTAGCTAAGAGATTAGCTAATCATTACTAAAATTTTAAACAAAAATTTTTTTTTAAAAAAAAAACAAGAACCAAAGGATTGAGAAATGAGAATGATTTCTTAGATTAAAAAAATCTTTATAGATTGATTCTTTTCCTATTTTAGGAATTCAGTCACATCCAATCACAATTCAACATAAAAATCTTAACTTTCATTGAATAAACAGATTAACTATAAAATATTTATTAAAACGTTCATCCCTTAGACTTAGCAAAGAGATTAGCCAATATTGATGGAAGTTGTTAGGTGCCCATATATGGGCTTGATATTTTTTGGTTATTGCTGTGTGAAGCAGTATATTTTTTGGGTTATACTGAACAGTTTTTTTTTGCTTGGGATTTACTGCTGTATGGGGCAGTTTTGGTACTTTTATGCTGAATATAATGCTCAACCTTTTTCCTGCCATATTTGTGTTACGTTCCCCTGGTTTATCAAGTTATGGATTGCATATGATTAAAAACTTTTATACAACTGCTCTATCTTATCTAATATGCATTCATAAATTCTGAAATTGATGTTTGATTGAATTAAGTTAAACCTTTTATACATCAATGTTCTGCTTCTACTTGATTGGTTCTCCCAAGAATTTCACGCTTCAGTCAATATCATCTGAGATATCTTTGTCAATGACTGACAAAAAGGAGGAGAACATTTACAAACACCCCGAATGAAAATTGTATATCTGCTTAGAGGTTGTTGCAGGTGTTAGGGGGAGCAGCTGCAACAAGCAAGGGGGAGTTGGAGTTTACAAGTTAGGGGGAGCAGCTACTGGCTTTGTACATGGGGTAGAAATTATAAAATTGTGTAAAAGCATGTACACACAATTTAGGGTGTGTTTGTTTAGAACATTCTAAGGTGTTTTGGAGATTTTATCACGTAATTGACAAAGGGGGAGATTGAAAGTGCCCTGGTTTGTTAAGTAACGTGAGCGTTGAGTCAGAGTGTCTACAGATCCTAATAGGAAGATCAATTCAAGCGTTTGCCTCAATCGGATGTGTGCAAGCTCGTCACAGGTAAAACTAAAGCCTCATATCCCATATCCCAAAACACCAGGTGAAGAAAACCCTTAAAAACAAGTTAGAAATCATAGGGTTTTTAAGGTGAGAAAACTTTTTTCAAAATAGGAAATTTTTAAAGTTTTTCTCGCCTTGTCGATCTTATTGGAACACCCCCGATATGATCGACTTGCTCTGTCAATGTCCTCGATACCTTAACAATATTATTGATGTGAGGACTAAAAGTGTCCAGCAACTAAATATTCATCTGGATGAATTTATCGATGTATCAATACATCTATCGATATCATCGATATAAGCACTAAATATGTCCAACAACTTCATAACATATTTGGACGAATTATCGATGTATCGATACACATATCGATATCATCGATATTCAAATCTAGAGTCTATCGAGAGTGGTTTGATAAGATCGATAGGCAGATTTTCGGTGTCCCTGGTTTTTAATGAAAATCTCAAATTCCTTCGATATATCGATACTCTTCCGATATGATCTGAAATCAAATATCGATAACATTGGAAGTCCATCGATGATATCGATCGAGGCGCGCATTTCTTACAGCAGATATTTTAGGTTGTTTTTAACTATGATCAGGGGCCCTTCGATAGAAACGATATTCAAATGTCGATGATATCGGCACCAGGTCAATTGTATCGAAAAAGGTCATAAATTGTCCAACAACCTTAATGACAAATCAGCTAGATTTATCGATGCCTCGACTCTGATCTCGATATCATCGACATTCAAATTTCGATGATCTCGATGGTTCCCCGATCATTCATGAAAACCTGAAATATTTCAAAGTCAATCTCTCTCATTTTTCAAGTGTCGATGGATTGATCCTGTCATCGATGGAATCGGAGTTCGAAATCCAATGACATCGACAATAGTTTCGATTCATTGACCAATTGGCAAAGAGTTTGAAAAGCGTATGACATTGAGTCCGAGTCATCGAGCAGACCATCGATGCTATCGAGAGTATACGCTTGATGATATCCAACTCTGTCATAAATGTGACCGTTTTATATCCGTTGGAACTTTTTGCCTATATATAGAGGACTTGTCTTTTATTACTGTGAGAGAAAGAAGAGAAATCTTTTGAGTGTTTCAACTTATATCTTATATCTAAAGCCCTTTCTCTCAAGAGAGTTCATCCTCCAATCCACCCTCACCATTGACATTCAATAGAGTGGAGTGGGGAATGAACTTTCGCATTTAAGGATCCTCCAGCTACTACCTTAATGGCAAATCATTAAGCTGGGATGCCTTGAATACCTTGATGATTAGAACTACTCTATCTTCCTTATAGAAAAATCTTTAGAGAGTAGGATTCCATCATAACCTTGACCCAACCCGAAGACGAGTATTGGTACATGACTCTGTGTTGCGGATCAAGGGAGCAGAAGACTCTTCATCAACAAGGAGGAGGAGATCTTCGGCAACGTGCTAAACGGGACTCATCAGCTTATTTGTAAGTATCCAGAGTCCAATAGGATACTTGTGATCATCCCTTTTTAGGATTGGGTCTTAAGTGGTTCTCACCCTTTGAAGTCCTCAAGGAGGCCTCCGGCGGCAGTGTATGTGGTGGGTGCGTTATGTGGACCCTTGCTTTGTGGAGAGCATAAACATCTGGTTAGGAGTGAACCAGTAAAACTTTAGGTTTTAGATGAACATCTGATAAAACCTTAGGGTTTGAGGTCAACCGTGTAAAAACCTCCTATAGGGTCTTATGGAAGATCCTTGACCAGTGTGCCTAAAAGTGGGTGCGTTGTGTTGACCCTTGCTCGTGAGAGCATAAACAGTCAGCCTCAATGTAAGTTGTAAAGGTTGAAGGTGAACCTGATTTAAAACCTTAGGTTAGAGGTGAACTATGTGAAACCTCCTTAGTGAAATCCAGTACACTCAAGGGTTGAGTGCGGTTACCGGGAGTGGAGTAGACTTATCGTCGAACCACTATAAAATGATTGTCTTTGAGATTGTTATTTTGATTGAGTGATTTGCTTTAATATTTTCATATCTGAATATCTGATCACTTCTCACACACCTACACAGTCATATCCATCATGAACTAGATTGCATATTGTTTACTCCTTAAGTAGTTTGTGATTGGATCCTCTATCAGGCTTGGAAGCCAGTAGAGTTACATTTGAGTAATTCTGAGAATTGCATGATCATAAGATTAGGGAAGTAGGACTTTTAAATAAATCATAAAAACTTTAAAAAGTCTTATTCACCCCCTCTAGGACATAGTGGCATATTCCTTCTTCAACTAGTGCGGTCTTTACCGCCATTTCAATTGGTATCAGAGTGGGTCTCTCTTTAAGGGCTTCACCGCCTAAAGAGTGATCTTGACTGAAGTTGGGAATATGGCCAAAGGAGAGGGCTCATCAGTCACTAGACCTCCAGTATTTGACGGCTTAAACTATGCATACTAGAAGGCTAGGATGCACTACTTTCTGAGATCTTTGGATCATGACGTTTGGGATATAGTTGAAAGTGTATACGTGCTACCAACTAAATAAATCATACTTAATAGTAGCACAACAATCACAAAGCCCAAATCCAAAGAAAAGTGGACAACATTCGACAAAGAAAGGCAAACATCTAAAACCAAGGCTATGAATGCTATCTACTGTGCCGTGTCTCAAGATATTTTCAATCAGATAAGTATGTGTGGGACATCAAAGGAAGCATGAGATTTATTGGAAACAACCCATGAAAGCATGAGCACTGTGAAGAGGTCCAAACTACAACTTTTGACTTCACAGTTTGAAGGTCTCAAAATGGAAGAGCATGAGACGTTTATGGAGTTTTTCACCAAGTTGAATATTATTTGCAACTCCATGGGTGGATTGGGAGAGAAAGTTCCGGTACCAAAAATTTGTAGGAAGATTTTAAGATCCCTACCGGAACGATTTAATCCCAAGGTTACAACAATTGAGGAGTGTAGGAACATAGATGAAATGAAAGTAGAAGAACTGGTAGGTTCCCTACAAACTTTTGAACTACACTTCAAACAAACCCAAAAATCTAAAAATACTGTCCTAAAAACTTCAAAGAAAACAATTCATGAGGACAGTGAAAGTGAAAAGGAAGATGAAGATGAAGAAGTGGCTTTGCTGGCACAAAAATTCAGAAGATTCTTTCAGAAGAATCGTGGTCGGCCTTCCAAAGGAAGAAAGGTGAACAACAAACCCTCTGTAGGCAAATTTGGTAGAAGAACAAAAGAACCACAATGCTATGCCTGTCACGAGTATGGACACCTGTCTATTAATTGTCCAAATAGAAAAACTAAGGGTAAGGCTATGGCTACCACGTGGGATGATACTGAGGAGTCAAATTTAGAATCTAGTGACTCAGAAAGCGACGGAGAGCAGAAATCATTAAAAATACTCATGGTCTCCACTACTTCAATCATCCCCATTGAATCTGAGAACGAGGAGAACAGCTAGCCACTGAATCATTTTCATCTGATAATAAAGAAATGGAAGAAAAAGAAGAAGAAGAAATCGAAAAGGATAAACTACAAGATGCATATAATCAACTTTATATTCATAACATCAATATCCTTAAAAGACTCGGAATAGCGGAGAACAAAAGTAAGTTGCTGCAAAAAGATTTGGATAACACATTGGAAATCAACACACAATTAATAAATGATCTACAACAATATCATCTGGATAATGATAGACTTGAATGAATTAATATTTTTCTTGAGAACAAGTCTGATAAACTAAACAAACAGGTTGAACTGCTAGAAGATGAGAATAGACTTCTTTACAATGAAAATCATACACTCCTGTTTGATTTGGAAGAATCCAAGAAGATAGCCAAGATAAACTACAAGTTTTCCCAGAGTGGCAAAAAACTATAAAAACTGTTAGGAATGGGAAGACCTGGAAAGGATAAAAGCGGTCTTGGATATGAAAGAAATAAATCAAAGACTGGAAATACAGCTCCCAGAACAGAAAAATCTACTGCTTCTAGAAGCAAAACCAGAACAACTCCAGCATATTATTTGTGTACTGATTTAAGTCATTATAATTTTGAATGCATAACTATTAGGAGGACTCAACCTAACTCTGGTCAGAATCATGTTAACAAATTGTCAACCAGAGAAATACAAAACGTCAAGAGTCCTCTAAAGGATATGGATAGAAACAATGGTCTTGCACCATCACTCAAATCGGTTAATGAAATGAAATGGATAAGAAAGAATTAGTTTAAACCAAGCAATAGAATCTGAACCTGTGCTTAAATGAAAATTTTCTTTGAGCTTCAAATGATATATCTGAGGTACCTTGCCTCAATCTTTTGTATAAACATTTAAATGTTTATAATTTTGTTGTGTACATAATTTTTGCTGAAGTATACTGTTGATAGAGATACGAAAAGTATACTTGAAGATCCGTCTGAATGCTGAAAACTGAAAATCTTCATCTTCAATATGACTATCGATATGACATTCTCGATTTATCGATAAAAGGTCGATATTATCAACGGTTCCTTATGATATGGATTGTCGGGTGGGCAAGAATGATATCGAAGATAGACTCGATAGAATCAATAAGCAACCTCTCGATATTATCGATACAATGGTCGATCATATCGACAAATGCCCCCCGATAAAAAGCCAGCGAAATGAAAAAGGGGGTTATTTTCTCAAGGGTTTCACTGTCACCTTCTTTGCTTGATTCTCTCGACCAAATCAGTTGGAGCCATGTTGGACTACTTAAATCATTTTACAAATCCGGTAATACCCTTCTAACACGTTAAGAGTCCTTTCTCTTTTGGGTATTTGTCGTTTTTTGTCATTTTTTTTGTCGTCTTTCCCAAATCGTTTAACTTTCTATCTGTCACGCCCTGAACTCAGAAACTGGGCTCACAAAATTCCCGATCGCCGAATCTGGCGCCAACAGCCTCCGTAGTACCCCATTCTCGGCTCCCGGTACCCATATACTAGGTTTCGATCCTGGGATGCTACAAGGAGGATTTCTGATTATCGATTTGATTCGTAATGAGCATAACCACAAGCATAACCCACGAGCAAAACCACAAGAACACCATCATAAAATCCACTATGATAAAAAACTTTGAGTACAAGGCTATGAAAGGGAAATACAATATGCTGAAAATGACGAAAACTCCAAAAGCTCGGCTGCACGCTCCAACTGTGGCAAGACTACGGCTGCGTCCTGGCGTCACCTGCATGCATCAATCATGCATAATCTTATATAAAGCTTAGAGGGTGGTGTAAGTGTGTGCGCAATATAAGCATGCTCAGAATGCAAGGTCAAAGTAATACGGAAACATGCTGACGAGTACATGAATGCAGTCAGCCGTACCAAGGCTATGCGATGCAAGATATGAATACTATCGGCCATGTCAAGGCCATGCGATGTATAATGCAAGTCAAGCATGCCAATCCACCTCCACATATCAATGTAGCTCCTCACTAGAGCATCAAATCAGTACGGTTCTCAGTCTGGATAATCACCGGGGTTTAGTACACTCCAAATGGCACTGTCGCTCTCCCAGCCGTATAATCCAAGTGAGCGTAAGAAACCTCACTATCCTCCTGACCAATAGTCTGTCAATACTTATCCGGCACATCGATAGTGGATCCATTCACGAGCTGGTCAAACTCAGCCTAGTATTGCCCCCTACCCTTGGGCGAGTAAGGCCACACCCCTTTCCAACCGACCACGACACAGTGGGAGACACGGCCTCCTGGTATTTGGCCCTCATGCGCTCATATATCCACTTGGTCTTAACGTTGGAGTTATCCTCTAGTACCATCGGGTTCAGGGATTTTCACCCAGGGACATCTATGGCGCCTCAATGCTAGAATCAGTATTTTCGGTATCTAATACGACCATCCACGAAGTGTCTGTGGAGCCACAACCCTGATGTCACTAGGGCGCACAAGGATCACGACACACAAATGTGATATGCACTACGTGAAAAATGGAAAAAAATGACGGATTTAGAGACGGTTCTGGACCGTCTCTACAATTGCTTGGTTTAAAGATGCTTTAGAGAAGGCCGTAAACAGTCTCTAAAATTAGGGACGGCTTCTGACCGTCCCTAATATTGTCTTTAAATGTTCTGCGTCCGCAAATAATTTAAGACGGTCTTTAACCGTCTTATATAGGTCATCTGAGACGGTCAAAGACCGTTCGTATTAGAGACGGTCTTCGACCTCTTATATGGGGTCATCTGAGACGGCCACTGGCCGTCCGTATTAGAGACGGTCATTGACCGTCTTTTACTTGTAATCTGAGACTGTCAAAGACCGTCTCTATTAGAGACAGTCCTTAGCCGTCTTATTGCCTTGTTAAAAACCGTCTCTATTAGAGACTGTCAAAGACCGTCTCTATTAGAGACTGTCAATGACCGTCTCTATTAGAGACGGTCCTTAGCCATCTTCTAGGACCGTGGAAGACCGTCTGCATTAGATGGTCAACACTTCACAATAAAAAAATTATGAATTTCAAAAAAAAAAATTTTGAAAAGCTTAGAAAAATAATTAACAACATTTAAGAAAATTTTAAATTTTGAAAAAAAAAACTGTGATTTTATAATAATCTAGATTTTGAAAAAAAAAAATTAAGAACTTTGAATAATGTTAATAATTTTGAAAAAAAAAAAAGATTTCGATAAAAAAATAATATTTTGAAAAAGAAAATATAAAAAATTAAACAAAATTGTGAAAAAATTGACAAATTGTAAAAAAATATATTTTTTTTAAAAAAAGAAAATTAGATTTTGTATTTTGACAAGAAAAATTAAAAAGTTATATAATAAAATTTCAATAAAAAAATGATATTTTGAAAAAGAAAATTTAAAATTTAAATAAAATTGTGAAAAAATTGACAAATTGTAAAAAAATATATTTTTTGAAAAAGAAAACTAGATTTTGTATTTTGACAACAAAAATTGAAAAGTTATGTAACAAAAGTGAGATAAAAAAATGATATTTTGAAAAAGAAAATTTAAGAAATTAAACAAAATTGTGAAAAAATTGACGAATTGTAAAAAAATATATATTTTTAAAAAGAAAACTAGAGATTGTATTTTTGACAAGAAAAATTGAAAAGTTAGATAACAAAAGTGAGATTTTGATAATATGTTGTATATCGCTTGTCGCCCCTATGTTTCTCAAACCCATTTTTGGGCCGGGTATAAAAAATTGTGTAGATTTAAATCTTAAGTGGACCACACCACTGGAAAGAATGATAATATAGTACTTCGCCATTAAAAATTATAAAGAGCCCATCGTAAGGTTTTAGTAATGTTTATTTGCAATCCAACTTGTTGATAATGTAAAGAAGATCTAGATGAAGGTAAACTACAAAGATCAAATTGATCCAAAACTTTTGTGGCCTTCAAAAGGTTTTTAATAGTTATTCATCATTGTTTTGATTGGTATGACCCACCTGAGATTATTGAGTTCTTATGATTTGAAATCACATCCTAAAATATGATGGAAAAATATATGGACGGTGTCGATATACATAAAATATATCAAGGTGGGCCCTATATAGTTAGAGTAATACCCATGAAGGAGTTACCTAAATAGTGAAATGGTACTATAAGGTCACCTTATGGGAACTTCCCATGAGGTTAATCCGTGTGCACCCCACCATGATGTATGTAGAACATCAACACCATGCATTTGATGTGTCCCCTTTAAGTCCAAAAATCAGTCATATATGAAACTTAGGTGGGCCATAGCATCTAAAACTATGTGAAGACATCCCTAAAACATATAAAAGCATTTAATTGGTGGGGCCCACATGAGTTTTGGATGTGTATGAAACTTGGGCTAACTCCTCATCCAAGTGGGACACACCTAATGAATGGGCTGGATCTATGAACCACATCTAGGTGGGCCTAATAAATGATTATGAATGTTTTAATGGGAGGGTAACCCTCTCAACTATAGTATGTGGTGTGGCCCACCCAAGTCATGGATTGACTTTATTTTTAAGCTCGTGGCCTACCATGGAATGATGCATCTAACTGACAGGGCAGATCCAAAGTTCAAGTGGACCCACCATAGAAAAGAGTGGGATAGTGAAACCCACTATTGAAACCTTTTTAAGGCCCACTGCAATGTTTATTTGAGATCCAACTTGTTTATAAGTTAATACAGAGATGGAATAAGGGAAAACACATATATTAGCTTGGTTAAAAACTTCTACTGCCCAAAGTAAGGTTTTAATGGTAGGCATTCAATCCCTACTATTTTTTGTGATGGGGTCCACTCGAACTTTGAATCTGCCTCCCAAAATTTTTCAATGGTAGATGTTCAGTTCATACTTATAACCTAAAAATAAACAATACGAAGAGCCTTAGGAGGATTTTAATGATGGATATCCAATTACTATTGATTTCATATGGTGTGATGCACCTGAGATTTTTGTGGTGGGGTCCACTACAGATTTTTATCTGCCTCATTCTTTGGCTCATGACGTAAAATGATATCTCAAAATGGATGGATGGTGTGGATATAACAAATACAACATGTTGGGGCCCACAAAACTTGGTGGATGTTGGTCGGTGCTCTATAGGTCCCACCATAATGTATGTGTTTCATCCATGGAAGCGGATTGCTACCCTTAAAGCATGTTTGGGCAGTGAGATTAGAAGGGATTAGGTGGGATGGGATTCTTCCGGTCCTATGCCAATTCCACTCTATGTTTGGGAAGAATGGAATTAGGTGGGAATTAGATAAGATGGAATTGCATTGGTCCTGTGCCAAATTCATTCAATGTTAGCAAGTTGTGTAGGTCCCACTATAATGTGTGGCCTATATCCACACCGTTCACCCATTTTTCGAGATTATTTTAGAGCATGGCCCAAAAAATCAAGTAAATCTAAAGCTCAAGTGGACCCCACCATAGAAAGCAACGGGGATTGAATACTTACCGTTGAAAACTTCTTTGGGTCCACATAAGTTTTGGATCTACCTCATTTTTAGGCCCATGCCATAAAATGAGGTTACAAAATAAATGAACGGTTTAGATATAACACATGCGTGTCATTCTTAGTAAGTTTAAACAATGGTGGGTATATTCGTTTAATGTACTACCGTATTACCAACAAAGCATGGAATTATTCTTATCCCATGGCAACGGGGACAATCCCTGCCATGGGTAATAATTATGTTTTATGAATCCCATACCACCTGATTCCTTCTAATCCCATCGCCCAAACACGCCTTTAGCGCACTGAGTAAATTGTGTGGGGTCCACTGTTATCTATTTATTTTATCCACTCCGTTACTACATATTAACAGATAATTTTAGGGCTAGATCCCAAAAATGAAGCAAATTAAAATCTCGTGTGGACTACACTACAGAAACAGTTTGATTGAACCTCTACCATTGAAAGTTTTTAGGAGGCCAAAGAAGTTTTGGATCAAGCTGATATTTATGGTTTCTCTTCATCCATGTCTTTGTGATCTTATGAACAGATTAGATGACAAATAAAAATTAATTTGGACCTAGTAAGATTTCAACGGTGGAAATCATTATTCCACACTGTTTCCTGTGTAATGGTCCACTTGAGCTTTGGATTCACTTCAATTTTGGTATCAACCCCTAAAATTATCAAAAAATGGATGGATGGTGTGGATAGACCACATACATTAAAAGTGGGCCCAATCGAGTTTACTCGATGACGCTCTGATTTCTTCATCCATGCCGTCCCGAGTTTTTACAGTAGGTTTTGCTATTGCTGCAGGTTTGAATGGTGGACGTCCAAGCGTCCTGAGTTTTCTCATTTTTTGGTCCACCAGAAACTTAATTAGGGATAATTTTTAGGGATCAATACGAAAAAAATGTTGATAAATGGATGGACGGCTTGGATGAAAATATCCATCATGGTGGGGCCCATAGAGCACTCCACTTTCCAACGATATGTTTACCGTTTTTTCTTCTCTACAAAACTGTGAGTTTTGTACACAGAATGTAAAACAGTGGTGACTAGTTCATAAAAATAGTGGAAATGATATAGAGTTATCCAGACCATTCAAATAATACTTCTAGTTGTAAATATTTAATATTTATAATTTTCTTAGATAATACAATCTTAATCATCTAGAAAATGGTCCCTCTTGCATGTACGGATGTTAACAGATTGTTTGTTATAAAAAATGGTAAACACACACTATTACTTCGATTTCAAAGGTTTATCTTATTTAGAAGAGGAATTGCAGCGCCATGTTTTTTTTTTTTTTCATTTTAAAGCGAGCATCCCACCATGAGCACCATTTTCTTTTTCCATTTTCAATCAGCAGCATCCCAGCCCTCAAGAGCTTCTCCCATTTTCAAGCAGCGGCATCCTATCGCCATCGAGCAGCGGCATCTTCCATCACCATCGAGCAGCTTCTTCAAATAGGTGAGCTTCTCTTTCCTCGCCGATCGGACCCACCATGATGTGTTTTATGTAGCCCCACTATGATGTATGCCTTAGCTTTTCTCATAGAATGGATGTTTTCGCTAATAAAAGGAACCATCTCTCTCTCTTTCTCACTCAAAAGGAGAGATCGGGACCATTAGAAAAGGGGAGTTTGGGCAGAACTTGCCCACTGATGAAATCTTTCTAGAACCTACTTGGTCAAGGGTTTTGATCATCATTATAACTGATGGTGGGCCCCCAATAGGTATGGTGATCTGACTCGTCTCGGACTGGTTGCGTTTGAATTGGGAAGAGGATGAACAAAAGAGGACTTGGCATGCAAAATCTGACTCGGTTGAGACGGGTCTGAATATGGAAATGTTTGTTTGTTGTGACTGATTGACTAAAACTGGATGGTTTGTGTTATTTGTCAGAGTTTTGTGATCAATACTGTAAGAGAGTCGCTTGTTGGGGTTGTTTGGTCAATTTAAAAATGGGATGATATTGCTCATGAGGAATTATATGATGCATGGTTTCCATTTCTATCAGGTGGGACTCATTTTTTGGTAATCCGGAATATTATCTGTTGCATCCTCATTGTTGATGAGCTGTGTACCAGACATATACTCAATAATACATTTTCACCTTTTGATTTCTTGATATGTATTGACGGTTAAGAAGAGAAATGCAACAATCATCCAATTCAAACTGAAAAAAGACAAAAAAAAAAGTCTCATGATTGGTCACTGGGATCTTCTAATCTGGAAGTCTTTTGGGTCATGATCCATTCATAATGGCATGCAACAGAGCAAGGTTTGGGCCATACAAAACCATAGGCCCAACTTGTCGAACTGAAAGTCCATGTATGTTGTGCAAAGATGCAGATTCTGCATTGTATTATGTATCTGTTTATTTTGCCAAGTAGTTACATTTTAAAAAATAAAAATAAAATAAACAACTTGAGAGAGAGAGAGAGGAACTTAGCCCAGGTCACAACTAAAGATCGTGAGTTTGGAGGAATTATATGCTTGTCAAAACTGAAAATCCTCGTATATTGTGCAAGGATGTGGGCCGTGCATCGTATCATTCCTCTGTTTATTTTGCCAAGGTATGAATTTTCTATTTACCAACTTTGAATGAACGGGCTGCCATACTTCTTTGATCCCTACAGTTGTTAGAGAACTACCTAAGATGAAATTTCTAGCTATTCGATAGACAAAAGAAATGAACATGATAGTGGTCCACACTGAGCGAGAAAAGGCAAAAGATTAGACTGCTGGCATTTTCTAATCTCACACGCGTGATCCCATATATGTGGGAACATGGATCTCGATTCCATCTTATGGTTCCCACCATCAATTGAACTGAGACCCAGCTGAGTTGGGTCGTCTTCTTTTTTTTATTAGTTAAAAAGTATGGTGTTGTGAAGTGAAAATAGTGATAGGAAAGTGTAATTGTGTCAGGTTGGTGGATACACAATGGAGTAAAAGGGAGACAACACTAGTGCAGTGAGAGGAGCAGGTCATGATTTCTTTCTCAATCTTTTTTTTTTTTTTTTGTAGAAAATCAGTAATAGTTTGTTGATGATAACATTTATAGGAAAATCAGTAATCATCAAATAGTTTGTTGATGATTTCTTTCTCAATCTTTTTTTTTCTCCTTTTATGCTACTTCCTGAAAAAGAATAGGGTGTCCTCAGGTCTTTCATGAATTAATTGATGACTTCAATTAGACATGACTTCAATGGGACATATTTGATTGAAGAGGTCCATTCCTGGTGGCTAGGATCTTGCATTCTGAGTGATTTTTGAGGCATGGTCTATTAAGGTGGACAAGCTTCACCAATAGTCTGGCTCGGTGAACCATGGGCCCCGTTTGTTCAAACTGAATGCTCAAGTATACTACATATATCTTTTGGTCAAGGATGATATAATTCCTTAAGGTTGGTATTTTCTTGTTTCCAGAGCATATAAAATGCTAACCTTGGGTTTTAATATATTAGCATATTCTTGACTTTTGCTGAATATATTTCTTTTATATTTTGTTCATCAGGCAGTTCTAGAAACTGTTGCTAGAGTTAAGCCCAAGAAAAATGACACCAAAGAGGAGAAGTATATTCTTCTATCATGTGAATACACTATGATATGAATTTTATGACAATCCAAACCGTCCAAATAGCTGACCCAATAGTCTTATGACAATCCAAACCGTCCAACATCCATACGAATTTTCTTTAGCATTTCCTAAACCTATAACCTAACCTAAACCTAAACCTATAACCTACACTTATAACCTAAACCTAAACCTATAACCTAAACCTATAACCTAAAACCTAAACCTAAACCTATAACCTAAATGTATTCTCAAATCCATAAACCTAAACCTACACCTAATCCTAATCTCAACTCCTTAACCTAAACCTAAACCTAAACTTGAAAACCCAAACCTAAACCCGAACCCGAACCCGATCCCGATTTCCTAAACCTAAACTTTACATATTGTGGCGACACAAGATTGGATAATAAAAGTGTATTTTTAGGAATAAATGGCACCATACACTTTGTTGTTATACATCATATACTACATCCATGGGTTTTTTTAATACCATTGGATCTGGTTGTAGCAAATACTTGATAGTTGATAGTCTAGTATGGTTTTGAACTCGTTCCAAGATCCCCACCCTCATGTGCGTTAGGTTGCTATTAATGCAAATGGGCAATCGTCTACAGATTTGGGGCCAAACCTTCAAGTTCAGTATCATCAACGGGTGTTGCATGCATTAGCCTCAACTATGGATGATTTCCAAAATCCTCGAGTACAGGTAAGTGGGTTTCTAGCATTGTGGTTCATACTTGATAGAACATTGTCTGGTCGTTATCTATTTCTTTTTTAGGTGCATTGAAAACTATCTATTGTCTGGTCATTATCTATTTCTTTTTTAGGTGCATTGAAAACTATCTATTGTCTGGTCATTATCTATTTCTTTTTTAGGTGGTTGTTAAGCCCAACCGAGTCATTGTCACACTGTCTAAAGCTTCAAAAGGGAATTGGCTTGACTTGCACTTCAACGAAGATAAGGTAAATGCCAAATTTCTATTTCCTCTTTCTTATTGTAATTACTATGAACAAGAAATAGGAGAAGTCGACCCCTGTTTTAATTTTTCATTTCCTTATCTTGTGAACACAACACACAATCATGTGCTTATGAACACAACACACAATCTTTCTTATTGCTTGTAACAGTAATAGTGGGCTGAAATTTTATAGGATAGCTATAAGACCAGCCATGCTTTATGGGATTGAATGTTGAGCAGCCAAGGAAGAATGCATTCATAGGATGAGTGTAGCTGAACTAAGGATATTCAGCCACTGCTTCAAATAAAGGGACTGCACAAAGATTTGGTTAGGGAGACTACTGATGGCGAACTAGGAGCTGCAAAAAATATGAGAGTTATAAAGGTGAAAAGAAACATAAGGCGGTCGGTAAGATAAGATAGATTGACAGTACTTGTTTCAATTTTCTTGGATGGATGATGAATGTATTTGGGAATGTAAATGAAAATAAAAAACTTATAATATATATATATATGTTATCAATGGAGGATACCTTGTTTAGGGGGACATGAAATTCTTGTAGCTTATGGTATGGTGCCCCAATATTGGTTGTATGTTACTAGTATGTAGTAGATAATACTAGGTTCAATAGTAGATAATACTAGAGAATCCCTAAACCTAAACCTACACATAATCCTAATCTACTCCTTAACCTAAAACTAAACTTGAAAACCCAAACCTAAATCCATACACAAACCCAAACCCGAACCCAATTTCCTAAACCTAAACCTTTACCTATTCTCAATTCCCTAAACCGTAACCTATAACCTATACTTATAACCTAAACCTAAACCTATAACATCAACCTGTAACCTTAACCTAAACATAAAACCTAAACTTAAACCCAAACCCGATCCCGAACCCAAATCTGAATCCCTAAACCCTTAGCCTAAACCTAAAACCCAAACATAAACCCGATCTCGAACCCGAACCTGATTTCCTATACCTAAACCTTAACGTATTCTCAAATCCCTAAACTTAAATCTACACCTAATCCTAATCTCAACTCCTAACCTAAACCTAGACATAAACTTGAAAACCCAAACCTAAACCCGATCCCGAACCAGAATCTGAATTCCTAAATGATCGCGAACCCGAATCTGAATTCCTAAACCTATAGTTTATAACCTAAACCTTAACCAAAACCTTAACCTAAACCCAAACCTAAACCTATAACCTTAACCTAAACCAAAACCTATGACCTAAAACTCAAACATAAACCCGATCCCGAACCCAAACCCGATTTTCTAAACCTAAACCTTAACCTATTCTCAATTCCCTAAACCTAAACCTTAACCTAAACCTAACCTATAACTTGAAACCTAAAACCTAAATGTATTCTCAAATACCCAAACTTAAACCTACACCTAATCCTAATCTCAACTCCCTAACCTAAACCTAAACCTAAACTTAAAAACCCAAACATAAACCCGATCCCGAACCTAAACCCGATTTCTAAACATAAACCTTTACCTATTCTCATTTCCCTAAACCTATAGCTTATAACCTAAACCTTAACCAAAACCTTAACCTAAACCCAAACCTAAACCTATAACCTTAACCTAAACCAAAACCTATGACCTAAAACCCAAACATAAACACGCTCCCGAACCTGAACCCGATTTCCTAAACCTAAACCTTAACCTATACTCAATTCCTTAAACCTAAACCTTAACCTATTCTCAAATCCCTAAACCTACACCTACACCTACTCCTAATCTCAACTCCCTAACCTAAACCTAAACCCTAACTTGAAAACCCAAACTTAAACTTGATCCCGAACCCGAACCCGATTACCTAAACCTAAACCTTTACCTATTCTCAATTACCTAAACCTATAGCTTATAACCTAAACCTTAACCTAAACCCAAACCTAAACATATAACCTTAACCTAAACCAAAACCTATGACCTAAAACCCAAACATAAACCCGATCCCGAACCCGAACCCGATTTACTAAACCTAAACCTTTACCTATTCTCAATTCCCTAAACCTATAGCTTATAACCTAAACCTTAACCTAAACCTTAACCTAAACCCAAACCTAAACCTATAACCTTAACCTAAACCAAAACCTATGACCTAAAACCCAAACATAAACCCGATCCCGAACCCGAACCCGATTTACTAAACCTAAACCTTTACCTATTCTCACCCTAAACCTATAGCTTATAACCTAAACCTTAACCTAAACCTTAACCTAAACCCAAACCTAAACCTATAACCTTAACCTAAACCAAAACCTATGACCTAAAACCCAAACATAAACCCGATCCCGAACCCGAACCCGATTTACTAAACCTAAACCTTTACCTATTCTCAATTCCCTAAACCTATAGCTTATAACCTAAACCTTAACCAAAACCTTAACCTAAACCCAAACCTAAACATATAACCTTAACCTAAACCAAACCCTATGACCTAAAACCCAAACATAACCCGATCCCGAACCCAAACTCGATTTCCTAAGCCTAAACCTTTACCTATTCTCAATTCCCTAAACCTATGGCTTATAACCTAAACCTTTACCAAAACCTTGACCTAAACCCAAACCTAAACCTATAACCTTAACCTAAACCAAAACCTATGACCTAAAACCCAAACATAAACCCGATCTCGAACCCAAACCCGATTTCCTAAACCTAAACCTTAACCTATTCTCAATTCCCTAAACCTAAACCATAACTTAAACCTTAACCTATAACCCGAAACTTAAAACCTAAATGTATTCTCAAATCCCCAAACCTAAACCTACACCTAATCCTAATCTCAACTCCCTAACCTAAACCTAAACTTTAAAACGCAAACATAAACCTGATCCCGAACCCAAACCCGATTTCCTAAACCTAAACCTTTACCTATTCTCAATTCCCTAAACATATAGCTTATAACCTAAACCTTAACCAAAACCTTAACCTAAACCCAAACCTACCTATAACCTTAACCTAAACCAAAACCTATGACCTAAAACCCAAACATAAACCCGATCTCGAACCCAAACCCGATTTCCTAAACCTAAACCTTAACCTATTCTCAATTCCCTAAACCTAAACCTAAACCTAAACCTACAAATTTCTAAACCTAAACCTAAAACCTAAATGTATTCTCAAATCCCCAAACCTAAACCTACATCTAACCCTAATCTCAACTCCCTAACCTAAACATAAACCTAAACTTGAAAATGCAAACCGAAACCCGATCCCGAACTCGAACCCGATTTCCTAAACCTAAACCTTTACCTATTCTCAATTCCCATAACCTGTAGCTTATAACCTAAACCTTAACCAAAACCTTAACCTAAACCCAAACCTAAACCTATAACCTTAACCTAAACCAAAACCTATGACCTAAAACCCAAACATAAACCCGATCCCGAACCCGAACATGATTTCCTAAACGTAAACCTTAACCTATACTCAATTCCCTAAACCTAAACCTTAACCTATTCTCAAATCCCTAAACCTACACCTACACCTAATCCTAATCTCAACTCCCTAACCTAAACCTTAACCTATACTCAATTCCCTAAACCTAAACCTTAACCTATTCTCAAATCCTAAACCTACACCTACACCTAATCCTAATCTCAACTCCCTAACCTAAACCTAAACCCTAACTTGAAAACCCATACCTAAACCCGATCCCGAACCCGAACCCGATTTCCTAAACCATAACCTTTACCTATTCTCAATTCCCTAAACCTACAACTTATAACCTAAACCTTAACCAAAACCCAAACCTAAACCAATAACCTTAACCTAAACCAAAACCTATGACCTAAAACCCAAACATAAACCCAATCCCGAACCCAAACCCGATTTCCTAAACCTAAACCTTTACCTATTCTCAATTCCCAAACCTATAGCTTATAACCTAAACCTTAACCAAAACCTTAACCTAAACCCAAACCTAAACCTATAACCTTAACCTAAACCAAAACATATGACCTAAAACCCAAACATAAACCCGATCCCGACCCAAACCCGATTTCCTAAACCTAAACCTTAACCTATTCTCAATTCCCTAAACCTAAACCTAAACCTAAACCTATAACCTAAACCCAAACCTAAAACCTAAATGTATTCTCAAATCCCCAAACCTAAACCTACATCTAATCCTAATCTCAACTCCCTAACCTAAACATAAACCTAAACTTGAAAATGCAAACCGAAACCCGATCCCGAACCCGAACCCGATTTCCTAAGCCTAAACCTTTACCTATTCTCAATTCCCTAAACTCGTAGCTTATAACCTAAACCTTAACTAAAACCTTAACCTAAACCCAAACCTAAACCTATAACCTTAACCTAAACCAAAACCTATGACCTAAAACCCAAACATAAACCCGATCCCGATCCCAACCCGAACCCGAACCCGATTTCCTAAACCTAAACCTTAACCTATACTCAATTCCCTAAACCTAAACCTCAACCTATTATCAAATCCCTAAACATACACCTACACCTAATCCTAATCTCAACTCCCTAACCTAAACCTAAACCCTAACTTGAAAACCCAAACCTAAACTCCGATCTCGAACCCGAACCCGATTTCCTAAACCTAAACCTTTACCTATTCTCAATTCCCTAAACCTATAGCTTATAACATAAGCCTTAACCAAAACCTTAACCTAAACCCAAACCTAAACCTATAACTTTAGCCTAAACCAAAACCTATGACCTAAAACCCAAACAAAAACCCGATCCCGAACCCGAACCCGAGTTTTTAAACCTAAACCTTTTCCTATTCTCAATTCACTTAACCTGTAGCTTATAACCTAAAATTTAACCAAAACCTTAACTTAAACCCAAACCTAAACCTATAACCTTAACCTAAACCAAAACCTATGACCTAAAACCCAAAGATAAACCCGATCCCGAACCCGAACCCGAACCCGATTTCCTAAACCTGAACCTTTACCTATTCTCAATTCCCTAAACCTGTAGCTTATAACCTAAACCTTAATTAAAACCTTAACCTAAACCCAAACCTAAACCTATAACCTTAACCTAAACCAAAACCTATGACCTAAAACCCAAACATAAACCCGATCCCGAACCCAAACCCGTTTTCCTAAACCTAAACCTTAACCTATTCTCAATTCCCTAAACCTAAACCTTAACCTAAACCTTAACCTATAACCTGAAACCTAAAACTTAAATGTATTCTCAAATCCCCAAACCTAAATCTACACCTAATCCTAATCTCAACTCCCTAACCTAAACCTAAACCTAAACTTAAAAACCCAAACATAAACCCGATCCCGAACCCAAACCCATTTCTAAACATAAACCTTTACCTATTCTCAATTCCTAAACCTATAGCTTATAACCCAAACCTTAACCAAAACCTTAACCTAAACCCAAACCTAAACCTATAACCTTAACTTAAACCAAAACCTATGACCTAAAACCCAAACATAAACCCGATGCCGAACCCAAACCCAATTTCCTAAACCTAAACCTTAACCTATTCTCAATTCCCTAAACCTAAACTAAACCTAAACCTATAACCTAAACCTAAACCTAAAACCTAAGTGTATTATCAAATCCCCAAACCTAAACCTACATCTAATCCTAATCTTAACTCCCTAACCTAAACATAGACCTAAACTTGAAAATGTAAACCGAAACCCGATCCCGAACCCGAACCTGATTTCCTAAATCTAAACCTTTACCTATTCTCAATTCCCTAAACCTGTAACTTATAACCTAAAACTTAACCAAAACCTTAACCTAAACCCAAACCTAAACCTATAACCTTAACCTAAACCAAAACCTATGACCTAAAACCCAAACATAAACCCGATCCCGAACCCGAACACGATTTCCTAAACCTAAACCTTAACTTATACTCAATTCCCTAAACCTAAACCTTAACCTATTCTCAAATCCCTAAACCTACACCTACACCTAATCCTAATCTCAACTCCCTAACCTAAATCTAAACCCTAACTTGAAAATCCATACCTAAACCCGATCCCGAACCTGAACCCGATTTCCTAAACCTAAACCTTTACCTATTCTCAATTCCCTAAACCTATAGCTTATAACCTAAACCTTAACCAAAACCTTAACCTAAACCCAAACCTAAACCTATAACCTTAGCATCTCCAATTGCTTATTATCATTTTACCTGACATGAGTTGTTCATATGGTGAGTACAAACAAGACCCTAAATCCTAGAGAGATGGAATGAATCAACTAAAGCATTTTATTTTCTGATTTTGCAGGAAAGATTAAACGTGTTTGCGAAACGGAGTTGGGCATAGTGTCGCAGTGTTGCCAACCGAGACAGGCATCCAGAGTCAATAAACAGTATCTTGAAAATGTTGCCTTAAAACTTTATGTCAAGGTTTGTGATTCTTTGAAGTGGTTGAACTTTGAATGTCTGATGTGTTTTTTCTTTTGCCTCTTTTAAAGTTGTTCTCGGCACAGCCGCATCGGCAGGAGCTGATAAGAGATCTTTTTCAAGTTGTGCAGGATCCTCAGAGAGGTTCTATGAACAAAGGAATGATCCGATAAGTCTTTTTCTCCTTTATTTTTGTATGATCTTTTGCAGGGTTGGTGTGAGCGTATTTATGCATGGATGAATGTAATGTGGATAAGATTGTTTATGTTTGGATGAATGTAGTTTATGTTTGGATGGATTTCTGTAGTTTGGGTTTAGATGGATGTGAATGTGATGAAATATATTATATAACAGGTGTATATCAGGAAGAGTACGATGTTATAACATGTGTATATTAGGAAGAACATGATATTGTAACAGGTGTATATTGTTTATGTTTGGATAGATGTAGTTTATGTTTGGATGAATGTAGTTTTTGTTTGGATAAATTTAAATAGTTTGGGTTTGGATGTGAATGTGAATATGATGAAATATATTATATAATAGGTGTATATCAGGAAGAATATGATATTGTAACAGGTGTATATCAGGAAGAATATCATATACAAATATGAGACGGTTGAAGACCGTCCTTTTAAAGGACGGCTCACGACCGTCCTTTCCAGGTTCATAAGAGACGGTCTATAACCGTCCTTTACAGGTTCATAAGAGACGGTCCACGACCATCCTTTTCTGGGTTATAAGAGACGGTCTATAACCGTCCTTGTTATTGACGGTCCTGGGCCGTCCTTTTTACGGACGGTCACAGACGGTCCTTTTCGGGTCCAGAGGGGGTAAAGGTGGGCTACCATTAAAGACGGTTTATGGCCGTCCTTTTTTAGAGACGGTCCATGACCGTGCTTATTGAGAGACGGTTTATGGCCGTCCTTTAAAAAATACGACACATCAAAATTTGACGGCCGTTGCGACGGTCCAGGACCGTCCTTTTTGGGCTTTTGAGACGGTTTTCAACCGTCCTTTTTTCGCTGTTTTAGCGTAGTGATGCATGAATCACAATGTCCAATCATGCAACAATCCTGCGTATACCACGCACTCATGTGGGTAACTCCTATCAGTGAGTCCCCTAAATAATCTGCCCAATTGCATATGCTATGATCAGTCACTACTCATATCAAGCATACATATGATGCATATGACATGAGTCATGGAACTATACTAAGCATGTTGTAAGATGATAAGCTATCGGCAAGTATGGGCCTATCAATGGGCCCTAAGGAGAGTTACAATGTGGACATTTAACCAACATTGTACTTACAACGTGGGCGTCAAACCATCATTGCTCCCAAGGCATAGCCCGCCATAAACATCATTTCATAAACCATGATGGAATTACATTCAACGGACTTGTGTACGTCCTGATGGGCCTCGACCCATGGACCTCAAATATGTCTAATAGGCCATATCATGTGGGCCTTAACAATGTGCCATAAATGCATCAAGATGGGCCTATTTATTGGGCCTTATATATATATATATCAAGGTGGGCCTCAATGGATGGCCACAAGTAAATCAAGATGGGTCTCATGTATAAATGAATCTTATCAAAAGATCAATTGGACTGCACTCCAAATACAGTGGTGGCAATGATTTCCACCAAAAAATTTCTTTCAAGGCCCACCAAACATATATTTCTCCCATGCCAAAAAAAGGATCTTCCAAAATGATTGGATGGTCTAGATGCAACACATGCATGATGGTATGGGTCCACTTGAACTCTAGATCTGATTCATTCTTATTTTATCTTTATTATTATTATTATTATTATTATTATTATTATTATTATTTTGAACTCATGCCTAAAAATGGAATCCAAAATGGCTGGACAGGTTGGATGCAACACATGCATCATGGTAGGTCCCAAAAATATGGACCGTGAGGAGAGAACACATACATCGCGGTGGGTCCCACCCCGTCAGCACACACGCTCCATGCAAGCCACCTCCACCAGGGATCGCTGCCAAGACCTTAAGTGTTGAAAACGAGGTATCTCCACTCAGCCTACCACGGAGCTATGGATCTGGGAGTGTCCCACCACCACCGTCCCATGGTGTGGACGGTGTGGGTATACATGCATGTGGGTCCCACGTGGGGCCCACTATAAAGTTTGTTTCACATCCAATCTGTGGACAGATCACGTGGACCTCTGGATGAGAGGAAAAACAAATTTCATACTTGATCCAAAACCTCCAGAGGCCCCAAAAGGTTTCAATAGTAGACGTTCAATCTCACGGTTTCCTCTAATGTGGGCCACCCGAGCCCCCTATATGGCTGCTTTCGGCGTGGCCCCCTGCCCTGAGGGGGGCCAAAGGATGGACGGTGTGGATTTCTAACATACATCATGGTGAGGTCCACGGCTGGGACCCGTGGGTCCCTGTCCATTCACGCTGTCGGCAAGACAGGGCAGTGCGCCGCTCGCGCCTACGAAGATGGCAGAAGAAGAATTCTACCGCATTATTTATATTATTATTATTTTTTGAAATATCATGTTTTTTTGAGATTTTACTGGGGTAAGGCCCGCATAAACGAAATTCGACCCCGCCATTATTCCCCATGACTCAATACAAACTCATCAAGCCCAACATTTAATGGGTTTTGGTGAACAGAAACATCGGGGCATATTTTAACGGTGTAAATACTGTTTTGTTTGCTACGGCCCGCCCGATAGTCGGATTGATCTTATTTTTCATATCAGCGCCTAAAACGAGCTTGAGAATAGAATGGACGGCGTGGATCATACTCATACATCGAGGTGGGGCCTACAGGAGTAGCCCCTACACTAAGCTTGTAAATCAAGCAAATATTTATGTTTTTCCAAAACACGTCCAGGGAGTCCAACGTCCTTGGACGGTTTGCATAACACATACATTTGAGGTGGGCCATTGCTAAGATGGGCCATCACATGGTGGATGGTGTGGGCACAATGCATATATAAAGTGGGCCCCACTTACGGATGGCTTGGATAAAATACATGATTCATGGTGGGGTCCATCCGGATGGGCCACAAGGCCATATCATCTCATACACACATAAAAAGAAAGAAAGAGGGAGAGGGAGAGAAAGATAAACGTGTGGTGGAGGGACCCAGCCACTATGGGCCCTCCGTTGCATGATCTATAACATACATTAAGTGGGTACCATTTCATATGGGCCCACCGATCAAAATCAACGGTGGAGATCCTTTCTCCACCGAAATGGATGGTCTAAATGACCATGTTATGCAAAGAAAGTAAACATCATGATGGGGTCCATGGAGAATGGCCCCATTATGGATTTGTAACGCCCTGAAAATCGGGGGTCGAGTATGAACTCAACTCCCGAGTTCCAACGCATCACTTATGCAACATACACAATGATGGTTAAATGTTGTCTGAGTTAGCGCAATAAACATGAATGAGATTATACCAAAGCAAAGAATTCATACCCGCATCAGCTTGTATAAAAGCGGCTTTAAGACCGATCAGTATATATATGTATGTAAAGAAACAAAATAAATGATTCATTATCCAGTAGTATGAATCCTTCGAGTCACAATATACATGTCTCGTGTAATAAACAAAATGTCAAAATAACTAAATACAATCTCTCAGAATCCCATCGGGCCCGACCTAGTCGAAGCCGCCACCTAATCGCATATATGAGAACTCCTCCCGGTCCTCGTCAGACCGGCCCGCCTCCGCAATAGCTCGATCGCCTAAACCCGAGACAGTCCGGTTGGTGTGCGCAACACCGTCCCGTAACGTGGGAGTGAGTAGCTAACTCAAGGGAACAAGAAGATATAAGTTATCATGTTACCAATACAAATAAGCAAGAATGATAAAGCAAGAATCAAACACTCCTAGTTACTCTGATTAATGCAAGTATGAATGCGGGTATGATGGATGCCCTCACCACACCCTCCCTCATGCGACACCATCTCACGTTCGCGCATGCTTACATCCCACAAAGGTTCTCCACATCTTCCGTGCACATGCGATGCATGATGAGTATGATTACCGAGTTTTTAATTAATTCATTTCAAACAACAGGGTTGGGAAACTAAGGTACACGGCCTAGTTCATACTCTATATATCGCGGCGAACCCTAAGGCACGCCGCAACTTCGAGTATGCTCGCGGTCACTACAAAGGGTCGCCAGTGGTACATGCACACAAAGACCGCACCACTCCCCATCACCTTATCGGTGTAGGCCGACAGGCCGCGAATATAGTGTCCCATACCACCATAATCGGCTCACGAGTAGAGTTGCTCACTGGTCACTACGGGAGGCACGCAGCCCAGCCAGAGGCCGACAAATTTCGACCACGGTGTCCCATACCACCATGCCCGGCTCATGAGTCTTAGCGGATCGAGGTACCATGGTTAGCGGGATTTTTCACGGTAAGTTTGGTACCCTAGTTCAAGCATTAGCGACCAAACATGGTGAACATACATAAGGCATGCGGTTTACTTAATATGTTCGGCTTAGCTCGAGCGCACAACAAGTTGGGCGATATGAGGCGCGAAGCACCTCGTGTGGCCAACCACTATCGCCAACCGAAGCACGACTCGGGTTCACCAACACATCGTGCGTGGCGGAACGAAACCCCAACCACGTCTTCAAGTCCGATCACTGGATGCCTGGACTACGAACATAGTCCCAAGCTCACACTAGAAACATGAAGTAAAGCATAGGGCAAAGCATGTATTATAAAGCATGAAGTAAAGCATTTCATAAGGCATGTTGTAAAGCATGTTATCAAGCATGTTACGAAGCATGTTATAAAGCACTATACACATAGGGACACAAATACCTAGAGTTCACAGTGAGTGGTTAGAGTGAACAACCACATGGAGAGTGTCATATGTGACTCTAAGGTAGCGAGAATCCCATCTCAAAGACCTAACTAAGGTTCTAACACTTAAACACTTACACTCGCAAGTGATTTCGCCAACACTTGGAATACACTACTTCAACATACATGACGTATGCTAGAGGAGGGTGTACTAGGGTTGTCCCGTTACCGAGCTAGTATTTTATACATATACAACATATTCATACAAGCAATAAACATAGCAAACACATCGGCGAATTTTATACGTATAGGGTACTTCTACGTATACCCAATTTCGACATACATAGTGTTTACAAAGGAAGATAGATTTCGGCGATTCTTTTCGCCAAGCTAGTATTTTAATCATGTATTGTATAATCATACATTAAATACATATGACAAACATTATTCCAAAAGAAATACGTATACGGTATTTCTTCAATACGTATTTTCAACATACGGCACATTTACAAAGGAACATATATTTTAGCGATTCCTTTCGCCAAACTAGCATTTTATTCATATAGCATATAATCATACATTAAATAAACATGTCAAACATTTATCCAAGAAAATACGATACGGTATTTATACGTATACCTAGAATATGTGAAATTCCATATTTCACACCGTTAATCAAAACAGAAACTAAGGCACTTTGTACATGTGCAATTGCAAGCAGATCATGAATCTACCATTATCCGACATTGAAAGCGTTGAAAACCGTAACTTATAAGCTTAAAGTCCTCACCTTTGCCTTTGGAAACGGAATAAATCAAGGGGTGATGGATCTTCCGTCTTCACGCCCGATTTCTACTTAAAGAGCTTTAATCGTTAGTGAGATACACCCCACTTCGATTCCACCACAAATCGACCTAGGGTTAGGTTTTCTTACCTTCAAATGAGGCGGAAAACACCGGGAGAACGCCGAGAATAAGGCGGTGTAGGCCGTGTAGCAATCCGGTGCAAGTGGAGGAAGATCTAACGATCTCCAAGTTCTTCCCTCTCTTTTCTCTCTCTCCTTCTAGGGTTTCTCCCTAAATTCGTATGGCTGTGAGAGGGGCTGCTCTAAGCCCCTTTTATAGCTTCAAACATTACGGAAATAGACTTAGGTTCATGGGGTACTGCTTATATAAGATTTTCGACGCTTTTCCACTTTCAAAAGGGGTGTTCGGTAGCCCTCTTTGAACCAAATGTCGACTTAAACTTATCATCAATGGATCTACGTGGGATTACATTTTTGACTCATTCGGATGCGCAGATCGCACGTGGCGACCACTTTCGGGCCGACGGTCATGGCCACGATCGAAATTCCAAGTACATGTAAATGTTCTGAATTTTTCTTAATCCGAGGGTGTAATTTGGTCCGATTCGACGGTCGTTGCTTATCATCGACGCGTCAACGAACGATGCCGATCACTATTCCGTATATTTATTTCGCCTTGAATAGTGTTTTTCACACTACCTCGCTCCGATTCAAACGAATGGCCGTGGAATATCTGGATAAGGCCGATTTTTGAGATGATTGTTAAGCCCAAGGCGGTCCTAGTTCCTTAACTTCGGTTAATCGAATCCCGAGGTGCGATCTAGACCTAATACGAAGTTTCGTTTCACTCCCGAGAGCATGACGGGAATGAGTTTGGTTCTAAACTTTAGGGTAACCTAATACAATGATTCTCGAAGGTTTGGGTCTTGCAGATCGTATTTAAAGCGATCCTAACGGATTTCATATTTAATTGAGTTTAGTACTTAGTTAACTTTGTTAAATTTCTAAAGGATTTAATCCTATGTGATTTCTCGTCGAGGTGGTACTCGACCCAATGTACGGAATTTTTCGTGTCGTTACAATCTACCCCCTTAAACAAAAAATTTCGTCCTCGAAATTTATACCGTCGTACTCCTCAAGAATCGAGGGTAGTTCTTCCCGACTTCGGCCTCGCCTCTCCAGTGTAGCTTCCTCCTCCGAATGATGTGTCCAAAGTACCTTCACAAGTGGGATGACCTTGCTACGCAAGACTGCTCCTTCCTCGTCAAGGATGCGCGTCGGGCGCAACTCATACGTCGCATCCTCGCTCAACCGTACCTCGCTCCCATCCGATGATATGCGAAGGATCGTGAACGTACTTCTTCAAAGATGTAGATACATGAAATACGTTATGTACGTAAGCAAGTGGTGTAGGCAAGGCGAGACGATACGCCACATCACCCACTCGATCCAAAGATCTCGAAATGGACCGATGAACCCTGTGAGCTTCCCCTTCTTCCCAAACCGAAGGACTCCTTCATAGGGGAAACCCGAAGGAACACATGATCACCAACCTCGAACTCCGGCGGTCGCCGCCTCGTACGGCGTAACTCTTCCCCTTCTCGCTCCGCGCCGTGAGTAATCGACGCCGATAATGTCTACCTTCTCTCGTAGTCGCCCGTACCAACTCTGGGCCAATCGTGCTACGCTCTCCAACCTCTCGCCCAACAAGGTGCGGTGCTCTACAAGGTCGACCATATAGAGCCTCATATGGCGCCATGCCAATCGTCGCCCCGGAAGCCGTTGTTGTAGGCGAATCACGCGTACGGAAGACAGTCGTCCCAACCGTCCTCAAGTCCAACACACACGCCGCAACATATCCTCCAGACCGATTCACTCGCTCCGTCCGCCCATCGCCCGAGGATGAAACGCAGACTTGAACTTCAACTTCACACCCATCGCCTCCCGGATACGAGTCCGGAAGATGGATGTGAACCGCGTGTCTCTCGTCCGACACAATCTCCAAAGGAACTCCGTGCGTACGGACGATCTCCCGATATACGCCTAGCCTAAATTACTCGTCTGCAGAGTTCGTAACTCGATAGGGAGGAAATGGGCCGATTTGGTCAACCGGTCCACAATCACCCAAATGGAATCGTGCCCTTCCTCGTCTTCTCGCAACCCGATATGAAGTCCATGGAGATGAAGTCCCACTTCCACTCCGCTATAGGCATGGGCCGAAGGCCCAGAGGTCGGCGATGTTCCCGCCTTGACCCGCCGGCACGTCGACACCGAGACACAAACTCAAAGCAATGTGGGCCTTCATGTTGTCCCACCAAGACGTCCCGTCTCATATCCCGGTACATCTTCGTGCTACCAGGATGCATCGCAAACTTCGACTATGGGCGTACTCGAGAAGCTCGCGTCTCAAGTCGTGCACATCCGGAACACATAGGCGGCCACGAACCGTAAACCCCATCGATCCAACTCTCCACTCGAGTCCACAAATTGCCGCTAGCCTTTCGCTCTCGAAGCTCGACAACCGTGCACGCCCTCTTGGGCCTCAACAATCCCGTCGTCGATAAGTGGCCGCGCCCGAATGTGCGCAACACACTCAAATGGCTCCTCGACGTTGAGTCTCGCGCTCGAAGTCCCGCACAAACTCTACCATATCCCACTCGGCTATCATCGGCGGTGCCGCAAATGCAATCGCCTTCTTGCGGCTCAACGCGTCTGCCACAAGGTTCGCCTTGCCGGATGGTAGGAAACCTCGAACTCAAGTCCTTCAAGGTCTCCATCCATCGGCTGTCTCATATTCAAATCTCGGCCACACGTGAATATGTATTTAAGGCTCTTGTGGTCGCAGAAAAGCTCGAACTCCTCACCATAGAGGTAATGTCTCCAGAGCTTCAATGCAAAGATGACCGCCGCCAACTCCAGGTCATGTGTAGGGTAATTCTCCTCGTGCTTCCTTAATTGTCTCGAGGCATACGATATCACCCTATCTTTCTCGCATCAACACACAACCCAAACCAACGCGAGACGCGTCGATACACCGTGTATCTCACCCCTTGCTCCGCAATACTAGCACAGGGACGGACGTCAACTTGTCCTTCAGCTCCTTAAAAGCGCCTCCGCCTTCTCATTCCAGCGAACTTCGGTCCTTTCGAGTCACCGAGACAAGGGCTCAGCGATCTTCGAGAAATCCCGAATAAAACGTCTCGTAGTACCCACCAGGCCAAGGAAACTCCTCACCTCGATGAACCGATTCAGTTCTTGCGCAATCCCGAACCGCACTACCTTAGCAAGGTCCATGCTATCCCATCCTTGGACACTACATGTCCCAGGGAACTTGACTTCCTCCCGCCGAAGTCGCACTTCTTGTATTGCGCAAACAACCGGTTCTTCTTTAGTGTCTCCAATACCGCCGCAAGTGCTCCTCGTGCTCCTCCCGACTCGTGGAGTATATCAAGATGTCATCGATGAAGACGATGACGAATCGGTAGAGGAAGGGCCGAAATACCCGGTTCATCGATCCATGAACACGGCCGGTGCGTTCGTCGACCGAACGACATCACTAAGAACTCGTAGTGCCCAAAGCACGTCCTGAAGGCTGTCTTCTGCACGTCCTCCTCTCTCACACGCAACTGGTGGTAACCTGACTGGAGATCAATCTTTGAGAAATACTTCGCCCCTCTCAACTGATCGAATAGATCGTCAATCCTGAGCAAAGGATACTTGTTCTTCACCGTGACTGGTTCAACCTACGGTAATCAATACACAACCGTAGTGACCCGTCCTTCTTCTTCACGAACAACACAGTGCTCCCCAAGGAGACACACTAGGTCGGATAAAACCTCTCTCTACAAGTACATCAATCGTGTCCAGCCTCCTCCATCTCACATGGAGGCATACGATACGTAGGCAACGAGATGGGCGTCGCACCGCACGTAAGATCTATCGTAAAATCAATCTCTCACGCCGAGGAGGTAAACCCGGATAGTCTCAAACACGCCCGCGAAGTCTCGAACCACCGGCGTACTATCTACCGTCGGACCATCGGTCGGCACAAGCAGCAAAGATAACAATCAACTCGACAGGCCAATCGACCTCGCACCAGGGAACGTGAAAGCCGTGCACCGTCAGTCCATAAGCCGTCACGATCCGAGTGTCGCAATCCACCTCCGCCTCATCCCGGTGAGCCAATCCATGCCAAGGATAACGTCGTAGTGCCACAATGAGCAACAATGAGGTCGACGAGCACCGTGTCTTTGCTACCCAAAACTACCGAGCAACCCTCGCATAATCGCGTGACATCCGAACAAGTCCCGTAGGCCGTAGTGAGTCTCATTCCCTTAGTGGGAATCGTGACGCAAAGATAGGCGCTTCACCGCCCCACAAGAAATAATAGAAGTAGTGGACCCATGTCCACCAATAAAGAGACGGAGTGTCGCGAATAAAAGCCGTACCCTCGAGAGGCCGTCGGAGCCGAAACCGACGTCGCAGTGTGTCGCCACGAGAGTATGAACGCGAGCCTGTCGCTTCGGTCCGGCCGAGGAGCCAAGGGTCGCCGTGGCGGCCCGAAGTCCGCACGAGGTCGGAAGGAAGGATGTGCGGAGCCGTCTGTAGCGGTGGAGCCGATATGGCCTCGTGGGCGAGAACGGCCCATCATCCGTGGCGGAGAGAAACCACCGTCCTTCATCCGCGCGAAGCAACTCCCGATAGGATGACCCCGTTTCCGCGCAAAGACGTGCGGTCACACAGGGCGCCTCATCCGAGCCCCCGGCGCCGCGATCCTGGGAGGCGAGTCAACACGAGGCCTCTTGCCTGGATAGGCCTCGCTCCGTATCTCCCGTCGTGGCCTCGCAACCATAGTGCCACGTGATCGGGCCAACCGGGTCCACATCCCTGCTCTGCCGTCATAGACATGTGAACCAAGGCCGCATATGTAGGTATGGTGAGGCAAGATATCTTCGACCGTATCTCCGGCCGCAAGCCCAATGAAAATCGACGCATCCGCATCCGCTCGTCCACTAGTATAGTCGGGACAAAGCGGCCCAACTCCTGGTGAAGCGGTGCTCGTACTCAGTAATGGTCATGCCTCCCCGCCCGAGGCGCAGAACTCGTCCTCCCGCTCATGCCGGTGCAAGTCGGCGGGTAGTATTTCTCATGGAACCGAACTCAAACGCCTCCCAGTGTCCATACGTAGTCCGCCGCGACGACCGCAACACACTGCGTCCCACCATAAACTCGCCTCTCTCTCAAACATGAAGGCGGCGCCTCTACCTCGCTGCGCCTCTCGAGCAATGCAAAGATCCGAAGCATCTTCGAGATGCGGTCAAGCCAAAACTCTGCCTCCTCGGGCCTATGAGTGCCCATGAACGAAGGAGGCCTCAAGCGCTGAAACCGCTCGAGTAGACCGCGCGTGCCGACATCTCCAGTAGGAGGCACCACGGGTGGAGGCAGGGGCACATCCTCACACTGAGCAGGAGGCTCAGGGTGCCCGGCAGGACAAACAGGAGTCGTAGGTGGAGTCGCACTACCACCACGGGCAAGGCCTCGGCGATAGTGGCCATAAGCTGCTGATGCTGCTCCTGCTGTATCTGCTGCTGCTGCTGCTGTCGCACCGCTGCCGCTGTCTTGCATCTCTTCGCGCATTCGCCGCCGATGCATCATCATCATCAGCTGCTCAAACCTATCAGTCGGCGGAGCAGCCTGGGAGTCATGCTTTAACGTTGTGACGATGATGGCGGAATCGCTCACGGACCGGGGCGTGTATGGTGGCAACCCGCCGCAGGGACCACCAGGGGGCCGACGGATCCCAACCCACGGTCCCAGGGACTACTACTTAGAAGGTGTCCGGTCCATGGAGCCGCACTCAAAGGAGATGTGCGGTGCTCCGCGTATACTGTCGCGGCATGCCCTATACAACACAGTACAAAGACATTTGTGAGATACAAAGATAATACACTCCATAAAGCACTTAAGCATTCCACACATCATCAAACAAAAGAGGCTATATGCTTTTCATTATCTCAAAATTGTCATAATACATGAACTACAGAGTTTACATGAATCATGGTGAAATTACATTATAGCCAATACATCCACACATCAAACACTAACATTCTACTACCTAATACATCATCAGAACGAAAACACAAACCGCCTATCGCGGTAACCAAAGCAAACACAACAAACAACGATATGGATGACTAAGCATCCGAAGTAGGCGGTGGAGGAGGAGCATTCTTATCTGCGCACAACACAGGATGGCCTTCACCGTACGGGACATCTTCTTGAAATTCTTCTTCATGTAGGCTTCATTCTCTTCAAGTTTAGTTCGAACTTGACCAAGCTCACCAACCCTGTCCAATCTCACCAACTTGTCCAACCTCTTGCTTTGCAGGCGGCTTGCCTCTCCTCAAAACGGGTAAATCGCGCATCGATACATCTCGATCCACACCCCCGCTCCTGAGCCGCAGGGTGAACTCTCCTCTGTGTCCTGAGCCTCCGGGTTCTTCCTCCTGTATGTCATCACTGCGCTCCTCATCACTGTCAGCCTGGAGGTCAACACTCTCTTCGCCGGCGCTATCCGACTCATCTCCAGACTCGTCGAGTCGGGCTTGCCGCTGTTGGGGGCCGATCTTCATATTCCTGAGTGTCGCTTCATTTATGACTCGGACCGGTGCAAGATCCTCCATATTCAATCTGTAGCCTACATCACGAGCCATCCTGCAGACCAGTCGGCCAAATGGGAGCGAAAGATCGTTCCTGGCAGAACGAACAACATTAACTATCTGGGATAGGATGAATGTGGGCAGGCATATGTTTTCCCGGCCCCATCTTGTACAGAAAGTCCACCATCACCCTAGTACATTCCGTGCGGTTACCCCACCGTGGGTATACATTGTATGTGAAGATGTGATGGAGCAAATGGAAGTCTTCAGACATCTTTGTCGCCGCAATACAACTTCCTCGCTTCCAAGTAACCCGGCGACCACAGAGAAATCGCGTGCGGCGATCCCTTTCCCGCGCACTCCTAGAGAAGTCATCACTAGGCTGTACTTGACCAAGCGGGATCTTCGTGATTCGAGCCACTTCGTCCACAGTGATGGTGCGCCTTATGCCCCTCACAGAGACAGTAAACTGAAGAGGCTCTATTGATGCGTCTATGATGTGAGCGTAGAAGGCACGAACCGTGTGCTCACATGCGGGAGACTCGCCTTCAAAAATATGATTCCACCCGATATCCACCAAGTGGTCCATCATCGGGTGTAGGCCAAACATCCTCTCATCCACATGAGCTTCAAACACTACCTTGCGGCCCGCGGCGCCCATATTCCATGCCTATTGGATAAGCATTCTCGGGGTGGTCGGATCCGTGTCTCGCTTTGACCTAAACTCCCGCACGGTACTTGTGCCGGCCCCAACATCGATTTTCTTCGGGCGGGCTGGCCTACTTGGGCCAGCGTCATCGGCCGCGGTTTTCCTCTTTCCCATGAAAGATAGGATGGAGGAAATGGAGAAAATGGTGGCCACCACACCAAGGAGAGCCATGGAAATTTTCCAAAATGGGAAACAAAGGGCTGACCTCTTTTACCTTCAACAATCAACAACCCAATAGGTGTGGAAGAAGCTCAAGAGGTAGAAAATGAAGAAGGAACAAAAAGAAAGTGGAATGGGTTGGGAGATTACCCGATTTTGAGCTCCAAGGAGGGTTATGAGAGCTCCAACTTGTGAAAATGGGGAAAGGGAGAGGCTAGGGCTGTTGTAGGAGGTAGGTGTGTGTGAGTTATGGAAGAAAATGGAGGGATTGAAGGTTTGGAGGGATGGTTTTTCAGAAAAATCGAAAATGGAGGTGGGGTGCTTGAAAAAGAGGGGAAATGGGAGAGAAGGGAGCTCCAGCCCCTTAAAACCTAATCTAATGCAAAAACCGTACGTGCCATGGGGTATAAGGGACCAAACCGACCACCCCCACGTGTGGAACTACGCCGGAAAGCAACGGGGCGCGGTCCGCCGCCGGCAGCCGGCGGTGGCCATGGCGGTCGGCTTGGTCGAGCCGCTGCCGCCGCGGTCCGGTCTTGTTCACCAGACTCCCGTGGTGCCAAATGCACCCCGGCTTGGTCCAAATTGTTGTTAGATTTATCGTGGGGGCCCACGGACTCGCTTTGGTGCCCAAAACGGTCCCAGGTAAGTTTCGATCAAATCGATTTTTCCCGATTTTTAACGACTAACCTTTGGGGATTGTGACTGGACACGTCAATAGACGGTCTAGGAGTGATTTGGGATCCATAAATGTGGTTGGGATCGAGTACGCACTCGATCAAACTGTCCATTTGCAATGAACTTCAGCCGAACGGCGAAATCGGGAGACCCTAAGATCTGTTGCTAGATTTTGCGCACCCTCCTAAGTGTAATGCGTCGGCGTACGTAGTGGGAACATAACTCGGGTCCGGTTTAATCAAAATCATGCTCGATACCAACTTGTAACGCCCTGAAAATCGGGGTCGAGTATGAACTCAACTCCCGAGTTCCAACGCATCACTTATGCAACATACACAATGATGGTTAAATGTTGTCTGAGTTAGCGCAATAAACATGAATGAGATTATACCAAAGCAAAGAATTCATACTCCGATCGCTTGTATAAAAGCAAGCGGAAGACCGATCAGTATATATATGTATGTAAAGAAACAAAATAAATGATTCATTATCCAGAGTATGAATCCTTCAGTCACAATATACATGTCGTGTAATAAACAAAATGTCAAAATAACTAAATACAATCTCTCAGAATCCCATCGGTCCCGCGGCCTTAGTCGAAGCCGCCAAATGAATCGCATATATGAGAACTCCTCCCGGTCCTCGTCGTGTCGGCTCCGCCTCCCGGAGAATAGCCGGATCGCCTAAACTCCGAGATGCAGTCCGGTTGGTGTGCGCAACACCGTCCCGTAACGTGGGAGTGAGTAGCTAACTCAAGGGAACAAGAAGATATAAGTTATCATGTTACCAATACGATCAAGCAAGAATGATAAAGCAAAGAATCAAACACTCCTAGTTACTCGATTAATGCAAGTATGAATGCAGGTATGATGGATGCCCTCACCACACCCTCCCTCATGCGACACCATCTCACGTTCGCGCATGCTTACATCCCACAAGGCTCCACATCTTCCGGCACATGCGATGCATGATGAGTATGATTACCGAGTTTTTAATTAATTCATTTCAAACAAAGGGTTGGGAAACTAAGGTACCTCCTTGTATCATATCCAAACATGATCCAATCTAGGGTCGTCATCCTAGTTAATATCGACGATGGTGTGTTTTCTAGGTCACCGCAGAGACGCTGTGGTCAGCACGCACAAAGGTTGCACCACTCCCCATCACCCCTTAAACGATTCATCACGATACAACTATACGTAAACAGCCTAGTTCATACTCTATATATCGCGGCGAACCCTAAGGCACGCCGCAACTTCGAGTATGCTCGCGGTCACTACAAAGGGTCGCTGTGGTGTGCACACAAAGACCGCACCACTCCCCATCACCTTATCGGTGTAAAATGGCCGACAGGCGCGAATATAGTGTCCCATACCACCATAATCGGCTCACGAGTAGAGTTGCTCACTGGTCACTACGGGGAGGCACGCAGCCCCAGCGTAGGCCGACAAGCTCGACCACGGTGTCCCATACCACCATGCCCGGCTCATGAGTCTTAGCGGATCGAGGTACCATGGTTAGCGGGATTTTTCACTGGTAAGTTTGGTACCCTAGGTTCAAGCATTAGCGACCAAACATGGTGAACATACATAAGGCATGCGGTTTACTTAATATGTTCGGCTAGCTCGAGCGCACAACAAGTTGGGCGATATGAGGCGCAGAAGCACCTCGTGTGGCCAACCACTATCGCCAACCGAAGCACGACTCGGGTTCACCAACACATCGTGCGTGGCGGAACGAAACCCCAACCACGTCTTCAAGTCGATACTGATGCCTGGACTACGAACATAGTCCCAAGCTCAGTCAGTTGTGAAACATGAAGTAAAGCATAGGGCAAAGCATGTATTATAAAGCATGAAGTAAAGCATTTCATAAGGCATGTTGTAAAGCATGTTATCAAGCATGTTACGAAGCATGTTATAAAGCACTATACACATAGGGACACAAATACCTAGAGTTCACAGGTGAGTGGTTAGAGTGAACAACCACATGGAGAGTGTCATATGTGACTCTAAGGTAGCGGAGAATCCCATCTCAAAGACCTAACTAAGGTTCTAACACTTAAACACTTACACTCGCAAGTGATTTCGCCAACACTTGGAATACACTACTTCAACATACATGACGTATGCTAGAGGAGGGTGTACTAGGGTTGTCCCGTTACCGAGCTAGTATTTTATACATATACAACATATTCATACAGCAAATAAACATAGCAAACACATCGGCGAATTTTATACGTATAGGGTACTTCTACGTATACCCAATTTCGACATACATAGTGTTTACAAAGGAAGATAGATTTCGGCGATTCTTTTCGCCAAGCTAGTATTTTAATCATGTATTGTATAATCATACATTAAATACATATGACAAACATTATTCCAAAAGAAATACGTATACGGTATTTCTTCAATACGTATTTTCAACATACGGCACATTTACAAAGGAACATATATTTTAGCGATTCCTTTCGCCAAACTAGCATTTTATTCATATAGCATATAATCATACATTAAATAAACATGTCAAACATTTATCCAAGAAAAATACGATACGGTATTTATACGTATACCTAGAATATGTGAAATTCCATATTTCACACCGTTAATCAAAACAGAAACTAAGGCACTTTCAGTACATGTGCAATTGCAAGCAGATCATGAATCTACCATTATCGACATTGAAAGCGTTGAAAACCGTAACTTATAAGCTTAAAGTCCTCACCTTTGCCTTTGGAAACGGAATAAATCAAGAAGGGTGATGGATCTTCCGTCTACTACCGATTTCTAGCCTAAAGAGCGGAATCGGTTAGTCCAGTATACACCCCACTTCGATTCCACCACAAATCAGACCTAGGGTTAGGTTTTCTTACCTTCAAATGAGGCGGAAAACACCTAGGAGAACGCCGAGAATAAGGCGGTGTAGGCCGTGTAGCAATCCGGTGCAAGTGGAGGAAGATCGAACGATCTCCAAGTTCTTCCCTCTCTTTTCTCTCTCTCCTTCTAGGGTTTCTCCCTAAATTCGTATGGCTGTGAGAGGGGCTGCTCTAAGCCCCTTTTATAGCTTCAAACATTACGGAAATAGACTTAGGTTCATGGGGTACTGCTCTATATAAGATTTTCGACGCTTTTCCACTTCAAAAGGGTGTTCGGTAGCCCTCTTTGAACCAAATGTCGACTTAAACTTATCATCAATGGATCTACGTGGGATTACATTTTTGACTCATTCGGATGCGCAGATCGCACGTGGCGGACCACTTTCGGTTCGACGGTCATGGTGGGCCGATCGAAATTCCAAGTACATGTAAATGTTCTGAAATTTTTCTTAATCCGAGGGTGTAATTTGGTCCGATTCGACGGTCAGTTGTTAATATCGACGCGTCAACGAACGATGCCAGATCACTATTCCGGATATTTATTTCGGCTTGTGAATAGTGTTTTTCACACTACCTCGCTCCGATTCGAAACGAATGGTCGTGGAATATCGGATAAGGCCGATTTTGAGATGATTGTTAAGCCCAGGGGCGGTCCTAGTTCCTTAACTTCGGGTTAATCGAATCCCGAGGTGCGATCTAGACCTAATCTGAAGTTTCGTTTCACTCCCGAGAGCGGACGGGAATGAGTTTGGTTCTAAACTTTAGGGTAACCTAGCGGCGTCAATGATTACTCAAGGTTTGGGTCTTGCGGATCGTATTTAAAGCGATCCTAACGGATTTCATATTTAATTGAGTTTAGTACTTAGTTAACTTTGTTAAATTTCTAAAGGATTTAATCCTATGTGATTTCTGGTCGAGGTGGTACTCGACCCAATGTACGGAATTTTTCAGGTCGTTACAGGATTGATCTTGAAATCAAAGTGGACCATTGGCCACATTTAGGGTCCAAAATGAGATCCATACCATTGATCGGTAGGCCTCACTTGGCCCATCATCAAAACAAGAAATCTACACCTATAGAAGCACCCACCGTCCGATCTTCTTGGTCCGTTGGAAAGCCGACCTCCTTGTGCTTCACTTTGATGGTGGGAGATGAAGATTCAAGGGCTAGGATGGAATATTTTGGGATGGAAAGTGGGCCAGACTACTCACTTCTCTTTTTCTCTCCTTAGAAAAAAATGTGGACGTATGAGGCTTATGGGTTGCTTGGAATTTGAATTTTGTGAAAGAGAGAGAGATGTGGTGGTTGAGAGAAGTGATGGGTGATGGATGAGAAGTGTACTTGATATGTGTAAGAGAGAGGGTGAGAAAGAGTTGACTTGTGATGTTGCTTGACTTGTAGAGAAAGAAAGCATGGGTTGCTTTGTACTTGACATAAAGTGATTGATTTGATTGATTTGACATGTCGTAGAGATTCTCTTGAAGTACGCAACGCACGACATTTCTCTTGAACTGAACGCAGGCCGACATCTTCTAGCCTGGGTATCGAGTCGGTGCATGAGTCACGGTATTGGAACCATGGCGACGGCGTGGTCGCCAAGGTATAGGTTTTGGGTCGAGCCGACTTTGGCATGCAAGTCTTGTCTTAGGATCGTGCGTAACATTGACTTCAGGTCGAGGATTGCCGGAATTCGACCAGAAGGATCGCAGAAGCCTTCGGAACAGTACGGACTAGGATATGAGTCTTACACTATTTGTCATATGGGAAAGGACAAAGGGGTAGCGTCCGGCCCTGGGGAGTCTTCAATAGCCACCCGACAAAAGGTACTTGCCTCAAGAGTCAGGGCAAGGGCCCTGAAAAGTGGGATCCCCACACGGCAGAGAACAAGATAGACCCCGCATGGTGGGTCCCAGACCGAATATGAGGCACCACCTCCTCCAACTGGAGCAAGTTCATGACCACCCAAATACATGGGCAGGAAGCTCATACTAGAGAGGAGGGTAGACAGGGAGTGCCTCAAACCATACAAATTGGAACCCCTATTTGCTGTAATAGATTGGCTACCTGTTCTGAACTTTGGTGGGCAATGCCAACTTGAGAGAACACGCAACTTCCTTAGTACATGTCATTCACCAGTGGCTAGCCCTCCTTCGTTCATGGTATCCTTGGGTGGTGATGATGCATTTATCATGCCAGCTATAATAGCTGAAACTATCGAACTCAACATGGCCCTCGAAAGTATCCCAGAGATGGATCTTGATAGCATGAACATTCGATCCAGGGTTACTAAGTATCTTTGCAATGGTAGGGACATCCCTTAGCATCAAGGGAATGCATTAAAAGTCAGGTATATGGATCCCAGATTTTGGATCTTGCATGGTATCTTCCCTACCAACATCTATCCCAGAAGTACTAATAGGTCCGATCTCACTGGCCTCATGACCATGATCGTATACTCAGTTGCCAGAGGATCAAAGATCTGCCTTTCATCTCTAATTGTTTCTCAGTTGGTAAATGTCATCCACACATCTAAGGACCTCCATCTGCCGTACCCCTGGATTATCAGCATGATATGTAACAAAATCGGGTTCCCATCAACTACAGATCCAGTATTCCCGCTCCAAGTTTTCAATAAAAGAAATATCTAGAAAATGGATTTAAAGTTTCACGAGTGCAAGGAGAACCCTGAGGAAGAAATCTAGGCGGAAGAAGTTGGAGGAGAAGGTGGTGATCCCATGGAAGGGACTGCGATGGCTGAAGAGGCACCTCCTGGACCCGATCAGCTCTGTCCACGTCAACAGCCGGGTATGAAAAAAGGTTCAAGCTGGACAGGATTGGAGCGATTCAGAAGGACATGCACTTAGTTAAAGAAAGGCTTATAGTCCTGAAAAGAATGGTTCAAGGAGTGCAGAGCATGGTACAACAGTTGGTGGATCTGATGATGTGTCGACGGAATAACACGATGCCATCCCATTCTGCTCTGTAAGGCCGGTTCATACATGCTTTCGTACACACTTTACTCTTAACTCATGTTTGAACATCAGTTTTTTTTTTGATGTTCTTTGCTATCATTGGTGTGTATGACAGCCTTTTAGATGTGCATAGTTTTTTTTTTTTTTTTTTTTTTTGGGTTGTATATGCCTACTGCTGGGCTAATGTTGATGGATGTTTTTGGGTACCCATATATGGGCTAGCTATTGTTTTGGTTACTGCTGTGTGGAGCAGTATATTTTTTTGGGTTGTACTGAACAATTTTTTTTCCTTGAAATTTACTGCTGTCTAGGGCAGTTTTAGTACTTTTATAGCTAAATATAATGCTCAACCTTTTTCCTGCCATATTTGTGTTACGTTCCCCTGGTTTATCAAGTTATGGATTGTATATGATTAAAAACTGCTATACAACTGCTCTATCTTATCTAATATGCATTCATGAATTCTAAAATTGATGTTTGATTGAATTGAGTTAATCCTTTTATACATCAATGTTCTGCTTCTACCTGATTAGTTCTCCCAAGAATTTCACGCTTTAGTCAATATCATCTGAGATATCTTTGTAAATGACTTACAAAAAGGGGGAGAACAATTACAAATACCCCAAATGGAAATTGTATATCTGCTTAAAGGTTATTGCAGGTGTTAGGGGGAGTAGCCGCAACAAGCAAGGGGGAGTTGGTGTTTACAAGTCAGGGAGAGCAGCTACTAGCTGTGTACATGGGGTAGAAATTATAAAATTGTGTAAAAACATATACACACAATTTAGGGTGTGTTTTTCTAGAACATTCTAGGGTGTTTTGGGGATTTTGTCACGTAATTGACAAAGGGGGAGATTGAAAGTGCCTTGGTTTGTCAAGTTACGTTAGCGTTGAGTCAGAGTGTCTATAGAGCCTGATAGGAAGATCAATTCAAGTGTCTGCCTCAACCGGATGTGTGCAAGCTCGTCACAAGTAAAACTAAAGCCTCACATCCTATATCCCAAAACACTAGGTGAAGAAAACCCTTAAAAACAAGTTAGAAATCATAGGATTTTTAAGGTGAGAAAACTTTTTTCAAAATAGGAAAATTTCTAAGTTTTTCTCGCCTTGTCGATCTTATCGGAACACTCTCGATATGATCGACCTGATCTATCGATGTCCTCGATACCTTAACGATATTATTGATGTGAGGACCAAAAGTGTCCAGCAACTAAATATTCATCTGGACGGATTTATCGATGTATCGATACATCTATCGATATCATCGATATAAGTACTAAATATGTCCAGCAACTTCACAACATATCTGGACGAATTATCGATGTATCGATACACATATCGATATCATCGATATTCAAGTCTCGAGTCCATCGAGAGTGGCTCGATAAGATCGACATGCAGATTTTCGGCGCCCCTATATTTTAATGAAAATCTCAAATTCCTTCAATATATCGATGCTCTTCCGATATGATCTTAAATCAAATATCGATAACATCGGAAGCCCATCGATGATATCGATCGAGGGCGCTCATTTCTTGCAATAGATATTTCAGGTTGTTTTTAACTATGATCGGGGGCCCTTCGATAGAATCAATATTTAAATGTCGATGATATCGGCACCAGGTCGATTGCATAAAAAAAGGTCATAAATTATCCAGCAACCTTAATGACAAATCAGCTGGATTTATCGATGCCTCAACTCTGATCTCGATATCATCGACATTCAAATTTTGATGATCTCGATGGTTCTCCGATCATTCATGAAAACCTGAAATATTTCAAAGTCAAGTCTCTTTCATTTTTCAAGTGTCGATGGATCAATCCTATCATCGATGGAATCGGAGTTCGAAATCTGATGACATCAACAATAGTTTCGATTCATCGACCAATTGGCAAAAAGTTTCAAAAGTGTATGACATTGAATCCGAGTCATCGAGCAGACCATCGATGCTATCAAGAGTATACGCTCGATGATATCGAACCTGCTTGATGATATCGAACTTTATATCCGTTGAAACTTTTTGCCTATATATAGAGGACTTGTCTTTTGTTGCTGTGAGAGAAAGAAGAGAGAGCTTTTAAGTGTTTCAACTTATATCTTATCTAAAGCCCTTTCTCTCAAGGGAGTTCATCCTTCAATCCACCCTCACCATTGACATTCAATAGAGTGAATTGGGGAATGAACTTCCGCATTCAAGGATCCTCCAGCTACTACCTTAATGACAAATCATTAAGTTGGGATGCCTTGAATGCCTGGATGATTAGAACTACTCTATCTACCTTATAGGAAAATCTTTAGAGAGTAGGATTCCATCATAACCTTGACCCAACTCGAAGCCGAGTATTGGTACATCACTCTATGTTGCGGATCAAGGGAGCAGAAGACTCTTCATTAACAAGGAGGAGGAGATCTTTGGCAACGTGCTAAACGGGACTCATCAGCTTATTTGTAAGTATCTAAAGTCCAAGAGGACACTTGTTATCATTCCTTTATAGGATTAGGTCTTAAGTGGTTCTCACCCTTTAAAGTCCTCAATGAGGCCTCCGGCGGGAGTGTACGTGGTGGGTGCGTTGTGTGAACCCTTGCTCCATGGAGAGCATAAACATTTGGTTAGGAGTGAACCAGTAAAACTCTAAGTTTTAGGTGAACCTGGTAAAACCTTAGGGTTTGAGGTCAACCGTGTAGAAATCTCTAGTAGGGTCTTATGGAAGATCCTTGGCCAGTGTGCTTAAAAGTGGGTGCGTTGTATTGACCCTTGCTCATGAGAGCATAAACAGTCAGCCTCAGTGTAAGTTGTAATGGTTAAAGGTGAACCTGATTTAAAATCTTAGGTTACAGGTGAACCACGTGAAACCTTCTTAGTGAAATTCGGTACACTCAAGGGTTGAGTGCGGTTACCGGGAGTGGAGTAGACTTATCGTCGAACCACTATAAAATGATTGTGTTTGAGATTGTTATTTTGATTGAGTGATTTGCTTTTATACTTTCATATCTGAATATCTGATCACTTCTCACACACCTACACAGTATATCCATCATGAACTAGATTGCATATTGTTTACTTCTTAAGTAGTTTGTGATTGGATCCTCTACCAGGCTTAGAAGCCAGTAGAGTTACATTTGAATAATCCTAAGAATTGCATGATCATTGGATTAGGGAAGTAGGATTTTTAAATAAATCATAAAAACTTTAAAAAGTCCTATTCACCCCCCTCCAGGACATATTGGCATATTCCTTCTTCAACTAGTGCAGTCTTTACCGCCATTTCAATTGGTATCAGAGCGGGTCTCTCTTTAAGGGCTTCATCGCCTAGAGACTGATCTTGACTGAAGTTGGAAATATGGGCAAAGGAGAGGGCTCATCAGTCACTAGACCTCCAGTATTTGACGACTCAAACTATGCATACTGGAAGGCTAGGATGCACTACTTTCTGAGATCTTTGGATCATGACGTTTGAGATATAGTTGAAAGTGGATACGTGCCACCAACTGAACAAATCATACTTGATAGTGGCACAACAATCACAAAGCCCAAATCCAAAGAAAAGTGGACAACATTTGACAAAGAAAGGAAAACATCTGAAGCTAAGGCTATGAATGCTATCTACTGTGCCGTGTCCCAGGATATTTTCAAACAGATAAGTATGTGTGGGACATCCAAGGAAGCATCAGATTTATTAGAAACAACTCATGAGGGCACAAGCACTGTGAACAGGTCCAAACTACAACTTCTGACTTCATAGTTTGAAGGTCTCAGAATGGAAGAGCATGAGACGTTTATGGAGTTTTTTACCAAGTTGAATATTATTTGCAACTCCATAGGTGGATTGGGAGAGAAAGTTCCGGTACCAAAAATTTGTAGAAAAATTCTAAGATCCCTATCGCAACGATTTAATCCCAAGGTTACAACAATTGAGGAGTGTAGGAACATGGATGAAATGAAAGTAGAAGAACTGGTAGGTTCCCTACAAACTTTTGAACTACACTTCAAACAAACCTAAAAATCCAAAAATACCGTCCTAAAAACTTCATAGAAAACAATTTATGAGGACAGTGAAAGTGAAAAGGAAGATGAAGATGAAGAAGTGGCTTTACTGGCAAAAAAATTTAGAAGATTCTTTCAAAAGAATCGTGGTCGGCCTTTCAAAGGAAGAAAGGTAACAACAAACCCTCTGCAGGCAAATTTGGTAGAAGAACAAAAGAACCACAATGCTATGCCTGTCACAAGTATGGACACCTGTCTACTGATTACCCAAATAGAAAAACTAAGGGCAAGGCTATGGCTGCCACGTGGGATGATACTGAGGAGTCAAATTCAGAATCTAGTGACTCAAAAAGCGACGGAGGTTAGAAATCATTGAAAATACTCATGGTCTCCACTACTTCAATCATCCCCACTGAATCTGAGCATGAGGAAGAATAGATAGCCACTGAATCATTTTCATCTGATAATAAGGAAACTGAAGAAAAAGAAGAAGAAGAAATCTAAAAGGATAAACTGTAAGATGCCTATAATCAACTTTATATTCATAGCATCAATATCCTTAAAAGACTCAGAATAGCGGAGAACAAAAGTAAGTTGCTGCAGAAAGATTTGGATAACACATTGGAAATCAACACAATTAATAAATGATCTACAGCAATATCATCTAGATAATGATAGGCTTGAACGAATTAATAATTTTCTTGAGAACAAGTCTGATAAACTGAACAAACAGGTTGAACTGCTAGAAGATGAGAATAGACTTCTTTACAATGAAAATCATACACTCCTGTTTGATATGGAAAAATCCAAGAAGATAGCCAAGATAAACTACAAGTTTTCCCAGAGTGGCGAAAAACTAGAAAAACTATTAGAAATGGGAAGACCTGGAAAGGATAAAAGCGGTCTTGGATATGAAAGAAATAAATCAAAGACTGGAAATGCAGCTCCCAGAACTGAAAAATCTGCTGCTTCTGGAAGTAAAACCAGAACAACTCTAGCATGTTATTTGTGTGGTGATTTAGGTCATTATAATTTTGAATGCATAACTCCTAGGAGGACTCAACCTAACTCTGGTCAGAATCATGTTAACAAATTGTCAACCAGAGAAATACAAAACGTCAAGAGTCCTCTAAAGGATATGGATAGAAATAATGGTCTTGCACCATCACTCAAATCAGTTAACAAAATGAAATGGATAAGAAAGAATTAGTTCAGACCAAGCAATAGAATCTGAACCTGTGCTTAAATGAAAATTTTTCTTTGAGCTTAAAATGATATATCTAAGGTTCCTTGCCTTAATCTTTTGTATAAACATTCAAATGTTTATAATTTTGTTGTGTACATAATTTTTGCTGAAGTATATTGTTGATAGAGATACGAAAAGAATACTTGAAGATCCGTCTGAATGCTGAAAATTGAAAATCTTTATCTTTGATATGACTATCGATATGACATTCTCGATTTATCGATAAAAGGTCGATATTATCGACGATTCCTTAGGATATGGATTGTCGGGTGGCCAAGAATGATATCGAAGACAGACTCGATAGAATCAATAAGCTACCTCTCGATATTATCGATATACTGGTCGATCATATCGACAAATGCCACCCGATAAAAAGCCAGCGAAACAAAAAAGGGGGTTATTTTCTCAAGGGTTTCACTATCACCTTCTCTGCTTGATTCTCTTGACCAAATCAGTTGAAGCCATGTTGGACTACTCAAATCATTTTACAAATACGGTAATACCCTTTTAACACGCCATGACTTTTCACTTTAGTTGGTCCAACTAGATCCATATGTAGCAGATCTAAAGGTTTTGTTGTTGCTATGGGGGTTGTCTTCTTGTGTCCAACCTTTATCTGTTTTCCTTTTAGACATTCTCCAAAGATAACTTTTTCTTCTTTTCTAATCTTGGGAAGTCCCCTAACTAGATTCTTTGAACTGAGCTTTATTAAATTTCGGTAGTGGACATGTCCCAACCTTTGGTGCCACAATTTGGATTCACTGTTTACAGCCATATTACATTTTATGGCTACCACATTTTCACTTGTACTTTCAATGAATAACAGTTATCATTAGTGCGTAGACCTTTTATGAGATATTTTCCTGTATGATCTAGAATTCTACACACATCTTTTGAGAAGGTGACAAGATGTTCTTTATCACAGATTTGGGAGATACTCAAGAGATTATGTTTTAGACCTTCTACATAGAGGACATATTTAATTTTAGGGAGGCTTGGTACAACTATTATTCCTTGTCCAACAATTTTGGTTGAGCCACCATCACCAAATGTGACAGATCCTCCATCAAAGTTTGAGTACTTACAAAAGTGAGTTTGATCACTAGTCATGTGTCTGGAGCATTCACCATCAAGATACCACTTTGAACTATTACCGACTTTCAGAGCAGTGTGAATTACAAGGCAATTGCTCTGGTTTGTCACACCCTCTTGGATTTTTTTGAACATGATTCCTTCTTCAGTCAAGATCACTCTCAGGCAGTGAAGCCCTTAAAGAGAGACCCGCTTTGATACCAATTGAAATGGCTGTATAGACCGCACTAATTGAAGAAAGAATATGCCAATATGTCCTAGAGGGGGGTGAATAGGACTTTTTAAAGTTTTTATGATTTATTTAAAAATCTTACTTCACTAATCCTGTGATCACACAGTTATCAGGATTACTCAAATGTAACTCTACTGGCTTCCAAGCCTGGTAGAGGATCCAATCACAAACTATTTTAGAGATAATCAGAATGCAAGCTAGCTTATGATGGATATGACTGTGTAGGTGTGTGTGGTGTGATCAAATGTTCAGATATGGAAACATTAAAGAAAATCACACAATTAGAAGAATAACAATCTCAAACACAGTCATTTTTATAGTGGTTCGACGATAAGTCTACTCCACTCCCGGTAACCGCACTCAACCCTTGAGTGTACCGGATTTCACTAAGGAGGTTTCTTAATGGTTCACCTCTAACCTAAGTTTTTAAATCAGGTTCACCTTCAACCTTTACAACCTACACTGAGGCTGACTGTTTATGCTCTTACGAGCAAGGGTCAACACAACGCACCCACTTTTTGGCACACTGGCCAAGGATCTTCTATAAGACCCTACTGGAGGTTTCTACACAGTTCACCTCAAACCCAGAGTTTTACTGGTTCACTCCAAACCAAATGTTTATGCTCTCTACAGAACAAGGGTCCACACAATGTACCCACCACGTACACTCCCGCCGGAGGCCTCATTGAGGACTTCAAAGGGTGAGAACCACTTAAGACCTAATCCTAGAAAGGAATGATCACAAGTGTCCTCTTGGACTCTGGATACTTATAAATAAGCTGATGAGTCCTGTTTAGCACAGTGTCGAAGATCTCCTCCTCCTTATTGACAAAGAGTCTTTTGCTCCTTTGATCCGCAACACAAAATGATGTACTAATACTCGACTTCGGGTTGGGTTAAGGTGAAGATGGAATCCTACTCTCAAAATATTTTCATATCAGGAAGATAGAGCGATTCCAATCTTATGCATTCAAGGCAACCCAACTTAATGATTTGCCATTAAGGTAGTAGCTGGAGGAACCTTGAATGCGAAAGTTCATTCCCCAATCCACTCTATTAAATGTCAATGATGAGGGTGGATTGGAGGATGAACTCCCTTGAGAGAAAGGGCTTTGGATATAAGGTATAAGTTGAAACACACAAAAGCTCTCTCTTCTTTCTCTTACAGCAACAAAAGACAAGTCCTCTATATATAGGTAAAAAGTTCCAACGGATATAAAACGGTCACATTTATGACAGAGTTCGATATCATCGACCAGGTTCAATTTCATCGAGCGTATACTCTCGATAGCATCGATGGTCTACTCGATAACTCGAACGCAATGTCATACGCTTTTGAAACTTTTACCAATTGGTCGATGAATCGAAACTATTGTCGATGTCATCAGATTTCGAACTCTGATTCCATTGATGACAGGTTCGATCCATCGACACTTTCAAAATGAGAGAGACTTGACTTTGAAATATTTCAGGTTTCATGAATGATCGGGGAACCGTCGAGATCATCGGAATTTGAATGTCGATGATATCGAGATCAGAGTTGAGGCATCGATAAATCCAGCGGATTTGTCTTTAAGCTTGCTGGACGATTTATGACCTTGTTCGATGCAATCGACTTGGTGCCGATATCATCGATATTTGAATATCGATTCTATCAAAGGGCCCCCGATTATAGTTAAAAACAACCTGAAATATCTGCTGTAAGAAATGCGTGCCCATAATCGATATCATCGATGGACTTCCGATGTTATCGATATTTGATTTCAGATCATATCGGAAGCGCATCGATATATCGAAGGAATTTGAGATTTTTATTAAAAAACAAGGGCGCCGGAAATCTGCCTATCGATCTTATTAACCAATTTTTGATGGACTCGAGATTTGTATTCGATGATATCGATAGGTGTATCGATACATCGATAATTCATCCAGATATGTTGTGAAGTTGCTGGACATTTTTAGATCTTATATCGATGATATCGATAGGTGTATCGATACATCGATAAATCCGTCCAGATGAATATTTAGTTGCTAAACACTTTTGGTCCCCATATCGATAATATCGTTAAGGTACCGAGGACATCGACAGAGCAGGTCGATCATATCGAGGGTGTTTCGATAAAATCGACAAGGCGAGAAAAACTTAGAGATTTTCCTATTTTGAAAAAGTTTTCTTACCTTAAAACCCTATGATTTCTAACTTATTTTTAAGGGTTTTATTCACCTGGTGTTTTGGGTTATGGGATGTGAGGCTTTAGGTTTACTTGTGGTGAGCTTGCACATATCCGATTGAGGCATACACTTGAATTAATCTTCCTATTAGGCTCTAGAGACAATTTGACTCAACACTCACGTAACTTGACAAACCAGGGCACTTTCAGGACCCACCTTTGATGTCCACCATCCATCATGTGGATCCCATCACTATTGTGGACCATTCATCATGTGGGACCCACTTGATGTAAATAGTCCATCATGTGGGGCCACATTTTGATGTGGGTCATACATCAATGTGGGCCAACCTTTGATGTCCACCATTCATCATGTGGGCCATTCATCTTGTAGGCCCACCTTTGATGTCAACGTTCCATCATGTGGTCCCACATTCAATGTTCACCATCCGTAATGTGTGTCTCACCTTACATGTGGACCATCAATCGGGTGGGGTGTGCTTGATGTGGATCATATGAGGGGTCACACTTTGATGTGGGGCACCCATCATGATGCTACCATGCATTATGTGGGCCCACCTTAATGTAGACTATTCATCATGTGCATGTGGGGCCCACCTTCAATATGGGTCATTCATCATGTGGGCCTACACTAGGGAGAATGTAAAGAGAAGAGAAGAGGGCAAGATGGGAATTACTTAAAAAGTTTAAGGACAAACTTGTCCAAAATTTTAATAAAAAATGTCTACCTACATAATTCAAATAAGCTCTTAACATATAAGTGACCACTTTGTCACTTATTTTTTAAGAACTTTCTGGCTAGTTTCTAAAATATTAATTGGTAAAATTAAAGCTTTTCCAATTAATCTATTTTCAAAATAAAAGCTAATTTTTTTAGAATAAGTAAATAGGTTTTTATTAACGGGGATGCCAAATGGGTGTAGACACCCCACCTAGTCTAGCAACTTGACGAGGCATGGATAACTATTAAGTGTCATGCCCCAAACTTAGGAGCCAGACTAACATAATTCTTGGTCATTGAATCTAGTGTCGACATCCTCCTTAATACCCCATTCTAGGCTCCCAGATCTCATATGCCAAATTCTGATACTAAGATCCTACAAGGAAGATTTTTAGGGTAATTTTTTTTTTTTTTTTTTTTTTTTTTTTTTTTTTTTTTTTTTTTTTGTAAAGGAGCATAACCACAAGTGTACCCAAGTCACAAAACAACATCATCACCACATATCCATTAATAAAATCTTTGAGTATAATGTTGGAAGGGAAATACAAAATGTAATAAAAACTCAAAAGAACAAGCGCATGCTCTGGGCTCAATTGTGTTGATACGCCATAACATCACCTATAACGTAAACAAACATGCATAAGCTTCCTACAAATCTTCGTAGAGTGCGTGTGTGTATACACAATGTGTATGACAATAATACAGATATCAGAGTATGATGAAGATGATGGAAGGCTAAACTAGCAAGTCCATGAATGTTGTTAGCCATACCAAGGCTATGCAATGCAAGGCCTACATGTCCGAGTGTCATACACTAGAGATGTAACGTAAACATGCTGATCCTCAACTAGTCCACAAATCAAAATGGTTCGTCACTAGAAATATCACTGGGGTCTAATACACTTCAACACTGGTTGCCGCCCCATCGCGCCCAAGACCAAGTGAGTGGAAAAGACTTCATTATCCGCCTCATCAGTGGTATGTCAATGCCCACCCATCTCGTTGATAGCTGTCTCATTTACGAGCTGGTCAGACTCAACCTAGCTTAAAGCCCCCTACCCTTAGGCGAATAAGGTCACATCCCTTTTCAACCGACTATGAAAGAGTAGGAGATGCGACCTACTGGTATTTGGCACTCAGGCACTCATCTTATCCACTCGGTCTCGATGTTGAAGTATCTTGTTGGTACTACAGGGGTTTAGGGACTTTCACCCATGGACATCCATAACACCCAAGTGCTAGAACAAATATTTTTGGTATCCAATCCAGCCATCCATGCTATGCCTGTGGAGGCCACAATCACAATGTCGCTAGAGTGTAAAAGTGATCGTGACATATAGGATGTGAAATGCATGAGTCATACCATCTAATTCATGCACTAAACCTGTGCATACTGCACAATCATGTGGGGCGACCCTATCTCATATAGAGTCCCCTAAGTATCTCAAGCTGATGGGTATATGCTATGAACAATCATAATCCACAATAGGTATACAAATTATGCATATGGGCATATAATTGAGCATGATATCATTACACTAAGTATGTTATCATTGTGTCCTATCAAGCTAAATACACTAGTATGTTATCAGACATATTAGGTGATAATTGGCCTTAATTGTCACATCATATACAAAAAGTAGGACCCAAACAGCAGGCCCCATTAGAAATATAGAGATCTATGTGGTGTAGCCCATGTTAGACTAACATCGACTCCTCATGTAGCCTATACATACAAACCTACTAGCTGGATGTAAGGCATGGATAAGATACATATGCTGTCATGCCCTAGACTCGGTAATCGGACTCACAAAGAACCCGATGGTCAGTTCTGCCGCAACACCCTCCGTAGTACCCCATTCTCAGTTCTTGAGGCAGGTTTCGATCCTGGGATCCTACAAGGAGGATTTCTATAACAATATAATCATTTCCAATATGAGCATATCCAAGATCACAGCAAGTATATCTAAGAATAATAAGGCACACATCATAAAATCCACTAAGAATTTAAACTTTTACAAGCTTTCATAAGGTCCAAAAGGACATACATAAGATAATAGAAAAGAAGAGAAAAGCCAGCAACACTGAAGTTCTTAAGCTTAGCTCTACTCCAAGCTCTGCCGCTACGACACCCGCCTAGGATCACCTACATGCATCAATTGTGCATAAGCTTATAAAAGCTTAGAGGGTGGTGAAAGTGTGTGATAATGGTGCACAGAAGAATAGAAGGAGGTACAGAAAGAGAAACATGCTCAATGACAATATCACTAGCCTTGCCAAGGCTTATCATGAATATGATGCAATGAGTACTGGGGGTCATACCAAGGCGATAAATAAAGGGGCTTATACAGCCGATGTGAATGCGATGCAAGTAATGTCGTTGCTCATATCTAATCTACATATCAAGTACATTTCCAATCATAAGGAAATCACCGGGGTCCATTAAACTGCTGGATGATTGTTGCTCTACAGATCCCACACAGTCAAACGAGAGTAAGAGACCTCACTACCCACCTGTGGACAGCCAATCACCGGTAAGGTTTGATGGTAGCGGACCCATTTCACGAGCTGGTCAGACTCAGCCTAGTAATGCCCTCTAATATCGGGCGAGTAAGGCCACACCCCTATCCAACTGACTACACGACAGTGGGAGTCACGGCCTAACAGTATAAGGCCCTCGTGCGCTCATATATTCCACCCGGTCACTGCGCTGGAGCAGATCCTTGGTACCATGAAAGTTTTGGAAATTTCACCCATGGGCATCCTAAGCACCCGGTATGCTCAAGTATCATTTCCGGTGTCCACACATCCAACCATCCACTAGTATCCCTGTGGAGGTGAGGCCCTGATGAAGGAAGGACGGTATCATCATGAAATGTGATGCTAATGCATGAGTCACACATACAGATCATGCACCAGCTTTAGGCACTCAATGTGCACAAGGGGAGAAACTCTATCCCTTTATGACCACCACACAATGCAATCAATACACACAGATGATGCATATGAGTCACAATGATGTAAGTGCACTACCTGTAGAATATAAAATATTCCTCCTTCCCAGGGAGAGACAAGGTCTAGGTACATAGATAATTACTTTAAGGAGAAGGGAAGTCTTCTAGTGAGGGGGGGGGGGGGAGGCATTACTTTGGGATGGCCCACAAGCTAAGAGAGTCATAATCCCAAGGAGAAAATGGTCCTAATCAAGGTCCAATGTGGGTCTTCAACCATCCATAAGGGCCCTATAGGCCTACCTTATGGCCACTAAGGAGGACATCTAACCTCAACTGGGTCCCAAAAGGTAGCCGCACGCTACGTATAAAAGTAAGGTCTAAGGTCCAAGCAATGAATGACCTAATGGGATATACACAAAGCCTAACTCATAGGTAATATGGTGGGCCCTCAAGAAAGGTTTGGGCCCAACCATAAAGGTCATAAACCCACATATTGTGGTGGGCCTCATAGGTAGCCCAGTAGTTCAACCATGTGGGCAATTTCACATTTAATACTAGTGAGTTGGACCTCACTTCTTAGCCCAAGTACAAGGTTAATTTTGGTGGGCAGTCAAGAACCTAACTACTTACATATTATAGCCCATAAACCCATCACAATAGTTAGAAGAGTATAGGCCCAAAAGTAAATGGACCTATTTAGAAAGTTTCAGTCCAAAAAGCTTAAGAACTAGCAACTAACCACATATAATGATCTAATAAAACCTAACTTGGGTGGGCCTCATATAAGCACTAAGTAAGCCCAAAAATACTGAAAGAAAAAAGGTAAGATAACTGATTAAATCAACCTCAAATCTGGTGGCCATACTGCCCCAAACAAACATTTATGGGTAGCAACATTGGGCCCATTGCTGAATTTCCAGCCCACCCGCTTCCTGGGTTTGTTGGAGTTCAACAAATAAATTAATTTATAGTATTTATTTTCTGATGACCCACACACATCACTGTGGGTCCCACTGGATGAGATAGGGATGCACAACCCATATTACAAGTGGGCCATGCTGTTGTAATACAGGCTTAACAATAGCCCAAGGTAGGGGCATCCTATGGTGGGTAGTCCTACTAGCCTGGGTATTTGGCCCAAAACTGACCCAAATTTACAGGCTGAACTATGGTCAGTACAGGGGCCCGATGACCATGAACATTTGTAAGATGATCCTTCCATGGGTGAGTCACACCTTCACAAAATTTTACAATTTTTGGATGGTCAGCAGTATTTTAATTAATTTAAATAAGACAGACTATCCAGACAATCTGGTTAATCTGGACATCCCAATGTGGTGGGCCGGTCCAGCCCTTGTCACGGTGTACACAGGGGTCCATTGACCTAAAAATTTGGTAAGTGGGTCCTACCATGGGTGGTCCACCTCTCTATAAATTTACATGATTTTTGAATACTCAGAAGTATTTTAATTAATTTAAAGAAAATATACTGTCAAGAAAATCTGTTTAGTGTAGATTTTTGATAGGCCCTGATCTGAGCTTCCAATGGGGTGGATTAAAGGCCTTTAAAATTTAGGGAAAAATTGTTTTTATATCCTCTCATATATGTACTACAAAGTGGGGTCCATGGATGTGGTCCACCAGTAGAAAAATTTATTTTATATTTAAGGAATTCCACACTGATATGCTGTTGGAACAGTGCAAAAATTACAGACTAACCACCTCACTTGGGCCACACCTTTAGGACCTCAATCAAGGTCAGATGGGGCTGAAATTTGGTATGATCATAGGTGGGACATACACCTACAAGAATCACATATTAAATAGCATCAATCTTCCCACCAAATAACCAAAAATCAGGCCCTAAGGTGGCCCAAAAATCTGTCTAAACAGTTTCTGGACAGCAACAATAGCTTGGAATAAAATAATTATAAACAGTAATTAAAATGGGATTTAATCCCAGGAAATTAGAGGATGGACCACACTAGTGGGCTCCACAAATATCCAACCCATCCCACCATCCAAAATACCATTGCATGTGCCCCAATTAGTTAGATTTTGGGGCCACATGTCATAGGGTGGGATGCTATGGGTGTCCTCCCTTATTTGGGTGGCTGGATTTTTGTTAGCCCACAAGTTGGTCCACACACCATGATTAGTGATAAAAATAAGGGAAAATAAGAGAAAGAAGGGCAATCCAGCCGTATGGAAGGGCTCCGCCACTGTTGAACCCTCCCAAGAGTAATCCAACTACACATCATACATCAATATACATCTACAATATGAATCTCACACATGCATGGCTAAAAATTAAAATGGATGGTGGGGATACCATTCCCACCATGATCCTAAGGTCTAGATTACCTCATCATGCAAATAAATCAAAGGATCCACTATGATGGGGTCTATAGAAGGAAAGCCCCATGCATGGGACATGCATGCATAAGGTGGGCCATTTGGCCACACCTATGGGGACATGTGGGATCTCCACCATTGTTTGGTGGGTCCTACACTCCCATCATGAAGAAAATAAGGGATCTACAAAGAAATCATATTACACCATGAAGAAGTACCCACCTCTTGGATCTCTAAACTTTTACCACCACTAAGAACCTCAAGCTCTAAGGGTTATGATTCTATGGTCAAGATGGACTTATGTTAGTGAGATGGAGTGGAAATGGGGAAGAAAATGGGCTGGAAAAGAGGGGAGAAGGGGCTGAATGTTTTTACTAGGAGGAGAGAGAGAAGAGAGTAGAGAGAAATGAGAGGGAGAGGAGAGAAATTGCTAGAAGAGAGAGAGAGAGAGAGAGAGAGAGAGAGAGAGAGAGAGAGAGAGAGAGTCATCATGAGTTCTCTCTCCTAGGATAGGCAAATCCATCATAATGCTAGGGTGATATAAACAATGCTCATAGACTCATAGGCTTGGAGTAGGGATGTGTAATAGCCCAGATTTTTTCCAACCTGGAATTAGACGTCCTTAGGCGATGGGTCAATCCTAACACCGGTTTAACTTCTCAAACACTCAATTAAAGTCTCAAATCCCTTTTCAAACCATTTTCTTCACAAATCTCACCCTTCACCACCTTGATCTTTCAATTGTTCTAAGTACTTTCACCCTAGACACTATCTTAAACTAGCTAAGTAGTATAACTTAGATCACTTTATATACAAACTACAAAGGACTAAGTACCACCTCAGACAGAAATCTTATAGGACTAAATCCTTTAGAAATGAGACAAAGTAACTAAGTGCAAAACTAGATTAGCTATGAAATCCACTAGAATCGCTTTAAATACGATCTGCAAGACCTAAAACTTGTAGAATCATTGATGCTAGGTTACCCTAAAATCTCGGACCAAACTCATTACCCGACTGCTCTCGAGACCACGTTGAAACTCCATATTAGATCTGGACCGCACATCAGGAGTCCAAATAATACGAGGTTAAGGACTTAGGACCGCCTCGCTGGGCTTGACAACTATCTCGGAAATCAAATCCAGCTAGTGTCCCACGACTGTTCGCTTAAGTCCGGAGCGAGAGAGTGTGAAAACACTTGTTTTCTTTCCAAAATAAATATCTTGAATAGTAATCTGAGACTTGTCACTTGCGGGTCAGTATTAAGCAACCTGACCGTCAGAATCTGACCCAAATACACCCTCGGATCAGGAAAAATTTCATAAACATATCCATGTACTCGGAATTTTCGATCGAGATCCACTGACCGTCGAACTGAAACTGGTCTGCCACGCGTGATCTGGGAATCTGACTGAAACGAAAACTTAACTTCATGTAGATCCAATGTCTATGATCTTAAGTCCGACCTATGGCTCAAGGAGGCCTGCCAGAAGTCCTCTGTTGAGCTAAAACAGGTCCGCTTTGGTTATAACCTAAGTATACTTTGACATGGAGTCTATTTTGGTGAGTTTTTAGACTATATAAGGACCTTAGAACCCTCTCTCTAACAACCATACAAATTTGAGAGAAACCCTAGAGAGAGAAGAGAGAAAGTGTGGGAGATGTGGGAGAATCTCCCTACCATGCTCCCCTGCAGCTACACAAGTTGCACCGCCCTATTCTCATCGCTTTTCCGGTGATTCCGGCGTCATTTCTAGGTAAAAAACCCTACCCCTAATCTGTTTTGGGGTTTAGATAGTTGTAGGTTATGAAATAGCTAACCTATTTCATTCTATAGATTACCAAACTGCCGAATATGGAAGCTTGGCAAACCTATCGACTTCGTTACGATTCTACGACAAAAGGTGAGGATTTTAGGTGTATAGGTTACGGTTTTTAATGCTGTCAATGTCAGATAATGATAGATTCATGATCTGCATGCAATTGCACATGTACAAAGTGCTTTCTGTTTTTTATTTTGATTAAAGATGTAGATTATGGAATTTTACATATTCTAGGTATTCGTAGAAAATACCGTATACGTATAAATTTTGGAAATGTGTTTGACATGATTATTTGTTGTATGAATATACGATATATGGATAAAATACTTATTTGGCGAAAGGATTCGCCCAAATACATGTTATACTAATATACACTATGTATGCAGAAATACTGTATTGTAGAAAGTACCGTATACATATATATTTTAGAGATATGTTTGCCATGATTATTTATTGTATAATTATATTATATATGCGTAAAAAACTTGCTTGGCGAAAGGACTCACCCTAATACATGTTTACTAACATATACTAAGTATGTTGAATAAGCAACCTGACCGTCAGAAGCTGACCCAAATACACCCTTGGATCAGGAAAAATTTCATAAATATATCCATGTACTCGAAATCTCCGATCGAGATCCACTGACCATCGAACTGAAACTGGTTTGCCACGCTGATCTGGGAATTTGACTGAAATAAAAACTTAACTCCGCATAGATCCAATGTCTGTGAGCTTAAGTCCGACCTTTGGCTCAAGGAGGCCTGCCAGAAGTCATCCGTTAAGCTGAAACAGGTCTGCTTTGGTTATAACCAAAGTATACTTTGACCTGGAGTCTATTTTGGTGAGTTTTTAGACTATATAAGGACCTTAGAACCCTCTCTCTCATAGCCATACAAATTTGAGAGAAACCCTAGAGAGAGAAGAGAGAAAAGAGAGAGAAAGTGTGGGAGATGTGGGAGAATCTCCCTGCCATGCTCCCCTGCCGCTACACAAGCTGCACCGCCCTATTCTCATCACTTTCCCGGTAATTTCGGCGTCATTTCTAGGTAAGAAACCCTAACCCTAATCTGTTTTGGGGTTTAGACAGTTGTAGGTTATGAAATAGCTAACCTATTTCATTTTATAGGTTACCAAATTGCCGAATACGGAAGCTTGACAAACCTATCGACTTCGTTACGATTCTATGACAAAAGGTGAGGACTTTAGATGTATAGGTTACGGTTTTCAATACTTTCAATATCAGATAATGGTAGATTCATGATCTGCATACAATTGCACATGTACAAAGTGCTTTCTGTTTTCTGTTTCGATTAAAGATGTAGATTATGGAATTTTACATATTCTAGGTATTCGTAGAAAATACCGTATACGTATAAATTTTAGAAATGTGTTTGACATGATTATTTGTTGTATGAATATACGATATATGGATAAAATACTTATTTGGCGAAAGGATTCGCCCAAATACATGTTTTACTAATATACACTATGTATGTAGAAATACTGTATTGTAGAAAGTACCGTATACATATATATTTTAGAGATGTGTTTGCCATGATTATTTGTTGTATAAATATATTATATATGCGTAAAATACTTGCTTGGTGAAAGGATCATCCTAATACATGTTTACTAACATACACTAAGTATGTTGAAATAATGTATGTTAAGTGTTTGTGAAAATGCTTGTATGAGTAAGTGTTTGGATGTTGATGCCTTAGGAGGGTGTTGAGATGGGATTCTCAACTACCTTAGAGACATGTATGATTTCTTACATGAGGTTGTTTACTTAAACCGCTTACTTGTGGAATATATGTGTTTGTATTCCTATTTATGTAGTGCTTTATAACATGCTTTATGACATGCTTACTAACATGCTTGAATTACTTTGCTTATTATACTTTACTCCACATGCTATGAATAAGGATTGATTGAGTTTGAGACTATGTCTATAGTCCAGACAATCGGTACCAGACTTGAGATCGTGGTTGAGGTTCATGTCGTCACGTAAGATGTGTTTGACAATCCTGAGTCGTACGTCAGTTAGCGACAGTGGTTAGGCCACACGAAGTGCTTATGCACTTCATGTCGTCCAATTGATTGTGCGCTCGAGCTAGTCAGGCTCGTCAAGTAACCCGATATGTCTAATGTATGTTCACTATGTTTGGTCGCTACTGCTTAAACCTAAGGTACCAAACTTACTAGTGGAATCCTGTTAACCATGGTACCTCGATCCGCTAAGATTCATGAGCCGGGCATGGTGGTATGGGACACCGTGGTCGAGCTGTCGGCCTACGCTGGGGCCACGTGCTTCCCCATAGTGACCAGTGAGTAACCAGACTCGTGAGCCGATTATGGTGGTATGGGACACTATATTCGTACTGCCGGCCTACATTGATAAGGTGATGGGGGAGTGGTGTAACGATTCCGTGTAACAGCCCTGACAGCCCTTTGTAGTGACCTCGAGCATACTCTGAATTTGCGGTGAGGCAACGAGTTTTACTGCAGTGTATAGAGTATGAGCTAGGCCTGTATCTATATAGTGATGAATCGTTAAAGAGGTAATGGGGGAGTGGTGCAACGATTCTGTGTAATAGCTCTTGCAGCCTCTGCAGCGACCTAGAAACACATTATCGTATGAGATTAACTAGGACTGACGACCCTAGAATGGATCATGTTTGGGAATGATACAAGGGAGGTACCTTAGTTTTCTAATACTGCTATTTGAAATGGACTAATAACTACTCTGTAATCATGCTCATCATCGCACCGCATGTGCCTGGTAGATGTGGAGCACTGAGGGAGGTACGCATCCGCGAACGTAAGATGGTGTCGCATGAGGGTGGTTTGGTAAGGGCATTCATCATGTCATTTCATACTTGCATTAATAAGAGTATTTAGAATTGTTTGATTGTACTGCTTTATCATTACTACTTAACTGAGTTGATAACATGTTAACCTATGCCTTATTGTTCCACTGAGTTGATCACTCACTCCCAAGTTACGGGACAGTGTTTGCAACACCAACCAGTTTTATTGAGTTTCAAGTGATGGCGATGCTTTTGAAGCAGAGCCGAACTATTACTATGATGTTGAGGAGGAGTTCTCCTACATATAACTCTCTGACAGGTCTATGAAGACCTGGTAATGTATTGATGGGGCTATGGTACTCGGGATAGAAGATATTACACTTCCTCACATTTGGTAAATTTTAGAATTATACTTATACTTATTTAACCTGGTAACATTATCACACTCTGGAGACTCACCACAGTTTTATATTTTATATGTCTATCATAGTCTTCCGCTTGCAATTTAACTATCTCTGGAGTATGATATGCTGTTGTGGCTTAATCTCACTCATGTTCAATGCACGAATACAGTCAACATTCAATCATCATTCATTTTGTTGCATAAGTGATGTTCTGGAACTCGGGAGTTGAGTTACTACTCGACCCCCGATTTTTGGGATGTTACAGGATGGGTAGTGTGTGGGTAGTGAGTGGTGTAGAAGATGGGGTTTAGGTAGTGTGTGTGTGGTGTGTGTTGGAACTTGTGCAAAAAGGGAGTGGGGCCACATGCACTACTCCCAAGTGGGCCACATGATCATGTTCAAGGGCTAAGAATGCTCGGGTCAATATCACGAGATGCACATGTCAGAATTATGCATGAGACGCGGTGTTAGAACCGCGGTGACGATGCAGACGTAATGGCATAGGTCTCAAGTCGATCCGAGTCGGGTCTACATGAGCAGACTCAAGGATGACCGCAAACAATACCCGAAGCTCACGGGTTGCCAGAATTTAACCGGTAGGACCGCGGAACCAAAATGAATGATATGTACACTCACACACACACTTGCACACATGCGAACTCGGGTCAGGTCTCACATATGGCAAGGTAGGGTCCACTAGGAATGACCTGGATAGACACCCACATCTGTAACATGTGTGCCACTAGGCTATCAATCTATCGGGAATGTGGCCCACTGATGATATCCCAAAATGATCAGATTATCATATGCATCGATAGGATGATATGCATTGTTTGAACATTGCCGATGTAATCGATGATTATAAATCATTGGTTAGGCATTAGGATGTGATCCTGTGCTTATGTCCCATCTAAGTCTTGGGATTTCGTCATTTTAGGTAAGGTATGAAATTGTGTTGGATGGGCTGCGATGCGTCTAAGTACGAAATATGGTGGAGCTATAAAATGTAGGGTAAGTCCTAAAGAGGGGGGGGGGGGTGATTGGGACCAATTAAAACTTATACCTATTAAAAACACTAATTGCCTAACTTAAACTAATTTGCAATTAAACTAAATAAGACAATATAACTCTAAGGCTTTTAAGCCATTAGAGGGTCCAATCACATAGGCTGCACTAGATATGCAAGTTAAGCAACTAGCATGTATAAGATAGTGTATATGAGTGTGTGAGATGTGATTCCTATCAATCCTAAACATTCTTCTAATCATGCATCATATTTAAATATTCAAGACACATAAGAATAATTAAATAAACGCGCAAATAGAAATCCCAAACATGATCATATATAGTGGTTCGGTTACATGCCTACTCCACTCCTAACGGATGCACTCAACCCATGACTGTACCAGATTTATTTATCAGAGGTTTTAAATCATGTTAACCTCTAACCTTTATAACCCTACATAAGGACTCTAAAGTTTATGCCCTACACAAGAGCAAGGGTCCTACTAAAGCACCTAATAATTTAGGCCCTACATAAGAGCTAAGGTCCTACACAAGAACATGGTGGTTTAGGCCCTACATATGAACCAAGGTCCTAATCCCAAACTTAAGATTTATGCCTTACACAAGAGTAGGGGTCCTAATCCTGAACCCAACACGTATTCTCGCGTCGGAGGCCTACACAAGGTCTTAAGTTGGTTTTTCCTTCGGCTAACCAACAACCTAAGTCTTACACAAGAACCATGGGTTTAGGCCCTACGGAAGAGCCAAGGTCCTATGAAAGATCCTAGGTGAGTTTGAACACAAACTCTTGCACTCCAACCTACATAAGGAAGGAGCACAACAATGGACTCCTACACAGACACTTACTTGTCGGATTGAGTCTCTTTTGATGCTCCTCTTGGGTTGCTTGATCTCCGATCTCTCGTGCTTCAATCAACTCCTTGATGCTCCCCCGATCATGTTGCCGCTGCGTCGCCAAGGCTTCAGCTCCATGATCAATCTTCTTGTATTTAATGTGTCTTCAAGATGATCAAGGTGATGGGAGTGGGTCGAATCTCCTACAACTAATGTGTAGTTGTTTATCCTAAGAGATTCATCTAGATGGGTCTCCTAGAAGAGTTGGACAATGATTTACCAAGAATGCTTAAGTCCAATCTCTAGAAAATGGAGGAGTTCAAGCACATCTCAATGTTGAGGTTAGAATCCTCATTAGAGTTGTAATCTCAAAGGAGATGACTTAAAACTCAATGAAATAGAGGCAAGGAATGAGGGATATGCATATGGAAACACCTTACCTTTTATTGCTTCGAAAACCTATAAAAATGCCCAAGAACCGACTGCCTTTTATAAAAAGTTTGAGCTCCAATGGTAAAAAAAGGGCAGAAAATGGCTCTGTCGATGTCATTGAAGGTATTCAATGTTATCGAAGATCAAGCCTTTGATGTCATCGAGAAAATCCAGATAAATGATGTTTTTCTTGTTGGACATATTTGGGCCATTTTTCAATGTCATCGAACGTCAAGCCTTCGATGTCATTGAGAAAATCCAGAAAATATGTTGTTCTCTTGCTAGACATATCTAGATTTGATTTTTGATGTCAACGAAGTCTTATCGAAAACTGCTATTTTGGGCTATCTTTTGCACAATAGTTTTGCACCTCTTTTAGCATTCTTTATCATATTTTTCTTGTTCTCGTAAGGCTAAGGGATGATTAAATTAATATACCTAATTAAGACAAGATCATCTCAAGGCTCTAGGGTTGTTTTGGGTCAAGGGTTAGGGTCACCAAGGCCACTTGTTTACCTGTTCTTACCGCCTTGATGCTTCTGCTCCACTGTGTCTTCGGTCTTCACTTTCTAAAGGCTCAACCGACTTACAACACAACGACTCATGTGATTGATAAACCAGGGTGCAAAAATGAGTGCACTAACAAGGTATATGCCTTAATGAATTTAATACAACCATAGTGTCAACATTACATAGACACACTAATTAGGGATTTTAAATTTATTTAATAATTAATTTCAAATACTCATCGCATTTAACTTAGGATCATATGGATTTTGAATTCAGGGTGCCAAATATAGCCAAGGGATTTCAAAAATCCAAGAATCCAAGTCTAAGAGAGCCCTAAATCCAAGGGATCCCACATTTAGGGATTTTCAAGTCCAAGGGATCCTAAATCCAAGGAAATCCCAAGTCTAAGGGATTCCATATCCAGAGGATTCCAAGTCCAAGGGGGGGTTTCCAACCCCACATTTCCATATGACGCGGTCCACCTAAGATCTGGATCAGCTTGAATTATGGGCCCTGGCCCAACATGATTTGAAGAAAAAAAGGATAAACAACGTGGATGACACATAAACATTAAGGTGGTTCCCACGAGGGGGACCTCGATCCTTAAAAAAGTGGCAGCCACCCCCTGCCCATGTCTCCCTCAATGTAGTCCGCCTAATATTCGGATTGGCTTGATATTTGGCGCCATGGCCTAACATGATCTAGTAAAACTGATGAACATAGTGGATAAGTCACATTCATCGTGGGGGGGGGGGGGGGGCACTCCATGCCCGATCGGTGCTGGTAGCAGCCAGCGCCCTTATTTATTTATTTATTTAATTTTCATTTTCGTTTGGATGCACTATCAAAGTTTGCCTCGTTAAGATGATCTACTCCGTCCATCGTGTAGGCCAACTCGAGCAAGGTCCAATGAGTCCTGATTGGGCTGGTTTGGATGAACAGGGACCCCATAGTGGGACGTCACTCTCCACGCCTACATGTGCAGACGTTGACATGGGTGGCTCGCAAACCCACTGTTCCTTGTAATGTGGTCCACTTGATGGTTGGATCAGCCTGATTTTTTTTTCTCAATATCTTAAATGAACTTGGAAAACAGATGTATGGTGAACCACTCCATAACTGCCCATGTAGACAACATCACTGACGCTTGGGCTCATCAGCCCCCTTGCAGCTTGCGGTATGATCCACCTGAGATGTGGATCAATTTCATTTTAGGCTCGACGACCACAAGGATTTGGCAAAACAAATGGATAATGTGGATGCAACATACACATCATGGTGGGGCCCACAAGTGGAGCCCACACAGTAGCCTTGGAAAGGTGGATGTTGTTGTGTTTAGCGACAATTGCTGCTCCCCCCCCCCCTCTCTTATGCTTTTAAAGGATGGTGGGGCCCAATTAGGAAATCCACTCCGTCCATTAGATTGGCCAACTCATGACGGGCCAAGGAACTTAGGATCAACTAAATTCTAAGTGCTATAATTTTAAAGCACACTTCACACTTTGTTTGTCAAATTTCATTTGAGTCAAAACATCTTATCAAGCGATCTTCAAGTATGATTCAAGATCAAGGTTCAAAACAAATTCAAGATCTAGCAGAAGATTAATCTCAAGATCAAGCTCAAAAGACAACATGAAGTAGACGATACAAAGATGTACTAATGTTCTAATAGAAGATCAAACTCCTTTGAGAAGTTCAAGTCTCTAATCTACTTTAAGACAATGAAGTTCAATTCATACAGGTATTATAAAACCTAGAAAGACCTTAGGATTAGGTGCATTCAAAATATATTTAAGATTAGGTTTTTATGCTTGTATTTGGTTGAGTTTCGACCAGCTTAAGTTTTGGCTTGACTAGCCAAAGAATTTCTCGACCGGTCCTAGTACAAACTGAGTAAAAACAGAAATTTTGTTACACCTTCGACCAGTCGAGTGGTCTGCTCGACCAGTTGAAGGAGACTTCAACCAGTCGAACGTTTCTTGGCTCGAAATCTAGTAACTGAATCAGGTCAGATTTTGGCTCCTTCGACCAGTCGAAGACCACCTTCGACCAGTCGAGCAGGGCCTTTGACCAGTCTAAGATTCGTTAAATCTTATCCTACTCAAATTTGAAAATTTGTTGGAACTGAATCCGGTGCTTGGGCCAATCGAAGACTGCCTTAGGCCAATCGAAGAAACAACTTTTGTGCATATAAATTAAGGTTCTTTCTCAATCTGAAAATGCAATTCAAGTCTATCAAAATCCTTATGCAAGAGAGAAAGAAGCCTCAATTATTGTCAAGCTATTAAACTGTATTTATACACCATTTATAGCATTTTCGTTTAATTCCTTAATCTCAAACTCTATCATTGAACTGAATATTGAGAATGAATACTATTCTTATTGAGATTTAAAGGAATTAATATAAGTAGCCATTTGTTTAAATTTAATTAAAATCAATAGAACCCTAGACCTTTTCTATTGAACTGAATATTGAACATTTGACATCCAATAAAAGCGGTTCTTCGGCTAAAGATTTTTTTACGGTGAAGATAAGTATACATTTACATTTTGTATTTAGTTTTTTTATTTTTTTTAGATTGCCAAAAAATCTTAGTGTTGGTTTTTCTGAGATAAGCCAAAAAATCTTAGTGAGGAGTTTCTTTGTTTGTGATAGCCCGGTAAAATCACAACTGTATTAGGTTTTAAGGTGACCCTGAGAAAACCTTTTTCATAGTGAAAGACAAGATTATATGGATAGTAATTTTGGGAGTGGAGTAGGTGCGGCTATTTGAGAATAGTTGTTGACACATTGAACCACTATAATTCTTGGTGTTTGTGGTGAATGCTGAAAAGGTTGAAGGGGGGGGGGGTGAATAGGACTATGCCTATTTAAATATTAAAGAACCGAACGATTAACTAAATCAGAACTAATCAGAGATCTTAACTGTAATAATATTGAGAAATTGCTTCAAACCTCGTTTAAAGGACAACCTTCTTGGTGTTTGTGGTGAATGCTTGAAAAGGTTGAAGGGGGGGGGGGTGAATAGGACTATGCCTATTTAAAAATTAAAGAACCAAATGATTAACTAAATCAGAACTAATCAGAGATCTTAACTGTAATAATATTGAGAAATTGCTTCAAACCTCGTTTAAAGGACAACCTTACACAAAAAAAAAATTATTTTAGGTAGGACAACCTAATTTCTTGAATGTAATAAGGATCAAGATCACAAACTAAAATAAGAGGAAAAGGAAGAAAGCTAACTATTACAAGCATTCACCACATGTACATGAAAAGATTAGAACCATTCAATACATGTACATCACATACATCATTCACCAGAAAACACCAGGAGTTATAGTGGTTCGGTGTGTACACTAACTGTTCTCAAACAACCACACCTACTCCACTCCCAATAATCACAACCCATGTGATATTGGCGTTCACTAATAATTAATGTTTTCTAAGGTTCACCTTAAAACCTATACAGTTATGTTTACAAATGAGCTATAACAATCAAAACCCCACACTGAGATTTTCTAGCTATCTCGGTCATAACCAATACAAAGATTTTCTGGATATCTCAAGAAACCAAAAATGAATAAAGAATACTTATCTTCTTCTTAAGACGCTCTTTGATGTAGCCCGTAGAACTGCTTCGGTTGAGGTAGAAATGTTCAATGTCCAATAACACAATCAAGGGTTCTAGGTTCTAAATTGATTTTAAATTAATTCAAACCCTAGGGTACTTGTTTGAATTCCTTAGATCTCACAAGGAAGAGTATGAACTCCCTTAAAACATAAGATTCATAAAAGAGATCAAGGAATTCCAAAAAAAAAGAGCTATTAAATGATTTAAAATTACCATGCTATAGTGTTCACAACCCCAAGTGTAGGGTCGCGATGTAGTAATAATCTCAGTGAGACCGAGGTCGAATCCACAAGGACTAATCTTGTACATTTTTTAAAGTAACTAGAACTAGAACTGGAAGAATATCTAAATCTATAACTAAAATATTTGAGAGAGAAATTGTGAATAATGTAATTGAAACTTGTGAATTTAAAGGTGGGAACTAGGGTTTCCAAGGATCCACTTATAGAGATCAGGGAGCCCTCTTACTTGATTCAAGTCACACAATTGGAATTGGAGTCCTATCCTATCCAATTGAAAGATATAACAATTAAGATCAAATTGAACTTTCATTGACCTAATTCTCAAATGATGGAGAATTGTGAAGGTCGAAAGGGATTCCATCACCAAACCATACCCATGGGACGATGGCCAACAATAAGACTTACCAATCGCACAATCTCAAAAAAAGTAAAAGAAGATACTCAAAGCTATTGTAGATCTACTGTAATTTAAGTCACAATAAACCATTAAAAACTAAAAGTATTCCTTTAAAATTAAATTAAAAGAAAAGAAGGTTCATCATAAACATGAATCAAAGCAAGAAAAACATCCCATCATGCTACAAGCTTCACCTCTTAGCCCTAGCTAAGATTTAGCCAACCATAGACATGATTGGATCTAAAACCCTGGAAGAAAGCATTAAAAACTAAGAAGAAGGGAAGAAGAACTCTTGGGAAGCAGTTCCGTCTTTCTGCTCTGCTCCTCCAAACCCTAGATATTCTAAAAAGTCCATAGGGAACCCATATTTATAGCCTTGTCCGCATAGATTCGCAAAACTGCATCAAATTTACGCGCTTTGTAATAGTTCTGCGTAATTCTTTGATGTCATCGAATAACTTTCGATGTCATCGAAGAATCTATCCAATTTGTCCAGCGACTAAACTTGATTTTCCTGTAATTCTTCGATGTCATCTAACTGTGTTCGATGTCATCGAATTGTCTTCGATGTCATCGAAGATTTCATCCAGTTCATCCAACAACCAAACTCAATTTTTATGTAATTCTTCGATGTCATCGACCAGCCTTCGATGTCATTGAAAATTGGCTTCGATGTCATCTAAGCTCAAATCCTGTGAATTTCTCCACTAATTTTTGTACTAATTTTTGCACTTCCTTACTTTTCCACTTAATTTTCTTGAATCTTGGGGTCTTGAAATCTTCAATCTTGGTCTCCAAAGATCCATTCTTTGCTTGATGATTCTTGAGCATTAAATCCATAATTTTAACATTCTTTTCAATCTAAGCTCTAAGATTCACCTTGCAACACAAACATGTATAAAATATACCATTAAGCATTATCATGTTCATAAAATCAAGATATAAATGGGGGATAATATGCAATATTTGACCCTTAATAGAATTCCTAACTAGCATTTTGCTAGTCCCGAGCAAAAAATTGTGATAAATAATCTTCAATCTTAAGTTCAAAATCTTTTTTTTTAGAAACTAATCTTTTGTGCAATCAAGTATGAATGAGTAGAATTAAGTCAGATAGTGGGATCTTAAAAACTTAGAGCCAAATCAACTATGCAATTAATCAAGTAGGTTCTTTATCAATTAAATCAGAATGGAAGTTTAAATATCAAGTTTTCCAATGTGCTTGGTGAAAAATCAATTTACTTCTTAGAAGACTATTTTTGTTTCGTAATGTTAGTCATGTTCATTATATTAAGATTAATTGAAAACTCAAGTATTGATTCTAAATCTATCCCCTTTTTCATTCTTTTTCCAGTTTTTGACTTTATATCGACGGTCATCATTATTTATTCCTTTTTTTTCAAACATTACATCATTTTCAAAGACATTTTTCATTCTCCTCAAAGATGTTGTCATTCTTCATTCTTTATGACCTATTTGTCGATCTCCTATTTTTTTAACTGGTTTTTCATCTCTTAAGGTGTACAAAATTCTCCAGACTAAATTCTCAATATCTAACAATGATCCGCATACTGACTATTAAAAACTCAAGTACACTATAAGAAAGCAAATTGAATGTGTCTTGTGGTTTAGATTAACATGATATTCAAGCTTTTTCTTAATCAATTCGAATGTAAGAACTGTGAGTGATATTTTACTTAGATGATCAAGCTCTAACAATATAAAATCCAATCATTCTTCTCATCATACTCAAAGCATTCTTAATTACATAATTTATTGCCTTCCAAACAAAGTTCACTCAACATATTGAAAATTTTTCAAAAATTTTGCTCAAAACTGAGAAAAACACTAATTAGGTTTACCTAATCCCCACACCCCCACAAAAGTCTACATTGTCTTCAATGTACAAGAGATAAGCATGTAATGTAAATGAGGCAACGGAAAGAATGGAAATGGTGATGGAAAGATAGTACCCAGAGGAAAGAAATTTGAAGCTTTTCTTTGGATCTCAGCATAAAAATGGGTTAACACACAACAAAACTCAACAAAGTATAAGAAAACTATCTTAAAATAGTGAAAGCAAACAACCCTAGTCCTAAGAAAGTGATAAATCTATCTATACCTCCATCAGACTAGGAGATCAATCCTAGTAAACAGGATCACTCAGAGATATGGACATGTCACCTGAATCAAATTTCTCAACAAATGGCTTTAATCGATGTCCATTTACTTTGAATTCATTACCGTTGTCTGGATTCTTTATCTTAATAGCCCCATGAGGATACACATTAGTAATAGTGAAAGCACCGGTCCGACGAGATCGAAGTTTTCCCGAAAAAGGATGTAACCGAGAATTATACAAAAGGACTTTCTGGCTGGGCAAGAATGATTTTTGAAGGATGTTCTTATCATGGAACACCTTTATCCCATCCTTGTAAATTCTTGAGTTCTTGTATGCATCATTCCGGATCTCCTCTAGTTCGTTCAATTGTTGCTTGTGCAGTGAGCCAGCGTTGTCTAAATCAAAATTTAGATTCCTAATAGCCCAGTAGGCTCTATGTTTCAACTCCACAGGTAAGTGACAAGCTTTCCCATAGACAAGTGTAAAGGGAGACGTTCCAATATAAGTTTTAAATGCGGTACGGTAAGCCCATATAGCATCAGTTAATTGGATTGACTAATCCTTATGGTCAGGGTTAACCGTCTTTTTCAAGATGTGTTTAATCTCCCTAATAGAAATCTCAGGTTGCCCACTTGTCTGTGGGTGGTATGGAGTGCTCACCTTGTGAGAGATGATATATTTCTTCATTAAGTTTGCGAATGGCCTATTATAAAAATGCGAGCCTCTATTACTAATGATGGACTGAGGTGTTCCGAACGGGGAAAGAATGTTTTCTTTTAAGAATTTAAAGATCGTCTGATGGTCATTGTTTCGGCACGAGATCGCTTCGACCCATTTAGTGACAAAGTCTGCGGCTAATAGAATGGATAAATTTCCATGAGATTGGGGGAATGGTGGTATGAAATCGATGCCCTAGCAATCAAATGCTTCAATGATTAGAATGAGGTTTAAAGACATCATATTTCTACGGGACAATGCTCCCAACTTCTGACAATGCTCACAAGCTTTTCAAAACTCATGAGTGTCCTTGAACATAGTGGGCCACTAAAAGCCACACTGTAGAATTTTGGCTGTGGTCTTTTTAACAGAAAAGTGACCACCACGGGCTTGAGAATAACAGAAGGAGATGACACTCTGGTGTTCATTGTCTGGCACACATCTCCTTAAAATATAATCTAGGCAATATTTAAATAAATAAGGATCATCCCAAAAGAATTTGCACACCTCAGTGAAAAATTTCTTCTTATCTTGCGTAATTTAATGTGTCGATGTGGAACATGTGGCAAGATAATTAGCAATATTAGCGAACCAAGGTGAATGAGAGACTTTAAATAGTTGATTGTCAGGGAACATGTCATTTATGGGTGCCATCTCATGGGAATCAGGGAAGTCAAGTCTCGAAAGGTGGTCAACCACTACATTTTTTACTCCCTTTTTATCTTTTATTTCCAAATCAAATTCTTGGAGTTGAAGGATCCATCTTATCAAGCGGGGCTTAGCATCATTCTTTGAAAGAAGATACTTAAGCACCGCATGATCAGTGTAGATAATGATTTTGGATTCGATCAAGTAAGATTTAAATTTGTCCAAAGTGAATACTACGGCTAAGAGTTCTTTTTCCCTACTAGAGTAATTCACTTGGGTAGGATTTAAAGTTTTACTTGCATAATGAATAACGTAAGGCTTCTTTTCTTTTCTCTGACCTAAAATCGCCCCAAGAGTATAGCCAGATGCATCGCACATAAGTTCAAAAGGAAGGCTCCAGTCGGGTGGCTGCATGATAGGTGCAGTGGTTAACATGAGCTTGAGCTTCGTAAAAGCTTCCTGGCATTGCTCGGTCAACTCGTATGATGCATCCTTTTGAAGTAGATTACAAAGAGGATGAGAGAGGTGACTAAAGTCCTTTATGAATCTTCTGTAAAACTTGGTGTGTCCTGAAAGGATCGCACATCTCGTATGTTTTTGGGTGGAGGTATGTTAGAAATAAGATCAATTTTAACCTTATCTACCTCAATTCCCTTAGACGAGATGATGTGTCCAAGGACAATTCCCTTACGAACCATGAAGTGACACTTTTCCCAATTCAATACTAAGTTCTTTTCCTCGCATCGCTTCAGTACATTTTTTAAAATTTCCAAACATTCGCTGAAGGATGGACCAAAGACCAAGAAGTCATCCATGAAGACCTCTAAATATTACCCCACCATGTCAGAAAAAATACTCAACATGCATCGCTGAAAAGTAGCGCGGGCATTATATAGCCTGAATGACATCCTTTGGTAAGCAAAGGTGCTGTAAGGACATGTATATGTGGTCTTTTTCTGATCTTCAAAGGCGATCTCGATTTGCTTTGTTTCGATAAGAAAACAAATGTATTTAATTTGGGGAATTTATTCAATGATATCAAAGAAAGAACAAGAGAACATTGATCACATTTTATTCTGAGTTCATTTACATCCTCTGATTCCCTTGATTCTGAAAACAAAGCATAATCAATCAAAATCAGACAAGATGGCCTTATAAAAATTTTAACAGCATAACGGCGCTATTTTGGTCATCTCCTAGATACTTGGGAGGAATTGCTGTCTCTGAGGAGATAGAAATTTCGGCAGCATTCCGATAGCTTCTTCAGTCATCTCCCAACACTTAGGAGGAATTGCTGAATTGATTAGCTAGTCTCTCTCTCCGGAGAAGAAGGCCTGAAGATCCAGCAGCATTTCGACGCCATTTAGTCACCCAGTTCTGCGACCCGCACAACCATTAAACTGGTTGCGCGGTCCGTGCAATGGGGAACCTTGTTGCACGACCCGTGTAACCGTTTTTTGTGTTGCGCGGTCCGCGCAACTTCTCTTCTTATTGCGCAGTCCGTGCAACCGATCTTTACTTCTGCTCTCTACCTTCAGTTGTTCCGCTCCAGTTTCCCAAAATCTTCCTACCACCAAATGAGAGGAGCAGGGTATTTATAGCCCCACACACGTGCCAATCCTTGATTCTTGTGTCTTGATCGTGCGATCCATGCAACTGACTTCTTGGTTGCGTGACCCGCGCAACAGAACTTCTTGACTCTGCGACCCGCGCAACAGAGAACTTTACTTCCGTGATCCACGCAACAGAGAACTTAACTCCCGCGACCCGTGCAACGGAAGACTTGATTCTCGCGACCCACGCAAACGGAGGACTTAACTCCTCCGATCAGTGTAACGGAGGACTTTGTTTCTACGATCCGCGCAACGGAGGACTTAACTCCCGTGACCCGCGCAACGGAGGACTTGATTCACGCGACCCGCGCAACGGAGGACTTAACTCCTGCGACCAGTACAACGGAGGACTTTGTTGCGTGGTCCACGCAATTGCTCTTCTGCTTCAATTCTTTCATCATTCTTTTTTCTTCAACAGATCCCATGGAACTGGAACTTTACCAAAATACCTAAACTACCCCTTGAGAAGGGACTTTTACCAAAATACCTAAACTACCCCTTGAGAAGATCAGTACCATGTGATTCTTTGACCATTACAATGATATATATTTTTTATGCCTCAACATGCTTGTAGCCCAAATAACCATTGAGGAAGCAATAGTAAGAGTGACCAGCTGGCCTTTCCAAAATTTGATCGATTAAGGGCAAAGGGAAGTGGTCCTTCCTTGTGACGGCATTCAACTTCCTATAGTCAGTGCACATTCTCCAACCAGTAGTGAACTTAGTTGGCTTGAGTTCATTATTGGCATTAGCTACGATGATGATTGCAGACTTCTTGGGAACCACCTGAGTTGGACTCACCCATTGACTATTAGATATTGGGTATATGATACCTACATCAAATAGCTTAAGAACCTTGGCCTTAACCACTTCCTTCATGTTTGGATTCAATCTACATTGTGGTTGTCGTGATTTCTTCGCATTATCCTCAAGATGAATGCAGTGAGTACAAATCAAAGGGTCAATTCTCTTGAGGTCCGCAATCGACCATCCAAGGGCTCCTTTGTGCTCAATGAGAGTAGAGATGAGCATACTCTCCTGTTCTTACTCAAGGTGGGAAGAAATCATCACCTGGTATGTCTCATCTTGATATAAATAGACATATTTTAAATTAGAGGGCAAAGGTTTTAGGTCAAGCTTCTGTACCTTAAGGTTAGATGGTAGAGGCACTACATCAGTTTGGGGCAATTCTTCGAATTGTGGCCTCCACCAGCTAACTTCAAGTATCGACACGGTATCCAGCATGGTCCCCATCTCACTAATCATGTCATCAGCAAAATCATGGGAGTAAGCTAGGCATGTCTCTAGAGGGTCAGAGGATAAGGTCAGAAGTGTTCTATCTTCCACAACAGAATCAATCAAGTTAACATCATGGGCATCATCATCATCCTCTACTTGTTTGCCCGTATTGAAAAAGATATTCAACTCCAATGTCATATTTCTAAAAGACAAACTCATGACTCCATTCCTACAATTAATGATTGCATTTGATGTGGCAAGGAATGGGTGACCAAGAATGACAGGAATTTGAGTGCTCATGTCCACGATGGGTTAAGTATTTAGGATGATAAAATCTACCGGGTAGTAAAATTTATCAACCTAGACTAATACATCCTTAATTATCCATCTCGGTACACGAACCAAGCGATCAACAAGTTATAATGTGGTTCGGGTGGGTTTTAATTCACTCAAACCTAGCTGTTAGTAGACCGAGTAAGGAATCAAATTTACACTCGTTCCTAAGTCAAGAAGTGCATGCTCAATTCGGTAGTTCCCAATTACATAAGCGACGGTTGGGCTACAGGGATCTTTGTATTTCTATGGCATATCTTGCTTTAGGATGACACTCACTTTTTCAGTTAAAAAGATGTTTTTTTTGAATATTTTATCATCTTTTGGTCGTACAGAAGTCTTTAAAAAATTTTGCATATGAAGGTATTTATTTTACGATATCAAGTAGAGGAATATTGACCTTCACTTGTTTCAACACCTCTAGAATGTCCTGAGAGTTAGAGAGAGGTTTTGGTGTAATCAACCGTTGGAGGAATGATGCAATCGGCTTGCCTTGAAATTCTGGTTCTAATTCTTGTGGAGCAGTGTTAGGTCTATCATTATTGTCCTCTTCCAGGTCCTTAGGCTTTTCAGCCCCAACCGGAATAGTTTTGTCAATGGTCTTCCCACTCCAAGAGTAGTGATAGATTTAGCTTGCTCCATCTGATTTGAAGAGCTTGGATCACTTATCTCAATTGTGGTTTGGGATTGGGGAGAGGTTGAGCAGGAAGCATCCCCTTTCCCCCAATTGTTAAGTGCAACTCTATCCTTTGAATAGATGACGCAAGTGTTCCCAATGCTGATCTGATATCCTGGTTGAGTAACTCTTGGTCTCGAATACATTTTTGAACCAGATCCTCTTGAGGTTTCCCTTAAATTGGAATTTAATTAGGGAATCCTTGAGGAGTAGCCGTTTGTCCATTCCTCCAACTGAAGTTTAGATGATTTCTTTAACTAGGATTGTATGTATTGGAGGTGGGTCCATTGAAAGGTCTTTGGTAAGTATTCACGGCATTAGATTGCTCATTCAGTGCCTCTTGAAAAGCAAGTATTGTTGGACAATTTTCAGTTGTGTCGACGTTGCAAGCATAAATACCACAAATAGTTTCCTTAGCCTTATCCTTCTTTAGTTCCATGGCCTCGAATTTCCTTATGAGATTAACCACTTTAACATTGATATTATCATCCTCTTTCAGAAGGTATATTTTACCCCTCTCCTTTAATCGAGTGGGCTTAGAGGTGGTGCTTGATTTTGAGGAGATGTCCCATGATTGTGCGGTTTCAGTGAGTTTGTCAAAGTAATCCCACACCTCATTGACATTTTTGTTCACGAACTCCCCATTGCACATCGTCTCGATGAATTTGAGCATGGAAGATGTCAGTCCATCATGAAAGAAAGTTGTTATGCTCCACGTTTCAAAACTGTGTTGTGGGCATGAACTAATGAGATCCTTGAACCGTTCCCAACATTGGAAGAATGTTTCATCTTCCTTTTGGGCGAAGTTCATGATCGACTTCCTAATGGTGTTTGTCTTATGGTATGGAAAGAATTTTTTATGAACTCCATCATTTCATTACATGTGCCAATAGATTCTAGACATAGTGAGTGTAACCACGTCTTAGCTTTCTCTTTCATGGACAAAGGAAAGAGTTTCAGCCTGACTATGTCCTTAGACACGTTAGGAAAGTATAAAGTGGCTATCACATCATCAAATTCTTACAAATATAAGTATGGACTTTTAGATTCAAGTTTAAGGAGCTTTGGAAGGAGTTGGATCACTCCAGGCTTGATGTCCATGTTTCCTATATTCTCTGGAAAAACCATACAGGAAGGTGTGTTCACCCCTGCCGGTTGTAAAAAATATCATAAAGTACGAGGCAAGGGTGCATGGTGCACCTCATTCTCATCCTTGACTTCCGTAACGTGAGGTTGCGGCTGATTCATTAGTTGATTCACATGTTGATTTGTAGCCATAACCTCAATTAACTTTGAGGATCTCAAGTGGTGTTTAATCCTGTGATGGATAGATAACCCCTCAACTAATCCTCCTTCACTCAGAAGACGTTGAGTGTTGTCACGGACCCACTTGGGCATGAAACACTCTTAGCCCTCAATTTCAAATTCTAACTTAAACCTAAAAGAAAGAAGGAAAATAAAAATCTAGAAATAGAAAGAGAGAGGGAATTAGAAAGAAGTTACCTAATTAGAAGTTTCTAAATTAAGATCCTGCAGAACAAAACAAAACAACTTAGTTTCAATAACAGAAATTCTAAAATTAGAAAGTTTCTAAAAACAAGTTAGCAAAGTAAACTAGTTTCTAAGAACAGAAAATAGAAAGTTTCTAAAAAGAGAAAAGATTAGTTTTTAAAATCAAATTAGGAAAGTTTCTAAACCTAGAATTAGAAAGCTAACTCAATTTCTAAAATAATTCCGAAAAAACCTAATGCTAAAAATAGAAAAAAAATCCTAATCTTAAACTAATTCCAAAACTAGCCAATCTCAGAAAAATGCAACCGTTAGTCCCCAGCAACGGCACCAAAAACTTGTTCACAACCCCAAGTGTAGGGTCACGATGTAGTAATAATCTTGGTGAGACTGAGGTCGAATCCACATGGACTAATCTTGTACGTTTCTGAAAGTAAATAGAACTAGAAATAGAAGAAGATCTAAATCTATAACTGAAATATTTGAGAGAGAAATTGTGAATAATGTAATTGAAACTTGTGAATTTAAAGGTGGGAACTAGGGTTTCCATGAATCCACTTATAGAGATCAGGGAGCCCTCTTACTTGATTCAGGTCACATAATTGGAATTGGAGTCTTATCCTATCCAATTGGAAGATATAGCAATTAAGATCAAATTGAACTTTCATTGACCTAATTCTCAAATGATGGAGAATCGTGAAGGTTGGAAGGGATTCCATCACCAAACCATGCCCATGGGACGATGGCCAACAACAAGACTTACCAATCCCACAATCTCAAAACAAGTAAAAGAAGATACTCAAAGCTATTACAGATCTACTATAATTTAAGTCGCAATAAACCATTAAAAATTAAAAGTATTCTTTTAAAATTAAATTAGAAGCAAAGAAGGTTTATCATAAACATGAATCAAAGCAAGAGAAACATCTCATCATGCTACAAGCTTCACCTCTTAGCCCTAGCTAAGATTTAGCCAACCATAGATATGATTGGATCTAAAACCCTGGAAGAAAGCATTAAAAACTAAGAAGGAGGGAAGAAGAACATTTGGGAAGTGGCTCCATCTTTCTGTTCTGCTCCTCCAAACCCTAGATATCCCAAAAAGTCCATAGGGAACCCATTTATATAACTTTGTCTACATAGATTTGCAAAACGGCATTAAATTTATGCACTTTGCAATAGTTTTGCGTAATTCTTCGATGTCATCAAACAACCTTCGATGTCATCGAAAAATCTATCCAATTTGTCCAGCGACTAAACTTGATTTTCCTGTAATTCTTCGATGTCATCTAGTCATGATCGATGTCATTGAAGATTGCATCCAGTTTGTCCAGCAACCAAACTCAATTTTTCTGTAATTCTTCGATGTCATCTAAGACTGGCTTCGATGACATTTAAGCTCAACTCCTGTGAATTTCTGTACTAATTTTTTCACTAATTTATGCACTAATTTATGAACTTCCTTCCTTTTCCACTTGATTTTCTTGAATCTTGGGGTCTTGAAATCTTCAATCTTGGTCTCCAAAGATCCATTCTTTGCTTGATGATTCTTGAGCATTAAATCCATGCTTTTAACATTCTTTTCAATCTAAGCTCTAAGATTCACCTTGCAACACAAACATGTATAAAATATACCATTAAGCATTATCATGTTCATAAAACAAAGATATAGATGGGGGATAATATGCAATATTTGACCCTCGATATATAGCTTGAAGATGATGGGGACTTTTCTCTATCAAAGTGAAGGCTTTTTATGGCTTTAATGAATGAATTAGAATGAGAAAAGGCCTCTATTTATAGGCTGAAAATTGGTTGCTTTGACTGACCTAAGGTCTCCTTCGAATCGTCTAAGAATCAAACAAATTTCAAATTTTGGGCGCGATCGGATTAAACCGTCCTTCGACTGGTCGAGCTTTGCCTTTGACAGGTCAAGGGATCGCAAAATCAGTTGCTGGAGTTTAAGTTGAGCTCCCTTCGACTGGTCGAGGGTGTGCACACGACTGGTCGAGCATCCTGCTCGATTGGTTAAGGAACTACCAGAAAAGTATATTTTTGAGTTTGAATCTTGGACTGGTTGAACCAGAGCTTGGACTAGTCAAACTTAGGCTTGTACTAGTTGAACTAAAGCCTAACCAAAGTATTAAAAAATCCCGTGTATGTTTATGTAACACCCTGATTCTCATAACACAAGGGCGATCGCTCGAGTACGAGAATCCGAGGGTTACATCATGCAATGAAACTATCATTCCTCTAATTACCAACACATTTCATATCATTGTGAAACAACTACTGTATAAACTAATAAAAGGATTTCAACACACATGATAAAAGTAAAGGAGTAAAGCAAGTTCCCACAGCAGGGAATTTTTAATCATAATTCCCAACGCAAGCAAAACTAAGATAATGTCCAAATGCATGAAAGTAAATAGATCATATGTCATCAATTGAGCTCCAACGGCTCAACCGTGTCCACATACTGTCCTTCCTCTCCGTACTCCTCTTCTACTGCATTAGGGACATCGTCATAGGCACCATTTTCCTTCGTCATACCTGTATCTATTTGGTGCAACCGCACGATTGAGTAAGTGAAAACTCAGTGGGAATTTCCCTCATAGATTCAACCATAATACATCATTCCAAAATAGGTTAACAATTCATATTTAATTCATAGGGTAATATAACTACATATGCGTTTACATGAATGTATGAATGTATGTTCAAGTCACAGATCTGAGTATGCACATCTAGCTTTCAAAATAAGAGACCGCCTATGGTAGGTAGACTACCTGGAAAAGGCCATGAAGGTGAGTGCGCCCAAGGATGACTTGACTCCTGGAATAATACACGGGGTATGCTCGAGAAGTGTCTGATCCCAAAATAGCCTCATGTAAAATAAGAGCGCCCAAAGTGGCTCAAATGCACAAACTCTGGTCATTCAACTGATCTATTAGTAAATCAAGCAGAGTGTGGCTTACATTAAGTACTCGAAAAAGCTCACATGTCATGCATGAATGTCATGCATCATGATACTCATGTACATTCCATAGAATTGACAAGATTATTCTCACAAACATGATCATGGTTCAACTGATGCCCATAAATGTAGGATATCTTACCAAGTTCTCACAACATCCCACCAAAGGTGGCATTTCACACTTAGGCCTCATTATACAACATTGATAATAGATGGATACATCATGTCATATATTGTTACTTAGTAGAATATAACTCCAAGTTGGACCATTACTAACATGACTTAGAGAGTGCAATACCAAGTTCCAATCACATGTTTGTCACACATAGAAATCAAGTAAATAGGCATTTGCACATTAGCTCCTACTCAACATAACCAATTAAGAATGAAAGAAATAGAGTACTACTCCAAGACTTCATATGCATTAGATTCAAATTAGAATGGTTCTAGCATATGAAATGGGTTATGGAGTGAACTTACCATTTAAATGAAAGTAAGATTTATCACTTCTTAACATACTTAAGGAAATGTATACATAACTAGGCAATTCTAGATATGGAACCAAGAGTATGATGTGAATTTCTACAAGATATCTTAGAACAATGAGATATGAACATTTCCACATGATTAGTGAAGTTAATTCAAACGAAGCAAGACTAACACATACATAAATAATATCTCTACGATTTCAAACTTAACACTATTTTAGAATTTAGTGCAATGAAGAAGCTATGGGGGATATCCCTCACCTTGAGTGGATGTTCCTCTATTTTGAATCTTCTTGCAAGGTGAGTTTATAAGTTCCTGGTTTGAGATTGATTGAAGGAGAATGTCTTTCAGGTATATCCATTGCAAACAGCCCTTGAATAAAGCATTATAGAATCCCAGTGAGTCAGTACCGAGTTGACTTAGTTGGGCTTTCAACTAACAACTTATTGAGTTAGTCCTTAAGAAATTTACTAACTACAAGGTTAGATCACTGATCCATTAAATCCAATGATCTCCAGATGATTAGAGCTGGCTTGACTCAGTCGGGAAACAGATCGAGTCAGCTCGTAATTGAGCATTGAGTCGACTCGGTTGGGGAAAATAGGTTGGGTCAGCCCATCTACGAACTGTTACTGGGTCATTCAACTTGGGAATTTGCATTATCTCCAGGGCCTGTTAGGCCAATTTCAAAGGTCGATCACTTGAGGTAACACGCTGCCTGACTCGGCTGGGTAGAGTTAACTCATTAACGATTGAGTTTAATACCATTGCAATGATTGAGATCAGTTTGAGATACCTGATGGTGCGGTTATGCTGATGCAAACCGATCTCCTTCTCTGATTTAAATAAGGGTTTTTACCCTAAAATGCAGATCTAAGTTGCGCTAACTGGTGACTGAGTTGGGAATGGATGTAAACGCAGACAGTCAAGTTGGGGTTTTATACCTGATAATCACCTGATCCTGATCTAGTTAGTGATTGGGATGAGTTTTATGCGAGATATGACGGATCGACAATACTAGAGTCGACCGGTTGCACTGGCAGGGTCAGAGTTTGCAGTGGGATAGGGAAGTTAAGTCGATGTAACACCAGCGGTTCTACTACTGAGTAAGGACGAAGCGAGGATGGAGCTGGCTCTCTCTCTCTCCCTCCCTCTCTCTCTCTCTCTCTCTCTCTCTCTCTCTCTCTTCTGTTTTCTCTTCTCTAGACTAGGGAGAAACTTGGACTCGGCCCGATTTACAGTGCCTTGAACCGAGCCGACTCAGCTTGATGTGGCTGCGAAGAACAACGCCTTTCCTCTCTGTCTCTATCTCTTTCCATTTTCAGAAAGGAAGCCCTAAAATAGGCCTTAAATGGGCCCTACTAATCCTCTTCTAGAGGGTTCGAATTGTAACTAATTAAAGGATTAGTTACGATCTTTAGTCGTTTGACATATGGTGTTTTGTAATGACAAAGTTAATCCTGATTGTGTGGCTGTGATCGGATGGTAGAAATGGACTTCTGAAACCATGGGCCACCATGTGGATGGTCTAGATCAGAAGGTGGGACGCACGTACAAGTGGTGGGTTATTTCAGCCAATGGAGAGGATGACTGCTTCGCCAATGGTGGGTTCGGATCCGATGGATAATCTCATGATCCAAGGCATTTGGATGGCGTGAATGGGTCCCATGATCACTGTGGGACCCACAAAAGGGACAGTGATCACCCCTTGCTTAATGGTTTTGAAGCCACATGCCACGACGACTCTCTCATTTTGCTAGGAACCTTAAAACTGCCTCTAACCCAACGGTTGGGATTTGATGAGGTGGAGGGTCGAGATTTCAAGAGCCAATGCACGCGCATGCCAACGTGGAAAGGAGACGAAGAGAATCTTTCTGTTTTTGGAAGGCTAGCTACATGAGGGTTCTACATCTGTCGAAAATAATGTGCACACGAGTGCCTATCAACGTGCGTGAAAGCTGGGTTTTGGTCAGAATTCCCTGGGCTACAAGATAGACGGTTTGGATCATCCAATATGATCATGAAGGTGGGCCGAAATTTGAATCAATGGACCATGTCCATTCGCTAGCAGAAACATAGGAGAAATAGAAAAATATCTCTCTTTTTCACTTTTTCAACGGGTCAACACAGCTTTGACAGTGTTTGCAAATCCGGTGTGCAGCGAGTGCACACCTCTTGTGAACACTTAGTTAAGGTGAGGCCCACATTAGTGTATTTAAATGAGATCCACACCATTCATCTAATTAGTCTATCTGCTCTAGGACATGAGTCCTACAATGAGGTTGATCTAAAGCTAAGGTGGGCCATAGTAATGGGTTTGTGTGCCTAAATGACGATATCCAATGATCATTAGAGATTTGACGGTCAGATCTTTTCCTAATATATTCATTAGTGATTCCCGGGATCTCCAACTCTGTTTATATGGAAATCCATCATAGATTTGATGATCTCAGGGTCTAATCGTAATGATCGAGTGATGGATCATTAAATTAAGTATAATGGCCCCATAAATTTGAGGCTCGGATGTTCAAAAGGCTACCCGATGTACCTTTTTGATAATTAATCATTGATACTAGAAAATCTAATGGTTGGATCTGCTTAAATTTCAGGTTCAGTCTTATGACTATTGGAAGGCATTTAGTTAACGTTTATCGACAATTTAGTAGTCGAATCATTTTGAATCTGAACGTTAATGGTCCAAATGTCTTAGGGTTCATCCAGATGAAGATCCATGGTTGGATTAGTAGTCCAATGGTCTAAGATTGATGATCAAGTGAAAGGCCTTCAAGTTGGGTCGTAATGAATGGTGGATCTGGTGATCTACGATTCTGATTTGATACTTAAAGTTCGCTTTCAAGGGAACACGATTGTCCCACTTAATATTCAATAGTTGAAATTGACGGATTCTGAATTATTAGTTGCTAGTGACTATTATATGTTAGGTGTGTACCTTTATGCCAGTTGCTAACTTAAACTACAATGGTAACACCCTGAGTACTTAAAAGTACAGGATGTTACAATCTACCCCTCTTAAAGAAAATCTCGTCCTCAAGATTTGGTAATATGTATCCTAACGATTAACATGACAAGTAGCAAAATCACATTGACTCCTCTATGTTCCAATTTTGCTAGCATATTATAGATTTAAACAAACTATATCTATATTTTTCAATGCACCCTTATATCTATACTATAGTCGAGTAATGTATATAAGTTCTAGAGAATTTGAGATCTATCTACTGAAAGTAGGGATTTATTTAAATACCTTATGGCATTACAATTTCCTATGATATCTATTAGGTCTACAAGTTCATTTAGGCGATGACTAACCATAATATGATAGTTTCCCATTAACTAAATACAATTCAATTTCTCTGTTTTCATGTTCAAGTTAACACAAATAGATGGTTGTAGTAGGTTTTAGTCTGATACATTGATCCTCTGCCTACGCAGAACAGTGGATTCATTGACATCAATTTCTAATCCTGGTAAATCTCAATCTTCTGCTTGATAAAGGCATTAAGATCATTGGAAATTATTAGGACAAAATTTGGATTGAACCGCGTACACTTCACGTAGCATGATTCCATCAGCCCGTGCTCCCGATTATTTTATACTTTTAGGAACTATCATGAATTTTTCCATTTTAGAGATAGGAGTGTCTAAAATTTAGGTGAAACAAACTCAAATGAGCATGGCACTTTCGTTATATTATCTAAAAATTAAACTTCAGGTTCATAGTCTCTACATAGGGATTTGGGTTTGAAATTTCCAAATTCATTTAGATTTCCCAAGTCTAGTCTTAGGGTTCGATCTAAGGATGGATGTTTACCTAAAATCTCTAATTGTACATCTAGTTAATTCTAATTGCTAAAAATTCTATGGGATATTATTCCTAATTAATGAAATGTTTTAGGAAATTTAAATTGTAATTTCTAGTACGATTTCTTATGTTTAGAGAGTGTTCATGTCTGACCTATTGTACAATATGATGGGTAAGGATTTTCTTACAATGCCTAAATTCATTTCCTTCAATGAGTGTTGTGCCAATGTTGTTTCTAACCAAAAGTAATAATAATAATAATAATAATAATAATAATAATAATAATTTATCCAGTATAGGAATGTCCTTATTTGCTTTCATGTGTATCACAGTGGTCATTTGTTCACAAGTGGTACCTAAGTTCAGTTTCTAAGTTCAAATGACTAAACTTAAAATTTCAAAGGAGCCTAAAATTTTGAATTTCTATGTTCTCAACCTTCCCTACTCCTAGGGGAATTCTACATAAATTTAATAGATGTCCAATTAATTTGAAAGGGAACTTAAGTTTAATTTCTAAGTTCAAACATCCAAACTTGATATTTTCTAAGGGGCCTAAAGTTTGGTTATCTATATTCTCAGAATTTCCCTAAGTCTAGGGGAGATTCACCTAAGTTCCAGCACCTAATTCAAACATCTTAACTTAAGACATTTAAGGTTGGTATGAGATTGTTTCCCAAAGGTAAGGTTTGTCTAAACTCTCTCTCTAATACCAACTTGTAACACCCTGATTCTCATAACCTGAGGGCGATCACTCGAGTACGAGAACCTGAGGGTTACGTCGTGCAATGAAACCGTCATTCCTCTAATTACCGACACATTTCATATCATCGAGAAATAACTACTGCATATACTAATAAAAGGAGTTCAATATACGTGAATAAAAGTAAAGAAGTAAAGCAAGATCCCACAACAGGGGATTTTTAATTACAATTCCCAAAGCAAGCAAAACTAAGATGAATGCATGAAAGTAAATAGATCCTATGTCATCAGTTGAGCTCTAATGGCTCAACCGTGTCGACAAATTGTCCTTCCTCTCCGTACTCCTCTTCTGTTGCACCAGGGGTGTCGTCATAGGCACCATTTTCCTCCATCATACCTATATCTATTTGGTGCAACCGCATGTTTGGGTGAGTAAAAACTCAGTGGGAATTTCCCTCATAGATTCAACCATAACATATCATTCCAAAATAGGTTAACAATTCATATTTAATTCATAGGGCAATACAACTACATATGTGTTTGCATGAATGTATGAATGTATGTTCAAGTCACAGATCTGGGTATGCACATCCAGCTGTCAAAATAAGAGAGCGCCCATGGTAGGTAGACTACCTGGAAAAGGCCATGAAGGTGAGTGCGCCCAAGGATGACCTGACTCCTGGAATAATACACGGGGTACGTCCAAGGAGTGTTTGATCCCAGAATAGCCTTATGTAAAATAAGAGCGCCCAAAGTGGCTCAAATGCACAAACTTTGGTCATTTAACTGATCTATCAGTAAATTGAGCAGAGTGTGGCTTACATTAAGTACACGGAAAAGCTCACATGTCATGCGTGAATATCATACATCATAATACTCACGTACATTCCATAAGATTGACAAGATTATTCTCACAAAAATGATCAAGGTTTAACTGAGGCCCATAAATGTAGCATATCTTACCAAGTTCTCACAACATCCCACCAAAGGTGGCATTTCACACATAGGCCTCATTATACAACATTGATAATTGATGGATACATCATGTCATATATCGTTACTTGGTAGAATATAACTCCAAGTTGGACCATTACTAACATGACTTAGAGAGTGCTATACCAAGTTCCAATCACATGTTTGTCACATATAGAAATCAAGTAAATAGGCATTTGCACATTAGCTCCTACTCTCATAACCAATTAAGAACGAAAGAAATAGTGTACTACTCCAAGACTTAATATGCATTAGATTCAAATTAGAATGGTTCTAGCACATGAAATGGGTTATGGAGTGAACTTACCATTTAAATGGAAGTAAGATTTACCTCTTCTTAACATACTTAAGTAAATGTACATATGAGTAGGCAATTCTAGATATGGAACCAAGAGTATGATGTGAATTTCTACAAGATATCTTAGAACAATGAGATATGAACATTTCCACATGATTAGTGAAGTTAATTCAAAGGAAGCAAGACTAATACATACACAGATAATATCTCTATGATTTCAAGCTTAACACTATTTTAGAATTTAATGCAATGAAGAAGCTATGGGGGATATCCCTCACCTTGAGTGGATGTTCCTCTAATTTGAATCTTCTTACAAGGTGAGTTTATAAGTTCCTAGTTTGAGATTGATTGAAGGAGAATGTCTTTTAAGTATATCCGTTGCAAACAGCCCCTAAATAAAGTATTATAGAATCCCAATGAATCAGTACCAAGTTGACTCGTTTGGGCTTTCAATTAGCAACTTGTTGAGTTGGTCCTTAAGAAATTTACTAACTACAGGGTTAGATCATTGATCCATTGAATCCAATGCTACTTAAATCATCTCCAGATGATCAGAGTTGGCTTGACTCAATCGGGAAATGGACCAAGTCAGATCGTTATTGAGCATTGAGTTGGCTCGGTTGGGGGAAACTGGTTGGGTCAACCCATCTACGAACTGTTACATGGTCATTCAACTCAGGAATTTGCGTTATCTCCAGGGCCTGTTTGGCCAATTTCAAACGTCGATCACTGGAGGTAACACGCTGCCTAACTCGACTGGGTAGAGTCAACTTGTTAACGAGTTGAGTTCAATACTGTAAGTGATATAGTTTATATCCCTTTCTGTTGTCAAATGTGTGGTGCCAAAGACACTAGTATGTAACTTGCTATGTGAAACTCTACTCAAGATCAAACAAAGATCCACTCAAGATCAACTTTGATGAACAAGAAATGCTCACAAGTGTAAAGAAGAAAGTTCTACTCAAGTTCAACTGTGATTGCCAAGTATTGCTCTCAAGTCAAGACATTGCAAAATGTCAAGAAGCTTACAAGTTCGATCATAAAGAACTCAAGATACTTTCAAGGATTATCTATAACAAGACTTCTAGGTTTACTACTTTTAAAGATCACTTGTCCTTAAGTTTCAATGTGCTTACTTCACGATTGAGGTTTGATTGACCTTAGGTTGACCTTTAGAGTAGGCCATTTTGGATACATAAGTCATATGTTTGATTTACGTGAGTTTGGTCAGTTCTAAGACTAGTCCTAGACTTCGTTCGACTAGTCCTAGCACTACTTCGACCTGTCTAAGAAATTCCTAGATCAGTCGTAAGTTTGTTACAAAATTTGAATATTTTCTGTTAGGCTTCGACTAGTCCGAGGGTCTGTTCGACTAGTCGAAGGAACAGTGTCGACTGCATCTAAGACCAGTCGTAGACCTATGACTCAAAGTCCAGCGCTAAAATTTGGATCCTACGACCAGTCGAAGGAGACATATGACCAATCGAAGGATACCTTCGACCAGTCATGAAATGGTCAAATCTTATCGCACCCGAATTTTCAAATATCTGTTGGTTCTACGACCAGTCAAAGAGCACCTTAGACCAGTCGAAGACGTGATTTGCTCACCTATAAATAGAGCACAAATCTCAGAAGAAATTAATTAATTCAAGCTAATCTAATTCGGCCTTCTAAGAGATAGTTCTGTACTCCATCAAAGCTAAGTGTGCTTATTTAATATTCTCTTTCTTTAACTTTATTTGATTGATTTTGTTTCTAGCATTCCAATCTTATATAAAAAGAGGAATTGCTGTTTTCCTTCTTTTGAAATCAAAATCAATTAAAGCTAGCTCGTTGTTTTTAATTTAAAATCTATTAGAACCTAGAACCATTATAAAGTGAGTATTGGACATTCAAATCTCTACTCCAATTTGGTTCTTCCGGGCTGCTACAACGAAGGAGTAATCAGGTATTTTACGTTTGTTGTAAATTCTGTTTGGTTTTCTTTTGAGATTTGCCAGAAAAATCTCATTGTATTGGTTATCTGAGGAGAGCCAAAAAACTCAGAAGTGGGGTTTTTTTTTAATTGTGTAAGCCCACAGATAAAAACACAATTGAGAAGGTTTTTAGGTGAACCTGTGAAAACCTATTTTTGTTAGTGAACGCTAATATCCCCTGTGTGAGGATATTAAGAGTGGAGTAGCTGTGTGGCTCTTGTTGAACAGTTGGTGTACACATAGGCGAACCACTATAATCCCTTGTGTTTTGTGGTTGTTTGATATTCATTTCATATATTTAATTATTCAGTGTGGGATGTATATGTGGATGTAAATGTTGTAATCATTTCATTTCAAGCTCAGTGGTGAATGTTGTAATAGTTAGATTTATATTTCTGCAATTTATCGCTTACTATTATTTTATTGGTTTGAGCTTCTGTTTCTATATTTGTTCTAGAAATAAGGTTGTCCTACCATAAACTTTGGTTTTTGGTGTAAGGTTGTCCTTAGAATAATTTTTTATTGCTTTCCATTCCTATACTGCAATTCAAGTTTAGTGATTTAAATTCTTATTATTTATTCCGTGTATATTTTATTTAAATTTGGCATAGTCCTATTCACCCCCCCTCTAGGACATATAGCTTGGCCATTTCAAGTGGTATCAGATCCTAATAGCTCATTCTTATTGCTTTATACTTGGATTTATTTCCTGAGCTAACGATCTAAGCTATTTATATATAATATGTCAAATTTTGATAGCTTATCAGTCACTACGTCTCCACCTTTCGATGGCTCCAATTATGCCTATTGGAAAGCCAGGATGAGGATCTTCCTCAAATCCATGGATGAAAGTGTGTGGCTAGCTACAGTGAATGATTGGACCCCTCCTACCACTGAAGTAACTGGTGTTGATGGTTCAAAAACAACAAAAATAATGGCTTATTTTTCTTGGACCACACTTCAGAAAAGTGAGAGTAGTGCAAATGCTAAAGCACTAAATGTAATTACATGTGCACTATCACTGGATGAATTCAAAAGAATTATATCCTGTGATTCTGCAAAACAAGCTTGGGATATATTAGAAATGATACACGAGGGTACATCAATTGTCAAGAAATCTAAGATATAAATCCTCACAACTAAATTTGAGGAAATACGTATGGAAGAAAATGAAATATTCATGGACTTATATACCAGATTGAATGACATTGTAAACTCTATGTGGGGTCCAGGTGATAAAATCCTGGAAAGCAAGATATGTGTTAAAATACTACGCTCACTTCCTGAATGGTTCAATTCTAAAATAACCGCAATACAGGAACTTCGTGATATGGAAAATATGAAGGTTGAGGAATTAGTTGGTTCTTTACAGACTTATGAGTTAAACTTTAAAGCTCCTACAAATAAATCCATTGCTCTCAAATCTACTAAAGGTATTTCTCAAGAAAACTCGGATTTAGAAAATTCTGAAGATGATATGGCTCTTTTAGCAAAGAAATTTTACAAGATTTTCAAAAGTAAGAAAAGGGTAGATCTTCAAAAATCAAATAATAAGAAAAGATCTAAACATAGATCCAAAAATTGGAAGTCTTTGAAAGATATGCAATGTTACAACTGCCAAGAGCATGGACACTTAGCAAACAAATGTCCTAAAAAGGACAAACCAAAAAGAAAGGGTATGTTGGCTACATGGGATGAATCATTTGATTCTGAAGCTTCTTCTGAATCCGAAGATTTTGAAACTGAGTCGGGCAATGAAGTTAAAGCCCTTATGACTCTAGCCAAATTCACATTCTCAGATAATGATTCAACAAGTGAAGAAAATTTGAACAGTGAATGTAAAAATGAAGAAGATCTTCTAGATGCTTATAACGCCCTATATAAGGAAAGTTGTAAAATTGATGTCAAACTTAAACTTCAAAAGGAAAAATTTTTTAAACTCAAAGAATGTTTTGAATCACTTCTTTTAGAAAAATTCTAAATTTTAGATTATTTTGAAAAATCAAAATGCGATTTAGAATTCAAAACCACCCTGATTAAAAATCTGAAATCTGAAAATGAGAAACTTAAAAATGAAGTATCTTTTCTTCTGAGTTTAAAGGACACATGGAGATATACCCAAGATGATACAAAGTTAGAAAAATTATTATCCGGATCAAGAAAATGTGGCGATCGATCCGGGTTGGGCTATGATAGGAATATATCTTCTAAACAAAAGTATACTTCTCTCAAGTTTGTGAAAGGAGAGTCCTCAAACTCAAAAGGGAAAAGTACTTACCAAGGTTTTTCTAAAACTTTTCAAAAACCTAAAAGCAACCATGTTAATTTTAAAAATCAGAACCGACACCCTCTTGCTGGAAAGATAGTTGATTTACTCAAGGAGCTCTTAAAATCTAACTCAGTAGGTCATTCTTACAACAACAGACAGAAGAAGACCAACTATACTCCTAAACCCAAAATAGTTCTGAAATGGGTTCCTAAAGTTGCCTGCTTGGTTGCTCACACCGCTTTCAAAGCAACAAGCCATTCAAAGTGGTACCTAGATAGTGGATGCTCCAGGCATATGACTGGTGATAAAAGTTTGTTCATCGATCTCAAAGACATGACTGATGGTTCAGTCGCATTTGGTGATGGCAGCAACTGCAAGATTATGGGCCAAGGTACGGTTCATCTCTATAACCTTCCTTTGTTTAAAAATGTTTTATATGTAGAAGGTTTGAGATATAACTTGCTTAGCATATCTCAAATATGCGATAATAACCATAGTGTATGATTTTCTAATCAAAGCTGTGAGATTCTAAACTACAAGGGTTCAGTAATACTAACTAGACGTAGAACCTCTGAAAATTGCTATATTGTTAGCGAATCCATCTCATCTAATCAATCATGTTATAAGGTCCATATAGATGAGACTGATTTATGACACAAAGGTCTTGGACTTGTACACTATCGAAATCTATATAGATTGAGCAAATGGGAACTTATAAGAGATTTACCCAAATTACAAAAATTAGATAAAATATGTGGTGAATGCCAGATTGGCAAACAAATAAGGAACTCACACAAAAAGATGAATTCCAATACCACATCAAGACCACTCGAGCTTCTCCATATGGATCTAGTAGGACCTACCACGATGGAAAGTCGAGGTGGCAAAAAATATATCTTGGTAATTATAGATGACTTTACCAGATATACTTGAGTAATCTTCTTAAGGGACAAATCTAAAACCCTTGAAGAAGTAAGAAAAGTTATCAAAAGGATTCAAATTGAAAAAGGTTCTCAAATCAGTAAGATTCGTAGTGATCATGGATCTGAATTTGAGAATAGCGGTTTTAAGAAGTTCTGTAACGACCAGGGAATATTACATGAATTCTCAGCACCCAAAACTCCACAACAAAATGGTATAGTGGAAAGGAAAAATAGAGTACTTTAAGAAATGGCTAATGTCATGTTGAATAACATGAAGCTCTCTAAGAAGCTTTGGGCTGAAGCAGTCAATACAACTTGCTATATTATTAATCGAGTTTACACTAGTAAAAGTAATAATAAAACGACTTATGAAATGTGGTTCGATAGAAAGCTTACTGTCAAATATTTTCAAATTTTTGGCAGTAAGTGCTATATTTTACGAGATCATGAAAATCTGGAAAAGTTTGATACGAAGAGTGATGGAGGGATATTTTTAGGATATTCTTTAAACAGTCGTGCTTATAGAGTACTGAACAAAAGGACCGGTGTGATTCAAGAGTACATTAATGTGGTCATTGATGATCACTTAAACACACCAGTCTCAAGTTCAGATAATGATGAAATTCTTGTAACAGGTAAACCTGATACTTCATCTAATCAGACTGATTCTGAACTAAGGACTGTTAAAGATCATCCAACTACACAGATTCTTGGAAACCCTCTCACTGGTGTTCATACTCGTAGATAACTTGAGGATATATGTAACTACGCATGTTTTACATCCTAGATAGAACCATCTAACGTAAAAGCTCTTGCTGATGAAAACTGGATTGTTGCGATGCAAGAGGAGCTTAACCAATTTGTGAGAAATGATGTTTGGTATCTCATACCTAGACCTAAAGATAAACACATCATTGGAACCAAATGGATTTTCAAAAATAAGTCTGATGAGCTTGAAATATAATTAGAAATAAGGCTAGGTTAGTGGTTCAAGGTTACACTCGAATTGAAGGTATTGATTATGATGAAACCTTTGCACCAGTAGCCCGTCTTGAATCAATTAGACTCTTTATATCCATTACATGTTTTAGAAAGATCAAGATTTACCAAATGGATGTAAAAAGTGCATTCTTAAATGGCGATTTTCATGAGGAAGTCTATGTTGAACAACCAATGGGTTTTGAAGACCCCAAGAATGTCGATCATGTTTATCGACTTAAAAAAGCACTTTACGGTATAAAACAAGCTCCTAGGGCATGGTACGAGAAACTAACAAAGTTTCTATTAAGCCATAATTTTCAAATGGGATGCGTTGATAAAACTCTGTTTATTAGAAAACATAATGAGCACATCTTATTATTACAAATCTATGTTGATGATATCATTTATGGATCTACCTGTACTGACATGACTATTTAGTTTGTAGATTTGATGAAATCTCAGTTTGAAATGAGCATGGTTGAGGAATTGAATTATTTTCTTGGGTTACAAGTAAAGCAACAACCTGATGGAATGTTCATATCTCAATCTAAGTATGCTATGAATCTAATTAAGAGATTTGGATTTGAGAATGGTAAGAATTTTGATACTCTTATGAGTACAACTTTGAAACTCTCAAAAGATTCTGTAGGGAAAAATGTAGATCCGAAATTATATCGAAGTATGATTTGTAGTTTACTATATTTAACTGCTAGCAGACCTGATATTTCTTTAAGTGTTGGTATTTACGCTAGATATCAATCTGATCCAAAAGAATCGCACTTGACTGCTATCAAGCGGATTATTAGATATGTCGCAAGTACTGTTAATCTCGGTCTCTGGTATCCTCATGAGACTAATGTTCAATTAGCTGGATACTCGGATGCTGACTGGGCTAGTAATCTAGATGATAGAAAATCAACCAGTGGTGGTTGCTTTTATATCAGAAATTGTTTAGTTTCCTAGTTTAGCAAGAAACAAAATTCTATATCACTTTCTACAGCTGAAGCTGAGTATATCGCAACTGGTAATGCATGTACGCAACTTGTTTGGATGCAATGAATGCTAAGTGATTTTGGAATTAAACAGAAATTCTATGTTATTACATTGTGATAATTCTAGTGCCATAAATATTTTGAAAAATCCTATTCAGCATTCTCGTACTAAGCATATTGACATTAAATTTCATTATATTAGGGAATTAGTAGAAGAAAAAGTTATATCTCTGGAATATATCCCTACCGAGGATCAACGAGCTGACATTTTCACTAAACCGCTCGACAAAAGCAGGTTTAACAAAATGAAATTTGATCTTGGCATGTACATTTTAAAATAATTATTTATGCCTACTTGTATCATAGTGTATATATATTTGCTAGTTTGAATTTCAATTTTTTGGTCATTATGCAAGAAATCTGAATTTTTGGCCGGTACTCGACCAGTCGTAGTTCGACCTGTCGTACATATCTACGACTAGTCATAGATCGCGGTAAATCACTTAAAAATTGGGGATTTCACTTTCTTCCTCATTCCGTTTTCACTCTCTAAGGAGCCGAGCCTCGACTAGTCGAACTACATTTCTTTAAGGTTAGTGCTCCATTTATGTTTTTATTGCAGATCTGTGACTAGATTGCTTTCTTTTCTCTCTTGAAGCTTTCTATTTTGGATTTCATTGTGATTTGAGGTTTTTCGTTTGCAAAATCTGATTTGAACAAACCATCTTCTCAAACCTTTGCAACTTCTTCTTTTCTTGAAATCTTTGTTACAAATGGCTTCTAAAGGAAAGAAAACAACAACCCGTGATCCGTCTTCTACTTCCAAATCAGCTCCAATTTCTAAACGGCATCTTTAGCCTCCCGATGATGATCCATCTTATGTTCGGGACATCAGATTATGCAATGTTATTGTTGAACTCCCTGTTTTCATTGATCATGTTGCACCTTTTGACATCCTTCCTATGCTTAAATCTGTAGGTTGGGATAACTTATTACATTAGGGTGGGCCAACATACCGGTCCATTGCCCAATCTATGTTTGCAAGTATTAGTGCTTTTTCATTGGATGGGTTAACATTTAAAATATCTACTAGAGAAGGGCCTTTTGACGTTGATCGTCATTTAATTTCTGCTCTTATGGACATTCCAGTGAATGATGAGGGTATTCCTATCCATAATTTGACTGATAAACCCCTAGTTTCTGAAAAACGTATGCTCAATAGAGACTTGTGTGACATGGATGTTCATTGGACTCATAAAGGGAATGCGCTTCCCGCAAGGTATTTGTTACCTAAATATAGAGTTCTCCACAAAATCTTTGTGTCTAATCCGTATCCTCATTCGGGTAATAAAACTAATTTGACATCATATATGGTTCGTGTTATTCATGCTGTTGTCAGTGGTACTCAAATTTGTTTACCATCCTTAATCTGTCATTTCATTCTTCAGTCTAGACTCCATCTGGGTCACAGTGACATTCCTTTTGCCTATTTGATGACTGTGTTGGCTAAACATATGTTAGTCGATATGCCGGTTGGAGAGGCACCTATCCATCATCTAATTTTCAATGATTCTAATATCAATAAGATGAAGCTGGATTTTCATCTTGACTAAGGTGGTGGTAGTAGTCATGCTGAACATGAGGGAGAAGCTAGTGATCTTCCTTCTGATGACATAAATATGGATGACATCTTTAAAGAACTTGAATATGATTCTACGAATCATTCAAATTTTGTACCATCTGATGTTGATGCACGTCTGAGTGCATTGGAGGATAAAGTTGATAATATAAATGTTAAGATGGAAAATATGTCTGTTGCTCATGATTTACAATTCAAGTTCATGCGCAAATATCTTAGGCGCTTGAACAAGGGGATGCATACACTTGATCCATCTATCCCTACTCCTTCTTCTAGTTCAGATTAGTGTTTAAGTTGTTCAAGTTGTAATAACTTTCTACTATGGTGTTAGCTTTGCTTATACTCAGTATTTATTTTCTGTGAGTTAATTATGCTTTTATCTCATATCTTATCTATCTGTTCCTTGTTTTTCTTTGTCCTCTTATGACAAAAAGGGGGAGAATGGATATGTTTTCACTTATTTGGATATGTTTTATTCAGGGGGAGTTCTGTATGTCTTATAAAGACATGTATGGAGAATGGATATGTTGAATATTTGCATATTTGCAGGTTCATATTAACTGCGCCAGTTGATGACAATTGATGCATGATTCGTTACTCAGATATTCTGTATTCTATGCTTGATTTGTTACTCAGATATTCTGTGTTCTGTAAACATATCTTGGTAGTGTGTTTTGTCACTAATTTGACAAAGGAGGAGATTGTAAGTGCTATAGTTTATATCCATTTCTGTTGTCAAATGTGTGGTGCCAAAGACAATGGTATGTAACTTGCTATGTTAAGCTCTACTCAAGATCAAACAAAGATCTACTCAAGATCAACTTTGATGAACAAGCAATGCTCACAAGTGTAAAGAAGAAAGTTCTACTCAAGTTCAACTGTGATTGACAAGTATTGCTCTCAAGTCAAGACATTGCCAAATGTCAAGAAGCTTACAAGTTTGATCGTAAAGAACTTAAGATATTTTCAAGGATTAGCTACAATAAGACTTCAAGGTTTACTACTTTTAAAGGTCACTTGTCCTTAAGTCTTAATGTCCTTACTTCACGATTGAGGTTTGACTGACCTTAGGTTGACCTTTAGAGTAGGCGATTTTGGATACATAAGTCATATGTTTGATTTATGTGAGTTTGGTCAGTTTTAAGACTAGTCCTAGACTTTGTTCGACTAGTCCTAGCACTGCTTCGACCTGTCTAAGAAATTCCTGAATTAGTCATAAGTTTGTTACAAAAATTGAATATTTTCTGTTAGGCTTCGCCTAGTCCTGCGGTCTGTTCGACTAGTCGAAGGAACAGTGTCGACTGCATCTAAGACCAGTCGTAGACTTACGACTCAAAGTCGAGCGCTAAAATTCGAATCCTACGACCAGTCAAAGGAAACCTATGACCAGTCGAAGGAGACCTATGACCAGTCGAAGGATACCTTCAACCAGTCATGAAATGGTCAAATCTTATCGCACCCGAATTTTCAAATATCTGTTGCTTCTACGACCAGTCGAAGAGCACCTTAGACCAATCGAAGATGTGATTTGCTCACCTATAAATAGAGCACGAATCTCAGAAGAAATTAATTAATTCAAACTAATCTAATTCGGCCTTCTGAGAGATAGTTCTGTACTCCATCAAAGCTAAATGTGCTTATTTAATATTCTCTTTCTATAGCTTTATTTGATTGATTTTATTTCTAGCATTCCAATCTTATATGAAAAGAGGAATTGTTGTTTTCCTTCTTTTGGAATCAAAATCAATTAAAGCTAACCCGTTGTTTTTAATTTAAAATCTATTAGAACCTAGAACCATTATAAAGTGAGTATTGGACATTGATCTTGGACATTCAAATGTCTACTCCAATTTGGTTCTTCCGGGCTGCTACAATGAAGGAGATGATCAGGTATTTTACATTTGTTGTAAATTTTGTTTGGTTTTCTTTTGAGATTTGCCAGAAAAATCTCATTGTATTGGTTATCTGAGGAGAGCCAGAAAACTCAGAAGTGGGGTTTTTTTAATTGTGTAAGCCCACAGATAAAAACACAATTGTGAAGGTTTTTAGGTGAACCTGTGAAAACCTATTTTTGTTAGTGAACACTAATATCCCCTGTGTGAGGATATTAGGAGTGGAGTAGCTGTGTGGCTGTTGTTGAATAGTTGGTGTACACACAAGCGAACCACTATAATCCCTTATGTTTTGTGGTTGTTTGATATTCATTTCATATCTTTAATTATTAAGTGTGGGATGTATATGTGGATGTGAATGTTGTAATCATTTCATTTTAAGCTCAGTGGTGAATGTTGTAATAGTTAAATTTATATTTCTGTAATTTATCACTTACTATTACTTTATTGGTTTGAGCTTCTGTTTCTATATTTGTTCTAAAAATAAGGTTGTCCTACCATAAACTTTAGTTTTTGGTGTAAGGTTGTCCTTAGAACAATTTTTTATTGCTTTCCATTCCTATATGCAATTCAAGTTTAGTGATTTAAATTCTTATTCTTTATTCCGCTGTATATTTTATTTAAATTTGGCATAGCCCTATTCACCCCCCCTCTAGGACATATAGCTTGGCCATTTCAACTACCATGACAATGATTGAGATCGGTTTGAGATACCTAATGGTGCAATTATGCTGATGCAAACTGATCTCCTTCTTTGATCTAAATCAAGGTTTTTACCCTAAAATGTAGATCTAAGTTGCGCCAACTCGTGACCGAGTTGGGAATGGATGTAAACACAGACAGTTGTGTTGGGGTTTTATACCTGATAATCACCTAATCTAGTCAGTGATTTGGACAAGTTTTATGTAAAATCCTGAAAATCGGGGGTCGAGCATAAACTCAACTCCCGAGTTCCAGAACATCACTTATGCAACAAAATGAATGATGATTGAATGTTGACTGTATTCGTGCATTGAACATGAGTGAGATTAAGCCAAAACAGCATATCATACTCCAGAGATAGTTAAATTACAAGCGGAAGACTGTGATAGACATATAAAATATAAAAACTATGGTGAGTCTCCAGAGTGTGATAAAGTTACCAGGTTAAATAATTACAAGTACAATTATAAAATTTACCAAATGTGAGGAAGTGTAATGTCTTCTATCCCAAGTACCATAGCCCCGTCAATACATTACCAGGTCTTCATAGACCTGTCAGAGGGTTATATGTAGGAGAACTCATCCTCAACATTATAGTAGTAGTCCGGCTCTGCTTCATAAGCATCGTCATCATCTGAAACTCAACAAATCTGGTTGGTGTTGCAAACACCGTCCCATAACATGGGAGTGAGTGATTAACTCAGTGGAATAATAAAGCATAGGTTAACATGTTATCAATGCAGTCAAGTAGTAATGATAAAGTAGTAAAATCAAACACTCCTAACTACTCTTATTAATGTAAGTATGAATGCAGTCATGATGTATGCCCTCACCACACCCTCCCTCGTACGATACCATCTTACGTTCGCGGCATGCTTTCATCCCTCAGTGCTTCACATCTTCCAGGCACATGCAATACATGATGAGCATGATTACCGAGTATTTATTAGTCCATTTCAAACAGCAGGATTGGAAAACTAAGGTACCTCCCTTGTATTATTCCCAAACATGATCCATTCTAGGGTCGTTAGTCCTAGTTAATCTCAGACAATGGTGTGTTTTCTAGGTCACTACAAAGGCTGCAAGGGCTGTTACGCACAAAGGTTACACCACTCCTCCATCACCTCTTTAACGATTCATCACTATACAGAAACAGGCCTAGTTCATACTCTATACACCGCGGTAAAACTCTAAGGCTCACCGCAATTTCAGAGTATGCTCGAGGTCACTACAAAGGGCTGTCAGGGCTGTTGCTCGCATTCGTTGCACCACTCCCCCATCACCTTATCAATGTAGGCCGACAGTACGAATATAGTGTCCCATACCACCATATTCGGCTCACGAGTCTGGTTGCTCACTGGTCACTACAGGGAGGCATGTGGCCCCAGTGTAGGCCGACAGCTCGACCACGGTGTCCCATACCACCATGCCCGGCTCATGAGTCTTAGCGGATCGAGGTACCATGGTTAAAAGAGATTTCACTGGTAAGTTTGGACCCTAGGTTCAAGCAGTGGCGTCCAAACATGGTGAACATACATAAGATAGATCAGGTTGCTTGACGAGCTTGGCTAGCCCGAGCGCACAACAAGTTGAATGACATGAAGTGCATAAGCACTTCGCGTGGCCAACCACTATCGCCAACCGAAGTACGACTCGAGTTCGTTGAACACATCTACGTGGCAAATGAATCACAGCCATGAATTTAATTCTGGTACCGATTGTCTGGACTATAATCATAGCCCCAAACATAATCAATTGCAGATAAATAAAGCAGTAGTGGATCAAGATTCAAATCATACAATCAAAGTCTGGTATTATCCGTTTAGGGCTGCCAGGGCTGTTGCTAGCATTCATTACACCACTCCCCCATCACCCATGATGGATCATACAACATAAACATGAATTTAAACATACACCTTACATAAATAAAATCATACAATCAGTTGAGCATGTTAACAAGCATATCATAAAGCATATTATAAAGCATGTTATAAAGCATGTTATGAAGCACTATATAAACAGGAATACAAACACATATATTTCATATATAAGTGGTTAAAGTGAGCAACCCACATGGTGAAAATCATACATGTTTCTAAGGTAGTTGAGAATCCCATCTCAACACCCTCCTAAGGCATCAACATCCAAACACTTACTCAAACAAGCATTTTCACAAACACTTAACATACACTATTTCAACATACTTAGTGTATGTTAGCAAACATGTATTAGGGCGAGTCCTTGCACCAAGCAAATATTTTACGCATATATAATATATTTATGCAACAAATAATCATGGCAAACACATCTCTAAAATATATATGTATATGGTACTTTCTACAATACAGTATTCCTACATACATAGTGTATGGGCGAATCCTTTCGTCAAATAAGTATTTTATCCATATATCGTATATTCATACAATAAATAATCATGTCAAACACATTTCCAAAATTTATACGTATACGGTATTTTCTACGAATACCTAGAATATGTAAAATTCCATAATCTACATCTTTAATCGAAACAGAAAACAGAAAGCACTTTGTATATGTGCAATTGAATGCAGATCATGAATCTATCATTATCTGATATTGAAAGCGTTGAAAACCATAACCTATACACCTAAAGTCCTCACCTTTTATCGTAGAATCGAAACGGAGTCGATAGAATTGCTAAGTTTCTGAATACGGCAGTTTGGTAACCTATAAAATGAAATAGGTTAACTATTTCATAACCTACAACCTATACAACCCCAAAACAGATTAGGGTTAGGGTTTCTTACTTAGAAATGGAGCTAGAATCGCCGGAAAAGTGATTAGAACGGAGTGGTGGAGCTCGTGGAGCGGCAGGAAAACATGGCAGGGAGATTTTCCCACATCTCCCACACTTTCTCTATCTTTTCTCTCTTCTCTCTTTAGGGTTTCTCTCAAATTCGTATGGCTGCAATGAGAGAGGGTTTAAGGTCCTTATATAATCTAAAAACTCACCGAAATAGACTCTAGGTCAAAGTATACTTAGGTTATAACCAAAGCGGACCTGTTTTAGCTCAACGGAGGACTTCTGGCGGCCCCCCTTGAGCCAAAGGTCAGACTTAAGCTCACTAACACAGGATCTAGGTTCAGCTGAGGTTTCATTCCAGTCGGGTTCCCAGATCACACGTGGCGGACCATTTTTAGTTCAACAGTCAGTGGATCTCGATCGAAGATTCTAAGTACATGGGTATGTGTATGAAATTTCTTCTGATCTGAGGGTGTAATTTGGTCTGATTCTGACAGTCTGGTAGCTTACAAATTGACCGCAAGTAACAAGTCTCAGATCACTATTTAAGATATTTATTTTGTAAAGAAAAAAAGTGTTTTCACACTCCCTCTCTCCGGACTCAAGCGAACAGCCGTGGGACACTATCTGGATTTGATTTCTGAGTTAGTTGTCAAGCCCAGCGTAACAGTCCTAATTCCTTAACTTCGTGTTAATTAGACTTCCGACGTGCGGTCCAGATCTGATACAGAGTTTCGAGATGCTCCCGAGAGCAGACGGGTAATGAGTTTGATCCTAGATTTTAGGGTAACCTAGCGTCACTGATTCTACAAGTTTTGGGTCTTGTAGATTGTATTTAAAGCGATTCAAATGAATTTCATGGCTATTCTAGTTTAGCACTTAGTTAACTTTGTCAAATTTCTAAAGGATTTAGTCCTATAAGATTTCTGTCTGAGGTGGTACTTAGTCCTTTGTAGTTTGTATATAAAGTGATCCAAGTTATACTACTTAGCTAGTTTAAGATGATGTCTATGGTAAAAGTACTTAGAAAAATTGAAAGATCAAGGTGGTGAAGGGTGGGATTTGTGAAGGAAATGGGTTCACAAGCGATTTTAGACTGTGGGATTGAGTTCTGACAAGTTAATAAGGCGTTAGGAGTGACCCATTGCCTAAGGACGTCTAATCCCAGGTTGGCAAAAATCTGGGATGTTACATTTTATCCGAGCTATGACAGATCGACAATGCTGGACTCAACCGGTTGCATTGGCAGGGTCGGAGTTTGCAGTGGGACTGGGAAGCCAAGTCGATGCAGCACCAGCGGGTCTACTACGGAGTGAGGACGAAGCTTGGATGGAGTTGGCTCTCTCTCTCCCTCTCTCTCTCTCTTATGTTTTCTCTTCTCTAGACCGGGGAGAAACTTGGACTCAGCCTGATTTACATCGCCTCGAACCGAGCCGACTCAGCTTGATGCGGCTGCGAAGAACAACGCGTTTCCTCTTTGTCTTTATCTCCTTCCATTTTGAAAAAGGAAGCCCTAAAATAGGTCTTAAATAGGCCTTACTAATCCTCTTCTAGAGGGTTCGAATCGTAACTAATCAAAGGATTAGTTACAATCTTTAGTTGTTTGACATATGACATTTTGTAATGATGAAAGTTAATCCTGATTGCGTGGCTGTGATCGGATGGTAGAAATGGACTTCTGGAACCTTGGGCCACCATGTGGATGGTCTAGATCAGTAGGTGGAACCCATGTACAGGTGGTGAGTTATTTCAACCAATGGAGAGGATAGCTCCTCCGCCAATGGTGGGTTCGGATCCGATGGATAATCTCATGATCCAAGGCTTTTGGATGGCATGGATGGGTCCCATGATCACCGTGGGACCCACAAAAGGGACGGTGATCACCCCTTGCTTAATGGTTTTGAAGCTCACATGCCACGGTGGCTCGCTCATTTTGCTAGGAACCCTAAAATTGCCTATAACCCAACTGTTGGGATTTGATGAGGTGAAGGGTCGAGATTTCAAGAGCCAATGCATGCGCATGCCAACGTGGAAAGGAGAGGAAGAGAATCTTTCTATTTTTGGATGGCTAGCTACGTGAGGGTTCTACTACCGTCGAAAATCATGTGCACACGAGTGCCTATCAACGTGCGTGAAAGCTGAGTTGTGGTCAGAATTCCCTAGGCTACATGATAGACGGTTTGGATCATCCAATACGCTCATGAAGGTGGGCCGAAATTTGAATCAATGGACCATGTCCATTCACTGGTGGAAACACAGGAGAAATAGAGAAAAATCTCTCTTTTTCACTCTTTCAACGGGTCATCACGGCTTTGATTGTGTTGGTAGATCCGGTGTGCAGTGAGTGCACACCTCTTGTGCACACTCAGTTAAGGTGGGGCCCACATTAGTGTATTTGAATGAGATCCACACCATTCATCCAATTAGTCTATCTATTCTAGGACATGAGTCCTGCAATGAGGTTGATCTAATGCTAAGGTGGGCCATAATAATGGGTTTGTGTGTCTAAATGATGATATCCAATGATCATTAGAGATTTGACGGTCAGATCTTTTCCTAATCTGTTCATTAGTGATTCCTGGGATTTCCAACTCTGTTTATATGGAAATCCATAGTAGATTTGATTATCTCAGGGTCCAATCGCAATGATCGAGTGATGGATCATTGAATTGAGTATAATGGCCCAATAAACTTGAGGCTCGGATGTTCAAAAGGCTACCCGATGTACCCTTTTTGATAATTAATCATTGATACCAGAAAATCTAATGGTTGGATCTGCTTAAATTTCGGGTTCAGTCTTATGCCTATTGGAAGACATCTAGTTAACATTTATAGACAATTTAGCGGTTGAGTCATTTTGAATCTGAACATTAATGGTCCAATTGTCTTAGGGTTCATCCAGATGAAGATCCATGGATCCATGGTTGGATTAGTAGTCCAATGGTCTAAGTGTGATGATCAAGTGAAAGGCCTTCAAGTTGGACCCTAATGAATGGTGGATCTGGTGATCTACGATTCTGATTTGATACTTAAAGTTCGCTTTCAAGGGAACGCGATTGTCCCACTTAATGTTCAATAGTTGAAATCAACGAATTTTGAATTATTAATTACTAGTGACTATTATATGTTGGGTATGTACCTTCACACCAGTTACTAACTTGAACTACAATGGTAACACCCTGAGTACTGAAAAGTACAGGGTGTTACATTTAGCATATGAAAGGACCTAAGTCTAGGGTCTTTCTGGGGTCAATTATACCTGAAATTATTGGATATTAAAGTATATACCTTGAAGTTTGTACTTGAATCTTTAGTAGTGTTCAGTGGATCTTTTACTTGAAGTAAACTTGAAGTTGTAGCTTGATCTCGAACTTGAAGTGAAGTAGAACTCAAACTTGAAGTAACCATCTTCATGTCTTGCACTTTCCAACTTCATGTGTTGATCTTGAAGGTGAACTTTCCATCTTAATTCACTTGAAGGTGAACTTTTCATCACATGAATGAGTTTCACTATATGCTATTTTGTCTCATCGAAATTTGACAAATAAGGGTGCTTTATACAACATAGCACTTACAATCTCCCCCTTTGTCAAATTCGTAACAAAACATACTTAGAACAAAATACAAATACAAAACTTCACACTTTCTCTCAATATGAGCACACAATCTACTCCCCCCCAATCTGAGCTTGGACTTGTGTAGAATACCTATATTAACAAATATATATATATATATATATATATATATATATATATATATATATATTTCCAAACATATACAATCCACACAATTTATTCCAACAACATTTGATAATCATAACAACATTTAATTTAATCATAACCAAAAATCTCTCATACCATAAATCTTTCCCCCTTTTTGTCATAACTTGACAAAGGAAGACAAAATGACAATCATAAACATATAAATGAAAGATAATTGAAGAAATATGATTAAGAGTAAACTAGGAGAGTAGGAATAAGATTTAGAAAGCATAAAGAAAGTAACATCCAAGAGTATAAATTAAGTCATACAAACCAAGCATAAGTTAAAGTTATATAATCCAAAACAAATAAAATCAAAGTCAAGCTAGTCAAAACTAGAGGAAGAAGGAGGTGGGATTGATGGGTCAATCTGATGAAGTTCTTTAGTAACGTGATGAAAATATTTTCGCATATACTTCATTGACAACTTGCGACTTTGTGTTAGATTGTCCTGTGAAACTTTTAACTCAACCACCTTCTCCTCTAAAGAATGAAGGCGATCATCAAATTGAGACAGATAAAAGTCAGGATCCGCCTCATCATCAGTTTTTAGTTCATCAAAGATGTCATCCATAGTAGTGTCTACAAGCAAGATGTCTTCTTCTTCTTCTTCAACATCTTCCTCATCTAGCTGACGTGGAAGATACTCCAAGTTCATTTTGTTGATGTTGGAGTTATTAAATGGAAGGATAGCTATCGGTGCCTCGGTAGGAGGAATGACCACATTGCAATGAATTGCAAGGGTAGTCATAAGATAGGAAATAGAAATAGAGCCATGACTAGGATGGAGACGAAATTGTATCATACTATAACAAATCAGATAAGGAAGACATATAGGGATGCCAGACACAACAAAGTGAAGAACACGACACATAAAGGGAGTAAGTTAAGCCTTATTTCCAAACCTAGGATAGATATTAAAGATAAAAATGCAGTGAAGAACTCTGTATTTGGGCAACATTTGATTGGCACGGAGGGCATTACCCGAACTCCATTCGGCATTAAAACAACATAATTTGCGGGTAATTGTTCGCCATTCAGATTCAATCATTCTCTCAACTAATGTAGGTATTGGAATACATTCATCATTTACATTTATGTCCAATAGACTTGAGATAAGATGTTTATCTACAGGGAATGTCCCTTCTCTAAAATTGATAGATAATGTTAGATCATTTATGGACGCTTCACCTATAGACACATACATTGGTTATGCAATCAAATGGTATCCCAGTCCACCCCAATTTAAAATGTTTTCCCAACCAATAGAGGTAAGGATAGGAAGAAGTTGAAATGGAGCTAAATGATTGACATTAAGCAGCCTGTCTATTATGACTTCTCTATTACGAAGATCCTGAACATACTCCGGGTCTTCCTCGGGGGCCCATAGGGTTTTAACTCTAAGAGAAGACGCCCTAGAGGATGAGCCACGAGATACTCTCTTTTTAGTTCGATGTTTCATTTAGTAATTGCAGAAAATTAAAAATAGAAGATGGGTTTGACAAGAATAAGATTTTTTTTATCAAAAACCCTCTAAGAAAATAATGGAAATATCAAATCGACAACAAAATGAAGCTTAAAATGCATACAAGAACCCAAATCTAAAAGGAAATTGAAAATGAGGCACTTATAATGATTCTATGGAGATGGGTTCGACGAGTAGAGTGAGAGCTTGTTCAAGAAGATGAAGAAAAATGAGGAAAAAGTGATTTTTTTTCCTTAGAAAAGTCCACCCGCGCTCCTCGACTGGTCAAGTATGTGCTCGACCGGTCGTGCTATACTGAAATTTCAAAATTTTTCTAAAATTTTTGCATAAAAATTATAAATAAAAAAATGCAAAAAATAACATGATTTAATTAATTCGAAATACACATACCAATATCATGTTTTAATTTGGAAAATCTATTCCTGTTAAGTGGTTTAGTCATAATGTCGACAAACTGATTTTTACTCTGAATATATTCTAAAGAAATGCTTTTATGTTCAACCAATTCTCGAATATAGCGATAACGAATGTCTATATGCTTCATACGGGAATGTTGGATGGGATTTTTTAAAATATTAATTGCGCTAGATGTCACACCCCAAACTCAGAAACCGGGCTTACAAAATTCCCGATCACCGAATCCGGCACCGACAGCCTCCGTAGAATCCCATTCTCGGCTCCCAGTGCCCAAACGCCGGATTTTAATCCAGGGATTCTACAAGGAGGATTTTGAAAATAGAATTTCATGAAGAGGAGCATAACCCACAACAATAACAAGAAACATCACCACATATCCACTATAATAAAAAAACTTTGAGTATAAGGCATGAAGGGAAATATACTTTAGAAATATCAAAAACTCCAGAAGCTCAGCCGCACGCTCCTGCCTCAACTTGACTGGGCCCTAACGTCACCTGCACGCATCTATCATCCATAAGCTTATAGAAAGCTTAAAGGGTGGTGTTTATATGTGCTCAATATAAGCGTGCTCAGAATGCAAATATCAGAGTAATGCAGAAATATGCCGGCAAGTCCATAAATACCAACAACCTTATTGAGGCTATGCGATGTAAAAACATAATAAGCTAATGACATGTCTAGGCCATGTAATATAGAATCATAGTAACCTAAATGTCATATACTGTGGGTGTAATGTAATATGTAATACAAAGGAATGAAGAAGCTGGAGTGTGCAGTCGAGATGATAGTACATGGTATCGCAAGCTGTAGGGTTCATCAGAAGGGACTTCTATTCAAACCAGTCCCATACCTAAATTTAGATAGCTAGACTCAATTTGGTAAACTCCTGATCTCAGGTTGGTCGCGCGTCTCAATCGAAATCCTGGCCATTGTGAAGGTACACATAATGATTTGGTTGTGCATATCAGCCCGAGTAGATAGTGGATGCATGAATGAATGAGTAAAATGTTGAGTACGCAACCCCTACACAGTAGCCTGCCAACCACTGGTAGTTCACCCAGGCCCTTAGGCCTTACCCACATCAGCATCGGCCCACGTGTGCCCGACCATGTGTCAACAGTGATGGGGTGTCATCATATTAATACATCTTTTGGGATCATCACCAGGCTCTATTACAATGCTTTCATTCATACCAAGGCTATGAGGTGTAAGGCCTACGTGGCTAATGTCATATGCAAGATGCAATCAGTATCATGCCATTCCTTATCTGAATCCATATATCAGTATGGTTCTTCTCTGAACAATCACCGAGGTCTAGTACACTCCAAATGGCACTGCCCCTCCCCCAGATGCGTAGTCCAAGTGAGCGTAAGGGACCTCACTATCCGCTTGGGCAATAGCCTACCAATACCTATCCGGAACGTCGATAGCAGATCCATTTACGAGCTGGTCAGACTCAGCCTAGCATTGCTTCCTACCCTCGGGCAGGTAAGGCTACACCCCCTTCCAACTGCCCACGACACAGTGAGAGATACGACCTAATAGTATTCGGTACTCTTGCGCTCATATATCCACTCGGTCTCGATGTTAGAGCATCCTCTTGATACCATAAGGGTTTAGGGACTTTTACCTAGGGACATTATGGTGCCCCATATAGAACCAAAACATTTCCGGTGTCCAATCCTGTCATCCACAATATGCTTATGAAGGCCTCAGCCCTGATGTCGCTAGGGCGAACATAAATCATATCACACAAATGCAAGATGCATGAGTCATACAATCTGGTCATGCATCAGTCCTGTGCGTATTGTACATTCATGTGGGGCAATTCCGTCTCTCAATGAGTCCCAAAAACAACTAGCCCAATGACATATGTTATGGTCAATCACTCCTCATGACAAACATGCAAATGATGCGTATGGCATGTGTCATGATGCATGCTATGCATGATTATCAAACATAATAATGATCGGCCTCACATAATCACAATGGGTCTCACACATTGTAATGGGCCTCATACAATCACAATGGGCCTCATACCATTATAATAGGCCTTATACAATCATAATGGGCCTCACATATCACAATGGGCCTCATACAATCACAATGGCCTCATACAATCACAATGGGACTCATCTAATCACAATGGGCCTCATACCATCACAATGGGCCTTATACAATCACAATGGGCCTCACATATCACAATGGGCCTCATACAATCACAATGACCTTATACAATCACAATGGGCCTTGCACAATGGGCCTCATACAATCACAATGGGCCTTATACAATCACAATGGGCCTCATACCATCACAATGGGCCTTATACAATCACATTGAACCTCACACAATGGGTCTCATACAATCACAATGGGCCTCATACAATCACAATGGGCCTCATACAATCACAATGGGCCTCATACAATCACAACGGGTCTCATCATGGCCACGAGATGGGTTCCATGGTTTGAGTAGTATTACAAGGTATGGTAGAAAGCATTATTCTCAATGAGGGCCCAATAAGGGAAAAATAGAAATGGGCTTAACAATGGGCCCTAGGGATTATGCAACGTGGACATTTAACCATCATTGCTCCTAAAGTACGACTCACCTTATATTCTAACTTACAATGGGAAATGGCTAGCTATGGGCCCTAGGGAGTTTGCAATGTGGACTTTTAACCACCATTGTCTCCTAAAATGTGGCTCGCTATAGCGACTATCTCACAATGGGACCGATGCCCCTTAAACTAGCTAGAAAAATGGATGGTCATCATAAACATTATCACATGCATCATGGTGGAATCAACATCACAACTGGGCCTCGCACCAGGGTCTCATATATATCACAATGGACCTCACAACATAGGCCTCAAATGTATCACAATAGGCCTCACTACATAGGCCTTACATATATATCACAATGGCCTCATCATATGGTCCCCGCATACAACACATTGGGCCACATCCCATGGTACTTACATACATCTCATTCGGCCACATCTCATGGGCTTCATATACATCACATTGGCCGCATCCCATGTGTTTTATATGCATCACATTGGGCTGCATCCCATGGGCTTCATATACATCACATCGGCCGTATCCCATGGGCTTCATATACATCACATTGGGCCACATCCCATGGGCTTTATATACATCACATTGGGCCACATACAAGGGTCTCATGAAAATAGCCCATGGCCCACACAATAGCTAAAAAATAATTGGGAAGCATTCACAACATTCCGCACATCATGTTGGGCCTCAAGCAACGGCCCAAAGCCTAAATACGTCAAGATGGGCAACAAGAGGGGCAACCCATGGCAAAAATAAAATAAAATTGTGGCTAAAGAAAACATCCCATTCTCGACCAGTCGAGGGCCTGTTTTATCTGATTGCGCTAGAAAAAATTGAAAATTGGTTCTGCTAGGACCAGTCGAGCCGAACCTTAGACCAATTAAGGGAACCGAATTGCAGCCTATAAATTGAGGACATTTCTCAGATTTTTCATTCATTCCAAGCCAATTCAAGCCACCACTCTGAGAGATTATTCCCCACTATTTTGAAGCTATTATGAGGTATTTATATATCATTTTAATAGATTTTTGGTTTCTTAATTTCTTGTTCTCTTAATTCCATTCTACTTAATATAAAGGGGATTTTGATTTAACCCTTTATGAGATCTAAGAAATTGAATCCAAGTAGGCTAAGGTTGGATTTAATTTAAAATTCATCTAGACCTAGAACCCCTTCTTTTGTGAGATTGAACATTGAATATCTTCATCTACAAAGAGGCAGTTTTACTGGATACATCGAAGATCATTCTTAAGATAAGTACTGATTTTATTTTTCTGTATTGTGGTTTGAGAGATTCAACTAGGAAAATGTTTTTTTTTTTTTTTTTTTTTTTTTTTTTTTTGTAGTTTTGACTGAGATCAGCTAGGAAAATCTCAGTGTGAGGGTTTTTTTTTTTTCTTACTGCGTAAGCCCATTGAAAAACACATCTGTAAAGGTTATAAGGTGAACCTTGGAAAACCTTCTTTCTTAGTGAAAGCCAATACCACGTGGGTTGTGGTTATTGGGAGTGGAGTAGGTGTGGCTATTTATGAATAGTTGGTGTACACACCGAATCACTATAATTCATGGTATTGTGGTGGATGATTGTATCTGGTTATGTGTGTGAATGCTTGTATCTATTTTATGCAAATGTGGTGATTGTTGTAATAGCCAGATTTATTTCCTTTGCCTCTGTATCAGTTTGAGTCTTCGATACTTACAAACGTTCTAAAAATTAGGTTGTCCTACTATAAGCCATTGGTTTTTGGTGTAATGTTGTCCTTAGAACAACGTTTGTATCAACCTCTCAATACTTGTGCATTTGAGGTTGTTTTAGATTTCTACCATCTGAGTTATCTTTCCGCATTTATTTTTTATTTGGCATAGTCCTATTCCCCCCCCCCCCCCCTCCCCCTCTCTGGGACTTGGGGCTGACACATTTCAAGTGATATCAAAGCCTAATAGCTCATTCCATTGGATTAATTTCTTGAGCTAAGCGATCTCGAGCTCCTAATATGTCAAATTTTGATAGCTCTCTATCACTAGGCCACCACCTTTTGATGACTCCGATTATGCTTATTGGAAAGCCAGGATGAGGATCTTTTTGAGGTCCATTAATGAGAGCGTGTGGCAAGCCACAGTGACTAGATGGAACCCACCTATGTCTGAAGTTCTAAGCATTGATGAAACTAAGTCCATTAAAGAAACACTGTATTATATGTGGACAACTCTTCAGAAAAATGAGAGCAGTGCCAATGCTAAAGCTTTAAATGCAATCACTTGTGCACTATCACCAGATGAGTTCAAAAGCATTATATCTTGTGATACTGCAAAACAAGCCTAGGATATCTTAAAAATGACACACGAGGGTACGACTATAGTAAAAAAGTCAAAACTTCATATCCTCACCACTAGGTTTGAGGAAATACGTATGGAAGAAAGTGAATCGTTCATGGACTTCTATATAAAATTGAATGACATAGTCAAGTCAATTTGGGGTCTTAGAGTTAGCATCCTAAAAAGTAAAGTTTGCGCAAAGATACTGCGATCACTTCCTGAGAGATTCAATTCCAAGGTGACAGCCATTCATAAACTGAGAGACACGAATAATATGACGGTGGAAGAGCTTGTTGGTTCTCTACAAACCCACGAGTTGAATTTCAAAGCTCCAAAAGGTAAGTCTATAGCACTTAAATCATCCAAATATATTTCTCAAGATAGTAATTCTAATTGTGAAAACTCAGAGGATGATATGGCCTTATTAGCTAAAAAGTTTTATAAGATTTTTAAAAGCAAAAAGAGAGTTAATTTTCAAAAACCCTCTGAGAAGAAAAATGGTAAAACTAAAAATTGAAAATCACTAAAAGACATCCAATACTTCAACTGCCATGAATATGGGCATTTGACAAATAAGTGCCCTAAAATGGATAAGTCAAAGAGAAAAGGCATGTTGGCCACATGGGATGAATCGTCCTGCTTTAAAGTCTCTTCTGAGTCGGATGATTTAGAACCTGAATCTACTAGTGAGGTCAAGGCATTAATGACTCTAGCCAGAGTCACTTCCACAGATAATTGTGATACATCAGAATATGAAAATCTATGGAGTGACCCTAAAAATGAAGACGATCTTCAGGATGCCTACAATGCCCAATACAGGGAAAGTTGTAAGATTGCTGTCAAACTTAAACTTAAAAAAGAAAAGTTTTTAAAATTAAAAGACGATTTTGAAAACTTAGTTTTAGAAAAGTCGCATATTTCTAATTATTTTGAAAAAACTAAATGTGATTTAGATTTCAAAACATCTCAACTTGAAAACCTAAAATCAAAAAATGAGAAACTAAAAATGGAAATCTCTTCCATCTTGAGTTCAAAGGATACTTGGAGGTATGCCCAGGGAGACCCTAAACTAGAAAAATTAATAACTGGATTAAGAAAGTGTGGAGATAGATCAGGTCTGGGCTATGATAAAAATATGCCTCAAAAAAATAAGATTGTATCTCCTAAGTTTGTTAAAGGAAAGTCCTCCAATTCAAAAGGGAAAAGCTTAAATCAAAAAAGTTTTAAAAATCCTAAAACTTTTCAAGCTACCAAACCTAATGTGAACCATATCAATTTTAGAAATCAGAATTATAACCCCTTAACTAAGAAGATTGTGGATTTACTTAAGGAGCTTCTGAAATATAACTCGAATGTGAGAGTTAATAACAATTTTAAGAAAAGGAAAATCAATATCGCTCCAAAACCCAAAACGATAATGAAATGGGTCCCTAAGGTTACATGTTTGGTTACCTACACCGCCTTCAAGGCTTCAAGTCAATCAAAGTGGTACCTAGACAGTGGTTGCTCTAAACACATGATAGGTGACAGAGATTTGTTCACTAACTACACAGAAATGACTGATGGTTCAGTCACATTTGGTGACGGAAGTAACTACAGAATAATTGGCCAAGGTACGGTTCAACTTTTTAATCTTTCTCCTTTTGAAAATGTTTTATTCGTATAAGATCTTAAGCATAATCTTTTGAGTATTTCACAAATCTGCGATAATAAACATAGTGTCAAATTCAGTAATCAAGGATGTGAATCTCTAATGAGAAAGGTTATATGATATTGAATAGTTGAAGAACATCTGATAATTGATATATTGTAAGTGATTCTAGCTCGTCTAAATTATCTTGTTACATGGTCCAAACTAATGAAATCGAGTTATGGGACAAACGCCTTGGACATGTAAACTACCGGAATCTATATAGACTAAGCAAGGCCGATCTAACAAGAGGTTTACCCAAATTGAAGAAAATGGATAAAATTTGTGGTGAATGTTAAATCAAAAAACAATCAAGGAGAAGTCACAAGAAAGTGAACTCCTTCGCCACGTCTAAACCCCTTGAACTCTTCCACATGGATCTTGTTGGACCAAATAGAACGGAGAGTCGAGGTGGAAAGAAATACATTCTGGTAATTATGGATGATTTTACCAGATTTACATGGGTAGCTTTCATTGGAGAAAAGTCTCAAACTCTCGATGAAGTGAAAAGGATACTGTAAGGGTTATGGTCTCATACTCCTTTGGTTGTCAAATTTTGATGTGTCAAAACATCTATCTGTGTCTTGTGCTGGTATGATGATTTTTATTCAAGACACTGCTTAAATACTTCAAAAAGCTACAAGTTGAAGCTCAAGATGTCAAAGCTCAAGATGTCGAAGTTAAAGGTTCAAGCCTGATATTGTTCAAGACTTCAAGCCTGATATTGTTCAAGATTTCAAGCCTGATATTGGTTCAAACAATCTACATTCGTTGAATGGTTGAAGTTCAATGTCCATACGACATATTTCAGGTTTGAATGACCTTAGGTTGACCCTTTAAGTAGGTCATTTTGGATACATAAATCAAATGTTTATTTTACATAAGCTTGGTCTGTTCCAAGACCAGTCCTAGCTCTTGTTCGACCAGTCCTAGCATTGGTTCGACTAGTCCAAGAAATTCCACGACCAGTCCTAATTAGTTGAAGATTTTTCGGATTTTTTGGAACGCCCACGACCAGTCCTGGAGGTCCTTCGACCGGTCGTAGGTTGGCTTCGACTCGTCCACGATCAGTCGTGGAGCTACGACTGAAAATCCAGCAACCTATTTCATGGTCCTACGACCAGTCGTTGGTGACCCACGACCAGTCGTAGGTGTCCCACGACCAGTTGTAGGGTACACACGACCAGTCGTGGAACGGCTTTCAAAGATCGCGCTCAATTTTTCAAAAATCTGTTAGAGCTACGACCAGTCCTAGGTTTCTAAGACCAGTCGTAGGAACAATTTTTTCTTCTATAAATTGAACACGAAATTCAGAGTTTTTATATCCTCAACTCCATTCCATTTCAAGAATTTTCAAGTAATCACTCTGAGATAAGTCTGTGTTTATTTTAAGCTAAATTGTGCTTATTTAATATTCCTTTTTGCTAGCTTATTTAATTTGATTTTGTTTCTCTATTCCAATCTTATTTGAAAAGAGGAATTATATTATTCCTTCTTCTTGGAATCAAAATCAAATATAGCTACGCCCAACAAGTCAAAATCTAAAATCTATTAGAAGTTAGAACCCTATGAATGTGAGTATTGGAAATTGAACTTTGATATTCATTCATCTACTCTGATTGGTTCTACCGGGCTGCTAAAGGAGAAATTCAGGTATTTTACATTTCTGTAAAATTCATTTATTTTTGGTTTTGTTTGAGGTTAAGCCAGAAAAATCTCATTGTATTGGTTTTGTTTGAGATTGAGCGAGAAAAATCTCATTGTATTGGTTGTCCGAGGAAAACCAAAAAACTTCGAAAAAGGGTTTTTGAATTGTGTAAGCCCAAGTGAAAAAGACACAATTGTAAAGGTTTTTGGTGAACTGTGAAAACTTATTTGATAGTGAACGCTAATATCCCCCGTGTGAGGATATTAGAGTGGAGTAGCATTCTGTGTGGTTGTTGTAAAAAAGTTGGTGTACACACAAGCGAACCACTATAACTTTTTGTCTTGTGGATTGAATGCTTGCTTAATTTTCATATCTTTTATCATTCGATTGTGTGGAATGTACAAGTGGATGTGAATGTTGTAACTATTTACATTTTCAAGCAAGTGTGGGGATTGTTGTAATAATTTAGATCTTTACTTCTGCATTTATTTTCAATTCCTTGCTATTTCATTTACTTATATTAACATTGAGTTCTTGATTCAAAAGAGGTTCTAGAAATAAGGTTGTCCTACCATAAGCCCTTGTTTATTATGGTGTAAGGTTGTCCTTAGAACTGAATTTGTATCAATCTCTCAATAATTATTTATCAAGGTGATTTATATTTAGCATTGTGAATTGATTCATTATTGTAAGGGTATTGATTTATTTTAGTTCCGCTGATTTATTTTTAAATTTGGCATAGTCCTATTCACCCCCCCCCCCCCTCTAGGACATATAGCTTGGCCTTTTCAAGTGGTATCAGAGACTAATAGCTCATTTTTGTTGCTTTTTATTTAGATTTAATTCCTGAGCTAACGATCTAAGCTATATAAAAAGATGTCAAATTTTGATAGCCTTTCAGTTACTAGGCCTCCACCTTTTGATGGCTCCAACTATGCCTATTGGAAAGCCAGAATGAGAATCTTCCTCAGATCAATGGATGAAAGTGTGTGGCTAGCCACAATGATTGAATGGAATCCTCCTACCATGGAAGTAACTGGTGTTGATGGTTCAAAATCTATGAAAATTACACCATATTTCCAATGGACCACACTTCAGAAAAATGAGAGTAGTGCTAATGCTAAAGCACTAAATGCAATCACTTGCGCACTATCACCGGATGAGTTCAAAAGAATCATATCTGTGATACTCAAAAAGCAAGCTTTGGGATATTTTAGAAATGACACACGAAGGTACATCAATTGTCAAGAAATCTAAAGTCCAACTCCTCACAACTAAATTTGAAGAAATTCATATGGAGGAAAATGAAATGTTTATGGACTTTTACACTAGATTGAATGACATTGTAAACTCTATGTGGGGTCTTGGCGAAAAAATCTCAGAAAGTAAAGTGTGTGCAAAAATACTACGCTCTCTTCCTGAACGGTTCAATTCAAAGGTAACCGCAATCCAGAACTTCGTGATACTGACAATATGAAGGTAGAAGAATTAGTTGGTTCTTTGCAAACCTATGAATTAAGTTTTAAAGCTCCTAAAGGTAAGTCTATTGCTTTGAAGTCATCTAAAAGTATTACTCAAGAAAATTCAGATTCGAAAAGTCTGAAGATGATATGGCCCTTTTTGGCGAAAAAGTTTTATAAGATTTTCAAAAGTAAGAAAAGAGTCGACTTTCAAAAGGCTAATGAAAAGAAACGTTCTAAACCTAAGTCTAAAACTTGGAAATCATTGAAAGATAGTCAATGTTACAATCAAGAATATGGGCATTTAGCAAACAAATGTCCTAAAAGGACAGATCCAAAAGGAAGGGTATGTTGGCTACTTGGGATGAATCATCGATTCTCAAGCCTCTTCAATCAAAAATTAAAACCGAGTCGGGCGAAGAACTTAAGGCCCTTATGACTCTAGCCAAGTTTACCTTTTCAGATCACGATGATTCAACAAGTGAAGAAAATTTGGATAGTGATCATGAAAATGATGAAGATCTTCAAGATGCTTACAATGCCTTATATAAGGAAAGTTGTAAAATTGTCACAAACTTAAACTTCAAAAGAAAAGTTCTTTAAACTTAAAGAATGTTTTGAAACCCTTGTTTTAGAAAAATCTCAAATTTCATTGTTTTGAAAAATCAAAGTGTGATTTAGAATACAAAACCTCCCTAATTGAAAATTTGAAATCTGAAAATGAGAAACTTAAAAATGAAGTTTCCTCTCTTCTGAGTTTGAAGGACACATGGAGATATGCCCAAGGTGATCCAAAATTAGAAAAATTATTATCCGGATCAAGAAAATGTGGTGATCGATCCGGGTTGGGCTTTGATAAAAACACATCTCCTAAACAGAAGAATGCTCCTTCCATTTTTGTGAAAGGAGAGACTTCTAACTCAAAAGGAAAAGGTACTAATCAAGTTGTTTCTAAAAATACAAAAACCTTTCAAAAACACAAAAGCAGCTATATAAATTTCAAAAATCAGATTCGAAACCCGCTAGCTGAAAAAATTGTTGATTTACTTAAGGAGCTATTAAAATCTAACTCAGTAGGTCACTCTAATAACTATAAACAAAAGAAGACCAATTATTCTCCTAAACCCAAAACAAGATCTTGAAATGGGTTCCCAAGGTTACTTGTTTGGTTGCTCACACCGCTTTCAAAGCTACAAGCCATTCAAAATGGTACCTAGACAAAGTGGATGCTCCAGACATATGACAAAGCGACAAAGCTCTATTCACCGATCTTAAAGATATGACCGATGGGTCACACATTTGGTGATGGTAGCAACCGCAAGATAATTGGCAAAGGTACGGTCCAACTCTATAACCTTCCCTTATTTAAAAATGTGTTATATGTTGAGGGTTTAAAACACAACTTGTTGAGCATATCTCAAATATGCGATAACAACCATAATGTTAAATTTTCTAATCAAGGTTGTGAAATTACAAATGAAAAGGGTTCGTAAATATTAACTGTCGCAGAACTTCAAAACCGCTATATAGTAAGCAATGGTAGCTCATCTAATCAAACGTGCTACATGGTCCATACCAATGAGACAGATTTATGGCATAAACGCCTTGGACATGTACACTACCGAAATTTATTCAGATTGAGCAAAAGTGAATTAATAAAAGGTCTACCGAAAATGCAAAAGTAGACAAGATCTGTGGTGAATGCCAAGATGGTGGTAAACAAACTAGGAGCTCTCACAAAAAGGTGAACTCCAATATCACCACAAGACCACTCGAACTTCTCCATATGGATCTTATAGGACCAACAAGAACGGAAAGTCGAGGTGGCAAAAAGTACATCTTAGTTATTGTAGATGATTATACAAGATACACTTGGGTTTCATTCTTGAAAGATAAATCAGAAACCCTTGATGAAGTGAAAAAGATTATAAAACGGATTCAAACTGAAAAATGTTCTCAAGTCAGCAAGATCCGTAGTGATCATGGTTCCGACTCGAAAATAGCGGTTTTGAGAAATTTTGTAGCGATCGGGAATATCGCATGAATTCTCTCAGCACCTAAAACTCCTCAACAAAATGGATTTGTCGAGAGGAAGAATAGAGTGCTTCAAGAAATGGGAAGTGTTATGTTAAATAGCATGAAGCTACCTAGAATCTCTGGGCTGAAGCGGTGAATACAGCTTTGCTACATTATTAACCGTGTTTATATTTGTAAATCTAATAATAAAACGGCTTATGAAATGTGGTTTGAGAAAAAGCCTTCTGTCAAATATTTTCGAATTTTTGGCAGCAAGTGCTATATTTTACGTGACCGTGAAAATTTGGGAAAATTCGACACTAAAAGTGATGAAGGGATCTTTTTAGGTTATTCCTTAAACAGTCGTGCTTATCGTGTTCTGAACAACAGGACCGGTGTGATTCAAGAGTCAATAAATGTTGTGATTGACGATCTTTTGAAGACACCTGTCCCTAGTTTAGATAATGATGAAGTTCTTATACTTGAAAAATAAGAAACTTCATCAAGTGAAACTAATCCTGAATTAAGGACTGTTAAAGATCATCCAACCTCTCAAATACTTGGAAACCCTCTCACTGGTGTGCGCACTCGTAGACAATTAGAGGACATATGTAACTACGTATGCTTTACATCCCAGATTGAACCGGGTAATGTAAAGAAGCACTTTCTGATGAAAATTGGATTCTTGCGATGCAAGAAGAACTTAATCAGTTTGTCAGAAATGATGTCTGGCAACTTGTTCCTAGACTTAAAGATAAACATATTATTGGAACAAAATGGATTTTCAAAAACAAATCTGATGAGCTTGGAAATATTATTCGAAATAAAGCAAGACTAGTTGTACAGGGATATACACAAATTGAAGGAATTGACTATAATGAAACATTTGCCCCTGTAGCTCGTCTTGAGTCAATCAGACTTTTTATCTCCATAGCATGTTTTAAGAAAATTAAAATTTATCAAATGGATGTAAAGAGTGCCTTTCGAATGGTGATTTATATGAAGAGGTATATGTTGAACAACCTACAGGGTTTGAAGATCCTAAATTTACTTGATCATGTGTATCGTCTTAAGAAAGCTCTCTATGGTTTGAAACAAGCTCCCAGAGCATGGTACGAAAAATTGACTAAGTTTTTACTGAGTCATAATTTTCAAATGGGGTGTGTTGATAAGACACTCTTTGTTAAGAAATATAACGATGATATTCTAATGGTTCAAATATATGTTGACGATATTATTTATGGATCAACCCGTACTAACATGACCGTGTGAGTTTTGCAGATTTGATGAAGTCTAAATTTGAAATGAGCATGGTTGGAGAATTAAACTATTTCCTAGGATTGCAAGTAAAACAACAACTTTGATGGAATTTTTATTTCTCAAACCAAATATGCTCGAGTTTAATTAAAAAATTTGGATTTGAGAAAGGTAAAAATTTTGATACTCCAATGAGTACAATCAGTAAGACTCTCAAAAGACTCTACAGGTAATGATGTGGATCCTAAATTGTATCGTAGTTTGATTGGTAGTTTACTTTATCTAATCGCTAGTAGACAGATATTGCTTTGAGTGTTGGTATTTGTGCTCGTTATCAATCAAATCCTAAAGAATCTCACTTAACTGCTGTTAAGCGGATTATGCGTTATGTCGCAAGTTCTACTAAATTTGGTCTCTGGTATCCACATGAGACTAATGTTCAATTAGCTGGGTACGCAGATGCTGACTGGGCTGGAAACATTGATGATAGGAAATCAACCAAGGTGGTTGTTTCTACATTGGAAATTGTCTTGTTTCTTGGTTTAGCAAGAAGCAAAGTTCTATATCAACTATCAATCACCGAGGTCAATACATTCTCATTGAAATGCATGTACTCAACTTGTTTGGATGAAACGAATGTTAAGCGATTATGGAATTACTCAAGATTCTATGATTTTATTTTGTGATAATTCCAAAGGTCAATAAATATCTCTAAAAATCCAGTTCAGCATTCACGTACTAAGCATATTGACATTAGATTTCATTACATTCGTGAATTAGTGGAAGAAAAATTAATAAATTTGGATTACATTCCAACCGAGATTCAACTTGCGGACATTTTCACTAAACCGCTCGACAAAAGCCGGTTTAATAAATTAAAATTTGATCTCGGTATGTGCAATTTAAATTGAGTTTGCATGATTTTGTGTATCATAAGTTTGATGTTTTATTTGCTTAAACTTGAAATTATTTAAAAAAAAAAAATTACAAATTTTTGTCATACTCGACCTGTCGTGAGAATACACGACCGGTCGTGCCACGACCGGTCGAACACGTACACGACCTGTCGTAAAGCACGGGATTTCACTTAAAATTGGGGATTTTAGTCTTCTTCTTCATTTCTTCTTTTCTCTCCAACGCATCTAGCTACGGCTGCCCCAACCCATCTTCATTGTTCTTCAAGGTTAGTGATTCTTTTACATTTTTCTTGTAGATTCTTACTATTAGTGCTTCAAAACTCATGTTTGTGGAATCTATTTGATCATTGATTGCAGGATTTGGGGTTTTCTCTTGAAAAATCTGTTCTATCTATATCTCATTTCTTCTATCTTGCATCTTGTTGTTTCCTTGAAATCTTTCTTTGAAAATGGATGCTAGAGGTAAAAAGAAAACTACTCGAGGTCCATCTTCTTCTAGATCAACTTCTATTGTTCAACGTCATCTTCGTTCTCCTGAAAATGATCCTACTGATGCTCGAGATTTGCGTATGCGTAATGTAATTGTTGAACGTCATGTTAATGTCAATCACATTGCTTCTTTTGGTATTCCTTCTTTGTTGGAATCAGGGATGGGATAACATCTTACATTGGGGTGGAGCCGCATACCACCCATTGCCCAATCCATGTTTGCATGTATCTCACGATTTTTCTCTTGAGAATTTAACTTTTAAAGTTGATACTCAAGAAGGTTTGTTTGTTGTAGATCGACATTTGATTGCGTATATTATGGAAATACCTATCAATGATGAAAGCATTCCAATTAATATTTTACATGATAGTCTCTCGAATCCGAACGACGAATGCTTACTAGAGATTTATGTAATATGGATGTTCATTGGACTCATAAAGGTCATGTACTTCCCTCAAGGTATTTGTTACCCGCATACGTAGTACTTCATAAGATATTCATTTCAAATCTTTATCCACGTTCCGGTAACAAAACCGAACTCACCGCTTTTATGGTTCGTGTTTTGCATTCTGTTGTCTCCGGTGCTAAAATATGCCTCCCTTCTTTAATCTGTCATTCCATTATTCTCGTCTCGTCACCATCCTGGACATAGTGATATACCCTTTGGTTATTTATCGACTATGTTAGCAAATCATATGCTCATAGCTATGCCTACTAGAGAAAAACCCATCCATCATCTCCTTTTAATAATTCCAATCTTAATAAGATGACTTTAGATTTGGCTAGAGGCCAAGTGGATGTTGGTAGCAGTGGTGGTGAAGCGTAATGCGTGAAGCTAGTGATCTTCCTGAGGACGTGAATATGGATGACTTGTTTGAAGAACTTGAGTCAGACTCGGCTGATGATCCTGATTTTCAGCCTTCTGATTTTGATGAAAGATTGAATTCTCTTCAAGAGCAGGTGGCTCAAATTCGTGTGACTCAAGACACACAATTTTCTTATATGCGTAAATATATGAGGCGAATTGCTAAGGGATTACACAAAATTGATCCATCTAATCCTGCACCCTCTTCTGGTTCTGACTGAATTTTTTTTTGGTCTGTAATATTTACTGATATTAGCTTGCATCTCCAAAATTTTTTTATTGGTTATGGACAATTTTTCTCTTGTTTCAACTACTGCTTTCATTCTTCTTCCTTTGTCATTTTGTGACAAAAAGGGGGAGAGGTTTGGTGTGTGAAACTTTGTCATAACTTAACTTTGTCATTTTGATTTTGATGTCATTTTCTTGTTAAACTTATCTATGTGCTTTTATTACTCAGGGGTTCTATTACTCAGGGGGAGTTAAACTTCTCAAGAGTTATGGGAAAATGATTATTGCTTATCATGTCTATACATTGCTTTATCATGTCTATACATTGCTTATCATCTGTGCATCTGTGCTTGCTTTGTACTTCTCTTATGTCTATTGGAAGTATTATTACTTGGTGTGGTGTTTTGTCACAAATTTGACAAAGGGGGAGATTGTAAGGGTTATGGTCTCATACTCCTTTGGTTGTCAAATTTTGATGTGTCAAAACATCTATCTGTGTCTTGTGCTGGTATGATGATTTTTATTCAAGACACTGCTTAAATACTTCAAAAAGCTACAAGTTGAAGCTCAAGATGTCAAAGCTCAAGATGTCGAAGTTAAAGGTTCAAGCCTGATATTGTTCAAGACTTCAAGCCTGATATTGTTCAAGATTTCAAGCCTGATATTGGTTCAAACAATCTACATTCGTTGAATGGTTGAAGTTCAATGTCCATACGACATATTTCAGGTCTGAATGACCTTAGGTTGACCCTTTAAGTAGGTCATTTTGGATACATAAATCAAATGTTTATTTTACATAAGCTTGGTTCTGTTCCAAGACCAGTCCTAGCTCTTGTTCGACCAAGTCCCCAGCATTGGTTCGACTAGTCCAAGAAATTCCACGACCAAATCTAATTAGTTGAAGATTTTTCGGATTTTTTGGAATGCCCACGACCAGCCCCGGAGGTCCTTCGACCGGTCGTAGGTTGGCTTCGACTGTCCACGATCGGGCCGTGGAGCTATGACCGAAAATCCAAAGAACCTATTTCATGGTCCTACGACCGGTCGTTGGTGACTCACGACCACCGTAGGTGTCCCACGACTGGGTAGGGTACACACGACCGGTCGTGGAACGGCTTTCAAAGATCACGCTCAATTTTTCAAAAATTGTTAGAGCTACGACCATCCCTAGGTTTCTAAGACCAGTCGTAGGAACAATTTTTTTCTTCTATAAATTGAACACGAAATTCAGAGTTTTTATATCCTCAACTCCATTCCATTTCAAGAATTTTCAAGTAATCACTCTGAGATAAGTCTGTGTTTATTTTAAGCTAAATTGTGCTTATTTAATATTCCTTTTTGCTAGCTTATTTAATTTGATTTTGTTTCTCTATTCCAATCTTATTTGAAAAGAGGAATTATATTATTCCTTCTTCTTGGAATCAAAATCAAATATAGCTACGCCCAACAAGTCAAAATCTAAAATCTATTAGAAGTTAGAACCCTATGAATGTGAGTATTGGAAATTGAACTTTGATATTCAATCATCTACTCCGATTGGTTCTACCGGGCTGCTAAAGGAGAAATCCAGGTATTTTACAATTCTGTAAAATTCATTTATTTTTGGTTTTGTTTGAGGTTAAGCCAGAAAAATCTCATTGTATTGGTTTTGTTTGAGATTGAGCCAGAAAAATCTCATTGTATTGGTTGTCTGAGGAAAACCAGAAAACTCAGAAAAAGGGGTTTTTGAATTGTGTAAGCCCAAGTGAAAAGACACAATTGTAAAGGTTTTTGTGAACTGTGAAAACCTATTTGATAGTGAACGCTAATATCCCCTGTGTGAGGATATTAGGAGTGGAGTAACATTCTGTGTGGCAGTTGTAAAACAACAGTTGGTGTACACACAGTGAACCACTATAACTTTTTGTCTTGTGGATTGAATGCTTGCTTAATTTTCATATCTTTTATCATTCGATTGTGTGGAATGTACAAGTGGATGTGAATGTTGTAACTATTTACATTTTCAAGCAAGTGTGGGGATTGTTGTAATAATTTAGATCTTTACTTCTGCATTTATTTTCAATTCCTTGCTATTTCATTTACTTATATTAACATTGAGTTCTTGATTCAAAAGAGGTTCTAGAAATAAGGTTGTCCTACCATAAGCCCTTGTTTATTATGGTGTAAGGTTGTCCTTAGAACTGAATTTGTATCAATCTCTCAATAATTATTTATCAAGGTGATTTATATTTAGCATTGTGAATTGATTCATTATTGTAAGGGTATTGATTTATTTTAGTTCCGCTGATTTATTTTTTAAATTTGGCATAGTCCTATTCACCCCTCCCTCTAGGACATATAGCTTGGCCTTTTCAGATACTTAAGCGTATCCAAACTGAAAAGGAAATGAATATCTCTAAAATCCAAGGTGACCATGGATTGGAGTTTAAGAATAACAATTTTGAGAAGTTAAGTAGTGATCACGGAATATCACATGAGTTTTCTACACCTAAGACACCTTAACAAAATGGGGTTGTTGAAAGGAAAAACCATGTGCTTCTGCTAATATTATGTTAAATAGCATGAAGTAACCTAAAAATCTATAGGCTAAAGCTGTGAACGCTGGATGCTATATAATAAACCGTGTTTATATCAGAAAATCAAAAGATAAAATAACATATGAACTGTGGTTTAACAAGAAGCCCACAGTTAAATACTTTCAAGTTTTTAGCAGTAAGTGTTATATTTTGTGTGACTGCAAAAATTTAGGCAAGTTCAACACTAAAAGTGACGAAGGGATTTTCCTAGGGTATGATCTAAATAGTCGAGTGTATCGTGTTCTCAATAAGAGAACTTGTGTCATTCAGGAATCTATAAATGTGGTTATTGATGATCACTTGAATACACTGTCTACAAGTTCAGAAGATGATGAAGTCAATATAATAGACAAACTTGACTCCTCATCTAGTCGAGTCAACACTGAACTTTGATCAGTTAAAGACCATCCTACCGATCAAATACTAGGTAACCCCCCCCCCCTCCCATTAGTGTGCGTATACAAAAATAATTAGAAAACATATGTAATTATATGTGTTTTACTTCCCAAATTGAGTCAGTCAATGTAAAAGAGGTGCTTGCTGATGAAAACTGGATAGTAGCCATGCAAGATGAACTGAAACAATTCATTCGAAATGATGTGTGGTATTTGGTTCCTGGACCAGCTGATAAACATATCATTAGAACCAAGTGGGTCTTGTAAATACTATCTTATCTAGCTCTTAGGTTTGTTGAATTTTGTAGTGCCAAAATCTCTTGGAATCTGTATCTTGTTTAGTTGTTATTGTAAGATCAACTTCATGTCATCCTTGCCAATCTTGTCTACATTCAAGTACAAAATCAAGAAGTTCAAGTACAAGATCAAGAGGTTCAAGAATAAAAAGTTCAAGTACTAGATCAAGTCTTCAAGCTTCAACTACTTTAAGAGAATGATATATGATAATTCAACCTCACAAGTAAGGTTTGTTTGACCTTAGATTACCTTAAGATAAGTCACACAATTTGCGTTTATATCATAGGTCATTTGATAATTTTATAGGTCATTTTTCGACCAGTCCTAGTGCTCTACTAGTCCAAACACTGGCTCGACCAGTCCAAGAATTTTCTCGACCTATCCAAAGTTTGTTGTGAATTTTCAGAATTTTCTGTTGGACCATTGACCAGTCCTGGAGACTACTCGACCAGTTGAGTGAACAGTGCTTGACCAGTCATGCAGGCTCGACTCAAAGTCCAGTAACATTTCTCGGTCCCACTCGACTAGTCGAGTGAAGTGCTCGACTAGTCGAGCAGGCCACTTGACTAGTTGAGCAAGCTACTCGACCAGTTGAGTAGCGATCTTATCTTATTGCGCCAAAAATTTTGAAATGCTTTTGGTCCTTCGACCATTCGAGCTGACCACTAGGCCAGTCGAGCGAACAGTATTTTTACCTATAAATTAAGGACGATTTTCAGAGTTTCACAACTCATTCCAAAGATATTAAAGTCACAACTCTGAGAACTCAGTCCACCATCATTGTGAAGCTATTTTGAGGTATTTATATATTATTTTCATAGCTTTTTGGTTATTCAATTCTTTGATCTCTTGATTCCATTCTATTTGATATTAAAGAGAATTTTTGAATTTAACCCTTTGTGAGATCCAAGAAGTTGAATCCAAAGTAGCTTAAGGTTGGATTTAAATTAAAATTTACCTAGAACTTTGTCATTTGAGAGATTGAACATTGACATTGAACATTCTACGTCTCCAAAGAAGCGGTTCTACCGGGGAACAACGAAGTACTTTCTTCAGATAAGTATAATTTTAATTTTCCATATTTGGTTTGTAATATTGCCAGAAAATCTTTCATTTTTGGTTTTGACTGAGATAGCCAAAAAATCTCAGTGAGTGGGGTTTTTAATTGTGGTAGCCCTTTGAAAACACAATTGTGAAAGTTTTGGGTGAACCTTGGAAAACCTATTTCATAGTGAAAGCCAATATCCCGTGGGTGAGGATATTAGGAGTGGAGTAGTTGTGTGGCTGTTTTCTAGTAGTTGGTGTACACACAAGCAAACCACTATAATTGCTGGAGTTGTGGTGAATGTTTATTATTGTGCATTTGTGGTGAATTATTATAATTTATTGTTTGCACATGTGGTGAATGTTGTGATAGCAATAGATATTTATTTTTGTTTTATTCTTTATTCCTCTGTATTGGTTTGGGACTTTGATACATAGACCGTTCGAGAAATCAGGTTGTCCTACCATAAGCCATTGGTTTTTGGTGTAAGGTTGTCTTTAGAACAACATCTATATCAACCTCTCAATACTTGTGTATTTGAGGTTACTATTTATTTCTTCTATTTGGGATTGATAAGTGCTATCTTGTTATAGTTCTTTCTTAATTCCACATTTAAATTTTAATTTGGCATAGTCCTATTCACACCCCTTCCCCCCTCTAGGACTCTTAGCTCGACCTTTTCAAGTGGTATCAAAGCCTAATAGCTCATTTATTTGGATTTATTTCCTAAGCTAACCGATCTGAGCTAATATTATGTCAAATTTTAATAGCCTTTCAATTACTAGGCCACCACCATTTGATGGCTCCAATTATGCCTATTGGAAAGTCAGGATGAGAATTTTCTTGAGATCTATCGATGAAAATATATTGCAATCCATAGTGACTAGGTGGAACCCACCTACCATTGAAGTTCTGGGCATTGATGATATTAAAACTCTTAATATTGCACCTTATAATACTTGGACCACTCTTCAGAAAAATGAGGGCAGTGCCAATGCCAAGGCTTTAAATGCAATTACTTGCACACTATCACCAGATGAATTCAAAAGGATTATATCTTGTGATATTGCAAAACAAGCCTGAGATATCTTAGAAATGACACACGAGGGTATGACTACTGCCAAGAAATCTAAATCTCAAATCCTCGCCAGTAGGTTTGAGGAAATACGTATGGAAGAAAGCGAAACATTCATGGACTTCTATACTAAGTTAAATGACATAGTCAACTCAATGTGGGGTCTTGGAGATAGCATCCCAGAAAGTAAAGTCTATGCAAAGATACTGTGCTCATTACCTGAAAGGTTCAATTCAAAAGTCACTGCTATTTAGGAACTTCGTGATACGGATAACATGCAGGTTGAAGAACTTATTAGTTCTTTACAAACCTACGAGTTTAATTTTAAGGCTCCTAAAGGTAAATCCATAGCCCTAAAATCTTCTAAAGGTATTTCTCATAATTCTAGTAATTCTAATTACCAAAATTTAGAAGATGATATGGCACTTTTAGCTAAGAAGTTTTATAAAATTTTCAAAAGCAAAAAGAGAGTTGATTTTTAAAAACCCTCTGAGAAGAAAAAGGGTAGATCTAAAACACTTAAAGAAAACCAATGTTTCAACTGCCATGAATACGGGCATTTGGTAAATAAATGTCCAAAGAAGGACAAACCTAAAAGGAAAGGTATGTTGGCTACATGGGATGAATCATCCTGCTCTAAAGCTTCTTCTGAGTCAGATGATTCTGAATCTGAGTCTACTGATGAGGTTAAACCTTAATGACTCTAGCCAGAGTCACTTCCTCGTAAAGTTGTGATTCACCTTACGATGATAATCTGAGAAATGATCCTGAAAATGATTAAGATTTATAAGATGCATACAATGCCCTATACAAGGAGAGTTGCAAGATAGCTATAAAATTAAAACTTCAAAAAGAAAAGTTTTTAAAGCTAAAAGAAATTTTTGATAGTTTAGTTTTAGAAAAATCACATTTATCTGATTGTTTTTAAAAAATCAAGTGCGATTTAGATTTCAAAACATTTCAAATTGAAAATCTAAAATCAGAGAATGATAATCTAAAATTAGAAGTCTCTTCTCTCTTGAGTTTGAAGGATACTTAGAGGTATGCGCCGGGTGATCCTAAACTAGAAAGACTACTAACCTAATCAAAGAAATGTAGCAATAGATCTGGTTTGGGCTATGATAAGAATACACCTCCTAAATATAAGACTCCTCCTAAATTTGTTAAAAGAGAGTCCTCTAACTCAAAAGAGAAAAGTCTAAATCAAAATAATTTTTAAAATTCTAAAACTTTTCATGCTATGAAACCTAAAAGCAATCATATCAACTATAGAAATCAGAATCATAACCCCTTAGCTGATAAAATTGTGGATCTACTTAAGGAGTTTTTAAAATCCAACTCGAATGGTAGAATATATAATAAGTACAAGTATCGAAAAACCAACAATATTCCAAAACCCAAAACTGTAATGAATAGGTCCCTAAGGTTACTTGTTTAGTTGCTCACACTGCTTTCAAGGCTTCAAGTCAATCAAAGTGGTACCTAGACAGTGGATGCTCTAGACATATGACAGGTGACAAAGATTTGTTCACCAATCTCAAAGATATGGCTGATGGTTCAGTCACTTTCGGTGATGGTAGCAATTGCATAATTGTTGGTCAAGGTACAGTTCAACTCTTTAATCTTCCACCATTTGAGAATGTCTTATTTGTAGAAGGTCTTAAGCATAATCTCTTAAGTATATCACAAATCTGTGATAATAAACATTGCGTCAAATTCAACAATCAAGGGTGTGAAATTTCTAATGAGAATGGTTCTGTGATATTGACTGGTCGCAGAACTTCTGAGAACTGTTATATAGTCAGTAACTCAAGCTCGTCTAAATTATCGTGCTGCATGGTCCAAACTAATGAATCCAATCTGTGACATAAATGCCTAGGACATGTATACTATCGTAATCTCTATAGACTGAGCAAAGGTGAAATAATACGTGGTCTACCCAAGTTAAAGAAAATGGATAAAATCTATGGCGATTGTCAGACTGAAAAACAAATTAGAAGTGCTCACAAGAAAGTGAACTCTAGTGCCACATCCAAACCCCTTGAGCTCCTCCACATGGATCTAGTTCGACCTGCTAGAACGAAGAGTCGAGGTGGTAAAAAATATGTTCTGGTAATATTATATTATTTTACCAGGTTTACATGGGTAGTTTTCATGAGAGATAAATCTGAAACTCTCGATGAAGTGGAAATGGTACTCAAGCGTATTCAAACTGAGAAGGAATCACTAGTTATTAAAATATGAAGTGATCATGGTTCTGAATTTGATAATAGAAGCTTTGAGAGTTCTGTAGCGATTACAGGATATTGCAGGAATTTTCTACTCCTAAGACACCTCAACAGAATGGGGTTGTTGAAAGAAAAAATTGTGTACTTCAAGAGATGGCTAATGTTATGTTAAATAGCATGAAACTTCCTAAAAATCTTTGGGCAGAAGCTGTTAACACTACTTGTTATATTATTAATCGTGTATATAAGACTGCATATAAACTGTGGATCTATAAGAAGCCAACAATCAAATATTTTTGAGTTTTTGGTAGCAAATGCTATATTCTACTTGACTGAAAAATTTTGGAAAAATTCGACACTAAAAGTGATGAAGGTATTTTCCTAAGATATGCTCTAAATAGTTGAGCATATCGTGTTCTCAATAAGAGGACTGGTGTAATTTAGGAATCCATTAATGTTGTCATAAATGATCATCCGAATACATCTACCTCTATATCAGAAAATGATGAAGTCTCATTATTTGATAAACCAGACTCTTCATCTAGTCAAAATAATGACACTGAATTATGATCAGTTAAAGACCATCCAACTGATCAAATACTTAAGAATCCTCTCACTGGTGTATGCACTTGTAAATAACTTGAAAACATATGTAACTATGTGTGCTTCACTTCCCAGATTGAGCCGACCAATGTAAAAGAAGCACTTGCTGATGAAAACTGGATTATAGCTATGCGGATGAACTTAATCAATTTGTTCGAAATGATGTATGGCATTTAGTTCCTAGACCTAATGATAAACATATAATTGGAAGCAAGTGGATCTTTAAAAATAAGTCTGATGAATTAGGTAACATTATAAGAAATCAGGCGAGACTGGTTGTACAAGGGCACACTCAAATAGAAGGCATCGATTATGATGAAACATTTGCCCCAGTAGCTCATCTTGAATCTATCAGTAAATCTATCAGATTGTTCATATCCATTGCTTGTTACAAAACTTTTAAAATCTATTAAATGGATGCCAAGAGTGCATTCTTGAACGGTGTTCTGCATGAGGAAGTATATGTAGAACAACCTAAGGGTTTTGAAGACCCTAAACATTCTAACCATGTTTATCATCTGAAAAAGGCACTCTATGGTTTAAAACAAACTCCCAGGGCATGGTATAAAAAGTTGACTAAGTTTATACTAAGTCATAACTTTATAATGGGGAGTGTTGATAAGACACTATTTGTAAAGAAATACAATGATCACATTCTAATAGTGCAGATATATGTTGATGACATTATTTATGGATCTACTTGTGCTAATATGTCTGTTGAGTTTGCAGAATTAATGAAGTCCAAGTTTGAAATGAGCATTGTAGGAGAATTGAACTATTTTTTAGGGCTGCAAGTCAAATAGCTTGCTGATGGGATATTTATCTCTCAAACCAAGTATGCTCTAAACTTGGGGAAAAAATTAAATTTAAGAGCGGTAAGAACTTCGATACTCCTATGAGTACGACACTTAAACTCTTTAAAGATTCAACAGGTAAAAGTGTAGATCCTAAGTTGTATCACAGTATGATAGGTAGTTTATTATATTTAACTGTGAGCTTACCTGATATTGCATTCAGCGTAGGAATCTGTGCTAAATATCAATCGAAACCTAAAGAGTCCCACCTGATTACTATAAAACGTATTTTAAGATATGTCGCAAGTTCAGCCACACTTGGCCTTTAGTATCCTCATGATAGTAATGTTCAATTAGCCGGTTATTCGGATGCTGATTAGGCTGGTAATATTAATGACCGCAAGTCTACCAACGGTGGATGTTTTTATGTCGGGAATTGTCTAGTTTCTTGGCATAGTAAGAAACAGAGTTATGTAACTCTTTCCACAGCTGAGGCTAAGTATATTGCAGCTGGTAATGCTTATACCCAACTTGTGTGGATGAAGAGAATGTTAAGTAATTATGAATTTGTGCAAGATACTATGTTTTTGTATTGTGACAATTCTAGCGCAATTAACATTTCTAAAAATCAAATTCAACATTCGCGAACCAAGCATATTGACATTAGATATCATTACATTTGTGAATTAGCTAAAGATAAGATTATTTCAGTAGATTATATTCAGACTGAAAATCAACTTGCTGACATATTTACAAAGCTGCTTGACAGAAACAGGTTTGCTAAATTGAAATTGGATATGAGTATGTGCAATATGAACTGAAATGTTTATGTTTATTTGTACAATATTGCATGTTTTTATTTTATTTTAGTTTTAGAAATTTTCTAAAATTTAAAATATGAAAATATGATGAATTTTTGAGGTGCTCAACCAGTCGAGTACACACTCGACCAGTCGTGGTACGACTGGTCGAGTATGTACTTGACCAGTCGGCCCACTCGGGTTTGGGGGGTTTTATTGCCTAAAAAGTATTTTCTTTTCATTTGCTTCATCTTCCCAACCAGCTCTAGCACGATCAATCAAACCCACCTTCGATTCCTCCATGGTTAGTGCATCATTTTCAATTTCCTTTTAGATTTGAGTTCTTTGCACTTCCATTTCCTTGTTTTTATTATTTATTTTAAGCTTTATGGTGGTTTGTTGGGCTTTCTAGCTAAAAATCTGATTTACTTGAAACCCTTCCTTCCTCTTTTATATTCCTTGTATTCCATATTTTTCTTGTTGCAATGGAGAGTAAAAATAAGAAAAAAGGATTTCATGGTCCCTCTTCTTCTTATTCCGCTCCTATCACGGTGCGCCATCTTCGGTCACCCAAAGAAGATCCCAAGTATGTATGGGATATTCGCTTACACAACGTGGTAGTTGAACGGACGGTTAACACTGATCATTTAGTACCTTTTGGTATTATTCTACTCCTTCAATCTATAGGATGGGATAATATTTTAAATTAGGGCGATCTTGCATACCGTTCCATTGTGCATGCCATGTTTGCTTACATTAGTGACTTCTCTACTGAGAATCTAACATTTACTATTACAACCAGAGAAGGTCTAATTGATGTGGATAGTCACTTAATTTCTGGATTAATGGATCTTCCAATTAATGTTGACGGTATTCCTATTTATACTCTTATAGCAAAACTGTCTGAATCTGAGAAAAGAATGCACACTAAAGTTTTATGCAATATGAATGAGGAATGAAGTTCTGGGAATGTGCTCAGTTCCAAATTTATGTTACTCAGATACATGGTTCTGTAAATGCTACTCTATCTAGCTCCTATGATTGTCAAATTTTTGTAGTGCCAAAACCTCTTGGAATTTGTATCTTGTGTAGCTCATCTTCATATTCAAGATCATGCAATTCAAGTGCAAGTTCAAGATGTTCCAATTCAAGATTCAAGGAGCACATGTATAAGAACAAGAGATTCTTACACAAGTTCAAGTACAACAACAAGGGATAGATCAAGCTTTCAAGCTTCAACTATGTCAAGACAATGTGCTTTACTTAAAGCTCAAGGTGAAATACAAGTCACAAGTGCTTCACGTTCAAGCTTCAAAGTACCTCAAGTTCAAGCTTTAAAGTACTTCAAGTTCAAGCTTCATGTACTTCTGTAAGTGCTATGGTTTTTAGCCCCTATAATCGTCAAATTTTGTAGTGCCAAAACCACTTGGTATCGGTGTCTTGTGTAGTGGATCTACATATTCAAGACAATGCAAATAATGTACAAGGACAATGGTCTTTACTTCAAGAACTTCTAATGCAAGATCAAGTACTCAAGACTCAAGGTGAAGTATAACTCAAGTACCATGAGCTCAAACTTCAATGTAACTACAAATTCAAGCTTCAAAAGATCTCAAGTTCAAGCTTCTATATATGTCAAGACCTCAAGCTTCATGAACTTTGAAGATCATCTATCAACCAAAGGAAAAGAAGTTTCAATGTTCATACATCATGGATAAGGTATGAATAACCTTAGATTAACCTTAGGGAAGACCATTTTGAATACATAATTTAATTAACTCATTTTGTAAGTGAATAGACTATTTCTCGACTAGTCTTGGACTATGTTCGACTAGTCCTAGCACTGGCTTGACCGGTCCAAGAAATTCCATGACTAGTCCTAAGTTTGTTGCAAATTTTTAGAATTTTTTGTTAAGCCATGACCAGTCCTAAAGATTGCTCGACCAGTCGTATGAATAGTGCTTGACTCGTTCTCGACCAGTCCTACAGCCACGACTCAAAGTCCAGCAACTAAATCTAGTTCCACACAACCAGTCATGGAGGTCCCTCGACCGGTCGTGAAGGTCTTACAACTAGTCGTGGAATGACATTATCCGATCGCGCTCAAAATTTCAAAAATCTATTAGTCCTACTACCAGTCGTAGTGTCCACAGGACTAGTCATGAACGTGATTTCTTCACTTATAAATAGCGCACAAATTTCAGAGTTTTTCATTTAATTCAAGCAAATTCAATTCGTCACTCTGAGAGATAAGTTAGTGTTCTTTTTAAGCTATATTGTGCTAATTTAATATTCTCTTAATTTAGCTTTTCTATATTTGATTTTATATTCTTTATTCCAATCATATTTGAAGAAGGGATTGAGATTTCCCTTTTCTTGGAATTAAAATAAAATAGAGCTAGCCCAACTTGATTTAATTTAAAATCAATTTAGAACTTAGAACCATTTCATAAGTGAGTTTAGACATTAAACTTTTACCCTAAAATTCTACTTCAATTTGGTTCTTCTGGGTGGCATAAAAAAGAGAATGTCCAGGTATTTTACATTATTGTAAATTTCTGTTTTGGTTTTTGAGATCGTGCTAAAAAAATCTTTGTTTTGGTTTGTTTGAGGTGATCCAGAAAACTTAGAGTGTGGGGTTTTTGAATTGTGTAGGCCCACTTGAAAGACATAGTTGTGAGGGTTTTAGGTGAACCTGGAAAAACCTATTTTCATAGTGAATGCTAATATCCACTGTGTGAGGATATTGGGAGTGGAGTAGTTGTGTGGCTGTTTTTCTAAATAGTTGGTGTACACACAAGCAAACCACTGTAATTTCTTGTTTTCTGGATTGATTGTTTATTTCTTTTGTGGATGATTGTAATTTCCTTTTTTGCATTGTGGGGAATGTTGTAATTTCTTTTATGCAAATGTGGAGAATATTGTAATAGCTTAAATTTCCCTTCTTGCTATTTATTTCTTTTTTCCTCTATAACAGTTTGAATTTTTTATACATAAACCGTTCTAGTAAGGTTGTCTTGCCATAAACCCTTGGTTTTTATGGTGTAAGGTTGTCCTTAGAACAACATTTGTATCAACCTCTCAATACTCGTTCTTTTAAGGTTGTCTTTAAATTCAGCATTGTGGAATTGTCTATTGCTATTTATATTTAATTTATTTAAATTCTACTGTTATTTTTTAATTTGGCATAGTCCTATTCACTCCCCCTCTAGGACATATAGCTCGGCCTTTTCAAGTGGTATCAGAGCCTAATAGCTCGTTTTAATTGTTATTTCTTGTAGATTAATTTCCTGAGCTAATCGATCTGAGTTATTTGAGATGTCAAAATTTGATAGCCTTTTAGTCACTAGGCTTCCACCATTTAATGGCTCTAATTATGCCTATTGGAAAGCCAGGATGAGAATTTTCATAAAATCCATGGATGAGAGCGTGTGACAGGCCACAGTGACTAAATGGACCTCTCTTACCATTGAAGTAACTGGTACCGACGGATCTAAAACATTAAGAATTTCACCTTATTTTTCTTGGACCACTCTTCAGAAAAATGAGAGTAGTGCTAATGCAAAGGCTTTAAACGGCATAACTTGCGAACTATCACCTGACGAATTTAAAAGAATTATATCTTGTGATACTGCAAAGCAAGCCTGGTATATTTTAGAAATGACACACAAGGGAACAACAATCGTCAAGAAATCTAAAGTCCAAATCCTCACAACCAAATTCGAGAAAATACGTATGGAGAAAAGTGAAACTTTCATGGACTTTTATACTATATTGAATGAAATTGTCAACTCTATGTGGGGTCTCAGTGATAAAATCCTAGAAATTAAAGTCTGTACAAAGATACTATGCTCACTACCTGAACAGTTCAATTCAAAGGTGATTGCGATCCAGGAACGTCATGATACAGATAATATAAGGGTAGAAGAATTAGTTGGTTCTTTACAAATATATGAGTTAAACTTTAAAGCTCCTAAAGGTAAATCCATCGCCCTCAAGTTTTATAAGATTTTTAAAAGTAAAAAGAGGATTAATTTTCAAAAATCTAATGATAAGAAAAGATTTAAATCTAAAGCTTGGAAATCTTTAAAAGATAGTCAATGTTACAACTGCCATAAATATGGGCATTTAACGAACAAGTGTCCTAAAAAGGACAAACCTAAAAAGAAAGGTATGTTGACTACTTGGGATGAATCTTCTGGCTCTGAAGCCTCTTCTGAATCAGAAGATTCTGAAACCGAGTCGGGCAAAGATGTCAAAGCCCTTATGACTTTAGCCAAGTTCACTTTTTCAGATCATGATGATTCAACTAGTGAAGAAAATCTTAATAGTGATCATGAAAATGAAGAAGATCTTCAAGATGCTTATAATGCCCTATACAAGGAGAGTTGTAAAATTGTGGTAAAACTAAAACTTCAGAAAGAAAAGTTTTCGAAACTTAAAGAAAATTTTGATTATTTTGTTTTAGAAAAATCCCACATTTCAGATTATTTTGAAAAAACTAAATGCGATTTAGATTTCAAAACCTCCCTTATTGAAAATCTAAAATCTGAAAATGAAAAACTAAAACTTGAAGTCTCTTCACTTTTGAGTTTAAAGGATACATGGAGGTATGCCCAAGGTGATCCTAAGTTAAAAAAAACTATTATCCGGATCCCAAAAATGTGGCGACCGATCCTGTTTGGGCTTTGACAAAAATATTCCTCCCAAACATAAGAATACTCCTCCTAAGTTTGTGAAAGGAGAGTCTTTAAACTCAAAAGGGAAAAGTCTAAGTCAAAATTTTTCTAAAAATGCTAAAACTTTTTAATCCTTAAAACCTAAAAACAACCATATCAACTATAAAAATTAGAATCGTAATCCTTTAGCTGAGAAAATTATTAATTTACTTAAGGAGCTCTTAAAATCTAACTCAATGGGTTAGTCTTATATCAACTACAAACACAAGAAGACCAACTATACTCCTAAACCCAAAACTATAATGAAATGGGCTCCTAAGGCTACTTGCTTGGTTGCCCACACGACTTTTAAAGCTTCAAGCCATTCAAAGTGGTACCTAGACAGTGGATACTCTAGACACATGACTGGTGACAAAGGTCTGTTCACCAATCTTAAAGACATGACTAATGGTTCAGTCACATTTGGTGATGGTAGTAACTACAGGATTATTGGCCAAGGTGCGGTTCAACTTTCTAACCTCCCAATATTTGAGAATGTTTTATCTGTAGAAGGTTTAAAACATAACTTATTAACATTTCTCAAATATGCAATAAAAATCATAGCGTAAAATTTTCTAACCTAGGGTGTGAAATTTTAAATAAAAATGGTTCTGTAATATTAACTGGTCGCAAAACTTCTAAAAACTGCTATATTGTATGTGACTCTAGCTCATCTAATTTATCGTGTTACATGGTCCATACTGATGAGACTGAATTATGGCATATACGCCTTGGACATTTACATTACTGCAGCTTATATAGATTGAGTAAAAGAGAGCTAGTAAGAGGCTTACCCAAAATACAAAGAATAGATAAAATATGTGGCGAATGCCAGATTAGCAAGCAAACTAAGAGTTCTCACAAAAAAAGTGGACTCCAATACCACATATAAACCACTCGAACTCCTCCATATAAATCTTATTAGACCAATTAGAATGGAGAGTTAAGGTGGCAAAAAGTATATTCTGGTAATTGTTGATGACTTTACCAGATATACTTGGGTAGTCTTCTTAAGAGACAAATCAGAAACTCTGGATGAAGTTAAAAGGGTACTTAGACGTATCCAAACTAAAAAAGAGACTCAAGTCTGTAAGATCCGTAGCGATCATAGATCAGAATTTAAGAATAGTGTTTTTAAGAAGTTTGCAGTGATTAGGGAATATCACATGAATTCTCTGTGCCCAAAACACCACAATAAAATGGTATAGTAGAAAAAAAATAGAGTACTTCAAGAAATGACAAATGTAATGTTAAATAGTATGAAGCTCCCTAAAAATCTTTGGGCCGAAGCCATAAATATTGCGTGTTATATAATTAACCATGTCTATCCGAGAAAATCAAATAGTAAAATGGCTTACGAAATGTGGTTTGATAAGAAGCCTACTGTCAAATACTTTCGAGTTTTCGGCAGCAAGTGCTATATTTTATGTGATCGTGAAAATCTGGAAAAATTTGACACCAAAAGTGATAAAGGGATATTTTTAGGGTATGCTCTGAATAGTTGAGCATATTGAGTTCTTAATAAGAGGACCGATGTGATTTAAGAATCGCTTAATGCAGTTATTGACGATGACTTGAATATACCTTTAGAAAAGAATGAAATACTTCCAATTGATAAACCAGATTCCTCATCAAGTCAAAATAACTCTGAACTGAGAACTATTAAAGATCATCCATCTAATTAAATTCTTAAAAACCCTCTCACTGGTGTGCGCACTCGTAGACAACTAGAAGATGTGTATAACTACATATGCTTTACATCCCAGATAGAACCGGCTAACATAAAAGAAGATCTTACTGACAAAAACAGGATAGTTGCGATGCAAGAAGAGCTTAATCAATTTGTTAGGAAATGATGTTTAATACTCAGTTCCTAGATCAAAAGAAAAACATATTATTGAAACTAAGTGGATTTTCAAAAATAAGTTTGATGAACTTGGTAATATAATCAGAAACAAGGCTAGACTGATTATATAAGGGTATACTCAAATTGAAGGCATTGATTATGATGAAACCTTTGCCCCAATAGCTCGTCTTGAATCAATCAGACTATTTATCTCCATTGCTTGTTTTAGAAAGTTCAAAATTTATCAAATGGATGTAAAGAGTGCATTTTAAAATGGTGATTTGCATGAAAATATGTATGTTGAATAACCAACGGCTTTTGAAGACCCTAAGAATACTGATCATGTCTATCACCTAAAAAAGGCTCTCTACAGTTTAAAACAAGCTCCCAGGGCAGGGTATGAAAAATTGACTAAGTTTTTACTTAGTCATGACTTTATAATGGGAAGTGTTGATAAGACATTATTTGTAAAGAAACATAATGATCACATTTTAATAGTACAAATTTATGTTGATGATATTATTTATGGATCTACCTGTACTAACATGACTGTTGAGTTTGCAGATCTTATGAAATCTAAGTTCGAAATGAGCATGGTTGGAGAATTGAATTATTTTCTTGGGTTGCAAGTTAAATAACAATCTGATGGTTTCTTTATTTCTCAAACCAAATATGCTCTGAACTTAGTTAAGAAGTTAGGATTTGAGAATGGGAAAAATTTTGATACTCCTATGAGTACGACCTTAAAACTCTCAAAGGGCTCTACAGGTATGATAGTAGATTCTAAATTATATCGCAGTATGATAGGTAATTTACTATATTTAACTGCGAGTCGACCTGATATTGCATTTAGCGTAGGAATTTGCGCTAGATATCAATCTGACCCTAAAGAGTCACATTTAACTGCTATTAAGCGCATTATGCAATATGTCAGAAGTTCAACTAATCTGGGTCTTTGGTATCCACATGATATTAGTGTTCAATTACTTGGTTACTCTAATGCTGATTGGGCTTGTAACGTTAATAATAGGAAATCAACCAGTGGTGGTTGTTTCTATGTTGGAAACTGTTTAGTTTCTTGGCAAACTAAGAAGAAAGTTGCGTATTGCTTTCAACTACTGAGGCTGAATACATTGCAGCTGGAAATGCATGTACTCAGCTTGTATAGATGAAAAGAATGTTAAGCGATTACGGAATTGCACAGGATTCTATGGTTTTATATTGTGATAATTTCAGTGCAATTAATATATCTAAAAATCCAATCCAGCATTCACGAACCAAGCACATTGACATTAGATATCACTACATTCGTGAATTAGTGGAAGAAAAGACAATTACTTTGGAATACATTCCGACTGAGACTCAACTTGCTGACATTTTCACTAAACCGCTCGACAAAAGCAGGTTTAATAAATTGAAATTTGATGTAACACCCCATCCATTCCGTACTATTTTCCATGCTTATATACATGATGATCGACACCCTTAGCTAGACATGGATTGGCCGTTCATAGTACACAACCAACTGACCGGAACCCCAAGATCTCAAAACCTATCTTATATCGACCGTCCCACCGCCCGATTGTGGAGGTACAACCCATGCATTTGTACAATACTCCATTTGTGAGATATACCGTGAAGAATAATTAGTGTATTATGTGCACATGGCGCCATGTACTCCACTCCATACATGTGCACAACACATGTCATACACACATGCACATCCCACACATGGGTGAGAGAATCTCTACCCATGTGTGTGATGTCACACACCCATACCTCTTATCTCTCATGTGCATGAAAAGTTAACTCTCCTCCATGTCACACCTCATGCATGACATCATCACACCATGCCATCCCATACTCCTTTAACTCACCATTAATTACAAGCATGAATTAATTATTATAATCCTAGCCTAAGCTAATATTAATCACATTAGCCTAACCTAACCAAGAATTTTATCCATTTCTCTACAAATACCCCTTCATCCCTTATCATTTTCACCATTTCCTACAATAGAGAGAGAGAGAGAGTGATCTTGGTGGGTCATCAACTCCATCAATCTCATTCCTTCCATCCATCTCAACCATCAATATCATCCATTCTATCCATCTCAACCATTCCATCTAATCCATCAAGGTGAGTACACCCTCCCCACTTATTTTTATTTTTGTTTTCATTATGTTTATGGATGGTGCATATGATACTCAAATGTTAGGAATGGTGTAGATGATGAAGATAGTATGATTGATGGTGAAGAAAATTATAATAATGATGATGATGTTATTAATGGTGTGGATGGATAGGAGAAAACATATAAAATCAATTTATTATAAAGTTCATGTGGGACCCATTGATACTGGGCCCCATAAAAATGTTTGTATGACATCTAAATCATCCAAGTATTAGCCCATTGGGGGTGGCCAAACTCACATATGTACACCAATGCACATATGTGTACATATCTAACAAATAAAAAAAGTAAGGGAGATACGCTGCTGCCAGCGTCCAGGGGGCGTTGCAGCAAGCAGCGTCCCTGCTACTTGAATTGGAAAGGAGGGGTTGTGGGCCGATAAGTCCACCCCCTTGATGTATGTATCTGATCCACACTGTCCATCATGTTTTTAAGATCATTTTAGGCGTTGAGAGTAAAAATGAAGTTAATCCAAATCTTTGGTAGGCCACACCATTAAAAATACTATTTTAATAGTGTTCAATTATTAGGGCCCGCTGTGAGGTTTCTGTGCATCAAACGTGCTGCATATTAGACTCGTTGGATGTGTCACGAGCCAGAGAATGCAACAGACGAACTTGATTATATTGATGTGCGCCCCACCTATGAAAAACCTTAGGAAAACAAAAAAAATTAAATTAAATTAAACAGCAAGTGACGCTACTACTGTTAGCGTCCAGCCGATGCTGTAGCAAGCAGTGTCTGCTGCTGGACGCTGGAGGAAGTAGGCCCCACCACATGCCCCACCATGATGCATGTCGAGCATCTGTACCGTGCATTTGATGGGTCCCCTTTAAAAATGGGTCATCCCCAAAAATCAGCCGTACACAGAACTTAGGTGGCCCACACCATTAAAAATAAATAAAAATGAAATACAAAAAAAATAAATTAAGAATCTGATCATGAGGTATGTGTTGTATCCAAACTGTCCATTCATTTGGTGAGTTTGTCTTAAAGCTTGAGAAAAAATAATAATAATAATAATAATAAAATAAGATAGATCTAACTATCAAGTGGGCAAACTACAAAAGTAGCAAGGATTGAACATCTACCATTGGAACCTTTTGGGTCAAAAGTTTTGGACCAATATGAAATTCATTTTTCTCCTTAATTCAGGTCTTTGCAACCTCATGAACAGATTGGATGGAAAATAAACATTAAGGTGGGCCGTGCAAACTGTTTAACGGTGAAATCATTATCTCCACTATTGTTTGTGGTGAGGTCCAGATAATCTTTGGATATGATTCATTTTTGGATAATGCTATAAAATGATCTTTAAAATAAATAAATAAAAATAAGAATAGATGAACTCTGTATATGTAATAAATACATCACTTTGGGACCCATGTAACTTTGATCTCCTTGAACCATTCATACAATTCGGAGCTCAAGTATATAAAAGCACTTGTGGGGTCTACCTGAAAATTTGATGCATCTGAAACTTGGTTTGACCCCTTAACCAAGTGGGACACACATAATAGATGGGCCGGATTTATGAACCACATCTCTGTGGGCCCAACAAATGATTATGAATATTTAATGGAGGGTAAACCTCTCAACTTGTGTGTGGTATGGCCCACTTTGATGTAGGTGTTAAGCCACTTAATCCACCATGGTTATGACATGATATATATTTAAGATCCTCGTCATTCATCTATTTTATCAACCTTTTTGACGATATGTTACCAAGACTCAGGCCCATCCAATGATTAGATAGTCATACATCCTGAAATAATGCAAATTGAACTCTCATCATTGAAAATTTGTTATGGGCCATCCTGATGATGTATCGGATATTCAACCCATCTAGCCCATGTACCGGGTCCCCTTTAGGGCATTATCCCAAAGATCAGTCAATCCAACCTAAATTGGACCATACAATACAAGGCTATGAGAATAAGTACCTAACTATCGAATTTAACCTAAGACCACCATGGTGTATCTATTTAATCCATGCGGACCATCCACTTCCTCATATCATTTTAGGATTTGGACTAAAATCAAAGCAGATCTAAGTCTTAACTGGGTCACACACAACTCAACCTCATGGGAAATCCCCATGAACTCCACTGCATAGGACCCAATGTGAATTCCATTGGTATGTGGGCCCAAAAATGTTAAGGTCTATTTTAAGTGAATGCCATGTGGGCCCATCAGTAGTAGCCTTGCTTGGGCCAACCATTGGGCCTCTTTAACAAAAGTTTAAAGTCTCCATGTATTGAATGTATGACGAACTGATATTGTAATTTTTGAAGTAATGATAATTAATCCCTTAAATGGGCTAATTTTTGACAACCCTTGATCACTTGTCACCTTGGTTAGAGTACGGCCCCAAGAAATAGAATCATGTGACGTGTGTTTAAACCCTTAAACATGTTTAATTATAACAAATATGTAGACTCTAGTGGTGTGAGGGTGTGATATACCTGTTTGGTCCATTCATCATGTAGGTATTTGATGTATATATAGCCACCTAATCATAGGCAATGGTGGAGTATGTGTAGTATATGTAGTCATGTAATTGTATGAATGTGAAATACATACAAGGCCACGTAACCGTATGAAATCAAGTGGCATTGATGGTCATTCAACAACGTAGGTTTGTGCTTATCGATATAGATACTGCCACTTGAATCACATATAACAAAGTTGTACATTAAACTGAATGTGATGTAGGGTTATGTTACCCAAGATAATGCTATCAAGGTCCTGGATTCTATACGCTGTGATCTCTAAACTGTAAATGGTATGATGAAATGTAGCTCTTAGCCCTTAACCATGTGACACTAAATATGAGTCATTAACTATGTGACGTGTGAAGTGGTTGTAGTATAAGACTTATCATAATTGGTGTAGCCATGTATTCATGACCTATGGGCAAGGCCCATTGAGATAGATTTCCGGCCCTTATGATGAGGCTCATTGTGATGTATTTCCAGCCCATGTGATGTGGCTCATAGTGATGTGTATTAGGCCTAGATATGTGGCCTACCTGTGAAATAGATTTGAGGCCACTTACAACGTATTCGAGGCCCATGAGCGAGGCCCAATGTGATGTATTTGAGACCCATGGGTGTGGCTCATTGAGATATATTTTAGGCCCATGGGTTGTGACTCATTGTGATGTATTTGAGGCTCATGTGTAGGGCCCACCTATTGTGTATTTGAAGCCCATGGGTTGTGAAGCCTGATGTGGTGTATTCATGGCCCATGTGCCAAGGCCCATTGTGATGTGTAAGGCCCATATGATATGACCCAATGTGATGTATATGCGACCCATGAGTGAGGCCCAATGCGATGAATGTGTGACCCTTGTGTGAGACCCAAAGCGATGTATATGAGGATCGATATGATGTGTAATTTTACCATGATGTATGTATTGATGTTTATGTGGGCCACTTCTTGGGAGCAATGTTGGTTAAATGTTCACATTGACGGGTAATGATGGTTGAATGTCCACATTGTGACCATCCATTAGGCCTTGTTAGGCCTATTCTCACCGATTCTGATTGTCGAGGTTGATTATCAATGCCGATTATGAGTATGTGACATTATAGTATCATGATACATGCCCATACGCATCATCTGCATGTTTGTTATGAGAGGTGGTTGACCATTGCATATGTCATTGGGCATGACGATTATGAGAATCCCTGATAGGTGGAGATTGTCTCACATGAATACACGGTATGCGCCGAATTGCTGCATGATTGGATTGTATGACTCATGCATCTTGCATTATGGTTACTGTACGCCCTAGCGACATAAGGGCCATAGCCTCCACAGGCATATTGTGGATGGCTAGATGGGACACCGAAAATGTTTGGTTCTAGTATACGGGCGCCATAGATGTCCCTGGGTGAAAATCCCTAAACCTCTGAAGCCAAGAGACGCCCCAACGTTGAGACCGAGTGGAAATATATGAGCACATGAGGGCCATATACCAGTAGGCCGTGTCTCCCACTGTGTCGTGGTCGGTTGGGAGGGGGTGTGACCTTATCCGCCTGAGTGAGGGGGCAATGTCTAGGTTGAGTTTGACCAGCTTGAGGAATGAATCCGCTATCGATGAGTCAGGCCCGATATTGGCAGACGGATAGTGAGGTCTCTTCCACTTACCCAGTTGTGCCCTCGGATAGGGGCGGCAAGCTGGCGTAGAGTGTAATAGACCTCGGTAATGATCCTAGAGAGGAACTGTATTGATATGTGGACTTATTGAGCAGGAGTTGCATATTCATTCATTCATTCATTAACTATCCACTCGGGCTGGTGGTGCGTAACTATTTATTATGTGTACCTTCGCAATGGCCAAGATTTCGGTTGGGGCACGCGACTAACTTGAGATCAGGAGTTTACCACATCGAGTCTGACTATCCAAATTTAGCTATAGGACTGGTTTGGATAAAAGTCCCTTGTGATGGACCCCATAGCCTACGATACTACGTACTATCATCCCGACTTCACACTCCAGCATGGTCATTCCATTCACACCGCATATTGCATTATAGATCTGTATCGCGTATTCTGATATTGTTCCTCATTTGTATAGTTAATCTGTATTGCGTATTCTGATATTGTTTGACTCATGGAACTGTCAGTATTTCTGATAGTGTATAATTATGGCATAACAATATAATGATGATGATGTTATTACGAATGCCTGTAATACGATTATGACTGTGGTATAGGTGAAATGAAAATATGACTTGGTGATGCTGGTAGCATTGACTTGGAATATTACTATGATGCATATGCATTGCACTGGCATTGACATCATACTTTACGTACTACACGCCTTTCACGTATATGATTTTATTGTAACATATTTATCTTGCTTGCATGTAGGACACACTGCACACACGTGTGTACTCACTAGGCTTTTTGCCTAAGCTTCCTATTTTCCATTTTTTTTCAGGGTTAGAGTAGCTTGGAAGACTTTGCTTTCCTGATGCATTGCATCTACTTTTCGATTCGGCAATGTTGACGTTGTGTACCTTTTGGAAAACATTATACTTGTTACCATCAGGATTTCTATTAGAGAGTGTCGCTTGATCATGGACCTTTATGCTCATGTATTATTATATATGTAAAAAAAAAATCAGTCAAAAATCTTCCTTGTGGTGCGCCGAACTTGAGACTTGGTGTATGGAAGTCAAGTGCTGGATTCGGGGCATCACGGAAGGTGTCCGTCCCCGGGTTTAGGGTGTGACATTTGATCTTGGTATGTGCAATTTGAATTGATTATTTATGCATTCTTATATCATATTGTATATATTTGTTATTTTAAATGATTAAAATTTCAAATTTTAAGAAAAATGCATATTTTTGGCTGTGCGCGACCTGTCGAGTACATACTCAACCAGTCATGGCACGACCGGTCGAGCATGTCCTCGACCAGTCGTGTAGCGAGGGTTTGACCTTTATTTGGGGGAAAATCCCTTTTTCTTCTATTTGAGACTTCTTCTCCAACGGGTCGTAGCATGACCGGTCGAACCCATCTTCATTACTCTTCAAGGTTAGTGCTTTATTTCCATATTCCTTATAGATTCAAGTTCATATCACTTCTTTTTCATCTTTGGAGTGATTTATTTCTTGTTTTCTTGTGATTTTTGGGGTTTTCTTCTCCAAAATCTGATTTTAAGAAAACCCACTCTACTTCTTTTGCAACCTTTTAATTCCTTATTTTCCTAGTTGCAAATGGAAGGTACAAGCAAAAAGAAAACTTCCCATGGTCCTTCAACATCTAGATCGACACCTATCACATGGCGTCACCTTCGGTCACCCGAAGATGATCCCTCCTATGTGCGGAATTTAAGGTTGCGCAATGTTATAGTTGAACGACCTGTCCATGTTGAACATATAGCTCTATTTGATCTCCTCCCTCTTCTCCAATATGTAGGATGGGCTAATATTCTACATTGGGGTGGGCCACCATACCGGTCTATTGCGTAAGTTATGTTTGCATGTATTTCTGATTTTTCAACTGAGAATTTAACATTTATTATTGCAACTAGAGAATATCCATTTGCAATAGACTGACATCTGATCTCTGCTATAATGAACATACTTGTCAATGATGAAGGTATTCCAATTAGCTCTTTAGTTACTAAATCATCTGACTCAGAGAAACGTGTGCTTACTAGAGCATTATGCAATATAGATGCACAATGGAGTCCAAATGGGAATGCGCTTGCTTCAAAATATTTGTTACCTAGATATAGAGTCATTCACATGATATTTATTTCAAATCTTTATCCTCGTTCTGGTAACAAAACCGAACTCACCTCTTTCATGGTTCGAATTCTGCATTCCATCATCTCATGTACATCTATATGTCTTCCTTCTTTAATCTGTCATTCCATCATACTATTCGTCTCCATCCTAGGCACAGTGATATCCCTTTTGTATATCTTATGATTGTGTTAGCCACTCATATGTTAGTTTTTATGCCCGTTGGAGAGGCTCCTATTCAACACCTAATCTTCAACAACTCAAATATAAACAAGATGAATTTGAGGCTGGCTGTAGGTCAAGTCAATGTGGGAGTTGGTGGAGCTGAAGCAGTAGATGAAGAAGAAGGCGATTTACCTCCAGAAGATATTAACATGGACGATACCTTTGATGAGATCGAATCAGATTCTGAGGCTGACCCTGATTATCAGCCTTCTGATTTCTCTGAGAGGTTACATTCTCTTGAGGAACATGTGGCTCATATTCGTGTAACCCAGGATTCTCAATTTGCTTATATGCGTAAATATATAAGGCGCATTAATAAGGGTTTACATCCGATTGATCCATCTATTCCTGCTCCCTTTTCAGGATCTGATTAGTATTTTCGTATATGGATTGTAATAACTCTTATGATACTTTACTTCCTTTTAATTTCTGGGATTAACTTTGGTTGAACTTGGATGATGTTGATTGATGATGCTTGAACATTTCTTGCTTATGATTTTTTCATATCTTGCTCTTTTATTCCTCATTGCTCGTCTTATTCTTTGTTTATCTACATCCTGTTTCTTGTATTGGGTTCTTCCTTTGTCATATTGTGAAGGGGGAGAATTTTGGCATGCTTGATATATGGTGTTTGTGTTTTAAGGCATGTGAATTGTGGATGGAGGGATAAGAGTAAGGGAGAGTAGTAGCAATAGTAAAATGCTTGGTTTCTTTTTTATAATTGGTGCATGATTCTTTAACCAGGTTAATTGGTTTATATTGATAACTGCGTATAATGCTTATGTTTGTATGGAGTGTGTTTTGTCACAAATTTGACAAAGGGGGAGATTTAAGTGCTATGGTTTTTAGCCCCTATAATTGTCAAATTTTGTTGTGCCAAAACCTCTTGGAATATATGTCTTGTGTAGTAGATCTACATATTCAAGATAATGCAAATCATGTACAAGGACAATGGTCTTTACTTCACGAACTTGTAATGCAAGATCAAGTACTCAAGACTCAAGGTGAAGTATAACTCAAGTACCTCAAGCTCAAACTTCAATGTCACTACAATTTCAAGCTTCAAAAGATCTCAAGTTCAAGATTCTATATATGTCAAGACCTCAAGCTTCGTGAACTTCGAAGATCATCTATCAACCAAAGGAAAAGGAGTTTCAATGTTCATACATCATGGATAAGGTATGAATGACCTTAGATTGACCTTAGGGTACGTCATTTTGAATATATAATTCAATTAACTTATTTTATAAGTGAATAGACTGTTTTTCGACTAGTCCTAGACTATGTTAGACTAGTCCTAGCACTAGCTCGACCAGTCCAAGAAATTTCACGACTAGTCCTAAGTTTGTTGCAAATTTTCAGAATTTTTTGTTAAGCCACAAACAGTCCTGGAGATTGCTCGACCGGTCATATGAACAGTGCTCGACTTGTTCTCGACCAGTCGTATAACCACGACTCAGAGTCCAACAACTAAATCTGGTTCCATACGACCAGTCGTGGAGGTCCCTCGACCGGTTGTGAAGGTCTTACGACCAGTCATGGAACGGCTTTATCCGATCGCACTCAAAATTTTAAAAATCTGTTGGTCCTACGACCAGTCGTAGTGTCCACAGGACCAGTCGTGAACGCGATTTCTTCACTTATAAATAGAGCACGAATTTCAGAGTTTTTCATTCATTCAAGCTAATTCAATTCATCAATCTGAGAGATAAGTTAGTGTTCTTTTTAAGCTATATTGTGCTAATTTAATATTCTCTTAATTTAGCTATTCTATATTTGATTTTGTATTCTTTATTCCAATTATATTTGAAGAAGGGATTGAGATTGCCCTTTTCTTGGAATCAAAACTAAATAGAGCTAGCCCAACTTGATTTAATTTAATATCAATTTAGAACCTAGAACCATTTCATAAGTGAGTTTGGACATTGAACTTCTACATTGAAATTCTACTCTGATTTGGTTCTTCCGAGTGGCATCAAAAAGAGAATATCTAGGTATTTTACCTTATTGTAAATTTTTGTTTTGGTTTTTGAGATTGTGCCAGAAAAATCTCTGTTTTAGTTTGTCTGAGGTGATCCAGAAAACCTAGGGCGTGGGGTTTTTGAATTGTGTAATCCCACTTGAAAGACACAATTGTCAGGGTTTTAGGTGAACCTAGAAAAACCTATTTTCATAATGAACGCTGATATCCACTATGTGAGGATATTAAGAGTGGAGTAGTTGTGTGGCTATTTTTCTAAACAGTTGGTGTAATACAAGCGAACCACTATAATTTCTTGTCTTGTGGATTGATTGTTTATTTCTTTTATGGATGATTGTAATTTCCTTTTGTGCATTGTGGAGAATGTTGTAATTTCTTTTATGTAAATGTGGAGAATGTTGTAAAAGCTTAGATTTCCCTTCTTGCTATTTATTTCTTTATTCCTCTATAACAGTTTGAGTTTTTGATACACAAACCGTTCTAGTAAGGTTGTCCTGCCATAAGCCCTTGGTTTTTATGGTGTAAGTTTGTCCTTAGAACAACATTTGTATTAACCTCTCAATACTAGTTCTTTTGAGGTTGTCTTTAAATTTAGCATTGTGGAATTGTCTATTGCTATCTATATTTAATTTATTTAAATTCCACTGTTATTTTTTAATTTGGCATAGTCCTATTCAAACCCCCCCCCCCCCCTCTAGGACATATAGCTCGGCCTTTTCAACTTCAAGATCAACTATCAACCAAAGTAAATGATGATTCAATGTTCAAATATTATTTATAAGGTATGAATGACCCTAGATTGACCATAGGTCATATTGATTGCATACTTAAATTGGGTCACTATATAATTATATAAGCTTTTTCTCGACTAGTCTTAGCCTATGTTCGACTAGTCCTAGTACTGGCACGACCAGTCTAAGAATTTCCTCGACCAGTCCAAGGTCTGTTATGGATTTTTTAGATTTTTTGTTGAATTCTCGACCAGTCTTGGAGACTACTCGACCAGTCGAACAGGCTCGACTCAAAGTCCAGCAACCATTTTTGGTCCGACTCGATCGGTCGAGTGCATGGCTCGACCGGTCATGCAGACCACTCGACCAGTCATACCAGTCACTCGACTAGTCGTGGAACGTTCTTACCTTATCGCGCCTGAAATTTTGAATTCTTGTTGGTCCTTCGACCAGTCGAGCTGACCTCTGGCCCAGTCGAGTGAACAATTTTTGCACTTATAAATAAAGCACAATTTTTAGAGTTTGATAAGTCATTCAAGCAAAATCAAGATACCACTCTGAGAGATACGTTTGTGATATTCTTAAGCTATTTAGTGCTTATTTTATATTCTTTTTAATTTAGCTTTTTGCATTTGATTTTAAGTTATATATTCCAATCTTATTTGAAGAAGGGATTTAAGTTTTTCCCTCTCTTGGAATCAAAATCAAATCATGCTAGCCCAAAGTGATTTAATCTAAAAAATCAATTAGAACTTAGAACCTTTTCATAAGTGCGTGTGGACATTGAACATCTACATTGAACATCTACTTCGAATTGGTTATACCGAGCTTCATCAAAGGAGAATACCTAGATAAGTACATTTACATTTATGTAAATCTATGTTTGGTTTTTTTAAGATTGTGCTAGAAAAATCTCTCTTTCTTTTTTGGTTTGTCTGAGGTGATCCAGAAAACTCAGAATGTGGGGTTTTTTGAATTGTGTAAGACCACTTGAAAGAAACAATTGTGAAGGTTTCAGGTGAACCTTGAAAAACCTATTTCATAGTGAACGCCAATATCCACTGTGTGAGGATATTGGGAGTGGAGTAGTTGTGTGGTTGTTTTTCTAAATAGTTGGTGTACACACAAGTAAACCACTATAATTTCTGGTGTTGTGGTGGATGATTGATTGTGGCATTGTGTGAATGTTGTAATTTCTTTTCAAGCCTTTGTGGAGAATATTGTAATCTCTTTTATGCAAGTGTGGGAATGCTGTAATAGCTTAGTTTATTTTCTTTACTATTTTTATTCTCCTCTATATTGGTTTGGGATTTTGATACAAAGACCGTTCTAGAAATTAGGTTGTCCTACCATATGCCATTGGTTTTTGGTGTAAGGTTGTCCTTAGAACAACATCTGTATCAACCTCTTAATACTTATACATTTGAGGTTGTTATTCATTTCTACTTTGTGGAATTTTTAAGTGGTATCTTTATTTATATTTGTTTAATTTCACATTTATTTTTTTTAATTTGGCAGTCCTATTCACCCCCTCTAGGACTCTTAGCTCAGCATTTTCAAGTGGTATTAGAGCCCAATAGTTTGCTTTAATTTTTTGGATTAATTTCTTGAGCCAATCGATCTGAGTTTTTTTTTTTTTTTTTTTTTGTATGATGTCAAATTTTGATAGCCTTTAAGTCACTAGGCCTCCACCTTTTGATGGCTCCAATTATGCCTATTGGAAAGCCAGAATGAGGATTTTCTTAAAATCCATGGAAGAGAGTGTGTGGCAAGCCACAGTGACCAATTGGACCCCTCCTACCACTGAAGTAACTGGTACTGACGGATCTAAAACTGTAAAGGTCACACCTTACTTTTCTTGGACCGCTCTTCAGAAAAATGAGAGTAGTGCCAATGCAAAGGCTTTAAATGCAATTACTTGCACACTATCATTGGATGAATTCAAGAGAATTATATCTTGTGTTACTGCAAAGCAAGCCTGAGATCTTTTGGAAATGACACACAAGGGAACTACAATTGTCAAGAAATCTAAAGTCTAAATCCTCACAACTAAATTTGAGGAAATACGTATGGAAGAAAGTGAAACTTTCATGGACTTCTATACAAGATTGAATGACTTTATCAATTCTATGTAGGATCTTGGTGATAGAATCCTAGAAAGTAAAGTCTGTGCAAAGGTACTTCGCTCATTGCCTGAAAGGTTCATTTCAAAAGTAACTGTGATCAAGGAACTTCATGATACGAATAATATGAGGGTAGAAGAACTAGTTGGTTCTTTATAAACCTACGAGTTAAACTTTAAAGCTCCGAAAGGTAAATCTATTGCCCTTAAGTCTTCTAAAAATATTTCTCATGAAAATAATAATTCTGATTTAGAAAATTTTGAGGATGATATGGCCCTTTTAGCTAAGAAGTTTTACAAGATTTTTAAAAGTAAAAAAGAGGGTTGATGTTAAAATACCTACTGAAAAGAAAAGATTAAGATCTAAAAATTGAAAATCTTTAAAAGACAGCCAATGCTACAATTGCCATGAATATGGGCATCTAGGGAACAAATGTCCTAAAAAGAAAGGTATGTTGGCTACATGGGATGAATCTTCCTACTCTGAAGCCTCTTCTGAGTCAGAAGATTCTGAAACCGAGTCGGGTAGTGATGTTAAAACCCTAACGCCTCTAGCCAAGCTCACTTTTTCAGATAATGATGATTCAACCAGTGAAGAAAATCTAAATAGTGACCATGAAAATGAAGAAGATCTTCAAGATGCTTATGATGCCCTATACAAGGAAAGTTGCAAAATTGTTGTAAAGCTAAAACTTCAGAAAGAAAAGTTTTCAAAACTAAAAGAAAAGTTTGATAATCTAGTCTTAGAAAAATCACACATTTCAGATTGCTTTGAAAAAACTAAGTGCGACTTAGATTTCAAAACCTCCTAAGTTGAAAACTTAAAATCTGAAAATGAAAAGCTAAAACTAGAAGTCTCTTCGCTTTTGAGTTTGAAAGACACATGGAGGTATGCCCAAGGTGATCCTAAATTAGAAAAACTTTTATCCTGATCTAGAAAATGTGGCGATCGATCTAGATTGGGCTATGATAAAAGTATACCTCCCAAATATAAGAATACACTTAAATTTGTTAAAGAGGAGTCTTCTAACTCAAAAGGGAAAAGTCTGAATCAAAATTATTCTAAAAATGCTAAGAATTTTCAAACCTTAAAACTTAAAACCAACCATATCAACTATAAAAATCAGAATCGTAATCCTTTAGCTGAGAAAATTGTTGATTTACTTAAGGAGCTCTTAAAATCTAACTTAGTGGGTTGGTCTTATAACAACTACAAACATAAAAAGACCAACTATACTCCTAAACCCAAAACTGTAATGAAATGGGTCCCTAAGGTTACTTGTTTGGTTGTTCATAGTGCTTTCAAAGCTTCGAGCCATTCAAAGTGGTACCTAGATAGTGGTTGCTCTAGACATATGACAGGTGATAAAGGTCTGTTCACTAGTTTTAAAGACATGACTAATGGTTCAGTCACATTTGGTGATGGTAGCAACTGTAAAATTATTGGCCAAGGTACGGTTCAACTCTTTAACCTCCCTTCATTTGAGAATGTTTAATATGTAGAAGGTTTAAAACATAGTCTATTAAGCATCTCTCAAATATAAGATAATAATCATAGTATAAAATTCACCAACCAAGGGTGTGAAATTTTAAATAAAAATGGTTCTGTAATATTAACTGGTCACAGAACTTCTGAGAATTGCTATATTGTTAGTGATTCAAGCTCATCTAATCTATCGTGCTATATGGTCCATACTGATGAAACCGAATTATAGCATAAGCGTCTAGGACATGTACACTATCGTAACTTGTATAGATTGAGTAAAAGAGAACTGATAAGAGGTTTACCCAAATTATAGAAAGTGGATAAAATATGTGGTGAGTGCCAGATTGGTAAACAAACCAGGAGTGCTCACAAAAAAGGAAAACTTCAAAGCCACATCTAAACCACTCGAACTTCTCCACATGGATCTCATTAGACCAACTAGAACAGAGAGTTGAGGTGGCAATAAGTATATTTTGGTGATAGTAGATGACTTTACCAGATATACTTGGGTAGTCTTCATAAGAGAGAAATAAAAAACCTCAATGAAGTAAAAAGGGTACTTAAACGTATCCAAACGGAAAAAGGATCATAAGTCTCTAAGATCCGTAGTGATCATGGTTTGAAATTTGAAAATACCGGTTTTGAGAAATTTTGCAGTAATCAGGGAATATCACATGAATTTTCTGTGCCCAAAACACCTCAACAAAATAGGGTAGTAGAAAAGAAAAATAGAGTGCTTCAAGAAATGGCAAATGTAATACTAAATAGTATGAAGCTTCTTAAAAATCTTTGGGATAAAGCCATAAATACTGCTTGTTATATAATTAACCACGTTTACACTAGAAAATCAAACAGTAAAACGGATTATGAAATGTGGTTTGATAAGAAGCTTACTGTCAAATACTTTCGAGTTTTCGATAGCAAGTGCTACATTTTACGTGACCAAGAAAATCTAGGTAAATTTGACACCGAAAGTGATTAAGGGATATTTTTAGGGTATGCTCTGAATAGTCGAGCATATCAGGTTCTTAACAAGAGGACTGGTGTAATTGAAGAGTCCATTAATGTGGTTATAGACGATCATTTGAATACACCTGTCTCAAGTTTAGAAAATGATGAAGTTCTTTTAATTGATAAAATAGACTCTTCATCAAGTCAAAATAACAATGAACTGAGGACTTTTAAAGACCATCCATCTAATCAAATCCTTGGAAACCCTCTCACTGGTGTGTGCACTCGCAAACAACTTGAAGATATGTGTAATTACATGTGTTTTACATCTCAGATAGAACCAGCTAATGTAAAAGAAGCCCTTCATGAAGAAAACTGGATTGTTGCAATGCGGGAAGAGGTCAATCAGTTTGTTAGAAATGATGTTTGGCATTTAGTTCCAAGATTGAAAGATAAACACATTATTGGAACAAAATAGATTTTCAAAAATAAGTCTGATGAACTTGGCAATATTATAAGAAACAAGGCTAGGCTGGTTGTACAAGGGTACACTCAAATTGAAGGCATTGATTATGATGAGACCTTTGCCCCAGTAGCTCGTCTTGAATCAATCAAACTATTTATATCCATTGCATGCTTTAAAAAATTCAAAATATATCAAATGGATGTAAAGAGTACATTCTTAAATGGTGATTTGCATGAAGAAGTATGTTAAAAAACCTAAGGGTTTTGAAGACCCTAAGCATGCTAATCATGTCTATCGCCTGAAAAAGGCACTCTACGGTTTGAAACAAGCTCCTAGGGCATGGTGCGAAAAGTTGACTAAGTTTCTACTAAGTCATAACTTTATTATGGGAATTGTTGGTAAGACATTATTTGTAAAGAAACATAATGATCACATGCTAATAGTTCAAATCTATGTTGATGATATTATTTATGGATCTACTTATACTAACATGACTGTTGAATTTGCAGATCTTATGAAATCTAAATTTGAAATGAGCATGGTTAGAGAACTAAAGTATTTCTTAGGGTTGTAGGTCAAACAGCTCCCTGATGGTTTCTTTATCTCTCAAACCAAATATGCTCTGAACTTAGTTAAAAAGTTCGGATTTGAGAGTGGAAAAATTTTTGATACTCCAATAAATACTACTCTAAAACTCTTTAAGAATTCAACAAGTAAGAGTGTGGATGCTAAGTTGTATTGCAGTATGATAGGTAGTTTACTTTATTAACTACGAGTCAACCTGATATTGCATTTAGCGTAGGAATTTGTGCTAGATATTAGTCGGACCCTAAAGAGTCACATCTGATAGCTATTAAGTGCATTTTGCGATATGTCACTAGTTCACCTAATCTTGGTCTCTGGTATTCACATGATACTAGTGTGCAATTAGCTAGTTACACGGATGCTGATCGGGCTGGTAACATTGATGATCTTAAATCAAACAGCGGTGGTTGTTTCTATGTAGGGAACTATTTGGTTCTTGGCTTAGTGAGAAATAAAGTTCTGTATCACTCTCCATAGTTGAGGCTGAATATATTGTTGCTAGTAATACTTGCACTCAGCTTATGTGGATGAAAAGAATGCTAAGCGATTACGGAATTGCGCAAGAATCCATGGTTTTATATTGTGATAATTCAAGAACAATTAATATCTCTAAAAATCTAATCTAGCATTATTAAACCAAGCATATTGACATTAGATATCACTATATTCATGAATTAGTGGAAGACAAGACAATTTCTTTGGAATATATTCAGACCGAGAATCAACTAGCTGATATATTTACAAAATCGCTCGATAAAAATAGGTTTGTAAAATTGAAATTTGATCTTGGTATGTGCAATATGAACTGATGATCTGTGCCTTTCTATATTATAATGTATATATTTATTATTTTAAAATTCAAATTAATGAAAAATTACAAATTTTTAGTGTTGCACGACCAGTCGAGTACAAACTCTACTAGTCGTGGCTCGACCAGTTGAGTATGTACTCAACCCGTCGTGAAACACGGGTTTGCCATTTATTTGGGGAAAATCACTTTTTTCTTAATTTGGACCTTCTTCTCCAATAAGCCCTACCACGACCGGTCGAACCCATCTTCGATTCCTCCTTGGTTAGTGCATTATTTTCATTTTTCTTCTAGATTTAAGTCATTTGCACTTCCTTTTTTAATTTGTGTGGTTTATTTCATGCTTTATGATTGTTTTGGAGGTTTTCTATAAAAAACTTTGATCTACTAGAAACCCTTCTTGCCTCTTTTGTAATCTCTTTATTCATTGATTTCTTTATTGCAATGAAAGGTAGAACCAAGAAGAAAGGATCTCATGGTCCCTCTTCTTCTCATTCGGCTCCTATCACTGTGCGCCATCTTCAGTCACCCGAAGAAGATCCTGAGTTTGTGCGAGATATTTGCTTGCGCAATGTGATAGTAGAACAGACTGTTAATCCTGATCATTTGGCACCATTTGATGTTGTTTCCCTCCTTCAATCTATAAGATGGTATAACATTTTACATTGGGGTAGACCGACATATCACTCCGTTGGCTATGTATGCTTGTAAGTGATTTCTCTTTTGAGAATCTGATATTTACAATTACAACCAGAGAAGGTCCAATTGATGTGGACCGTCATTTTATTTCTGGGTTAATGGATATACCAGTCAATGACGACGGTATTCCCATTCATATACTTGTTGCAAAACCTTCTGAATTTGAGAAGAGAATGCTCACTCGAGTTTTATGTAATATGGATGAAGAATGGAGTACTGGGAATGCACTCGCTTTCAAGTTTATGTTACCCAAATACAGGGTTCTCTATCGGATTTTTTTTTAAAAGTCTACCCTCGATCTGGTAACAAAACTGAGTTTACTACATTCATGGCTCGTATTCTTCATTTTATTGTTACTGGAGTCTCTGTGTGTCTTCCTTCTCTTATTTGTTATATCATGATTCAGTTTCGTCTCCACCCAGGTCACAGTGATATACCCTTTGCTTATCTTATAACTGTTTTAGCCACCCATAGTCTAGTGGCTATGCCTGTTGGAGAGGCTCTCATTAACCATCTACCATTCAACAACTCTAACATTAACAAGATGAATTTGAAGTTGGTCCTAGGCCAAGTTGATGTGGGTGCTAGTGGAGCTACTGAAGTAAATGAAGAGGAGGGTGATTTGCCTCCAGATGATATTAATATGGATGACCTCTTTGATGAAATTGAATCCGATTCTGCTGCTGATCCTAATTATCAGCCATCTGATTTTGATGCGTGTTTGTGCTCACTTGAGGAGAAGGTTGAAGGTATGCATGTGTCCCAAGAAATGCAATTTAAATATATGCGCAAATATCTTCGGCACATTAACAAGGGACTTCATCAAATTGATCCTTCCATACCCGCTCCTTCTTCTGGTTGGGATGAGTTTTGAGTATCTGTTATGTAATAACTTTTAAATACTTGATTTTCTTCTTGTGATTGGACATGTTTTTAATGGTTATCTTGTCTCTATGTTATCTTAACCTTACCTCACTCATTACTCCTGTGTTTCCATTATCATTTATAGTTTCTTTCCTTTGTCATATTGTGACAAAAAGGGGGAGAATTTATTCTGACATGCCTATTTCATTATGATAAATGTAGTGAATGAATTTGCAACTATGGAGTATGTGGTTAGGTGATAGGTAGGTAATTTTTTTTCCTACTCTTGGATTCTTTGCTGTAAGGTATTAAGGGGGAGTATTGTAATGAGTATTTCTTTGACCAGTTTGTAACTGGTGCATGATTCTTTGACCAGGTTGTAACTGGTGCATGATTCTTTATTGTACGTATTATACTTATCTTATTTTATGTACTTTGTTTTATCACGAATTTGACAAAGGGGGAGATTGTAAATGCTACTCTATCTAGCTCCTATGATTGTCAAACTTTTGTAGTGCCAAAACCTCTTGGAATCTATATCTTGTGTAGCTTATCTTCATATTCAAGATCATGCAATTCAAGTACAAGTTCAAGGTGTTCCAATTCAAGATTCAAGCAACACATGTATAAGAACAAGAGATTCTTACACAAGTTCAAGTACAACAACAAGTGATAGATCAAGCTTTCAAGCTTCAACTATGTCAAGACAATGTGCTTTACTCAAAGCTCAAGGTGAAATACAAGTCACAAGTACTTCAAGTTCAAGCTTCAAATTACTTCAAGTTCAAGCTTCAAAGTACTTCAAGTTCAAGCTTCATGTACTTCAAGATCAACTATCAACCGAAGTGAATGATGATTTAATGTTCAAATATTGCTTATAAGGTATGAATGACCCTAGATTGACCATAAGATAGGTTATATTGATTGCATACTTAAATTGGGTCACTATATAATTTTATAGGCATTTTCTCGACTAGTCTTAGCCTATGTTCGACTAGTCTTAGTACTGGCTCGACCAGTCTAAGAATTTTCTCGACCATTCTAAGGTCTGTTATGGATTTTCTATTGAATTCTCGACTAGTCTTGGAGACTGCTCGACCAGTCGAGTGAATAGTGCTCTACCAGTCGAGCAGGCTTAACTTAAAGTCCAACAACCATTTTTTGTCCCACTCGACCAGTCAAGTGCATGGCTCGACCGATTGTGCAGGCCACTAGACCGGTCGTACCAGTCACTCGACTAGTCGTGGAACAGTCTCATCTTATTCCGTCCAAAATTTTGAATTCTTGTTGGTCCTTCGACCAGTCGAGATGACCTCTGGGCCAGTCGAGTGAACCGTTTCTCCACCTATAAATAGAGCATGATTTTCAAAGTTTTATAAGTCATTTAAACAAAATTAAGACACCACTCTGAGAGATAAGTTTGTGATATTCTTAAGCTATTTAGTACTTCTTTTATATTCTCTTTAATTTAGCTTTTTGCATTTAATTTTGAATTCTATATTCCAATCTTATTTGAAGAAGGGATTTAAGTTTTCCCCTTTCTTGGAATAAAATCAAATCAAGCTAGCCCAAAGTGATTTAATCTAAAAAATCAATTAGAACTTAATACCTTTTCATAAGTGAGTGTGGACATTGAACATCTACGTTGAACATCTACTTCGAATTTGTTCTACTGGGCTTCATCAAAGGAGAATACCCAGATAAGTACATTTACATTTCTGTAAATCTATCTTTAGTTTTTTTGAGATTGTGCCAGAAAAAATCTCTCTTTCTTTTTTGGTTTGTCTGAGGTGATCCAGAAAACTCAGAGTATGGGGTTTTTTGAATTGTGTAAGCTCACTTGAAAGACATAATTATGAAAGTTTTAGGTGAATCTTGAAAACCTATTTCATAGTGAACGCCAATATCCACTGTGTGAGGATATTGGGAGTGGAGTAGTTGTGTGGCTGTTTTTCTAAATAGTTGGTGTACAGACAAGCGAACCACTATAATTTTTGGTGTTGTGGTGGATGATTGATTGTGGTATTATATGAATGTTGTAATTTCTTTTCAAGCCTTTGTGGAGAATGTTGTAATCTCTTTTATGCAAGTGTGGGAATGCTATAATAGCGTAGTTTATTTTCTTTACTATTTTTATTCTCCTCTGTATTGGTTTGGGATTTTGATACAAAGACCGTTCTAGAAATCAGGTTGTCCTACCATAAGCCATTGGTTTTTGGTGTAAGGTTGTCCTTAGAACAACATCTATATCAACCTCTCAATACTTGTGCATTTGAGGTTGTTATTCATTTATGTTTTGTGGGATTGTTAAGTGTTATCTTTATTTATATTTGTCTACATTTAATTTGGCATAGTCCTATTCACCCCCCCCCCCTATAGGACTCTTAGCTCGGCCTTTTCAGGTTCTTCATCAAATTTTCATTTCTAATGTCTACCCTAGGTTTGGTAACAAGACTGAGCTTACTACTTTCATGACTCGTATCCTTCATTCTATTGTTACTAGTGTCTCTGTTGGCCTTCCATCTCTTATATGTTACATCATTATTCAATTTCGTCTCCATCCAGGTCATAGTGATATACCATTTGCCTATCTTATTACTATTCTAGCCACACATAGTCTTGTGGATATGCCTGTTAGAGAAGCCCCCATTAACCATCTTCCATTCAACAACTCAAACATAAATAAGATGAATTTGAGGTTGGCTTCAGGCCAAGTTGATGTGGGTGCTGGAGGAGCAGCTAAAGTAACTGAAGAGGAGGATGCTTTGCCTCCAGATGATATCAATATGGATGACATATTTGATGAGATTGAATCTGACTCTACGACTGATCTTAATTTTTAGTCTTCTGACTTTGATGCGCCTTTGTGATCTCTTGAGGAGAAGGTAGAGGGTATGCATGTGTCATAAGAAACTCAATTTAAATACATGTACAAATATCTTAGGCGCATTAATCAGGGACTACATCAAATAGATCCTTCCATACCTAATCTATATTTAATTTGGCATAGTCTTATTCACCCCCCCTATAGGACTCTTAGCTCGGTCTTTTCAGGTTCTCCATCAAATTTTTATTTCTAATGTCTACCCTAGGTTTGGTAACAAGACTGAGCTTACTACTTTCATGACTCGTATCCTTCATTTTATTGTTATTAGTGTCTCTGTTGGCCTTCCATCTCTTATATGTTACATCATTATTCAATTTCGTCTCCATCCAGGTCATAGTGATATACCATTTACCTATCTTATTACTATTCTAGCCACATATAGTCTTGTGGATATGCCTGTTAGAGAAGCCCCCATTAACCATCTTCCATTCAACAACTCGAACATAAATAAGATGAATTTGAGGTTGGCTTTAGGCCAAGTTGATGTGGGTGCTGGAGGAGCAGCTAAAGCAACTGAAGAGGAGGATGCTTTGCCTCCAGATGATATCAATATGGATGACATATTTGATGAGATTGAATCTGACTCTATGACTGATCTTAATTTTTAGTCTTCTGACTTTGATGCGCCTTTGCGATCTCTTGAGGAGAAGGTAAAGGGTATGCATGTGTCCCAAGAAACTCAATTTAAATACATATGCAAATATCTTAGGCGCATTAATAAGGGACTACATCAAATAGATCCTTCCATACCTGATCTACATTTAATTTGGCATAGTCTTATTCACCCCCCCTATAGGACTCTTAGCTCAGCCTTTTCAGGTTCTCCATCAAATTTTCATTTCTAATGTCTACCCTAGGTTTGGTAACAAGACTGAGCTTACTACTTTCATGACTCGTATCCTTCATTCTATTGTTATTAGTGTCTCTGTTGGCCTTCCATCTCTTATATGTTACATCATTATTCAATTTCGTCTCCATCCAGGTCATAGTGATATACCATTTACCTATCTTATTACTATTCTAGCCACACATAGTCTTGTGGATATGCCTGTTAGAGAAGCCCCCATTAACCATCTTCCATTCAACAACTCGAACATAAATAAGATGAATTTGAGGTTGGCTTCAGGCCAAGTTGATGTGGGTGCTGGAGGAGCAGCTAAAGCAACTGAAGAGGAGGATGCTTTGCCTCCAGATGATATCAATATGGATGACATATTTGATGAGATTGAATCTGACTCTACGACTGATCTTAATTTTTAGTCTTCTGACTTTGATGCGCCTTTGCGATCTCTTGAGGAGAAGGTAGAGGGTATGCATGTGTCCCAAGAAACTCAATTTAAATACATGTGCAAATATCTTAGGCGCATTAATAAGGGACTACATCAAATAGATCCTTCCATACCTGATCTACATTTAATTTGGCATAGTCTTATTCACCCCCCCTATAGGACTCTTAGCTCGGCCTTTTCAGGTTCTCCATCAAATTTTCATTTCTAATGTCTACCCTAGGTTTGGTAACAAGACTGAGCTTACTACTTTCATGACTCGTATCCTTCATTCTATTGTTACTAGTGTCTCTGTTGGACTTCCATCTCTTATATGTTACATCATTATTCAATTTCGTCTCCATCCAGGTCATAGTGATATACCATTTGCCTATCTTATTACTATTCTAGCCACACATAATCTTGTGGATATGCCTGTTAGAGAAGCCCCCATTAACCATCTTCCATTCAACAACTCGAACATAAATAAGATGAATTTGAGGTTTGCTTCAGGCCAAGTTGATGTGGGTGCTGGAGGAGCAACTAAAGCAACTGAAGAGGAGGATGCTTTGCCTCCAGATGATATCAATATGGATGACATATTTGATGAGATTGAATCTGACTCTACGACTGATCTTAATTTTTAGTCTTCTAACTTTGATGCGCCTTTGCGATCTCTTAAGGAGAAGGTAGAGGGTATGCATGTGTCCCTAGAAACTCAATTTAAATATATGTGCAAATATCTTAGGTGCATTAATAAGGGACTACATCAAATAGATCCTTCCATACCTGCTCCTTCCTCTGGTTCAGATTAGTGTTGAATTTTTGATTCGTAATAACTTTTATACTTGGATTTCTCTTGACTCTATATGCTTGGACATGTTTTCTTATTTTTGTGGACATGTTTTTAATGGTTATCTTGACAATTTTTATGTTATCTTGAACTTACTTCTAACTCTCATTACTCATTGCTCTTATTCTACTCTTATATTTCCATCATTTATATGTTCTTTCCTTTGTCATATTATGACAAAAAAGGGGGAAAATTTGTGTTGGTATGTCTATATAATGATATTGGATTCTATGGAGTGGAAGATGTGGAGAAGATGTGGAGAAGTGGTTTGGTCATTTATTCTCTTCTCTTGGATTTTATAGAGTAATGTATTAAGGGGGAGTATTGGTTTACTGATTTTTGCTTACCAGTTTTTTTAACCGGTGCATGATTCTTTGTTGATCTAACTAGTGCATGATTCTTTATTGATCTAACTGGTGCATGATTCTTTATTGATCCAACTGGTGCATGATTCCTTGGTCTTGGTTTGTTTTGTCACAAATTTAACAAAGGGGGATATTGTAAATGCTATCTTATCTAGCTCATAGGTTTGTCAAATTTTGTAATGCCAAAACCTCTTGGAATCTGTATCATGTCTAGATGTTATTGTAAGATCAACTTCATGTCATCCTTGCCAATCTTGTCTACATTCAAGTATAAGATCAAGAAGTTCATGTACAAGATTAAGAGGTTCAAGAACAAACATCAAGAAGTTCAAGTACAAGATCAAGAGGTTCAAGAACAAAAAGTTCAAGTCTTCAATCTTTAACTACTTCAAGAGAATGATATATGATTATTCAAGATCACAAGTAAGGTTTGTTTGACCCTAGATTGACCTTAGGATGAGTCATACAATTTGCATTTATATCATAGGTCATTTGATAATTTTATAGGTCATTTTTCGACTAGTCCTAGTGATGGTTCGACTAGTCCAGACACTGGCTCGACTAGTCCAAGAATTTTCTTGACTAGTCCAAAGTTTGTTGTGAAATTTTAAAATTTTTTATTGGACCCTTGACCAGTCCTTGAGACTATTCGATTAGTCGAGTGAACAGTGCTCGACTAGTCGTGCAGGCTCGACTCAAAGTCCAGCAACATTTCTGAGTCCACTGGACCAGTCGAGTAGCAATCTTAGCTTATCACGCCAAAAATTTTGAAATGTTGTTGGTCCTTCGACCAGTCGATCTGACCACTAGGCCAGTCGAGCGAACAATATTTTTGCCTATAAATTGAGGACGATTTTCAGAGTTTCACAACTCATTCCAAAGATATTAAAGTAATAACTTTAAGAACTCGGTCCCCATCATTATGAAGCTATTGTGAGGTATTTATATATTATTTTCATAGCTTTTTGGTTATTCAATTCTTTGATCTCATTATTCCATTCTATTTGATATTAAAGGGGATTTTTAAATTTAACCCTTTGTAAGATCCAAGAAGTTGAATCCAAAGTAGCCTAAGATTGGATTTAAATTAAAATTCATTTAGACCTAGAACCCTATCATTTGAGAGATTGAACATTCTACGTCTCCAAAGAAGTGGTTCTACTGGCCTACAACGAAGTACTTTCTTCAGATAAGTATAATTTCAATTTTTCGTATTTGGTTTGTAAGATTGCCAGAAAATCTCTCATTTTTGGTTTTACCTGAGATAACCAGAAAATCTCAGTGAGTGGGGTTTTTAATTGTGGTCGCCATTTGAAAACACAATTGTGAAGGTTTTGGGTGAACCTTGGAAAACCAATTTCATAGTGAAAGCCAATATATCATGGGTGAGGATATTGGGAGTGGAGTAGTTGTGTGGCTATTTTCTAACAGTTAGTGTACACACAAGCGAACCACTATAATTGCTGGAGTTGCGGTGAATGTTTATTATTGTGCATTTGTGGTGAATGATTGTAATTTATTTTCTGCACATGTGGTGAATGTTGTAATAGTAGTAGATATTTATTTCTGTTTTATTCTTTATTCCTCTGTATTAGTTTAGGACTTTGATACATAGACTGTTCTAGAAATTAGGTTGTCCTACCATAAGCCATTGGTTTTTAGTGTAAGGTTAGAACAACATCTGTATCAACATCTCAATACTTATGCATTTGAGATTGTTATTTATTTCTGCTATTTGGGATCGATAAGTGCTATCTTGTTCTAGTTCTTTCTTAATTCCGTATTTAAATTTTAATTTGGCATAGTCCTATTCACCCCCCCCCCCCCCTTTAGGATTCTTAGCTCGGCCTTTTCAGATATTTAAAAATAAATTTAATGAGTTAGGGAATATCATAAGAAATAAGGTAAGATTGGTTATACAAGGGTACACACAGATAGAAGGGATCGATTATGATGAAACCTTTGCCCTAATAGCTCATCTTAAATCCATCAGATTATTCATATTCATTGCATGTTTCAAAAAGATTAAAATTTATCAAATGGATGTCAAGAGTGTTTTCTTGAATGGTGATTTACATGAAGAAGTTTATGTGGAACAACCAATGGGTTTTGAAGACCCTAAACACACTGATCATGTGTATCACCTGAAAAATGCACTTTATGGTTTAAAACAAGCTCCCAGGGCACGGTATGAGAAACTGACTAAATTTTTACTAAGTCATAACTTCATTATGGGGAGTGTTGATAAAACTTTATTTGTTAAGAAAAATAATGAACACATGCTTATAGTGCAGATATATGTTGATGACATTATCTATGGATTTACATATTCTAACCTGTCTACTGAGTTTGTAGAGTTGATGAAGTCCAAGTTCGAAATGAGCATGGTTGGAGAACTGAATTACTTCATAGGTCTATAAGTGAAACAACTTAAAGACGATATTTTCATTTCTCAAACCAAGTATGCTCTAAACTTGGTTAAGAAGTTTGGTTTTGAAAGTGGTAAGCACTTTGATACTCCTATGAGTACAACTCTTAATCTTTCTAAAGATACATCAGGTAAGAGCGTAGATCCTCGGTTGTATCGCAATATGATTGGTAGTCTGTTGTATTTAACTGCGAGTCGACTAGATATTGCATTCAGCATAGGTATTTCTACAAGATATCAGTTAGATCTTAAGGAATCATACCTGATTGCTGTTAAGAGGATTATTAGGTATGTCGCAAGTACAGTTAATTTAGGTCTATGGTATCCACATGATACTAATGTTCAATTAGCTGGATACTTGGATGCTGACTGGGCTAAGAATATAGACGATAGAAAATCCACTAGTGGTGGTTGTTTTTATGTTGAGAACTGTTTGGTTTCTTGGCATAGCAAGAAATAAAGTTCCGTATCCCTATCCACAGATGAGGCTGAATATATCGCAGTCGAAAATGCCTATACTCAGCTTGTGTGGATGAAAAGAATGTTAAACGATTACGGCATTGTGTAAGACACAATAATTCTATATTGCGATAACTCTAGTGCAATCAATATCTCTAAGAATCCCATCCAGCATTCCCGTACCAAACATATTGACATTCGGTATCATTATATTTGGGAATTAGTGGAATAAAAAGTTATTTCATTAGACTATGTGAGACTGAAAATCAATTTGCTGACATATTCACTAAACCACTTGACAGAAACATATTTTCTAAATTAAAATTGGATATTGGTTGTGTAATTCTACTTGAGATTTTCATGATTACATACTTGTATTTTTGTATTTTTTTATAATTTATTTTTATTTTAAAATTACAAAAATATGCAAAATTTTGTGCTCTCACGACTAGTCGAGCTCATACTTGACCAGTCGTGGCACGACCGGTCGAGCATGTACTTGACCAGTCATGGTGCACGGGCCAACACCCCTTTTTAGGGTGAAAAATCACTTTTTCTCCGAAAAACTCATCTTCCTTACTGGCCCCTTCTCTGACCCGTCGAACCCATCTTCGATTCATGCAAGTAAGTTCTTCATTTTCAATCTCCTTTTGGATTTAGGATTTTTTAGTCTCATCTTACTTGAATCTTGCATTTATTTCAACTTTCCTTGTGGTTTGTTGGGTTTTCTAGCAAAAAATCTGCTGGGTTTGCATCCCATTCTTTCTTTATTATATTTTCTTGCTTTATCTTGTTATGGAAGGTCGTCCGAAGAAAATTAGAGCTTCAAGCTCTCGGACATCTAGTGTTAGGGTTAGAACCCTACGGCCTCCCGGTGATGATCCCGATTGTGTGAGAGATTTCTGTCAACGGGAGATCATTGTTGAGCGGCCGGTAAATGCAAACCATCTCACGCAATTTTAGATCATTCCTCTACTTGTCATTGTAGGATGGCAGAATATTTTGAATTGGGGCAGACTTGCATGCCGTTCCATTGCGCAGGCCATGTTTGCTTGTATAAGCGATGTCTCGATTGAAGAATTAACCTTCACAATTACATTCAGAGAAGATTTATATAATGTTGATCGATTTATTATTGCTGACCTACTCGATGTGAATGTCAATGACGACAGTATACCTATACTGGTCTTAGCCAAGAATATAACTGAGTCAGAAAAATGGCTTTTGACTTGCAAACTATGCAACATGGACTCGGAATGGAACTCTAGGAATGCACTCCGGGCCAACCAAATGTTGCCTAAATATAGAGTGTTGCATCATATCTTCATTTCCAATGTATATCCTAAATCTGAAAATAAAGTTGAGTTAACATCTTTTATGGATCGTATTCTTCATTCTGTAGTGTCTGGTACTCCTATATGTCTTCCCTTTCTAATTTGTTATATCATTATCCAATTTTGACTTCATCCGGGTCATAGCCATGTTCCTTTTGCTTATTTAATGACCGCACTTGTATTGCATTGCAATGTGGTCATGCCAACCGGTGAAGCACCTCTTGCGCTTCTCCCATTCATCAATTCAAGCATCAATAAGATGAATTTGAAGCTAGCACCTAGTCAAACGGATGGGGAAGCGGAGGGAGTTAGAGAGGTAGATGCATTGCCCACAGACACCATGATGGATGACATTTTTGATGAACTGGAAGAAGATGATCCTGAGGCTGATCCTGATTTTTAGCCTTCTGATTTTGATGAGCGCCTTTGCTCACTGGAAGAGAAGGTGAATGGATTGAAAATTTTTCAAGATGATCAAATGAAGTATATGTGTAAGTATTTTAGACGCATAAATAATGGATTACACCCAATTGATCCATCCATTCGACCTCCCTCTTCATCTGGTTCTAATTAGATCTCTTTCTTTTGTTGGACTTGTATTAACTACTTAACTTTACTCTTCTTGGTGACTCTTATATTTGGACATGTTTAACTGTGTGTGATGTGGATACTCTATTCTTTTATGTTTTAATTTGCTAACTTTCACACTCTTTCTTACTCTCTTCACATATTTAGATACCACATTCACATATTTTTCATCTCTTCTTCCTTTATCATTTTGTGACAAAAAAGGGGGAGAAATTGAGGTAGTATATGATTGCTTATTGCATAATCTGTTTGTTATTATGTTATTATGTGGTTTTGGAGTGGTTGTAGAGATGTGGATATGCATGTGGCATTGTGGATTTTTATTATTTATTTTTGGATATGTATATGTATATCTTAATACAAGTTTCTATTGAGCTCAAGTTGAGGGGGAGTTGTGATGTTAGATTTAATGTGAACTGAGTGAATCTGTGTATTATAATAAGTTAATCTTCTATAAGTTGGTTTTGTCACAAATTTGACAAAGGGAGAGATTGTAAGTGCTATGTTGTAAATCTATCACCCTATATTGTCAAATTTTGTTGTGCCAAAATACTTTGGAATGTTTGACTTGTTTCGATAGATGGAATGTTCACCTTCAAGTTCAAATAGATGGAAATTTCACCTTCATTTGAAGATGAGCTTCATGTTATGTACATTGACATTTAGTGTGCTACAATTATGCATGTTTAACTACGAGAACAAGTTAAAGTTCACCAAGTCCAAGTACTCAAGTCCAAGTGCACTATCTCAAGCTCAAGTTCGAGTGCATCACATGCTCAAGCTTAAGTTCAAGCTCAAGTTCAAGCTTAAAGCTCAAGTTCAAGCTCAAATACATTTGATCAAGCTTAAATCTTAAGTCACATGCTCAAGACACAAGTTCAAGACACAAGCTTAAGTATACGAGGTCAAGCTTCATGTTCTTCAAAGTGACCTATCTACCGAAGCGACCAATGTTTCAATTTCAATACTCACATTTAAGGTATACATGACCCTAGAATGACCTTAGGATTAGGTCATTAACATTACATATTTAATTTGGGTCATAGTACTTATTTTAGGCTTTGCTTTGACTAGTCCTGGTTAGTGTTCGACTAGTCCAGACACTGGCTTGACCAGTCTAGGGTTTTTCTCGACTAGTCCAGAATTTTACTCAAAAAATCAGATAAGGTTGTTTGGTCTTCGACTAGTCGAGTACCCTGCTCGACCGGTCATGGAGACCTGCTTAACCAGTCGAGCAGGGCTCGACTTGAACTCCGATAATGCTAATTTAATTCACTCGACTAGTAGAGTATCGTGCTCAACCAGTCGAGCTGGCCACTCAACTAGTCGAGTGAGCCACTTTACCAATCGAGGGTCTGTTTTATCTGATTGCACCATAAAATTTGAAAATTGGTTCTGCTAGGACCAGTTGAGTCGAACCTTAGACCGGTTGAGGGAATTGAATTGTAGCCTATAAATTGAGAACATTTCTCAGATTTTTTTCATTCATTCCAAGCCAATTCAAGTCACCACTTTGAGAGATGTGGCCCGCACATTATTATGGTCATGGACCGCATGTTGTGGGGCCTACCTTTCTCATATGACACCATTCCCTAGGTAATCATGAGGGTGATGACATCACCTTAGTTATAGCCACCCTACCCTGGCCAATTGCCTTAGACATGCTAGTAATGATGCTCTTTCTCTCCCATGCTTCTTACACATCTAATGATTTCCTAGCTAAGATAGCTAGCAATCATTACTCTTTTCTCTCTCTTTTCTCCCTCTCTCTCTCTCTCCCATTCTCTCTCACTTCCTCCATTGTAAGAGCTTGGGACGTCCAAGCAACCTAGAAAAAAATCCAGCCCCTTTCACCTATATTTCCCACTAATCCAACCATCAAAAGGCCATCTCCACCATTAAAAGATCATCATAGGAGCATTGGAGCACTAGGGAAGAAGAAGAAGTGGTGGTGGGTGATTTCTTAGGCTAGATTTATTTATTTTTATGCATGGGACAAGTGGGGCCCACCACTCAATGGTGGAGATCCCATCTTGACCACTTAGTTGTGGCCAATGGCCACCAAGCGGGCATGCATGTATCCATGGTGGGGCCATTCTCCATGGACCCCACCATTATGTTTGATTTAATTTTTTAGTGCATGAAGGCCATCTAGGCCCTGATTCATGGTGGGAAGGAGATCTCCACCCTTGATTTTTGTTTATGGGCCCACACATTTGGGACCCATCTTGATGTATGTATTAGGGGGCCCATAGTGGCGGGGCCCCTCCATCACATCGTTTTCTCTCCTCTCTCTCTCATATTATTATTATTATTATTATTATTATTATTATTATTATTATTATTATTATGGTGAAGATGATGATGTATGTGGTTGGTGGGCCACGTGTGCGTGGACCCCACTATGATGTATGCATTTTATTCATGCTATCCACCTGCGTGGACCCCACCTGGCGTACGTATTTCATCCAGGCCATTCATCCAGAGGCGTCCAACGAGCCATGGACGGTGGGGATCATCACGAACATCAGCTTTGTCTAAGGCTGGTGGGTCACATGTGTGGGACACACCAGATGTATGCTTTTCATCCATGATATCCATTGTCCATTAGCTAGACGATGGAGTGGAGCCTACCATGATTTATGTATTGTGATCCACACCATCCAGTTGTTAGATAGTGGGGCACACCATGATGCACGTGTTCTGTCCACTCTGTCCAACCATCCATGTAGGACGTGGACCCCACCATAATATATGGGTTTTATCCTCACCGTCCAGTTGCTGGACTGTGGGACCCACCCCGATGTATATGGTATTCACACCGTCCATCAGGTTGGGATGATGGGGACCCCACATGACGTAGGTGTTGTATTCACACCGTCCATCCAATTTTCCATATCATTTTAGGCCATGGGCCGGGAAACAGGACAAATCCAAATCTCAAGTGATCCACACTGCAGGAAGCAATGGGCTGGACGTCCAGCAGGCCGCCGTGATGTGTGTGTTGCATATGCACTGTCCATTTGGCGGGGCCCATCTTGCAGGCCCAATGTGATGTATATAAGGCACATATGATGAGGCTCGATATGATGTATATGAGGCCCATACGATGAGGCCCGATGTGATGTATATATGGCCCATACGATGAGGCCCAAAGTGATGTATATGAGGCCTTTGAATGAAGCCCAATGTGATGTATAGGTGGCCCATGTGTGAGGCCTAATGTGATGTATATAAGGCCCATATGATAAGGCCCATTGTGAAGTATATTAGGCCCTTGTGTGAGGCCCATTATGTTGTATATGAGGCCCTTGTGTGAGGTCATGGGCCCCACTATATGTTTGGCTCTTTATCGGCCACTCCTTGAGAGCAATGTTGGTTAAATGTCCACATTGATGGGGAATGATGGTTAAATGTCCACATTGTGACCTTCCCATAGGCCTTTGTTAGGCCCATTCTCATCCTTCTATAAGTGGGTTAACCCAAATCATTGGGCCCCATTGATATGTGGATGATCCATATATTTATATTAGGCTAACCCAAGATGTTGGGCCCCCATTGGTTGCTAATAGGATTGTTTTAATCTTAGAGTTCATTTAGGACTTATTTAGGCCCCCTAAGGCATCTAGCGGGCTATATGATAGTATGGTGAAGGAAGCCCGTTTTGGATCCTTATGAATATAGGTAGGCCACCTAGGCATAACCTTGATATAAGGAGAGTTCATCATCACCTTAGACAGAGGGATCCATGCTATCAGATTTGTTATATCCATAGTTGAGGACCAACTTTCATGTTATGGGTCTGCTGTCCATCTATGGACCTCACTTTATTTATAGCATAATTATCGATACTGATTATGAGTATGTGATAACATAGCATCATGATACATGTCATACGCATCATTTGCATGCTTGTTATGAGATGTGGTTGACCATTGCATATGCCATTGGGCAGGTTATTTATGGGACTCCATGATATGCAGAGCTGTCCCTCATGAGCGCACGGTATGTGCAGGATTAATCATGACTGGATTGTGTGACTCATGCATCTTGCATTGTGTGTTGTGATACTGTACGCCCTAGCAACAACAAGGCTGTAGCCTCCGTAGGTATAGCGCAAATGACAAGATTGGACACCGAAAATACTTGTTAAGCACAGGGGCGCGATAGATGTCCCAGGGTAAAAGTCCCTGAACCCTTATGGTACCATGGAGGATGTTCTAATGCTTAGACAGAGTGGATGTATGAGCGCATGAGGACCAAATACCAGGAGGCCGCATCTCCCACTATGTCATGGTCGGTTGGAAGGGGGTGTGGCCTTACCTGCCTGAGAGTAGGGACAATTGCCAGGCTAAGTTTGACCAACTCGTAAATGGGTCCTCTATCGACGTGCTAAGTAGTATTGGCAAAATGCTAGTCAGACGGGTAGTAAGGTCTCTTCTGTTTTCATGGTTATGCGTCCAGTGTGGGGCTACAATTTGGTGTACAGTGTACTAGACCCTGATAATTATCCAGAGAGAACTGTATTGATATATGATGCTCCAAAGATGAGCTAGATGATATGTGGATTGGTATGCTTGAGATGCATCTTGCACATGATAGTGGTCATGTAGGCCTTGCATCGCATGGCCTCGATGTGGCCGGTAGCATTCACGCCTTGCATCCCATGGCCTTGGTGTGGCCGATAGCATTCATGCCTTGCATCACATAGCCTTCATATGACTGTTAGCATTCATGGACTTACTAGCATGTTCCGCATTACTCTAATACTGTATTCTTGTATTACTACCTTGCGCACACACTTTCACCGCCCTCTAAGCTTTCTCTAAGCTTATAAACAATAGATGTATGCAGGTGACGCTAGGATGCAATCATAGCTGAGTAGGAACAGGAGTGTGTAACTTAGCTTCCAGAGCCTCTTTATTATCATTGTATTTCCTTTTATGTGCATTGTATCTAAAGTTTTTTATCATAGTGGATTTTGTGATGGTGTTCTTGTTATTGTTCGTGGGTTATGCTTGTTATGAAATGAATTTATATTGAATATCCTCCTCGTATGATCCCAGGATCGGAACCTGGTATATGGGTGCCAGGAGCCGAGAATAGGGTACTACGGAGGCTGTCGGGGCCGAAATCGGTGATCGGGAATTTTGTGAGCCCAGTTTCTAAGTTTGGGGCGTGATAGTTGAGCTCTCAATCTTAGGGGGGATTGATTCAAACCTTATTCAAAGGACAACCTTACACCAAAAATAGATGCTTTAGGTATGACAACCTGATTTCTTGAATGTAGTAAGGATCAAGATCGCAAACTAAAATAAGAGGAAAAGGAAGAAAGCTAACTATTACAAGCATTCACCACATGTACATGAAAAGATTACAACCATTTAATACATATACATCACATACATTATTCACCACAAAACACCAAGAGTTATAGTGGTTCGGTGTGTACACCAACTGTTCTCAAACAGCCACACTTACTCCACTCCCAATAATCACAACCCACATGATATTGGCGTTCACTAATAATCAAGATTTTCTCAGGTTCACCTTAAATCCTATACAGTTGTGTTTTTAAATGAGCTATCACAATCAAAACCCCATGTTGAGATTTTCTGGCCATCTCGGTCAAAACCAATACAGAGATTTTCTTGATATCTCAAGAAACCAAAAATGAATAAAGAATACTTATCTTCTTCTTAAGACGCTCTTTGATGTAGCTTGTAGAATTGCTTCGCTTGATGTAGAAATGTTCAATGTCCAATAACACAATCAAGGGTTCTAAGTTCTAAATTGATTTTAAATTAATTCAAACCTTGGGCTACTTATTTGAATTCCTTAGATCTCACAAGGAAGAGTATGAACTCCCTTTAAAACATAAGATTCATTAAAGAGATTATAGAATTATAAAAACAAAAAGCTATTAAAAGATTTAAAATTACCGTGCTATAACTTGAAGACGATGGGGACTTTTCTCTCTCAAAGTGAAGACTTTTTGTGGCTTTAATGAATGAATTAGAATGAGAAAATACCTCTATTTATAGGCTGAAAATCGGTTATTTTGACTAGTCTAAGGTCTCATTCGACTCATCTACAAATCAACCAAATTTTAAATTTTGGGCGTGATCAGATTAAACTGTCATTCACTGGTTGAAGGGCTGCTTGACTAGTCGAGCATTGCCATCGACTGGTCGAGGGAGCACAAAATCAGTTGTAGGAGTTCAAGTCAAGCTCCCTTTGACCGGTTAAGGGTGTGCCCACGATTGGTCGAGCACCTTGCTCGACTGGCCGAGGAACTACCAAAAAAGTTTATTTTTGAGTTTGAATCTTAGACTGGTCGAAGTATTTCTTAGACTGGTCAAACCAGAGCTTGGACTAGTCGAACTTAGGCTTGGAATAGTCGAACCAAAGTATAAAAAACCTGTGTATGTTTAGCATATTAAAGGACCTAAGTCTAGGGTCTTTCTAGGGTCAATTATACCTGAAATTATTGGACATTGAAGTATATACCTTAAAGTTTCTACTTGAATCTTCAGTAGCATTCAATGGATCTTCTACTTTAAGTAAACTCGAAGTTGTAGCTTGATCTTCAACTTGAAGTGAAGTAGAACTCAAACTTGAAGTAACCATCTTCATGTCTTACACTTTCCAACTTCATGTGTTGATCTTGAAGGTTAACTTCCACCTTGATTCACTTGAAGGTGAACTATTCATCACATGAATGAGTCTCATTATAAGCTGTTTTGTCTCATCAAAATGTGACAAATAAGGGTGCTTTATACAACATAGCACTTACAAATGCTTTTATCTTTTTGTGGTGAATGCTTGTAATTCCTTTTATGCTAAAGTAGTGAATGCTTATAATATATAGTTTTATTTACTCTTGCTCAATTTGAGATTTTGATTCTTATCACATTCGTGAAATAAGGTTGTCCTACCTAAACTTCTTTGGGTGAAGGTTGCCCTACGAATCAGTTTGAATCAATGTTTCAATACTTGTGAAATTGAGATCTCTAATTTATTTACTTACTCAGTACTTTTTTCAATTATTTGGCATAGTCCTATTCACCCCCCCTCTAGGAATGCTTAAGCTCTCCTTTTCACAAAATTTGGGAGGTTTTCTACCATCTGAATCTGCAAAAACCTATTAACAAGTTAAATAGAAAATAAACATCACGGTGGGCCAAAAAGGTGGTCCACACTGTCATAGTGTGTGGGACACTATCTCCAACAACATGACACACTTGTGAGCCCCACAACAATATTAAGGTAAGAAAAGAAATGGAAAGGAAATGGAAAGAAGAAGGCAAAGGAAGGAGATCCGGCCATTAGGGTGGGCCCCCACTATGGGGTCCACCATACAATCCATACATGATCAAGGTGGGTCCCACCCTTGTGGGCCCACCAAGATGGAAAAATTACAAGGAAATGGGGGGTTTTAATCCTCCCATGGACTCACAACGATGGATGCATGGTTGGATAAGCTCGGATCGACAATCAGATGGTCCACCAAACTCCTCTCCACTCCTAATCTCCTCTAATATCTCTTTCTCTTTGCTTCTTGATACCTCCTAATTCTATGTAACACCCCATACTTTTCAGGACTTGCGCGCTGCTATAAATATCCAAATCAGTTGCACGTGTGTGGGAGCACACGTGACTTACCTTGTACATCATCATCTAGTGACCCACAATCTATCCTTCTCAGCCGTTTAATATAATCTCCATCGATATATTAAGTCATTTGACCGTTGGGGGTAGAATTCACCCATAAATCGAGCTTTCCATTCTATTGATCCTTGAGATGGACAATCACATGGTTTCAAGAACTTACTTTAAGATACCAGTGCCCTTGATGGTTGAAATCCAAGCGTCCATCTTGAAATTTGAAGCCTGAACCATAAGACCTACCATTCAGTAGATCCACAACGTGTCGTCAATCACTCCAACACGTAATTTCCCTAATCCAACCACCGGGTAATAAAATTAATTTATATTATCTTGCATTGAAACCCAGACTACTAAGTCCTCCAGGTCACGTCACTTGATGTTGAAATCCACTACACAATTAGACAATCCAACCATTTGATTGTAGTAGAGACCATTAGATTCCTTCTAGGTCTAACTAAGAGCCACTAGAAACCCTGAGGGTCAGACCTGAAGATGATCTGATTGTCGAATTAGCGGAAATCATTAGTTGTCCGTGAGATCACAAGTATGGCCCACTTTCAAATTAAAATGATTTTGATTTTGATCAAAACCCTAGAGGGCTGAGTGAGTAAATAGATGGTGTTGATTAAGATGGGACCCACGTAAACAACTTAAGGAAGAGCAGGATAAAAATCTACAAGGACCATGATAATAATAATAATAATAATTATTATTATTACTATAATAATAATAGTGAGATAGGTAGTCTTAATAACCTATGGAGCACGATCCACAACATGATTAACAGTGCACACACATGAAAATAATAATAATAATAAAAATGATAATAATGATAATAATAGAAAATATTAAAACTTATTCTAATAATAACAATTAATATCCTAAGATCAAGATATAGGTGGACCTAGTCGTATGATAAATTCTGGGGACCATTTTAGCCGTTGACATTCAATTTCGGAACAATCCGACCATTAGATCGATGAGAATTCACTAATATGACCCAAATCAAGTTGTGGGCCCCACCTTGACCCTAGATCAGCCTGATCATAGGCCCAAGATCCCTTGGTAGAGCTCCCTAGAAAAGTGAACGGAGTAGACTTCTCACATGCTTCATGGCGGACCCCACTTATTAGCGTGCATGTGCACGGTGGTCATACACTTAAGGTGCACCAGACCTGTCCACATGGTTAGACCGTGTTGACCCGTGACTTCCAAAAAAAGGGAGTGTTTTCTGTGCTCTCCCGCCAATGTTCGTTTCAAACGAACTGAGACCGTGTCCTCTCATCAGTGGCCCACCATCTGACTCAGGCACTTGATTTGATCCGTCCATCTTGTAGGTGGGTCAATTTAGGATGAAACCCGGGTCGTCTCACATGAAGATGTGTACTCTTGAGGGTACAAATCCATTCGCACACAGATTGTGAAAAACCATGTTTTTAAAAAAGGAAACTGTTTTCTGTGCGCCGGTTTAGCGATCCACGTGAGCCATCAAGGGCTCATCCCAACCGTCCATTTCAAACCGATCCTAGCCCTCCAAAGCAAGGTTTTGGCTACAAAGAAAGAGAGAGAGAGAGAGAGAGAGAGAGAACAGTCGAAAATCTCTCTTACTGCCCTAGCTCTAACTAGGGGTGGCCCGGTTAGCTCGCTTGACCCGGCCCGAAAAAGCTCGACTCGGCCTGACCCGGAACTGAGTTTAAGTTAGGATGGGCCAATTTTCTTAGCCTAAAACTGAGTTCAGGCTGAGTTCAGATATGACCTAGTTCGGCCTGACTCAGCCTGTACCTACTCGTCCCGGCTCGCTAGGGTATATATACCCCTTTTTAATAAAGCCCTACCCCCACCCCCAATTGCTTTCCCCTTTTGAGAAAACGCCCGACCCTAGCCAGCAGCCGACCCCACCAAACCCTCGTTCTCTCCCTGCCCAACCCCACCAAATCTCTCTCTCTCTCTCTCTCTGTCCCTCTCGACTCTCCACCTCTCTAATCTCTCTCTCTCTCTCTCTCTCTCCCTCTCGACTCTCCACCTCTCTAATCTCTCTCTCTCTCTGCCCGTCTGACCAGCAGAGGCTGTCCGCCTCTCTCTGCTCGTCCGACCAGTGGCCCTCTATCTCTCTTGTCCGACCAGCGGCCCTCTATCTCTCTCGTCCGACCAGCAGACGCCATCCGCCTCTCTCTGCTCATCCGATCATCGGCACTCTCTCGTCCGACCAGTAGAGGTCGTCCGCCCCTCTCTGCTCGTCCGTTCGGCCAAACAGCAGAAGACGCCTCTCTCTGCTCGTCCGTTCGGCTAAACACCAGTATGATCTCTCTCTCTCTCTCTCAAAGGTTCCAAACTGGCCCGAACTCTCCCGATTCCTGTTGGGACGGGTACGGGCTAGAGATGTTGGCCCGGTGACAAGCAGGGCTAGGTTCGGGCCTGGTGTGGCTGTTAAACGAGCCTAGACGGGCTGAGACCAGTTTGACTCATCTTGACCCATGCACACTCCTAGCTCTAACCCACCGCCCAAACCATTACTAAGATTTGAAAAAGCTTACCCAAGCTTCATACGGTCCATTAGGACCGTCTAAAAGAATGAAAATGGAGAAAGAAATGCTGACGGAGGAAATGCCATTAATGGCTACCATCTTCTCCATCGTTCCACTACACCGGGTCGACGTGGTTCGACCTTGGTTGTGACTAGCCTAACTCCTGGACTTCTTAGGAGAAGGGAGAAGAAAGAAAGAAAGAAAGAAAAAGAGAGAATAGAGAAGACAGAGGGAATGAGCAGTTGCCTGTACGGTAGCAGCTCGAACCCAGCCTCATGAGCTCGAGATATGCTGGTTGGACCCACCTGCAATGAAAAAAAAAAAGAAATAGGAAACAGAAAGAAGAGGAGGCTGGAATATAGGGAGAGAGAAAGAATGGGTGCACTGTGCGACAGCACCTCAACTAAGTCGAGACTGGACCGAGTCGGGCTGGGCATCCAGCTACTACTGTTGGACCTCCAGCAGAGGGAAAGGAAGTGAGAGAAGAAGGAGGAATAGAGAAAGAGAAGAAAGAAAGGAAAGAAGGAAAGGAAAACAGAGGTGGAGAGGTGCAGCTATCGCACTTCATCACTCGACCTGACTCGCTGACTCGGCAGTCTTCACCGAGTCGAGCTGCGTTGGGTAAGGACGGGCCTGGTTCAGCCCAGTTCACCCTAGGGAATAAAGGAAAGAAAGAAAAGAAAGGGAGAAAGAAAAGAGAAAGATAGAAGAAGAGTGGGAGTTGAGTCCCGAGTCACTGCCGAGTCAACTCAATTTGGGACAGAGTTAGACCGCTGGCCCATTGGCTGGTTAAGTCTAACAACTCTACTGGATGAGGGGTCTTGAGTAAGGAGTAAAGAAGAAAAAAAGGAGGAGAAGAAAGAAAAAGAGAAGGAGAGAGAGAGAGTTGGTGGTAGATGTATCGTGCCGAGTCAACACAGTGAGCCACGTTCTTCCCAAACTAGAAGCATTTCGATTTATAATTATCATCCTTGTGTTATTATCATGATAAATTTTAATATGGATATGATTAGCCATTAGTGGACTATTCATGATAATATTAATTAGTATGGATAAAATTTTAATTACCAAATATTAGTATTTTATTCATCATTCTAAAATATTATCATTTCAATGATTATTATTAGCATGTTAATTAATATTAATTATATTATTGTGTTGATGATTATTTTGTAGATGCTCCCATTATTAACATTTTCTTTAATCATACATCAATTATAGTACAAATCTAAAGACCTAGGCATAGACCAAAACCCTAAAATAAAACCCTAAAACTTGAGAGTGTGTTAGGTTGGGTCTAATTGTAGAAACTCATAATTTATGGTAGACCATAGTACTCATTATCATGACTAGATTCATTGTGGATAGTCAGGGCTATTAGCATTAGAAAATATTTATCATTGTCCTTATGGGATTACTATAATACTTGTTTATATAATTATTAGTATCAATCCTAATTATATTTAGGAAATATTCTATTATTATTACTTGGATTATCTAAGGGATCATCAGTAAGTATAAGAAATATCAGATGATGTCAGTACGTTTAAATATGAACTTAAGAACCATCATTAGTAATATGGACGGAATAATACCCCTATTGTGAATATTAATTGGCCCATTGTACAATAATAATAATGATAATAATATAAAATCCTAGAATCTAAAGCCTATAACTAAACCCTAAGATGAAGCCTTAACTCCATATTAAAACCCTAAAAGTAATCCAAACCCTAGGTTGCATAGGTCTTGAACGTAGACACTTGGTAGAACATTGATCTCATGTACAAATTTCACAATTTTTAGTAGGCTTTGATTTTAAGGGAACACGCATCCTTTAGCGATGCTGGTAGGCGATGTAAACTATAAGAAGATGATTTCTTCCCCTTGAGCTTTCCATTTTCCCATTAGCTTAAGTTATAGTTTTATTTTAATTTATAAGTGATATCTCTATTCTGTAACCACATGTGTTAATTGTTAGAATTAAGTTGCTACATCACATGCTTAATGTTTATCTTGTATATTTAATTCATGCTATTAGATTACTGGTGGATTTCTTCTGGTATTTAAACTGGTATATTAGTGGGAAACCCCCACTTATAAATGTACACCCATAATTGGGATGTAACTTGATTGATAGTGATTATAATGGACCTTTGATCTAGTGGTTATTAACTGGTGGTCCAGATGGATCATTGATGTGGGCTTACCATCCATGGTTGTTGTGTCTAAGTGGTTTTCAAGGATGGTTTTTATTGCATGGTTTTGATACTCGCCCTATGTGGCTTATTTTGATATTTGTCTTATGTGGCTTATTTTGATATCGCCCTATGCGGCTTTGTTTTGGGTATTTTTCCTATTTGAGTTCGATGTTTTATACCATGCAACCATGCAATGGTAAGCCCCATATACTTAATATGATTGGCCATTAGTCGACGAGTTTCCATTAAACATCTTAAGATGGTAGCCTCATGAGTCAGGGATGGTGGTATGGGACCTATGCTTGAGCTGTCGGCCTATACTGGTGACGAGACCCCGTAGTGACCTTTGATCTTATTTAAAATGACTGATTGTAATTGGACTAATAAAAGGTTGGCTAATCATGCATACATGGCATAGACCAGCATCTATTGCTATCGTACGTGATGTACATATTTGTCTGACTGGATGCTTTTCCCAGGTCGATGATTGCATGGGTGACTAGCCCACTGTCCGCACTGATGAGCATCCCCAGGGCAATGATTGCATTCATGCATCCATGCACATAATAAGACCTGCATCACATATTATTTTATATGCTTTGTTTTATAACTATGCTTACCTAATGCGGCAGTGTGTAATCTTGAGGGGAATTAACACTGAGTTAGCCACCCATCCGTTAAATATATAACCGTACAGGTAGCAAAGGTGGCTTGATTAGTTTTCAGGTTCAGACTGATGAGGAGAAGAGTACCACTGTTGAGGATGCATGATTGTATTGTCAAGAGTTGCTATGTGCTTTTACAATTCCAGATTTGTCATAATTTGCTTTGTTTACGTGTAATGTTATTTCACTTTGTAACTGTAAGTTTGCGACATTTGTTTATATAAGTCATTATAGGCAGCTCCTTGTATATTTAAACGATAATTGTGGATGGGAATTTGTGCAAACCAAGTAGGTCCCACCAAAAAAATGCAATCAATGGTCCAAAAATGTGCGGCCTACAACTTTTGATAGACACGCCGGATTTACGCATGAGACATGGCATTGGAGCCGCGGCGACGAAGCGGACGCAATGGCATAAGTCTCAACTCGATCCGAGTCGGGTCTTCATGACTGGACTCACGGATGACCGTAAACACTATCCAAGGGTCATGGGTCACCGAGATTCGACGGGTGGACCGCGGGACCAAGATGGACAGAATGCATACTTACACACACATGCACATAAGTGAAGTCAGGTCGGGTCTCACAATTCTCCCCACTAACAAAAAAAATTTGTCCTCGAAATTGACAAAATCGAAACAACAAAATGCATAACATCATCATATCTATATTAATCATCAATCACAAGAGAAGGCAATCAATCATCGAACAAATAGGGATAACGCTCTCTAATCTTGGCCTCGCGTTCCCAAGACGCCTCGGCCTCCGAATGATGACCCCATTGCACCTTCACCAAGGGAATGACCTTGGTCCTGAGGACCTGCTCCTTCCGATCAAGAATACGAATCGGTTGCTCAATATAGGAAGCATCCTCACAGACCTTAAGTGGCTGCTGATCAATCACGGGAATAGTGTCCGACCCACAATTTCGCAACATAGAAACATGGAACACGTCGTGGATCGCCAACAACTTAGGAGGTAAGGCAAGCCTATAGGCCACAACGCCTATGTGCTCGGTAATCTTAAAAGGTCCAATAAGTCTCGGGGCGAGCTTGCCCTTCACACCAAAGTGAACCACGCCCTTCATAGGCGAGACCTTGAGAAATATCATGTCCCCGACTACGAACTCGAGGGGTCAACACTGACGATCAGCAAAACTCTTTTGCCAGCTCTTAGCTTCTGCGCATCCTCTGCCTGATAACATCAATAGGCTCTGATGTCTGCGGCACAAGCTCGAGACCTAAGAGATGATGCTCTCCTACCTCGGCCCAACAACTAGGAGATCTGCACGGTCTACCATCCCTAAATAGAAATACTGCCTTGACAACAAAACAAGCCAACAAGCTTAACATTGGCAATACTAAACTAGTCAGCGGGCAAGAATATCTCACCAACCAAAACGGAACACGATAATATCATCGGCCTAACACAGCGATCTTCTCAAAAATGTCGATACTAACAATCCCTTACGACAGACTCTAATAGAAATCTGATCGAACAAAAGCCCTTGGATACAAGAGGGGTACGATGTACTAAAACACAAGACTTATATACTGAGACAAGGAGAATACCCATAACGACTCCCCTAATAACGAAGAGTCCTGTTGAGTCGCGTAAAATTAAGCCTGAGGTGGCTGGGGAGGTGTCCGTATCCTCTGCATCTGCAGTCTCTGCTACCGTCGAGGTCTCGGTGGCGGGAGCCACTGTCACTGCTGTAAGGGAAGAGGGCACTCGCGCCTCCGATGCCTGGCCTATCCACAACCGAAGTAAACTCTAGAAAAGGGGCCAGAAGATGAAGTGGTCGGCGATGCTGATGATGCTCGGCGGCTCAATAGGCTACAAGCCTCTGCCGTTGTCGATGCTGTCGGGAGCTACCAGAGGGGCCTGCCTCTTCCGGCCTCTCCTCTGATCACGATCCCTCTACGAACCGGTCCACTCGGCCTCGCCCTGAAGTAGAAATACCGCCAACGGAGCCCACTGAAGAGTCGAATCTCGCAAAAGGGGGCTTATACGCTCCTGTTCTGCCTATCTAGGCATCTCAGGAACGGGTTGATGGGTCTGAAGAACATCAGTGATGACTTGCATCAACTGCTAGATATGATCAGCTCCTACAGGGATCGTTAAATAAGCGGAGGTAGCATTAGCCTCTAACGGAGGCACAGGTATGGCGGGAGCCTCAGGAATAGGTACGGCAGGCTCCAAAGGGAAAACAGGAATCTCAGATGGTGGAGAAAAAGTCACTCAGATCGCTGGAGCAGAATGAGAACCATGTTCATGGGCACTATGGTCACAGGCGTCACAATCATGGGCACCTTGACTGGACTGCATGGTCTATAGAAAGAACAAAGGTGATGGACGCTTAGGAATTAAAATCCTTGAAGGCTCAAACAAAACGAGGAAAATGCACTCGAGACACTACTTGTCCTAAGCTCACAGCAGATATATAATACTATCCCAAGTTATTCCAAAATTACTTGATATGCTCTGATACCAACTTCTGTCATGCCCCAGACTTGGTAACCGAACTCACAAGGAACCCGATGGCCGGTTCTGGTCGCGACAGCCTCCGTAGTACCCCATTATCGGCTCCTAAGGCAGGTTCTGATCCTGAGATCTTAGAAGGACGATTTCCATAACAGTATAGTCATTCCAATACGAGCATACCCAAGATCACAGTAAGTAAATCTTAGAATAACAAAGGCACACATCACAAAATTCACTATGAATTTGAACTTTTACAAGTATCTATAAGGTTGAAAAGGACATACATAAGATAATAGAAGGAAGAAAGGAAGTCTGCAACACTAGGTCCTCAAGCTCAGCTCTAACCCAAACTCTGCCACTGCGACGCCAGCCTTGGATCTCCTGCACGCATCAATCATGCATAAGCTTATAGAAAGCTTGAAGGGTGGTGTAAGTGTGTGACAATGGTGCTCAGAAGAAGATAGAGAATGCAGAAGGGAGTCATGATCAATACCAATACCACCAACCTTACCAAGGCTATCATGAATGTAAGAAACTATACCAAGGCAGTACGATAATGCAGGAAGCCATACTTAGGCTATATAATGCAATGAGTACTGTAATGCAATGAGTACTGTAATGTGATGAGTACCGTAATACAATGAGTACTATAATGCAATATGAGTACTGTAATGCGATGAGTACTTTAATGCAATGAGTACTGTAATGCATTATGAGGCTTACACAGCCGATGCAAATGTAATGCAAAGTAATGTCAGTACTCATATCTAATCCATATATCAAGTACATTTCCATCATAAGAAAATCACCGGGGTCCATTACACTGCTGGATGACTGTCACTTTACAGACCCTGCACAGTTAAACAAGTGTAAGAGACCTCACTACCCGCACGTAGACAGTCATTCACCAGTAAGGCCTGACGGTTGCAGACCCATTCACAAGCTGGTCAGACTCAGCCTAGTAATGCCCTCTTACATTAGGCGAGTAAGGCCACACCCCTATCCAACCGACTATACAACAGTAGGAGTCGCGGCCTAACGGTATAAGGCCCTCAAGCGCTCATATATTCCACCCGGTCACGGCGCTGGAGTAGATCCTTGGTACTATAGAAGTTTTAGAAATTTCACCCATGGGCATCCTGTGCACCCGGTATGCTCAAGTAACATTTTCGGTGTCCAAACATGGCCATCCACGATGTAACTATGGAGGCTACAGCCCTGAAGAAGTAAGGGAAATAATTGTCCATATGCTATGCAATGCCAGATGCATGAATCACACAATCATCTATACATCAATTCCAAGCATCCAATGTGCTCAAGAGGAAATACTATGTCCCTCAGAGAATGTAACATGCAATGCCCAATGACACAATATGACCATACACACAGTGTCAACTAAGCATATAATGATGTACATGGGTCATAAGGATGAATTTAATCACACTATATGGCGATATAGAATGTATATTACATTCCTCCTATCCAAAAGGGAACCAAGACTAGGTACTTAGACAATATCCTTAAGGAAATCTAACTTCTAATGGGGGCCCATTAACATGGGGTAGCCCACAAGACTAAGTATATAAGCTGCAGGTCTAAATAATATAAAAATGTGCCTAGCAAGAGTCTAAGATGAGTATCTAATCACTCTTAAATACAACTGGGCCTAGAGGGGTCCATAATAGGGACATTTAACCACCATTCCCCAAAAAGGCATATCAACCATGAACTATATGGATAGAAGGCCCAAGGCCTACATTTAAGATACAAATAATGGTAACCACATTACATATATTCCTTATAATAGGCCATAAAAAGATATAATACCACTTTTAACAACATGGGCCCCAAGAGAGAAATTAAGGCCCAAGGCTTAATTCCCAATGGCCATAGAATCCATGCATTAAGTTGGACTTAGTGGGCAATCCATATACACAGTATATGGCCCAAAAATAAGTTTAAGTTTGGATGATGAAATGGGCCAAACTACAACAGCCCAATAACTAGCAATTTAAGTGAGCAACCAAGGGCCCAATACTATCCTTATCTTAGCCCAAAAGTCTATTAAAATGGTGGAAGTTGGCTCAATATATGGTTGGGCCAAGCTGGGATGTCCCAACCCACTATGGGCCCATGGGATGCCCCAAAAATCTGATCTAAGATAGGGTTCTCATGTGATCACTAAAGGTGACCCAAAAGAATGCACTAATTAAGCCCAAGGATTATAAAATATAAGCATGCAACATGCACAAAAGTTCTCGATATAGTGGGTCCCATGTCCAATAAAGTTTCAACCATAACAATGTCCATTTAAGGCCCCTTGATAAACGTTCGGCCCACTCAGCTTTCTGGGCTTGCTAAAGCCCAGAAATTAGTCAAATAAGTGAGAATGATCTCATGAAGGCCAACAATATTTACAGGAGGCCCCACCAGATGGAGGGTGTGTATACATCAAGAAAAGATCAAGTGGGCCTACTACTGGATTGTGAATTTAGTAGCAACCCAAGGCAGAGAGTGCCTCCATGATCGGGCGATCCAGGCTTGGATGGCCTAGACCAAACATGGATTAAGGTAGGTTCCACATACATTTACATTGATCCTTAAACAAATGGCCTAAGCCTATGGTGGGCCTTTAACCATCCATAGAAGAACCCATGGGCCTACCTTAGGATCACCCAGGAGGATATCCAACCTCAACTGGTTTCCAAGAGGTAGCCCGTCACTACTCAAACATGAACTAAGGCCCAAGGCCTAAGGCAACCCATGGCATAGTGGGTTTATACTCAAAGTCCAGCACATAGGAAATATGGTGAGCCTTCAAACAAGGTTGGGCCCAACCATAAATATCCTAAGTCCACTCATTGTGGTGGGCCTAATGGGCAGCCTATTATTCCAACATATGGGTGATCGTTACATTTAAAACAAGTAAGTTGGGCCTCACATCTCGGTCCAAGTATGGTTTACTTTAATGGGCAAGCAAGGGCCCAACTATCTAAGTATTTTGGCCGCCCAAAGGTCAGGGGAATCAAGGCTCAAGGCCCAAGTCCCAATGGCCATAGGAGTCATACATTCAGTTGAACTTAATAGGCAACCCATGAGCACAAAAAAAAAAACATGACTTAAAAATAAGTTTAAAAGTTGGGGAAATGGGCCCCACTACATCAGCCCAACCACTAGCAATCTAAGTGGGCAACCGATGGCCCAATATCACCCTTATCTCAGCCCATAAGTCCATCAAAATGGTGGAAGTCGGCCCAACATATGACTAGGTCAATCTGGAACGTTCCAGCCCAATCTGGGCCCAGTAGGAAGTCCTAAAATCTAGTTTATATTTGGGTCCCACAAATGATCATCAATGGAGACCCAAAAAGGCATTGATTAGGCCAAAGAGTATTCTAAAATATAAGGGAGCAATAAATGCCTAATTTTCTCAATATGGTAGGCCCCATAATCATAGCCCCAATGGGCCTTAGAACATCAGGGATGGGTCCCCAACTAATCATACACAAAGCCCAATGGGCTGGGGCCCAAAAGTTCTGAATTTCTGCAATGTATGTTGTTGTCCTAAATTTGAGCACTCCATTAGAGTGGGTCCAGGGCCTCTAAAACTCTAGAAATTGAGGGCCAAGGTCCCTCATTATGTATACAATAAGAGGAAACCCAAAAAGGTGGCCCACCATTAGAGGAAACATTTTCAAATTATGGTTTTTATCAAGGCATATTGCTGGACTGCACAGCAGAAAAAAATCTGGCAGTCCAACCATCTTGGCCTATTTATTTGGATGCCAAATGGGGTTAGTTGGGGCTGAAATTTCACAGAGTGATACTTCCATAGGTACAACACATCCCCAAAAAATTTCAGAATTTTTGGATATTCTTAAGTATTTTAATTCAAACAAAACAGTCTGTTCAAAAAAAAATCGGACAGACCTGGACATCCAAACATGGTGGGATAGTCTGGCCCTCGTCACGGTGTGTACAGGGATCCATTGGCCCTAAAATTTGGTAGGTAGGTCCTAAAATGAGTGGACCACACCCTTAAAAAAATTCAGAATTTTTAGACATCTATAAATATTTTAATTCATTTAAATAAATCAATCTGTCATGAAAATCGGACTGATCTGGATACCATATTATAGTGGGCCGGTCCAGCCACCACCATGGTGTGTACCGGCGTCCATTGGCCCCAAAATTTTGTAAGAGGGTCCTAACATGAGTGGTTAACCTCCTTGTAAAATTATGACTTGTAAACTTTCATAATTTTTAGACACCAAAATTATTTTAATAAATTTCAGAATTCCAACCTGTCTAGGGTAAAATATTGTTGGAACAGTGCAGAAAATCCAGACTGTCCACCTCACTTGGACCACACCTTTGGGACCCCAATGAAGGTCAAATGATGCTAAAATTTGGGGGACATCAAGATGAGATCCCCACCTTTCAGAAAAGTATATTTGATGGGTACAAAAGGTCTCTCAATCAGTCCCAAATTCAAGCACAAGTCCAGTAAAAATCTGTCCAGAAATTTCTGGACAGCAAAACATGGCTGGACACATCAGCCTATATCTCAATAATCTCAGCCATAAAAAGGGTGTGTGGCCTTCCTCAGTGGACCCCACATATGTCCAGATCATAGATTAAGACCAGGACACTTGCATGCATTGATTAAGGTGTCCAAAGATCCTGGAGTTGGGTGGTAAGGGCGTCCCACCTTGCTGGATTTTTATTTTTATTTATTTCAGGACATCCTAGACCCACTAAATGGGCCACACACACATCATCATCCACACATCAGAGAAGATAGAAGAATAAAAAAAAGTAATCCAGCCATGGGGGTAGGGCCCCGCCACTCATGGGCCCTCCCAAGAATGAATCATACCCATACAACTATAATGATTGTACATGCAACATAAAATCACTACATGCATGATCTATAATTGATATGGATAGTTGAGATGCCATCCCAACATGATCTTTAAGGTCTAGATGACCTTGAGATGGAGTGGATCATTAAATATATCATGATGGGGTCCATGGAGAATGGCCCCATCATGGATCATGACATGCATGTAGGATGGGCCAAAGGGCCACATCCATGGGATTAAATCGGATCCCCACCATGGATTGGTGGGTCCCATGTCATCCATAGATAAAGAAATAATGAGATTAAAGAAAAGAAAGGAATTCAGCAAAAGAATAGTCACCCACCTTAATGGATCCCACTCCAAAGTTACATCAATCTACTCTTCTTACTCCAAGGGACATGGATCTATGGTTGAGATCTTATTCTAATGGTTAGATGGGGAGGGAGATGGAATAAATATGGCTGGAATTTTTTTAGCAAGGTAGGATGTTTTGAAGGTTCTAGCAATGGGAGAAGAGAAAATGAAAGGAAAAAGAGAGAAGGGAGAGAGATGTAGCATGAGAGTAATAATGAATTTTTTAAAAATTGAGGCATGCTTGCCATGGCAAGAGGAACTCATGATGAGTTTGGGAGGAGATTCCTATGTGCTAGGGGTTTAGGAGCTAGAGCCTAAGCTAGCTATAGGGGTTAGGTTCTCTAGGTAATGATGTCATAGATTTGCATGGGAATTTGTGCAAACCAAGTGGGTTCCACCAAAAAAATGCAATCAATGGTCCAAAAATGTTCGGTCTACAACCTTTGATGGACACGCCGGATTTACGCAAGAGATGCGACGTTGGAACTGCGGCCACGACGCGGATGCAATGACATAGGTCTCAACTCGATCCGAGTCGGGTCTTCATGATTAGACTCATGGATAACCATAAACACTATCCAAGGGTCACTGGTCACCGAGATTCGACCGATAGGACCGCGGGACCAAGATGGACGGAATGCATACTTACACACACATGCACACAAACGAAGTCGGGTCGGGTCTCACACAAATGCACATTAAGTTACACATTAAATGTATTGATTAAATCTCTATGATCAAATCCTTTGTTGGAAAATCTCATCTAATGGATGGTTTGGAAATAAGTCATTTATACTTTATATAGGTTTCTAACCATACAGAGCCTTAGATTCATCTGGACCATATAAAACAATTCAAGGTTTATCCTTACGAAAGTTTCTATTAGTCCAGAATTTCTTAAATTTTATCATGAAAGAATCTAACCATATGGACCATACATATGATTATTAACTATCTCAAGTAAGTTAAGAATAAATATCAAATATATCTGACTGTTGGAATCAAGGATATAACCCACCCAAGAATGGTCATAACAAGCCGCCAAATACATTTCCGTATAAGGTCAAGATCTTAGTCATCCGAACTCCGATCGAGGCTTATTATATACCATTGGAAAGATGCTTCAATTTTCTACAAATACAATGGAACGTATATTTTTATTATGTTAAATAAAGTAAAAATGTTCTGTTTTTAGCAAATCAGAATCTTGCCTGTGCTACTTGACAGTAGCCAAGTAAAGTTGATGCCACTAATGAGTGGACCGTTAAATGGCTAGGAACTTTAGCCCCGAGTTAGCTCATATTGTGATTTATATTATTCCCAAGTTTCAACTCCGATCGTAACTTGTTTGATTTTATATGATTTTTAGAAGTTGTTGTCTAGATACAAAAATAGGATTACAAGTGAAGGGTGTTGATATAATGTTCATCATGGTGGACCATACTGATGTGGGCCACCATGCTGACCACCATAGCCATTAATACATGCACCCATGGGGCTCTACACTAGTGGGCCTCACATGCATTAAGAAAATATAAAAGGTGGAAAGAGGAGGATGAGGAGGATGAGGAGGATGGAAGGTGGGGTGTAAACTCACCTCAAATGGATGGATGGCTTCATGATGATGTGTGGTCCACTCCCTCTAGGTTGATGGTGGGCCACACCTTGTCCCCATCATCTCTCACTCTCTCTTAAAATCTCAAAAAATTTCTAAGTATAGCAAAATGATGAGTGTAAGAGAGCTCCTACTCTTATATAGGGAATTGGGGGTCACTACAAGAAATCTCACCTTTAGCGATGAAAATTTTCGTCGCTAAAAGCCAAAATTTCATAGCTAACAAGTTTTAGCGACCAAAATTTTCGTTGCTAAATTCGTCATCAAAAGACCGTGGCAATAGGTTTTTATTGACGAAAAATTCCAATTGTCAGCAAAGGCAATCTTTTTAATGACAAAACTTTTCGTCACTAAAAGTAACTTTTAGCGACGAAAATTTTTGTCGCTAAAAAAAATTAGTAAACTTTTAGTGACGAGTATTTTCGTCACTAAAAAATGAATGTTAAACTTTTAGCGACAAAAATTTCCGTCGCTAAATCAATTACAAAACTTTTAGCAATGAATATTTTCATCGCTAAAAAATAAATGTTAAACTTTTAACGACTAAAATTTCCGTCGCTAAAAATAATTACAAACTTTTAGCGACGAAAATTTTCGTCGCTAAAAATAATTACAAAACTTTTAGCGATGAATATTTTCACTAAAAAATACGTAAAAAACTTTTACCGATGAAAATTTTCGTAGCTAAAAATATTTACAAAACTTTTACCTACGAAAATTTTTGTAGGTAAAAGTCTATTTTTTTTAAAAAAAAAATTAATCCAGCACAAAAATCCTGATATACACCTGTTACAATATATTTCATCATATTCATCCTGATATACACCTGTTATATAATATATTTCATCATATTCATCCTGATATACACCTGTTATATAATATATTTCATCATATTCACATTCACATCCATCTAAACCCAAACTAGTAAATCCATCCAAACATAAATTACATTCTTCCAAACACAAACAATCTTATCCACATCACATTCATTCACGCATAAATACATATAAGCTTAAAATCATAAACAAAAATACCCTAAACCTAAACCTTAACCTAAACCTAAAACCTATAACCTAAACCAAAACCCTAAACCTTAACCTAAACCTAAGCTATAAATGTTAGGTTATAGGTTAAGGTTTAGGTTATAAGTGTAGGTTATAGGTGTAGGTTTAGGTTTAGGTTTTAGGTTATAAGTGTTAGGTTATAGGTTTAGGTTATAGGTTACAGTTTAGGTTATAAGTGTAGGTTATAGGTTTAGGTTTAGGTTTAGGTTAGGTTATCGGTTACGGTTTATGGAATTGAGTTTAGGTTATAGGTTAAGGTCTAGGTTTAGGTTAAGGTTTAGGTTTAGGTTTAGGTTATAGGTTTTGGGATTTGAGAATAGGTTTAGGTTAAGGTTATAAGTTTAGGTTTAGGAAATCGGGTTCGGGATCGGGTTTAGGTTTGGGTTTTCAAGTTTAGGTTTAGGTTTAGGTTAGGGATTTGAGAATACGTTAAGGTTTAGGTTTAGGAAATCGGGTTCGAGTAATAGGTTTAGGTTTAGGTTAGGGTTATAGGTTAAGGTTTAGGAAATTGAGTTTAGGTTATAGGTTTAGGTTATAAGTTAAGGTTACAGGTTAAGGTATAGGTTATAGGTTAAGTTTTAGGTTTAGGTTAAGGTTATATAAGTTTAGGTTGAGGTTATAGGTTTTGGGATTTGAGAATAGGTTTAGGTTAAGGTTATAAGTTTAAGTTTAGGAAATCGGTTTCGGGTTCAGGATCGGGTTTAGGTTTGGGTTTTCAAGTTTAGGTTTAGGTTTAGGTTAGGGAGTTAAGATTAGGATTAGGTGTAGGGTTAGGTTTAGGGATTTGAGAGTACGTTAAGGTTTAGGTTTATGAAATCGGGTTCGGGTTATAGGTTTAGGTTTAAGTTAGGTTATAGGTTAAGGTTTAGGAAATTGAGTTTAGGTTATAGGTTTAGATTATAAGTTAAGGTTATAGGTTAAGGTTTAGGTTATAGGTTAAGTTTTAGGTTTAGGTTAAGGTTATATAGGTTTAGGTTGAGGTTATAGGTTTTGGGATTTGAGAATAGGTTTAAGTTAAGGTTATAAGTTTAGGTTTAGGAAATCGGGTTCAGGTTCGAGATCAGTTTTATAGGTTTAGGTTTAGGTTTAGCTTAAGGAGTTAAGATTTGGATTAGGTGTTGGTTTAAGTTTAGGGATTTGAGAATACGTTAAGGTTTAGGTTTAGGAAATCGGGTTCTGGTTATAGGTTAATTTAGGTTTAGTTTAGGTTATAGGTTAAGGTTTAGGAAATTGAGTTTAGGTTATAGGTTTAGGTTATAAGTTAAGGTTATAGGTTAAGGTTTAGGTTATAGGTTAAGTTTTAGGTTTAGGTTAAGGTTATATAGGTTTAGGTTGAGGTTATAGGTTTTGGGATTTGAGAATAGGTTTAGGTTAAGGTTATAAGTTTAAGTTTAGGAAATCGGGTTCGAGTTCAGGATCGGGTTTAGGTTTGGGTTTTCAAGTTTAGGTTTAGGTTTTGGTTAGGGAGTTGAGATTAGAATTAGGTGTAGGTTTGGGTTTAGGGATTTGAGAATAGGTTAAGGTTTATGTTTAGGAAATCGGGTTCGGGTTATAGGTTAATTTAGGTTTAGGTTTGGTTATAAGTTAAGGTTTAGGAAATTGAGTTTAGGTTATAGGTTTAGTTTATAAGTTAAGGTTATAGGTTAAGACTTAAGTTATAGGTTAAGTTTTAGGTTTAGGTTAAGGATATATAGGTTTAGGTTGAGGTTATAGGTTTTGGGATTTAAGAATAGGTTTGGGTTAAGGTTATAAGTTTAGGATTAGGAAATCGGGTTCGGGTTCAGGATCAGGTTTAGGTTTGGGTTTTCAAGTTTAGGTTTAGGTTTAGGTTAGGGAGTTAAGATTAGGATTAGGTGTAGGTTTAGGTTTAGGGATTTGAGAATACGTTAAGGTTTAGGTTTAGGAAATTGGGTTCGGGTTATAGGTTAATTTAGGTTTAGTTTAGGTTATAGGTTAAGGTTTAGGAAATTGAGTTTAGGTTATAGGTTTAGGTTATAAGTTAAGGTTATAGGTTAAGGTTTAGGTTATAGGTTAAGTTTTAGGTTTAGGTTAAGCTTATATAGGTTTAGGTTGAGGTTATAGGTTAATGTTTAGGGAATTGAGTTTAGGTTATAGGTTATAGGTTTAGGTTAAGGTTTAGGTTTAGGTTATAGGTTTTGGGTTTTGAGAATAGGTTTAGAAGTATAGGTTTAGGTTAGGGTCTAGGTAAAGGTTTAGGGATTGAGTTTAGGTTATAGGTTTTAGTTATTGGTTATAGATTTTTGGTTAAGGTATTGGTTATAGTTATAGGTTTTGGGATTTGAGAATAGGTTTAGGTTATAAGTATAGGTTTAGTTTAGGTTATAGGTCAAGGTTTAGGGAATTGAGTTTAGGTTATAGGTTCGAGTTATAGGTTATAGGTTTAGGTTAAGGTTTAGGTTTAGGTTTAGGTTATAGGTTTTGGGATTTGAGAATAGGTTTAGGTTATAAGTATAGGTTTAGGTTAGGTTGTAGGGTAGAGTTTAGAGAATTGAGTTTAGGTTATAGGTTTAGGTTAGAGGCTATAGGTTTAGGTTAAGGTTTAAGTTGTAGTTATAGGTTTTGGGATTTGAGAATAGGTTTAGGTTATAGGTTAAGGGTGTGGTCTCTGCTAATACAGATATAAACACGGCCTGTCCAAATGGTCAGGCCACTCCAATGCTGTTCATAGGATATGGACAGCTTCATCATGGTCATAACAGTGGTTCCCACATTCCAGGGACCCCTGCTCAACATCTGGATAGCTCCAATGCACATTCGGGTCTATGTCATCAATTTCAAGCAAATACAGATATAAACATGGCCTGTCCAAATGGCCAGGCTACTCTAATGCTATCCATAGGAAATGGACAGCTTCATCATGGTCATAACAGCGGTTCCCACCTTTCAGGTACCCCCACTCAACATCCGGATAACTCTGAGGCACATCCGAGTCTGCTCCATCAATTTCGAGCAAATACAGATATAAACACGGCCTGTCCAAATAGCCAGGTCACTCCAATGTTGTCCATATGAAATGGACAGCTTTATCATGGTCATAATAGCGGTTCTCACCTTCCATGGACCCCCACTCAACATCCGGATAGCTTCGATGCACATCCGAGTCTACTCCATCAATTTTGAGCAAATACAGATATAAACACGGCCTGTCCAAATGGTTAGGCCACTCCAATGCTGTCTATAGAAAATGGATAGCTTCATCATGGTTATAACAGCGATTTCCACCTTCTAGGGACCCCTACTTAACATCCGGATAGCTCCGACGCACATTCGGGTATGCTCCATCAATTTCGAGCAAATACAGATATAAACACAACTTGTCTAAATAGTCAGGCCACTCTAATGCTATCCATAGGAAATGGACATCTTCATCATGGTCATAAAAGAAGTTCCCACCTTTCAGGGACCCCTGCTTAACATCCGGATAGCTCCAACGCACATCCGGGTCTGCTCCATCAATTTCTAACAAATACAGATATAAACATGGTATGTCCAAATTGCCAGGCCACTCCAATGTTGTCCATAGGAAATGGACAGTTTCATCATGGTCATAACAGCGGTTCTCACTTTTCAAGGACCCCCACTCAACATCCAGATAGCTCCGACGCACATCCGGATACATAAATGGGTACAGTTTCACAGAACATTATTAGCAATGTTTCAAATGCATACCTCCCTTAGAAAGTCCTTCAGTTAATCCTCATGAAAGTCCTAATCTGTTAGAACCTTAACGACAACGTCCTGCATTCCATGATTGAATAAATAAGAAGATGCATCACCTTTATGTTCAAGTCAAACAAAAATGGGACAGAGAACCATATAAGAAACACGAAGAAAAATGTGGATTTCTTTGAATATGATAGAGAGATTGGTCCAGGAACCGAACCACAAATTACTCTCATCAGGTTAGTTATTAGAATAACATTTCCAAAGAAGTTTCCTACATTAAACACTTGCCTATGTAATTCAATTATCTTCAATAAAATCAAAATATTGTCTTAAAAGAAATGCACGCCACGCATACGAAATGTCATTTTCAAACTAAACTACACTCGCTATTTTCAAATCTCACACAGCCACTTCATTCCCCCACTATCTCCCTCAATTTCCCCACTCTTACCTCTCCGTCTCTCTCTCTCTTGAAGCAAAAATAAAAAATAAAAAAAAAATCCTTTTTATGTTTTTTTAATCCATCTTCCATTTTCTTCTTGACAAGAAAATCCATATTTACTAATATTCCCATTTTTCTATTTTTCAAAAGAATAAGTTCGGACTTCAAAAGCGTCGGCTCCAGCACTCATACTTTCAGCCCAAACCCTAACTAAGGAGTCCAAAATTACCAAACTTCCACTATGCGAGAACCCTAATTTTATAATATGTGTACTGATTTTATATTATATCAATTTAAATGAGGACGTGCTTCTACACTTTACATTACATTAAAGAAAAGTATCCGTAACAATGCATTTTCAATTTATTCCTAGCAATGACCTCCATGATGCAAGAGAATATTCAGAGTATATTAGGAAACACTAGCTGATAAAGCAGTTTACAAAACTTCAAAAGATTTTCATACTCTGAACGAGCACACCCTCGTCATCCCATTGCATATCATAAGATTTGGAATGTGGGCCCTTTCCAATTAATTGACGAGGCACGTCTAGCTGCAAAGGTGTCTGCAAATAAATTAAGATGACTGCTCAGGAATTCTGTGAGACCCGACCCTAGTTCTCATGTGTGCATGTGTGTGTGAGTATGCATCTCGTTCATTTTGGTCTCGTGGTTCTACCAGTCAAATTCTGGCGACCTGCAACCTTCAGATAGTGTTTGCAGTCATGCTTGAGTTCGATCACGTAGACCCGACTCGGATTGACCTGAGACCCATGTCATTGCGACTGCATCATCGCTGCGGTTCCAACGTTGCGTCTGTGCATAAATCCGATATGTAGATCAAAAGTTGTGTACATTTCATTATATGACTATTGATTATGTGGCCCACTTAGGTGGAATGCATGTGGACCACCATCACCCTTGGCACAAGTTCCAAGGTACACTACCCACACAGTACACAATTGCATGGAATTGACACCACCTATTCTTGACACCACCCAAAATTAGTCTAAGTATAGCAACTTTGTAAACTCCTCCCTATGGTAATGATGGATTCTCTTACAAACCCATCATGGTCTCTCACTCTCCTCCCTCCTTCTCATTTCTAGCTAGCAACCTTCCTCCAAAAATCTCCAATTCTCCAGCCCCTTCCAAGTTAGATCTCTCGCAATCTAACCCTCAAAAACTCATCCCAACCATTAAAACTTCACCATTGGAGCTATAGAACCCAAGTGTAGAAGAAGGAGGATAAGCTTTGAGGTGGGTGCTTCCTTATGTGGTAAATCTGATTTCTATAGTGGAGATCTCTTTTTTTATTCATGAGGGGAGTGTAGGACCCACCAATCAAAGGTGGAGATCCCACACTTCCCCATAGGTGCGGCCAAATGGCCCACCTCATGCATGCATGTCTCATGCATGAGGCTTTCCTTTATGGACCCATCATGGTGGATCCTTGGATTTCCTTGCATGATGAGGTCATCTTAGACCTTAGGATCATGGTGGGAATGGCATCCCCACCATCCATTTTAATTTTTAGTCATGCATGTATGAGATTCATAGGGTAGATGTATATTGGTTTATGATGTGTTGTTAGATTTCCATAGGAGGGCTCAATAGTGGCGGAGCCCTTGCCTTATGGCCGGATTTTTTTCTTTTTCCCCTTAAATCTATCCTTCATTTCTGATGTGTGTGGTCCACTTAGGGACCCTGGAATATCCAGACCATCCAAGAAAGGTGGACGCCCATGGTTGTCCATTCCTTGGACGTTGACACCCCATTTGCTCTTATTTGGATGCATGCAATGGGTTTTTATGAAGGAGTTTTGTCTGAAAGTTTATGGGGCCCACTGAGGTAGACCACAACACTAATCTTGTGGGGTATTTTATCCTTTAATCAGTGGTTATGATCAGTTATTTCAAGACATACCTTGCTGTCCAGAAAATTTCTTGACTGTTTTTAGGTTGTTTTTACATAGTTTATGGACTGATTTGGAGGATGTTTTACCTCCATTAATTGATTATTTCTAGAGGTGTGGACCCTACCTAGAAGCATGTTAAGCTTCACCTTCATTCGTCCTTGTTTAATCACCCAAAAGGGTGGGCCAAGGAGGGAGGATGGTTCAAATTTTTCTGGATTGTCCAGCCACACTCTTTGCTGGAAAAACATAAATATCAGCATGATTTTGAAATGGTGGGCCACCTTTGTGGACCCCACCTTGCTGTAAACTTGTATAGGAAGGTTGGCCTTATATTTTTCTAAATTTTGACAAACCTAGACCCACTCTAATGGGGTGCACAAGTCAGGGCAGCAGCATTGTTTCAGCAACAATTTTTTTTTTTAAATACCTTGCTGTCAATAAATTGCAGGAGTTAAATAAAATACTTTTACTATCCCAAAAATTCTAAAATTTTGTAGAGAGGTGTCCCACCCATGGTAGGACCTACCTGAAAAATTTTAGGGCCAATGGACCCCATTTGGTCATCCAAAAGGGTTGGCCAATATAGACGGCTTTCAAAAATTTCTGTTGTGCAGTCTAGCAGCAGAGTTCCATAAAAATAAATTTTTTAAAAATATTTTCTCAGAAGGTGGGCCATATTTATACATCCCACTTTATTGTAGACTTGATGAGGGACATTGGTTCCAAATTTGAGGAATTTTGGAGACCCAAAACCCACCCATTTGGATGGCCCAAATTCATGATAGTTATTTCCCGCAACATCTCTTCCTAGAGAGATTGTAAGTCTGGAATTTATTAATATACTTTTGAGTACCGAAAAATTATTAAAATTTACAGGGAGGTGTCCCACCCATATTAGGACCCACCTATAAAATTTTGTGGCTAAAGGACACCTGTGCACACTGTAGCAAGGGCTGGACTGGCCCACCATGTTGAGACATCCAGGTCAGTCTGATTTTTTAGACAGTCTGTTTCATTTAAATTAATTAAAATATTTCTAGGTGTCCAAAAATCCTGAATTGTTTTAGGGATGTGACCCACCTATGGAAGTGTCACCCTACAAAATTTTAACCCAACGGACTTTTGAGCAGGCCGTGGTGCGGCCTGCAAATTGAGTAAGTTTTGGGCCAAATACCTAGGCCCGTAGGACTACCCACCATAGGACCCTCCTACCTTGGGCTGCTGGGCCTGCATTCCAACGGCATGGCCCACTTAAATATATGTGTTGTATATTTCCCCTCTCATCCGGTGGGGCCCATAGTAATGTCTGTGGGCCATTAGAGAAATAAATTTCAACATTTCACTCAAGGTTGTTACCCACAAATGTTTGTTTTGGGGCAGCGTGGCCCACCTTATTTGGGGACATTATTATGCATATCTTGCCCTATATTGATTGGATTTTTGGCCTTAATTAGTACACTATTAAGGCCCACTTTAAATGGATTTTATTAGAACAATATTCATAGTTGGCTGTTGGGTTTCCTAGGCCCAATGTCTTGAAACTTCCCTGATAGACCCCTGACCTTTGGGCTTATATTTAATACACTATTGTGATGGATTTTGTAGGCTAAAATACTCAGGTAGTTGGGCCCTTGCTTGCCCATTAAAGTAAACCATACTTGGGCCGAGAGTGAGGCCCAACTTACTTCTTTTAAATATAAAGATCACTCATATGTTGGAATAATGGGCTGCCAATTAGGCCCACCACAATGAATGGAATCATGATCTTTATGGTTGGGCTCAACCTTGCCTGAGGGCCCACCATATTGCATATGTGTTGGGCTTTGAGTATAATCCCACTAGGCCATGGATAGCCTTAGGCCTTGGGCCTTAGTTCATGTTTGAGTAGTGGCGGACTACCTCTTGGGAACCAATTAAAGTTGGATGTCCTCCTAGGTGGTCTTAAGGTAAGCCCATGGGTTCTTCTATATATGGTTAAAAGGCCCACCATAGGCCCTAGGCCATTTGTTTGAGGCTCAATATGAATGTATGTGGAGCCTACCTTAACACATGTTTGGTCCAAGCCGTCCAAGCCGTCCAAGCCTTAGATCGCCCGATCATGGAGGCACTCTCTGCCTTGGGTTGCTACTGGATTCACAATCCAGCAGCAGGCCCACTTGATCTTTTCTTGATGTATACGCACCCACCATATTGAGAACTTTTGTACGTGTTGCATGCTTATATTTAATAATCATTTGGCTTAATTAGTATATTCTTTTGGGTCACCTTTAATGATCACATGAGGACCCCATCTTAGATAAGATTTTTGGGGCATCCCATGGGGCCAGAGTGGGTTGGAACATCCCAGATTGGCCTAGCCATATATTGGGCTGACTTTCACCATTTTGATGGACTTATGGGCTGAGATAAAGATAGTATTGGGCCCTTGGTTGCCCACTTAAATTGCTAGTTATTGGGCTGAAGTAGTGAGGCCCATTTCATCCAAACTTAAACTTATTTTTGGGCTGAAGTAGTGAGGCCCATTGCTATATATTGTGTATGTGAGCTTCCCACCAAGTCCAACTTAATGCATGGATTCTATGGCCATTGGGAATTGAGCCTTGGGCCTTAATTTCCCTCTTGGGGCCCATGTTGTTAAAAGTGGTATTATATCTTTTTATGGCCTATTATGAGGAATATATGTACGTGGTTACCTTTATTTTTATCTTAAAAGTAGGCCTTAGGCCTTCTATCCATATAGTTCATGGTTGATATGCCTTTTTGGGGAATGGTGGTTAAATATCCCCATTATGGACCCCTCTAGGCTCGGTTGTAATTAAGAGTGATTGGATACTCATCTTAAACTCTTGCTAGGCTCATTTCTGCATTACTTAAACCTGTAGCTTCTATACTTAGTCTCGTGGGCTACCCCAGGTAAATGGGCCCCACTAGAAGTTGGATTTCCTTTAGGATATTTTCTAAGTACCTAGTCTTAGTTCCTTCTTGGATAGGAGGAATGTAATATACATTGTATATCGCCATATAGTATGATTAAATTCATCCTCATAACCATGTACATCATTGTATGCTTGGTTGACATTGTGTGTGTGTGGTCATATTGTGTCATTGGGCATTGCAGTTACCTTATCTGAGGGACATAGTACTCCCTCTTGAGCACGTTGGATACTTGGAATTGATGTATGGTTGATTGTGTGATTCATGCATCTGGCATTACATAACATATGAGCATTATCGTCCTTACTTCATCAGGGCTATAACCTCCACAGATACATCATGGATGGCCGTGTTTGGACACCAGAAATGTTACTTGAGCATACCGGGTGCATAGGATGCCCATGGGTGAAATTCTTAAAACTTCCATGGTACCAAGGATCTGCTCCAATGCCTTGACCAGGTGGAATATATGAGCGCATGAGAAATTTTACCATTAGGTCATGACTCTCACCATCGTGTAGTCAGTTGGATAGGGGTGTGGCCTTATTCACCTTATGTAAAGAGGCATTACTAGGCTGAGTTTGACCAGCTCGTGAATGGGTCCGCTACCTTCAGGCCTTGCTTGTGATTGGCTATCCGCAGGTAGGATAGTGATGTCTCTTATGCTCGTTTGACTATGAGGGGTCTGTAGAGTAGCAGCCATCTAGCAGTGTAATGGACCCTAGTGATTTCCTTATGATGAGAATGTACTTGATATGTGGATTGGATATGAGCATTGATATTACTTCATATTGCATTTGCATCGACTGTGTAAGCCTCACATTTGCATCGCCTTGGCATGGCGCCCAGTACTCATTACATTACAGTACTCATTGCATTATATAGCCTTGGTATGGTTTTCTGCATTATTGTACTACCTTGGTATAGCTTCTTGTGTTCATGACAGCCTTGGTAAGGCTGGTGGTGTTGGCTTTGATCATGTTTCCTTCCTATATCTCCTATTATTCTTTTGTGCACTATTATTACATACTTACACCACCCTCTAAGCTTCTATAACCTTATGCATGATTGATGTGTGTAAGAGATCCTAGGCAGGCGTCGTAGCAGCAGAGTGTGGAGTAGAGTTGAGCTTGAAGACTCCAGTGTTACTGCCCTTTTCTCTCTTTTCCCATTATCTTATGTATGTCCTTTCAGACCTGATGTAAGCTTGTAAAAGTTCAAATTCTTAGTGAATTTTGTGATGTGTATCCTTTGTTATTTCCGGATGTAATTGCTGTGATCTTGGGTATACTCGTATTAGAATGATTATACTGTTATGGAAATCCTCCTTGTAGGATCCCAGGATCGAAACCTGCCTCAGGAGCCGAGAATGGGGTACTACGGAGGCTGTTGCGACCAGCCATCGGGTTCCTTATGAGTCCGGTTACTGGGTCTAGGGCGTGACAGGAGTTGGTATCAAAGCATATCAAGCAATTTTGGAATAACTTGGGATAGTATCATATATCTGCTACAAGCTTAGGACAAATAGTGTCCCGAGTGCATTTCCCTCATTCCGTTTGAACCTTCAAGGATTCTAATTCCTACGTGTCCATCACCTTTGTTCTTTCTGTAGACCATGTCGTCTAGTAAAGGTGCCCATGATTGTGACGCCCGTAGCCATGGTGCCCATGGACATGGTTCTCATTCTGCTCCAGCGGTCCGAGTGACTTTTGCTCCACTATCTGAGATTCTTGTTTCCCCTCTAGAGCCTGTTGTACCTATTCCTGAGGTTCCCGCCATACCTGTGCCTCCGTCAGAGGACAATGCTACCCCCCGCTTATCTGACTATCCCTGTAGGAGCTGAGCATCTCCAACAGTTGATGTAGGTCGTTACTGATGTTCTTCAGACCCGTCAGCCCATTCCTGAGATGCCCGGATAGGCAGAACAGGAGCATGCGAGTCCCCTTTTGTGAGATTCGACTCTGCAACGAGCTCTGTTGGTGGTATTTCTACTTCAGGACGAGCCTGAGTGGATCAGTTCGTAGAGGGATCATGATCAAAGGAAAGGCTGGAAGAGGCAGGCCCCCTCTAGTAGCTCCCGGCAACGTCGACAGTGGCAGAGGTGCATAGCCTATCGAGTTGCCAGAGCATCAGCATCACATACAGTGGGTTCTTTATCATCATCAGCACTGCCGACCGCTTCATCTTCTGGCCCCTTTTCCGGTGTTTGCTTCAGTTTTGGACAGGACGGGCATCGGAGGCGTGAGTGCCCTCTCCCCTTGCAGCAGCGACAGTGGCTCCTGCCATCGAGACCCCGATAGCAGCAGAGACCGCAGATGCAAAGGAGACAGACACCTCCCCAGCCACCTCAAGCTTGATTTTGCGTGACTCAGCAGGACCCTTAGTTGTTAAGGGAGTTGTTATAGGTTTTCTCCTTGTCTCCGTATGTAAGTCTTATGTTTTGGTGCATCACACCCTTTTTGTATCCAAGGGCTTTTGTTCACTCAGATTGTTATTAGAGTCTGCTGTTAAGGATTGTCAGTATTGACATTTTTAGGAAGATCGCTGTGTTAGGTCGATGATATTATCATGTTCCATTTTGGTTGGTGAGATGTTCTTGTCCGCTGAATAGTTTTATATTGTCAATGTTGAGCTTGTTAGCTTGTTTTGTTGTCAAGGCAGTATTTCTGGTTAGGGATGGTAGGCTAGATTGCAAGTTTTATGGCCGAGTGTGACACATGCGAACGTGTCAAGGCCGATCATCAGAGACCCCCCGGTCCCTTGCAGCCGAGGATTTCATAGACCCCCCGGTCCCTTGCAGAGTGGAAGTGGGAACCGTATCGATGGATTTCATAGCAGGTTTGCCAAGGACCCAGTGCAATCATGATATCATATGGGTTATCATCAATCGTCCGACAAAGTTGGCTCATTTCATTCCAGCGCATGCTTCCTAGTTGATGGACTGACTTGTATAGGTGTTCATTGAGGAGATTGTGAGACTGCATGACATCCCGGTTTCGATCGTTTCAGACCGAGGCTCCAGATTTAGGTCTCAGTTTTGGATGAGTTTCCAGTGGTGTTGGGGGTCACTTTGCACCTCAGCACCGTTTATCATCCGCAGACGGATGGGCAAACTGAAAGGGTCAACTAGATCCTTAAGGTTATGCTCAGAGCTTGTGTAATCGACTTTGCAGGCAGTTGGGATGAGCATATGCGCCTCCCCAAGTGCACATACAACAATAACCATTAGGCGACTATCAGTATGGCTCCTTTTGAGGTACTTTATGACAGACCATGCAGATCTCCTAGTTGTTGGACCGAGGTTTGAGAGCGTCATCTCTTGGTCCAGAGCTTGTGCTACAAACGTCAGAGGCTATTGATGTTATCAGGCAGAGGATACGCACAGCTCAAAACCAGCAGAAGAGTTTTCCTGATCGTCGATGTTGACCCCTCTAGTTCATAGTCGGGGACATGGTATATCTCAAGGTCTCACCTGTGAAGGGCATGGTTCGCTTTGGTGTGAAGGGCAAACTCGCCTCGAGATTCATTGGACCTTTTGAGATTATCGAGCGTGTAGGAGCTATGGCCTATAGGCTTTCCTTACCTCCTGAGTTGTTCGCGATCCACGACGTGTTCCATGTTTCTATGTTGTGGAAATATGGGTTAGACACTATTCCCGTAATTGATTGGCAGCCACTTGAGGACCGTGAGGATGCTTTATACATTGAGCAGTGGATTCATATTCTTAATCGGAAGGATCAGGTCCTCAAGACCAAGTTCATTCCCTTGGTGAAAGTGCAATGGGGTCATCATTCGGAGGCCGAGGCATCTTGAGAAAGCAAAACTGAGATTAGAGAGTGTTTTCCTCATTTATTCGATGATTGATTGCTTGTATTTCTTGCATTGCATTCTTTTGTGTTTGATGATTAAGGTATATATATGATGATGTTTATGCATTTTGTTGTTCCAGTTTTGTCAATTACGAGGATAAAATTTCTTTGTTGGTGGGGAGGATTGTGAGACCTGACCAGAGTTCTCATGTGTACACGTGTGTGTAAGTATGCATCTCATTCATTTTAGTCCCGCAGTCCTACCGGTCAAATTTTGGCGACCCGCGACCTTCAAATAGTGTTTGTGGTCTTCCTTGAGTTCGGTCACATAGACCTGATCGGATTGACCCGAGACCTATGTCATTGCGACTACATCGTCATCGCGGTTCCAATGCCGCATCTCGTGCATAAATCCGATATGTAGATCAAAAGTTGTGTACATTTCATTATATGAACATTGATCACGTGGCCCACTTAAGTGGAATGCATGTGGACCACCATCACCCTTGGCACAAGTTCCAAGGTACACCACCCATACACTACATAATTGCATAGAATTGACACCACCCATTCTAGACACCACCCAAACCTAGTCTAAGTATAGCAACTTTGTAAACTCCTCCCTATGATAATGATGGATTCTCTTACAAACCCATCATGGTCTCTCTCTCTCTCCTTATCTCTCCCTCCTTCTCATTTCTAGCTAGCAACCTTCCTCCAAAAATCTCCAAATTCTCCAGCCCCTTCCAAGCTAGATCTCTCCCAATCTAACCCTCGAAAATCCATCCCAACCATTAAAACTTCATCATTGGAGCTATAGAACCCAAGTGTAAAAGGAGGATAAGCTTTAAGGTGGGTGCTTCCTTATGTGGTAAATCTGATTTCTATAGTGGAGATCACTTTTTTTATTCATGAGGGGAGTGTAGGACCCACCAATCAATGGTGGAGATCCCATACATCCCCATAGGTGTGGCCAAACGGCCCACCGCATGCATGCATGTTCCATGCATGGGGCTTTCCTTTATAGACCCCATCATGGTGGATCCTTAGATTTGATGAGATCATCTAGACCTTAGGATCATGGTGGGAATGGCATCCCCACCGTCCATTTTAATTTTTAGTCATGCATATATGAGATTCATAGGGTAGATGTATATTAGTGTATGATGTATGGTTAGATTTTCTTGGGAGGGCTCAATAGTGGTGGAGCCCTTCCCTTATGGCCAGATTTTTTCTTTTTCCCCTTAAATCTATCCTTCATTTCTGATGTGTGTGGTCCACTTAGGGGCCCTGGAATATTCAGACCGTCCAAGCAAGGTGGACGCCCATGGTTGTCCATTCCTTGGACGTTGACACCCTATTTGCTTCTATTTAGATGCATGCAATGGATTTTTTTGAAGAGGTTTTGTCTGGAAGTTTGTAGGGCTCACTGAGGTGGACCACAACACTAATCTTGTGGGGTATTTCCCCCTTTAATCAATGGTTATGAACAGTTATTTCAAGACATACCTTGCTGTCCAAAAAATTTCTGGACTACTTTTTGGTTCTTTTTTTTACATAATTTATGGACTGATTTGGAGGATGTTTTGAAATGGCGGTGAAGACCGCACGAATTGAAGAAGGAATATGCCAATATGTCCTAGAGGAGGGTGAATAGAACTTTTTAATGTTTTTATGTTTTATTTAAAAATCCTACTTCACTAATCCTGTGATTATGCAAATATTAGGATTACTCAAATGTAACTCTCCTGGCTTCCAAGCCTGGTAGAGGATCCAATCACAAACTATCTTAGAAGTAACTAGTATGCAAGCTAGCTTATGATGGATATGACTGTGTAGGTGTGTGTGGTGTGATCAAATATTCAGATGAGGAAGTATTAAAGCAAATCACACAATCATAAGAATAACAATCTCAAACACAGTCATTTTATAGTGGTTCGTCGATGAGTCTACTCCACTCCCGGTAACCGCACTCAACCCTTGAGTGTACCGGATTTCACTAAGGAGGTTTCACAATGGTTCACCTCTAACCTAAGGTTTTAAATCAGGTTCACCTTCAACCTTTACAACCTACACTGAGGCTGACCGTTTATGCTCTCACGAGCAAGGGTCAACACAACGCACCCACCTTTAGGCACACTAGCCAAGGATCTTCCATAAGACCCTACTGGAGGTTTCTACACGGTTGACCTCAAACCCTAACGTTTTACCCGGTTCACCTAAAACCCAGAGTTTTACTGATTCACTCCTAACTAGATGTTTATGCTCTCCACAGAGCAAGGGTCCACACAACACACCCACCACATACACTCCCGTCGAAGGCCTCCTCGAGGACTTCAAAGGGTGAGAACCACTTAAGACCTAATCCTAGAAAGGAATGATCACAAGTGTCCTCTTGGACTCTAGATACTTACAAATAAGCTGATGAGTCCCGTTTAGCTCAATGCCGAAGATCTCCTCCTTGTTGACGAAAAGTCTTCTGCTCCCTTGATCTGCAACACAAAATGATGTACCAATACACGGCTTCAGGTTGGGTCAAGGTGAAGATGGAATCTTACTCTCAAAATATTTTCCTATTAGGAATGTAGAGCGATTCCAATCTTTCGCATTCAAGGCATCCCAGCTTAATGATTTGCCATTAAGGTAGTAGCTGGAGGATCCTTAAATGCGAAAGTTTATTCCCCAATCCACTTTATTGAATGTCAATGGTGAGGGTGGATTGGATAATGAACTCCCTTGAGAGAAAGGGCTTTAGATATAAGATATAAGTTGAAACACTCAAAAGCTCTCTCTACTTTCTCTCACAACAACAAAAGACAAGTCCTCTATATATAGGCAAAACGTTCCAACGGATATAAAACAGTCACATTTATAATAGAGTTCGATATCATCGAGCAGGTTCGATATCATTGAGCGTATACTCTCGATAGCATCGATGGTCTGCTTGATGACTCGGACTCAATGTCATACACTTTTGAAACTCTTTGCCAATTGGTCAATGAATCGAAACTATTGTCGATGTCATGGGATTTCAAACTCCGATTCCATCGATGACAGTTCGATCCATCGACACTTGAAAAATGAGAGAGACTTGACTTTGAAATATTTCAGGTTTTCAAGAATGATCGGGGAACCATCGAGATCATCAGAATTTAAATGTCGATGATATCGAGATCAGAGTCGAGGCATCGATAAATCCAGCTGATTTCTCTTTAAGGTTGCTGGACAGTTTATGACCTTATTTGATGCAATCGACCTGGTCCCGATACCATCGATATTTGAATATCGATTCTATCGAAGGACCCCCGATTATAGTTTAAAACGACCTGAAATATCTGTTATAAGAAATGTGGGCCCTCGATCAATATCATCGATGGACTTCCGATGTTATCGATATTTGATTTCAGATCATATCGGAAGAGCATCGATATATCGAAGGAATTTGAGATTTTCATTAAACACAAGGGCGCCAGAAATCTACCTGTCGATCTTATCGAGCCACTCTCGTTAGACTCGAGATTTGAATATCGATGATATCGATAGGTGTATCGATACATCGATAAATTGTCCAGATATGTTGTGAAGTTGCTGGACATATTTAATGCTTATATCGATCATATCGATAGATTTATCGATACATCGATAAATCTGTCCAGATGAATATTTAGTTGTTGGACACTTTTAGTCCTCACGTCAATAATATCGTTAAGGTATCGAGGACATCGATAGAGCAGGTCGATCATATCGAGGGTGTTTCGATAAAATCGACAAGGCGAGAAAAACTTAGAAATTTTCTTATTTTGAAAAAAGTTTTCTCACCTTTAAAACCCTATGATTTCTAACTTGTTTTTAAGGGTTTTCTTCACCTGGTGTTTTGGGTCATGGAATGTGAGGCTTAAGTTTTACCTGTGACGAGCTTGCACACATCCGGTTGAGGCAGACACTTGAATTGATCTTCCTATCAGGCTCTGTAGACACTCTGACTCAACACTCACGTAACTTGACAAACCAGGGCACTTTCAATCTCCCCCTTTGTCAATTACGTAACAAAATCCCCAAAACACCCTAGAATTATCTTGACAAACACACCCTAAATTATGTGTACATGCTTTTACACAATTTTACAATTTCTACCCCATGTACACAACTAGTAGCTGCTCCCCCTGACTTATAAACTCCAACTCCCCCTTGCTTGTTGCGGCTACTCCCCCTAACAATTGCAACAACATCTAGCAGATATGCAATTTCCATTCGGGGTGTTTGCAAATGTTCTCCCCCTTTTTGTCAGTCATTGACAAAGATATCTCAGGTGATATTAACCGAAGCTTGAAATACTTGGGAGAACCAATCAGGTAGAAGCAGAACAATTGATGTATAATAAGAATTCAATTTAAGCAGACATCAATATCAGAACCAATGGATGCATTTTAAATAACATGGAGTAGTTATATAATAGTTAAGGTATTCGTTAAAGGCATCTCATGCAATCCATAGCAGAAACTTAGTAACCCAGGGGAACTCAACATATAATCATGGTATTAAAGATATAAATTCTATTTGGCCATATACCAGAATGAAACCAAACATATACTGCCACAGACAGCAGTAGCTTTAACAATTTATCCCATCAGAACCAACCCCAAAAAAATATGTTCAGTCTGACTATGGACATATACAATTTTCAAAAACCAATGTCCGATCCTCCAGATTATTTAATTATCACATACACTCAGACAGGTGTGGAATATTCAAAAAGATACTAATATTCATAGGCAAAAATATGAGTGGAGTGTATGTGATAGTGTGCAATGACCATCATCATGGTGCGGAGTGTGATGGTGCAGTGTCATCCCGGTGACAAGTTATCATGTTCACCAATTGTTGGACGGTTTGCTGCACACTTAGCACCATCTGTTCCAGGACAGTAAATCTCTCATTCATTGACTCCCTGAGCTAAGAGACTTCATGTTAAATGGCGCCAAGCTTGTCTGGATGGGGCTTAAACCTCTTTACATGCCCAGGTATTGATGTTGATGGATCATGTTGAGGTCTAGAAGCAGTTTCTTCAGTCATCCCGATCCCTTCCATAGGAGCGTCACTAGCCCTCCCTTCTTCCTCGGATTGAATTCCTTCCTCCAAGAGCTCTTTAGGATATTTGTGAAACCTCAGATCCATCCTTTGGATGTTGCTTTTGTTGAAGGCTTAAAGAGGATGACCGAAACCCTTGAGAATATGAACCCCTTTTTCGCTTCGTTAACTTTTATCGAGCGACATCTGTCGATATTATTGATCATTGGTTCGATATCATCGAGAGGTTGTTAATCGATTCTATCGAGTCTATCTTCGATATCAATCTTGGTCACACGACTATTCATATTCTCAAAAGGCATTGATGATATCGTCCTTTTATCAATATATCGAGAAGGTCACATCGATAGTCATATCGAAGATGAAGATTTTTAATTTTCAGCATTCAGACGATTCTTTAAGTATACTTTTCGTATTTCTTATCAACAGTATTCTTCAACAAAAATTATGTACATGTACTGTACACAGCAAAATATAAACATATGAATGTTTATGCAAAAGATTGAGGCAAGGAACCTCAGATATATCATTTTAAGCTCAGAGAAAAAAATCTCATTTAAGCACAGGTTCAGATTCTATAGCATGGTCTGAACTAATTCTTTCTTACCCATTTCATTTTGTTGATCGACTTGAGTGGTGGTGCAGTGTAACGGCCTGAAAATCGGGGGTCAAGCAAAGCTCAGCTCTCGAGTTCCAACGCATCACTTATGCAACACAGATAATGATGATTATGATGAGAGCATTGAAACATGAATGGGATTATACCAAAATAGCATATCATACTCCAGAGATAGTTAAATTGCAAGCGGAAGACTATGATAGATATATAAAATATATGAACTGTGGTGAGTCTCCAGAGTGTGATAATGTTACCAAGTTAATTAATTACAAGTATAATTTCAAAATATACCAAAAGTGTAGTGTCATAAAGTCAACATTCCTGTAATCCCGTCGATCAAGACACGGCTCACATGAAGCCGCCAAAATGCAGCATATACAAGAAGGCATCCTCGTCGTCGCAAACGTCCGGCTCCGCCTCATAAGCATCGTCATCACCTGCAACTACAACAGGGTCTAGTTGGTGTGTACAACACCGTCCCGTAACGTGGGAGTGAGTGATCAACTCAGTGGAACAATAAAGCATAGGTTAACATGTTATCAAAACAGTCAAGCAGTAATGATAAAGCAGTACAATCAACAATCCTAAGTACTCTTGTTAATGCAAGTTTAAAATATAGTCATGATGTATGCCCTCACCAACATACTCCCTCATGCGACACCATCTTACGTCCGCGACATGCTTTCATCCCTCAGTGCTCCACATCTTCCAGGCACATGTAGTGCGATGATGAGTATGATTACCGAGTTGTTATTAGTCCTTTTCAAACAGCAGTACTGGGAAACTAAGGTACCTCCCTTGTATCATTCCCAAACATGATCCATTCTAGGGTCGTCAAACCTAGATAATCTCATACGATAGTGTGGTTCTAGGGCGCTGCAAAGGCTGTCAGGGCTGTTAGGGCAATCGTTACACCACTCCCACATTACCCTTTTAACGGTTCATCACTAAATTGAAATAAGCCTAGTTCATACTCTATTCACCGCGGCAAAACTCATTGCCTCACCGCAAATTCAGAGTATGCTTAAGGTCACTACAAAGGGTTGTCAGGGCTGTTACACGTAATCGTTGCACCACTCCCCCATCACCTTATCAATGTAGGCCGACAACACGAATATAGTGTCCCATACCACCATAATCGGCTCATGAGTCTGGTTGCTCAATGGACACTATGGGGAGGCTCGGGCTGACGCACTCTCAATACCACGAAACCCCAGCGTATGTCGACAGCTCGACCACGATGTCCCATACCACCATGCCCAGCTCATGAGTCTTAGTGGATCGAGGTATCATCATTAACGGGATTTCACTGGTAAGTTTGGTACCTTAGGTTCAAGCAGTGGCGTCCAAACATGTTGAACATACAATAGACAGATCGGGTTACTTGACGAGCTCGGCTAGCTCGAGCGCACGACAAGTTGAACGACATGAAGTGCATAAGCACTTTGCGTGGCCTAACCACTGCCAATAACCGACGTACGGCTCGGGTTCGTCAAACACGTCCTTCGTGGTGAATGAATCTCAGCCACGAACTTAAGGCCTGTTACCGATTTCCTGGACTATACAATAGCCCCAATCACATTCCATTTCAGATAGTTAAAGCAGTAATGGATCAAGATTTAAATCATACAATCAAAGTCTGATATTATCCGCTTAGGGCTGCCAAGGCTATTGCACGGAATCGTTACTCCACTCCCCCATCACCCTTCACGGATTTTATGGAATACAACTTAAACATGTGAAGTAGTCAGAGCAGAATTAAATAAACAAGTAATTTAATATATTAACAAACATGTTATAAAACACAATGCCAAAAGGTAATCCAAACACATACGTTTCATAAACCAGTAATTGATTAAACTAAACAACTTACATGAAGGAAATCATACACATCACTAAGGTAGTTGAGAATCCTATCTCAACACCCTTATACATTACAATTTACTAACTACTACTCATTCAGACATTTCAACAAACACTTTAGACTACATACATCAACATACATGACGTATGTTGATCACATAGGTATTAAGCCAAATCCTTTCACTAGGGAGCTGCCCCATTTGTAACACACGTGCACCCACGACGGATAGTCATGGCAAGCAGGAATCCAAGTTCCATATTCATTCAGTCATTTCCACAAACACTTGGGCTACACATTTTAACATATATAGAGTATATTGGCCGTGGCATGATTTAGGGCAAATCTTTTCGTCAAAGGGGTATCGCCTATACAACAATCATATATCCATGACAATTAGTCATGGCAAGCACAAATGAGAATTTCATACTCATTCGGCCATTTTCACAAACATTTAGAATACACCCTTTTAACATACATAACGTATACTAGCAAAAACATGTATTAGGGAGGTCCTCCCACAACTGCCACACTTTCTCTCTCTCTCCTAAGGTTTTTCTCAAATTCCTATGGCTGAATGAGAGAGGGTTTTAAGGTCCTTATATAGCCTAAAACTACACCGAAATAGACCTAAGGTCAAGGTATACTTAGGTTATAACCAAAGTGGGCCAGTTTCAGCTTAACGGAGGACTTCTGGCGGCCCCCCTTGAGCCAAAGGTCAGACTTAAGCTCACCAACCTTGGATCTAGGTGGAGTTAAGTTTTCATTTTGGTCGAATTCCTAGATCACGCATGGTGGACCAGTTTCAGTTCAACGGTCAGTGAAACTCGATCAGAGATTTCAAGTACACTGACACGTGTATGAAATTTCCCCTGATCCGAGGGTGTAATTGGGTCAGATTCTGACGGTCTGATTTCTTATAATAGGCCCGCAAGTGACAAGTCTCAGATTACTTAAATGAGACTTGATTTCTAAAGAAATCTACGTTTTCTCACACTCTTCACTCCGGCCTCAAGCGAATAGCCATGGGACACAATTTAAATTTGATTTTTGAGATAGTTGTCAAGCCCAACAAGGCAGTCCTAATCGTTTAACTTCGCGTTAATCGGACTTCCGATGCACGGTCCAGATCTGTTACAGAGTTTCAATGTGCTCCCGAGAGCAACTGGGTAATAAGATTGATCCTAGATTTTAGGGTAACCTAGCGTCAATGATTCTACAAGTTTTCGGTCTTGCAGATCATATTTAAAGTGGATCAAGCGGATTTCATAGCTAATCTAGTTTAGCACTTAGTTACTTTGTGAAGGATAAGGTAGTGAAAGTGAGATTTGTGAAAGAAATGGGTTAAGAAACGATTTTAGACTGTGGGATTCAGTTCTGACAAGTTAATAAGGTATTAGGATCGACCCATTGCCTAAGGACGTCTAATTCCAGGTTGGCAAAAATTTGGGATGTTACATGCAGGGGCATTGCTTCTATCCATATCCTTAAGAGGACTTTTGAAGTTTTGTATTTCTCTGGTTGATAATTCGTTAACATGATTCTGACCAGAGTTAGGATTAGTCCTCCTAGGTGTTATGCATTCATCCTTATAATGACCTAAATCACCGCACAAATGACACACTGGAGTTGTTCTAATTTTACTCCCGGAAGCAGCAAATTTTTCAGATCTAGGTGCTGCATTTCCAGCCTTTGACTTAAATTTTTCATATCCTAGGCTGCTTTTATCCTTTCCAGGTCTTCCCATTCCCAACAGTTTTTCTAGCTTTTCGCCACTCTGGGAAAACTTGTAGTTTATCTTGGCCATTTTCTTGGATTCTTCTAGATCAAACTGGAGTGTATGATTTTCATTTCAAAGAAGTCTATTCTTACTTTCTAGCAGTTCAACCTGTTTATTCAGTTTATCAAACTCGTTTTCAAGAAAGGTATTAATTCATTCAAGTCTATCATTATCCATATGGTATTGCTGCAGATCATTTATTAATTGTGTGTTAATTTCTAAAGTTTTATCCAAATCTTTCTGCAGCAACTTACTTTTGTTTTCCGCTATTCCGAGTCTTTTAAGAATGTTGATGCAATGAATATAGAGCTGATTATAAGCATCTTGCAGTTTATTCCTTTTGATTTCTTCTTCTTCTTCTCCAGTTTCCTCATTATCAGATGAAAATGATTCAATGGCTTGTTGTTCTTTCTCGTTCTCAGATTTAGTGGGAATGATTGAAGCAGTGGAGACCATGAGTATTTTCAATGATTTCTGATCTCCATCGCTTTCTGAATCACTAGATTCTGAATTTGACTCCTCAGTATCATCCCACGTGGTAACCATAGCCTTGCCTTTAGTTTTTTTATTTGGGCATTCAGTAGATAGGTGTCCATACTCGTGACAGGCGTAGTATTGTGGTTCTTTGGTTCTTCTACCAAATTTACCTATAGAAGGTTTATAGTTTACCTTGCTCCCTCTAGAAGGACGACTGCGATTCTTCTAATAGAATCTTCTAAATTTTTATACCAGCAAGGCCACTTCTTCATCTTCATCTTCCTTTTCACTTTCACTGTCCTCATGATTTATTTTCTTTGAAGTTTTTAGGACAGTGTTTTTGGATTTTTGGGATTGTTTGAAGTGTAGTTCAAAAATTTACAGGGAACCTACCAGTTCTTATACTTTCATTTTATCTATGTTTCTACACTCCTCAATTATTGTAACCTTGGGATTAAATCGTTCCGGTAGGGATCTTAGAATTTTCCTATAAAATTTCGGTATTGGAACTCTCTCCCAATCCACCAATGGAGTTACAAATTATATTTAACTTTGTAAAAAACTCCATAAATGTCTCATGCTCTTCCATTCTAAGACTTTCGAACTTTGAAGTCAGGAGTTGAAGTTTGGATCGCTTCACAGTGCTTGTGCCTTCATGGGTTATTTCTAATAAATCCCATGCTTCCTTTGATGTCCCACACATACTTATCTGATTGAATATATCTTGGCACATGGCACAGTAGATAGCATTCATAGCCTTGGCTTCAGATGTTTGCCTTTCTTTGTCGAATGCTGTCCACTTTCTTTAGGTTTGGGCTTTGTGATTGTTGTGTCACTGTCAAGTATGATTTGTTTAGTTGGTGGCACATATCCACTTTCAACTATATCTCAAACGTCATAATCCAAAGATCTCAGAAACTAGTGCATCCTAGCCTTCCAGTATGCATAGTTTGAGCCGTCAAATACTGGAGGCCTAGTAACTGATGAGCCCTCTCTTTTGGAAATATTCCCAACTTCAATCAAGATCACTCTCTAGGTGGTGAAGCCCTTAAAAAAGACCTGCTTTGATACCAAATTGAAATGGCGGTGAAGACCGCACTAGTTGAAGAAGGAATATGCCAATATGTCCTAGAGGGGGTGAATAGGACTTTTTAAAGATTTTATGTTTTATTTAAAAATTCTACTTCACTAATCCTGTAATTATGTAAAAATTACGATTACTCAAATGTAACTCTACTGGCTTCCAAGCCTGGTAGAGGATCCAATCACAAACTATCTTAGAAGTAACTAGTATGCAAGCTAGCTTATGATGGATATGACTGTGTAGGTGTGTGTGGTGTGATCAAATATTCAGATGAGGAAGTATTAAAGCAAATCACACAATCATAAGAATAACAATCTCAAACACAGTCATTTTATAGTGGTTCGACGATGAGTCTACTCCACTCCCGGTAACCGCACTCAACCCTTGAGTGTACCGGATTTCACTAAGGAGGTTTCACAATGGTTCACCTCTAACCTAAGGTTTTAAATCAGGTTCACCTTCAACCTTTACAACCTACACTGAGGCTGACTGTTTATGCTCTCACGAGCAAGGGTCAACACAACGCACCCACTTTTAGGCACACTGGCCAAGGATCTTCCATAAGACCCTACTGGAGGTTTCTACACGGTTGACCTCAAACCCTAATGTTTTACCCGGTTCACCTAAAACCCAGAGTTTTACTGATTCACACCTAACCAGATGTTTATACTCTCCACAGAGCAAGGGTCCACACAACGCACCCACCACATACACTCCCGTCAGAGGCCTCCTCAAGGACTTCAAAGGGTGAGAACCACTTAAGACCCAATCCTAGAAAGGAATGATCACAAGTGTCCTCTCAGACTCTGGATACTTACAAATAAGCTGATGAGCCTCGTTTAGCTCAATGTCAAAGATCTCCTCCTCCTTGTTGATGAAGAGTCTTCTGCTCTCTTAATCCGCAACACAAAATGATGTACCAATACTCGACTTCAGGTTAGGTCAAGGTGAAGATGGAATCCTACTCTCAAAATATTTTCCTATCAGGAATGTAGAGCGATTCCAATCTTATGCATTCAAGGCATCCCAGCTTAATGATTTGCCATTAAGGTAGTAACTGGAGGATCCTTAAATGCAGAAGTTCATTCCCCAATCCACTCTATTGAATGTCAATGGTGAGGGTGGATTGGAGGATGAACTCCCTTGAGAGAAAGGGCTTTAGATATAAGATATAAGTTGAAACACTCAAAAGCTCTCTCTACTTTCTCTCACAACAACAAAAGACAAGTCCTCTATATATAGGCAAAACGTTCCAACGGATATACAACGGTCACATTTATGACAGAGTTTGATATCATCGAGCGTATACTCTCAATAGCATCGATGGTCTGCTCGATGACTCAGACTCAATGTCATACGCTTTTGAAACTCTTTGCCAATTGGTCGATGAATCGAAATTATTGTCGATGTCATCGGATTTCGAACTCTGATTCCATCGATGACAGGTTCGATCCATCGACACTTGAAAAATGAGAGAGACTTGACTTTGAAATATTTCAGGTTTTCAAAAATGATCGGGGAACCATCGAGATCAGAGTCGAGGCATCGATAAATCCAGCTAATTTGTCTTTAACGTTGCTGGACAGTTTATGACCTTGTTCGATGCAATCGACCTGGTCCCGATATTTGAATATTGATTCTATCGAAGGGCCCCCGATCATAGTTAAAAGCGACCTGAAATATCTGCTGTAAGAAATGTGCACCCTCGATCGATATCATCGATAGACTTCAAATGTTATCGATATTTGATTTCAGATCATATCGGAAGAGCATCGATATATCAAAGAAATTTGAGATTTTCATTAAAAAACAAGGGCGCCGAAAATCTGCCTGTCAATCTTATCGAGCCACTCTCGATGGACTCGAGATTTGAATATCGATGATATCGATAGGTGTATCGATACATCGATAAATTATCCAGATATGTTGTGAAGTTGCTGGACATATTTAGTGCTTATATCGATGATATCGATAGATATATCGATACATCGATAAATCCGTCCAGATGAATATTTAGTTGCTGGACACTTTTGGTCCTTACATCGATAATATCGTTAAGGCAATGAGGACATCGACAGAGCAGGTCGATCATATTGAGGGTGTTCCGATAAAATCGACAAGGCGAGAAAAACTTAGAAATTTTCTTATTTTGAAAAAAGTTTTCTCACCTTTAAAACCCTATGATTTCTAACTTGTTTCTAAGGGTTTTCTTCACCTAGTGTTTTGGGTCATGGGATGTAAGACTTAAGTTTTACCTATGACGAGCTTACACACATCCGGTTGAGGCAGACGCTTGAATTGATCTTCATATCAGGCTTTATAGACACTCTGACTCAACACTCACGTAACTTGAAAAACCAGGGCACTTTCATGTTTTACCTTCATTAATTGATTATTTCTAGAGGTGTGGACCCCACCTAGAAGCATGTTAAGTTTCACCTTCATTTGTCCCTGTTTGGTCACCGAAAAGGGTGGGCCAAGGAGGGTGGAAGGTCCAGATTTTTCTAGACTATCCAGCCACACTATTTGCTGTAAAAACATAAATATTAGCATGTTTTTGAAATGGTGGGCCACCTTTGTGGACCCCACCTTTCTGTATACTTGTATATGAAGGGTAGCCTTGCATTTTCCCAAATTTTGATAGACCTGGGCCCACTCTAATAGGGTGCACAAGTCTGGGGCAGCAGCATTGTTTTAGCAGTAGATTTTTTTTAAAAAATACCTTACTGTCAACAAATTACAGGAGTTAAATAAAATACTTTTACTATCCCAAAAATTCTAAAATTTTACATAGAGGTGTCCTACCCATGGTATGACCTACTTACAAAATTTTAGGGCCAATGGACCCCTTTTGGGCATCCAAAAGGCTGGGGAAATATATAGGGCTTCCAAAAATTTCTGCAGTGCAATCCAGCAGCATAGTTCCATAAAAATAAATTTTTTAAAAATATTTTCTCAGAAAGTGGGCCATATTTCTGGTTCCAACCTTGTTTTAGACTTGATTAGGGACCTTAGGTCCAAATTTCAGAAATTTTAAAGGCCCATAACCCACCCATTTAGATGGCCCAAATTCAGGACAGTTATTTCTAGCAACATCTCTTCCTGGACAGATTGTAACTCCCGAATTTATTAAAATACTTCTGAGTATCCAAAAATTATGACAATAAATAGGGAGTTGTACCACCCATAGTATGACCCACATACAAAATTTTGGGGCCAATTGACACCTGTGTAATTGTGGCAAGGGTCGGACTGTCCCACCATATTGGGACGTCCAGGTCAGTCCAATTTTCTAGACAATCTGTTTCATTTAAATTAATTAAAATATTTTTAGGTGTCCAAAAATCTTGAACTTTTTGGAGGTGTGACCCACCTATGGAAGTGGCACCCTCCAAAATTTCAGACAGAACGGACATTCGAGATGACCGTGATGTGGCATGCAAATTGGGTAAGTTTTGGGCCAAATACACAGGCCCCTAGGACTACCCACCATGGGACGCCCCTACCTTAGGCTGCTGGGCCTGCATTCCAACGGCATGGCCCACTTGAATATATGTGTTGTATATTTCCTCTCTCATCCGATGGGGCCCACAGTGATGTGTGTAGGCCATCAGAGAAATAAATATACTATAAATGAATTTCAGCATTTGGCCCAAGGTTACTACCCACAAATGTATGTTTTGGGGCAGCGTGGCCCACCATATTTGGAGACATTATTACACATATCTTACACTATCTTGATTGGATTTTTGGGCTTAATTACTGCACTCTTAAGGCCCACCTTAAATGGGTTTTATTAGAACAATATTCATAGTTTGGCTGTTGGGTTTCCTAGGCCCAATGTCTTGAAACTTCCTTGATAGACCCCTAACCTTTGAGCCTATATTTAATACACTATTGTGATAGGTTTTATGGGCTAAAATACTCAGGTAGTTGGGCCCTTGTTTGTGCATTAAAGTAAACCATACTTGGGCCGATATGTGAGGCCCAACTTACTTGTTTTAAATATAAGGATCACTCATATATTGGAATAATGGGCTGCCCATTAGGCCCACCACAATGAATGGACTCATGATCTTTATGTTGGGCCCAACCTTGCTTGAGGGCTCACCATATTGCCTATGTGTTAGGCTTTGAGTATAAGCCAAATAGGCCATAGATTGCCTTTGGCCTTGGGCCTTAGTTCATGTTCGAGTAGTGGCGGGCTACCTCTTGAGAACCAGTTGAGGTTGGATGTCCTCCTGGGTGGTCCTAAGGTAGGCTCATGGGTTCTTCTATGAATGGTTAAAGGCTCACCATAGGCCCTAGGCCATTTGTTTGAGGCCCAATGTAAATGTATGTGGAGCCTACCTTAACGCATGTTTGGTCCAGGCCGTCCAAGCCTTAAATCGCCCGATCATGGAGGCACTCTCTGCCTTGGGTTGCTACTGGATTCACAATCTAGTGGCAGGCCCACTTGATCTTTTCTTGATGTATACACACCCACCTTATTGATAACTTGTGTACATGTTGCATGCTTATATTTTATAATCCTTGGGCTTAATTAGTGCATTCTTTTGGGTCACTTTTAGTGATCACATGAAGACCCCATCTTAGATCAAATTTTTGGGGCATCCCATGGGCCAAGAGTGGGTTGGGACATCCCAGCTTGGCCTAGCCATATATTGGGCTGACTTCCACCATTGTGATGGACTTGTGGGCTGAGATAAGGATAGTATTGGGCCTTTGGTTGCCCACTTAAATTACTAGATATTGGACTGATGTAGTGGGGCCCATTTCATCCAAACTTAAACTTATTTTTGGGCCATATATTGTGTACGTGGGCTGTCCACCAAGTCCAACTTAATGAATGGATTTTATGGTCATTGGAAATTAACCCTTGGGCCTTAATTTCCCTCTTAGGGCCCATATTGTTAAAAGTTGTATTATATCTTTTTATGGACTATTATGAGGAATATATGTATGTGGTTACCTTTATTTTTATCTTAAATATAGGCCTTGGGCCTTCTATCTATATAGTTTATGGTTAGTATGCCTTTTTGGGGAATGGTAGTTAAATGTCCCCATTATGGTCCCCTCTAAGCCCGGTTGTAATTAAGAGTGATTGGATACTCATCTTAGACTCTTACTAGGCTCATTTCTACATTACTTAGACCCATAGCTTGTATACTTAGTCTCGTGGGCTACCCCAGATAAATGGGCCCCCACTAGAAGTTGGATTTCCTTAAGGATATTGTCTAAGTACCTAGTCTTGATTCCTTCTTGGATAGGAGGAATGTAATATACATTTTATATCGCCATATAGTATGATTAAATTCATCCTCATAACCATGTACATCAATGTATGCTTAGTTGACACTTTGTATGTGTGGTCATATTGTGTCATTGGGCATTGCATGTTACCTTCTCTGAGGGACGTAGTACTCCCTCTTGAGCACGTTGGATACTTGGAATTGATGCATGGTTGATTGTGTGATTCATGCATCTGGCATTGCATAGCGTGTGAGCCTTATCGCCATTACTTCATCAGGGCTGTAGCCTCCACAGATACATCGTGGATGGCCGTGTTTGGACACCGAAAATGTTACTTGAGCATACCGGGTGTATAAGATGGCCATGGATGAAATTTCTAAAACCTCCATGGTACCAAGGATCTGGTCCAACGTCATGATCGGGTGGAATATATGAGCGCACGAGGGCCTTATACCGTTAGGCCGCGACTCCCACTGTCATGTAGTTAGTTGGATAGAGGTGTGGCCTTACTCGCTTTATTTAAGGAGGCATTGCTAGGCTGAGTCTGACCAGCTCGTGAATGGGTCTACTACCTTTAGGCCTTACTGGTGATTGGTTATCCGCAGGCAGGGTAGTGAGGTCTCTTATGCTCGTTTGACTATAATGGGTCCATAGTGCAGTAGTCATCCAGCAGTGTAATGGACCCCGGTGATTTTCTTATGATGGAAATATACTTGATATGTGGATTGGATATGAGCATTGACATTACTTCGCATGCATTTACATCGGCTGTGTAAGCCTCACATTTGCATCGCCTTGGCATGGCGCCCAGTACTCATTGCATTATATAGCCTTGGTATGGTTTCTTGCATTATTGTACTACCTTGGTATAGCTTCTTGCGTTCATGACAGCCTTGGTAAGGCTGGCGGTGTTAGCTTTGATCATGTTTCCTTCCTATATCTCCTATTATTCTTCTGTGTACTATTATCATACACTTACACCACCCTCTAAGCTTATATAAGCTTATGTACGATTGATGCATGCAGGAGATCCTAGGCAGGCGTCGTAATAGTAGAGCGTGGAGTAGAGTTGAGCTTGAGTACTCCAGTGTTGCTGACCATTTTCTCTCTTTTTCCATTATCTTATGTATGTCCTTTTGGACCTGATGTAAGCTTGTAAAAGTTCAAATTCTTAGTGAATTTTGTGATGTATATCCTTTTTTATTTCCAGATGTACTTGTTGTGATCTTGGGTATGCTCGTATTGCAATGATTATACTGTTATAAAAATCTTCCTTGTAGGATCCCAGGATCGGAACCTGCCTCAGGAGCCGAGAGTGGGGTACTACGGTGGCTGTTGCAGCCAGAACCGGCCATCAGGTTCCTTGTGAGTCCGGTTACCGGGTCTGGGGTGTGACAAATTCTTATACAGAACTATGCATAAAAAATTCAAATTGATATTTAAAGGGAGGGGGGGGAAGAAGCCAAGTTTATTGGTATTCATTAACTCAGCGAGTGAAATTCATAAACTAGAATAAGCAAACTTACTTTGTTCAGGACTATCATATTTCTTGATGACACCTCAGATTGCATATGGTCATGCTTCAAATGTAAAATGGAAACACAAAAACAAAAAATTAACATCACTACCATACATGGAATTTGACAAAAATGAACTAGGCTCATGTATCATACTTTCAAGGAAAATGTGTACCTCCCTTATTATGTCAATAGCATGAGAAGGACCTGAAGTCAAGGATTCGTGTACCTGATCAGAGTTCAGAGAAGTTATTAAGAATAGAAACATGACCAAATGACAATAAGCCAGCTTATAAAAATAAATGTTGTAGCTAACAAAGGAGTTTTTTCATAGAAGCATTGTGATTTTAAGACTGAACATTAGGTGAAAGAAAGAAATAGCAATTTCAAAACAAACTTCTTGAGACAAAAGACATGTTGCCTCCAAGGATCCCACCATACAAAAGCCAATGGATGGCCAATTTGATTAAGGACCTGATTTTAGAAAATGCCTTAGAATGGCCAAATCTTCTTTTGGGGTCATGAGCTCCATACTCCTTTAAAATCTTGTATAAGACAAAGAAGACAGTCAATCTATTTAAATTGGTGGGCGAGGCGGGCAGGGCGGGGCGGGGCGGGGCCATTGGTGATGCAACCGCCCCACATCCCACACATGCACGTTCCGAACATTTGCACAAAAAAGGGCGCACTTTTCATTTTTAAGCAAATCTCTACATTTGGAAATATCCTTATTTTCCATTTCTTTTAAATATCTATATATTAGGTAATTTCCTTTAATATCATTATGTTATGCAAGAAGTATTCTTAGATTCTTCTTATTTAAGTACTTTCTTATTTGAGTGGTTTCTTATTTAGGTAGTCTCTTATTTTTCATATCTTTGCTAGGTAGGGATTTTATTTTTAGATTGTATAGTTTTTATTACATATTGCAAGGATTGGTTATAATAAGGCCTAGACCTATGGAAAAAGATAGCTAAATGGAATTCTCTAATTTATAGAAATTCTCTTATTTTCTTTACGGTAGAATGAAATTCTCTTATTTTCTTATTTTATAAAAAACCCCATCATAGTTAAATGGAATTCTCAAATATTCTTCTGAGATTTATATGTAAATGCCTACATTGACTCACATTGCAACTTACTGCTTGTACCTGAAAGTACTAAAATGGCAGTAAAAGCAGATAAAAATAGATCTAATCATCAACTTGAAACATCTATTTGACATGCCTCACCTTGGATTGCTAATCATTCTAAAGAAATGCTTTTGTCACACGATGATAAACATATATAAACATTTCCTAGACATTTACAATTATTTTCATGTACCTGAAATCTAAATCTTTCACAGAGGCATGGGCATCAGGCTGATTAAGAAGGACTTCCATACTAGCCACTTAAAAACTCTTAAATGAATATCCTACATTCAACAAAGCTGAAGTGTAACATACCACCTTGAAGATTAATCACATTCAACTTAATTTATGCATTCAGACTAAAAATAATAGCATGATGATTTTGCATACACATGCACACAACCAGCTTGCTACATGCTTAAATGCAAGATTGGACATAAAAATAAACTGGCCAAAGACCGACTTATCACGAAAAGGCCCTTCTTAACCATGATCTTTTTATAGTATCACCTTTTAAACATGGAGATGTTCGGACAAACTGGGCCATAAAGTTCAGATGTGGAAAATCATCACCACAGACAAATCAAAGAAAAACATGAAAAGATGGCATCTTTACAACAAATTCCAGGGAAAAATGAACTCTAATGGTAGACATGCTGATGTACAATGTTTTGGTGAGTAGACATGTGACGTACAAAACCATCATCAATGATCCAACGTAGATTGTCCTGATTATAACACTGAAGCACAAAGAAAGATAATTGAATACATACTGATATGTTTTTGGGCAAGGAATTGAACCCATTTTTTGAAGCTTTAAGCAGGTATTGCAATTAGCTTTAAGACTTCTATGAAAATGACAGAGAAAAGCAAAGAATAGTAAATCATGAAGGTCATTACCAACATGATGTGAAAGCAATTGTATTTCATAAACACCTACCCTTTGATTGGTTCCAATCAACAAGCCTTCGCATATCCACTTTCTCATTATCCTATAAATGTTATCATCAACAAACTATTACTGATTTTCTACTAAAAAGAAAGAAAAAAAATATTGAGAAAGAAATCATGACCTGCTCCTCTCACTGCACTAGTGTTGTCTCCCTTTTACTCCATTGTGTATCCACCAACCTGACACAATTACACTTTCCTATCACTATTTTTACTTCACAACACCATACTTTTAAACTAATAAAAAAAAAAAGACCCAACTCAGCTGGGTCTCAGTTCAATTGATGGTGGGAACCATAAGATGGAATCGAGATCCATGTTCCCACATATATGGGATCATGTGTGTGAGATTAGAAAATGCCAGTAGTCCAAGCTTTTGCCTTTTCTCGCTCAGCGTGGACCATTGTCATGTTCATTTCTTTTATGTCTATCGAATAGTTAGAAATTTCATCTTAGGTAGTTCTCTAACAACTGTAGGGATCAAAGGAAGTATGGCAGCCCCTTCATTCAAAGTTGGTAAATAGAAAATTCATACCTTGGCAAAGGATGCTATATATCCATTGGTCTCATGTGTTGTTTCTTAAATGAACAGAAACCCTTTCACCTTCAATGTCAATTGGTAGAGCCAAGATTCAAACCAGCCTTTCCATTTCCTTAGGTCATCATCATTTTCTCCAGTGATCAAAAAATGATGTCAATCTCCAAATAGTTCTTGTATGCATCAAGGAAAGGGTAGGGCTCGAAAAGGGTATTCCAATCAGCCTTGTTTATCTCTGTTGCTTGTAAGATAAATTAAGAGGTATACATAAATAAAAGAAGGTAAAGGGAAAAGGAAAAATGCTAGTACCATTCTAATATCAAAAGTAGGAAAAAGAAAGAGTGTATAGAAAGAAAAAGGTTTAAATAATATTTTTTTTCTTTAGTTGAGAAGGACCAGTAGTTGTTTTCATAGAGAGAGAGAGAGAGAGATAAAAAGTGGGAAAGGAGAATAATGAAAAAACCAGACTGTAAGTCCACATTGAAACCACTTGAAAGGTACACAAACGCACCTCACATATTTCATTTCCATGCTGGAACTCTTCAGTCATTATACAAAGTACTTAATGAAGCATTGTAGCTAGAGTTCATACAAGGATACACAAGTGTGATTATTGGCATTTGATGGAGTCTGTCATGAAAATTTCTTCTTGGATCCCAAATGGAAAGTGCCAAGGAGTCCTCTTTAGATGAAAATAGTATTTCAGCATTCTAATAGCATCTAGTTCACCACCTATTTTAGGCTGTTTTCTACTGTTTGTTGATTTGAGCAGGAATTCAGTTGTATTCTATTAATTTTTTGTTGTAGGTTGTTGCGTTAGTTGTCTTAGTAACTAATCAAAGATCTTTAGCAACTAATCATTATGATTAGTTAAGAGGCTGAGATTAGTTTGATTAGTTAAAGAATTATAAGAATTGTAGGACTTCTTTCCCTGCATTGAGATCAGTTTTGGAATTTTCTAATAGAAAATGACAGAGTTAGAGAAAGAAAGATAAAACTCTTAATCCTTCTTATATTTGAAAGGTGTCAAATCACAATCCAAAACCCCAAAAACTCCTTAAATCCCCTTCCCTTCTCCTCTTCTCTGTGGGATTAATATTCTAGTTTCCTATCGGTTTAAGTTTATTCGGGATTTTATTGCATACAAAAGCTTGTATATGATCTAATGTAATTTATAATATACTACGTAACGAGTCATTAATGTTTTTAACCTAAAATGCATTTCTACTTTAATTGGAAATAAAATTTAATGACAATGAAATTCATTCCAACTAAAGAAGAATTGTATTCCAATCATAGATGAAACTTGTCCCAGCTCCAATTGAAGCATGTATAAGCAGCAAGCGAACTTGCTTGTCCCACTATAACATGCATAGCTCAAAGGATACAAAAAATCAAGAAAAGATTGGAGAGATTGCAATTACCAGGCTATTGCAGTTGATGCATCTCTGATTCAAAGGAAGTTTCATCAAACCTTTGATAATCTTCTCGTTCTTCTCCTCTTCCTTCCTACTGCACATTTTTCTACAATGGAATTGAAGAATCAGACCAAAAAAAAACCCAGAGATTTCATATTTTCAAGCCGGTGATCAATGGATTAGACAGTTGTGCTCAAAATTTGAGATTTCTAGGGGGATTTAGGGTTCATATTCGAATGCAGGGTTTGACAAAGAGAGAGAGTGTGTGATCGAATGAGAGAGGAAATTAGAAAAAATCAACATTCTAAATAAAAACAGGACGAAACCTCTCACATTCACCTTTCAAAACAAGATTTCTCACAGAAATAGGCAAAAATCGAGCAATGCAGGTACAAAATCCTAAAATTTGCTCCACAAGGTAACCTCAAGGCAAGAAAAATCGCGATATTTGAAGTTCCAAAAAGCAGAAAACATTGAGAAAATCGTCAGTAAGAAGCTTCTAGACTTCTCATCTCAGATAAGATCTTTTTTTTTTCCAAACGAACCCTGAACAAGCATTTATTGCAAGATTCACACAATCACAAAGATGAAAACCCAACAAACACCACATATCTAACTCAAAATGCGATCAATCACAAATATATTGGAAAATCCCTAATCTCAACAAAAGAAAGAAAAAAAAACATTTGTAAACCATCAGATTCTGCCATAGACCAATCGCAACAAAAAGCCTAACCTGACCACGCCCAATGCTGCTGTCGCCGAAACCCTAACCGGATTAACGGAACCCATAAATCTCTAATCGGAGAAAAGAGGGTCGGGCGCATGCATCCGCAAGAGAGGTTTGAGGGATTTGGGTTTTAGGAGGGGCGGGCGCAGGATTTGGGTTTTGGGAGGGGCTTAGTTTTTAGGAAACGGATTGGCTACTCCCCCTGCCACAAGCCATAGGCACCGTCGGTGCTCTGTGGGCCCCACTATGATGTATGTGTTTCATCCATTTTGTCCATCTATTTTTATAGATCATTTTATAGTATGAAAGAAAAAAATGAGTTATAACTCAATCTTAAATGGACCACATTACAGGAAACAGTGCTTAATGAACGTTGACCATTAAAAACGTTTTGGGGGCCATAAAAGTTTTGAATCAAGCTGATATTTATTTTTTCCCTTCATTTGGGTATTTATGGCCTAATCAATAGATTGGATGTCAAATAAATAGTACATTAGGCCTTAGGAGAATTTTAATAGTGGATATCCAATCATTATTTTTTTCCTAAGGTGTGGTCCACCTAAGATTTATATCCCTATAATTTATTTATTTTTGTAAATTACTAAAATGATCTGTAAAAATGGATGAACAGAATGGATGAAACACATACATCATGGTGGGCCCCACGGAGCCCTAACCACCATCCACGAGGTTGGTGTCAGGGGGAGTGGCCAATCCGTCTCCTAGTTTTTAAGTCGTGTGGGGCCCACCATGATGTATGTTATTTATCCACTCTGTCCATTCATTTTAATGGATTACTTTAACAGTTGATCCAAAAAAGGAGTCAGATCTGTGTGCCCCATGATATATGTATTATATCAACACTGTCCATTCATTTGGAGAGATTTTATGGGACGATCAAAAGAACAAGTCAGATCCAAATCTCAAGTGGCCCCACCACCGAAAACAATGGGGACAGTGACACCGACCATTGAGACTTTCCTAGGGCCACTATGATGTTTATTTGAGATCTAACCTGTTAATAAGTTTAAAATTTAAAAAAAAAAAAAAAAAAAAAAAAAGACATGGATGAAGAGAAAAATCAAATATCAGCTTGATCCAAGACTTCTGTAGCCCTCTGAAATTTTTTATTAGTAAGCGTTCAATCCCCACATTTTTTTTTATGGTGGATCAACTTGAGATTTTGATCTGCCTCATTCTTTGACCCATGCCTTGAAATGATCTATATAGATGAATTTTTGTGGTGGAAATTATTATGGAATTCCACCAACTAGGAGTAATTCCAACAGCTTTTGTCCTGATGATGAAACAAAAAGACCCGATGCTATGGTTTTAGGTAAGGCTAGTAGCTTGTGTGAATGCTAACACTTTCATTGACAACAAATATGATAAAAACATATAATAAAAGTAGTCAAATCAATGGCACTTACAATTAAACAACAACAACTGTAATGCCCAATACTTACAAATGTCATTTTCCTTCCAAACAATTTCTAAATCCAACTATAACAACAAAACGTGACAAAAAGAAAATGAATCTCTCCTTTGATAACAAGTTCCAAATCAAATAGAAAGAGTCTGAAATGCTAAATTGAGTGTGCACATAACGGAACCCGTCATTTTTTTTCCTTCTTCTATGATGGTATTTTTCTCAATCCATTCCCAAATCAAACTAAGTCTACATAAGAAGTGGGACAATGATTCTCACTATTAAAACATTCACAATAATCAAATCGATCTTTTGATATGATTCATTTTTTGGATAATTCTATAAAATGATCTCGAAAAATGGATGAATGGTGTGGTTGATCCTAAATTTTCGGTAAATCTAAAACTCAAGTGAACCATGCCACACAAAACAGTGTGGAAAAATGATTTCCACTGTTGATACCTTCCTTGGGCCCACAATAATGTTTATTTGTCGTCCAACATGTTCATAATATAAAAAAAGATATGAATGAAGGGAAAACACAAACATCAGCTCAATCCAAAACTTCTATGAATGTTATTTTTAATGGTGGATGTTCAATCCCCACTTTGTAGTCCACTTAAGCCTTGGACCCGCCCCATTTTTGTTTAAAATAAAAATTTTGTAATATTTTTAATTCATTTTTTATTATTTTCTTTCCCCATAAATCTATTTCAATATAAAAAGTAAAAAAGAAAAAGAAAAACTTTATTTTTTAAGGTGAGAATTTTTGTGAAGAAAGTAATCAAAAAGCATAAAAGATTTACCCAGAATATTTAGAAAGTACAGGAGATCATGGTGAGAGAAGAATACTAGAAAATAGTAATAAAAGAAATCGTATAAAAAATGTTCAAGGCTATTTTCGTCTCAAAATTTTGAAAAATAAAGAAGTCGTATAAAAAATGTTCAAGGCCATTTTCATCTCAAAATTTTGAAAAAAAGAAATTGTATAAAAAATGGTCAAGGCCATATTCATCTCAAAAATTTGAAAAAAAAAATCGTATAAAAAATGTTCAAGGCCATTTTCGTCTCAAAATTTTGAAAAAAAGAAATCGTATAAAAAATGTTCAAGGCCATTTTCATCTCGAAAAATTGAAAAAGTGTTCCATTTGTACGGAAGAAAAAAATGAATACTTAGAGCCTTTACTTGGCAGCAGACAGATGAACACAAAAAAGACAAAATCTAGTAATAGATTCTTTTAAGGAAGAAAAAGGCTCATTAATAAACATCTAAGATAGTATAATCATAGAAATTTTAGTTAAAGGTCAATCAATGGTCGATTCCACAAGATTAAATTTCTCACATCATCTTGATCCAAAACTTCTATGAATGTTATTTTTAATGGCGGACGTTCAATCCCCACTTTGTAGTTCACTTAAGCCTTTGGCCTACCCCATTTTTTAGTTAATATCTTCAAATGATCCGAGAAAAGTGTTGAACGATATGGAGAAAGTCAATCAATGACTTGGGTGGGCCAAGAGCTTAAAAATAAAGTCATTCCATGACTTGGGTGGGCCACACCACATAATATAGTGGAGATCGGGTTTCCTTAAAATATTCATAATCATATATTGGGCCTGCCTAAATGTGATTCACATATCTAACCCACTCATTATGTGTGTCCCACTTGGATGAGGAGTCAGACCAATTTTCAGCGGCATCCAAAACTCATGTGGGCCCCACCAAGTGCTTTTATATTTTTTAGGATGTCTTCACATAGTTTTAGATGGTATGGCCCACTTGAGTTTCGTATATAGATGATTTTTGAGATATCTCATAACCTAAAGGGGACACATCAAATCCACAGTGTTGATGTTCGACACACATCATGATGTGGCCCACAAAACCCACTAACATCAATTCTTAGGTTCTCACGAGGTAACTAAGTTGGGTCACAATTTTGACCAGAATATTTGGCCCATTTTACATGTCTGGTCCATTCACTCTATTTTACTGATCAATACCCTCAATTTGAGTAGTTACTTGCCTCAATCAGTTTACATATGAGAAAGATATTAGGCATACAAGATTGATCACACAATTTCAATGAAATTTGATTTAAACATCTGAAGTTATTTATTCTTCAATCTGAACTGATTAGATTGTCCAAAAATGATTAAAGGTTCAATTAGTAGATGTGCCTAATAATTTAGTAATTTTATTTTTCACAGATAAATTGCAATTTCCATTTAAAAATAACATTTTTTTTCAAAATGTATATATTTTTACTCTTTAAAAAAAATATCATTTTTATTATAAAATTTTCAAACAAAATTTATAATACAAATTCTAAATTTTTATTTTTAAATGCTCAAAAAATTTCTCATATTTTAATTTTTTTCTCAAAAATTTTAAAATGCCGATTTTTTTTTCTTCAAAAGCATAATTTTGTTCTCAAAATTTTTCTCAAACTTTCTTAAAATTTTTATCCTTCTCAATATTCTTTTTACATAACATTACAAATCATTTAAATATTACCTTTTAATTATATTTTTAAAAAATTTCCACTCACATGATATAAAAACTATATATATATATATATATATATATATATATATATATATATATATATATATATATACACACACACACACACACACACACACACGCACGCACACACACACACACATTTTTACCGACAAAATTTTCAAAAAATTAAACATTTTTACATTATTACCGACGACTTTCAGCCGTCGGGAAAAAGATTTAGGAAGCACACTTTTACCGACGAACATTTTCGTCACTAAAAGTCTTACCGCGAACATTTCCAAGACAGCGTGAATTAAAATTCAAAATAGCCTTTAACAACGAACATTTCGTCGCTAAAAGTCTCATCCACATTTTTTAGCTACGAAAATTTTTGTAGCTAAAAGTAAACCTTTCGATTTTTTCCAAAAACTATTTACAGCCTTTAGTGACGTAAAATTTTCGTCGCTAAAAGTCTCATCCAGGTTTTTTAGCTACAAAAATTTTCATAGCTGGAAGTAAACCTTTGGATTTTTTTTCAAAAACTGTTTACTTCCTTTAGCGATGAAAATTTTCGCCGCTAAATGTCTCATCCACATTTTTTAGCTACAAAAATTTTCATAGCTCAAAGTAAACCTTTCAATTTTTTTTCAAAAACTGTTTACAACCTTTAGCAATGAAAATTTTCGTCGCTAAAAGTCTCATCCACGTTTTTTAGCTACAAAAATTTTCGTAGCTAAAAACAAACCTTTCAATTTTTTTTCAAAAACTGTTTACAGCCTTTAGCAACGAAAATTTTCATCGTTAAAAGTCTCATCCACATTTTTTAGCTACAAAAATTTTTTTATGCAAAAGTAAACCTTTCAATTTTTTTAAAAAACTGTTTACAGCCTTTAGCGACGAAACGTTTCGTCGCTAAATGTCTCATCCACGTTTTTTAGCTACAAAAAATTTTCGTAGCTAAAAGTAAACCTTTCAATTTTTTTTTCAAAAACTGTTTACAGCCTTTAGCGATGAAAATTTTCGTCGATAAAAGTCTCATCCACGTTTTTTAGTTACAAAAATTTTCGTAGTTAATAGTAAACCTTTCGATTTTTTTCAAAAACTGTTTACAGCCTTTAGCGATGAAAATTTTCGTCGTTAAAAGTCTCATCCACGTTTTTTAGCTACGAAAATTTTCGTAGCTAAAAGTAAAGCTTTTGGATTTTTTCATAAACTGTTTACAACCTTTAGCGATGAAAATTCTCATCGCTAAAGTCTCATCAACATTTTTTAGCTTCGAAATTTTCGTAGCTAAAAGTAAACCTTTCGATTTTTTTCAAAAACTGTTTACAGCCTTTAGTGACGAAAATTTTAGTCAACAAATGTCTCATTCACATTTTTTAGCTACAAAAATTTTCGTAGCTAGAAGTAAACCTTTCGATTTTTTTCAAAATTTGTTTACAACATTTAGCGACGAAAATTTTCGTCGCTAAAAGTGACTTTGAGCTACGAATTTACAATTTCGTCGCTAAAAGCTTTTAGCAACGAAAATTTCTTTCATCGCTAAAAGTGACTTTTAGCAACGAAAATGAAAGTTTTGTTGCTAAAAACCCTCTTTCTTATAGTGGGTTGAGGTGGCAAGATGTTGTGGCAGGTTTATGGGGTCTTATTGGTGCTAAAAGTGAGGTGGAAGGTGGTATATGGAATGGGTAGTAGATGGATGAAGTAGATGGTGCTAATCATGCATTGGCCAAGGTGGAAGAAATCTAGGCATGCATTAACTAATGGATGCATAAGGATTGTGGGTTGTGGTTGATGTATGGTGGATGATGAAGTGGAGTATTACAATTGATGGTTTGAAGTAATGTGGCACAAAACAAGGCATGCATTAGATGCATTTGAGGGATGAAGTGAACATGGGCCATGATTAGTTTCTAAGGCATGGGGAGAGGGCTAATGATGGATTTTGGGGTAGACCCCATTTTTGTCTCATGTGCATTGTCTTATATGTGCTAGCTCATTTTTTTGTCATGTAATAATTGTCCTATTTTGTGATAATTTCTATATTCTAGAAATTGGGCTTTAAGTCCACATGGGCCCAAGTCCAATGAGCCTAGCATGATAAATGTTGCTCATGTTACAGGATACGTAATTTTGGTCGTGGATTCGATGGGTCATATCTTACTAACGAAGTGTCGGATTGACACACGATTTTCGCTATGACGACCGTAACAACGACGAGGTCAGAGGTTTCGAATGCACCTATAACAAGTCACTCGGTCAGGTGGTTTTAGTGGATCCAAGGTCACTCTTTTTGGTCTCAAACACGTGTGAATACACACAAATATGCACTCAAGTCAAAAAATCAAAGGTAACGGCCAAGGACGTCCAATTTTCAGTTGGCAAAAATCTGAGACGTTATAGCCGCGCTATAAGACAAAGACATCTGAAGACTTGAAAGCTTGTAGCTTCAAGACCTGAAGATTTAGGTAAATTGAGGTGCCCTAGTGAACCTAACCTTAGGCCCATTTAGTTTCAAAACAACTTGCATCTAGATACTACAATTCGATAGGAAAAACTTTTTTTTTATCATACCATGCCTTAAGAATTGAATTGAATAAGTTTAATTAAGCTTATAGAGGTTTAATGCTTCTGATGGTTATAAAATAAACTAGTAAAAAATAGAAGTCTATTGATTAAATTGATAGAATCATCGATTCGAGTTAATTCGAATCGATCGAATCGGAAAATCTTATTGATGTGATCGAAAGTCCCCAAAAACATCCATCGAGGAAAACAACAAAATCAAAGAACTGTCGATCAAATCGAGTGTCAATTTAAGTTGATTGAATTAACAGATGAATCGATTCGATCGATAACTAGCTGTTAAAGATCCATTGGAGCTTTTTCTTTATAAAATAGGCACTCAGACCTTTACAAAAGTGATGAGTTTTTCATAATGAGAGAGAATCTATTTAAATAACTCTTTTATTTCTCACTCAAGTTCTAATCCATTGAGTTAATATAATCTTCCTTGTGATTCATGTAACAGCCCACGCCCACACTGTATGATATTGTCCGCTCTGGGCATAGCCCACACGGTTTTGTTCTTAAGGTTTCCCCCAAAAGGCCTCATATAGTATAGGGTGGCAACTCCACATATAACCACCACAACTTCAGATGATACTTCCGATGTGGGACAAAGTTTCATCTTCACTGTGTGCACAATAGCCTACCAGCCACACAGTACTCTGTCCACATGTGCGCCCGCCCATGTGTGCCCGCCCACATGTGGCCACGGTGACGGGGCGTCACAATATCCCCCACTGAAGGCAGAGCCGTCCTCGGCTCTGATACCATTTGTAACAGCCCATGCCCACACTGTATGATATTGTTCGCTCTGGGCACAGCCCACACGGTTTTGTTCTCGGGGTTTCCCCCAAAAGGCCTCATACAGTATAGGGTGGCAAATCCACATATAACCACCACAACTTCAAATGACACTTCCGATGTGGGACAAAGTTTCACCTTCACCGTTTGCATAGTAGCCTGCTAGCACAATAGCCTGCCAGCCACACAGTAGCCTGTCAGCCATCTTGGGGCCAGCCCACATGTGGCCACAGTGACGGGGCGTCACAATTCATCACTCTATATGAACATTCCATGTTCTAATTGAAGATGTACGCGTGCCAGAATTGGATTTACGGCTCCAATTCGAAAGGAAGAACAATGACCCCGAGCGCCAAGATAGGCAGACAAATAGTATGACTGAGATCTGGAGAAATTGGCTGCTTATTCAGCCACTCACTCGGTATGTAAATGAATCAGGCGATAATCAGAGGATGAGGTTCGTCCTCAGAAGACGGGTTACTCCTTTGCCTTCCGTATAAAAGGACTTTTCAATACATATTAGATGAAACATAAAATAGATTCTTACAAGTGGTCATGGAAAACAACTAAAGAGTACCTTTTTTATCGAAGAATTGAATCTAAAGCAGGAGCTTAGGCTCGAGATTACCACCAAAAGTTACCAACTACTCAATTTCCACTATGAATTACACTATGAAATGTAAATGGCGATCTTGAAAAGTAAAAATTACACTAAGAAATGTTATTTTCTCAGCAAAGAAAGTAACAAATCATACTATGGAATGTAAATTAACAAGATAATTGAAAGATAAGTTTGGTTTGTTTGGTTTTGGTATGAGACAAAATGTTTTGTTACATTCTTCTTTCATTTATAGCCTTAATGCATCCATTCTAGATTTTTTCCACATCCTGACTGTTATAGTAATCGTTCATCAATACTCTATTTCTAGATTATTCTCACGTTTTCCTTTCTTGGCTTCTCCTTTGACCACTTGTCAAGCAATCGTGCGACTTTAATCATTGCACACTTGTCATTCATTTGTGTAAACTCAATCGCTAGACCTATCAACCACTTTAATAATGTTCAGTCATGATTGCTACGTCGCGGCTCGGTTTTCCGAGCTATAACCATACATATCTAAGGAAATCATTCGATTGTACCACACGTGCCTGTACAGATCATATGTATACGAACCTGATTGGTTGAGACAGGGCTCTACTGGAATGGGTACGAACACCTACTTGATCAAAGCATTAAGTCCCTTAGTAAAACCCATGATTTTTTTTAAAGAATTGGATCAAACCAGGAATGCTTCACCCAAATATGGTTTTGTAAATATGTATTCCCGACCAATCTACACTCTAGCTCCAAACATACCTGTCATGCACACGGAGGGTAATAACCAAATGTACAGATGAGACTATCCACAGGGCGCTATACAAACCACAATACAACCGAATGTATAGATGAGACTATCAAAACGAAATGAACTAACCAACTACAGGGGTTCTCTCCTGGGGCCCCTCATCAAAAGCTATTGCTAGTGCATCTACATATGTCAAATGGAAGGCGTCACTTGCTAATATAGTGAAGAAATACCCCCAAGGTTATACCCGTGACATTTTAGCTACATATAGGTTTATCACAAATACCTATTCCTAAGAATACATTCCCTATATATATATATATATATATATATATATATATATATATATATATATATATATATATATATAAGTGTTAAGCATGTTATCTCTGAGCATATTAGTCAGCACAAACTTATCTTGTTTAGATGCATGAAATGTTATTTAGTTGGAGATGCACATCTAGTTGAAAAGGACACCCATAGTAAACTAGCTAGCTGATAAATAAATTAAGGTGAGCCCGCATTGACTAGACACCCAATAAAATCCATGCAAAAAGGACACCCATAGTAAGTTGATCACCTAATAAAATGCACTTAGGTATGCCCATAGTGATCAACCACCTGGTAAAATCTATGCAAAAGGACACCCGTAGTGGATGATAGCATGTGCTAATAACTCTGAGTCACTTAATAAAATACTCTAAGGTATGCTCATAGTGACTCGACAAACATGTGTCTTATGCCGGCCACATGGTAAAGTCCACATGCAACGTTGTCATGTGCGATCACACATTCACATATGCGATCGCATATGTACACACATGTGCACAGATCACATATGCAACAGTAGCATATGTGATCACTACACATATACGATCACATATGCCACATGTGGGATGATATGCGAACGCATATGTGATGTATGTGATCGCATACAGCATATGCGATCACATAGTTGCCAACAGCCAGAAATCTGAAATCTTGATTTTTTTTTCTCTATAAAAAGGGATTTTAAGAACTCCTACATGCACTCAAAGCTTAAACTCTCTCTCTCTCTCTCTCTCTCTATCTCTATTTTTCTCTCTTACACTCTCTTATACAATTTCAAGACCCAAACTCCACTCCTCCATCCATATTTCTTTCAAGATTGAAGTTTCAATCAAGGGACAGGTACATACATCTACAAGGATTCAAGAATCAAGTTTCAAGAGACAAGACAACTAAGCTCTCCATCCATTGAATTGAACTCTCTTTCTAATTTCTAATTTTTCCAAGTTATAATCATATTCATAATCATATTCAAACAACACACCCACCACTCTCTCTATCTCTCTTTCTAGTTTTTATCTCTCTTTCTATTTCATTCTCTTAAAGCTTAATAATCATATCCAAGTTCTAAGTTTTCTAACAACTTCTAAATTATTATTTTTGTTTGTTACTTTGTTACTTTTTTACAAGTTACAAGTTAAAAGTTAATGTTGTGTTAGTGACTTAGTATTACAACTTATAACAACACAACTTTACAAGTCTACATTCTACATAATTCTAAAATCAAGATCAAGACTCAAAGATCAAGGACTTAAGGCAAAAGTGAAGACAACTTAGACAAGAAGTGAAGATTGAAGAATTTGGAACCTCTTTTTAAATTTATAATTGTAATTTTGTTTGTGTAAATCTTTCTCTCCCCTCTCTTTTACTATAAGTGTAACTCAACTCTCTCTCTCTCTCTCTCTCTCTCTCTCTCTCTCTCTCTCTCTTTTTCCCCTTTTCTTTTTCCTCTTCTTCTCCCTTTCTACAAGTGTAACTCAACCCTCTCTATCTCCCTTTCTACAAGTGTAACTCAACCCTCTTCTACAAATGTAACTTAACCCTCTTCTTCTTCTCCATTTCTACATTCTACATAATTCTAGAAGTCCGTGAGTGCATCAAGCCATTCACACATAGGAGAATATTTGTTTAGTTTACTAGATAATGTAAGTAAGGAAATAGGTGAGGAATATGTTATATAAGTAATTACAGACAACGCAACCTCGTATGTAATGGCCAGATGCCTTCTTATGAAGAAGATGCATCGTTTATTTTGAACCCCTTGTGTGGCCCATTGTGTTGATCTTATGTTAGAAGATATAGGTAGGTTATTTATAAGTGTGATTGGAAGGGATAGAAGAATCACGGTCTTTATGTACAAACACTCCCTTTTTCTCAGTCAAATGAGAAAACACATTGGGGGTAACTTGCTACGTCCAGCGGTCACTTGTTTTGCTACAATCTTTTTAAGACTAAAAAGATTATATGTAAATAAGTCAGAACTTAAAAGATTTGTAGTGCCAAATGATTTTACAAGTGGGCCTTGATCAAAGAAGGCTGAAGAGAAACAGGTTCAACAAATAATCCTTTCGCAAAAATTTTAGACAAAAGTATAAAGGAGCTAAAAGCATCCGAGTCATTAGTCACTGTGTTGCGATTTGTTGATGGGGATGAGAAGTCTGCAATGGGCTACATATATGATGCGATGGAGATAGCGAAAAATAAGATCATGGATCATTTTAATTATAGAGATCGTGATTACAAGCCAATTATAAATATTATAGATAGAAGATGGGACAGCAAAATGTCATCTCCATTATATATGGCTACTTACATCATTAACCCAGCCTGTTTATTCACTTCTATTGATCCAGCGAAAGCACTTATTATGTATATAATTGGATTTATTGATGTCTTGGAAAGAATTATTCCAAATAGAGAAGAACAGGACAAGATCTCAACTTTGTTGGACTTCTATACAAAGAGTGAGGGGATATTTTCAAGGGATATTGTAATAAGGCATCGGACAATCAAATTACCCAGTAAATACTAGTGTACTACTATGAATGTCATTCTTAGTGTCTTACAAATAGTTTTTCTACAAAGTATCTTTAACCTACTTAAACTATTTTTCTCAACTGACTGGTGGGCTGCCTATAGAGTGGACCCAAACAGGAAGGATCCAGCTCTAAAGATGCTAGTTATGAAGATTCTTGGACTCATGTGTTTTACAAGTGGTTATAAACATAATTAGAGCATGTTTGAGGCAGTAAGTTTAGTAATTATAAACTTCAATTTTTAGCGTAAGGCCTAAGCTAAATTAATTACCTAAATAGATAATTCTAAATGTGTTTTCTTTCATGCAGATTCATACCAAGAAAAGGAATCGTCTTGAGCAAAAAAAGCTCAACGACTTGGTTTTCGTTCAATATAATAAAAAATTGCGAAAATGATTCCAAACTAGGAAAGAAAATCCTAGTTTCTTTGACCCTATCTGCTTAAATGAGTTGGATATAAATAACAAGTGACTTGTAGAAACGAAGGACCCAGTATTTATTGGAGAGGACCTGACATGGGTGCAAGTTGAAGATACCGCATACGTATCGACACCTGATAAAGGTACCACTCGAAGGCAACAGATGGGGGAGAGTCGGGGGGCGATTACTAGTCATCAACCCGTTAAGAGATTGAAGAGATGGAAGAAGGTGATGGTGATAATGATCAAGCTGAAGATCCACCATTGGATGTTGATGAAGTATTAGTACATACAGATGATGAAGAAACGAAAGAAGAAGAAGTGTATATGGAAGAAAGAGATGACTCAAATGATGATGGCGGTGGTGATCTGCCACAATCGAAAATAGATCAACGTATACACTATATGATTAGATGAATAATAAATAAATAACTTCTTCATTTTGTTTACTAAGTGTGTTGATGTTGATTGTTGATGTAGTGTTGAATGTTGAATGTTGATATTTCATATTTGTTAAATGTTAACTATATTGTAGAATGTATAATTGTTGCTGAATGATGACTTAATATTTAATTCATTATATAATTGGTTTTATTTTACTTAAATTAAATGTATTACAAGGGCCAATGACATATAACAAATTTTTCATTTTTTTTCTTAATTTATCCCTATTTTTCTGATTTTTTTTTAATTTTTTGAAATTTTTTATTAAAAAAATGTGCGACAACATATGCGATTGTGCGATCGCATATGCGTACAGGCATATGCAATCACACACGATCGCATATGCGATTTAACAACATTGTCCACATGACATGTATGCATTGTTAGTGTACTAATTTGTGCACATGTTTTGCCAATCATGTGAGTCCATATGTCAAGGAGTCAGTTGAGCCCTTGGAAGTTGAAGAATGAAGACACGAGAGGACATGAAGCATCAAGGAGTGAAGAACATGTAAATAAGGTGCATTCGTGAACCTTACCTTAGACTTAAAATAACATTAACCTCTAGATGATCTTAAACCTAATAGGTAAACCTTTTTTATTGATCATCCATTGACCTTAAGAACCATCATTGAACATGTTTAGGTAGGCCTTAAGAGGATCAGATCTGTTGTAAAATATATAGCCCAAAACAACAAGCTCATAGGTGCTTTCGATCGACAAATCGATTGATCGGTGGCCCTGATCAATCGATCAATGATCATGGCCGATCGATCGAAGGTGGTAAGAAATGTCTAGAAACTAACTGCATATATTCTGGAGTTTCTCAATCTCATTAAGCGATCTTCAATCTAATCGAAGGGGAGTTTGATCGACCGAATATGACCAAACTTGTCCAGTAACAATTATCTGAAATTCTAGAGTTTCTTGATCCGATCGAATAGGAGTTTAATCAATCAAATTACCATTTTCTACACTTTTTTACCGTTAGAACTCGATTCCTTTATAAAGGGCAAATGTCATTTGGGGATTTGGATGGGTTTTTTGTACAATAGAAGGCTAGGTGATTCCCCACTCTTATCCCTCATCTTAGGCCTTTGACCCCATGAGATTAAAGTTATCTTCTTGGGCATTAACATTCTAATGAGGATTTTAAGCTCCTATGAGAAGAAGAACTTGATCTCCACCATTCTCTAGAGATTAGATAGTAGCTGATCGATACATCCTTGTCTAAATCTTTTGGAAGACCCATCTAGGTGAATCCCCCAAGATTTCAACTTCTCATTAGTTGTACGAGATTCCACCACCTCCCTTGCCTCAGCCACCACATTGGTACATCATGTGCAAGAAAAACATTCATAAGAGCTAAAGTATCAACATCAACGATCAAGGGAACAATTTAAAAGCAAATTCATACACGGGAGAGCATCGAAGAAGCATCTTAAGACAACACATCAAAAGAGGCCTAATCCGACAAGTTGTCATTTGTAAGAGTATGCATACACTCATTCTTAGTATAGGATTGTGTGTAAGATTTTATGACCCAAACTTGAATAGGTTCTTGCTTATAACCAAGGCTCTTGTGTAGGACCAAATTCACTAACATAGGTGTGTATGTGGTCCATCGGGCATATGTGCATACATGTTAGTCTCCATGGGAGCATCTAGTAGGAGTGTACGTAGGTCCTTGGATTAGGATCAGTAATATTTGTTGGTTATCCAATAAAAAACTAACTAAAGTCTCTTGCAGGAGTGTACATTAAGTCTTTGTGTAGAGCTGTAAAGGTTATAGGTGAACCTGATTTAGAACCTCTGATAATGAATAATTGTACACTCAAGGATAGTGCATCTGCTGGGAGTGGAGTAGGGAAACTGAACCACCACATAGAGCTGGGCATGGGATGACTCGACTTGACAAACTCGACTCGTCTGACTTGTTCAGACTTGACTCGATTCGAACCGAGTGAGTAATTCAATCTAAATTAAGTGAGTAAGTCGATCTGAACCAAGTAGACTTCATCCAATTTGAACTCAAACCGAGTCGAGTTCAGGTCACCTAGTAATTCGCCTACACTTGACTTAAAATCCAACTCGGTACTGACTCGACTCGATTCAAAACCTGACTTATACACACACACACACACACATATCTCATATTTGACATTTTAGATATGAGATGTCCTGTAGCTAATGGAGAGGCTACGATTCTAACATGTTCACCTAGGTTTTGAGTTGTGAATTCAGCCCGTGGATACCCACTGCACCTGACCCGACTTGGTACTTGTGACTAGGTTGGACTCGATCCAAATTAGTCCAAGCCAAACCTGGACTCGGATCAGGTCAAGCGTGCTGGACTCAGTACCGAGTTTGGTCGAGTTTGGGTTAGGTCTATTTCAAAACTAAATCGAGTCAGGTCAACCCTAACTTGGTCTGACTCGACTCGATGCCTAACTTTACCACTATACATGCTTTTATTTATGATTATTAAGGACAATTCTATTTATGCTTATATAATTGTTTAGTTAAATTATTTGATTGCTTGAATTAGATTGCATGCTAGGCACTTAATTTGCAAAGTACACACAAGATCACTATATCTATAAACCAATTGCTTAATTGGCATATCTTTTGTAATCTATGTGATTAGACCCACTATTGGCATGGAAGCCTTGGTGTTATTTGCCCTACTTAGTGTCAATTGGTAAATTGTTAAGTAGGCATTTGTGGTTTAATTGTAAAAATTTAAATTGATCATAATCACCCCCCTCTAAGACTTAGCCGTAATTCTATAACTCCGCCAAGCTTCTGCACTTGTCATGGTAGACTCTTTAATCCCACCACGCAATTTCATACATGATTAGCCCAACCACCATTAGTCTAGTTTACAAACAATCTAAGTTACAAGCAATAAGATTTACAAGCAATCTAGTATACGATAATCCCCTCTAATAGTAGCCATTCCCTAAACAATAACGATGAAATATGTCAAACGTATGAAATAATCCTTTCCATCCAAAAGTCTAATCAAGGAAAAACAAAGGATTCAACCTATAACGCCACTTAGGAGGACAAGTCTGAGAAATGACAACCAAAGGGATTCTTCCTGAGGGAAAGCCATAATGGACTCATACACCAAAGATGGATTTCATCTACATGCTCAATTAACTAAAATAAGGCGAGGCCCCGAGCCCAGGGCATGCTTTCAAAATTTTATAAAGGTAGTATTCCAACCCACGAGGACAATACATAGCTTTACAAATTCTGAATATGGTAATCAACCTAGCATACAAAAGTTATACATTAGTATGCTAAGATTCCTACTCAGAGGTAACGCTCACAACTGCACAAATAATTATGATTATGAACTATCTACAGTTTGGAGACATTAACTTGAAGCATATACATAAGCAATCATCGAACTAAAATGTTGAGAAAAACATGAAGGGTATATCTTCACCTTTTCTAAATAGGGTTCCTAGTATTGGGTGCTTCAACAGGCTATAAATTGGAGAAAATTTAGCACCTATAATCAATTCCATTTGAATTGTATTAACCAAAAGCAAATCTCTAATTCAAACCTCAAGTAACCTAAATTTTAGGGATGAACTCACCTACCCAATCTAGTTGACTAGATTCAATGCCCAAACACAACACATATGCGTAATTGGGTGCCCCGAAACCTGACATGCATGGATACATGAAGGTCAACCGTCACGAGACAGTGCAATCGTGGTGCAAGGGGTGTGAGATGAGCCTGGGTTTTATAGGCTACTGGGAACGGTTGGATCTATGTATCCAAAATCGTCAACGATTTTGAGAACGGTTAGTAGCCTTTAAAGCCATAACGGTCTAAAAACAAATGAGCTTTGATGATCCAATGGTCAGATCGTTTGATCCAACGATCTAAAATACCTCGAATTAAGTATCAATCGTTAGAAACATTTTACAAACGTTCTGAACCACTGATGACCACCTAGCAATGGTCCACTCGTTTGGTGCCTATATAAACTGGACCATTTCGGTCTAGAATCAATCAACTCCAACAGATCCCATTGATCTATCTAAAAAACTTTCCCTTTCTAAGAATATTGTTAGACGACCACTGATCCAATCTGTCAGACAATCAACGGTGTTGAAAGAGTTCCTAAGTAGACCCCTTCGTGATTGTTGCACACAGGATCTAATAAAAAGGCTTATCTTATCCTAGAATCAATTCACCTGTAGTTCATCAGAAATTGATAAGGGGTGAATCGAGCTTTAAGACAATATATTTATACGTGATTAAGCATGGTGCTAAAATTAAATAATTTTAATTTTTAGTTTTCTTCCAATATATTTTCTAAAAAACCATATCCTAAAATAAGCTAGTAAAATAGATTATCAGACCCTCCAGTCATGGTCCCACCCACATCGCTGGTTTCAAGTTCAGAGCCAAGTTGCACTAGTTTCAAATAAATACGTTATCTTTATTTATTTATTTATTTTTTACACTCACACACACCACCACACACTCATGCCATGGTGGGATTTCACCACCTATGGGTACTCAAACCCTCAACCAGGTGTTGAAACTCGCAAGAGTCTACCACCGGAGTAAGAGTAAGGACCCAGGTAAATACGTTATCTTGATTGGACACGGATTGCCTACGTAAGCCCTGGGGAGGGAAGCAAACTGGGTGGTGTAGCACAGGTGTGTTGATGTCCCCAAGTTCTATGGGTCCGATCTTGAGGTATGTGTTATATATAAACCGTCCGTCCATTTGGTGAGCTCACCATAAGGCTTGAGCCCAAAAATAAGACTGATCTAAATATCAGGTGGATCACACTGCAAAACGTAGGGTGATTGAGTTTCTACCATTGAAACCATTCCGGGGTCACAAAAGTTTTGGATCAATATCATATTAGTTTTTACGTGTTACCTTATAAAAAGATTTGATGGAAAATAAACGTTACGGTAGGCTCGTAAACGTTTTAATGGTGAGAATCATTGTCCCACCGCTATTTGAGGTGTGATCCGCTTAAACTTTTGGATATGATTCATTTTTAGGCTCATTATTTGCAATGATGTTATACATATATAAGGCAATGGGCACGAGGTGATTGGAGAGCTGAATCGCACAATATTTGCAAACGTGGCACGTTTGTGCTACATCTTGACCTTGTCATAGTTGGTAATCTAAGTGTAGATGGTGTATCTCAAAATTTAGGCTCATATAAAATTGGCCTGACATGTACGTCGAATACGGGCCTCATTCCTTTCTTTCTAACCGTCCATTTTCATCACAGAAGTTCTTCTTAACCAATGAACGGATTGACATGAATTTTGGATCAGGTACTACTCATTATCAGTCCCACCAAATATTTTGGCATAGATCTAAAACAGGTTTGCAAAATTGACACTTTTTCCGCAATTAACTTCTTCGCCCTATTCTTGCGCGAGGAATCCCAGTAGAATTTGTCGTCTTGAAAGGTGCGTCATTTAATAGTAAGTAGTAAGGTAACTGGGTAAATGATCGATACTCTGGCTTAGATTGACAGTTGATGGTCGGCCCTTAGAAATTGTACACGTGGAATATCCAAACTCAAATCAAAAGCGTAAAAATTACAGAACACTCTGTAGATTCGATACACAAAATTCAGATTGATTGAACAATCCTCACCGTTAATGAATCGGAACTTATATATTACAGTTCAAGAATTAAGTCTCTTACATTTCAGCCGTCCATTAAACATCAACAAAGCAGCGTGGAAAAGAATTCTATGTATATTTGCACCTACAAATTAGACCGTCTAATTTAATTAAACCGTAATTTCTCAGTGACTGAGTATCAACCATCGTGCTCTGACCGAGTATATAAAACTTTTTCGATACTTTTTCTTGGAACCGTATTGCGTACTAACCCGCCCGTGTCTAACCGGGAACGTGCAGATCTGCGCGGGTGCCGACCGTGATGTATCTATTTATCCACACCGTCCATCCCCTTTCTCCGTTCATTCTGAAGGAAGAACCAAATACTTAGGCAGATATAATCCTTAAAGGGACCACACAAAATAGTAAACTTGGGTTGCATTAAAGCACAAATCATTAAATGTAAGTCATCTGTGGTATGGTCCACTTGAGCCATGGATCTGCCTTATTTTAGGGCTTATAAGTTAAAATGATCCGAGAAAAAAAGATAAACCACACGTATAAACATATACATAACGGTGGACCCTACATTAGTCTACCCAATCCCTGCTAGAGACACGCTGGGGTAGGACGCGATCCGCAACCCTTTTTCTTAGAATGCATTGACTCCAAACGTTGATTTCTCAGAAAGCGGATTGCGTCCTGCACTGCCTGGATGTTAATCGGTGCAGGTAGGGGCTGTGTGTGGCCCACAGTAATGTATGAGTTTTATCCACTCGGTCCATACATTTTTCCAGATCATTTTAGAGTATTAAGAAAATAATGAGACATATCCAATACTCGAACAGAACACACCACAGGAATTAGCAGTGATAATGATACCCACCGTTGAAACATTCCTAGGTTCAATAGTGATTTTTATTTTCCATCTAACCTGTTCATGAGGTCACATAGTCCTCGATGAGAAGGAAAAATAACTTTTAACTTAGATCCAAAACTTAATGGGCCCCAAAATTCTTTCAACGGTAAATGTTTAATCCCCACTGTATGGTCCACTTGAGCGTTGAAACTGATTCCCTTTTGGTCTTGTGGCCTAAAATGATACGGGAAAATGGATGGACAGCGTGGATAAAATCTATACATCAATGTGGGTCCCACAGAACCATGCCTGGACGGATTACTGTCCAAGCGGGGATGGACGTAATCCGCTTTCCATTTCTCAAGGCTGGAAAACAATTAATAGAGGAAAGAGGTCTTTTTCATTTTCAGGACAGCAACATTTGTACTCAGAAACTTACGCCATGGAATTAAGTAGCGTTTGGCTACCCTTGTTATGGCTTTGGATTCTATTTTCCTCAAGAATTCTATTGTGTTTGGGATGCTTAGAAGAGGAAAGGAGTGCTCTTCTTCAAATCAAAGCTTCCATTAACCACCAAGGAGGTTCATCTCTCCCTTCATGGGTAGGTGTAGACTGTTGCAGATGGGAAGGTGTGAAATGCAGCTCTAGAAAGGGTAGAGTGAGGGGAATTGCAATCAATGCGACAAGGGAAGTTGAGTTGGGTTATTGGTATCTTAATCTCACTTTATTCGACTCCTTCAAAGCGCTCCAACGACTAGATTTGTCATCTAACTGGCTTGCATTTGAAGGTACATCAAAAATCCAATCTGTTTATAATGACTTTGTTTTAATCTTTGTGATGATTGTTGTTGCTCAAATCTGGTTGACCTTACTTCACCTCCAGCAAACCGCTGGGTACCTACAAATTAATAGAGAACAAAGAGACACCGGTGGCGCCGGTTGTGGATGGAGGTCCCCTGATGCCTAAGTCAGGTGTATGGACTCACCGTAGGTGTGGTAGAATCACGATAATTTTATGTGCCTTCTCTTTGAAGAGAACGATGTATTTACAGGTGTTCTTAGGCAACTTCCATATCAAGTATATCTATAAGATATTCTGGAAGTGCGCCCCATATTATAGAATCGGAATCTATTCTCGAGTATTTCTCTGATTATGTCTCGATTGACGTGATCTTTAGTTGAGATCTCGCTGGGCAATTCTGCTCATATACGGTGTGAAATTCTCTCTAGATGTTTCCGTTCCGAGCTTGAGGTAGGCATCCTCCCTTAAGGTCGTCATTCAAGGTCAAGGTTGTCATCCAAGGTCAAGGTCGTCGTTCGAAGTCACGGTCGAGGTTGGTACTTGTAGTCAAGATCTGTATGTCTATTGATGAGTCTTATTTCTAAACCGGTTTAAGTGTTTCAGATCGGTTATTGAGTCTTCCTGCTCAGCTCATCTTCTCTAGTCTTTTGGTAGTTCAGAGAATCTGTTCTGATTGCTATTTCGCCATGCACGTGTCCCATACATTAGATCATCTCAATTTTACACCTAACAATGATGATGATGATTATCTAAGCATTATTCCAACTAATTGGAGTTGGCTACATGAATCTTTTTTGTTCCACTCTATCAAATGTCATAACTTCAAGTAGACCATAAGTCTTGAGTCTTTTTCTTATTAACCACCCGTCCATGTCCTTGGGGGCATCTTGCTTCAGTCTTTATGATAATGATAAAAAATGAGTAATTTGTTATTCGTAAAACAGGTTTAATTCATATGTTTTCTTTTTTCCTTTTCTTAGATTTTGGGAAGATGTGGAGAATGAAGAATCTAGAGTTCCTAGACCTAAGTTGGAATTCTTACAATAGAAGTATTTTTCCTTCTCTGGTGGAGTTGCCATCTTTAAAATATCTTTCTTTGCAAGGGAATAAAATTGGTGGATTGCTTCCTATTAAAGGTACACACCAAAGCTAACATGCTTACAACATTTATATTTTGTATGGTTTATATACCATTTTTTAAAAAGTTTCATTTCTTGCTATTGATATTATTTTCTCGTAGAAATATCGGGTTTGATGAAGTTGGAGATCTTGGATCTAAGTGAGAATAAATTTACTGGAGGCATTTCTCCATCTTTGGGCAACCTCACATTTCTCAAGGCCTTGTACCTAGGGCATAATCTCCTTAATGGTTTCCTCACAATCCAAGGTAAAAAAAAAAAAAAAAAGGATTGAAAATCTTTAGTATGATATGAAATTCAGCTCTAAATTAGTTTGTCTGCATGTTATGTGTTGAAAATTGCAATGATGTGGGCGAAAGGCTTTTTTCTGTATGTCAGCTGGCTATCGTCTCAAATAAAACGATCTAAATTTCAAAGAAAAATAATACTTTAGTGCAAGGTTCATCTTTGAATATTGCTTAAAATTTATGTTACATTTTCCCTTTGAGGTTTGCCTAAAAATACATGCCAATGCATTGACTTCGATGCTTCCAGACTTGGTCTTTGATATGGGTTATCTTCTAATGATCCAAACTGTTCGTATGACAAGTCCCACTTTATATGTTCGAAAAGACAATAAATAAAATATCTCAATTGGATTATTTCAACCTTTTGATAATCTATAGGTTGAAATATACAATGTGAGTTTGTGTGTGCTTTTTTCTTTTGGCATCTCCCATCTATAGGGAGCCCTATCAAACAAACCGGTCGTGTCATTAAAGAAGGCCCAAATCCATTGACTTGAGTCTAGATGTATCTTATTACAATACATCGGGACGTATTTGAGCAATCCTCTTTTCCTTTGGCTTTTATATTAGTACTAAGTCCATCATATATTATGAAAGCTCAAATAATAAGATGAGGAGAGGTTAGGGGCATCACCATCTATTGAGGCCTTCTCTCTTTTTCTTGCTTCTTCTCATATTCCCTTTCTCTTTCTGATTCTCACTCAAGATCCTATATAATGTGTTCTTTTTAGAGATGATGTGTTTCCCCTCCAGCTGTACATGCATGCCCCAACTTCTTTAACTTGAGTACCCACCTTTTATGGCCCACCTTGACTGCTCTGCCCGAATAATTTCTATGGACAATCCTACCCTTCTAATAAAAGGCTTGAATATGGACAATAGAAAGAAATATATCAATGCTGCACATTCAAAAGTAAAGAAGTACAATGATGAGATGATTATCAGGATATGGTTATATAAATATTTTGAGCATGGGATATTGCAGGTGTGCTTTCTAGTTGAATGATTGATGGATTCAGTTGGACTTAATTGAGCTATGCCTTGATAAGATGGTACTTAATTATTGCTTTTACAGGTATGTGGCGGTTGCAGAGCCTTCAAGAACTGGATGCTGGACACAATCTACTAAATGGGCATCTTCCTACATGCCTTGGCAATCTATCATCCCTTCGAATGCTCGATCTCTCCTTTAATCAATTTGATGGGAACATTCCTTCCATTCTCTTGACTAACCTAACTTCGATTGAATACCTCGACCTTTCTAATAATAGATTCAATGGCACAATTTCACTTTCTTCATTTGCTAATCACTCCCAGCTCCACCTAATCGACCTCTCAAGTAACAATGGACTAGAGGTAGAAACTGAGTTCCCATCTTGGGTTCCATCATTTCAGCTAAACGCCCTATCTTTATCAAACTGCAATATTAACAAGAAGATCGGCACACTTCCTGGTTTTCTCTCAACACAACAACATCTAGAAATCCTTGATCTCTCCCACAACAAGATGGTAGGAGACATCCCTTTTTGGTTGCTACGCAATAATACAAGATTACAGTACTTGAATTTAATGAATAACTCATTTACTGGACCATTTCACCTGCCCTCACATCCAAACTCCAACTTGCATTGGTTGGATGTCTCTAACAACAACATTTATGGGAGTCTTCCCTCAAATATAAGTCTGCTTCTTCCCAATCTAGAATTGCTTAATTTGTCTAGCAATGCTCTATTGGGTGAAATTCCATCTTCAATAGGTGACATGCTACAACTAACTGCTTTAGATCTATCAAGTAACAATTTCTCAGGAGAAATACCTGATAGTCTTGCCATAGGTTGTACGTCCTTGATCACATTGGACCTTTCGAAAAATAAATTACATGGTAGAGTGCTACCATCAATTTCTAATCTGATCAATTTGATGCATTTGGTTTTGGATAGCAATGGCTTCACCGGAACAATTCCACGGAGCTTGTTCAATAGCACTAGTTTGATAAAACTAGATCTCAGAAACAATCATTTGTCAGGAAAGATTCCGAGTTTGATGGGGACGCTTACAAGTTTGACAACACTTCTCTTGCATGGAAATCAGTTTGAAGGGAGCATTCCATTTCAGTTATGCGAATTGGGCCTTCTTCGAACGTTGGACCTTTCCAAAAACAATCTCGACGGTCCCATTCCTAGTTGCTTCAACTTGTCGAATTTGAGGTACCTGCACTTGAAAGGAAATGGCTTGACAGGAAATGCTCCAACTGCTCTCTCGAATAGCCTTTCACTAGTAACGTTGGATCTCAGCGACAATGATTTCTTTGGTAACCTTCCAAGTTGGATCGGAACTCTTTCCGAGTTGAGGATCCTTCTCCTGAAGGGAAACCATTTCCATGGTTCCATTCCCACCCATATGTGTAAATTGAACTGGCTACGAGTATTGGATCTTTCTCAAAACAACCTCTCTGGTCGCATTCCTCCTTTCTTGGGACATATGAGATTCGGTGGTTCAGATGACAGTGACAATGCATACATACAAGATGTGCAAACTTTTGATGACTATAGGGAATTATACTCTTACAAGAGCTTACATGTTTCAAAACAGTACAATGTTCTAACCTTTTTGCTTGAAGATGACACGGAAGAGGTTGAATTCATCACAAAGAGAAGATACGAATCCTACAAAGGTAACATTCTCAACTTCTTGTCGGGAATCGATCTGTCACATAACAGCTTGGGAGGTGATATTCCATCTGAAATTGGAAACCTCAGTGGGATTTATGCATTGAACATGTCACATAATGATTTAACGGGTCCAATCCCCGAATCATTCATTGGGCTAAGGAAGATAGAGAGCTTGGACCTTTCATACAATCAATTGAACAGTGCAATCCCATCTCGGCTAGGACAGCTTAATTTTCTCGGTGTCTTCACGGTCACCCACAATAACTTGTCTGGTAAGATCCCGTATTCAGGTCAGCTTACAACGTTCGACGAGAGCAGCTATGTGGGTAACCCAGGCCTTTGTGGTCTACCATTGGAGAGAAACTGCAGTTCTGCTCCAAAGGAAGAAGGAGAAGGAGAAGGAAAGGATGAAGATGATGCCAACATTGACCGTCTTGTTTTCTATGCAATTTTTGCAGGCTCCTGCATTATTGGGTTCTGGGGATTCCTTGCATTTCTCTACTTTCATCAAAGATGGCGAAGAAGGTACTTTCGTACCATTGATGGATGTTTCTACTCATTGAAGTGATTTTCCTTGAATTAATAAGAGCTTTTTTTATTTTGCTAGTAGTACTTATGTATTAATCAACTTGTAACCATCCGACTGTTCACTCATTATTTATACTAGTGTATTCTCTTCATGATTTTTTATTTTATTTTTTAATTTTTTATTTTATTTATTGTTAGAGATGCCCTGGTGCTTATAAGTTAGTGTTCCTAGTTGCATTGGGGCACTCAACCCAATCTGCTTGTCTAGACTTTTCATTAGGTTCAATTTGTCTTTATATATATTATATACAGAGAGAGTCTAGTCATGCTGACCTGCGCTCCAGTTCTCATGAGAGCTCGTGAGAACTTTTTGAGAACTCATTTCACATGATTTTAGGCTAAAATCTGAACTGTCCAAGTGATGCAGCGCTCCATGAAACGATCAAGTCCCAACTTTCACCTCCATCCAAAACTTTTGATGGGCCTAACAAAAAGAGAGACAAATCAAGGGAGGAAATTGTTTTAGTTTGTCATAGCCCAAAAGAGTCTTGGGTCAACTTGTAACCATCCCACTCTTCATTCATTATTTATACTAGTATATTTTCGTCACGAGACTTTTTTTTTTTTTGTTTTGTTTTTTTTTTTTTGTTTTTTTTGTTTTTAATAATTTGTTTGTTAGAGATGCCCTGGTGCTGTTATAAGTTATAGTGCTCCGAGTTGCATTTGAACACTTAACCAAATCCACTGGTCTAGACTTTTCATTAGGTTCAATTCTACAAGGTCGAGCTCATGGGAACTCCCCATGAGGTCGAGCTGTGTGGACCCCAACAGGATGTATGTCGAACATCAACACCGTGCATTTGATGCACCATTCCATAGTGGACCTAGGGCTTAAAAATCAAGTCAATCGGTGACTTTTCTGGGCCACGCTACATACGAAAGTTGAGAGGGGTTACCCTCCATTAAAACATTCATAATCATCTTTTAGGCTCACAGAGATGTGGTTCACAAATCCAGCCCATCCATTATGTGTGTCCCACTTGGATGAGGGGTCAGACAGAGTTTCAGACACATCCAAGTTTCAAGTGGGCCCCACCAAGTGCTTTTATATGTTTTAGGCATATCTTCACATGATTTTAGATAGTATGACCCATCAGAGTTCCATGTAGGACTGATTTTTGGGATATCCCATAATTTAAAGGGGACCCATCAAATGCACGGTGTTGATGTTCAACATACGTCATGGTGGGGCCCACAAGCTTGCCCTCATGGGGAGTCCCCATGAGCTCCATCGTAGAGAACCTTTTCCATATATAGAAATGGTTTTATGTGGTCGACCTTGTGGGAACTTCCAATAAGGTCGAGTTGTGTGGGCCCCACCGTGACGTGTGTTGAACATCTATCTCATCAGTCAGATGCAACATTCCATAGTGAGCCATGAGCTTAAAAATCAAGTTAATCTATGAATTAGGTGGGCCACACCACATATAATAGTTGAGAAGGGTTAACCTCCCATTAAAACATTCATAATCATTTATTGGGCCATCAAGATGTGGTTCACAGATCCAGCCCATCCATTGTCTGTGTCCCACTTGAATGAGGGGTCAGACTAACTTTCAACCGCATCCAAAACTAAAGTGGGCCCACCAAGTGCTTCTATAAGTTTTAGGCATGTCTTCACTTGGTTTTAGATGGTATGGCCCACCTAAGTTCCATATATGGCTAATTTTGGGGATATCCTAAAACCAAAAGGGGACCCATCAAATGCACAATATTGATGTTTGACACATATCACGGTGGGGCCAACACAGCTCGACTTCATGAGAAGTTCCCATAAGGTCGACCTCATAGTACCATTATATATATATATATATATATATATATATATATATATATATATATATATATATATATATATATATATATATATATATGGGAAAAGGTACTATGCGCTCGAGCGTAAAGTGGTCGTCCGTGCGGTCGAGCTTATGTGGGCCCCACCGTGATGCCGTTCGAAAATCTACCCCCTCAGTCAAATGCACCATTCCAGATGGGGCCCACACGGTTGAAAATCAAATCAATCCGTGACTTTTGTGCGCCACACCACGTACAGAAGTTGAGAGAGGCCATGCACCATTGAAACATTCAAAACCATTTGTGGGGACCTTTCAAGACTTTTTTGATGATCAACACCGTCCATCATGTGTATCCCACTTGGATGTAATTTAGACCAAGTTTTAGGTAGTATCCACAACTCAGGTGGGGCCCACCAAGTGCTTTTACATGTTTTTACGTGTATACTTATGTTTTCTGATGGTATGGCCCACCTAAGTTACGTGGACGGCTGATTTTGGGCCATGTGGGCCCACCCTGGGCTCGTGCATCTGGTGGACGGTGTGGATCTTCGAACGGCATCATGGTGGGGCCCACACAGCTCGACCTCACGGACAACCGCTTTACGCTCGAGCGCATAGTACCTTTTCCCTATATATATATATATATATATATATATATATATATATATATATATATATATATATATATATATATATATATATATATATATATATATAGGTTCTATGTGGTTGACCTCATGGGAACTTCCCATGAGGTCCAGTTGTGTGGGCCCCACTATGATGCATATCGAACATCAACACTGTGCATTTGATGGGTCCCCTTTAAATTATGGGATATCCCAAAAATCAGCAGTATATGGAACTCAAGTGGGCCATACCATCTAAAATCATGTGAAGACATGCCTAAAACATATAAAAGTACTTGGTGGGGCCCACCTAAAATTTGGATACGTCTGAAACTTGGTTTGACCCCTCATCCAAGTGGGAGACCCATAATGGATGGGCTGTATTTATGTACCACATCTTGGTGGGCCAAAAAAATGATTATGAATGTTTTTATTGGAGGGTAACCCCTCTCAACTTTTATATGTGGTGTGGCCAACACAAGTCATGGATTGACTTGACTTTTAAGCCTGAGGCCCACCATGGAATGGTGCAGCTAACAGATGGTGTTGATGTTCAACCAACATCACGGTGGGGCCCACATAGCTCGACCTCATGGGAATATATATATATATATATATATATATATATATATATATATATATATACATATATATATATATATGGGAAATGGTTTTATGCAGTCGAGTTCATGGGAAATTCCCATGAGGTCGAGCTATGTGGGCCCCACCGTGATGTGTGTCAAACATCAACACCATGCATTTGATGGGTCCCCTTTAAATTATGGGATATCCCAAAAATCAGCCGTATACGGAACTCAAGTGGGACATACCATCTAAAATCATATGAAGACATGACGAAAACATATAAAAGCACTTGGTGGGGCTCACCTGAAATTTGGATGCGTTTGAAACTTGGTCTGACTCCTCATCCAAGTGGAACACACATAATGGATGGTCTAGATTTATGAACCACATCTTGGTGGGCCCAACAAATGATTATGAATGTTTTAATGGAGGGTAGCCCCTCTCAACTTCTGTATGTGGTGTGGCCCACAAAAGTCATGGATTGACTTGATTTTTAAGCCCTAAGCCCACCACGAAATGGTGCATCTAACTGATGAGGTGGATGTTCGACACACATCACGGTAGGGCCCACACAGCTCGACCTCATGGGAAGTTACCATGAGCTAGACCGCATAGAACTTTTAATATATATATATATGTGTGTGTGTGTGTGTGTGTGTGTGTGTGTGTGTGTGTGTTGGGGAATGGTACTATGAGGTCGTCCTCATGTGAAGTTCCCATGAGGTCGGGCTGTGTGGGCCCCACCGTGTTGTTTGTCTAACATCAACACCATGCATTTGATGGGTCCCCTTTAGGTCATGGGATATCCCAAAAATCAGCCGTATATGTAACTCAGGTGGGCCATATCATCTAAAACTACATGAAGACATGCCTAAACATATAAAAACACTTGGTGGGGCCCACCTGAGTTTTGGATGCGGCTAAAACTTGGTATGACCCCTCAACCATGTGTTACACATACAATGGATGGGCTGGATTTGTGAACTACATCTAAGTGAGCCCAATAAATGCTTATGAAAGTTTTAATGGGAGCGTAACCTCTATCAATTGCTATATGTGGTGTGGCCCACCCATGTCATGGATTAACTTGATTTTCAAACCCGTGGCCCAACTTGGAATGGTGCATCTAACCGATGGAATAGATGTTGGACACTCATCATGGTGGGGCCCACACATCTCGACCTCATAGTACCATTTCCCATGTATGTTTATATGTATATATATATATATATATATATATATATATATATATATATATATATATATATTAGATGATGTGAGTCCAAAATCTAAATGGTCCACGTGATGCAACACCCCATGACACCCCAAGGGCTCAACTTTTACTTTGATCCAAAACTTGATGTGCCTTGAAAAAGAAAGGGAAAAAAAAATGGTTTCCTCCCTTAATTTGTATCTCTTTTCCATGGCCCATCAGAATTTTAGATCAGGGTGAAAATTGGTTCCCTGGGGTTTCATGACATGTTGCATCACATGGACCATTTGGATTAGACACCCACGACATGTGTGTAAAGGTGCGCATGCCTCTCTCTCTCTCTCTCTCTCTCTCTCTCTCTCTCTACACACACACACACACACACTGATCATCAGCAGATGACCCACGTCTTCTAATATATTTTCAGCATTCTTGAAAAAAAAAATGCATTTCCTCGATGTAGTATCTCTTCGTAACAACCATGCAATTGTTAAAATGATCTTACAAATATAAACCATTTAATTATTGACATTTAATATAGAAAGTCAATTTGATCCATCTAGTTGTTAGGCCGATCGATTATGGATTGCATATGATTCTAAAGAATCATTTTTGTTAAACAATTCAAACCTTCCTACCCATGGGTTGTGTTGGGGGAAATTTTGACAAGTCAATAAGTCAGCTTATGGAATGGACCAATTCTACTGAACCAGCACGGGCCCAGTAAAAATCGAGCCTGATAAGGTGTTTATGACCAGAAATAGGCCGACCTTCAAGGAGGTTGAGGCAACTATAAGGACACTCAAAGAACACTCATAGGTTGGTCATAGGTCGGCTATAGATCGACCATATGTCGACCTTAGATCGATTACTATCTAGCCATATCTCAGTCATAGCTCGGCCACTGGATGGCCATAGATCAACTAACATTGGGTTATAGGTCGGCGACCTCCCCTGATAAGGTCAAAAACCATTAGCGCCCAGCTGAAGGGGACACAGATCCTCTGACCTAGGGATCGGTCAAAGATGGTGAATGTTAATCTCTCAAATAGACCGGTGTCACTTATTCCAGAGTCGTCACACACTTGTGTGAGCCAACTCAAATCTGAGCTACATATTCGAAGAATCTCTTACATCCCGAAGATCTCTCCTAAGATCTTTAGGGGATAAGATCAAATCTAGATAACTTCAGAAGCTGGTAATCTCGCAAAGATCCTGGATCTGAACAAATCTCCAAGATATTAGGGAAGAGTCCTCATACAATTGTGCTCCCTTCCCTATATATAGAAGTGTCTCCAACCATCTAAGGTACGCTTATTTGTACCCTAGCACTCGATTAGTCTCTTCTCTGGAGACCCTACTCTACAACAAAAGACCTCATTCCTGACTTAGACATTGGAGAGTCCCCTGCACTAGCCAGGGTCTCCTTTGTTTCTCTTTTTCACTTGTGTAGGTTTAGGAGGGTTAATTGCGGAGGGTCTACCAGAAAATTGCATCAACAGTTTAGCGTCGTCTGTGGGAATGACATTCTAAGCTGCTCTCAGCTCTACTAGCAACATGTATGATGGCCAGGAGAAAGAAGAAAGCTCAATCCCCTCCAATGGCGATTCTGATCGTAACCCTGCCCACGACTAGTCGTGTCTCAAAACAGCTAGAGCAGCCAAGGCAGACCAAGCTACAGGAGAGCCATTAAGGTTCCTCCTTTGTCTTAGGTAGACACGGTCAGCGGACTCGTGCTATGAACGGTCGACTAAACAATCTCGAAAGAGAATTTGGAGACATTAGGGCAGACTTGGGCTATGTAAAACAAATGTTGGAGTAGATGCAACCCCAAAATGCACCGAGAGCTAACGGCGAGGATGGGCAACCAATTCATGGTCCTTCCTGACCTTCCTGCGTGCATACTGCCCCCTAGCCGAGCTAACAACGTAGCTCGATCAAGCCTATCCCGTCTCACGTTTCTGGGATTGTCCCCTTACCCGCCTCCGATGTATGACACAAGTTAGATTAGAAGAGGCGTGGCAAAGCCCCAGTCGAAGCTACTGCCGAAAGTGGAGAACCGTGGAAAGCCGAACTAAAAACCTTACGAGGCCAGATCGGTGACATGCAGCAAGTATACTGAGCCAACGCAATAATAACAATGATGGAGGAGACCGAATCCCCATTCACTAGCGACATCATACAAGCACGATTACCAGACAGGTTTCGACTGCCTCAGATCACACCCTTTACAAGGAACACTGACCCGTCAAATCACATGGAATCTTTTCGAATCTACATGGAACTCCATGATGCCTCTGATGCGGTCATGTGCTGAGCCTTCTCCTTGACTCTTTCCAACGCTACTGGCTATGGTTCAAATAGCTAAAGTCGAGGTCCATTAATTCATTCTCTGAGCTATGCCAAGCCTTTGTCACGATCTTCATCGGAAGGAAGAAAAGACTCAAGGCGCCTGCACATCTTCTTCACATAATCCACAAAGAAGGTGAGCTTCTGAAGGACTACATTAAGCGCTTCAATCTGGAAGTATTACAAGTTTGAAAGCACTCGGATGAGGTCGCCCCGAACGCTATCATGAGCGGGTTGAGGAATAAAGCGTTCCTCTTTTCTCTAGATAAGAATCCTCCTGCCACGTTGGCCGAGTTTCTGAACTGATCACAAAAGTATGCTAATTTTGAAGAGTCCCAGATCTTACGAGACACCGCCCAAAGCAAAAATCATCTAGCTAAGGAGCAGGCGAAGGCAGAGCCCAACTCAACCAATACGAACAAGAAGAGAAAGGATGACCAATCTCGAGACGACCAAAAATCATACAATTGGCCTAACAGTAAGTTCAAAACTTACACTCCTCTCAACAAGACACCAGAGCAGGTTCTGATGGAAATCAAGGACAAACGTCTTCTCCACTGGCCGAACAAGTTGAAATCCAACCTTGATAAGAGAAGTAAGAACAAATATTGCTTCTTCCATCGAGATCATAATCACAATACGAGTGATTGCTTTGACCTCGAGCAGGAAATCAAAGCACTCATTTGTGACGACCACCTTGGAGAATACATTAGAAATAGAGGAGATTGGATCACGGTTGCTGAGGAACAGCCGATCAACAATCAGCCAACTGGAGAAATCTGCACAATTTTTAGAGGCTGCGGAGGTGGGGGTGACTTGAACAATGAATGAAAGATGCATGTAAGAAGCATTAGTCTCCCTGAGGAGGAAGTTTCGCTCCTCGACTGACCTTTAAAAGAGAGAAAGGTGGAAAAATATAGTATGACCTTCACTAAGGAAGATACCCGAGGTATCCACCTCCCCCACGATGATGCACTGGTAATCACTTTAACCATAGCCAATCGAAAAGTATTTCGGATCCTTATCGACACAGAATCATCAGTAGATGTGCTCTTCACTTAAGCCTTCTACAAGATGGGAGTTGGTCGGTCTCCACTCTGACATGTCAACACTCCATTACTTAGTTTTTCAGGTGGACAGGTCATGTTTGAAGGAGTCATCTAGCTCCCCCTCTCGGCTAGAGATGAACAGAATCAAACCACGTGATGGTCAACTTCCTCGTGGTCGACCAACCATTTATCTACAATGCCATTCTTGGACGACCATCTTTGAACCTCCTACGAGCAGTGGTATCAACTTACCACTTGGCTATGAAATTCCTAACCGAACAAGGTGTCGGGACCGTTAAAGGCAATCAACATGATGCCCGACGGTGCTACGCGATGGCATTGAGAGCCTCGCGTGAAGCAATGACCATTGAGTCCTTGTATCTGTGCGAAGAGTCTCAACAGAGAGGCCGACCCGTGGAAGACTTCATTCTAATCCCATTGGACGAGTCCGACCCATCTAGGACTGTCTAAATTGTGTTATCCTTGACATCACCACTACGAGACAGGATGATAACCCTCCTCAGACGTTATGTCGACATTTTCTCGTGGTCCCATGAAGACATGCCTGGAATTGATCCTGCCGTCATCATGCATCGACTAAACATCGATCCATCCTCCTGACCAATTAGACAGAAGAGACGTGCTCTCGGCCCAAAGAGGTATCCCGTGATTGAAGAAGAGGTCGGCAAACTCCTTAAAGCTGGTTTCATTGAAGAAGTCTACTACCCGGTCTGGGTGACCAACATCGTACTAGTAAAAAAAGATAACGGGAAGTGGCGGGTCTGTGTGAACTACACAGACCTGAACAAAGCCTGCCCAAAAGATAGCTTCTCCCTTCCTAGAATCGATCAGTTGGTCGACAGTACAACAGGACATGAATTACTTAATTTTATGGATGCATATTTAGGGTACAATCAGATTGTAATGTACTATAAAGATAAATCTCAGACTACCTTTATCACTGACAAAGGTCTTTATTGTTACCACATGATGTCATTCTGTTTGAAAAATGCAGGAGTGACCTATCAGCGATTGGTCAATAAGATGTTCTCCCGCCAAATAGGGCAGATAATGGAGGTCTATATCGACGACATGCTTGTTAAAAGTGTCATAGCTACAGACCATGTAGTCGACTTAGAGGAAATGTTCCTCATCCTTTGCAAATACCAAATGAAATTAAATCTAAACAAATGCGCTTTCGGCGTTAGGTCGGGGAAATTCCTCGATTTTTTGGTTAGCTAGCAAGGGATCGAAGCGAATCAACAAAAAATTAAGGCCCTCCTCAACATGCAGTCACCAAAGACGATCAAAGACATACAGAGGCTCACTAGAAGAGTAGCAGCCCTCAACCGCTTCGTGTCCCAAGCTACAGACAAATGTCTCCCCTTCTTCAAACAATTGAAGGGGAGACAAATAGTATATTAGACTGAAGAATGTGAGGCAACCTTCCAGCGGCTCAAGCAATACCTAGGATCGTCACCCTTGCTCTTTAAACCCGAGCTAGGAGAATACTTGGCTATATCCAACGCAACAGTTAGCTCATCATTGATTAGAGAGTATGAGGGAAAGCAGTTCCCAGTCTATTCCGTCAACAAAGCTCTAGTCTCTACAGAGATGAGATATCTCACGTTGGAAAAGTTGGCTCAGCTTTGGTTATCTCTTCTTGACACCTATGGCCATATTTCCAAGCTCACATAATCATTGTTCTAACCGACCAACCACTATGTCAAATCCTCTAAAAACCTGAAGCTTCGGGCTGACTAACTAAGTGGGCGATCAAATTAAGTGAGTTTAACATCGAATACCAACCATTGGCTGCAACAAAGGTCAGGCAGTAGTCGACTTCATTGTCAAGCTAATTTGTTTTCCTGAGCAAGATCCGATCAAGGACCGATCTACAACTGACCTACCTAGGCTAGAACTTGCTCCAGACATCAATGAACCGTCCAACTCCCAAGTTGTTTCTGACCCACCCAAGTGGACGCTCTACATTGATGACTCATCCAGTTCTAAGGCAAGTGAGGCCGAGATAGTCCTAGATACTCTTGAACATACGTGCATGCAATATGCCTTAAGATTTGGATTTCAAGCCTCCAATAATATAGTGGAATACGAGGCCATGCACATTGGACTCAAATTAGCAGCAAACATGGGGGCTCAACATTTCGAAGTCTTCAGCGACTCACAGTTTTTCGTCAACCAAATAGCTAATGCCTATCAAGCCAAGAAAGAGCGCATCAAGCTTACCTTCAAAGAGCCAAAGAACTAATCGAAAACTTTCAGAAATGCAACATCGCCCTGATTACACGGGACGAGAATTCAAAAGCTGACATGTTGGCAAAGCTCACTACAGCAGACGAGGATGAAATCCTGAGATCCATCTCGATCAAATTTCTGGCTAAGCCAAGCATCAATGAAGTCGAGCTGATGACTGTGCTTCTGATTGACTCGAATCAACCTGGATGGACCCGATCATCAAGTACCTCGAGAACGGTGAGTTACCCAAAGATCGAACAGAAGCATGGAGAATGAATATCAACGCTGCCCAATATACCATACTCAATGGTATACTTTGCAAGAAAGGATTCTACCTTTCTTACCTAAGGTGCGTCCAACCAGAAGAAGTAAAGTACTTCCTAAGGGAAATCCACAATAGAATCTGCAGAAACCACTCTGAAGGGCGAGTGTTGGCACACAAGGTCTTTTAACAAGGTTACTACTGGCCAACCATCTAGCATGATGCACGAAAGCACGTCCAGAGATGTGACAAGTGTCAAAGATTCACAAATGTACCTCGGTAACCACCAGAAGAGCTCACCTCTATGGTTGGGCCATGGCCGTTTGCTCAGTGGGGGATCGATATTAGTGGTCCACTTCCCATGGGTAAAGGTCAGACCAAGTTCACCGTTGTGGCCATTGACTATTTCACCAAGTGGGTAGAAGCAGAATCGTTAACAAAGATAACTGAGTAAAGGATCATAGACTTTGTTTGGAAGAATATCAGATACAGGTTTAGGATTCCTCGGACCATCATCTCTGATAACGGGAAACAATTCGATAACAAGCAGGATCATGAGATATGCAAGAACCTCGGAATTCGCTACTTCTACTCGACGCCACGACATCCGCAGGCGAATGACATGTCAAGGCAGTTAACAAGATCATCAAGTATCATCTCCATACCAAGCTCGAGAACACTAAAGGAGCGTGAGCTTAAGAACTCCCAAAAGTCCTATGGGCATATTGAAGTACAGCACGAACAGCTATCAGGGAGACCCCTTTCTCTTTAACATATGGAGTAGAGACAGTCACTCCAGTAGAGATCAGACTACATATAGCCCGGACAGACTAATTCGATGAATAAGCTAATATCGAGCTTATGGCCCTCAATCTTGACCTCCTCGAGGAATAAAGGGAACAAGCTCGAACACCGACCATCGTTCGCCTACAATAGGTATCGCACTTTTATAATGCATGGGTTAAGGTCAGAAGGCTTCGAGTTGGTGATTTAGTTCTTCGGAAGATATTCCAGAATACCAAGGAGATAAGATTAGGAACCTTAGTTCCAAACTGGGAAGGATCCTATGTGATGTCGAGCATAAGCCGACCTGGTTCGTATCGACTAGAGGATCTGACTGGCCAACTGCTCCTGCATCCATGTAACACCGAGCATTTGAAGATCTATTACACCTAAATTAGGTTGGTACGATGCTCATTATGTTTTACTCAACTTTGAATTATAATAAAGCTTCAGCGAGTTATCGGATCAACTTCCAACTGAGATCTGATCAATCAGTGATCCTGATCCGATTGACCACCGAACTATGTTCAAGCTAATTGGCTTGCACTAGTTTTAGTAATTCCCCGAGCAATATCCGACTGATGCCCAGGTTACGACGTAGGATCAGTCCAACCTACTCATATGAAATAAAAGACGATCTAATCAGCTAAGAAATTCAAAATTCAAGGAAAATAAGTATTTTCATTAATAAAGCCCAAAGGGCGTGATTACATCGGTTATATCCCAGAAAAATACATGTACGTCGATCTACAGATGACTGAAGTGCTTGAAGCCAAAAAAGCCATAGGTGAGTAGTGCTTGAAGTGGAAAAAGGAAAAGGTAGAGCAGAATGAAGGAAATACTTCTTTGCAAAAGAAGTCGAGCCTCGAGCCTCAGAAGGTTTCTCAGGAGCCGCTTCATCGCCCGACCCATCGGAACTCGACTCTTGCTCATCAAAAGCAGAGAGATCAAGTTTCGAGAAGGTCTCCTTCATCGCCCTCACACACTCGGTGTAACCTTGACGATAGAAGTTATCCCTCTCATCTAGGAACGCCTAAGATGACTCGAATTCCCAGACAGCCTCCTTCCGAGCCAAAGCGATCACAACCTTGGTCTCCTTCTTGAGCTTCTCTAGCTTTGCATCGGTCATGACAAGCCGAGTGTGGCACTCATCATGCCAGCCCTTGGCTTCTTCCAGCCGCCCAACTACCTCGGCCTTCTCAGCGAAAGACACTTCAAGAGCCATCTTCACAGTCTTTAGCTTAGCTTCAGCAGTCGAAGCCCGAGCCTCCAACTGGGCCACCTTTTGATCGACCTCCTCCACTCGATCATGCATCTGAGCAAACTCGGCACCCACCTTCAATATGCACGGGGCGAACTATAGAGGAAAGAAAAAGGTGAAGATGAGCAACCAAAAATGGAAGTCAAATCAGCTTTGGACGATGTACTTATGCCAAGAAAGCTCGTTGACACATGCGGGAGAATTGTTTCCGTGGGAGAGTCAAACAAGCCGACGAACTCCTCCTCGGACGTATTACGGTCTGCCTAGAGGAGGATCCCCTCCACGGTCTGGCGAATGATCCCTCACCTCTCTTTTGCCTCCTCCCTCCCCGTAGACTGAGCCTTGACAGGAAGCTCAGAAGCCCCTTGGATCTTAGCAAGGGTGACACTTTCTGGAACAACTGTTCCTGCCGCTTCAAAGGAGGTCTCCACCTCCATGCCCTCTCCCTTGACCTTCAGGACGATCGGGCAAGTGGAGCTGGCCTTCCCCTTGGTCTTAGAGGAGGTCTTTTGTTTCTTTTTTCCGGCGCCGCCAACTCATCTCAAGGGGACGCACAAATCGTGGAGGGAGGACGGATGAAGGGTCAAGCTTCAGGCATCTCTGCATTAACGCGCAAGAACAATACGTTAGAAAAGTCCTTAAGAAAATTCTAAGTTGTCGAGCTCGACTGAAAATCTTACCTAAGTTCTTACAAGTGAGTGTTGTGTCTAAGCCCGAATTAAGGAGTAGCTTGAGCTGAAGAAGTACTCTCCAAGACCTTTTCTCCCCGTTAATTACTTGCAAATCCCTTATCTGAGCAAGTAATCCGCTGCTGAGCATAGGACGATGCTTAGGAATAGCTACAACAAAAAACTCATGTTATAAGGTTAGATGACAATGAAAACTAATCAACTAAAGGACGAACGACTACTACAACAAAAATATTAACCTGGGCCGGAGAAAGCTCGGGGGACCAGGGGCTGAGTTGATTCTGGCTCGGCCGACTCCCAGCACCTAGAGGCCCAGAACCATTTGTCCCTCTAATTTTTATAAGGGCCCCACCAGTACTCTGCCAAGTAGAGAAGTAGTACCAGCCGAGCTGCAACTTGTTCGGGTTTAACTGGTATAGGTGGAGGAACTCGCTGTCACGCCGCAAACCCAGAAATCGGATTCACAAGAATCCCGATCGCCGAACCCGGTGCTGATAGCCTCAATAGTACCCTATTCTCAGCTCCCAGCGTACATACACCAGGTTCCGATCCTGGGATCCTATAAGGAGGATTTTCCAACGTACATTTGTCTCATAAGAAGCATAACCACAAGTATACCCAAATCATAAAGGCAACATCATCATCACATATCCACTAATATAATCATTTGAATGCAATGCTGAAAGGGAAATACATATATTGAAATCAAAGCTCCAGAGGACAGCTGCACGCTCCAAGCTGAACGCCACTGCAACCTAACGCCACCTGCACGCATCTATCATGCATAATCTTACAAAAGCTTAGAGGGTGGTGAAAGTGTGTGCACAAGATGAGTGCCAAGTATACCATAAAACCCATAAATCATACATCATCGGAATAAAGAGAAATACTGACAAGATCATGAATCATATGATATCAGAGTAAGCGGAAATATACTGGTAAGTTCATGAGTGTTATCAGCCATACCAAGGCTATGCGATGCAAAACATAATAAGACAATAACAGATGTTGAGGATGCAATGTAATATGCAAATTCTGATGAGTCACGAATACCATCAACCCCATCTAGGTCATATAAGTGTAAAAACATAGCAACCCAAAATACTAAATACTGTGGATACAATATAATATGCGGTGCGAATGAAATGGCCATACTAGAATGTGAAGTCGGGATGATAGTATGTAGTATGGCAGGCTACGGGGTCCACCACAAGGGACTTCTATCCAAACCAGTCCCATACCTAAATTTGGATAGTCAGACTCAATGTGGTAAACTCTTAATCTCAGGTTAGTCACGCGCTCAACCGAAATTCTAGTCATGCGATGGTACACGTAACAAATAGTTACGCACCACCAGCTCGAGTGAGTAGTGAATCAATGAATGAATGAATATGCAATTCCTGCTCAATAAGTCCACATATCAGTATGGTTACTCTTTGGAGAAATCACTGGGGTCTATTACACTCTACTCTGACTGCCTCTTCCCTAGCTGCACAGCCCAGCGAGCAGAATAGACCTCACTATCCGCCTGACCAGTAGTTTGCCAATACCTACCCTGCTCGTCGATAGCAAACCCATTTACGAGTTGGTCATACTCGGCCTAGCTTATAGCCCTCTCACTCAAGCGGATAAGGCCACACCCCCTCCTAACCGACCATAACACAGTGGGAGACGCGGCCTACTGGTATTCGGCATACGGGCGCTCATGTTCCACTCGGTCTAGACGTTGGGGCTACTCCTGGCCTCGAAGGTTCTGGAATTTTCACCCAAGGACATCTTAAGTGCCCATAGTGTTAGAACTAAATATTTTCGATGTCCCATTTAGCCATCCACGGTGTGCCTATGGAGGCCACGGCCCTGATGTCACTAGGGCATACATTGATTAAGTCACACATATGCGAGATGCATGAGTCACACTATCCAGTCATGTAGCAATCCTGAGCGTACTATACGCTCATGTGGGTAACTCCTATCACTGAGTCCCATAAATAATCTACTCAATGACATATGCTATGATCGGTCACTCCTCATATCAAGCATACATATGATGCGTATGAGCATGAATCATGGAGTTACACTAAGCATATTATAAGGTGATGAACTACTCTCACAACGAAGATAGGCTTAGACGGCCTACACACAACAAGTATGGGCCTATCAATGGACCCTAGGGAGAGTTATAATGCGGACATTTAACCAACATTAATCTTACAATGTGGACGTCAAACCAACATTGCTCCCAAGGCACGGCCCGCCATAAACATCATTACCTGCATTATAGTGAAATCACACATTCCATCGGGTGCACATTCCTTGCATTGAGCCGCATGTACACCACATCAGGACTAGCCATGTGGGCCACAAATACATCAAGATGGGCCTCATCACATGGGCTAAAAATATATCACAATGGGCCACAACATATGAGTTAGAAACACATTGGGTCGGAAATACATTACAATGGGCCCCAACCCACGGGCCCTAATACATTACAATGGGCCTCAACCCATGGGCCCTAATACATCACAATGGGCCTTAACCCATGGGCCCTAATACATCACAATGGGTCGTATCAACGGGCTGAATTAAATGGGCTGATCCAAATGGGCTTCATGTATATCAATCAGGCCCACTCTTATGTATTTTTAAGATCTGACCTATCCATAAGTTAACATAGAGGTAGATGAAGTGAAAACCAAATATCAGCTTGGGTGGGAACCACTGTGGCTCCTAAGAAGTTTTAAATAGTAGATGTCATTGTACCCCATTATTGTTACGAATGGTGGGGTCCACTTGAACTTTGGATCTCACTCATTTACCCCATGCCAAACAAAATGATCTCACAAATGGTTGGACAGTTTGGATACAACACATGTATCATGTGGGTCCCATAAATAAAAGGCATGGATGGAATAGGTGGGATCCACGGAACTTGTAGCCATGTGTAGCCGCAGGTCTACATGCCACATGATAGCTACATAGCTGCTACACATGCAGCTAATGCTGCTTAAAGGATAGCAAAGGTGGGTCCCACGTAAGGCCCACCCTCATAGATGTAATAATAATATACATATATATTATAATATAATATATTATATATTAATATGATATAATATAATATATTAATATTATATTTAATATAGAATCAGCCCACACGTGGGGTGGGTCCCACCGTCCACACCACTGGACGGTGGTGTGAATGAAACACATACATCATTGGTGGGTCCCACGTGGGGCCCACCATAACGTTTATTTGACATCCAACCGTTGATAAGGTCACACTGACCTAGATGAAAGGGAAAAACAAATTTCATATAAATCCAAAACTTTTGTGACGGCCAAAGGGGCTTCAATGACAGCTGTTCAATCTCATTATTTCCTATGATGTGGGCCACCTGAACCACGTATACGACTGAATTTTTGTGTGGGACCCACTACCCTAAGGGGCTATCAAATGCATGGTGTTGATGTTCAACACACATCACGTGGGGCCCACGGCTGGGACCACGTCCTTGGCCAGTCCGTCCACAACGTAGCAGCGCCTGCTGCTGCTCTGGACGGGAGCAGCAGCAGTAGGTTGTTGCTGCCTATTTTATATTTTTTTTGTAAAAATATGTTTTTTATGGTTTTTCACAGGTGGGGCCCGCATTAATGGAATCCACTCCAACCATTGGTCTCTATGGCTCAAGACAAGCCAAACAAGCCCAATATTGGGCTTGTTTTAAGGTACAAAAATGGCAGGGTGGTTTTCAACGATAAAGAAACTGTTTTCTATACTATGGCCCACCAGAAAATCGGATTTGCCCCATTTTTCGGCTCAACGCTTGAAATGATCCGCTGAATGGGATGGACAGCATGGATTGAATATATATATCAAGGTGGGGCTTACATGGACCACCCTCTCTAAGGTTTGAGAACCAAGCTAATATTTTTGTTTTCCCAATTCACATCCAGACGCTAGACGGTTCTGGGTAAGGCAATTACATTTAAGGTGGGCCCTACTTAGGTGGGCCACCACATGGCTGGGTGGTGTGGAACAACATATATATAAAGTGGGCCCCACCTACAAACGACTTGGATAAAATACATGATTCATGGTGGGGTCCATCCAGGTGGGCCACATGGACATATCATCACATAAAAAGAAAAAATAGAGAGAGAGAGAGAGAGAGAGAGAGAGAAAGAGAGAGATCGAGTGATGGAGGGACCCCAGCACTATGGGCCCTCCCTTCCATGATCTACAACATACATCAAGTGGGTCCCAATACATGTGGGCCCACCAAATCAAAGATCAATGGTGGAGGTTCCTTCTCCACCCAAAATAGACGGTCTAGAAGACCTCAATCCATGCAAGGAAAATAAACATCATGATGGGGTCCATGGAGAATGGCCCCATCATGGACTGATCATGAGGATCAAGGTGGGCCACAGCCACACATAGGGTCCAAAATGAGATCCATACCATCAATCAGTAGGCCTCACTTGGCCCTTCATCAAAAAATAGAAATCTAGGCCTAATAGAGCACCCACCATTCGATCTTCTTAGTCCGTTATAAAGCCGATCTCCTTGTGTCTCACTTTGATGGAGGATGATGAGAAATGAATGGCTATGATGAAAGTTTTTGGGAGAGGAAGTGGGCCACACAAATCACCTTTTCTCACACTTAGGATGCTTGGACGTCCATTTTTTTCTCTCCTTTGTTGCTTGGAAAATGTGTGAAGAGAAAGAGAGAGAGAGAGAGAGAGAGAGAGAGAGAGAGAGAGGGTTATAAGGGAGAGAGAGTGATGGATGTGAGTGATGGGTTAGGTGATGGTGTACTTGACATGTATGGGTGTGTAAGAGAGAAGGTGAGAGAGAGTTGACTTGGTGGTTGCTTGACTTGGTGAGAAAGAAAGCATTGATTGAATGATTGATTTGAGTGATTGATTGATGAGACATGTTATAGAGATTCTCTTGGAATTGCAAATGCGCGGTGTTTTCTTCAAAATAAACGTCAACCCACATCTCCCTACCATGGTATCAGATCGGTGCGCAAGATGCGGCGTTGGAACCGCAGCGACGGTGCGGTCGCAATGGTATAAGTCTTGGATTAAGCCGACTCAAATATATGGGATGTGACTTAGGATCGCGTGCAAATATTGATTATAGGTTACGAATTGCTGGACTTCGACGGGAAGGATTGCAGGAGTCAACGGAACAGTATGGACTAGGATACAGGCCTTACAACTCTAGGCAAGCTAGTAGACGAATAACCACCCTCTATAGAGGAAGCCGCAGGCCTCACTAAAGGGTGACCTCGAAGATCGCATCGGCCCCCTCCAGAGGTCGGTCCAGAAGCTAGTTCGACGAAGGAAGCCGGAGAACTACTGACTCGGGGACGTGGTATCCGAGCCTGATCCGGGCTAGGTTCTCCTCAGTCAAGGGCGAGGGCACCGGACCCCTCGAACCCTCCTCATCATCAGACTCTTCTGGGTCCACCTCGCCGGAAGGGTCGCGCCCCATTGCCATCAGCTCCTTCGCTAGAGATATACTCGATGCCCTAGGCACGGGGACTAGCCTCTGCACTGGGGACAGATTCAACGCCCTAACCACGGGCGTCGGCCTTTGTGCTGGAGACCTTTCCAATGCCCTCGACAATAACTACCTGAAATTGATGTCCACCATCATCACCAGAGGCGATGGTGGGTTCGACATTACCCTATGGCGACTACTTGCCCCACTATCACCGCCAGAGGCCCCCTCCCGAGAGCTCTATGAGCTTGACATGGTGATTCTTACGAGTAAAATTACTCGGAAATAGAAAAATAAAAGGAGGGGGAGATGGAGCTCACCAGGAAGGGGACGAGCAAGACTCTAGCCTGATTACGGAAGAAAACGAACGCCGAAATTCGCATAGAAAAGAAGAGGAAGATGAAGGAGGGAAGAAGCAGAAATGTAAAAAAAAATTTAAAAAAAAACCCTAAGGGTTAGGGCTTCCCTTATATAGTAGTGCCACGTGGCAGTCATTAAAGACGCCCATCAATGCGAGTCCGTACAACGACCCCTCAACTACCCCAACTCGACACGTGGCGTAACCCCATGCGCTGCTTGACCCCGATACTGGGAATGATGCCACGCGTCACGACCTTGTTGGTTCGTCGTCGAAAAGATGGCATGGTGCCCCACGTGACCTCGAGCCACAAAACAACACGTCGTGATTACGGATTGACTTACTTCGACTACCGTGCTGATTGCCATACCTAGCATTTATGACGATACGTCTCAACCTAATCCACGCATAACCCGACCTAACTATGCCCAGCTTACTTTCTGAACCTCCATATATCAACTCGAAAAGTAATGGGGGTTCACTATTAGGGGAAAAATTGACAAGTCGATAAGTTGGCTTATGGAATAGACTAACTCTACTAAACCAGCATGGGCCCACTAAAAACCGAGCCTGATAAAGAGTCTATGTCTAGAAATAGGTCAACCTTCAAGGAGGTTGAGGCAACTATGAGGACACACAAAGAACACTCATAGGTCAGTCATAAGTCTGCTAGAGATCGACCATAGGTCGACCCCAGATCGATTACTATCTGGCCATAGCTCATCCACTGGACGGCCATAGATCGGGCAACGATCGGTTACAAGTAGGTGACATCCCCTGACAGGTCAAGAAGCATTAGCTCCCAGCTGAAGGGGACACGGATCCTCCGACCCAGGGATCGGTCGAAGATGGTGAATGCTGATATGTCAAATGAATCGGTGTCGCTTATTCCCAAGTCATTACATGCCTGTGGGAGCTGACCCAATCCGAGATACATATTCGAAGAATCTCCTAACATCCCAAAGATCTCTCCCAAGATCTTTGGGGGATAAGATCAAATCCTGATAACTTCGAAAGCCAGTAATCTTGCAAAGATCTCAGATCTGAATAGATCTCCAAGATATTAGGGAAGAGTCCTCGTGTAATTGTGCTCCCTTCCCTATATATAGAGGTATCTCCAACCATCCAAGGTACACTTATTTTTACCCTAACACTCGACTGATGTCTCTTCTTTGGATACCTTACCCTATAACAAAAGACCCCGTTCCTGACTTAGGCATCGGAGAGTCCCCTGCACTAGCCAGGGTCTCCTTTGTTTCTCTTTTTCACCTGTGCAAGTTTAGGAGGGTTAACCGGGGAGGGTCAGAAAACAACATCAACATGTTGAAAAGATGATGGCTACAGAAATAATTAGGACAAATCAAAGGTTGATCTGATCATCCGATCATATAAATTTTACATAGTAGCCACATGAAAACCATTCTAGACTTAATGGAAGTTGAGATGAGTCAATTGGGTTGTCGAAGTGACATATGCAACCAGGAGCACTTTCACTTGTACTGCCGAGAGGAATGGATTTTTTTTAATCAACTAGTTAGTTCCTTAGACTTAGTCCTATGAAGTTGATGTAGAGTGGGTTACAAACAATTTCATGGCCAAGATGGACCAGAGAAGGCTCGATTAGAAGCAAAGGTGATCTGGACACTCGGAACCTGAAAATAGGCATATCTCGCAAACCAGAATGAGTTATTCCACATACCATACATCATTTTGGGTAGGAAAAGCTACTTTAACCAACCAACCCTGCTATGCTAGGTTGGTCACGCCAAATTTATGAGATTCCATTAGATTGATGGTCAAAATTCCATTTTATTTCTGTTTTTACTATATATAATAAGTTTTAGTTCAATCATAACTTTTGATCCGTTGAGTTTTAGGATCGTGCCTAACATGAAAAGGGCTTAGAAAAATTAGGGGAATAATGTGGTTAGGTCAAATTGGACACTTATTATTTTGCCGAAAACCATGAAGTCTAGTAGAAATCATGACTGTCTATAAATAATAACTTTACTATTTATAGTATGTCATGATTGTAGAGAGTTTGAGTTGGGGTTTGATTTTGAAACTTCTCTTAGGATTGGTATCACTATTTAAAGGATTATAAACTCATTTTTATTATTAATCAATTTATTTTCAGAATTATTAGAAATTGTTTTCTATTTTCTTCCCTTGAGGAATTTATATAAAGAGTCTAGAGAAACTCTATTGATTCAGAGTACTTATCTTTGAGGAAGAAAGTTCTTAACCTCATCACATCCTTCCCTGCGTCAGAAGTGACGAGGTTGAGCCCAGGCAAGGTCTACCAGATCCCAAGTTAAGACCCTGGGCCCAGGCCTAACATTAGGACAAGCCAGAGCAAGGCCTGAGTTGCAATCATTTTGGTAGTATCAAGCCTGACCTGTCGCCTAACAAAGACAGATGCGGATCAGGTGAGCCCGGGGTAACAACTTACCAGGTGAGGCTGTGTTGTGTACACCGATGTATGTGTTGTGTATCCACACTCTATATTCATTTTGCTAGCTCATTTTAAGATATGGTCCCAAAAATAAGATAGTGATTGAATTCCCACCATTAAAACTTTCTTCAGGCTCTAAAAGCTTTGGATCAAGCTTCTATTTATGTTTTCCCTTCATCCAGGTCCATATGACCTTATCAACAGGTTGGATAACAAATAAATATTATAGTGGGCCCTAAAACATTTTTTTATGGTGAGCACGTCCAATCACCATTGGTGTGGTCTGTTGCAAAAATCTGGTTTACCCTTTGCCGAGCTCCGAGCACTTGAGCCGAGTCCTGTGTGCCTGCACAAGAGAAAGGACAAAGGAGACCCTGGCTAGAGTAGGGGGACCCTCTGATGCCAAAGTCAGGCTAGGAGTTTGGATTTGAGTAGTGTGGTTGAGTTTCAGGTAAGAGATTTTGCGTACCTGTTCCTGTAGAAATGATTCATATTTATACCTTAGGGTCATGTTGAACGTGTCTAATAATCTCGACAAGATCATCGCCACTATGCAAGAGCTACGAGTGTGTGGTTGTCAGCCGTTACCTGGAGATCGTGCGCTAGGCATTACTCTTATCGTGCGTTACTAGGTTGTCTATTAATGTTGTCATTGACCAGGTTCCCGTCCGAGCTGACCTCATGGCTGGGATCTTGCTCGACCACTCAAGCACACAGATAAGCAAATGGTTGACAAGCTAAGTAGAGAGGTTCGCGTTGGAGGTAGGATGAACGGGTGCGCGATGGCTACTATTCTTCGAACTTTTGTGAGAGCTCTTGTAAAAGACAGATCGGCTTGGACGTATTGTCATCGCTCCGAGGTTCTGCTCATGGAAGATGTGAAGACTTCTTCCCAGTCCCAGGTCGGCGTCATAACTCTACAAGAGCCCTCGGGTCGGACGCTCACCTCAGGTCTGAAGCTTATCAGTCTGAGGCCTTGCTCTTTGGTGCCTCTAAGTTTGACCTTGATGCGGCTCGGTTCAGATTCACCCATAAAAGTACCCCCTACTCTTTGAGTCTGAGCTCGAACTTAGAGAGTAAAAGACTTGGGGAAGCGAATTGCCGCTCTCCTCATGATGATAAGCTTAAGCGAAGCGTCGCAGTGATGTTCTTCAAGATCTGAGCACCGTACGACGGCAGTCATTTCCTATGCTCGAGTCGTTGGGCATCGTACATGTGGCCAAAAGCGTTATGACGGTTCGACTGAGTGAATTGGGTGACGCCACATGGACCTCAAAAGATGAAGAGGCGTCGACACATTGAATATTGACTGTCATGGCTCAATGTGGATGCTTTCTTTTTATGTCGTTGTTTGTCGCATTTGTCGAATGACGAGCCGACCTCTTCTTTAAGGGGTTGGTTTGTCGAAGGGTTTTATTTATGCACCTGAGAAATGTCCCTTCGTAGCGTACTTACCTTTTTAGTAGACCGTTGTCAAATGACGAGCCGACCCTTCTTTAAGGGATTAGTTCATCGAAGGAGTTCATCTCTGCACATGAGAGATGACCCTTCGTAGCGTACTCAGATAGCGATGTAACTATATACTAGGCCAAGTAGAAGAGTAGAAGAGTAGGCGATCTTTTATTAGGAGTTAAAACGACTAGTAGATCCGATTCGTATATAGCTACATTGCTTTTCCCCTCAGGGATAGTAAATCTTTAAGTGCTCGACATTCAATGGGTGAGGCAATGGACGTCCCTCTAGATCCTTTAGACACTAGGACCTTAGCTTAGCTAAGCCGACCACCCAATAGGGTCCCTCCCAATTTGGCCCAAGGGACCCTACTTCGGGCTCCATAGTGTTCTGGAAGACGCGGCGAAGGACTAGATCTCCTTGTCGCAATTGCCTCATCCTGACTCTAGAGTTGTAGAATTGAGCAACTTGTTGATGCCAAGCAGCGACTCAGAGTTTGACAGTGTCTCGTACTTCTTCAAGTAGATCCAGGTTTATCGCGATTTGGTCAGCATTTTGTTGTTCCTGATAGTTCCTCACTCATGCGGTGGAGAGCCCTATCTCGATTGGGATGAAAGCTTCCGAGCAGTAAGACGAGAAGAAGGGGGTTTCCCCGTAGAAGACTGAACCATAGTCCTGTAGGCCCAGAGAACAAGCAAGAGTTCATCGGCCCAGTTGCCCTTAGATTTTTCCAGCTTCATCCTGAGATGACGCTTGATGACTTTGTTCACAGCTTCCACATGCCTCGGAACCTATCGTTATCGAACTGTCTCCCATTATCAGAGACGATGGTGCATGGGATTTCAAACTGACAGATGATGTTCTTCCACAGAAAATCTGTCACCTTTTGCTCGATAATCTTCGCCACTGGCTCGGCCTCAACCCATTTGGTGAAGTAGTCGACGACCACAATCGTGAACTTGGTCTACCCCTTTCTAGGAGGCAAAGGCCCAATGATGTCGATTCCCCACTGGGTAAATGGCCACAGCCCACTCATGGGGGTCAGCTCTTCTGCTAGCTGCCTCATAACGACAACAAATCTTTGGCATTTGTTGCACTTCTGGACAAAGCTCTTGGAATCTTCTCGGATCGGTGGCCAGAAGTACCCTTGATGAAGTATCTTCTGAGCAAAGACATGGCTCCCAGAGTGATTTCCATAGATTCCTTCGTGGATTTCTTAGATTACATACTCTGTTTTGTCAAGTTGGAGACACTTGAGGTACGGATGGGAGTACCTTTCAGGCTTGAACTCCCTCCTCTTTTGCTTCACTGGTTTGTGCTCTGAATCCACATTCAGCTTGTGAACCATGATCTTTAGGGGAATACCCGACATGTCTTGGTGCGACCATGTGAAGAAGTCCTTGTGCCATCGAAGAAAGGTCAGCATCTGAGCTCGCTGCTCAGAATTCAGTGACGACTCGAGATGAACTGTTCTGCTCAGATCAACATCCTTGAGCGGGACAGTCACAAGATCTTCAGTGGACGAGTCCTCTGCAGGGTTATCTTCCCAGGGGTTGAGTACATTTATTGTGAATGCCTACTTTGTAGAGCCCTTTCATACTGTTACTGAGTAGCACCTTTGTGCCTCATGCTGGTCTTATCGGACATATCTGGCCCCTCCATCGGTAGGGAACTTCATCATCAGATGATACATAGATACAACTGCCCTTATGGCGTTAAGGGACAGCCGGCCTATGGTGGAATTATGTGTTGATGGTACATTCACCACCAAGAAGTCCACTAGTAGAGTCACCGATTCTACCCTTCTCCCACTGTAACTGGGAGGGAAATAGCGCCCTCGGAGATCACCTTATCTCCAGTAAATCCATACAGCAGGGTCTTCACGGGTCGGAGGCGCGACATGTCTATCCCCATCTTGTCAAACACCTCGGAGTAGAGTATATCGACTGAGCTTCCTGTGTTAACCAGGATACAGTAGACCTTGTGATTGGCTATCATCATCGTAACCACCAAGGCATCGTCATGGGAGTGATGGATGCCCTGCGCGTCATCCTCTATAAATGTGAGGCTGCAGGGGCTTACTCAGAGTTCTTTCCTTCGCCTTTCAGATAAGTAGATGTAATGTTCAGGGTTGGTGATCCTGGAGTGGGCTTTACAAGGTTGATTCGAATCTTCGCCACAGGACGGGGCCCCATAGATCATCTGAATCTCCGTAACCTCCTCCACAGCTTTACGGGGTTGTCGTCCTTCTTGGTCTACCTCTCTTCTTTTACATACTTGCGCAGATAACCCTTGCGGATGAGGGTCTCGATCTCTTCCTTTAGGTCGATACAATTACTAGTGTTATGGTCGTGGTTGCGATGGAATCTGCAGTACTTGCATTTGTCCTGCTGGCTTGCCTTGGTCTTCATGTAACTCAGCTATTGTAGTAACCTCTGATCTCAAATGTCAAGCAGGATCTGCTCTGGAGATGTGTTGAGAGGAGTGTATGAGCCGAACTTACTCTCAGGCCTCCTACTCGACCTCCTATCCCGGGAGGCATTGTCATCTAACCTCCTTTTATCCGCATGCTATGGCACTTTATCCCTTCGCCTCTTTCCTTTAGATGAGGACTTAGATGTTTGGTTGCTCTTGCGTGAGGTGAAGAACTCCTCGGCATTTGTATATTTTTTAGCGCGGCTGATAAGTTCACCAAGGGTTTACAGAGGGTTCTTCCCTATCGAGAATAGGAATCTCGCTTCCTTGATGCCGCTAATCATTGTGGACAGTGCCATCTCATCGGAGTAGTTGTCTACTTGCAGAGCCTCTTCATTGAAATGAGAGATGTAGTCTTTCAGCGATTCCCCGCTCCTCTGTTTGAGGGTAAGCAAGTGGGTGACGGCTTCCGACTCTTCATGCCAATGATAAACTGGGTTAGGAATGACATGTTGAGCTCGGCAAAGGTGCTGATCAACCTTGGCTTAAGCTGTCGGTACCAATTCCTTACGGCCCCAGTCAGAATTATTGAGAAGGCTCGACATATCATCGCTTCCGAGGCGGATTGAATCAGTATCCATGATCGGTAAGATTCCACGTGCTCTGTGGGGTCACGAGACCCTGAGTACTAAGCGATGGGGGGCATCCTGAACCTCGGAGACATTTCTGCACTCATGACCTCGCTGGTGAAGGGAGCTTTAGTTTCTTCCATCATCGCTTCCACTGTGGTCGAAGCCGGAGTCTGTTAGTTCCGTTGTAGTGTCTTAATATGATTCTGGAGCTCGTCCAACTAATCTTCCCATGGGTTCCAATTTTTTACCACGGTTTTCACTTCAACCTCAGGCATTCTGCCCCTTCTTATCCTCTCCAGCTCGTAACGGAGGTTAGACGGGGCTAGCGCCAAGGTCACTGATATGTAGGTCATCTCTACACGCCGTGTAGGACCCAGGGCTTAAGTTGATAGGTTCTGGGATGCTCCTCTTTGGCTACCAGAGCCATCTCTTCTGGATTGAGAGGCACCTGTTGTTCCTTCATCTGATTGATCTCGCCCCTTGGCATATGCACTTCATTCTGCAAGGCCCTGTATTTACCTCCTCGGCTTCGGGTCCGTTGAGATGGCCCGGTCGGGGCCGATTCAGTATGCAGTATTGAAGACGAATGAAGTTGCCCACTGTCTTAGGCTCTGCGGTCGTTAGTGGGAGTATTTTCATCTTTCCTCTTGCCATTTTTGGTAAAGCTCTTGTCACGCCCCAAACCCGGAAATCGAATTCACAGGATCCCGATCGCCGAATCCGGTACCGACAACCTCCGTAGTACCCCATTCTCGGCTCCTACCGTCCATACGCCAGATTCTAATCCAAGGATCCTACAAGGAGGATTTTTTTTTGTATATTTGACTCGTAATAGGCATAACCACAAGATTACCCAATTCACAAAGGCAACATCATCATCATATATCTATTAACATAATCATTTGAGTACAATGCAAAAAAAAAAGGAAATACATAAATCGAAAATCAAGCTCTAGAAGACCGCTACACGTTCCGAGCTTAACACTACTGCAACCTAACATCACCTGCACGCATCTATTGTACATAAGCTTATAGAAAGCTTAGAGGGTGGTGTAAGTGTGTGCACAAGGTAGGTGCTAAGTAAGTAATATAAGAGAAATCAGAGTAAGCGGAAATACTGACAAGCTCATAAATCATACAAGATCAGAAATACTAGCAAGTTCATAAATCATACGATATCAGAATAATACGAAAACATAAATAGGCTCATAAATACCCTTAGCCTTATCCAAGATATGCGATGAAAAAATATAATAAAAACAATATCATATACTGATGAAGCAATGTAGATCAACTATGCAATGCGGATACAGTAAGCCAAATTTCAGATGCCGATGATGCAATGCAATATGCAAATCCTGATGAGTCCATGAATACCGTCAGTCATATCTACGCCGTATAAATGTATAAACATAGTCACCCCAAATATCATATGCTGCGGATGTAATGCGATATGTGGTGCGAATGGAATGAACATGCTAGAGTGTGAAGTCGGGATGATAGTACTTGGTATTGCAGGCTATGGGGTCCATCACAGAGACTTCTATCCAAACCAGTCTCATACCTAAATTTGGATTGTCAGACTCAATGTGGTAAACTCCTGATCTTAGGTTAGTCACGCGCCCCAACCGAAATCCTGACCATTACGAAGGTACTCATACAATTAGTTACATACCACCAGCCCGAGTGGATAGTGAATGAATAAATGAATGAGTATGCAACTCCTGCTTAAAAGTCCACATATCAGTACAGTTCATCTTTGGAATCATCAGCAGGGTCTATTACACTCTACGCCAGCTTACCGCCCCTATCCAAGTGCACAACTGGGTAAGTGGAAGAGACCTCACTATCTGCCTGCCAATATCAGTCCCGGCTCATTGATAGCGGACTCATTCCTTAAGCTAGTCAAACTCAACCTAGACATTGCCCTTTCACTCGGGCGGGTAAGGTCACACCCCCTCCCAACCGACCACGATACAATGGGAGACGCAACCTACTGGTATACGGCCCTCATGCACTCATATATATCCACTCGGTCTCGACGTTGGGGTGTCTCCTAGCCACGAAGGTTTAGGGATTTTCACCCAGGGACATCTATGGCGCCCATATGCTAGAACCAAACATTTTCGGTGTCCCATCTAGTCATCCACGATATGCCTGTAGAGGCTACGACCCTGATGTCACTAGGGCATACAGTAATCATAATGTAAGATGCATGAGTCATACGAACCAGCCATGCATCAATCCTGTGCATACCGTGCGCTCATATGAGATAACCTCCGCCTATCAGGGAATCTCATAACAACATGCTCAATGACATATGCAATAATCAACCATATCTCATAACAAGCATGCAGATGATGTATATGGGCATGTATCATGATGTTATACTGTCACATACTCATAATTGGTATCGAATGATATACTCGTAATCGATATCGATAACCAGCACCAATAATCGACCTCGATAATCAGCCTCGACAATGTGGACATTTAACCAACATTGCTCCCAAGGAATGACCCACATATAACCAAACATATAATGGGCCCACGGCCTCACACAAAGGCCTAATATTCAAAATAGTGGACCTTACTCACAGGCCACATATACACAATAGGTGGGCCCTGCTCATGGGCCTCAAATACATGAAATAGGCCATGCATCATGGGCCTAATATATATCCCAATGGGCCTTGCCCATAGGCCACAAATACATCACAGTGGGCCTTACCCATGGACTATGAATACCTCATGATAGGCCTTGCCCATGGGCCTTAAATACTTCATAATGGGCCTCGACAAATCGAAATCGCCTCGATACTCAGCCTCGACAATCAGAATCGGTAAATCAGTCACGTCAATCGGGATTGGCAATCGGTCACAATAATCGGGATCGGTCGATAATCAGAATCGGCAAATCGGTCACGTTAAGCAGAATCAACAATCGGTCACGTTAATCAAGATCAGTCAATAATCAGAATCGGCAAATTGGTCACGTTAAGCAGAATCGACAATCGGTCATGATAATTGGTATCGGTCGATAATCAGAATCGGTAAATCGATCACGTCAATCAGAGTCAGTAATTAGTCATAACAATCGGAATCGATCGATAATCAAAATCGGCAAATCGGTCATCAATCGGAGTCGATAATCGGTCACAACAATCGAAATCGATCGATAATCAGAATCGGTAAATCGGTCACCGATCGGAGTCGGTAATCGGTCACAGCAATCGGAATCGATCGATAATCAGAATTGGCAAATCGATCACCAATCGGAGTCGGTAATCGGTCACAACAATCGGAATCGATCGATAATCAGAATCGGCAAATCGGTCACCAATCGGAGTCGATAATCGGTCACAGCAATCGGAATCGATCGATAATCAGAATCGGTAAATCGGTCACGTCAATCGGAGTTGATAATCAGTCACAACAATCGAAATCGATCGATAATTAGAATCGGTAAATCGGTCACCAATCGGAGTCAGTAATCAATCACAACAATCGAAATCGATTGATAATCAAAATCGGCAAATCGGTCACCGATTGGAGTCGGTAATCGGTCACGACAATTAAAATTGATCGATAATCAGAATCGGCAAATCGGTCACGTCAATCGAAGTTGGCAATCAAAGTCGGCCTCGATCGATAATCGGCAATCGGCCACGACAAATCAAAATCGGTAATCGGCCTCGATCGATAATCGGCAAATCGATCACGTCAATTAAGATCGGCAATCAGTGATAATAGGTCTAACAAGGTTTAAGGGAAGGTCACAATGAGGACATTAAACCATCATCGCCCATCAATGTGGTCATCAAACCATCATTGCTCCCAAGACATGACCCACCATAATCATCATTACATACATCATGCAGTAATCACACATCGCAATGAACCTCATATACATCACATTCGGCCCCATACGAATGCCCCACATATGTCTCATTGGGCCTCACTCGTGGCCATTATATACCTCACACTGGGCCTCAACCCATGGGCCATCAAATACATCAAGTGGATCGCATCCACGGGCCGCATCAATGGGCTTCATATATATCAATTGGGCTGCATCAATGGGCTACACTAATGGGCTTAATACATATCACAATGGGCCTTACCCATAGGCCACGTATACATCACAACGGGCCTTGCCCATGGGCCTTAGATTCAAGCAGGTGGGCCCCATCATATGGGCCTTGTATACATCATATCGGTCCTAGGCCCAATATACATTACAATGGGCCTCTCCATCTGGGCCGCAATTCCATCATAATGGGCCCTATCCCTTGGGCCTCAAATACATCACAATGGACCTCTCCATCTGGGCCTCACATATATCACACTGAGCCATACAGCGGGTGGGCCCTACATAACCAGCAAGTGGGTCTTCACCTCCCAAATGGGCCCACCATATGAACAACATGGATGTATAGCTCATACATCAAGGTGGACCCTACCATAACGTTTATTTTCCATCTAATCTGTTCACAAGGTCACAAGACCTGGATAAGAGGAAAACAAATTTCATACTTATCCAAAACTTCCTACTCCCAAAAGGAGTTTCAATGGTACATGTTCAATCCCCACTGGCTTTTGGGATGTGGTCCACCTGATCAATGGTTGGATTGCACGGTGTGGCCCACCGTGATGTGTTTAAGATCCAACCTATTCATAAGTTAACATTGAATAGATGAAGTGAAAACACAATATCAGTTTGATTTGAAACTAATGTGGCCCGTAGAAATTTTGAATGGTGGATGTCATCATCCCTACTACTGCAAATGGTGGGGTCCACTTGAACTTTGAATCTGACTCATTCCTATGTCATAAAATGATCTCTTAAAATGGTTGGACGGTATAGATGAAGCACGTACATCGTGCGGGGCCCACAGAACTTGCTGCTAGAAACAACAGCTATATAACTGGTGTGGCAGATCAGCCAGTCAGCGCCCATCGTCCATTTGGGTGGTCTGGATTACAAATGGATGGACGGCATTGGAAGAACTCATACATCATGTGAGGCCTCGTGCAAATGAATAGACAGTGTGGATGCAAATATATATATCACAGTGGACTCCACCCGTCCAACTGAGGAATGGACGGCGTGGATATAAACTTACATCACGGTGGACTCCACCCGTCTGATGAGTGGACGACGTGGATATAAACTTACATCAGTGGTGGGTCCCACACACGTGGCCCACCTATAGTATATATTATATTATATTATATAATATATATATATATATCATATCCTATAATATATTATATTATATTATAACAAAAGCCACCGTCTAGATAGTCTCATGATATGGACGGTGCATATATGAAGTATATATCTTGGTGGGTCCACATGTGTGGCCCACCTCATCATACATATATATATATATATATATATATATATTATATTCATACACATGCATACATATTACATATACATTCCTTTAAAAAAAAAAAAAAAAAAAAAAAAAAAAAAAAAAGAAACAAGATAGTCCAGTGTGCTAGACATTTTTCATGGTGAAATCTCACCATTTCTGATGGACGGTAGGGGATAAATCTCATACCTCAAATAAGGTGCAGCCCACATTGCAACGGCCACTAGCCAATCTGTTATCAAATGGATCTCACGTGCAGAACCCACCAACTCAAGAAGAGCCAATATTTGTGTTTTTCCATCCAACGGATCCTTTAGGTGGGTCCCACAAGGTGGATGGCGTGGATAAAATATATACTTCATGATGGGCCACACACACACACCATCCATACAAGAGAGAGAGGAAGAGAGAGGGAGAGAAACAGAGAGAAACAGTGAGATAAAGGGACCCCGCCACTATGGGCCCCTCTTTACATCGCATGCATCAATGTGGGTCCCACAACAAGTGGGTACAAAAATTGAAATCAATGGTTGATCACCCACCTATGGCCTCCTTCTTTAGCTCCTTGGACTCCTTGACTCCTAAGCTCCTTCTTTAAGGGAGTGAGATGAATTTTGAAGGGTTGGATGGTGAGATGAGGGGTTAGGAAATGGGCCCTCTCTTGCATTCTTCTCTCCTTAGAGATTTCCTCTCATGCAAGCTTGGGATGGAATGAGACGGAGAGAGAGAGAGAGAGAGAGAGAGAGAGAGAGAGAGAGAGAGAGTGATGGGATGAAAAATGGGTGGGTGGAATGGGTGTTGTAAGAAAAGGATATGGATGGCATGGGCTTGTTTGAATTTCGGTAAAAGAGTGATGGGTAGGGAGAGAGAGTTTGACTTATGGGAAAAGAGGGAGTGATCATTTGTACTTAGGATAGGGTGAGGTGGCATGGAGTATGGGTAGTGTACTTGGCGTGATGGATGTGACATGTTGTAGAGATTCTCTCGAAATTTGTAATGCGCGGCGTTTCTTCAGAATGAACGCGGACCCATATTTTTAGGCTAGGGTATCGGATCGATGCACGAGTCACGACGTTGAAACCGCGGCGATGACGCGGTCACTAAGGTACAAGTTTCGAGTTGAGTCGACTCCGATATGCAGGACTCGGCTTAGGATCGTGTGCAATCATCGAATACGGGTCGAGGGTCGCCGGAATTCGACCGGGAGGACTGCGGAAGCCTACGGAACGGTACGGGCTAGGATACGAATCTCACAGCTCTCTAGTCTTTTTGTATCGTATTTCCCACAGATGGCATCAAAATGTTTATGCAAAAATCTGGTTCACCCTTCCCCGAGCTCTGAGCACTTGAGCCAAGTCCTATGTGCGTGCATAAGAGAAAGGACAAAGGAGACCCTAGCCAGAGCAGGTGTCCCTCCGATGCTAAAGTCAGGCTAGGAATCTGGGTCTGAGTAGTGTGGTTGAGTTTCAGGTGAGAGATTTTGTGTACCTGTTCCTGTAGAAATGATTTATATTTATACCTTAGGGTCATGCTAAATGTGTCCGATAATCTCGGCACGGTCATTGCCACTACGCGAGAGCTACGTGTGTGCAGTCGTCGAACGTTACCTGGAAATCGTGCGCTAGGCAATACTCATGTCGTGCGTTACTGGGTTGTCTATTAATGTTGTCATTGACTAGGTTCCCGTCCGAGCCAACCTCATGGCTGGGATCTTGCTCGACCACCCGAGCCCATGGATAAGAGGATCGTTGACATGCTAAGTAGAGAGGTTCGGGTCGGAGGTAAGATGAATGGGTGCGTGATGGCTAATGTTGTTCGAACTTTCGTGAGAGCTCTTGCAAAAGACAGATCAGCTTGGACGTATTGTCACCGTTCCGAGGTTCTACTCATAGAAGATGTGAAGACTTCTTCCCAATCCCAGGTCGTCATCGTAGCTCTACAAGAGCCCTTGGGTTGGATGCTCACCTTAGGTCTGAAGCTTATCATTTTGAGGCCTTGCTCTTTGGTGCCTCAAGTTTGACCTTGATCTAGCTTGGTTTGGATTCACCCATAACAAGGTCCATCTGTGATTTGGATGTGTCATGCCCTAAAATGAACTGGCAAAACGGATGGACGGTAAAGACATAAAACACATACATTGGGGGTGGACCCCATAGTCAAGGCCTCACCTAATATGCACTCAAAATAAAATAATTTTATGTACTTTTAGTTGTGATATATGTTATATTCATGCTATTAAATTTTCCACAATTTTACATCTGGAATGTTTAGTTAATGATAATACGACTTGCTTTAAGAAGGTGGCCAAAGCGCTCCTTTCATTGTAGTTAATTAGATCTTTGTAGATGGGTGAATCAATGTAAATAACTCTAATTAAAGTGATTCATGAGAGTTTATAGATACATAGCTCATGGTGGGACCCACATGGTGAATGGTCTATGTTATGGGTGAATCTGAACCGAGCCGCATCGAGGTCAAACTTGGAGGCACCAATGAGCAAGGCCTTGGAGTAATAAGCTGCAGACCTGAGGTGAGCGTCCGACCCGAGGGCTCTTATAGAGCTACGACGCCGACCTGGGACTGGGAAGAAGTCTTCATATCTTCTATGAGTAGAACCTCGAAGCGGTGACAATACGTCCGAGCCGATTTGTCTTTTGCAAGATCTCTCACAAAAGTTTGAAGAACAGTAGCCATCGCGCACCCGTTCATCCTACCTCCATCTCGAACCTCTCTACTTAGTGTGTCAACGACCTGCTTATCCATGGGCTCGGGTGGTTGAGCAAGATCCCAGCCATGAGGTCGGCTCGGATAGGAACTTGGTCAATGACAGCATTAATAGACAACCCAGTAATGCACGACAGGAGTCATGCTCTATGCACGATCTTCCAGTAACTGCTGACGACTGCACACGCGTAGTGGCAATTACCATGCCGAGATTATCAGACACGTTCAAGATGACCGTCAGGTATAAATACGAATCATTTCTACAGGAACATGTGCGCAATATCTAAATATCTCACCCTACTCTACACTACTTAGACCCGGATTCCTAGCCTGACTTTAACATCGGAGGGTCCCCTGCTCTAGCCAGGGTCTCCTTTGTTAATCTCCTGTGCAAGCTTATAGGGCTCGGTGCGAGTGCTTGGAGCTCGGCGAAGGGTGGACCAGATTTTTACATAAACATTTTGGTGTCGTCTGTGGGAAATATGATACAAAAGACTAGAGAGCTTTACCAAAAATGGCAAGAGGAAAGAAGAAAACGCTCCCATTAATGACCGCAGAGCCTGAGCTGAGTGGGCAACTTCATTCGTCTTCAATACTGCATACTGAGTCAGCTCCGATCGGGCCGTCTCAACGGACCCAAAGACGAGGAGGTAAATACAGGGCCTTGCAGAATGAAGTACAAATGTTGAGGGATGAGATCAATCAGATGAAGGAACAACAGGTGCCACTTAATCTAGAAGAGATGGCTCCGGTAGATGAAGAGGAGCAAATGCTCGTAAGCTCCCATGCCAGAGCATCCCAGAACCTGTCAGCTCGAGCCCTGGATCCTACACGTCATGCAGAGTCGACCTACATATCAACGACCTCGGCGTTAGCCCCGACTAACCTTCGTCATGAGCTGGAGAGGAGAAGAAGGGGTAAAACGCTTGAGGTTGAACTGGAAACTGTGGCAAAAAATTGGAACCCGTGGGAAGCTCAGTTGGACGAGCTCTGGAATCAGATTAAGACTCTGCAACGGAACCAACAGACTCCAACTTCAACTACAGTGGAAGTGATGATGGAAGAAACTAAACCTCCCTTCACCAGTGAGGTCATGAGTGCATAAATGCCTCCGAGGTTCAGGATGCCCCCCATTGCTCAGTACTCGGGGCCTGGTAACCCCACAGAGCACGTGGAATCTTACCCATCATGGATGCAGATTCAATTTGTCTCGGAAGCGATGATGTGCCGAGCCTTCTCAATAACTCTGATTGGTGCCGCAAGGAATTGGTACCGACAGCTTAAGCCAAGGTCCATCAACACCTTTACCGAGCTTAGTAGGTCATTCCTAACCCAGTTTATCGTTGGCAAGAAGAGTCAGAAGTCGTCAACTCACTTGCTTATCCTCAAGCAGAGGAGTGGGGAATCGCTGAAAGACTACATCTCCTGTTTCAATGAAGAGGCTTTGCAAGTAGACAACTACTCCGACAAGATGGCACTGTCCGCAATGATCAGCAGACTCAAGGAAGGGAGATTCCTATTCTCAATAAGGAAGAACCTTCCATCAACCCTTGGTGAACGTATTAGTCGCACTAAAAAATATACAAATGCCGAGGAATTCTTCAGCTCACACAAGAGCAACCAGACCTCCGAGTCCTCATCTAAAGGGAAGAGGCGGAGGGACAAAGCACCACAGCACACGGACAAAAGGAGGTCTACGTCGAAGACATTCTCATCGAAATTATTAAAGCCTCTAACCATATCACGAACCTCGTAGAGACGTTCCCAATCCTCCAAGAGTATCGCATGAAATTGAACCCCGTCAAGTGCGCCTTCGATGTGGGCTCAGGCAAGTTCCTTAGATTCCAGGTCAGCCAGAGGGGCATTGAAGCAAACCTCTATAAGATTAAAGCCTTGCTTGACATGAGCTCACCTTGGATGATGAAAGAAATCGAGTCCCTAACCGGACGAGTCACCGTGCTCGGGCTGTTCATATCCACAGCCACTGACAGATGTCTCCCTTCTTCTAGCAGTTGAAGGGTCACAAGAAAGTGGAGTGGACCTCAGACTGTGAGCAAGGTTTTCAACTATTGAAGCAGTACCTGGGATCATTGCCTTTACTGTCCAAGCCCGAGGAAGGCAAACATATGTTTCTCTACTTAGCGGTTTCAGCCCGGCGGTCAGCTTGGCACTCATTCGAGAGGTGGAAGGCAAACAATGCCCTGCTACTACACCAGCAAGGCAATGGTCCCGGCCGAGGCTAGATACCCAAGCATGGAGAAATTGGCTCTAAGCCTAGTCATCTTTGCTCGGAGGTTGCGCTCGTACTTCCATGCGCATTTCATCATCGTCCTCACGGATTCACCTCTCTGACAGGTCCTCTAGAAGCCAGAAGTATTTGGGGGTCTGACCAAGTGAGCACTTGAACTCGGAGAGTTTGATATTCAGTATCGGCCGAGGATCACGATCAAGGGACAAGCCGTTACTGGCTTTATAGCAGAGTTCACAACTCCGAATTACGAGATCAGAGATCTTGACTAGTCCCGAGGCAGTCCCCGTTGCTCCCCTAGCACTTCCTCTTCTTGAGAGCGCAGGGACATGAGAGAGATGTAGTAGATGGACCCTCTTCATGGACAAGTCGTCTAGTTTAAAACAAGCTGGGGTGGGGATCGTCCTGGTCGCACCTAACTCGACCACTATGCAGTATGTGAATGGGTCGGTTTAAAGGCGTCCAACAACGAGGTGGAGTATGAAGCTCTGGTGGCCAGACTAAGATTAGCCGCTAGTCTGGGAGTTCAGCTCCTTGACGTGCGGTTCGATTCTCAGCTCATTGTGAATCATATATCAACAGAGTACAAGGCCAAGGAGATAAGGATGATAGCCTATTTGGCCAAGGCTCAGAAACTAACAGTAAGATTCAAAGAACGCATCATCAGTTAGATCTCAAGAGCTAAAAACTCTTGGGCTGACACTCTCGCAAAGCTGGCCTCAGCTATCGAAGGGAAGATCCCAAGGATTGTCCCAGTACAACTCCTGGATAATCCGAGCATCGACTGAGTCGACTATGAGATGATCAATCTGAAATTTCGGTAATGACCGCTTTAGTAGAAGTGAGAATATGCCAAGGTGTCCTAGAGGGGGTGAATAAAACTTTCTAAAATTTTATGATGATTTAAAACCAATCCACCCTATCTAGAATTAATATGCAAGTATCAGGATTTCTTCAATGTAACTCTAATGACTTCAAAGCCAAATAGAGGATCCAATCATAAGAATATTCAAAACATATGAGGAACATAGTTTATGACGAATGTGACTGTGTGTGAGATGTGATTCTAATTAGTTCCAGGTAATCATGTAAGTATGCATTACAAGAACATTCAGAGAAATCACACAAGTATTAAAAGTAAATAACAATCCCAAACACAGTCATTTTTATACTGGTTTGACTATGTGTCTACTCCACTTTCGGCATACGCACTCAATCATTGAGTGTACTGGATCTCACTAACGGAGGTTTCAAATCAGGTTTACCTCAAAATAGTATAACCTACACAAGGCTGACTCTAGGACCTACACAAGGTACCTAACATGTCTCCAGGAGACACAAGTTTATGCCCCATACAGGAGCAAGGCTCAACACATAACACCCAGATTTTAGGCCACACAGGCCAAGGATCCACACAAGGAACCTAGAGTTTATGCCTTATATAAGAGCAAAGGTCAACACACAACACCTAAGTTTTAAGCCACACAGGCCAAAGACCTACACTGAGGACCTAAGTTTATACTAACCAAGAGCGAGGGCCAACACACAACACCCACATGTATTCTCCCATCAGAGGCCTCCTATGAGGACTTGAAAGGAGTGAGAATCACCTATGACCCAATCCTACACAAAGGAATGATCAGCAGGGTCTTTGGACTCTAATGACTTATAGATAAGTAGATGAGCCCCATTAAGCACGTTGATGAAGATCTCCTCCTTTGTTGATGAAGAATCTTCAGCTCCCTTGATCTGCAATACTTATGATGCTCTAATGTAAGGCGACGGGTTAGGTCAATGTTATGTTGGCAATTACTCTATTAAATGATTAATCATTGGAGTGATAGAGTAATACTATGATCTATGCATTCAAGGAATCTCAGCTCAATGATTTGCCATTAAGGTGGTAACTGAAGGATCCTTGAATACGGAAGTTCATTCACCAATCCACTTTATTGAATATCAATGATGAGGGTGGATTGAGGAATGAACTCCCACGAGAGAAAAGGGCTTAGGGTAGGTGATTTGAATTAAACACTCAAAAGCTCTATCTGTTTTCTCTAACGACAACCTACGACAAGCTCTCATTAAATAGGCAAAAAGTTCCAATGAAAATAAAATAGCCATATTTTTTGACCGAGTTCGATATCATTGAGCAGGCTTCGATATCATCGAGTGTATACTCTCGATAACGTCGAATGGCCTCTCGATGACACAAACTCAATTTATCAAATGCTTTTGAACCTTTTTGCCAATATCGAACATGCTTCGATGTCATCGAATTTTGAACTCCAATTTCATTGACCCATGGTTCGATTCCTCGACATTTAAAAAACAAGAGAGCATACTTGCCTTGGAACTAAACAGGCATCGATATGATTGAGAATTCCTCGATATCATCTTATTTTGAATATCGATGATATCGATACTAGTTTCGATTCATCGATCTTTTCAAAGAATTTTCCTATAAACTCGCTAAACAGTTTGTGTCCCATTTCGATGACATTGACTTGGTCTCGATATGATCGATCATTGAATATCGATATCATCGAGTGATTCTCAATACCTCAAACATTTAAAAGATTTTACCTGAAAGCTTGCTGGACAGATTTGTGTCCCAATCTGATATCATCGAGATTTGAAATTCGAAGATATTGAGGCTCTCTTCGAGACATCGAAAATCACATGATTTTCCTTCACTGCTTACTGGACACAAACTGGTCAAATGTCAATTTCATCGAGTCGTTTCGATGAACTCAAGATTCAAAAGTCGATGATATCGATTCTATCATTGATTTATCTAGAATTCAACCCAAGATTCATTTTAGTTGCTGGACTTCTGAAGTTCTCATTTCAATAACATCGAGTGAGTATCGAGGACATCAATAACAGAGTCTGATTTTATCGAAGCACTTATCAATAAATCGACAAAAGATGAAAACTTAGAGATTTTCCTGATTTTATAAAATAATTTTAACACCTTAAACCCTGTGTTGTTCTAACCATTTTTAAGGGTTTTATTTACCTGGTGTTTTATGTCATGGGATGTGAGGCTAAGTTTACCTTTGACGAGTTCGAGGAACACATCTAGTTGAGGCAAACGCTTGAATGATCTTCCTATGAGGCTCACTTGTCTTACTAACTCAACACTCACACTAATTGACAAACCAGGGCACTTTCACAATCCAGTGTAGGTAACTCCGAGTTGGATGGATCCGATCATCAGATACCTTAATTGTAAATGCTATCTTGTAAATCTAGCACTCAGAGTTGTTAAAATTTGTTGTGCCAAACTACTTAGAATTTGTATCTTGTTTTGATGAGATGGATAGATCAACTTCATGCATTGTGAGTCATCTTCGTCATCGCCAAAATTTTCTACGTATTCAAGTTGAAGAACGTTGTCGAAGTTCAAGGATTACAAGTTCAAGTGTAAGAACAAAAGTTTAAGGCTCAAGTTCAAGTTGAAAGCTCATTGTTACTACTTTAAAGAATCATGAACTTGAGCCCTAGCTCAAGCTCAAGTTCAAGATTTGGAACACAAGTTTTATGTATTTAAAGTGAATGAGTTGTCGAAGCGATAAATGTTTCGATGGTTCAAACTCACAAACAAGGTATGAATGACCCTAGATTGACCATAGGTTAGATCATATTCATTGCATATTTTATTTGGGTCATTACATAAGTTTATAAGTCATTTCCTAGACTAGTCCTAGTCTCTGTTCGACTAGTCTAAGTATTAGATCGACCAGTTCAAGATTTGTTGTGAATTTTTGGAATTTTTTGTTGGACCCTCGACCAGTCGTGGAGACTGCTCGACCAGTTGATTGGACAGTCTTCACCAGTCGTGCATCGCTCAACTCGAAGTCCAACAAGGTTTTTTGGTCCCACTCGACCAGTCGAGAGCATTACTCGACCAGTCAAGCAGGCCACTCGACCTGTCGAGTAACAATATTATCTTATCACGCCAGAAATTTTGAAATGTGGTTGGTCCTTCGACCAGTTGAATCGACCCTTAGACCAGTCGAGTGAACGATATTTTCACCTATAAATTGAGGACGAATCTCAGAGTTTTTCATTCATTCCAAGTATAATCAAGCTATCGCTCTAAGAGATAAGTTCTTGTATTTTTTAAGCTATATTGTGTTCATTTTAGATTCTCTTAAATAGTTTTTTGTATTTGATTTTGTGATCTCCATTCAACTCTATTTCATTAAAGAAGGGACTTATGATTTTACCCTCTCTGAGATCAAAATCAAAACAAGCTAACCCAGGTTGATTTAATCTAAAAATCATTTAAACCTAGAACCCTTTCATTTATGAGACTGAAAATTGAACATCTTTATCTACATCGGATTGGTTCTACTGGGCTTCGTCATAAGGAGAATCTTCAGTTAAGTACAATTTAATTTTGTGTATCTATTGTGGTTTATGAGATTCATCTAGGAAAATATTATTTTTGGCTTTGTCTGAGATAAGCCAGAAAATCTCAGAGTGTGGGGTTTTTGTAATTGTGTAAGCCCATCTAAAAAATACAATTGTGAAGGTTTTAAGGTGAACCTTGGAAAACCTTATTTAATACTAAAAGCTAATATCCCGTGGGAGAGGATATTGGGAGTGGAGTAGTTGTGTGGCGGTTTTTCAAACAGTTGGTGTACACACACGAACCACTATAATTCTTAATGTTTAGTGGATGCTTATGGTGATGTAAGTGTGGTGCTGAATGTTATAATTTCCTTTTATGCACTTATGGTGAATGTTATAATAATTTAGATTATTTCCTTTGCCTCCTAAGTTTAAGTTTTTGATACTTACAAACGTTCTAGAAATTAGGTTGTCCTACCATAAACCTTAGTTTTTAAAGTAAGGTTATCCTTAGAACTCAGTTGGTATCAACCTCTCAATACTTGTGCATTTGAGGTTGATTATAATTGTGTTATCTATCTTTGTTTATCTTTATAATTCCGCATTTTTTTTAAAATTTGGCATAGTCCTATTCACCCCCTCCCCCCCCCCCTTTAGGAATTTAAGCTCAGCCTTTTCAAGTGGTATCAAAGCCTAATAGCTCCTTTTTATTATTTGGATTCATTTCCTGAGCTAACCGATCTGAGCTTATAAGATGTCAAATTTTGATAGCCTCTCGATTACTAGGCCTCCACCTTTTGATGGCTCTAATTATGCCTTTTGGAAAGCTAGAATGAGGATCTTTTTAAGGTCCATAGATGAGAGCGTGTGGCAAGCCACAGTGATAAAATGGAACCCACACACATCTGAAGTTCTAGGTACTAATGGAACTAAGTCTGTTGTAGTTACACCTTATTATTCATGGACCACTCTTCAGAAAAATGAGAGTAGTTCCAATGCAAAGGCTTTAAATGCAACCACTTATGCCCTATCACCAGATGAATTCAAAAGAATTATATCTTGTGATACTGCAAAGCAAGCCTAGGATATTCTAGAAATGACTCACGAGGGTACGACTATTGTTAAGAAATCTAAACTTCAAATCCTCACCACTAGGTTTGAGGAAATATGTATGGAAGAAAGTAAAACTTTTATGGACTTCTATACTAAGTTAAATGACATAGTCAACTCTATGTGGGGACTTAATGATAGTATCCCAAAAAGTAAAGTCTATGTAAAGATACTGCGCTCATTGCCTGGTAGGTTCAATTCTAAAGTGACTATCATTCAGGAACTTCGTGATACGGATAACATACAGGTTAAAGAACTTCTTGGTTCTTTACAATCCTACGAGTTAAATTCTAAGTCTCCTAAAGGTAAGTCTATAGCCCTTAAGTCTTCTAAAAATATTTCTCAAGATAATGCTAGAAATTCTGATTGTGAAAATTCTGAAGATGATATGGCACTATTAGCCAAGAAGTTTTATAAAATTTTCAAAATAAAAAGAGAGTAGATTTTCAAAGACCTTCTAAAAAAAAAGATTAGATCTAAAAATTGGAAATCTATTAAAGACAGCAAATGCTTCAACTGCCATGAATACAGGCATCTGGCAAATAAATTCTCAAAGAGAGACAAACCTAAAAAGAAAGGTATGTTGGCTACATGGGATGAATCGTCTTACTCTGAAGCATCTTCTGAGTCAGATGATTCTGAACCTGAGTCTACTAATGAGGTCATGGCCTTAATGACTCTAGCCAAAGTCACTTCCTTAGACAGTTGTAATTCAACTTATGATGAAAATCTGAGAAACAACCCTAAAAATGATGATCATTTACAAGATGCCTATAATGCCCTATACAGGGAGAGTTGTAAGATAGTCGTAAAACTAAAACTTCAAAAAGAAAAAATTTTAAAACTAAAAGAAGATTTTGATAATCTAGTTTTAGAAAAATTGCATCTTTCTGATTATTTTGAAAAAGCTAAGTGTGATTTAGATTTCAAAACATCCCAAATTGAAAATCTAAAATATGAAAATGAAAAACTAAAACTAGAAGTCTCTTCTCTCTTGAGTTCGAAGGATACTTGGAGGTATGCCCAGGGTGATCCTAAACTAGAAAAACTGTTAAACGGATTAAGGAAATATAGCGATAGATCTGGTCTAGGCTATGATAAGAATTCGCCTCTTAAATGTAAGCCTACTCCTCCTAAGTTTGTTAAAGGGGAGTCCTCTAACTCAAAAAGAAAAAGTCTGAATCAAAATAGTTTTAAAATTCTAAAACTTTTCAGGCTATGAAACCTAAAAGCAACCATATCAATTATAGAAATCAAAATCATAACCCCTTATGTAAGACCCGTATCCTAGTCCGTACTGTTCAGAAGGCTTCCGCGATCCTTCCGGTCGAATTCCGGCAATCATCGACCTGAAGTCAACGTTACGTACGATCCTAAGATGATACCTATATGCCAAAGTCGGCTCGACCCGAAACCTATACCTTGGCGACCGCACCGTCACCGCGGTTCCAACACCGTGATTCGCGCACCGATCCAATACCCAGGGTAGAAGATGTAGGCCCACGTTCATTTCGAGGAAAATGCCGCACGTTGCGAACTCCAAGAGAATCTCTACAAAATATCCCATCAATCAATCAATCAATCAATGTCAAGTACACACCTACCCAAGTATAACAACCCATATCTTTCTCTTACACAAGCAAGCCTAAAGTCAACCCTCACATCACTTCACCTCTCTCTCCACCCATCCCTTTTTACAACACATCACTCCACCCATCATCCCATCCATATCAATCCATCCCCTCACTCTTTCTCTCTCATTTCCCCAAGCAACTCCCAAGCCCCATACGTCCCAACATTTCAAGCAAATCTCAAAGGCCAAGTGTAGCCCACTCTCTCATCTCTCATCCTCACCATCAAGATCTCATCATCCACCGTTAAACCCGAAGGCAAGGAGCTAAGGAAGCTAGGGGAGCAAGAAGAAGGAAGAAAGGTGGGTGATTCACCGTTAAATTCTGATTTTTTTGGGTCCACTTGTTGTGGGACCCACTTGATGTATGTGTTGTATCAATGGAGGGCCCATAGTGGCGGGGTCCCTCCTCTCTATCTCACCGTATCTCTCTCTCTCTCTCTCTCTCTCTCTCTCTCTCTCTCTCTCCTATCCTCTCCTCTCCCTAGAATGAAGTGGGCCCCACCAAATCATGTTAAATTCACTCCAATCATCAAATGGTGTGGCCCACCACATTTTAGGTAAAATCCACCATCCGGTGGAAAGTCCACATGTAATATAATATATGATATTTATTTTATATTAATATATATATATATATATGCACATGCATGGTGGGCCACGATCACGTGGGCGTGGGCCACCTACGTGTGGGACCCCAGCCATAATGCCTGTGTTATATCTATGCCGTCCAACGTCCCTGGACGCTAGACGGGTTGTTAACATGGGGTGCATGTACGTACTGACATGGGTGTGTACTAACAGCTAACCACAAAAAAAGGGTTCTTTTTTTAAAGGTTTGGGGTGGGCCCCTCACATAGACACCACCTTGATGTATGTTTTTAATCCAGGCCATCCACCCCTTTCCTTAGATCATTTTAGGTGTTGAGCCGAAAAATGAACCCGATCTGATTATCTAGTAGGCCATAACATAGAAAACTATGTTTTTGACCATTGAAAAACTACCTGATATTTTTATACCCCAAAACACCTCGAATATTGGGCTCGAAGGGTTTGTACCGAGCCATGGAAACCAATGGGTAGAGTGGATTCATCTGATGCAGGCCTCACATATAAAAATCCCTAAAAATAAAGTTTTTTTTAAAAAATTTTAAAAAAAATCACAACAGCGGTGTCTGCTGCTGTTGCTAACAGGGGACGCAGGCAGCGCCCTACGGCTGCTGCGTGCGGACGCTGGCCAGGGACCATGGGTCCCAGCCATGGGCCCACTGTGATGTGTTTTGGACATCAACACCGTCCATTTGATAGCTCCCTTCTGGGACCGTGGGCCATCCCAAAATCTGCCGTATGTGGTGCACAGTTGGCCCACATCTCAGGGAACAGTGGATTGAATGTCAGCCATTGAAACCCCCTTTTCTGGGTCACAGAAGTTTTGTATCAGTATGAAATTTGTTTTTTTCACTTCACTTGAGCCCGTGTGACCTTACCAACGGGTTGGATCGTAAATAAGCATTATGGTGGGCCCCATGCAGGACTCACAGTGATGTATTGTTTTATTCACGCCGTCTAGTGACCGTGGACGGTGGAACCCCAAATGATGTATGTGTTTCACCACTGCCGTCCAGCCATTTGGCTAGGCTATTGGACGGACAGTGGACCCCACCATGATGCTTGTGTTGTATCCAAACTGTCTAACCATTTTTAAAAAAATAATAATAATAATAATTTTAAGGCTTGAGACTAAAGATAGGATAGATCTATTTAACATGTGGACCACAATGCATAGTGAGGATTGAACGTCTACCATTGAAATCCCTTGGGTCCTTATGATTAGATTGGATGGGAAATAAATGTTGTGGCGGGCCTTGGAAATTTTAATGGTGGAAATTATTATCACCACTTATATTTGGGCGTGGCCTATTTGATATACATGTGGCCCATGTGGTGTGGCCCACTTACCATATTTATAGCTCATTATTAAGGCCCACCATGATTTGTATGAGGTCTATTATTGAGGCCGCCTTGATATGTATGAGGCCCATTGTGGCGTATGCAAGGCCCATGTGACTAGGCCCATCTTGATGTAATAGTGGTCCGTTGTTGAGGCCCACTTTGATATATATGAGGCCCATGGGTCGAGGCCTAATGGGATGAACATGAGGCCCTTTGTAATGTGATTCCACCATGGTTTATGTGTTAACTCTTATGGTGGGCTATGCCTTAGGAGCAATGATGGTTTGACGTCCACATTGAAGGATGATGTTAGTTAGATGTCCGTATTATCACTCTTCCCACGGCCCATTGATAGGCCCATACTTATAGTGGGTAGGCCGTCTAGGCCCATCTTTGCCTTGCTCAGATCCCATCACTATATAACATGTTTAGTATAGATACATGATTCATAATCATACGCATCATATGTATGCTTGGTATGAGGAGTGACTGATCATAGCATATGCCTTTAGGCGAATTGTTTATGGGCTCCCTGATAGATGGAGTTGCCCTACATGAGCACGCGGTATGCGCAGGATTGTTGCATGTTTGGTAGGGTGACTCATGCACTTGTATTTGTGTGATCATCGTATGCTCTAGCAACATGTCCACAGACACATCGTGGGTGGCTGGATTGGATACTGGAAATGTTTGGTTCTAGCATACGGGTGCCATAGATGTCCCTAGGTGAAAATTTCTAAATCCGATGGTACCAGAGGATGACTCCAACACCGAGACCGAGTAGATATATGAGCACACAATGGCCGAATACCAGGAGGCTACGTCTCCCACTGTGTCGTGGTCGGTTGGAAAGGGGTGTGGCCTTACTCGCCCGAGGGTAGGGGCAATACTAGGCTGAGTTTGACCAGCTTATGAATGGATCCGCTATCGATGTGCCGGATAGGTATTGACAGACTATTAGCCAGGCGGATAGTGAGGTTTCTTACGTTCACTTGGACTGTGCAGTTAGGAGAGCGGCAGTGCTATTTGGAGTGTACTAAACCCCGGTGATTATCCTGAATGAGAACTGTACTGATATATGATGAGGATTGGCATACTTGAGCTATATTTTGCATTGCATGGTCTTGACATGACCAATAGCATCCATATCTTGTACCGCATAGCCTTGGTATAGCTGGTTGCATTCATGCACTCATCAGCACGATTCTGCATTACTCTGACCTTGTATTCTGAGCACGCTCATATTGCGCACACACTTACACCACCCTCTAAGCTTTCTATAAGCTTATGCACGATTGATGCGTGCAGGTAACACCAGGACGTAGCCATAGTCTCACCGCAGTTGGAGCTTGCAGCCGAGCTTTTGGAGTTTTTGTCATTTTCAGTATATTGTATTTCCTTTCATATGCCTTGTACTCAAAAGTTTTTTTTATCATAGTAGATTTTGTGATGGTGTTCTTGTGGTTATTATTCGTGGGTTATACTTGTGGTTATGCTCATTACGAATCAAATTGATTATAAAAAATCCTCCTTGTAGCATCCCAGGATCGGAACCTGGTATGTGGGTACTGGGAGCCGAGAATGGGGTACTACGGAGGCTATCGGCGCCGGATTCAGTGATCAAAAATTTTGTGAGCCCGGTCTCCGAGTTTGGGGCGTGACACCTTAGCTGAGAAAATTATAGATTTACTCAAGGAGCTTCTAAAATCTAACTCGAATGGTAGAATATAAAGGAAACTCATGTGATTTTCAATATCTCAAATAGAGCTTCGATATCCTCGAAATTCTAACCTCGATGATATCGACGAACCTTCGATGATATCGGATTGGGACACAAATCTGACCAGCAAGCTTTTAAGTTAATTCATTTATATATCGAGGAGCACAAGAAGTTATCGATATTCAAATATCGATCATATCGAGACCAGGTCGATGTCATTGAAATAAGACACAAACTGTCCAGCAAGCTTATAGGAAAATTCCTTTAAAATATCGATGAATCAAAACTAGTATCAATATCATTGACATTTAAATTCAGATGATATCGAGGGATGCTCGATCATATCATTACCGGTTAAGTTTCAAAGGCAAGTTTGCTCTCAAGTTTTCAAGTGTCGAGGAATCAAACCACGCGTCGATGAAATCAGAGTTCGAAATCCGATACATCGAAGCATGTTCAATATCCTCGACAGTTGGCAAAAAGGTTTAAAAGTGTTTGACAGATTGAGTTCATGTCATAGAGCGGGCATTCGACGTTATTGAGAGTATACGCTCGATGATATCGAACTCTATAAAAATATGATTGTTTTATTTTCGTTGGAACTTTTTGCCTATTTAATGAGAGCTTGTCTTTGTGTGTTTATAGAAAAAATAGATAGAGCTTTTGAGTGTCTAATTCAGATTACCTACCCTAAGCCTTTTTCTCTCATGGGAGTTCATCCTCCAATCCACCCTCATCATTGATATTCAATAGAGTGGATTGGGGAATGAACTTCTGCATTCAAGGATCCTCTAGTTATCACCTTAATGGCAAATCATTGAGCTGGGATACCTTGAATGCATAGATGCTTGGAATCCAATATAACCTTGACCCAACCCGTTGCCTTACATTGGAGCATCATCTGTGTTGTGGTTTAAGGGAGCTGAAGATTCTTCATCATCAAAGGAGGAGATCTTTATCAACGTACTTAATGGGGTTCATCTACTTATTTGTAATTCATTAGAGTCCAGAGACCCTTTTGATCATTCCTTTTGTAGGATTGGGTCAAAGGTGCTTCTCACCCCTTTCAAGTCCTTATAGGAGGCCTCCGACGGGAGGGTACATGGGGGTATTGTGTGTTGACCCTTGCTCTGTAGAGAGCATAAACTTAGGTCCTTCGTGTAGGTCCTTGACCTGTGTGTCTAAAACCTAGGTGCTATGTGTTGACCTTTGCTCTTGTGTAGGGCATAAACTGTTAGGTTCCTTATGTGTATCCTTGGCCTGTGTGGCCTAAAATCTGGGTATTGCTCCTGTGTGAGGCATAAACTTGTGTCTTATGGAGACATGTTAGGTACCTTATGTAGGTCTTAGAGTCAGCCTTGTGTAGGTTATTCTGGTTTAAAGTGAACCTGATTTGAAACCTCCGTTATTGAGATCCGGTACACTCAAGGGTTGAGTGTGTCTGCCGGAAGTGAAGCCACTATAAAAATGACTATGTATGGGATTGCTATTTACTTTTACTAGTTGTGTGATTTCTCTAAATGTTCTCATAATGCATGTTTACATGATTACCTAGAACTAATTAGAATCACATCTCACACACAATCACATCCATCATGAACTATGTTATACATCTTGCTTATGTTTTGAATAGTCTCATGATTGGATCCTTTATTTGGCATGGAAGCCAATAAAGTTACATTGAAGAAATCCTGCTATTTGCATAATAGTGCAGGATAGGGTTGATAAGTTTTAAATCATCATAAATTTTTAAAAAAGTCCTATTCACCCCCCTTTAGGACATCTTGGCATATTCCCACTTCGACTAGAGCGGTCATTACCACAATTTCAATTGGTATCAGAGCGGGTCTCTCTTAAGGGCTTCACCGCCTAGAGAGTGATCTTGACTGAAGTTGGTAATATGGCTAAAGGAGAGGGCTCATCTATAACTAGACCTTCTATATTTGATGGATCAAATTATACATACTAGAAGGCTAGGTGTCATGCCCCAGACTCGGTAACCGGACTCACAAGGAACCCGATGGTCAGTTCTGGCCGCAACAGCCTCCGTAGTACGCCATTCTTGGCTCCTGAGGCTGGTTCCGATCCTGGGATCCTACAAGGAGGATTTTCATAACAGTATAATCATTACCAATACGAGCATACCCAAGATCACAGCAAGTACATCTGGAAGTAACAAAGGATACATATCACAAAATTCACTAAGAATTTGAACTTTTACAAGCTTACATCAGGTCCAAAAGGACATACATAAGATAATAGGAAAAGAGAAAAGAGTCAGCAACACTGGAGTCCTCGAGGTCAACTTTACTCTACGCTCTGCTACTACGACGCCTGCCTAGGATTTCCTACACGCATCAATCGTGCATAAGCTTATAGAAAGCTTAGAGGGTGGTGAAAGTGTGTGATAATAGTACTCAGAAGAAGATAGAGAATGCAAAAGGGAGTCATGATCAATACCAATACCACTAACCTTACCAAGGCTATCATGAATGCAAGAAACTATATCATAATGTAGGAAGCCATACCAAGGCTATATAATGCAATGAGTACTATAATATAATGAGTACTGTAATGCAATGAGTACTGTAATGCGATGAGTACTGTAATGCATTATGAGTACTGTAATGCGATGAGTACTGTAATGCAATATGAGGCTTACACAGCCGATGCAAATGCAATGCGAAGTAATGTCAGTGCTCATATCCAATCCACATATCAAGTACATTTTCATCATAAGAAAATTACCGGGGTCCATTACACTATTGGATGACTGCCGCTCTACAGACCCCGCACAGTCAAACGAGCGTAAGAAACCTTATTACCCTGCCTGCGGACAGTCAATCACCAGCGAGGCTTGAAGGTAGCGGACTCATTCACGAGCTGGTCAAACTCAGCCTAGCAATGCCCCCTTACATCAGGCGAGTAAGGCCACACCCCTATCCAACTGACTACATGACAGTGGGAGTCGCGGCCTAACGTATAAGGCCCTCATGCGCTCATATATACCACCCGGTCACGCCGTTGGAACAGATCCTTGGTACAATGGAAGTTTTGAAAATTTCACCCATGGGCCTCCTATGCACTCGGTATGCTCAAGTAATATTTCCAGTGTCCAAACATTGTCATCCACAATGTATCTGTGAAGGCTACATCCCAAATAAAGCAAGGGCGATAATGCTCATATGTTATGCAATGCCAAATGCATGAATCACACAATCAACCATGCATCAATCCCAAGCATCCAACGTGCTCAAGAGGGGATACTACGTCCCTCGGGGAAGGTATCATGCAATGCCCAATGACACAATATGACCACATATACACTGTCAACCAAGCATACAATGATACACATAGTAATGAGGATGAATTTAATCACACTATAAGGCGATACACAATGTATATTACATCCCTCCTATTCAAGAAGGAACCAAGACTAGGTACTTAGATAATATCCTTAAGGAATCCAACTTTTAGTGGGGGCCCATTTACCTAGGGTAGCCCACGAGGTTAAGCATACAAACTACGTGTCTAAGTAATATAGAAATGAGCCTAGCAAGAGTCTAAGATGATTATTCAATCACTCTCAAATACAACCGGGCCTAGAGGGGTCCATAATAGGGATATTTAACTGTCATTCCCCAAAAAAGGTATATCAACCATGAACTATATGGACAGAAGACCCAAGGCCTATATTTAAGATAAAAAAAATTAAGGTAACCACATACATATATTCCTCATAATAGGCCATAAAAAGATATAATACCACTTTTAACAACATGGGCCCCAAGAGAGAAATTAAGGCCCAAGGCTCAATTTTCAATGGCCATAGAATCCATGTATTAAGTTGGACTTGGTGGGCAGCCTGCGTACACAATAGACGGCCCAAAAATAAGTTTAAGTTTAGATGATGAAATGGGCTCAACTACATCAGCCCAATAACTAGCAATTTAAGTGGGCAACCAAGGGCCCAATACTATCTCTATCTTAGCCCACAAGTCCATCAAAATGGTGGAAGTTAGCTTAATATATGGTTGGGCCAAGCTAAGACGTCCTAACCCACTCTTGGCTCATGGGATGCCCCAAAAATCTGATCTAAGATGGGGGCCCTCATGTGATCACTAAAGGTAACCCAAAAATACATTTATTAAGCCCAAGGATTATAAGAAAACATAAGCATGCAACACGCACACAAGTTCTCAATATGGTGGGTCCCATGTCCAATAAAGTTTCAACTATAACAATGTACATTTAAGGCTCCTTAATAAACGTTCGGCCTACTCTGCTTCCTGGGCTTGCGAAAGCCCAGAAATTAGTCAAATAAGTGGGAATGATCTCATGAAGGCCAACAATATTCATAGGGGGCCCCACCAGATGGAGGGTGTGTATACATCAAGAAAAGATCAAGTGGGCCTACTATTGGATTGTGAATCTAGTAGCAACCCAAGGCAGAGAGTGCCTCCATGATTGGGCGATCCAAGGCTTGGATGGCCTGGACCACATGCATTAAGGTAGGTTCCACATACAAACACATTGAGCCTTAAACAAATGGCCTAGGGTCTATGGTGGGCCTTTAACCATCCATAAAGAAACCTATGAGCCTACCTTAGGATTACCCAAGAGGACATCCAACCTCAACTGGTTTCCAAGAGGTAGCCCGCCACTACTCGAGTATGGAATAAGGCCCAAGGCCTAAGCAATCCATGGCCTAATGGGCCATACACTAAGCCCAATACTTGGTAGCATGGTAGGCCCTTAAGCAAGGTTTGAGCCCAACCATAAAGGTCATAAATCCATATATTGCGGTGAGCTTCATGGGCAGCCCAGTAATTCATTTACATGGGCAAGTTTCACATTTAACACAAGGGAGTTGGGCCTCACTTTTGGCCCAAGTACAGGGTCAGTTTAGTGGGCAGACAAGGACCCAACCTCTTGTGTATTATTGCCCCTAAGCCCATCACAATAGATAGGAGAGTATAGGCCCAAGATCAATGGGCCTATTCAAAAGAACTGAGTCCACAAGGCCTACTTGCTAATACAAACATGCATATAATATATCACATAATGGGCCCAAAAGAAATGACCCAAACAAAAGTCATCCAATTCATACATTATGGTGGACTTGAAGGCAGCCCGTAAGCCCAAGAATACATATGGGCAAGGCCTATACTGACAGTGTGGGCCTTGCCACACCAGCCCAAAGATTTAGCAAGGCCCTCCACAATATATATTTATGTGGGCCTTGCAAGTCAGTCCACAATTAAGCATTTTACAAGGGCATCAAGACTAATAAATGCACATGATCAATTTGTAGACGGCCCATTGGGCCCATGAATCAATAGGGTCAGCCCTTGCATAATCTTGGGCTCAAGGGATAGGTTTCCAGCCCATTGGGCCTATAAAGCTATCAAAAATTCTGTTAAGGTTAGCCCACAAACCACCACAAAGGTGGGCCTCAAGGGGCACTAATTAAGCCCAAAATGTCTAAGGAAGGAGGGCAAAGAGTGTGTTCAACACTCCCTTAAATCTGGTGAACCGCCACGGCTCCAAAAGATCAACTATGCACAAATTTGAGCCCCTTGCTGGAATTCCAGCCCACCCACTTCTTGGGCCTGCTGGAGTCCAGAAATTTATTGAATTTAAACGGGTTACTGACCCATGGTGACCCACACATATCACAGTGGGTCCCACCAGATAAGAAGGGGGATATACAACACTTATTTCAAGTAGGCCATGCCGTTAGAATGCAAGCCCAGTAGCCCAAGGTAGGGGCATCCCATGGTGGTTAGTCATATGGGCCTGGGTATTTAGCTCAAAACTGACCCAATTTACAGGACATACCACGGTCAGTCCAGGGGCCTGATGGCCCTAAAAATTTTCAGGATTGTCCTTCCATAGGTGAACCACAACTCCACAAAATTTTAGAATTTTTGGACATCTAGAAATAATTTAATTAATTTGAATAAAAAAAGCTGTCCAGAAAATCGGACTGGCATGGACGTCCCAACGTGGTGGGCCAGTCCGGGCCTTGCCACGGTAGCACAGGGGTCTATTAGATCTGAAATTTGGTATGCAGGTCCTACCATGAGTTTAATACCTCTCTGTAAATTTTCATAATTTTTGAATACTTAGAAATATTTTAATTAATTTAAAGAATACAATCTGTCCAGGGTGAAATATTGCTGGAATATAACTGTCCTGAATTTGGGCCATCAAATGGGTGGGTTCTGGGCCTCCAAAATTCCTGAAATTTGGACCCAAGGTCCCTCATCAAGCCCAAAACAAGGTGGGACCAAGAAATATGGCTCACCTTCTGAGAAAATATTTTTTTTAAAATTTATTTTTATGGAACTATGCTGCTGGACTGCACAGCAGAAATTTCTGGCAGCCCACTATATTGGCCCACCCATTTGGATGCACAAATGGGGTCCATTGGCCCTAAAATTTTGCAGGTAGGCCCTACCATGGGTGTGACACCTCTCTGTAAATTTTATAATTTTTGGGATATTAAAAGTATTTTATTTAACTCCTACAATTTATGGACAGCAAGGTATTTCTGAAACAATGCTGCTGCCCCTGATTTGTGCACCCCATTAGAGTGGGCCCAGGTCTGCTAAATTTTAATAAAATGTAGGAACAACATCCCTACACAAGTATATAACAAGGTGGAGTCTACAAAGGTGCCCGCCATTTCAGAAACAAACTGATAATTATGTTTGTACAGCACGCATGGTTGCTAGACAGTCCAGAAAATCTGGACTATCCACCCTCCTTGGCCCACTCTTTTGGGTGATCAAACAGGGACGGATGAGGGTGAAATTTGGGGAACATCTAGGTGGGATCCCCACCTTTAAGAGGTATATATCAAATGGGACCAAACACCCCACCAATCATCCACAAAACGAGCTCAAGATAGCTCAAAAATCATCCCGAGATGGCTTTTAGACAAGACAACATAATACTGAATTAAAATAATTATAATCACTATAAAAAGAGGAAATCAATCCATGAAAATTGTGGTATGGACTACCCCAGTGGGCCCCACAAACATCCAGACCATACCCCCTCCATGAAACCCATTGCATGTGCCCAAAATGGAGCAAATAGAGTGCCAATGTCCAAGGAATGGACAGCCATGGGCGTCCACTTTGCTTGGACGGTTTGGATATTCCGAGGCCACTAAGTGGGCCACACACATCAGGAAATCAAAAATAGAATAATGGAAAATAAAAATAATCCAGCCACAAGAGAGGAAAATAACATGCATCAAAGGAAAATGCCATGATGGGGTCTATAGAGAATGGCCCCATCCATGGATCATGCATGCAAGGAAAAAGGATCATTGGCCTCAACCATGGAGACATGAGGGACCTCCATCACCACTTGATGGGTCCCACAAGCTTCTAAGAAAGAAATGAAGAAGAATCTAAGAGCACCCACCTAGATCAACCTTGAAACTTACATCACCATCATCTAGAAGCTCCAATCAACATGAATCAATGGCTAAGATCAAGTGAGAAGGGGTAGATGAGGAGGTATTTTAGAGAGAAGGGGCTGGAATGGAGGGAAGATGAGGAGAAGGTTGCTGGATTTTTTTGCAAATGGGAGAAGAAATGAGGGAATGAGAAGAAAGAGAGAGAGAGAGAGAGAGAGAGAGAGAGAGAGAGAGAGAGAGAGAATTGTAGGGAGGCAATCATGGCCTCTCTCTCCTTGGTTAGAGAAACATAATGACCTATGGTGACAATAACAAAGTGCTATGCTTAGTAGGTCTCTTGGTGGTGTGTGTGGGGTGGGTAGTGTTTATTCCATGAGAATTGTAGTGTGTGTGGGTGGTGTGCATGGGAACTTGTGCCAAGAGGAGTGGGGTCCACATGCATGACACCTAAGTGGGCCACATGATTAAGGGTCACACAATGAAATGTACATAACTTTTGATCTACATATCGGATTTATGCGCGAGACGCGGTGTTGGAACCGTGGGGACGATGCGGTCGCAATGGCATAGGTCTCAGGTCAATCCGAGTCAGGTTTACATGACCAAACTCAAGGATGATGCAAACACTATCGGAGGGTCACGAGTCGCCGAACTTTGATCGGTAGGACCGCAGGACCAGAATAAACGAGATGCATGCTCACACACACACATGCATACATGTGAACCCAAGTCGGATCTCACACTAGGATGCACTACTTTCTGAGATCTTTGGATCATGATGTTTGGGACATTGTTGAAAAAGGATACGTGCCACCAACTGAACAAATAGTACTTGAAAATGACATAGCTATCACCAAACTGAAATCGAAAGAAATGTGGACAGCATTCAATAAAGAAAAACAAATGTCTGAAGCTAAAGTAATGAATGCTATCTACTGTGCTGTGTCCCAAGAAGTCTTTAATCAAATTAGTATTTGTGGAGTAGCTAAAGAAGCATGGGACTTGTTGGAAACAACTCATGAGGGAACCAACACAATAAAAAGATCCAAGTTGCAACTCCTAACATTACAGTTTGAATGTCTCAGAATGGAAGAACATGAGACCTTCATGGAGTTTTTCACAAAACTGAACATCATCTGCAACTCCATGGGTGGATTAGGAGAAAAAGTTCCTGTTCCAAAAATCTGTAGGAAAATTCGAAGATCCTACTCGAAAGTTACAACTATTGAAGAATGTAGAAACATAGATGAAATGAAAGTAGAAGAACTTGTAGGTTCCCTACAAACTTTTGAACTACACTTCAAGCAAACTCCTAAACCCAAAAATATTGTCCTCAAAACTTCAAAGAACACTACAAATGAGGAAGATGAAAGTGAAAGGGAGAATAAAGATGAGGAAGTGACTCTTTTGGCTCAACGGTTTAGAAAATTCTTCCATCAAAATTTTAGCCGACCATTTAAAGGAAGATAGTTGGACAACAAACTTTTTATAGGTAAATCTGGTAAAAAGTCCAAAGAACCACAGTGCTACACTTGCTGAAAGTTTGGACACCTGTCCACTGAATGCCCAAATAGGAAAACCAAAGGAAAGGCAATGGTAGCCACATGGGATGATACTAAAGAGTCATATTCAGAATGTAGTGACTCAGAGAGTGATGGAGACTAAAAATCCCTGAAATTCTTATGGTCTCTACAGCCTCCAACATTCCCATAGAAACTAAGAAAATTAAAGAACCTTAAGCCACTAAATCATTCCCATCTGATGATGAGGAGACAGAGAAAGAAGAAGAAGATGAAGAGAAGGATAAACTGCAGGATGCCTATAATCAACTCTATATCAATAACATCAATATCCTTAAAAGACTTGGAATAAATGAAAAGAAAAATAAATTGCTGCAAACCAATCTAGACAAAACATTGGAAATCAATACACACTTAATTAAAGATCTACAGTAATACCACTTAGAAAATGATAGGCTCGAAAGAATCACTACTTTTCTCAAATACGAGTTTGAAAAACTGAACAAACAGATTGAACTATTGAAAGATAAAAACATGCATCTTCAGAATGAAAATCACACACTCATGTTTGATGTAGAGAAATCCAGAAAATTTGTTGAACTGAATTATAAATTTTCCTAGAGTAGTGAAAAATTATAAAAACTCTTAGGGATGGGAAGACCTGGGAAAGACAGGAGTGGATTAGGATATGACAAATTCAAATCAAAATCCAAAAATGCAGCACCAATGTTTGAGAAATCAGCCGCATCAGGAAGTAAAACAAAAGCTACTTCTATCTGTCATTCATGTGGAGACTCTGGCCATTTCAAATTTGAATGTATTGCTCCAAGGTGGACTCAATCTAATTCCAGTCTGAATCATACTGGTAAATACAGACAAACTAGAAAATCAATACAGAATGCTAAGAATCCACTAAACAATATGGCATGAGGAATACATCCATCTCCTCCCAGAATGACAAAAGTGGCTAAACTAAATCAGAAAACAAATGAATTTATAAAACAAAGAAATATGATTCAGTTGCCCAACATGCCTACAAAAATTCTTAATGAAGCAAAAACTACCATAGCAAGAAATCCTGTCACAAAATGGGTAGTGAAAGAAAAGAAAAATTGCCTTGTTACTCACTCAAATCATATAACAGGAAATAATGCCAAGTGGTACCTGGATAACAGATACTCTAGACATGTCACGGGTGACAAATCTCTTCTCACAAAATATTCAAATCTTGATGATGGGATAGTCACCTATGGGGATGGAAGCACCGCTAAGGTAATAGGGCAGGGAACTATCAAAGGAATGGATATGCTCAAAAGTAAGAATGCCTTTTCCATAAAAGGACTGACACATAATCGTCTAAGCATTTCTCAAATATGTGACAACAAGTTGAAATAGCGGTGAAGTCCACTTTCGTTGAAGTAGAAATATGCCAATATGTCCTAGAGGGGGGTGAATAGGACTTTTTAAAGTTTTTATGATTTATTTCAAATCCTATTGCACTAATCCTAACAACAACTCATATTAGGATTACTCAAAAATAACTCTACACGCTTTCAAGCTTGGTAGAGAATCCAATCACAAACTATTCAAGGAGTGAACAGTATGCAAACTAGTTCATGATGGATATGACTGTGTATGTGTGTGAGGTGTGATCTCAGATATTTAGATATGAAAATATTAAAGTAAACCACACAATCAGAAGAATAGCAAAATCAAACACAGTCATTTTTTTAGTGGTTCGACTATCAGTCTACTCCACTCCCGGTAGACGCACTCAACCCTTGAGTGCGCCGGATTTCACTAAGGAGGTTTCATATCAGTTCACCTCAAACCTAAGGTTTTAAATCAGGTTCACCTTCAACCTTTACAACCAACACCAAGGCTGACTGTTTATACTCCCTGAGCAAGGGTCAACACATAGCACCCAGTTTTAGGCACACTGGCCAAGGATCTTCCACAAGACCCTATCTGAGGTTTTACGCAGTTTACCCAAAACCTGAGGTTTCACACGGTTGACCTCAAACCTAAGGTTTTGACTGGTTCACCTTCAACCAGATGTTTATGCTCTCCACAGAGCAAGGGTCCACACAACGCACCCACCACGTACACTCCTGTCGGAGGCCTCCTACGAGGGCTTGAAGGGGTGAGAAACACCTAAGACCCAATCCTAAAAAGGAATGATCACAAGTGTCCTCTGGACTCTAGATACTTACAAATAAGTGGATGAGTCTCATTAAGCACGTTGACGAAGATCTCCTCCTTTATTGATGAAGGGTCTTCGGCTTCCTTGATCCGCAACTCAAAAGATGTATCAATACATGGCGACGGGTTGAGTCAAGGTTATGATGAAATCCTACTCTCAAAAGATTTTCTTATAAGGAAGATAGAGCGATTTCAATCATCTAAGTATTCAAGGCATCCTAGCTTAATGATTTGCCATTAAGGTAATAGTTGGAGGATCCTTGAATGCAAAAGTTCATTCTCCAATCCACTCTATTAAATATTAATGGTGAGGGTGGATTGGAGGATGAACTCCCTTGAGAAAAAGGGCTTTGGGTATAAGATCTAAGGTTAAACACACAAAAGCACTCTCTTCTTTATCTCACAGCAACAATAAACAAGTCCTCTTTATATAGGCAAAAGGTTCCAATGGATATAAAATGGTCACATTTATGACAGAGTTCAATATCATCGAGCAGGTTCGATATCATCGAGCGTATACTCTCGATAGCATCAATGGTCCGCTCGATGACTCGAACTCAATGTCATACGCTTTTGAAATCTTTTGCCAGCTGGTCAATGAATCGAAACGATTGTCAATGTCATCGAATTTCGAACTCTGATTCCATCGATGAGAGGTTCAATCCATCGACACTTGAAAAATAAGAGAAACTTGGCTAGAAATATTTCAGGTTTTCATGAATGATCGAGGGACATTCGAGATCATCGGAATTTGAATGTCGATGATATCGCTAGTTGTGTTGATGCATCGATAAATCAAAAGGATTTTTCATAAAGCTTGCTGGACAGTTTATGTTAATGTTCAATGCAATCGATACGGCATCAATATCATCGATATTTAAATATCGATTCTATCGAGTGACCCCCGATCATAGATAAACCACCTTGAAATATTTTGCTGGAGAACTTGACGCCCAAGACCAATATCATCAAAGGCCTTCCGATATCATCGAGGTTTGAATTTTGATGGTATCGAGGAGGCTTCGATATATCGATGCTTATATGATATTCTACCTGTCGATATTACTGAGTCTCTTCTGATAGACTTGAGATTTGAATATCGATGATATCGATAGGTGTATGATACATCGATAATTCCGTCCAGATATGTATGATGTTGCTGGACATATTTGGTCCTCTTTTCGATGGTATCGATGGAGCATCGAGAACTCGACAGTGCAGGTCAATCATATCGAGATGTGTATCGATAAAATCGACAAGGCAAGAAAACTTAGAGAATTTTCCTACTTTGAAAACGTTTTCTTACCCTAAAAACCCTAAGATATTCTAACTTCTTTTCAGGGTTTTAGTATACCTGGTGATTTGGGACAAGGGATGTGAGGCTCAGATTTACTTGTGGCGAGCTTGCACACATCCGATTGAGGCTGAATTGATCTTCCTATTAGGCTATGTAGTCTAACTAACTCAACACTCACGCTAATTGACAAATCAGGGTACTTTCAATCTCCCCCTTTGTCAATTACGTGACAAAATCCCAAAACACTCCAGAGCATTAGACAAACACATCCTAAATTATGTGTACATGCTTTTTACACAATTTTACAATTTCTATTGAACCCATGTACACAACCTAGTATCTGCTCCCCCTACCTGCAAACTCCCCCTCGCTTGATGCAGCTGCTCCCCCTAACACCTGCAACATCATTCAAGCAGATATACAGTTCAGGGTGTTTGAACTATTTCAACTGTTCTCCCCCTTTTTGTCAGTCATTGACAAAGATATAGCAGTAGATATTGACTGAAGAGATAAGTATGTGGGAGAACCATCATTCAGAGGAATATGCATATAACAGATAGATGTATAGTAGTCAAACAGTTGCTTAAACAGACATCATTTGCAGTGAATATATATGCATAGAAGATCAGATATATGCAATGATATAGTAGTTAGAATATTCATTAAAAGCATCACATGCATTATATATCAGAAACTAGATAAACCAGGGGATTTGTAAGGCATAAGAATGGCATTAAAAGTGTGAATTATATTCAACCATATGCAAATATTATCCGACTATCCAAAACACGTACTGCCACAAACAGCAATAGATTAACACTATATCCTAACAGAACCAAGCCTAAAAAAATATGTTCAGTCCAACCATGGACATATATAATTACCATACAAAAAAAAAAAAAAAGTCAGATTCTCCAGATTAGTTAGTTATCACATACACTCATGAATGCGTGGAATATTCAAAAAGATACTAATATTCGTATGCAGAAATAAGAGTGGGGTGTATGTGATAGTACGTAGTGATCAGCATCATGGAGCGGAGTGGGATGGTGCCGTGTCATCCTAGTGGCAAGTCATCAGATCCATCAACTGTTGGACGGTCTGTTGCACTCCCTGGACTAGCCGTTCCAGGATAGTAAGCTTCTCATTCATCGACTCCCTGAGTTGAGAGACATCACGCTGAATGACACCAATCCTGTCTTGATGGAGTTTAAATCTTTTTGCATGCCCAACTCCTGATGTGGATGGTGCTTGATGTGACGCAAACAGTTCATGCCTAGCCCCCTCAGTCCCTTCCATGGGAGCATCTCCTGCACCACCATCTCCTCCAGCTGCAACTTCGTGAATGTCTTCCCCTGGATCCTCAGAATACTCATGAAACTTCAAGTCCATCCTTCGTATGTTCCTTTTGGTGAAGGTTTGGAGAGGAAGTATGGATCACTAGTTGTTGGAAAGCCAATGGTGTCACAAACCATGTGTATGATCTAGGGATAGGGCAGATGAAGATCCCTGGCTGTATGGACAAATTTACCAACTGATAAACAAGCAGAGTTGGAAGGCAAATCTTTATCCCCTTGTCGATTGAGTACACTAGCATGGTCATAAAATCGGTGAGATCGGACCGGTTGGTACTTCTGAAATATATATTTGTGGTGAAGATACCGTGTAAAACCCGAAATCTTGGATCCATGTACCTAGATTTCAATGTATTCCCTTGATACCACGGGATGTCTCTACCATTACATAGATACTTAGTAACCATGGACCAAACTTCCATATTTTCAAGGTCCATTCCAGGGAGCCCTTCTGATGCCATTGTCAGTCCGAGAATATTTGCCATTGTAGCAGGAGTGATCAAGACATAATCACCATCCACATCAACCATGATAGAAGGAGGGTCAGACATGGGTGAGTGACATGTGGCAAGGAAGTTGCGTATTTGTTCGAGTTGGCATGGCCCACCGAAATCGAGGACAGGTAACCAATCGATTGCAGCAAACAGGGATTCGAGATTATACGGTTTTAGACAATCCCTGTCTACCCTTCTCTCGTGGATGAGCTTCCTACCCGCGTATTTTGATGGACGTGATGTTGCTCTAACCGAAGGCGGTACATGTGCCTCAGACTAGGACTCGCCATGCCTCGAGCGTTGCCTTGTGGGGGTCCCAGGTTCTAGGGCCCTTGTCCTTTCTTTTGAAGTGAGCACTTTTTGTTGGGTGAATCTTGAAGACTCTCCCGGACCCAACACTTTTCCCTTGTCTTTTCCCATGTGGACAAAAAGGATTTAAGGTATTTATAAAAAAACAACCCAACTGAAAAGAAAATACCCCTAAAAAAAATTTTGATGATTAGAAGGGTATTACCGTACTTTCAAACTTCTGGGACTGTCTGACAATATTTCGAGCTGTCCAGTTGAAAGGAGTAAGCAGAGAAGAGAAACAGAAACTCTGAAACAAAAATCCCTTTTTCACGCTCCACCAACTTATATTGGGCGGCATCTGTCGATACTATCGATCCTTGTTTCGATGATATCGAGTCACTCTTGATCTATTTTATCGAGCCTGTCCCCGATACCATTCTTGATCATACGACTGCTCATATTCTAAAGAGTCGTCGATTATATCGTCCTTTGATCTATTAATTGAGAGTGTCATATCGATAGTCGAATTGAAGGTGAATGATTTTATATTTTCAATATTCAGGCGACCCTTCAAGTATACTTTTAGAATTTCTATGAACCAATAGTATACTAGCAAAATTATGTACAATCACTGTACACAACAAAATTATAAACATTTGAATGTTTATATACAAAAGATAGAGGTAAGGAACCTTAGATATATCATTTGAAGCTCAACAAAAATTTGCACCATTTCAACAAATATCCAGATCTAGATGTACGACCTGGACTTGTCCTTAGATGTATGACCTGGACTTGTCCTTTTATGCTTGATATTTTAGGGTACATGTAACTTAGTCATTAGACAATTCAATTTTTCTTTCACTACCCATTTAGAGACAGATTTCTTTACTGCGGTGGATTTTCACTACCCATTTAGAGACAGATTTCTTTACTGCGGTGGATTTAGTATCCATGTGGATTTAGTATCCATGTCCATCTTACCCTCTTGATCTAATGATTCCCTTATCCGTGGGTCATCCAGACCGTCTAGGTAATGGTCCCACAGGACACGTGTGTTGTATCCATCCCTGTCCGTCCATATCTGTGGGGCCTACCATGTGGATGTGTTGTATCCACCATCCAATCACTGGACGGTGGGAAGCAGCATGGCTGGAGTACCTCGCACCAGCTACATCCAGACCGTCCGTTCGTTTTGGTACCGGTGGGATCCAACCACCTGCAGCGTGCAGGTCTCATTGATGTATGTATTTCATACATTCCGTCCATCTGTTTTTGGACGTGGCCCTGCCCCACACGTGTGACACGTGTGGCAGGAGGGACCCACTTTGATGAATGTATTCTATATCGTAGCCGTCCACGTGGACCCAAACTCAATGTATTTTACATTCAGGTCGCCCGTCCAGCGTTCCTGGACGCTGGACGCTGGCACATATATATAAAATTATAATATAATAATATATTATGGTGATGTGCGTTTTGTAATCAATGCCGTTCATTCGTTTGATCCAGACCGTCCAGTGGTCTGTGGTCCACCGTGATTTATGTATTTAAGGGGGGCACCATCCTTCTGACGATGGGACCCACTGCTGGAATGACGCCAGCAGGTTATGTGGGTCCCACATGATGTATTTGTTTCATCCACACCGTCCAAACCATCTGGACGGTGAAGGATCTGATGGACGGTGTCATGTGGGCCAAACCGCAATGGATCTGTTAGCCACGCCGTTCATCTATGTCCTGGACGGGCAGGGCCCACTTTCATGACGTGTAGTATATCAACACTTTGATGGGATCCACCCTGATGTATTTATTTTATATTATCCACACCGTCCAGATTGTGGTGGACGGTGCTGGATAATGTTTGGACGGTGCTGATTTCCGTGGACAATGGTTGGATGGTGCTGATTTACATGGGGAATGTTTGGACAGTGTTGATCATCATTAGTGGGCCATGTGCCTCATGGAATGATAGTGTACAGTGATACACATGTTGCACCTACAAATGATTTTTGGTGTGGTCCAAGCCCACTTGAGGTCCATCGGTGCAGTCCATCCATGAGGCCCATTGTGATGTACAAAGCCCATTTCATGTATTTAAGGCCCACATGATGTGGCCCGATTTGATGTATTAGGCCCACTATGTATGTGTGAGGCCCACTAATGTATGTGAGGCCCACCTGTTGTATATGAGGCCCGATATGATGTATTTTTGGTCCATGAGTGAGGCACAATGTGATGTTTATGCAGCCCGTGTTCGAGGCCCATGTGATATATTTGAGGCCCATGTAATGGGGCCCACCTGTTATGTATTTGAGGCCTAGGTGGAGGGCCCACCTGTTGTGTATTCAAAGTCTAATGTGATGTGTGATTTTGCCATGATGTATAAATGATGTTTATGTGGGTCACTCATTGGGAGCAATGTTGGTTAAATGTCCACGTTGATGGGCAATGATGGTTTAATGTCCACATTGTGACCTTCCCTTAAGCCTTGATCGACCGATCATTAAGGCCAATTCCGATTATCATGACCAATTGCCGATTTCGATTGACATGACCGATTTTCTGATTCCAATTATCGATCGATTCCGATTGTCGTGGCCGACTGTCGATTAGCGATCGAGGCCTATTATCATGACCGATTGCCGATTCCGATTGACGTGACCAATTTGCCGATTCTGACTATCGATCGATTTCGATTGTCGTGTTCGATTGCCGTTAGCGATCGATGCTGATTATCATGACCGAATGCCGATTTCGATTGACATGACCGATTTTTTTATTCTGATTATCGATCGATTCCGATTATCGTGGCCGACTGCCGATTAGCGATCGATGCCGATTATCATGACCAATTACCGATTCCGATTGACGTGACCGATTCACCGATTCCAATTATCAATCGATTTCGATTGTCGTGACCGACTGCCGATTAGCGATCGAGGCCAATTATCATGACCAATTGCCGATTTCGATTGACATGACCGATTTTCTTATTCCAATTATCGATCGATTTCGATTGTCGTGGCCGACTGCCGATTAGCGATCGAGGCCGATTATCATGACTGATTGCCGATTCTGATTGACATGACCGATTTGCCGATTCCGATTATCGATCGATTCCGATTATCGTGTCTGACCTCCAATTAGCTATCGAGGCCGATTATCATGACCGATTGCTGATTCTGATTATCGATATAGATTCCGATTGTCGAGACAGATTATCGAGGTTGATTCCAATTGTCGAGGCCGGATAACGAGGCCGATTAAAGAGGCCCAATGTGATGTATATGCGGCCCGTATTTGAGGCCCATTGTGATGTGCATTCGGCCCGTGTTTGAGACCCAATGTAATGTATATGTGGCCTGTATTTGAGGCCCGTTGTGATGTGTATTCAGCCGTGTTTAAGGCCCAATGTGATGTGTATGAGGCTTATGTGATGAGGTCCATTGTGACGCATTTGAGGGCCAGGCGATAAAGCCCGTTGTGATGTATGTTAGGCCCATGTGAAAGGCCCATCGTGATGTGTATTACGCTCTTGAGTGAGGCCCATGGTGTTGTATATTTAGCCATTATGTGAGGCCATGGGTCCACTGTATGTTAGGCTCTATATGGGTCAATCCTTGGGGGCAATGTTGGTTAAATGTCCGCATTGTCGAGGTTGATTGTCGATGCCGGTTATTAATACCAATTATGAGTATGTGACAGCATAACATCATGATACATGCCCATACGCATCATCTGCATATTTGTTATGAGATATGATTGACCATTGCATATGCCATAGTGCCGGTTGTTATGAGATTCCCTGATAGACAGAGATTGTTCACATGAGCACACGGTATGCGCAGGATTGATGTATGATTGGACTGTGTGACTCATGCATCATGCATTGTGTGATTATAATTACCGTACGCCCTAGCGACATCAAGGTCGTAGCCTCCACAGGCATATCATGGATGGCCAGATGGGACACCAGAAATCTTTTCTACATGAGGTGTTATAGATATCCCTGGGTGAAAGTCCTTAAACCCTCTCGGTTCCAGAGGTTGCTCCAACGTCTAGATCGAGTGGATGCATGAGCGCACGAGGGTCGTATACTGTTAGGCCGCATCTCCCACTATGTTGTGGTCGATCGGAAGGGGGTACGGCCTTACCTGCCTGAAAGGAGGGAGCAATGCTAGGCTGAGTCTGACCAACTTAAGGAATGGGTCTTCTATCGACGAGCCGGGCCCGATATTGGCAGGCAGATAGTAAGGTCTCTTCCACTCACCTTATTGCTCGCGATGGGGGGCAATCTGGTTTGGAGTGTAATAGACCCAGGTGATTTCTCAGAGAGGAACCGTACTGATATGTGGACTTATTGACTAGGAGTTGCATACTCATACATTCATTTCATTCACTATCCACTCGGGCTGGTGGTGCGCAACTAATTGTTGTGTACCTTCGTATGGCCAGAATTTCAGTTGGGTACGCGACTAACCTGAGATCAAGAGTCTACCACATTGGGTCTGACTATCTAAATTTAGGTATGAGACTGGTTTGGATATAAGTCCTTTGTGATAGACCCCGTAGCTTGCGATACTACGTACTATCATCCTGACTTCACAGTTCAGCTTGGTCATTTCATTCGCATCGTATATTGCATTGCATCCTCAACACATAAGTATTTGGCTTACTGTTTCCACATTGCATAGCTGATCTACATTGCTTCATCAGTATATGATATTAGTTTATTATATTTTTGCATCACATAGCCTAGATAAGGCTGATGGTATTTATGGGTCTATCAGCATGTCTTCGCATTACCGTGATATTGTATGATTTATGAACTTGCCAGTATTTTTGATATTGTATGATTTATGAGCTTGTTAGTATTTCCGCTTATTCTGATTACTCTAATATTACTTACTTGGCACTTACCTTGTGCACATAGTTTCACCACCCACTAAGCTTTCTATAAGCTTATGCACGATAGATGCATGCAGGTGGCGTTAGGTTGCAGCAGCGTTGAGCTTGGAGCATGCAACGGACCTCTGAAGCTTTGATTTTGTCATATGTAATTCCCTTAATTTCAGCACTGTATTCAAATGTTTATATTAGTGGATATGTGATGATGATGTTGCCTTTGTGATTTGGGTAAACTTGTGGTTATGCTTATTACGAGTTAAATATAAGTTGGAAAATCCTCCATATAGGATCCCAAGATCGGAATTTGGCATATGAATGCTGGGAGCTGAGAATGGGGCACTACGGAGGCTGTCGGCACCGAATTTGGAGATCGGGAATTTTGTGAGTTAGGTTTCTGAGTTTGGGGCGTGACACAGATCGTACAACAGCTGGTGTCAACCGTATGATTGCTGAAGTCCGCAGAATCCTATATCGCCAACCAACACAAAGAGCCTTGCTCTAATACCAAGTGGATTTGTAAGGTTTCAATGGAGAAGGAAAAAGAAATAAGAAGAAAGTGAAAGAAGGAGAGAAAAAGTAGTTTAGGAAAAGAGGCCCTTTGTGTGTGTTAGAGATAAGGAAAAAGAAATAAGAAGAAAGTGAAAGAAGGAGAGAAAAAGTAGTTTAGGAAAAGAGGCCCTTTGTGTGTGTTAGAGATAGAAATCCTAAGCCATCCTTTTTTGATATAATACTAAGAGCACTATTACATACTCTAGAGGATCACAAAAAGATTATGTACATGGCACACCCACACCAATATTATAAAGTACATTGCAATAAATCATCTTCCCTATAAAAATAATTGTTCATAATAAGTTTCCATTTTACAAGGGTCGTATGCTATCAAAAAAAAAAAAAAAAAGTGCAAAAATAATATATAAAATTTGTGGCTAATCAATAGATCGATCAATGCTCATCAATATGTAAAATTTCTACATTAATTAACAATGAAAAACACATTTTTTTCCAAATGGACAAATTAGGAATTCCCCCATTTTCCACTTAAACGTTAATTTCTTTGAGACAAATCCATGTCAATGTATGAAAATCATGCATAGACACATGTTTTCATTTCCATTCATGCTAACATTTGCAAAATAAAATTTTTTTTTTAAAAAAAAGAATTAAAAAAATTAATTAAAAATTAAAAATGAAGTTTCTATGGATTTTTCATCACCTTTGAGTTTTGTCATATCTCCGCTTCAAGTTGAGATTTCTCCCTCAAGTCTAAACTTCAATTCAATAAAAACCAAGAGTGATTGAAATCATCAAGGAGAAATTTTCCAAAATAATCCATAAAAAATGGGATTTATTTTATTATTATTTTTTAGAAAATTTCTAATTTTTTGCCGATTTATGCCTATTTACCAATGTTTCCCTGGTATTGGGGATATTATCATTAGTATTGAGGTTATTATCAATGATATCACCCATGGCAGGGAACCTTTATAAGGAAAATCTCAAAATATCGATGGTATCAATAATATTTCCAAATATCACAAATTATTACCAAATATTAGCTATATTTAAAATTTTCTAAAATGTCAGCTTTTTCAGTATTAGTGACCTGGCAGTACTGATAATATTGGAAATATTATTAACAATATCGTTAATTTTAGAACATTGACTATAACCAAGGTATTGTGTCATGATATCAGTTAGTGAATCAACTAGCTTGTTGGCTGATACGATGTGGTTCTATCAACTGATACAACCCCCTCTTTAACAAATACGACCCTGTAAAGCTATAATGGCTAGTTTCTTTTCTTTTCTTTTTCAATGACGTTAGGGTGTCCCTGCCCCATTTGAGGCGAGACTATTCCCTACAAATACACGCAATCACCCACAAACCACGTGCATCGGGTTATCTCGAGGAGGGGAATCAAACACTCGTCTATGGGGAGCATGACGAGGACATCGTGCACACGCACGCCCACACGCCGCTTACACACGCACGGACACCACCACCCCTACGTACGTACACACACAGAAGGAGGACCCCACCATCGATCTGACTCGATAACGATATTCGGAGATGGCCTCCTAGCTAAAAGACAAGCTTTTATTCAAAAAAGTGAGCTCAATAGTTAAGAAAAATCCATCATGGGATCTCATGATCGTAACCCACTTGTTAGATTGATTTCATATTTTATGTTTTACTTATTGTTATTATTTAGAACATCGTGAATGCTTTAGATTTCTTTGTTCAGTTTTTATTTTAATTTATTTCATCGCCAAGTAATAGGTTGCGCACATGGTGCGAGTTTTTGGGGTATAAGTTTTTTTCTTATAAATATGTACCCTTTGTAGTTCTTTTCATTCATTCAAGCTTAATAAAAATTTCTTTTTCATTTTTCTGCTCTCTTAGTGAGTTGTGGAAGAATTCAAAAGTGGGTGCGAAGCCCTTCCTTTTCGAATGGCTAACTACGTGGTGTAAAGCCACATCTATCCTCATCCATCCCTACCCTCTCTCATCCATATATCTCATCTTCTATCATCATTATTGCTTTAAATTTCTCAGGTCTTATAGCTATTCATTCTTCTACAGCCAGCTTCCAAAATCTGGATCTGTAGGATGACTAAAACTTCGGCGGATCACTAAGTCTCGACCTTACGTCGGATTGTCGTCAAACTTGGAGGGATTTGAAGTCTCCCCTAGCTGACCAAGGCCTAGGTGTCACTTTAGGGAAGCAGACTTCCATCACATATGCGGCCAGCCCACCCTCGCACGTGCGTTAGGCCAAGGTTACCATCCGTGCGCAGGAGTTTTCTCTAAGTCAGGTTTTCCTCTTTTCATTCCTATTTCCTATCCTTAGTTTGTATTAGCCTTAATTTATTTGCCTTTTTTTTTTTTTTACCCTAGGGTTACTTGAATTGAGATTGGGGAATCCCTTGGATTAGGGACTGTTTGCTATGCATGAATGGTTGATTTCTGTTTCCCTTTGAGATCGTTTGGCTTATAATTTTTATTGGTCCAGTCCTAGCCTGTGTAGGCCTGGACCCGCATAGATTCTCCTTTAATTGAATGTTTGAATTTTCATGTGGAATGTGGAATTTGTGTAATTGTTTCTGAATTGGTATGATCTAAGCTTGAAATCTTGCATATCGTATTTAAATCTCATGTCCTGCATCAGAGCACACCCACGACGCTTGTCGTTCGCCTAAACCCGTAATGGCCAGGTTTTTTGGGGGAAATCTAAAAAATATTTGATAAATTCTAAAAAATGCGAGGATCCCAAATATGAATGAATCCTTCTAGATGATGTAACAAGCTATCCTTTGGTAAGAATGGTGTTTATCATGTAATGTCAGCTTGACCTACTAAAAGTTGACCAACTAGGACCTAATCAAATTAGGGCTTGTTAAAAAGGGGGGAAATGATGTTTTACCCCCTCTTCCTATATTTCTCAAAATGGTTCACTTGACTTTGGTTCATTATGGTTTACCCTTTGATCCGCAAAATAGGCCTACATCTAGTTTAAACTTAGTCTCTAAGTTTTATGATTTAAATGAATTTAAAAATAAAAAAAATTAAAAAAATTTGGGTATATGGGAGAAAATTTGAAAATAAAAGCTTCATGGTCATGTCAGCCTATAACGACCATATTGACCCCATAGAGATATGCCAATACAGTGTATCGTGCTCATATCAACAGATATGGCCCTTTTTTGTCATAATAGACCGATTCACCTTGTATCATGTAACAGGGTTGACCCTTCCCTTCACTTAACAGGCAATACAGTCATAACGTAATTGTTTTTTAATACCATGACTGGAACTCACCTGTCCAACTAGTGTGTAAAAGATGCGAGTAGCTGGACGACTTGCCAACCAACTTACCCATGGAGTCTCCCCGTTTCAATTGTGTTGAACATCCAACCCATCCAAAAGATTGGCCCCAACATGATGAATACGCAATACTAAAATCAGGCCAATCCACCCATCACGTGGGATGCAATGTAGAAAACCAAGGAAAGCCGTATATTCGATCCGATGTGCGTGTGGTCCACCTGGTGAGTAGATCACCTAGCTCCATGCTAGGTGATATTTATGGCATGACCAACCTTTGGGGCAAATTGGAAAATATGTACGTATAAAAAATAAAAGAGGAAATAAGATACCAGCCCCACTTGCGATCAAAACCTTGTGAAGGAGATATTGATGGTCTTAACCAGATCCTATTAGTCATTAGTGAACAATTTGTTCCTCTAAAATAGATGATACTGTTCAGTTTTATGTTTCATAGTTCTACATTCATCCTGTAATGTTTCTTCAATTCATGAGAGATTATGAGAAAAAATACTAATTAATTATTTAATACATTCATAATGGGATGCAACAACTCATATGAACTAAAGAATACAAAATGTCTGTAGTATAGTTAACAAGTTCTGAGAAAAGTGTCGTGACATAGAAAGGAGAAAGCAATGAGAAATTACATTATCCTTGGCCTGATGATATGCATAGGATCCTTGGACCTTAAGGATGAATCAGTCTGACCCATAATTTGTGTTCCGGGCAATTGACTTCAAAGACCCCACCATTGTTATCCCTTGTCCGAAGAATCTCTCAGATTGGAAGATCCAAGCCATCCGGTTTTTTTGCACTTATCCATAGTGTGGACCGTTTCTATAACATTTTCATAACCATCTAGCTGCAGATCATTTATCAGATCACCTAGTTAGGAGGATTTGCATAGCATGGTCCATCTATGGCCTGTTGTGACCCAATCACCTAACCAGGGTCCTATTGGTACAAACTTGGAAGCTTGAAGAGACCATGCATATCAATGGGCCAAGGATCATATAATTTCTCGAAATTCAGATGCTAGACAAAGCAAGCATTAGAGTTGAATAAAAATCCAAGCTTTTGATAGATAAACATCATCCAAAGAAGTACCTGAGAGAAGAGCCCTACTCTGTGAAGGATGTGTGAAACCAGCATACTACTACAAACCAATTTGTCCAAAAATTCTTCTCCGTGTAAAAGCAGCTTTAAACAGCCAAAAAATATTGGAAAACTCATGATAGAAACAATGTCATAATCCTAGCCTCTAAAGCCTATATGTTGGTGATATACATAAAAGTAATTGCTCTTCTTTGTGGCCCAAATAATCTCCTTTGAAGATGAAGAAGCAAGTGTTTGAGCAGAAAGTTTGATTTCCTCATCTAAAAGAGTTCACGGCTATCCTCACAAGGCATCAAGCTTCAAGGGCATGGAAACACACATTGGGCAGGGCGGGTCCCGTCTATCGGCCTCGGATGTGCTCTCCTCCAAGCAATCGGCATGATAAGCATGCCCACAAGCTAAAATTCCTATGACGGAGAGCTCAACGGTTGACATTGTGTTGCATAGGTTACTAGATAATTTCAGTTTCAATGGCTTTGAACATATTCCACATACCATGTTTGCAACATCTGACGATGTTGACTCCACCAAGGCATTGGACCTTATTCTTTGAGGCCTGAAGAAAGCTTTTCCCCTACTCTCTGCATTTCAAGTACAAAAAATGACTATGAGAAGTGTTAAACAAAGCTGTCCCTAGATGAAAACAGTAGACAATTAAAAATTGCCAGCAGTTCAGATTCAACATACAGATGTGGTCGTGTAATGGGTGGACCAGACCTAATCATTGGTACAAGCAGTGTTCATAGTATCAGTATCATTGCATGTATCGCTAGCTGGGGATCGGAAACATGTATCAATATCGCCAATATCATTGCTGATACCGGGAAATGTATCGTTGACCAAGGGAAAAATTGGGGAAACATGAGGAAATGGTGGAATTTCTTAGTGAAACTTCAGGAGATGCTAAAAAACACATATTTACATATTTGGGAATCAAATAATTGCAAAAAAGATGCATACATAATAACTTTCTCTTTAATGGGGGTCTAATAGCATGTAATGCGGACTCAGGGAAATATTAGAGAAACATGGGGGAAATTGTGGAATTTTTCAATGATACTTTGGGAGATGCTAAAATATACATATTTGTCTATTCGAAAAATAGTGAAAAAATATGAATATTTGCATATTTAGGAATCAAATAATAAGTTTCCCTTTAATGGGGCCTAAAAGCATGTATCATTGACTTAGGGAAACATTGGGGAAAATGGTGGATCCATCTAACCATCCATGCATGCATGCACATACATAGATACAAACATACATGCATGATCCATCCATCCATGCATGCATACACACATATACATAAACATGATATAATAAACATACACATGCACATATCCATACATCCATCCAACCATGCATACAAACATACATCCACGATCCATCCATCTATCCATCCAACCATGCATACATATACACGCATACAAACATGCACCCATAACAAAAAAAAAAAAAAAAAAAAAAATGAAATTGAATTTTTTCTAATAAACAGATATTTGGTGATATCGATACATTGGTGATATTATAGAAATATCACCAATACATTGGCGATATTGATACATCGGTGATACAAGCGACACTTAAAATTTACACAGCCGAGAATATTGACAATATCAATATAATGGCGGATACTTCGCGATACATCGTAGATACCTGGAATTTCTAATACTACCATGTTAACAATATCACCGAGCTAGAGATACAAATAATATCACGGATATTATGGATAATATTGGGGATACTGTGAACAATGGGTCCACGTAATCTATACTTTAGAGCCCACCTGATAGCTGGGGCATGGATCAGATGTTGCCCGAGTGCAAAGTTGACAGACATAGCCCTGTGTAAAGGTGCATATGGAAAGGTGTGTGTGGTTTTAGAAGAAAATGAAACTTGATGCATCTAGCATACCTTCATGATACCCGGACTCCGAGTTGTAGTGACTATTCAACTTAACGGAAAGCCTTTCATCACATAGTGGCGCAACAGTTTTACGAAGTGAACTTAGAATATCAATACTACTACTTGAAACTCGTCTGGAATACTGATTTCCGTAGCGCTGACGTGCACGTCTCCAGAACATTGAACGGCTGAAATTGGAATGATAGCGTGAAAGTGAAGGGTAGCCATGTGGAAGCTTCATAGTTCTCTCTGTTATATCTGTAACGGATGAGAGAGATTTTGCTGCACCTGAATCAACTGATGAAACAGCCTGGGAAGATTTCTGCATATAGACATAAAAAGAAACTATAGCAGCCTATTCTGCAATCACTAACATTGTTGTGTCTGGATGATCAATAGAAGTGAAATGCAATTCATCTAATTCTTTACGGGTTAAAGGAGTAAACTGAAGGTGGCACCAAGTTAATTCCAACTTGGGTTTGAAAAACCAATTGATTGCAACTTGGGACCTGGCCCTCGTAGAGAACAAACGAAGCGATCTCACTTCAGACATTTGCATCTTAAAGGAATTTAGTTATTGCAACTTAGTTCAAGTGAAAATTCAAACATTGCCTAAGAAAAAGTGAAAACAACTGAGAACAAAATTTAGGATGAAGATAAATAGCTGACAGAGCCAACTAACCTCTTTTGATGATGGATCCATTTGCCAAGGAGTTGGATATGTTGACTGCAATTTTCAGAATAAAAAAGGGTCAGCCATTCTTAGATCGAATATGTGAAGTGTTTGATTTGTATTTCATCATGAATACTCAAAAAGAGTACATGTGGCCTTTATGAATGTTCCAAATGTTATATGTTACATATCGAACATTGTTCAATAAATGCTAAGTTTTGGTTTGGAAATCAATGTCATCAAGGCCAGTCACCCATACACAATAGTAGAGAATACATAAATTGACATGAAAAAAGATATCCAAAGAATACCAAAGTACTAGCTCTTGTAGCACTAACAAGAGGCTCATCTACAAAGGGGAAGAGAAAAATGTAATTACTGAATGCATATTGCTCTGTTTCTCATATCAGTATGGGGTTTCCTGGTTGTCCTCTTCAGTTCATTGCAGGCATAAGTTCCATTCCTGTCTCTACAATCCTAGAACACACTATCATTGATCAACAACCTTTCCTTCAAACCAAATATATGAAACTTTTTGTAGTGAAAGGTCGAGAATCTATGAAGCAAAACACATTCACCAAAGAGGAAAGTATATGATATTCAATCCCTGAGAATAGATATCCACCAACCCATCTAGCATTGAGCATGCAAAGTCCTAAGGACAAAAGACTCTACACACTTGACAATTCCTAGAGAGTTTTTTCCATGTACCCCCTACCCCTTTTTGCACGGAAGGGGAAAAAATTCTCCTTTTGCATATTTGCAAATTCCCACTGCCTTTTGCAACATTGTAGAAAATGACTCGTTACTGATATTCAGTCCCTGAGAATAGATATCCACCAACCCATCTAGCATTGAGCATGCAAAGTCCTAAGGCCAAAAGACTCTACACACTTGACAATTCCTAGAGAGTTTTTTCCATGTACCCCCTACCCCTTTTTGCACGGAAGGGGAAAAAATTCTCCTTTTGCATATTTGCAAATTCCCACTGCCTTTTGCAACATTGTAGAAAATGACTCATTACATCACAACCGTCCCCCTTATTTAACCCGGGTTAGCTTAAAGACAAAATGACCATTTTACCTCCAATTAAAAGAGTAAGCAAATGAGTTTTTTGCATATACCACCCACTTTTCTTTTTCCTTTTTCTTTCTTTCATTCTTTTTTTTTTTTTTTTTGCTATATAAGGAAAAAAAACTGCTTTTGTGTATTTTTAAATTGGGAGAAAGACCTATTTCCAACTCAAATACAATATGAGGACCAATGTCCCCCTGATTTAAGTTTTTGTTCAAGTCCACCCAAGTTTCCAAAAACCCTCCTTCCACGCCCCTTTACCATCAATGGAAGGTTCTCCACTTATTAATTTTATATTTTGCCATTTCAAAGGTCAAGCCTTCAACTTGTACCAACTCACTCCTATTTGGCGTAGTTCTTGGTCTCCTTTGCACATGATGAAATCATAAAAGTCTACTTCCCCTCATCTTATTACGTATTGGTGCTAATGCATTCATTTCTAATTATATCCTTCCTCCTCTTGCCACTCATCCATATCAACATCCTCGTTTCATCAACAAACATGTTGTTCCCTAACTGCCCAACCTTCTAATCCCATAAAGCAGGGCTGGTCTTATAACTATCCTATAAAATTCCCCTTTCAGCTTGAGAGGAACACAACCATAACATAAAACTGCAGAGGCACATCTCCAATTTTTACCTCCCAGCTTGAATTCTATAGGCAGCATCCTTCTCAATCTCTCCACTCTCAAGCATTACTGACCAAGGTATTGAAAGTGGTCATTTTGGAAACATTCTTGGTCAACAATCTTTACTAGTTCCTCCTTTTTCACTCCATTTGTTACTAAAATTGCACTCCATTTACTCTGTTTTAATCTGACTAGTTTTAAACCCTTTAGGTTATAATCCCTCCATAAATCTAGCTTTTGTTTACGCTTTCCCTCATCTTGTGAATCAAAATTGTGTCATCTGCGAACAACAAACCATAGGATCTCTTCATGTAAAATCCTTGTCAAACTCATCCAGGACCAATGCAAAAAGGCTTGGGTTCAATGTCGACCCCTGGTGCAAGCCTACAGTAATTGGGAACTCACTTGCCTCTCCACTAATGGTCCTCACATTTGTTACCACTCCCTCATGCATATCCTTAATCATGTTAACGTGTCCTCTTAAAGCTCATTTTTCCCCCAACACCCAACAAATGACTCTCTGGAGACCATATCTTATGTTTTTTATAAGTTAATAAAGACCATGTGGAGATTCTTCCTCCTGTCCCTATATTGCCCCATCAATTGTCTAAGTAGGAAAATAGCATCAATGGTAGACCTACCAAGCATGAAAGCAAATTGATTTTCCAATACATTCATCTAATGCTTCAATCTTCGCTCAATCACTCTCTCTCAAAGTTTCATAGGATGGCTTATATCAAACCAAATTAATGGCCAAAAAATAATAATAATAATAAACCACCTAGTTATTTTGTAGATTGTGGCCCACTTGAAGAGTGAAATTGATGCAGGACAACTAACCACTTGCTTTAAAAGCTCAAACTGATAGAGCATGGCGAATTAATCCCTTTATTTCATAGCCCAGGCCCCACATCTCATGGGTTAGGTTCTCGGCTGAACCCCCCTCGTGGGCCCACTTCACATGGGTTCCACTTCACACAAGCCATCCGCCTCACACGGGCCGCCCGCCCTGAGTGTGCCCCTACATCTCATAGGCAACCCCACTCGAGCCCGGTGTGAAAATGCCCATGCATTAATCACCCCTAATGAGGAATCTCGAACATGAGACCTCCTGCTTTGATACCACTTTGATGCAGGACAATTAACAACCTTCTCTAAAAGCTCGAACTGATATAGCATCGCGAATTAATCCCTTTATTTCATAGCCTAAGCCCCAAATCTCATGGGTTAGGTTCTCGGTCGAACCCCCCTCATGAGCCCTACTTCACATGAGCCACCCGCATCACACGGGCCCCCCACCTCGAGTGTGCCCCTGCATCCCACAAGCCACCACTCTCGAGCCCAGTGTGAAAATGCCTCTACATTAGAAATATTTGAGTTTTTAAGCAAAAGATAAGCATTACTTCCAACCTTATGGAAAGCTCAAACCTCACACACGTATTCAAGTGTGGTATGCACACGAAAGAACCAATAATTCTCTCTTCCTTCCTTTAGCCATGTGTACAGTGTTGCCTCACCACATTTAAAAATGTTTACGTCTAACACTTCCACAAATAGTTCTTTACTCACACGCACATCTATAGAGATATCAAGCTTGAGCAATTGGCATATGAATGGAACTACCAAGCCGTGAAGCCATTTTGATCCAAATGGGGTCTTTGGTAAGGGGATCCACTATCACACGACTTATTTATCTTAGCTGAGGAGGTGTTGAGCAATGGCATGTCTAATCTCCTCCAATCCCACATGCCATCTGCAAACAGTGTACTGACGTTTTTTAATGGATCCAAGGTCACTCTCCGCCTAGTCATGCATTTCTTGGAAACCTATGAAAAGTTCTCTGGTCAGCCATGCAATAAGCACAAGAGTGGTTTCTAGGTTATTAATAATGCATTGCAATCAACGGTGTCATGCATTGAAGGGGTTACAGGTTTTCACTGGAGCCACTTTCCAGTTAAATTCCTTGGGATTCCACTTTATATGGGTTGCATTAGACAAGTTTTTACATCAGCCATTGATTGAGCATTCATCTCATCATGTGTTGAGGTGGAAAGCCAATCTTCTTTCATTTTGTGGTCGGTTAATCTTACCGATGCATGTCTTACAAAGTGTCATAATTTTCTTATTATCGCACTTATTTCCTTACAAAGGAATTTTATCAATTACTAAAGTTGCTTTTATATATATATATATATATATATATATATATATATATATATATATATATATATATATATATATATATAGGGAAAAGGTACTATGTGCTCGAGCTCATTATAACGTCCCATGAGGTCAAGTTGTGTGGGCCCCACCGTGATGCGTGTCGACCATCAACACCGTGCATTTGATGGGTCCCCTTTAAATTATGGGATATCCCAAAAATCAGTCTTATACGGAACTCAGGTGGGCCATAACATCTAAAACATGTGAAGACATGCCAAAAACATATAAAAGCACTTGGTGGGGCCCACCTAAGTTTTGAATGCTGCTGAAACTTGGTCTAAACCCTCATCCAAGTGGGACACACATAATGGATGGGCTGGATTTGCAAACCACATCTCGGTGGGCCCAAAAAATGATTATGAATGTTTTAAAGGTGCACGGCCCCTCTCAACTTCTGTATGTGGTGTGGCCCACACAAGTCACGGATTGACTTGATTTTTGAGACCTAGGCCCACGATGGAATGGTGCATCTGACTGATGGGGTAGATGGTCGACACGCATCACGGTGGGGCCCACACAGCTCGACCTCATGGGATGTCCGCATCAACTCAAGCGCATATATATATATATATATATATATATATATATATATATATAGAGAGAGAGAGAGAGATGCTCCCCTACGCACCTACGCACGTGCGCACCTTTGCACACGTGCCATGGATGTCTAATCTGAACGGTCCATGTGATTCAGAATCCCATGAAACCCCATGTGACAAAGTTTCACCCCGATCTAAAATTCTGTTGGGCCATAGCAAAGAGAAATGAAAATCAAGAGAGAAAACTCTTTTCATTTTTCATTTCCAATCAAAGTTTTATATCAAAGTAAAACTTGGGCCTGGGGGGTTTCACGATGTGCTGCTTCACATGAACGGTTCAGATTTTGGATCCCCATCACGTATGATGGGTTCTCAAAAAAGTTCAGATGCGTACGCATTTAACTGAAGTTCGGAGTGAGTATATATATATATATATATATATATATATATATATATATATATATATATATATATAGGAAAAACACTCATGGCTGACCATTCAGTTCGATGTAAGACAGTCTGAACTTTTTGAGGACCCATCATACGTGATGAATCTCGCAAAATGTGAACCGTCCACATGAAGCGAACCTCATGAAACCTCATAGTATAAAATTTTACTATGATCCGAAACTTTGGTGGACCGTGAAAAATGCAAATACTTTCTTTCCTTAATTTGAATTTCTCTTTGCTATGGACGGTATGGATAAAAGTTTTAGATAAAAGTAAAACTTGGTCCTGGGGGGTTTCACTAGGTGTTGCTTCACATGAACGGTTCAGATTTACGAGATTCATCACGTATGATGGGTTCTCAAAAGTTCAGATGCGTACTACGTCTGAACCGGTTCGCAGTGAGCGCCTCTCTCTCTCTCTCTCTCTCTCTCTCTCTCTCTCTATATATATATATATATATATATATATATATATATATATATATATGGGGAGATAGTGATCAATGTTTTAAATATCAATGATATCGCCCGATATGTCCCACGATATATCTTGTATCCCGCATGTGCGATACGAAACGCATGGGTAGTGCTGATATATCCCACATGTTCGATCCGGTGAAAATTTTCAATTTCCAATCCCTTTTTTTGTTGACGTTATAGTAAATCAGTGTCAAATGGTTTTAAATCTATTGCTTCTTCATGTTTTGCATGAAAAATCATCGAGTTGGAGCTTTGATTTTGAGATCCATTGGTTCTTCACGTTCTCCATGTTTTTTTCGAAATTGTTCTTCAACCAGCTATCAATTGAGACTAATTTTGTAGCATTTAGAGTATTTAATAAAATAATCATCACATACACTCTAATTTCGAGATTTGAGTGTAAGTGGTCCGATTTGAGAAAAAATCAAAATTTCCCCAATTTCTCCCAAATTGCTTGCAATGTTGCACTCCAAACATGAAATCAAGCATGTATGAGGGATGATCTACTGATTTGTTAGGTCCTTGTCAATTTTCAGAAAATAAAACTCAAATTTTAATTAAAAATTAATTTTTAAAAAAATTTGAAATTTCCCTTCAACCAGCTATCAATTGAGACTAATTTCGAAGTATTTAGGAGTGTTTGATGAAATGATCATCACGTACACTCTAAATGTTATGCATTCAATTTGAATATAGTTGCATTAGTTCCTTCAGACAGTGCATAGATTAGGACCCTATACAAAGAAAACCCATTATGTGTACTTCTATTTTGAGATGTTATGATTTAAAAGTGTGAATTAAGGTCGTTTATAACAATCCCTAAAGTTTCATTGAAAAATTCAACCTGTAGACACCCCACCCAGGCTAACATCTTGAGAAAGCTAAGACAATCCGGGAACCATGAGCATATCCTAAACCAAACCCTAATCCGAACCAAGCCCTAATACCAGCCTAAACCCTAACCTTAGCCAAAATCGTGATCCAAACCCCAACCAAACCTAAGCCATTTCAAGCCATCGTTCAAGCCAAAGCATACCTAAACCTTCACCCACAATCAACCCATATCTCGGTCCATTTTTAGGTCACAATCGAGCCAATTTTGAGCCTTTTTAAGCCAAATATCCAAAAACGGACTTTGTTTCACCCTCAGGACCCAAAAAAGGACCCACCGCCTCTCAAAAAACATGTGCGGAGCCAGCCATACGAGTTTCTGATGTAGGATAGCCTAATCTAACCTTAAATGAGCATGCTATTTGAGAGAGGCAGATTCGTGCAATCTTAAAAACAAATAAATATCAGCTTGATTTATACATCATAAACACAAGAAGGAAATAAGGGCAACATAGCATTGATTAGGGCCATCCATCACAAACACGAAGTATTGAATCTCAAAATCTGAATTTAATTAGATCCGGCGAAAGATAGAACTTTCATCTTGCAATGGGTCTGTCTAACGATCCAAGTGGATTTTCTAATCCAGAAAAATATAAATTTCCTGGATTGGAAATCTGGAAAATTCAGAAAAAAAAAAAAAAAAAAAAATGGTGGTTCTTAAAATATAGATTTGGATGATGGGTTTTATGTGGGAATGAAAAGGGAATGAAAATCTTTTGAGATTAGGAGAAAAGAAGAGAGTGAGATTAAAGAAAATAATACCTTGAGAAAAGAGAGAAGGAGAAAGAAGTAGGGGATGAGAAATCGTTTACCTGGGCCTCACGCCCTCTTCCAATCACTGGAAGTCGAAGACGAGATCGTCAAAAGCAAAAAGCTCTTTTTTCTTTTTCATAAAACATCACATAACATGCTATGGGTTTAGGGCAACCCTTATAAAATCGTAATTACATGAAATTACCAAAATACCCCTACTTAAAAAAGTTTCAAAGAAAAGAAATTCGCACAAAATTGTGCACGAACTGTCTCAAAACTTAATTAACTAAAATGTTCATAAACTAAATGTAAATTTAAGATGCCCAATGGGCCCCGATAATAGTGCCGTGAAGGTAGTGTAATGAAGGTGGGCCGTGACGATCCAACGGTCCGATCACACCATCCTCGCGATCCAATGGTCCAAATGTCTCCTCTAAGCAACTTACACATGTCATGAACACAGGTGTAAGGTCTTCAACCTTTAGAGACCCGACCCGTATCCGTCATCTAACCACATTGACACGGGTAATGCACGCCTCCTACGTTGATATACTTTGAATGGCTTGGTGTCCGCATCAACTCCCCTCGACTAAGAAGATCTCGACTCCGGCGAGATAAAACTTTTGTGCTTTTCTAACAAATCTGGATCTAGTCGCTGCAACTCTACTTCCGTCAACCATGTACAGTCGGATGATGGTCTGTTCTTCCACTTCACTAAGTATCTCTAAAATCCACCGTCTCGAGTGGAAACAATTTGCTCATCCACAATTCCTTCAATTTCTTCTCTTACCTCAGGTATAGTAGGGCATAGGTGGTGTAGGTTGGGAAGAAAATTCAGAAATTGGCCAATGGTTTGGAACAAAATTAGGGTCTATGGGATGGCATGAACAAGGCATTAGATCCTCCACATTGAATGTTGAACTAATCCCCATGCGAGGTGGAAGATCTATCACATACGCATTGGACCCAATCTTTTTCAGAATCTTAAATGGTCCAGCACTGCGTGCTTGTAACTTCTTAACGGTACCTTGTGGGAACCGTTCTGGCCTCATCCTAACCATGACATAATCACCCTCATTAAATTCTTGAATTCTACGATGTAAGTCAGCTGAAAATTTGTATTGTTCATTACTAGCACTTGTCTGCCTCCTAATCTCTGCATGCAACTCATGAATGTGATGGAAAAATGCAACGGCTGACTCTGAGGTCCTCTGAGTGACTGACATAGGTAACAAATCTATGGGTAATCTAGGTTTATAACCACTAACCATCTCGAATGGACTCATACCCGTAGACTTATTAACTGAACTGTTATATGCAAACTCGGCCACTGGCAGGACTAAGTCCCAAGTTTTAATGTGTTCACCCACCAAACATCGTAGTAGATTTCCGAGACTTCGATTCACAACCTCAGTTTGACCATCAGTTTGAGGATGGTAGGAAGACGAGAACTGAAGTCTCGTATCCATCATATGCCATAATGTCTTCGAAAAATAACTAGTAAACCGGACATCCCTGTCAGATACTATGGTCTTAGGTAAACCATGTAAGCGAACCACCCCTTCAAAGAAAATCTTGGCTATGTTGGACGCATCTGAGGTTTTAGAACAAGGGAGGAAGTGGGCCATTTTTGAGAAACGGTCCACGACCACAAAAATGGAATCGTGCTTTTTAATTGTCTTGGGAAGTCCAAGCACGAAATCCATACTGATGTCTTGCCACGGTGCATGTGGCACTGGCAATGGCGTGTACAATCTAGTATTCTGCTTCTTCTGTTTTACCAGTTGAAATGTTCGACATTGCCCTAAAATTTTGGCTACGTCTCACTTAAGACTTGGCCAATAAAATTGATTCTCCACTAGGGCGATGGTCTTATCTCGACCAAAATGGCCAGCAATACCTCTAGCATGAAGCTCCCAAACAAGGAAATCCCGGAGGGAAGTGCGGGGAATACAAAGTCGGTCTCCTTTGAAAAGAAAACCATCTTTTAGCACGAACTCACCCGAACTATGCTAGGCACCTAAGAGTGACACATATGTTCCCCTAAAATCTGGACACATGGGATACTCGTCTTTCAATTGCTCAAACCCGACAACTTCTACACTCAAGGAGTTGAGCAATGTCACTCTCCTACTAAGGGCATCGACTGGTTTGTTCTCGATCCCTACTTTATGTTTCAAGACAAATGAATATTCCTGAAGAAATGCTGCCCACTTGGCATGCCTTGGGTTAAGCTTCTTTTGGGAATTCAAATACCTCAAAGCCTCGTGATCAGAAAACAAGACAAATTCTTGCGGTAGAAGATAATGACGCCAATGACGTAGCGATTGCACTACCGCATAAAATTCTTTGTCATACGTGGAATACTTTTGTTTTGCCTCATTCAGTTTCTCACTAAAATAAGCAACTGGATGACCCTCTTGGCTTAGTATTCCTCCTATACCTACGCCTGAAGCATCACATGCTACTTCGAATACTTTAGAAAAATCTGGAAGACGCATGATAGGAGCCTCTATCATCTTGCCCTTAATATCTTTGAATGCTTTAGCTGCGGCCTTAGACCATATGAACTCTCCCTTCTTAATGCAATCAGTAATGGGAGCCATAATAGTGCTAAACCCTCGAATGAACCGACGATAAAATGTGGCTAAGCCATGAAAGCTTCTCACTTCATGTATGTTCCGCGGTTCAGGCCAGTCAACTATGGCCTTGACTTTTTCTGAGTCTGCTCGCATCCCTACAGACGACACTATGAACCCTAAGAAGACAACTCTATCAGACAAGAACGAACATTTCTTAAGGTTCGCACATAACCTCTCCGCCCTCAGGACACTACGGACCTGTCTTAAGTGGTCGAGATGCAGCTCTTTAGTGGTACTATATATGAGTATGTCATTAAAATAAACCACTAAGAACTTCCCCATAAAGGGTCTCAAAACCTGGGTCATCACACGCATAAAAGTACTGGGTGCATTAGTCAAGCCAAAGGGCATGACCAACCACTCGTACAACCCATCCTTCGTCTTGAAAGCTGTCTTCCACTCGTCTCCGGGGCGTATGCGTATCTGGTGATACCCGCTCTTAAGGTCTATCTTGGAAAAAATGGTGGATCTGGCCATCATGTCTAACATATCATCAAGCCTCGGTATCGGAAACCGATACTTGATCGTGATCTTATTAATGGCCCTACTATCCACACACATCCGCCATGTACCATCTTTCTTAGGCGTTAATAGCGCTGGTACGGCACACGGACTCATACTCTCACGGATGAAACCCTTTTGCAGGAGCTCATTTACCTGTCTATGCAACTCTGCATGATGAGGAAGGTTCGGTAAAGAAGACCCCGGGATGAAATCAATGGCATGTTGGATGTCCCGCATAGGTGGAAGCTTATCCGGTAAATCCTCGGGGAATACATCACTGTACTCTTTAATAACCGAAGTCACCTCAGGGGATAACTCTACATAAACCTCGGGTGTAACTTACCTAGCCATTAGGGCGTACACCGTCGAATCATCCTCTGTCTCTTTCTCAAACTCTTTTGCATTTATGATATGTAGAGACTTCGGAATAGAATTCCTCACATCCTTCCTTGACTCACTCGTTTTCACATCCCTAGCCTTGTCTGTGTGGCTCTTGGGTGGCAACGGATTAATCTTGATTTTCTTGCCCTCATGCGTGAATGTACACACGTTCGAGCGACCAAAAATCATGACATCTCTATCGTATAACCACGGCCTCCCTAAAATGATGTGACCTACATCCATAGGTAAAACATCACACCACAACATGTCTTTATATGAACCAATTTGGATGGGGACTAAACACTACTGGGACACAGGCATAGAAGACGTGTCAACCCAAGAAACCTTGTAGGGTTGAGGGTGAGGGATGGGCTTCAAACCCAAACGAGTGACTGTGCTAGTTGAGACCACATTGGTGCAACTACCACTATCCACGATGACTTTGCAGTTTTTGTCACCGCTCTTGATACACGTGTAGAAAATTGTGCTTCTGCGCCAATCATCACTCTCTTTGGCCTGCGCTAAAGCACATCTAACTACAGCTAGTGGTACAGTCTCTGGTTCTTCTTCTTCATAATCACTAGCACCTATCTCTGGATGATATTCCTCAACTTCATAATCACCCATGTCATCCGCATTTTCATTTGACTCGTCTATGACTAAGGCTTTCCCGCGAGTCTTTGTCATGCACTGGTATGCGAAATGACCTGTACCTCCGCACTCATAACATCTCAAATGACTACCACTGCCAGGATTGGCACCAAGGACACCTATTCCATTATCATCCTTAGGCTTAGGCAGTGCACTAGCCTGCGCCCTAGGCTGACTTCCAATGTTAGGTTTGGTTCCCTGAAAACCAGATCTAACAGTAGAGTCTCGGGACTCAAAGCGCCTCATGACAGGAGACCTTAGGTAAAGCTCTAACTCCTGTACAACTTGGTAAGCCTGATCCAAGTCACTCACTGCATGGGTCATAAGCTCACGCTGCAGATCCATGCGAAGACCCACCTTGAAACGCGCCAACGTCACTAAGGGATCCTCCTGAATATCACACCGCATCATATACTCCTCAAATTTTGCGATGTAATCTACAACCGACATAGATCCTTGGCGTAATGCTTGCCATTGATCTAGGAGCTTTTGACGGTAAGAGAGAGGAAGATATTTTTCCTTTAATAACTCCTTTATCTCTACCCAATGCGCGACTAGGACACCTCCTGATCTCTCAATCCTACTCTCCGTATTTGTCCAAAATAATTTAGCTTGACCCACAAGTTTCATCTTTGCAAACCACACTTGTCGGTTCTCAGACATCTCATACCATTCGAAATAATGGTCCATGTCCGCTAACCAATCAAGGAATGCTTTTAGGTCAAGACGCCCATCAAAACTAGGAGCATCTACTTTAACACTCTTTAAGACCCTCTCATCGACATCATAACGGTCTTAATACTCGACAGCGAGTTACGGATTTCACGCCCCTCCACGTCCTACCCCTCGAGCACGTGCTCCACGACCTCTACCACGATTTCTTACTCGTTCCTCAACTACTCCCCCTACGTGAGACTGTTCATCCCCTCCAATGTCGGAGATTTCTCTTAGGAATGCTTCTATCTGATCCATACTGGTATTCGTGTTCCTAGATTGTGCCTCAATGACAGTCAAACGTTGATTGATCGTGTTCATCATCTCAGTCAACTGTTCCATCTTGAAAATCGGGTGTAGACCAAATCCTCTACCAATCCGAGTGGGCATACACAATAAGACTCAACTTAGGTTTCCTTAAACATGACTCTAAGAGACTATTTTGACACAAGACTATGGACACCGATGATCCTAACCTTTAGAATGATGCAAATGTGGAAAAATTCAGATTTAGACTATATATATATATATATATATATATATATATATATACACACACTAAAAAATTTCAGATTTAGACTCTATATGCGATGCATGAAACCCTAGAAAATAAAATAAAATAAAAATCTAGACTCTTGATAACTCGATCTAAGACGACCCAATGCAAGAATTAAGCTCTGATACCAAAATTGATGTAGGACAGCTTAATCTAACCTTAAATGAGCATGCTATTTGAGAGAGGCAGATTCGTGCAATCTGAAAAACAAATAAATATCAACTTGATTTATACATCATAAACACAAGAAGGAAATAAGGGCAACATAGCATTGATTAGGGCCATCCATCACAAACACGAAGTATTGAATCTCAAAATCTAAATTTAATTGGATCCGGCGAAAGATAGAACTTTCGTCTTGCAATGGGTCCATCTAACGGTCCAAGTGGATTTTCTAATCCAGAAAAATATAAATTTCCTGGATTGGAAATCTGGAAATTCAGAAAAAAAAAATGGTGGTTCTTTAAATATAGATTTGGATGATGGGTTTTATGTGGGAATGAAAAGGGAATGAAAATCTTTTGAGATTAGGAGAAAAGAAGAGAGTGAGGTTAAAGAAAAGAATACCTTGAGAAAAGAGAGAAGGAGAAAGAAGTAGGGGATGAGAAATCGTTTACCTGGGCCTCACGCCCTCTTCCAATCACTGGAAGTCGAAGACGAGATCGTCAAAAGCAAAAAGCTCTTTTTTCTTTTTCATAAAACATCACATAACATGCTATGGGTTTAGGGCAACCCTTATAAAATCGTAATTACATGAAATTACCAAAATACCCCTACTTAAAAAAGTTTCAAAGAAAAGAAATTCGCACAAAATTGTGCACGAACTGTCTCAAAACTTAATTAACCAAAATGTTCATAAACTAAATGTAAATTTAAGATGCCCAATGGGCCCCGATAATAGTGCCGTGAAGGTAGTGTAATGAAGGTGGGCCGTGACGATCCAACGGTCCGATCACACCATCCTCGCGATCCAATGGTCCAAATGTCTCCTCTAAGCAACTTACACATGTCATGAACACAGGTGTAAGGTCTTCAACCTCTAGAGACCCGACCCGTATCCGTCATCTAACCACATTGACACGGGTAATGCACGCCTCCTACGTTGATATACTTTGAATGGCTTGGTGTCCGCATCAGTTTCGGACCCAACCCAACCCGGGCGGTAGTCGGATTACCACAGGCAGTACTCGGAGTGCCGTCAAGTACGGCCCGCGTGTGGACATCTGGGGACAATTGTCCCAGCGTCCGAAAGTCAACTTTCTCCTTAAATTACCCCTCAATCCGAGCTTATTTACCCTTTTACCAACCTCATTAGCTAATGAGAGCACATCACATGACGTCTCTCTCTCTCTCCAACCAATCACCTATTGCCACATCAGCATTTACCCCTCCCAAAGCCCAAAATTACCACATTGCCATTAGAGAAGGCTATAAACAGCCCTCTCCTCTTCTCATTTCAACACACACCAAACCAAGGGAGAGAGAGAGAAAGAGAAAGAAAGAGAGAAAGAGAAAGAAAGAGAGAAAGAGAGTAAGGGTGAGAAGGAGCTCCCAAGCCCCAAAGTCCTGATTTTCTAACCACTTCTTAGCCTCACCTCAACCATTTCAACCCTTTAGTCTAGCCCGAATTAGCCATGGTGTACTTCATATTCTAGCCATCTCAAGAGCAAGCCAAAGATCCATCCATTTTACATACGAGCATTCATCATGACATCTATTCCCTTCTCTACCCCCCTGCTTCTCTAGATCTCTAGTGAATGTATGCTCTGTGACTTACCGTGCATCGGATCCTGTCATATCAAAAATTCCTAGGTGATTTAGTCCAATTTTTCTTTACCTTTTGGCATAAGCATCATCACATCCGCCTTCTAGGTACGCCGTTGGACGTATGCTCTGTGGCTTGCCGAAATTTCGGATCTTGCCACATCAGAAATCCACATGTGCCTAGTCCTACCTCGACCACATCATCCATCCCTTAAGATTGTTTTACCACACAAAGTAGAGACCGTACATTTGTACGGGCAGAGAGGGTGCCTAACACCTTCCCTCTTTGTAACCGAGGTCCCTTACCCGGAATCCCGGATCGCAGATCAGGAGTCACTCTAAGGTAGGAGAGTGTTCAAATTTCTCTAACCTTATATATTCTGTGGGTTGTAGCCGACTGCGGGATTCTGAGATTAATTGGCTAGTGGCGGCTCCAACATTCATAAATCAACCTAATCACCCCCATAATCAAAACATAACATTTAAATCAGCGTGGGCGCCGATTTTTCCAGTGTGGGATTTATTTAGCTTATACTAGCTGAGACCCGACTCGAAATAGTATGGTAATATAATCTTAGGGGATATTCTACATTTGCATTCATACCTTACATTAAAAAAAAAAAATTTTTTTTTTTAAAAAAATGATCGATCTTTGGCTTGCACCCATTCAAGGCTTTCACTCACCCCATGCTTACCCAATCCAAAGTTGTCATGGCAAACCAAAAAGAAGAAACCATTAAGCCTAAAAGACACCCCCAGATGACCTGAATTCATGGCTGATAATACCGCATTCACCTCAACCATGGACGAAATAGCCCAAAATTTTAAGGTTTTGTAGGCCCTTCTTGCCCAATGTGTTCAAAAAGAGACTGTCCAAACCATGCAAGTGTCATCACCTAGTGCCCCAGTTATCTCAACTTTCCACCATCCTCCCTATAATGGGAGTCACCTTCAAGGCCAATTTTCCGCAACTGAGAATCCTTTCCAACAACCTCTCCTTGATGAGAATTGCTATCAAATACAATCTTCCACAGTCAGGAATCCTAGCCAGTTCCAACATCTTCCTCCTAATAGGAGATCCAATCAATTTCAGGGGGCAAAACCCCCTTCGATCGATCTCTCCGAAATCGAAGAGCTCCGGGAGCAATTGCGAGAGGTGCAGAGGAAACTACAAAGGCAACAAGGAGGGGATCGTCCATCCACCAAATTCAGGGATTTATGTCCCTTTTCCGATGCCAGGGTACCTCAAAACTTTGAGGTACCAAAATTCAAGAGACATGATGGTACGGGGTGTCCTATGGACCATTTAAGAGCATTCTGTGGGGAGCTTAATACTCTGGCAAGTAATAATGGAGCGTTGATCCGTTTATTTCAAAAATCCTTGAAAGGCGATGCGTTAGATTGGTACACGTCATTAGACTACCGTCGAATTAAGACTTGGGAACAACTTTCCCAAGCTTTCATTGATCGTTTTGTGTACAATCTTAATGTAGCACTTAAAAGGGCGGATCTTGCTGCCCTAAGGCAGAAAAATGATGAGTCATTGTCAGCTTATGTTGGACGGTGGCGGGCCATGGCCGCCAGAATGAAAACACCCATTGATGACGAAGAGCAAATCTACATGATCATCCACTCGACAAACTCAAGTATCTCTGGATACCTCGTATCGTATCCATATGTCAACTTCACCCAACTCATCCGTGCTGGGGAACGAGTCGAAGCCGGAATAAGGGCTAGGACAATCTCCCCTTGGTGGCCTCATCAGGCCTCCCCAGTACAACGGATAATGGAAAGAAGGCCTACTGGATACGAGAATAGTAACAAAAGTGTTCCTGACCTCCATCCAACAGAAGAAGACAATCTTGTCGCCTCTACCCAAGGTGATTAATTCACTCTTTAAGAGGGACAATGGCAACAACAATAGTAAAGGGAGATTCCTCAGTACCCTAATCATGGTCAACAGATGAGGATGGCCCGGGAACCTAGGCAGTTTACATCGATAGTCCAAACTTACAGTGAGATACTAGTCATGTTAGTCCAAAGGCAAATACTTACACCGCTACTGCCTAGGCTCCCCCCAAACCCTCTGCCACCAAATTATAATGAGAATGAGTACTGCACATACCACCAATCTCGAGGCCACACAACGGACCATTGCTTCGCCCTGAAATATGTGGTCCAAGATCTGATTAACAACCAAACGATTGTGGTTACCTCTCCTGCTATTGTCACCACCAATTACACCCTCCAGAATCCCCTGTCATCGTATCAAGTATACCCCAGTTCATCAAGAACCCCTACTAACAATATCAGTATAGGAGAGCCACCCCCAGTCAATCCAGTCCAATGCATCCATTCAATCACTGCCAGCCCAACAACAATACCCCCAAGTCTACAAGGGGCACACCTTACCAGTCCAATCTATTCGCTCTCAAATACGCAAGGGGCATCTCCAGCTGTTCCAGTCTCCATGCCTCCAAGTCTATAAGGAGCACACCCTACCAGTATAATCTCTTCACTCTCAAATATGCAAGGGGTATCTCCATCCAATCCAATCTCCATGCCCCCAAGTCTATAGGAGCCACCACCGATCAATCCAGTCCATACATCCTTTGCCTCACAGGGGGCACCACCTGCCTATCCGGCCCCTATTCCAACCCTTGTGATCCAAGAAAATGCTCCTTCAATCAACATACCGCATACCCTAGTAAAATCAGGACCCAACTTCAATCATGCGGTAACTTCTGCTACTCAAAGGGATTTGTGTAGCTCTGCTCAGTCTTCAATCCTTCAAGAGAAGAGTCTAGGACGAGTGGTTCCAGCCTCTAGGAGAAAAGTCGAGGAAGAGATTGAAGTCAAGATTCTGATTAGCCCCAAAACATCAACCATCACTTTTCAGGTCTTTGACATCAGAACTTCATTTCATCTCCTCCCTGATCGGTCTTGGATCCATAGAGTCAAGGCTCTCTCTTCAACTCTTCACCAAAAGGCCAAATACATTTTCGGAGACAAGGCGTTGACCGTTCTGGATGATCCCAAACAAATCTTTCATATAGAAGCAGCCGACCGTCAAGAGCTAGATATCCAGATCATAGACATACAGTGCACCGATGAAGATATCCCATACCATAGTCTTGAGTAAGAGACTGTGAATTGCATACCTCTTGCATGTCCCATCAGATCAAACTATGTCTTCCTTTCAGTCAAGCACCAACATTTTTATTATCAGCTCGAATATCAAGAAAATGCGGGCATAATAGGATTGGGAGACCAGCCTCCTAAGGGTGAGATAAAGCACAAATGTATCGGAGGAGAGCAAGGCCGGCAAGAGGAGGATGGTCCCTTCACCCACACATCAATTAAATCCATCAGAGAAGGGATCATCTGTCCGGTTGGCAGGCTGAGATCCACAATGGAGGATCAAATGAGCAAAATGAGCCCAATTGGGCTATTTAAAAACAACTCGGGCAAGGGGCAAGAATTGCCTCTGATTGACTGGACCACAGTCTGGGTCCTACTTGAGCAGGAAGAATCTAAAGACTCTTAATGCATCGGGAATGAGCTGAGGAAAGTGACATCCAACACCAACCCAAACCCCAATCCCAAACTCATCACGACATTTGGGCATGACAATGAGGGCCCACCCATTGATCCGTCTGGCCCTGCCTCCTAAGGGGAGGGAGTGCAGGGCAATAGCTGGTTCGAAATCTCTAAGACGGCACAATAAAAGAAAATAATGTTTGACTCCTCGAACAGAATCAGGCAATCCCTGATTCACATCGCCGTCTTTCTCCAAAAAAAAAAAAAAAAAAAAAAAAAAAATCAGAAAATTCTCAAAAAGCTAAAAACACTGAATATTTCAAAAAAAAAAAAAATCAAAATTTTTTAAAAAACCAAAAACATTAGATATTTTCGGTTTGCCAAAAAATTCAGATACTTATCAAAATCCAAAAACAGCAGAAATTTCTCAAAACACAAAAAACAATAGAAAATCTTTCAAAACCCACAAGCAATAATGTGCCAAATGCATCTGTTACAACACCCAAGTTTAAAGTCGACTCATATGATTTCGATCTAGAGTTGGACTTCAAACTCATGGGTTTGAACGAAGCCCAGGATGTGGAAAATGATGATCCAACTCTCGAGCTAGAGGATTCCCCCCGAAATTTCGAGGCAAAGGCCAATGTTGTCACGGATGATTGAGCTCCCTAAAACAGTACGCATCAAGAGATTCTCGCCTCCTGAATACAAGCAGACAATGACAGAATTCCTAAGACCCAGGGCTATCTAACTTTGGGTTCCCCTATAGAGCCTTACTCAGATCGAATGAAGAACTAGTCATATACCATCTGCTATAAAGCCTGAAGTCAAGCCCATCAAGCAAAGTTGTCAAGATCATGTCTGAAGTCTACGATGGAGTCCTACTGATGAACGATGGAGATAAGCTATTGTAGCATATTAGGAAGTGCTTCAAGTAACTAAAGCTTGTACAACGGATCCATGTGCTTGCTTCGAGTCTTTATAACCTGGCAACACCTTAACCCTTTTTCCATGATGAGGTGTGGACATCATCGAAAGAATGAGAAGGCATCCAATGGTCATGAATGCATTCTCGTGGCATACAAAAGTGGGCACCGACAACATCCTACATCATCGGTACGAATGAAAAAGAGAAGTCAAGGAAAATGATTGATGGTAAGCTCGATGCAACCAACTACATCTCGCAGACATAAAGCACCCAACGATCGTTAGGACCAACGACAAACAAGTTTGAAAGAAATGTTAGCAACATGGTAATCATGCACATCTTATCATTGTGCCTACTAGATCCAGGGGGCAACTCCAGGCCATCCTGAGACGGTCCGCTGATCATCCACAAGATTCTTCCGGGAGGTTCCCTTCATCTCAACATCATTAGGGGCAAAGATCTTCCAGAGCTCATCAACGCCGACAACGTGAATATCTATCATGGGTAATCCTACCTGATTATGTCAACAACCACAATCGTAAAGTTAAAGTCAAACGACAAAAGATTAGCATCTTGAGGTACATTTCATCATCATTCATTCCTTCCAATAAGTGCTCCAAAAATAGAGGGTTCAAAAAAAAGGAAAAAAAGAAGAAGATGAAGAAATTTTTTTTAAAAAAATGGATGGATAAAGCACGCAGTCCAAAAAAAAAAGTCAAACCCAATGAGTGAGAACATAATTCACCATCCCATTTCCCCTCAGAATAGTTTAACCCAATGTCAACAACTTCACAGTCGTGATTGAAGACAAAGTCAGGTAGCTCACCAATCGAGTGGCAATGAATGGCGTCTAGCCTCCCGCCTCTGTATAAGAAAAAGAGAAATTAAAAAGAAAGTAACGTGCCCAAGCAAAACGGGAGAGGTGAAAACCCGAAAGGGCGCCTCGAGTAAAAACAGCGGACATGTAGCGGACTTGGTGAAAACCTGAAAAGGCATCAAGGGTAAAAAGAGCACAGCTGCCAAGGGGCAGGCAAAAGCAAAAACTCGGGACATGATGAAAATCCGAAAGGACGCCATGGGCAAAAAATGACGAGAAAGCCGGTCGTGGTGAAAACTTGAAAAGGCGCTACGGGCAAAAATGGCTAGAAAAGAAAAAGAAAAAAACAAAAATAAAAGTACAGGTATAGGAGAAGCCAAGGCAACAAACAAAGTGAAGAAGCACAAGGAAGAGATAAGTCTCGAATCAGAATTCTGTCAGACTCTACCCAAATCCAAGGGGTATGCTCCTAGTATGCGCTACTCTTAGGAAGTCGAGATCCCTGGTAAACAACTCAGAATACCGGATTCGGCATGGGCTGAGTTCAATGTTCTGATTCCATCATCCAAGCACAAGCTCAGACACAAGAAAACATAATGTAGGACGGCCTAATCTAATCTTAAATGAGCATGATATTTAAAAGGGGCAGATTCATGCAAAGTAAAAAAAACAAATAAATATCAGCCTGATTTATACATTATAAACACAAGAAAGAAATAGGGTCAATAAGCATTGATTAGGGCCATCCATCACAAACACGAAGTATTGAATCTTAAAATCTAAATTTAATTAGATCCAGTGAAAGATAGAACTTTCGTCTTGTAATGAGTCCGTCTAATGATCCAAGTGGATTTTTTAATCCAGAAAAATAGAAATTTCCTGGATTGGAAATCTGGAAAATTCAGAGAAAAAAAAATGGTGGTTCTTTAAATATAGATTTGGGTGATGGGTTTTATGTGGGGATAAAAAGGGAATGAAAATCTTTTAAGATTAGGAGAAAAAAAAGAGAATGAGGTTAAAGAAAAGAATACCTTGAGAAAAGAGAGAAGGAGAAAGAAGTAGGGGATGAGAAATCGTTTACTTGAGCCTCACGCCCTCTTCCAATCACTGGAAGTCGAAGACGAGATCGTCAGAAGCAAAAAGCTCTCCTTTTTTTCTTTCATCAAACATAACATAACATGCTATGGGTTTAGGGCAACCCTTATAAAATCGTAATTACATGAAATTACCAAAATACCCCTACTTAAAAAAAGTTTCAAAAAAAAGAAATTCGCACAAAATTGTGCACAAACTGTCTCAAAACTTAATTAACTCAAATGTTCATAAACTAAATGTAAATTTAAGATGCCCGATGGGTCCCGATGATAGTGCCGTGAAGGTAGTGTAATGAAGGTGGGTTGTGACGATCCAATGGTCCAAATGTCTCCTCTAAGCAACTTACACATGTCACGAACACAGGTGTAAGGTCTTCAACCTCTAGAGACCCGACCCGTATCTGTCATCTAACCACATTGACACTGGTAATGCACGCCTCCTAAGTTGATATACTTTGAATGGTTTGGTGTCCGCATCAACTCCCCTCGACTGAGAAGATCTCGACTCCGGCGAGATAAAACTTTTGTGCTTTTCTAACAAATCTGGATGTAGTCACTGCAACTCTGCTTCCGTCAACCATGTATAGTTGGATAATGGTCTGTTCTTCTACTTCACTACGTACCTCTAAAATCCACCTTCTCAAGTGGAAACAATTTGTTCATCCACAATTCCTTCAATTTCTTCTCTTATCTCAGGTATAGTAGGCATAGGTGGTGTAGGTTGGGAAGAAAATTCAGAAATTGGCCAATGGTTTGGAACAAAATTAGGGTCTATGGGATGGCTTGAACAAGGCATTAGATCCTCCACATTGAATGTTGAACTAATCCCCATGCGAGGTGGAAGATCTATCACATACACATTAGACCTAATCTATTTCAGAATCTTAAATGGTCCAGCACTGCGTGCTTGTAACTTCTTAACGGTACCTTGTGAGAACCGTTCTGGCCTCATCCTAACCATTACATAATCACCCTCATTAAATTCTTGAATTCTACGATGTAAGTCAGCTGAAATTTTGTATTGTTCATTACTAGCATTTATTTGTCTCTTAATAACTCATGAATGTGATGGGAAAATGCATCGGCTGACTCTGAGGTCATCTGAGTGACTGACATAGGTAACAAATCTATGGGTAGTCTAGGTTTATGACCACTAACAATCTCGAATGGACTCATACCCGTAGACCTATTAACTGAACTGTTATATGTAAACTCGGCAACTGGCAGGACTAAGTCCTAAGTTTTAATGTGTTCACCCACCAAACATCGTAGTAGATTTCCGAGACTTCGATTCACAACCTCAGTTTGACCATCAGTTTGAGGATGGTAGGCAGACGAGAACTGGAGTCTCGTACCCATCATATGCCATAATGTCTTTCAAAAATAACTAGTAAACCGGACATCCCTGTCAGACACTATGGTCTTAGGTAAACCATGTAATCGAACCACCCCCTCAAAGAAAATCTTCGCTATGTTGGACGCCTCTGAGGTTTTAGAACAAGGGAGGAAGTGGGCCATTTTTGAGAAACGGTCCACGACCACAAAAATGGAATTGTGCTTTTTAATTGTCTTGGGAAGTCTAAGCACGAAATCCATATTGATGTCTTGCCACAGTGCGTGTGGCACTGGCAATGGCGTGTACAATCCAGTATTCTGCTTCTTCTGTTTTGTCAGTTGACATGTTCGACATTGCCCTAAAATTTTGGCTACGTCTCGCTTAAGACTTGGCCAATAAAATCGATCCTCCACTAGGGCGATGGTCTTATCTCGACCAAAATGGCTAGCAATACCTCCAGCATAAAGCTCTCAAACAAGGAAATCCCGGAGGGAAGTACGGGAAATACAAAGTCAGTCTCCTTTGAAAAGGAAACCATCTTTTAACACGAACTCACCCAAACTATGTTGGGCACCTAAGAGTGACACATATGTTACCCCAAAATCTGGACACATGGGATACTCGTCTTTCAATTGCTCAAACCCGACGACTTCTACACTCAAGGAGTTGAGCAATGTCACTCTCCTACTAAGGGCATCGGCTGGTTTGTTCTCGATCCCGGCTTTATGTTTCAGGACAAATGAATATTCCTGAAGAAACGCTGCCCACTTGGCATGCCTTGGGTTAAGCTTCTTTTGGGAATTCAAATACCTCAAAGCCTCGTGATCAGAAAACAAGACAAATTCTTGCGGTAGAAGATAATGACGCCAATGACGTAGCGATTGCACTACCGCATAAAATTCTTTGTCATAGGTAGAATACTTTTGTTTTGCCTCATTCAGTTTCTCACTGAAATAAGCAACTGGATGACCCTCTTGGCTTAATACTCCTCCTATACCTACGCCTGAAGCATCACACACTACTTCGAAGACTTTAGAAAAATCTGGAAGACGCATGACGAGAGCCTCTATCATCTTGCCCTTAATATCTTTGAATGCCTTAGCTGCGGCCTTAGACCATATAAACTCTCCCTTTTTAATGCAATCAGTAATGGGAGCCATAATAGTGCTAAACCCTCGAATGAACCGACGATAAAATGTGGCTAAGCCATGAAAGCTTCTCACTTCATGTATGTTCCGCGGTTCAGGCCAGTCAACTATGGCCTTGACTTTTTCTAGATCTGCTCGCATCCCTACAGACGACACTATGAACCCTAAGAAGACAACTCTATCAGACAAGAACGAACATTTCTTAAGATTCGCACATAACCTCTCCGCCCTAAGGACACTACAGACTTGTCTCAAGTGGTCGAGATACAGCTCTTTAGTGGTACTATATATGAGTATATCATCAAAATAAACCACTAAGAACTTCCCCATAAAGGGTCTCAAAACTTGGGTCATCACACGCATAAAAGTACTGGGTGCATTAGTCAAGCCAAAGGGCATGACCAACCACTTGTACAACCCATCCTTCGTCTTGGAGGCTGTCTTCCACTCATCTCCAGGGTGTATGCGTATCTGGTGATACCCGCTCTTGAGGTCTATCTTGGAAAAAATGGTGAATTTGTCCATCATGTCTAACATATCATCAAGCCTCGGTATCGAAAACCGATACTTGATCGTGATCTTATTAATGGCCCTACTGTCCACACACATCCGCCACGTACCATCTTTCTTCGGCGTTAATAGCGCTGGTACGGCACACGGACTCATGCTCTCACGGATGAAACCTTTTTGCAGGAGCTCATTTACCTGTCTATGCAACTCTGCATGCTCTGCAGGATTCATCCTGTAATGAGGAAGGTTCAGTAAAGTAGACCCCGGGACGAAATCAATGGCATGCTGGATGTCCCGCATGGGTGGAAGCGCATCCGGAAAAATTCTCAGGGAATACATCACTATATTCCTCAAGAACTGAAGTCACCTCAGGGGATAACTCTACATGAACCTCGGGTGTAACTTCCCTAGCCACTAGGGCGTACACCGTCGAATCATCCTCTGTCTCTTTCTCAAACTCTTTTGCATTTATGATATGTAGAGACTTCGGAATAGAATTCCTCACATCCTTCCTTGACTCACTCGTTTTCACATCCCTAGCCTTGTTCGTGTGGCTCTTGGGTGGCAACGGATTAATCTTGATTTTCTTACCCTCATGCGTGAATGTACACACGTTCGAGCGACCAAAAATCGTGATATCTCTATCGTATAACCACGACCTCCCTAGAATGATGTGACCTACATCCATAGGTAAAACATCACACCACAACATGTCTTTATATGAACCGATTTGGATGGGGACTCAACACTGCTGGGACATAGGCATAGAAGATGTGTCAACCCAAGAAACCTTGTAGGGTTGAGGGTGAGGGATGGGCTTCAAACCCAAACGAGTGACTGTGCTAGCTAAGACCACATTGGTGCAACTACCACTATCCACAATGGCTTTGCAATTTTTGTCACCGCTCTTGATAAACGTGTAGAAAATTGTGCTTCTGCGCCAATCATCACTCTCTTTGGCCTGTGCTAAAGCACATCTAACTACAGCTAGTGGTGCAGTCTCTGGTTCTTCTTCTTCATAATCACTAGCACCTATCTCTGGGTGATATTCCTCAACTTCATAATCACCCATGTCATCCGCATTTTCATTTGACTCGTCTATGACTAAGGTTTTCCCGTGAGTCTTTGCCGTGCACTAGTATGCGAAATGACCCGTACCTCCGCACTCATAACATCTCACAAGACTACCACTGCCAGGATTGGCACCAAGGACACCTTTTCCCTTATCATCTTTAAGCTTAGGCAGTGCACTAGCCTGCGCCCTAGGCTGACTTCCAATGTTAGGTTTGGTTCCCTAAAAACCAGATCTAACAGTAGAGTCTCGGGACTCAGAGCGCCTCGTGACAGGAGACTTTAGATAAAGCTCTAACTCCTGTACAACTTGGTAAGCCTAATCCAAGTCATTCACTGCATGGGTCATAAGCTCACGCTGCAGATCCATGCAAAGACCCACCTTGAAACGCGCCAGCGTCACTAAGGGATCCTTCTGAATATCACACCGCATCATATACTTCTCAAATTTTGCGATGTAATCTGCAACTGACATAGATCCTTGGCGTAATGCTTGCCATTGATCTAAGAGCTTTTGACGGTAAGAGAGAGGAAGATATTTTTCCTTTAATAACTCCATCTCTACCCAATACGCGACTGGGACACCTCCTGATCTCTCGATCCTACGCTCCGTATTTGTCCAAAACAATTTAGCTTGACCTACAAGTTTCATTTTCGTAAACCGCACCTGATCTCATACCATTCGAAATAATAGTCCATGTCCGCCAACCAATCAAGGAATTATTTTGAGTCAAGACGCCCATCAAAACTAGGAGTATCTACTTTAACACTCTTTAAGACTCTCTCATCGATATCATAACGGTCTTGATACTCGACAGCGGGCTGCGGATTTCGCGCCCCTCCACGTCCTACCCCTCGGCCACGTGCTCCACGACCTCTACCACGATTTTCTACCCGTTCCTCAACTACTCCCTCTATATGAGACTGTTCATCCCCTCCGATGTCGGAGATTTCTCTTAAGGATGCTTTTATCTGATCCATACGGGTATTCGTGTTCCTAGATTGTGCCTCAATGACGGCCAAACGTTGGTTGATCATGTTCATCATCTCAGTCAACTGTTCCATATTGAAAATCGGGTGTAGACCAAATCCTCTACCAGTCCGAGTGGGCATACACAATAAGACTCAACTTAGGTTTCCTAAAACATGACTCTAAGAGACTGTTTTGACACAAGACTATGGACACCGATGATCTTAACCTTTAGAATGATGCAAATGTGGAAAAATTCAGATTTAGACTCCTTTTTTTTTTTTTTTTTTAAATGCAAATATGAAAATTTCAGATCTAGACTTTATATGCGATGCATGAAACCCTAGAAAATAAAATAAAATAAAAATCTAGACTCTTGATAACTCGATCTAAGACGACCCAATGCAAGAAACCTAGGCTTTGATACCAAAATTGATGTAGGACAGCCTAATCTAACCTTAAATGAGCATGATATTTGAAAGGGGCAGATTCATGCAAATTAATAAATAAATAAATAAATATCAGCCTGATTTATACATCATAAACACAAGAAAGAAATAGGGTCAATAAGCATTGATTAGGGCCATCCATCACAAACACGAAGTATTGAATCTTAAAATCTGAATTTAATTGGATCCAGCGAGAGATAGAACTTTCGTCTTGTAATGAGTCCATCTAATGATCCAAGTGGATTTTCTAATCCAGAAAAATAGAAATTTCTTGGATTGAAAATCTGGAAAATTCAGAGAAAAAAAAAATGGTGGTTCTTTAAATATAGATTTGGGTGATGGGTTTTATGTGGAGATAAAAAGGGAATGAAAATCTTTTAAGATTAGGAGAAGAAGAAGAGAATGAGGTTAAAGAAAAGAATACCTTGAGAAAAGAGAGAAGGAGAAAGAAGTAGGGGATGAGAAATCGTTTACCTGGGCCTCACGCCCTCTTCCAATCACTGGAAGTCGAAGACGAGATCGTCAGAAGCAAAAAGCTCTCCTTTTTTTCTTTCATCAAACATAACATAACATGCTATGGGTTTAGGGCAACCCTTATAAAATCGTAATTACATGAAATTACCAAAATACCCCTACTTAAAAAGTTTCAAAAAAAAGAAATTCGCACAAAATTGTGCACAAACTGTCTCAAAACTTAATTAACTCAAATGTTCATAAACTAAATGTAAATTTAAGATGCCCGATGGGCCCCGATGATAGTGTCGTGGAGGTAGTGTAATGAAGGTGGGCCATGACGATCCAATGGTCTAAATGTCTTCTCTAAGCAACTTATACATGTCATTAACACGTGTAAGGTCTTCAACCTCTAGAGACCCGACCCGTATCCGTCATCTAACCACATTGACACGGGTAATGCACGCCTCCTACGTTAATATACTTTGAATGGTTAGGTGTCCGCATCAAAACACCAACAAATTTGGCACAAACAAAAATTTTCATTCCTTTCAAAAAAGTCTTTCTATAAATTGCTTCCCTTTCTTTACATAAAAAAATAAAAAATAAAAAAAAAACGTACATGCATGTACAGGATAAGTAGCCAACAAAGTCGGGGATTCACAAATTCAAAGCTCATAAGGCCAACAAGTTCAAAACTCCAGAGGCCCATAAGTTCAAAAACCCAGAGATCCACATCTTAAAGCCCAAGAGGCCCACATTTCAAAGCTCACAAGGCCCACAAGGTCAAAGCCCCAGAGGCCCACATTTCAAAACCCACAAGACCCACAAGTTCAAAGTCCACAAGGCCCACATGTCAAAATCCCACCAAGCCCATTGTTCAAAGGCCCATGGTTCAAAGCCCATGTTTTCAAGGCCCATGGTCCTAAGCCCACATGTCCAAATCAGGCCCATGATTCCCAATTGCCCCATTAATTCATTAGTGGAGGCCATCTGGCTATTCAATCCAAATCACTGCACAACAAAAACCGGACGATGACGCCCTCCCGCGAGATCGGATGGATATTTCAAAAATCCAAAAATATTTCAAACCGTTAGCCCCGCCAACTCATCAGTGGAGGCAACACAATTGTTTACTTAACTCATGCAAATCAAAACCGAACGACGACGCCCACCCTCGATATCGAATGGATATTTTTCAAAAAATCTAAAAATATTTTCAAATAAAATCCCCAAGGAGTCTAGCTCCAAAGAGGATAGTTTTCAAAAATACACATAGCGCGCAGTACACTGAGGAATCTTCCATATTCTCCAGTTGCGGTTAGTGCAAACAGCTAAATAAGATTCGATCTCTCCCGGTTTCCCCGGAGGATGATCGGATCCGTACATGATACATGTACGATTGGCCAGATCTCTATATCTGGACAGTCGTACGGATGCTAGTAAAATGATCGGATCTATCTTTGGAAAGAATAATCAAACTCGAAGGGACAACAATCCATTGTAACCAAAGTATCAGAATCAGCAGACTACACGGCAAAAGATTACCTGCACATACCTAATCCGGGATGTTCAGAAAATTTGATTGAGTCCAAGTCGGCGTAGTGAGTTCCCCGTAAGGCCGCACCAACGCGCAGAGCAGCTACCACTTTGACGATCAAACGGAATGAATACTCCTAAGGTGATTACGTAGCAAAGGAAACGATAGACCAAACAGTATGGGAATCCTCGTAAAGCCACAACAAATGCACAGAGGCCCTTACTTTTCAGACTTACTCTCCGATGCTATCAACAATCTAACATGAAAGGGTTGTGATTGATGACTCGTAAAGCCGCGACGAATACGTAGGGGACAATCACAACGTTTTCCTCAACCCTCGTGCTGTGTGCAAGTCATCTTTTTCCAAACAGTCAACTGATAACGATGCAATGGCAAACAACAGATTTGAATCGCTATCCTTTCTGACCAGAAGGGTGGGGTGTCCACTTGCTTTGACCTTCAGTTGCCCACAACCTTGGTCAAAGAGGGGCATCTGTAGACACCCTACCCAGGCTAACATCTTGAGAAAGCTAAGACAATCCGGGAACCATGAGCATATCCTAAACCAAACCCTAATCCGAACCAAGCCCTAATACCAGCCTAAACCCTAACCTTAGGCAAAACCGTTATCCAAACCTAAGCCATCACAAGCCATCGTTCAAGCCAAAGCATACCCAAACCTTCACCCACAATCAATCCATTTATCGGTCCATTTTTAGGTCATAATCGAGCCAATTTTGAGCCTTTTTAAGCCAAATATCCAAAAACGGACTTTGTTGCACCCTCAGTATCCAAAAAAGGACCCACCGGCCAAATTTCGGGAGAAACTGTACCCAAGGTGGTAGTTTGACTACCACGGGTGTTAGTCAAACTACCGCTTCCTCTCAAAAAATGTGTGAAGCCAGCCACACGAGTTTCGGACCCAACCCAACCCGGGCGGTACTCAGACTACCGCGGGCGGTAGTCGGACTACCGCAGGCGGTACTCGGAGTGCCGCCAAGTGCGGCCCGCGTGTGGACATCTGGGGACAGCTGTCCCAGCGTCCGAAAGTCAACTTTCTCCTGGAATTACCCCTCAATCCGAGCTTATTTACCCTTTTACCAACCCCATTAGCTAATGAGTGCACGCCATGTGGCGTCTCTCTCTCTCCAACCAATCACTTATTGTCACATCAGCATTTACCCCTCCCAAAGCCCAAAATTACCACATTGTCATTAGAGAAGGCTATAAATAGCCCTCTCCTCTTCTCATTTCAACACACACCAAACCAAGGGAGAGAGAGAGAAAGAAAAAGAAAGAGAAAGAGAGTAAGAGAAAGAAAGAGAAAGAGAGTGAGGGTGAGAAGGAGCTCCCAAGCCCCAAAGTCCTGATTTTCCAGCCACTTCTTAGCCTCACCTCAACCATCTCAACCCTTTAGTCTAGCCCGAATTAGCCATGGTATACTTCATGTTCTAGCCATCTCAAGAGTAAGCCAAAGATCCATCCATTTTACAAACAAGCATTCATCATGACATTTATTCCCTTCTCAACCCCCCTACTTCTCTAGATCTCTAGTGAACGTATGCTCTGTGACTTGCCATGCATCGGATCCTGTCACATCAGAAATTCGTAGGTGATTTAGTCCAGTTTTTCTTCACCTTTTGACATAAGCATCATCACATCCGCCTTCCAGGTACGCCGTTGGACGTATGATTTGTGGCTTGCTAAAATTTTGGATCTTGCCACATCAGAAATCCACGTGTGTGCCTAGTCCTATCTCGACCACATCATCCATCCCTTGAGATTGTTTTACCACACAAAGTAGAGACCGTACATTTGTACGGGCAGAGAGGGTGCCTAACACCTTCCCTCTTTGTAACCGAGGTCCCTTACCCGGAATCCCGGATCGCAGATCAGGAGTCACTCTAAGGTAGGAGAGTCTTCGGATTTCTCCAACCTTACATATTCCGTGGGTTCTAGCCGACTGCGGGATTCTGAGATTAATTGGCTAGTGGCGACTCCAACATTCATAAATCAGCCTAATCACCCCCATCATCAAAACATAACATTTAAATCAGCGTGGGCGCCGATTTTTCCAATGTCTACACAACCATTTTCCCAATGTTTCCCCATGTTTCCCAAAAAGTGCGATAAATTACCTAATACAAACAATATATCTTATGTGATAACCGATACATATTTGTATCCCAAGGATGCGATATGTAACACGATACCGATATTTCAAGCACTGATAATGATTATGAGCAGCACCATCACTGGGTGAATTGGAAAACTGTTTGTGAACCAGTGGAGGGTGGTTTGCACCTGCAGCAGCTTCATGATGTCACTACATCTTTTCACCTAAAGCTTTTGGTCTTTAATGAAATCAGATTTTGGGCTCTAAATGTACAAGCTAAATATATTTGAATATATATATATATATATATATATTATTCGCTGGATGTTCAAACAATGTCTGCTGCATCTAGATGTTGGAAAGTTCTTTACAGCCTTCATCTGACATTGTTGTTGTCCTCCAAATGGATGGTGGGGGTGGAAAACATAAAAATGCTGGATCTATGGTGGGGGGTGGTAAACATAAAAATGCCAGATCTATGGTGGGGGAATTAGCCACTGAAACAGTCTTTCATCACAGATACTGTGGAAAGAAACAGGTGAATCAAGTTTTACAGCTGAGTGAGTCGACTAAAAATATTTTTTCTGCTCCCATTCAACATCCACCTGTATAGGAAATTGTACAATCTGAGATTCCCCTTAATGCTTGTTTAGAAAACTAGTGTCGACTAGGAACAATGATGGTCAATTCATGATTAAAGCTACTTAGGTGTTAGTTCATCATCACAGTCAGCACATTCACTGATGAAAGTAGATTTCACATGAATAAATTCCACTGTTGGCGCCTTCTTCAAGCATGTTTTAAGAAATTGAATTTCAAAGGAAATCAAGTCCTAGGGTGAGGCATTCCTATGGTATCATCGTGTCTGACTGTCTCTCATGTGCCTAGTTTGGGTAGTTTGGCAGCTAGCTTACAGAAGTTCTTTTGCTATATCTTCAACATTCCGTTCGCTCCTGAATTGTCTTCCACTGATCACAGCCACAATTGGTTTGGAAGAGCTTCTCATGATTCTACTCAATTCAAGTTCTGTTTTGTCAAACTTTCCCTTTCTCTGTTGGGAGCTATGGACTGTAGTAGGTTTGAAGGAAATATTTTGTTGTTTTCAGCAACTGTGCAGAAATGTGACGAATATGATGATGGTAGCTGAGTGGAATAAATCTTTTCATTGAGAGTCCAGTCTTGTGGACATGGACATCCTTCGGCTACCCACTAGAACTATTAAAATCCGACAAATGTTGCTTGTTTAATGGTGATTTCCCGCTCCTGGTTTTCTTAAATTAAACATTGATGGTGCTTCCAATGTTTGAAATATCAGTATCGCATTACATATCTCACCCTTGGGATACGGATACATATCAGTTATCACATGGGATATATCAGTTATATCGCGTAATGTATCATTGTTGTTAGAAACATGGGGAAAAATTGGGAAATTGGTCAAATTTTTCAATGAAACTTCAGTGATTGTTAAAAAAGACATCAATACACACTTATAAGTCAAAACATTACAAAAAACTGCACATAATAGGTTTTCTTTGTATGGGGTCCTAATCTATGTGTTATTTAACTGAATCGATACAAGTATATTCAAAGTCTATTCATATAATTTATAAATGTAAGAAGACGTGTGGAAACACAAGCAATACATACAAAAGCAAAAGAAGAATCACTAGATCAGGTTACATAAATGTTTGATTTTATGTTTGGATACAAAGATTGCAACCGATAATAGGTTTTCTTTGTATGGGGTCCTAATCTGTGTTATCTAGCTGAATTGATGCAAGTATATTCAAAGTCTATTTATATAATTTATAAATGTAAGAAGACGTGTGGAAACATAAGCAATACATTCAAAAGCAAAAGAAGAATCACTGATCAGGTTACATATATGTTTGATTTTATGTTTGGATACCAAGATTGCAACCGATTTGCAAGAAATTGGATATTTTTTATTTTTTCAATTTTCTGCAACTCGGCCCATCTCCTCCAAATCTCAAAATTGAAGCTCACAATCAATGAAAAATTATGGATTTGTAACAATATGACACTGATTTAACATGACTTACTGAAAAAAAAAAAGGATCGAAAATGCTCACCAGATCGAACATGTGGGATATATCCCACTACTTGTGCATTTCGTATCGCATAGGTGGGATACAAGATATATCATGGGATATATCGGCCGATATCGTTGATAGTTAAAACATTGGCCTTTATTAATGTGGTGCCCCACACATGCACAATCACGCAGATCAATGTTTGGAGCACCATACAATCAATTTTGATGAGATGTGGATGGGACCGCACTTGCAAATTGAATGGCTTGATGGATGGACCCCATATCTACATCTACAGTAGTCATGTGGCGCCCATCCATCAATTCTAATGACTGATGTATCAAATCAGACTTGCAAAATAGCATGGGTCATGTGGGGCTTGTTAGATGGGCCCACACACAATGGCACGGGTTATGGGGCGCTCGTTGAGTTGCCACATGCATGCAAAAAGACATGGAACCAACATGCATTTAGCCATTGTGATGTGAATGGGCATGCAGGCACAGTACCACAGGTTGATATGGGGTTCGCTATATTAACTCTAAAGGCTTTTTTTAGGGATCAGCTAAGCTCGATGTTGAAAGGCATGCTATAATATATACCATTGAGCTAGTCTTAAACCTATATCGAAACTTAAGATGAATGATACATAAGGCAGAACCATACATGCATAGGGCCCATAAATGATGTGTGGGGTGTTTGACAAATCTCATTGTTTGTAATTTCTCAACCCGGGAACTTTGAGAGAGATTTTCAGATTTTCATGTTTTTCCAAGAAAATCTGACTACAAGTAAAATGTTAAAAGAAAATATTTATTATCAATTACTAAATCATTTTTAAAACTTGAATATATAAGTATAATCTAAATTATTAACTTCAATAGTTTTTCTGTTAAAATCGTGATCACAATAAAATTGGAAAAAGTTAAGAACCACCAAAATTTTGAAAAATCTCACAATATTTTCATGATAACATCATTTAATCAAATTTCCATCTCACGAGATTTTCAAAATCCCGGCGAAATTTGTCAAGTGGTAGTCTAGGGAATGTTTTGAAATTGAAAGAGAACAAAACAGCATGTTTGCTCGGATATTTTCATAGAATTAAACCTCAAGGGTGGAGTTTGAACAAATTTCAAAGGCAGGGAATATTTACAAAGACACAAAAGGTGGGGTTTTTTCTTGAATAGAAAAACACAAGGGGTTATATGCAAAAATCTCGTTCCTGAAATCACAACATATATAGTCCTTCACTAAGAATCAACCATATCCTATCTAATCACATCAATGGAGTTACCCTATAGATCATAATACGAACTTTCTGAAGATGAGTTTATAATATCAGCCGTGTTACCCTATAGATCATAATACGAACTTTCTGAAGATGAGTTGACTCCATGATATTTAAATAATAATAATAATAATACACTATTGCTAATAAATCTAGAACTTTATATCCTTAATCAACGACCATCTCTCTTTCCAATTCATATTTTAATACAATGAATATACCTCTCCCTAATAGCTTCTTCAAGACTTAAGCCCATACATGCTTGAATGAGGGCACTACATTGTCAACAAAGGCCTTTCAAGATGAACTTTGGATTCTTCCTTCAAATTCTTAATTAAGACTTGAGTATATCTTGTAGCATGGATTGTTGTTGAATTATTGGGCTGTTTGCATCGTGATTCATGATTCATCAAATCTGGACCACTCAACATATTGTTTGGACCTTACATTTCTGCTATTTGGGAACCATTTTGGATCTTTTATATGTATATTTTTGGCCACATCATGGACAGCTGCAGATCCAACTCTTGCCCATTTTGCTCTTTTGTCAAAAACCAATGCTGACTGTGGGTATGGGCAAAATTCTATTATGAATTCTTGCTTTTCAGAGTCATTGTTTTATGGTAAGGGCTGTAACTAATTTGGGGTCAAGTCTTGACCCTAGCATATTAACCATTCATCCAACTGGTTTAGGGCCTAAATCTGGGTCAATTATGTTCCATGATCTGGCTTGGACTCTGGGCGCATGAATACATACTAAAGGGTTGATCTTGATAGTTGAATTTGGTCTAATTGTGCCCTCTAGAACTGGATTAAATCTGATCGTAGATAATACATCAGATCCAACCATATATCTCAGCCAGTTTAGACCAAATTGATCTGGCTTGGACTCTAGGCGCATGAATACATACTAAAGGGTTGATCTTGATAGTTAAATTTGGTCTAATTGCGCCCTCTAGAACTGGATTAAATCTGATCGTAGATAATACATCAGATCCAACCATATATCTCAGCCAGTTTAGACCGTTGGTCATCGGCAGAATCTAACCATTGATTTTGATTATCAACATTTACCATCAGTCGGACCAGATTAGTGGTTTACCGGGGGCAGTATCACAAAGCAGTGATAGATACCAAACCCAAGGGTGGAGTCAATCATGTTAGTCACCAGCCTTAACCATAACATTTTTCAGTTTTTGGACTCACCAGAGTGCATATGGTCATTTTCATGCATGTTTAGGATCACATTAGGTGTTGCTAAGACATTTGTAGGCAATCGGCCCATTGGTGTTAGTCATGTGAGCGAAGTCCACCCTGTCTAGAGGTGTTGCGTCCATTCTCCATCTCAACCCAAAGGAGGGGGTCATGATGATGCACCAGGTTTCTAGCTAGAGCTGAGGTAGGCCCATTGTCACTCTAGGTAATCTGATTGAAAGCCCCCCAATCAATCAGATGATGGTTCACATGACTAATTAAATATGCATTCTGCTTCCTTGTCATGCTTAATAGATAGAATAGATAGATTGATATCAGAGTGTCTGTTCAATTTCAGTTATGAACCTTTCTACCATTCCGAATCAAGTTAACAACATACCTACACTGACTGGTCCAAATTACCAGAACTGGAAAGAGTTGATGGAGAGAGCACTTGGGTGACTGGACCTGGATTTCGCTTTACAATAGGATGATCTTGTAAAGGCCTCTGGTTACACTACAAAATTGAAGAGAGTGAAGTACAAGAAATGGTAACACTAGAATCAAATGCGTCTCGTGATAATGATGAAACACACCATTTCTGGAACCATCCGAGGTGCAATGCCCAAGAAGAAGAATGCCAAGGTATTCATAATGGAAATTAGCACAATTTGGTATCTATTTCATTTTAGACAAGTTGACCCTGTTTGCACTGGATTTCTCCCCAAATCTCCTAATCACAGGGTCACAAGGACCTTACAACTTTACATTCAATAATGGTAAGTACTTGCTATGATTCAAATGTTATTAGCACCGACACTTTAATTAATAAACTTTACTAGCTAGACTTAGACACCTACTTTGTTTCTTCTATTGATTCCCTGCATGTGAGTAGTGGTGGCACTAAGGTAATTTAAAGAATGAGAATTCCTTCATCCTATGGCATGGGCGATCAGGCACATTTCTCATGAAAGAATAGAGAGGCTTGTGTGAGAAGGATTTCTAGGCCTTCTTGACTTCAAAGACTTCAGAATCTTTGTAGACTGTTTTAAGGGAAGACCAGAGGAAAGAAAGATGCCACTGGAAGCATCAGACTCTTGGTGAGGATACAAACAGACATTTGTCGATCATTCCTGACTGCATCCTGAACTAGGCATAAGTATTTTATCACCTTTAAAAATGACTATTCTTAATATGAGCACAGGTACCTTATAAATGCGAAATTAGATGCCTTGAATGTATTTAAAATCTATACGGCTAAAGTTGAGAATCAACTCGAAGCAAAGATCAAGGTCATCAAATTTGATAGTGATAATGAGTACTACACAAGATATGATGAATTAGGCATCATCCAAGGTGTTTTTGCTAGATGCCTACCAGATTTTGGCATTGTAGCTCAGTACACCATGACCAAGACACCAAACCAAAAATGGTGTAGCTGAAAGATGTGACTTCACTCTAAATGATATGGTGAAAGCATGATTATTAATGTGACTTCACCAGAATCGTTGCACAATAATGCAATAAAAACCGCAATCCACATCCTAATCAAGTCCCTAGCAAGGTCGTATATAAACCTGATTTTAACTGCGAATTGGGAGCAAGTTCAGCTACAGCATTTTTGTGCTTGGGGTTATCAAGCAAAGACTAAAAATCTAACTACAAGAAAGAAAACTTGATCTTAGGATCATAAGTTGTTTCTTTATTGGCTATCCGAAGAGATCAAAGGATTTTGTTGCATTTTGTTGCCCTTTAGGATTGCGGAAATTGGGAATGCAACCCAAGGATTGGGCATGCTGATGAGGCTCTCTATTATGTGACAGTAAACAGGACTCGGGGTTGTGACGTGGAATCCTAGACAAGTTTGGAAATATCTACATGTCTGGAGGCATATATGAGTGAGAGTATATAAGGGCTCATTTAGCAATGTGGATTTGAAATCCTGTAGAATTGGGTGAATTTTAGTCCGAATAGAATCGAGTGGATTTGAAATCATAGCTGTGTGGTGGAAGTTCAAAAAGAGCTCTTTTAGAGCTTTGGATTCATCTTAAATCCAAATCCCTCCAATTCCTTGTTACCAAACAACCAAAAAACAGCAAATCCACACAAATAACTATGGTTCCACATTGCTTAACGAGCCCTAATGAAAGGACTCTCTTGAGAGTTCTTCTATATGTTGCAAGTCTTGGTACCAATCCCTCTCGAATAATAACAAACACTCCATTCTCATTTGCAATAGAGATCAAGATGCAGAAGAACTTGTTCACAGATCAAAGCTTCAATGTGCATTCATGATAGCGCATCAAGGTACAGGCATGAAACCATCGATATCCAACTTGTAACAGAGTCACAAAGATCTTGGGCGATGCTTGAAAGCAAAGATTATCACTATCTACAGAAAACGTAGAAAGGAATTGTATCAATCTAGGGGGCTCGATGTAGTGGGCCCCATCATTATAGGCCATGTTAAAAAATCACATTTATTAAACCCTCCTAACCAAATTAGAAGTTATAACTGTTAAAAATTTTGGTTTCCGGCATACCAAAGCTTGAGTCATTCCGTGGGCATCCTGTAAGGTAGTAGCCACAATGCTCTACCCCAAAAAAGTTAAAAATAAATATTTTCCACAGGCCAATGACCAGATGGTTAGGATCATCGAATCTATGCATACTTCCAGAAATCGTTAATCCACATTGGGGGAAAGTACATGAACGTTACCAATTGAAATATAACGCTGCCAAATGTGTTATCCCAAAGATGGCTATACCATCTTCCAGCCCTACCGAGTCGTCTCCCTGTTAAAAAATATCAATGACGAGAAAACAGATTTCAAAAAAAAATAATAATAAAATTTCTAAATAAATAAATAAATAAAACCCGAAATTTAGAAAGGAAGAAGACGAACCAGAGAGGAACGAAGAAATGGGAGAAATTCCGAATCTTCTTTCCTAATTCCGTCCAACTAACAACAGCAGCAAAATAGAAAAAGAGAAGTCATTTTTTAGGGTTTTTAGAATCTGGTGGTTTTGACGAAAGAAAAGAAGAAGAAGCTGACCTCTTCTTGAATTTATTTACAGCCAAAAGAAAAGGGGAGAGAGAGAGACACACACAGAGCGTTTTTAAAAATGAAGAGGCGGGCGTAAGAAACGGCAAGGCCGTGGCTTTTAACTACCATCCACGTCAGCTATTTCGAAACGTATTCCTCTCGCGCAGCAGCAGGTCATTTTGTCGCGGTATAGCACGTAGAACGGGAATACGATGGCGCCATCTCCCCTGACCGTACACGTGGCAGCATTTCTTTGCCATTTGGGACGCTTCATTCATTTTCCAAAACAGTGCATTGCAGTGGCTCAAAATACAGAGTGACGGAATGACCTTAGGCGAGCGGATTAGGTGAGACCCCGGCCTCGCCGTGGACGGTGCGGCCCTTACCGTGGGCCCCACCTTGATGTATGTATTATGTATCCATGACGTACATCCGTTTTTACATATCATTTTATAGCATCATACCAAAAATATAGCAAACCCAATTATCAGGTGGACCATACCATAAGAAAAAGTCGTGATTGACTGTTCTACCATTAAAAACGTCTTAGGGAGCACCATAATGTCCTCGTAGTGGTTATTTATCATCCAGTCTGTTAATAAGGTCACGTCAGCCTGGTTGAAGGGAAAAAAAATAAATATCAGCTTCATTCAAAACTTTTGTGGCTCATTTAATGTTCAATCACCACTTTTTCTTATGATATGGTCCACCTGATGATTGGATTTACTTCATATTTTAGGATAATGCCATAAAATGATACGTAAAAACAAATGGACAGCATGGATACATAATACATACATCAAGGTGGGCCCCATGGTAACCCCATGGTAAACGTAGCACCGTCTCGGGTGAAACCGGGTGTCACTTAATCCGCACTTGTGCAATAGACGTCCCAGCCTCCAGAACTCAGGTCCGTTGTATGAGCAAGAATTCATCGAAACAAAAATCTGAGAAATCAGAACATATGGATGAGCAGGGAAACTTTTACCTGTTGTACGCTAGATGTTCCTAATGAATTTTTGGACCATATGATGGTTGACACGGGGTCTCCGATAAATATATGCATAGGGTGAATAGTTATATAGGATTACAATTTATTCATATTTTTTATGTAACAGGATCCGGATGGATACTGGGTAACTTACATAGCATACATCCTTCACAAACTTAGAATGCATATATATGTGTGCTTAGTTGACACTGGCAATAGTTATATAGGCCTATATCCAAAAATTTCAGATTCAATAGAACCCAAAGCTAAGACCTTCATGCCCGGACCCTGCTGCGGAGGGGTTGAGAAGAGAAGGTTATAAATGCTAAATATTGCATCTTTTTTCCAGTAAATTAAGATCTCGTTGGAACAGACCCTTCAAAGTGAAAACAGTCTATCCTCATAGGAATTGTCAAGATTGAAAATATGATAAATGGTAACATCTACAAAGTAAACAGTCATCGTTTCAAACCATTCATTGAGAATTTTGATTCAGAGGTTATGTTCATTCCTCTGATTGATCCTGTCTATCAGGATTGACCTTTTAGTCTAATAGAGGTCCACTAACATTTACTGCTTTCTTAGGATTATGATAGTTAGATTTGTTTTTGTTTTAGTTGTGTTTCGTACTAATCCCTTTAGATGGTGAAAACTTCAAAACCATTTCGATATCATTTCATTCTTCTTCCTCAGGTATTATCTTTCTCTTTAATTCCTCTTTTATTCTTGTTGTCTCATGTTGATTTTATTGCTTATTTCTTACATTAAGGACAATGTAAATTTTAGGTTATGGGTGAGATTAGATAAATCTAATCAGTATTTTCTTAGTGTTGTTGAGCACAAATGTTTAAAATTTTTCAAAATTTTCAGTTTCAAAACTCTTTTTGAAGATAATTATGTTGTAAATCTAAATATATTGTGAGTATTAGGAGAAGATATAAAATAATTTTTTAAAATTCAAAGTTTAGTTAAAGTAGTAGACTTTTGAATAAATTCTTTAAATGAATTGATTAATAGAAAGTTTAAACATCAAAGGAGTCTAATTCACAATTCATACCTAACTTACATTCTGTAAAGATAACTTGATATCTTAATTTTAGAATGATAATTACTTAAAAGTGATTAGGAACTAAGTCTAGAGATCCTTACCTACCTTGAAGTATGAAAAGAAGAAGAAAATTAGCTAGAAAACAGTTGAAAATGGCTATGTTTGAATGAGAAATCAATGGAAAATAAGAAAAAGGAGAATGAATATTGTAAAAGTTGTTGAAGCAAAAATCCAGTTAACCCTCGTTGGACCTTCGAGTACCTGCACACAAATAAGACAAAGGAGACCCTGGCTGCAACAGGAGGACCCTCCAATGCCTAATTCAAAAAGCAATTTGGGTCCAGTGATGTTGAGGGTTTACTAGTGTGTACCTTTCATTGTAGATGGGGCCTCTGTTTATAGTCCAAGAGTCCATTATATGGAGAAAAATGCTCCCTAAATAGTAGGCGCGGATAGTGACCGTTTCTCAACCGTTTAGCGAGATCATCGACGATGACAAGATCAAGTAGTCGGGCTCTGAAAACACATGTGGTCGAAGATCGAGGTCAATTATCTTAGCCGACCTAGTAGCCGAGGTCAACTATCTGAGTTGGATGTTGGTAAACTGCGGTCGATTCTCCTTCCAATATATCTTCGGCCTTTTGTCAGGTTCTTGAGTCGTGGCCATATATCCGAGCAGAAGAGCCGAACTGCCTACATCTGGGACTTTAATGGTGTCTTAAAGGCACTGAGGATGACCATCCTCTTCATCTTATCATACGGTGTGAGGACTTTCTCATAAGTTCCGAGCCGTGCGGCCCCACATTCGGGATTCTGACTCAAATGACCTTCAGAAGACCTCAGAGGAGCTCAACGGGAGCTCGGAAATGGATGGGACCATGAAAGGGCTCAGAGCTCGGCCTCTTTCACAAGAAGCAGAGATATTTAATCTTTTGACGGACTAGGTCATTGGGTGGGAAGATCTCCCATTGTTAGATCAATACTACTCTGGTCATTGAGGAGCTCTTTGGTTATGGTTTATGATAGCTGACCACACGCCGACCAACCATGCGATGCACACAGATATCCGAGCAGACCATATCTCGCTAATTAGCTCATTTTTACCCATAACAAAAGTCATTAATGAAAATTTAAAGCTGGAATAATAAGTGAAAAGGAGATAGGTTTGAAATTAGTAATCTGTGTTGATTTGTCTACTTTGAAGGTAAGATTATGGTTAATAATATAGAAAAAAGGTTGACTTGTGTGGAATATAAGTTGGAAGCTAGTGCGCACACTAGGAACTTGATGTTTGAGTGCATTCTATTAGGTAATTGATGAAAAAGAACTTAGTTAAAAAGATTACTACTGACATTAGACTCTAGATTGATGAAACCCTATCCATAGATCTTTGAATTCCACTCACATGTATAGGATTGCACATGATACTATTTTCTGAAAAAAGTTTGAAATTGAATGCTCGAAACATTGATTTTTCGAGTGTTTTGATCGGGAATAGCAAAATACTAGTTACGGGTGTGTTGAGTGTGAAATATTACATATTTTTCCCTTATTATGCATTGGTTTTGCAAACATGGATGCCTTAATCGATCTAATTACACGTGTTTTTTCTCACGAGGTGATTTTGAGAGCTAAGGAGAAAAGGACGCTTAAAGCATGGATTTAATGCTCAAAGAATTACCAAAGTGAGGATTGGATATATAGAGGTCAAGATTGAATATTTCAAGAGTCCAAGATCCAAGGAAAGCAAGTGAAGAAGGAAGAAAATCGAAGTTGCAAAGTGCAAAAAATCAAAAGTACTGAAATCGACTGTTTGATGCCATTGATGACACATTTGACACCATCAAAGTAAGTGTTTAATGACATCGAAGCCATCCCATTGCAAAAATCAGAAAAATCCGATTTACTTGCTAGACAGAATGGAGCATTCTTCGATGCCATTGAGGAGATGTTTGATGACATTGAAGACAGTTCAATACCATCGAAGGAAGTTCGATGACATCAGAAAAATCTATGAATTCGAAAGATAGTTATTGGACAATTTCATAATTTCACTTGGACTTCCTTCGATGACATCAGAAAAATCTATGAATTCGAAAGACAGTTATTGGACAATTTCATAATTTCACTTGGACTCTTTGATGGGACTTCGATTTCATCGAAGCTATGATAGCTGCGTAAATTTGATACGGTTTTGAAGTCGGTTTGATCAAAGCCTATATAAAGAGATGTTTTAAGAGTTTTCTAAGCACGAATTAGGGTAGAAGGAGTAGATCAAGGAGTTATGGTGCTTCAAGGAGTTCTTCCTCCTCGTTCTAGTTAGTTTTTATGCTTTTCTTTGAGAGTTTTAGTTTAATCATATCTATTGTTGGCTAATCACTTAGCTAGAGCTAAGAAGTGAAGCTTGTAGTTTATTTTGATATTTATTTTACTTTGATTCAAGTTATTTGATCTATATGTTGAACAATTCATGAATTTTGGTTAGAATGAAGAAGTATTTTCGGTTTACTTTGACCCATTGTCGACTTAGGACACTCTGAATGCTTAGGAAGGCTTATGTTCTTACCTGTTTTGCAATTGTGTGATTTATAAAATCCATTGATCTATCATTGACTCTAAGCATGGAAGATGCTTTGAATTCCCGACGATCATTATATCGATGCTTTATGAAGGAACCAATCTGATGAATGTTCAAAATCTGTTTCAACTGCTTTATTATTCGATTGGATAGATTAGGACTTCAATTCCAGTTGATTTATATCATTTGAATCAAGTAGAATAACATTAAGATTACTATAAGTGGATCCTTAACACTCCAGTACTTTATCTTTGATAGTTTTCTTTCATAATTACTCTTTACAACCATTTCAGTATTTAATTTAAGTTCTAATTCTAATTCTAACATATTCCAGAAATTGCACAAATAGCAAGTCCCTGTGGGAACGACCTCAGTCTCACCGAGTTATTACTACATTGCAGCTTTGCACTTGGGGTTGTCGAACATTAGTGTTAGTTCATACAGTAGTTTGGCAAAGCTAAGATACCGCCGTTATATCACAAGTCATTATCCTGATCACGTGGCTTGTTGCGGCACGTGGCGGCTCTTCACTAGTGTCCCTTAATCTAAATTAAGGCATTAACATAGTACGGGTCAACACCCAACACCGAGTATGAACAATCAATTTAGAGGTATGGGTTTGTCACTTAAAATTAAATCAATACAAAGGAAATGGCTCATCACCTAATTTCATTCACGCCTGGTCGTTCGAACGGTACTCTGGCATGGAACTATTGGTTGGGTAATTTGACAAGGGTTGTTCAAAAAATATTGTATCACCTCTATCAATGCTCACTAGTCACTATGAGGAGGCTCGTCACCCGAGAATAAGCTGATAGCTCGAACACAGTGTCTCATACCACCATGCTCAGCTCATGAGTCTTTGTGGGATCATAACACACTAATGGTTATTAGTAAACTAAATCAATGGTGATGGTGGTATCCCAGATTATATTGAATGTTATACAATCACCAAGCATAAAAATGATCGAGTTTGAATTAGACTGATGCAATCAACTACGGAGGACCCTAGGTAAACTGACATTAGGTGCAAAGCATCCCATATAGTTCCAATTACTGTCGATCATCAGTGTTCATTTCGGTCAGCCATATAAGCCTAGGATAGTCTATCTAAAGTAGGCTATCCGCATATTTAAATAATTTACGGAGCTCGATCCACCAAAACACACAATTCAATCATATTAACAATTTTTAGTATTCGACATCGAAGAATTTTAATATTAAGAGTTTCGTGTCATTCAAGCATTTCATTGAGCATGTTATTAACCAAATAGCAAACAAACATATTTAGTTATTCTAAAATGCTAGGTAGAAGCTTGAGGGTAGCTCTAGAAACGAAACAGTTCAGAGCAGCTATTCTTCCTGTAAGGCATTGGACTTCTTTTGTCGTCTTGGGTGAGCTCATGTCGAGCAGAGCCTGAATTTTGTTTGGGTTCACCTCAATTCCTCTTTGACTGACTAAGAATTCGAGGAATTTTCCCGAGCTCACGCTGAAGAGGCATTTGCTTGGGTTCAATTTCATCTGGTATTCTCGTAGGATTATGAACATTTCTTCAAGGTCGGAAATGTGGTTTACAGCCTTAATGCTTTTAACAAGCATGTCGTCGACATAAACTTCCATAGAGCATCCTATCTGGCCAGCAAACATTCCATTAACGAGCGTTTGGTATGTAGCTGCGACATTCTTTAAACCGAAAGGCATGACCTTATAGCAGTAGAGTCTTTGTCAGTGACGAAAGTCATCTTCCGCTTATGTAACGCCCTGAAATTCGAGGGTCGAGTAGCAACTCAACTCTCGAGTTCCAGAACATCACTTATGCAACATAGATGATGATGATTGAATATTGTCTGTATTAGTGCAATTAACATGAGTGAGATTATACCAAAACAGTAATTCATACTCCAGATCAATTGTATAAAGGCAAGCGGAAGACTGAAACTATATATATAAGGTATGTAAAGGAACAAAACCATCTCGATCTCTAGAGTATGAACACTAACTGAGTAACCATATACATGTATTGTTTCTGAATCAAAAGATCAAAATACAACTAAAACAGATATATCTTGAAATCCCTGCGATCCAATCAGCCTAAGCAAAGCCGTCAGAGTACTGCATGTATGAGAACTCGTCCTGGTCCTCATCGTAGTCTGGCTCCGCCTCATGAATCGACGTATCATCTATACCTGAGACAGAGTCTGGTTGGTGTGTACAATACCGTCCAATAACGTGGGAGTGAGTAGCTAACTCAGTGGAACAATAAAGCATAGGTTAACATGTTATCAATTCAGTCGAGCAGTAATGATAAAGTAGTACAATCAAACAATCCTAACTACTCTTATTAAATACAAGTATGAAATGACATGATGAATGCCCTTACCAAACCACCCTCATGCGACACCATCTTACATTCGTGAATGTGTTCATCCCTCAGTACTCCACATCTACCAGGCATATGCAGTGCGATGATGAGCATGAATGCCGAGTAGTTATTAGTCCATTTCAAACAGCAGTATTGGAAAACTAAGGTACCTCCCTTGTATCATTCCCAAACATGATCCATTCTAGGGTCGTCAATCCTAGTTAATCTCATACGATGGTGTGTTTCTAAGTCACTGCAAAGGCTGCCAGGGCTGTTACGCACAAAGGTTACACCACTCCACTATCACCTTTTTAACGGTTCATCACTATACAAATACAGGCCTAGTTCATACTCTATACACTGCGGCAAAACTCGTCGCCTCACCGCAAATTCAGAGTATGCTCGAGGTGACTACAAAGGGCTGTCAGGGCTGTTACACACAAAAGTTACACCACTCCCCCATCACCTTATCAATGTAGGCCGACAGCACGAATATAGTGTTCAACACCACCATAATCGACTCACGAGTCTGGTTGCTCACTGGTCACTACGAGGAGGCACATGGCCCCAGCATAGGCCGACAGCTCGACCACGGTGTCCCATACCACCATGCCCGACTCATGAGTCTTAGCAGATCGAGGTACCATGGTTAACGGGATTTCACTAGTAAGTTTGGTACCCTAGGTTCAAGCAGTAGCGTCCAAATATGGTGAACATACATTAGACATATCGGGTTACTTGACAACCTGACTAGCTTGAGCGCACCACCAACTCAACAACATGAAATGCATAAGCACTTCGTGCGGCCTAACCACTATCGTCAACCGAAGTAAGACTCGGGTTCGTCAAGCACATCTTACGTGGTGAAATGAATCTCAACCACGATCTCAAGTCTGGTACCGATTGTCTGGACTATAGACATAGTCCCAAACTTAATCAATCCTTATTCATAGCATGTGGAGTAAAGCATAATAAATAAAGTAATTCAAGCATGTTAACAAGTATGTCATAAAGCATGTTATAAAGCATGTTATAAAGCACTACATAAACAGGCAACACAAACACATATATATCATAAGTAAGCAGTTAAAGTAATCAACCACATGGAGGAAATCATACAGGTCTCTAAGGTAGTTGAGAATCCCATCTCAACACCTACCTAAGGCACCATCATCCAAACACTTACTCTCACAAGCATTTTCACAAACACTTAGAATACACAATTTCAACATACATAGTGTATGTTAGCAAAACATGTATTAGGGTGAGTCCTTTTGCCAAGAAAGTATTTTACTCACATATGATATATTCATACAACAAATAATCATGGAAAACACATTTCCAAAATATATACGTATACGGTACTTTCTACAATACACTATTTCTACATACATAGTGCATATTAGCAAAACATGTATTAGGGCGAATCCTTTCGCCAAATAAGTATTTTATCTATATATCATATATTCATACAACAATTAATCATGTCAAACACATTTTCAAAATATATACGTATATGGTATTTTCTACGAATACCTAAAATATGTAAAATTCCATGTTCTACATCTTTAATCGAAACAGAAAACAGAAAGCACTTTGTACATGTGCAATTGCATGCAGATCATGAATCTATCATTATCTGACATTGAAAGTGTTGTAAACCATAACCTATACACCTAAAGTCCTCACCTTATACCGTAGAATCGTAACGAATCAGCTAGGTTTGCTAAGCTTCCGTATTCGGCAGTTTGGTAGCCTAAAGAATGAAATAGGTTAGCTATTTCATAACCTACAACCTTCACACCCGAAAAAAGATTAGGGTTAGGGTTTCTTACCTCAAAACGAAGTTGGAATCGCCGGAAAAGCGATGAGAATCGGGTGGTGCAGCTTGTGTAGCGGCAAGGAATGGTAGTAGGGAGATTCTCCCACTTCTCTCACTCTTTCTCTCTCTTTTCTCACTTCTCTCTCTAGGGTTTCTCTCAAATTCGTATGACTGTGAGAGAGAGGGTTCTAAGGTCCTTATATACCCTAAAAATACTCTGAAATAGACTTGTGGACAATGTATACTTAGGTTATAACCAAAACGGCACTTTTCTAGCTCAACGGAGGACTTCTGGCGGGCCTCCTTGAGCCAAAGGTCGGACTTAAGCTCATGGACTTGGGATCTAGGTGGAGTTAAGTTTTCGTTTCAATTAGATTCCCAGATCACGCGTGGCGGACCAGTTTCAGTTCAACGGTCAGCAGATCCCAATCTGAAATTCCAAGTACATGGATATGTTTATAAAATTTTTCCTGATCCGAGGGTATATTTGGGTCAGATTCCAACGGTTTGGTTGCTTACAAAATGACCGCAAGTAACAAGTCTCAGATTACTATTCAAGATATTTATTTTGGAAAGAAAATAAGTGTTTTCACACTCTCCTGCTTCGGACTCAAGCGAACAGCCGTGGGACACTGGCTGAATTTGATTTCCAAGATGGTTGTCAAGGCCAGCGTAGCAGTCCTAATTCCTTAACTTTGTATTATTCGGACTTCCGACGTGCGGTCCAGATCTGATACGGAGTTTCAATGTGCTCCCGAGAGCAGTCGGGTAATGAGTTTGATCCTAAATTTTAGGGTAACCTAGCGTCAATGATTCTACAAGTTTTGGGTCTTGCAGATCATATTTAAAGCGATTCAAATAGATTTCATAGCTAATCTAGTTTAGCACTTAGTTAACTTTGTCAAATTTCTAAAGGATTTAATCCTAAGTGATTTCTGGTCGAGGTGGTACTCGGGTCTTTGTACGGAAATTTACGAGTCATTACAGCTTGTCATGAGGATGCATAGTAATTTGATTGCAGCCTGAGTAGGTGTCCATGAAGCTCAGGAGTTCATGTCCGGCCGTGCTGTCGATGAGTTGGTCGATCCAAGGGAGAGGAAAGTTATCCTTGGGGCAGGCTTTGTCAGGTCGGTGTAATCAACATAGACTCACCACTTCCCATTAGACTTTTTAATCAAGATGACATTGGATATCCACTCTAGATAGTAGATTTTCTTGATGAAGTCGACCTTAAGGAGTTTTTCGACTTCGTCTCTAATTATGGCGTATCGTTCGGGTTCGAATGCTCTTCGCTTCTGTCAGATTGGTCGATAGTTGGGGTCAATATTCAACCTATGGACCATGACCTTCGGGCTGATGTTGGGCATGTCTTGATGAGACCATGTGAATACATCAGCATATCGTTAGAGGAAGCTCATGACTTCGTCTTGTAGTGGTGGCGTCATGGATGACCAGATTTGCACTGTTCAGGTCAGGTTAGAGTAGTTAAGTGGGATGAGTATGAGGTCTTTCATAGGGCACCCTCTCTCAGTTGAGTCTTTTCGAGGATCAAGAGAAGTGATGGTCTCCCCTGACCAGTCCGGTACCATGCTCGGTGGGGAATTTTAGCGTAAGATGATACGTCGACACGATGGCTAGAAAAGTGTTGAGTGAAGGTCGCCCGAGAATAACGTTATAGATGGAGGGGCAATCCACCACTAGGAAGTCGATCATGGTCGTCGTCTAGTTCTACTCATCTCTAGTAGTGACTGGGAGCTGAATTGACTCCTCTGATGTGACCTTATCTCCCGTGAATCCGAGTAGGGGAGTTTTGATGGCTCAGAGTCAATGTCGTCCGACTCCCATTTTGTCAAATGCTTCGGCGAAGAGGATGTTGGCCGAGCTTTCGGTGTCCAACAAAATCTGAAATACTTTGCGGTTAGCTATGGTCATAGTAACCACAAGCGCATTGTCATGGGGATGGTGAACTCCTCGGGCATCCTCTTCGGTGAAGGGTAGATCGCAAAGTGTCACCTTCTGCTCTTTTGGGGGGCCTACTGGCCACAAGGACCTGATGCTCTGAGCTGAAGCGACTGATACTTTTGGTGTGAGCTTTCCAAGCTCGATTCGAGTTGCCTCCCCCGACAGGCCTGACGAAGATTGTGCGAATTTCCCCAGTTGATTCATTGTTGATGGGTTGCTCATTCTTCAGGTCAGCTCACTCTTCCCTTCTATTGACATATTTACGTTAGTGCCCGTTGTGGATGAGGGCTTCAATTTCCTCCTTCAGGTGAAATAGTCACCAATTGAGTGGTTGTGGTCTCGGTGAATGTTAAGGTACAAAAAATATTCCATTGCAATGGTTAGAGAATTCCATGGCGCGGATCTTTCCTAGGGTCATTCACTTCTTATTTTGATAAAAAGTATTCGGGAGTATTTTGGGTATTTTGATAAAAATCAGTATCCAGGGGTATTTTGGGTATTTTGGTAAAAATGACTAATCTGGAGTATTTTGGTAAAAAATGACTGATTTGGGGTATTTCGGTAAAAATGAGTGATCTAGGGTATTTTGGTAAAAGGGATGAATGAAGATATTTTGGTAAAAATGAGCGAATATGGTTATTTTGGTAAAAAGGAGTGGATGGACACTACTTTGTATTAAGGAGGAAGTGAGTGGACACCACTGTTTAAGGAAGAAGTTGGTGAACACCATTGTCTAAGGAGGGAGGTTGGTTGTTGCCTTAAGGAGAAGTGGTGGTGATCACCATTGTTTAAGGGACTGGGAAGCCTATAAATACTCCCTCCCATGCCTCATTTGGACTAAAGATAAGAGAGAGAGAAGAAGGAGACAAAAGCTCTAGGTGGTGTGTGTGGCGCACAACACGCATTGCGCACAACACTCCTATGTGATTTGCCCACAATACATATTCAAAGTGTGTTGCACACACCCACTTTCAAAGGGAGGTTGTCCACATTCAAATTGTTGTGCGCCACCTCTTGTGGCCTTATGTCTTGAAGAGTTTCATTGTGTGCCACCTCTTGTGGCCTTATGTCTTGAAGAACTTCACCCTCTTTCCAAGGAGCATGTGGTGTACAATCAATGGGATTTTGTCCCAATGCCCTTCTTTCTTGCCCTTGTCCTAGCACACAACACTCATTTCCATATTCAAATTGTTGTGTGCCACTTTTTATGGAATATTATTCATATTCAAGGCTTTGTGCGTCACCACTCCTCTCTCCTTTGTCCTAAGCCTTGCGCACAATGCCACCACTCCTCTCTCCTTTGCATTAAACCTTGTGCACAATGCCTCTTTTCTCTCTTTGGTCTTAATCCAAGGGTTGTGTGCCATTCTTCAAGGCATTCTTGTCCTAAGAAGATGCTCCTGCGCCATTATTCAAGGAAGGCATTGTGAGCTTATCCTAAAGCTAGGCTTCCAACGCCATTTATCAATGAAAGATTTGTGCTTGTCTTAATCCCCTTCATTGTGCGCCACATCATCCATTTATCAAGGAAAGCTTTGTGCTTTTGTCTTAATCCCCATTTATCAAGGAAAGCTTTGTGCTTTTATCTTAATCCCCTTCATTGTGCGCCACATCATCCTCTCCCATGACAAATATCACCTTTGTGCACCACTCCCTTAGGGATTTTCTCCATATACATTGCTTTGTGTGCCACTTTATAAGGGAGAAGCATTGTGCACCACTTTGAGTGGGCACTTGTCTTAACTCCAAGCATGGTGTGCCACTTCTCATGGTATTTTGTCCTAAAGCCGGGTGATTGTGCGCCACCTCCACATTTCAAGGGATGATCATCGCTTTACATTTCAAGGAATGATTATCGCTCCACATTTCAAGGGATGATCGTCGCTTCACATTACAAGGGATCGCCGCTCCACATTTCAAGGGATCGCCGCTCCACATTTCAAGGGATGGTCACTCCACATTTTAAGGGTTTCGCAACGAAAGGATGATCAGAACTGATTTCAACGGTCAGATCAAGGAAGAATGAACAGAAGGATGATCGAACTGATCTAAATGGTCAGATTAAGGAAGAATGAACAGAAGGATGATTGAATTGATCTCAATGGTTAGATTAAGGGTTTCAAGCCCGTACAACCTTTCCGCCTTGGTGAAGAACATCAAAAGCGTCAAATGCTGCCAAAATTGCCATCGGACTATCTTATCTTTTATTCATCGCATTGCATTAATTATACTTTATTTTCAGAATCAAGGGAATTCGAGGATGTAAATGAAATCAGAATAAATAAAATTCTTTGTGACCATTATTCTCTCACTCTTTCTTTGTTATCATTGAATAAATCCCCCAAATCGAAACGCATTTGTTTTCTTGTTCGAAACAGTGGAAGTGACAGTATTTTCGCTTCTCTCGCAAGTCTGCATCAGATTTCATCTTACTCGGACATTTGAGGATCTGTTTGTCTCGGACTTTCATGAGGACCTACTCGGGCGTCGTGTTAAGAGGGGTGTACGAGCTGAACCTGCTGTCAGGTCGTCTGTTCGGGCATTGGCTTCTTGGTGGCTCATTGTCTTTCTTTTTCTGACTATCGTTGGTGTTGAGTGTGAAATATTGTATATTTTCCCCTATTTATACCTTAGTTTTATAAACATGATAATGCTTAATGATTTAATTATGCATGTTTTTATGTGCGAGGTGATTTCAAGAGCTTAAAGTGAAATTGATGTCAAAAGGAAGATTTATGCTCAAAAGATTACTATAGGAAGATTTGGAGATTTGGAAGTCATTAATGAACAATTCACATGCCAAAGATCTAGGAAAACCAAGTGAGGAATGAAGAGAATCAAAGATTTAAAGTGAAGAAAATGAATCTTGAAATTATCCTGAAAACAAACATATTTCTGAAATTGTCCTCAAAAAGCATATTCTGAAACTCTGAGTCTAATTTGAAAAACTACGTAGAGTGCATAAATTTGAGACAGTTTAAACTCTAAGTCTATTTTGGAAAACTACGCAGAGTGCGTAAATTTGAGGCGGTTTCTAAAATTTTCCAACTTAGTACAAAAGTTGGATTTTCATAACTATAAATAGGACTCCTTAAGATGCTCCAAAGCATCTTCTAGTGTTTATAAAGGTCTCAAGGAGCATACACAAGGGTGGAGAAGCCACTAAAGAGTTTTTCTTCTTCCTTAGTTTATTTTTCATGCTTTATTTAAGAGACTTAGTTTCAATCATGTTTATGGTTGGTTAAACCTCTTAGGTAGGGCTAAGAGGTAAAGCTCGTAGTGTGTTTGGATGTTAATTTTACCTTGATTCTTGCTCTTATTGAACTTCATTGATTTTTAGTTTGATATTAAAGGAATATTTTCAGTTTTCTATGATTTATTGTAACTTAAATTACAATAGATGTTGTAATAGCTTTGAATATCTTCTTTTCCTGTTTTGAGATTGTGAGATTGGTAAATCCTATTGTTCACCATGTCTCCTAAGTATGGTAGGGTGATGGAATCCATTCCAATCATTACATTCTCCTCCATTAAGAATTAAGTAAATGAAAAGTTCAGATTTGATTTAAATTGCTTTATCGTCCAATTAGATAGGACATGACTCCAATTTCAATTACGTCCCTTGAATCAAGTAAGGTAGCATCCTAATAGCTACAAGTGGATCCTTGGCACCTTAGTTCCAACCTTTAAATTCATAAGTTTTAATCAACATTATTCACTATTATTCTCAATTATTCAGATTTCAATTTAGATATTTTTTTAGTTCTAATTTTAGTTATTTTTAGAATACGTGCAAGTTTAGTCCCCATGGATTCGACCTTAGTCTTACCGAGTTATTACTACATAGCGACCCTACACTTGGGGTTATGAACAAGTTTTTGGCGCCGTTGCCGGGACTACGGATACATTTTTCTGAAATTAATTGGTATTAGAATTAAGTTAAGATTATGGTTTATTTTTTTGCTATGTTTTAGGTTAGGATTTTTTCTGAGATTATTTTTAGAAATTAATATTATTTTCTGTTTTGTAGGATCCTAACATAGCAACTCTTATTCAGTAATTTTGTTCGAACTCTCTCTCTCTTATCTTTTTTAGATCTCTTATTTGTTTTGGTTTTTCTAGTTTTCTTTTTAGGTTTAATTATTTAGTTACTTAAAGGCTGAGAGTGTTTCATGCCCAAGTGGGTTTATGACAACACCTTCCGTCTCTTGAGTAAATGAGGATTAATCGAAGGGTTGCCTATCCATCACCAGATTAGACACCACCTGAGATCCTCTGAGTTAGTAGAAGTAATGGTTGTAAATCAACCTTAACCACCCGTTGCGAAAGTTCAAGATGAAAACGAGGTATATAATGCACCCCTGACTCGTACTTTACGAGATTATTTACAACCGGTGGAGGTGAACACACCTTCCTGCATGATATTTCCATTGAATGCAGGAACTGTGGATATTAAACCAAGGGTAATTCAACTACTCCTTAAGTTTCATGTACTAGAATTTGAAAGTCCATACATGCATATGAAAGACTTTGATGAAATAATATCTACATTACACTTTCCAAACGTGTCCGAGGACACAGTTACGCTGAAATTGTTTCTTTTCTCTTTGAAAGAAAAGGCTAAGTCTTGGTTATATTCCTTAAGACCAAGGTCCATTGGCACGTGGGCTAAGATGATAAGGGAGTTCCTTAAAATATTTTCCCTATCATAAAATAAATACCTTAAGGAAAGAAATCATGAATTTTGCGCAAAAAGAAGAACATACCTTTTTCTAATGTTGAGAGCGATTTAAGGATCTCATAAATTTATACCCACAACATAGCTATGAAACATGGCGTATAACAAGCTTTTTCTATGAAAGATTGACCTCACCCATGCGCTAATTTGTGGAGATGATGTGTAATGAAAAATTCATGAATAAGGAAGCCGATGATGTGTGAAATTATTGTGATAAACTTGCTGAAAACGCGCAATCATGGGATACCTCTTCAAGAATTACCACTTCTAAGTCTACTTAATCAAAGGAAAGAGGATGAATTTGTGTTCTAAAAGAGGAAGATGATATAAATGCAAGAGTGGCCAAACTCACAAAAAAAGTTAAGGCCATGAAACTTAAGAAGGTAGAACTCAAAAAGACTGCAGAAATTGTTTGTGATATTTGTGCTTGTAACATACATACAACTGAGAATTGCCCAACAATTCCTATTTTTCAAGAGATATTGAATGAGCAATCAAATGCCGTAAATAACTATTAAAGACCTTTTAGTGGACCCACCTCAAATATATATAACTCAAGTTGGAGGAACCATCCAAATTTCAGTTGAAGAAATGAACAAACTGCTACTCCTCAAGGGATCTTTAACCAATTTCAGAATCAAAGGAAACCTCAAGAGGATATGGTTCAAAAGTTCATGCAAAACCAAGAGCTATTCAACCGAAATACGATGTAAGCATTCCAGGATCTCAAAACAACAATGAGAATGTTTGCATTATCAATTCAAAAGATTGAGTCACACTTAACGAAAGGGGAGAAAGGGATGCGTCCCCGACCCCTCCCCAATCCAAAACCGCAATACGAAATAAGTGACCTAAGCTCTTCGAATCAGATGGATCAAGCTAAGTCTATCATCACTCTTATGAGTGGAAAGACAATGGACAAATCTATTTCGGTAAGGGCTGAAAAGCCTAAGGACTCGGAAATAGATGAGAATGATAGACCTAGCAATGTTCCACATGGTTTAGAACCAGAACCTCAAAGTAAGCCGATTGCTCAATTCCCTCAACGTTTGATTACACCAAAACCTCTTTCTAACTCTCAGGATATTCTAGAGGTGCTTAAGCAAGTGAAGGTCAACATCCCTCTACTAAATGATGTTAAACAAATCCTTTCATATGTCAAATTTCTGAAAGATTTATGTATGACCAAAAGACGGCAAAACATACAAAAGAAAATCTTTTTGACAGAAAAAGTGAGTGCCATCCTCAAGTAAGATGTGCCACAAAAATACAAAGATCCTAGTGGCCCAACCATCACTTATGTACTTAGGAACCACTGGATTGAGTACACACTTTATGACTTGGGGGCGAGCATAAATCTAATCCATTACTTGGTCTACAAACAATTGGGTCTATGTGAATTAAAACCCACCTAGACCATACTACAACTTGTCTCGCTCAGTTCATGTACCGAGAGGGATGATTGAGGATGTATTGGTCCAAGTTGATAAATTTTACTATCCAGTAGATTTTATTATCTTGGATACTCAACCCATCATAGATGTGAGCACTCAAATACTTGTTATTCTTGGTCGCCCATTCCTTGTAACATCAAATGCCATCATTAATTGTAAGAATGAAATTATGAATTTATCTTTCAAAAATATGACATTAGAGCTCAACATCTTTTTCAACATGAACAAACAGTCAGAGGATGATGAAGATACCCACGACATTAACATGATCGATTCCTTCGTGGAAGATAGAGTACTCCTGACTCTATACTCTGACACTCTAGAGATGTGCCTAGCCCACTCCCTTGATTTATTTATGGCATGATTAGGAAGATGAATGCCTTACTTGATGTTATGCCCGTACTTGAAGTTAATCGATAGAGGCCACAATTTGAGAAATTGCCCCAAACCGATGTAGTGGCTCTACCGTATAACCTTAAAGCACCGAAGCTTAACCTAAAACCTTTGCCTGCTGATCTTAAATATGTCTACTTAGGTCAAGATGAGACATACTCGGTGGTGATCTCTTCCCACCTTGGGAAGGAACAAGAGAGTATACTTATTTCTACTCTTATTGAGCATAAAGAAGCCATTGGATGGTCGATTGAGGACCTCAAGGGAATTAATCCTTTGATTTGTACTCACTGCATTCATCTTGCGGATAATGTGAAAACCTCCTAGCAACCACAACGTTGACTCAATCCAAATATGAAAGAAGTGGTTAAGGTTGAGGTACTTAAGTTGTTGGATGTGGGTATCATATACCCTATATCCGACAGTCAATGGGTGAGTCCAACTCAGGTGGTTCCTAAGAAGTCTGGAATCATCATTGTAGCCAATGCCAACAATGAACTCGTGCCAACTAGAGTTATTATTGGTTGAAGAATGTGCATTGACTATAGGAAGTTGAATACCGTCACAAGGAAGGACTACTTTCCTTTGCCCTTCATTGATCAATTTTTTGAAAAGGCTAGCTGGTCACTCTTATTATTACTTCTTTGACGGATATTCGAGCTATAACCAGATAGAGATAGCTCTTGAAGATTAACAAAAGATAATGTTCACATGTCCGTTTGGCACATTCGCTTACCAAAGGATATCATTCGGACTATGTAATGCCCCTGCCACTTTTCAGCGATGCATGTTGAGTATTTTTTCTGACATGGTAGGGCAATATTTAGAGGTCTTCATGGACGACTTATCTGTTTTTGGTCCATCCTTCAACGAGTGTCTGAAAAATCTTTAAAATGTGCTGAAGCGATGTGAGGAGAAGAATTTGGTTCTGAATTAGGAGAAGTGCCATTTCATGGTTTTCAAGGAAATTGTTCTTGGACATATTTTGTCCAAAGGAATTGAGGTAGGTAAGGCAAAAATTGATCTTATCTCTAACCTACCTCCACCCAAGAGTATATGTGACATGCGATCCTTCTTAGGATATGCTGAATTTTACAGACGATTCATAAAAGACTTTAGTCATCTTTCTCGTCCTTTATGTAATCTACTTGAAAAGGATACACCATTCGAGTGGAGTGAAGAATGCCAAAAAGCTTTTTCTAAACTTAAAGGCATGTCGACTACCACTCCTATCATGCAGCCACCCGACTGGAGCATACTTTTTGAGATTATGTACGATTTGTCTGACTATGCTCTTAGGGCGGTTGTAGGCCAAAGAAAAGAGAAGAAGCCCTATGTGATTCATTACGCAGGTAGAACTCTAAATTCGACCCAAGTGAACTACTGTACTACGGAGAAGGAACTCTTATCCATAGTGTTCATTCTGGAAAAATTTAAGTCCTACTTGATCGGATCCAAAATCATCATTTACACCGATCATGTGACGCTAAAGTACCTTCTTTCTAAGAATGATGCCAAGCCCCGCTTAATAAGATGAATCCTTCTACTCCAAGAGTTTGATATAGAAATACGAGATTAAAAGGGAGTAGAGAACGTAATGGCTGACCATCTCTTTAGGGTTGATCTTCCTGATTCCCTTGAACTAACACTAATAAATGACATGTTCCTTAACGAATAATTATTTAAACTTTCCTAATTATCTTGGTTTGTTGACATTGCGAATTATCTTACCACAGGTTTCACACCGACATATTGGACTGCGCAAGATAAGAAGAAATTCTTCGCCGATGTACACAACTTCTTCTGGGTTGTTTCTTATTTATTTAAATATTGCTTAAACCAAATTCTAAGGATATATGTGCCAGACAATGAACATCAGAGTGTGATTTCCTTTTGTCACTCTCCGGTCTATGGTGGTCACTTTTTTGCTAAACGGACTACGGCCAAAATTCTACAGTGTGGCTTTCACTGGCCCACTATGTTCAAAGATACTCATGAGTTTTGCAAAATTGTGAGTATTGTCAGAAATTGGGAGGATTGTCCCATAGAAATATGATGCCACTAAACCCAATTCTTATCGTTGAAGCATTCGATTGATGGGGCATCGATTTCATGGGACCATTCCCCCAATCCTTTGGAAATATTTATATTTTATTGGCAGTAAACTATGTCACTAAGTGGGTCAAAGAGATCCCGTGCTGGAATAATGATCACAAAAGGGTGATTAGATTCTTAAAAGAAAACATCCTTTCCCGGTTCAGAACGCCTCGGGCCATCATTAGTGATGGAGGTTCACGCTTTTGTAATAGGCCATTTGAGAACTTAATGAAGAAATATGACATCTCTCATAAGGTGAGCACTCTATACCACCCGCAGACAAGCGGGCAAGCTGAGATTTCCAATAGGGAAATTAAGCAAATTCTGGATAAAATGGTTAACTCTGACCAAAAGGATTGGTCAATCTGCTTGACTGATGCTTTATGGGCTTACCGTATAACTTTTAAGACCTTCATTAAAATGTCTCCCTTTAGACTTGTATATGGTAAAACTTGCCACTTGCTTACAGAGTTAGAACATAGAGCTTACTGGGCTATCAAAAATCTAAATTTTAACTTGGACAACGCTGGCTTGTTGCGCAAACTTCAATTGAATGAACTCAAAGAAATTCGGAATGATGCATATGAGAACTCAAAAATTTACAAGGATAGGATGAAGGTGCTTCATGATTGGAACATCCTTCGGAAATGATTCACATTTAGGAAAAAAGTCCTTCTATACAATTCTTGGTTACATCTTTTTTTGAGAAAATTCGATCTCATTGAACCGACCCTTTCATTGTTACTATTGTTTATCCTCATGGGGCCGTCGAGATAAATAATCTAACGAATGACATTGTTTTCAAAGTAAATGGACATCGTCTCAAGTCATTTGTTGAGAAGTTTGATTTAGAGGACATGTCCAAGCCTCTGACTAATCTTGTGTACCAGGATTGACCTCCTAGTCTGATGGAGGTGTAGTTAGGTTTATTGCTTTCATAGGATTTAGGATTAGGATAGTTTGATTTCAGTTCGTTTAGTCTTCGTGCTAACCCATTTACATGTTAAGAACTTTGGAAAAGCTTTAATTCTCCTTCTTCGGGTGTTATCTTCTCATTGCTTCCCATTTCTTTTCGTTGTCTCAAGTGCATTGCATGCTCATATCTTTTACATTGAGGACAATGTAGGTTTTAGGTCAGGGGGTGTGGATTGGGTAAACTAATTAATGTTTTCTTAGTTTTGAACAAAAATTGTGAAAATTTTCAAAATTTCAAGTTAAAAACATGTTTAGGAAATGATAATTTGTGGAATTAGGAATGCTTTGAGTATAATGATAAGATGGAGATTGAACTTTGAATGGTTGGAGTTTGATTAATTGATTAGACTATCATCTAAATTCTTGCATTCAATTGATTAAGAGGAAGTTTGAATATCATGTTAATCTAAGTCACAAGCCACATTCAAATTGCTTTCTATGAATTATACTAGAATTTCTCATTGTTAGTATGCATATCATTGATAGATATTGAGAATTAAGTCTAGAGAATTTTATCCACCTTAAAAAGATGAAAAGAACAAGTTAAAAAATAGAGAGATCAACAAAAAGGTTATGTATGATGAAAAGACTGGAAATGAATGAAAAATCTGAAAAGAATGAATAAATAAAAGTGACTGTCGATATAAAATCAAAAACTGGAAATAGAAGGAAAATGTGATAACTTCGGAATCAGTACTTGATTATTTAATAAAACTTGAGGTGATGAGCACGGCTAACATTATGAAATAGTACTATGTTATGGAAAGTGAATAGAATTCACTAAGCACATTGGAAACTTTTGATATACGAACTTATGCTCTTAAATGATTGATAAAGAAACTTTTTGATTGATCACTAGTGTGATTCGGCTCTAGTTTTTCAAAATTATAATCTCACTTATTTAGATTGTACTCATTCATACTTGATTGCATAAAAGATTATTTTTTGAAAGTGATTTGAACACTGAAGATCGAAGATCACTTCACGCATGTTTTGCTCGAGACTAGTAAAAAGTTGGTTGGGGGTGTGTTGAGTGTGAAATATTGTACATTTTCCCTATTTATACCTTGGTTGTATAAACATGATAGTGCTTAATCGATTTAATCATGTATGTTTTCATGTGCATGGTGATTTCGAGAGCTTGAGGTGAAATTGATGCTAAAAGGAAGATTTATGCTCAAAAGATTACTAAATGAAGATTTAGAGATTTGGAATTCATTTAATGAAGAATTCACATGTCAAAGATCCAAGAAAACCAAGTGAGGAATAAAGAGAATCAAAGATTTGAAGTGAAGAAAAGGAATCCCGAAATTGTCCTAAAAATAAACCTATTCCTGAAATTGTCCCGAAAAGGCATATTCTGAAACTCCAAATCTATTTTGAAAAATTACGCAGAGTGCGTAAATTTAAGGCAGTTTAATCTCTGAGTCTATTTTGAAAAACTACGTAGAGTACGTAAATTTGAAGTGGTTTCTAGATTTTTTCAACTCAGTGCAAAAGTTAGACTTCCACAACTATAAATAGGACTCCCTAGGATGCTCCAAAGCATCTTCTAGGGTTTAAAAATGTCTCAAGGGGCATACATAAGGATGAAGTAACCGCCAAAGAGTTTTTCTTCTTCCTTAATTTATTTTTCATGCTTTGTTTAAGAGATTTGGTTTCGATCATGTTTATAGTTGGCTAAACCTCTTAGTTAGGGCTAAAAAGTGAAGCTCGTAGTGTGTTTGGATGTTAATTTTACTTTGATTCTCGTTCTTATTGAACTTCATTGATTTCTAGTTTGATATTAAAGGAATATTTTCAGTTTTCTATGATTTATTGTGACTCAAATTACAATAGATGCTATAATAGCTTTAGATATCTTCTTTTCCTGTTTTGAGATTGTAAGATTGGTAAATCCTGTTGTTCACCATCGTCTCCTAAGCATGTTAGGGTGATGGAATCCCTTCTAATCATCACAATTCTCCTCCATTGAGAATTAGGTCAATGAAAAGTTCATATTTGATTTAAATTATTTTATTTTCCACTTGGATAGGATAGGACTCCAATTCTAATTATGTTCCTTGAATCAAGTAAGGTAGCATCTTGATAGCTACAAGTGGATCCTTGGCACCCTAGTTCTCACCTTTATATTCATAAGTTTTAATCAACATTATTCACAATTACTCTCAATTATTTAGATTCAATTTAGATCTTTTTTTAGTTCTAATTCTAGTTATTTTCAGTATAAGTACAAGTTTAGTCCCCGTGGATTCGACCTCAGTCTTAACGAGTTATTGCTACATCGCGACCCTACACTTGGGGTTGTGAATAGTTGGTCGAGGTGGATTCTTCTTTAGGTCACCTATCTTTGGCCAAGCTTCCTTTGTTCCAAGCAGCTTTCCACAAGCTGAGGAGTTCTTTGGCATTAGAGCACTTTTGTGCTCTATTGAGAAGGTCGGCCATCATCATTGGGGGAGTTTTTGTCATGTGAGAAGAGGAATCTTCCTTCTCTTAGGCCTCCCATCATGGAAGTCAGAGTAATCTCTTCCAAATGTGCTTGAACCTACATTGTTTCCAGGATGAATCGCCTGATATAATCCTTCAATAGCTCGCCTTCTTTTGATATGGCGGTGAAGACCGCACTAGTTGAAGAAGGAATATGCCAATATATCCTAGAGGGGGGTGAATAGGACTTATTAAAGTTTTTATGATTTATTTAAAAATCCTACTTCACTAATTCTATGAATATGCAATTATCGGGATTACTTAAATGTAACTCTACTGGCTTCCAAGCCAGGTAGAGGATCCAATCACAAACTATTCAAGATATAGCAATATGCAACTTAGTTTATGTTGGAAGTGACTGTGTATATGTGTGAGGTGTGATCAGATATATAGATATGAATGCATTGACATAAATCACACACACAGAAAAGCAATCACAAACACAGTCATTTTTATAGTGGTTCGACTACTTGTCTACTCCACTCCCGGTAACCGCACTCAACCCTTGAGTGTATCGGATTTCACTAAGGAGGTTTCACAATGGTTCACCTCAAACCTAAGGTTTTAAATCAGGTTCACCTTCAACCTTTACAACCTACACTGAGGCTGACTGTTTATGCTCCCTGAGCAAGGGTCAACATATAGCACCCGGTTTTATGCACACTGGCCAAGGATCTTCCATAAGACCCTACTGGAGGTTTCTACGTGGTTCACCTCAAACCTAGAGTTTTACTGGTTCACTCCTAACCAGATGTTTATGCTCTCCACAGAGCAAGGGTCCACACAACGCACCCACCACGTACACTCCCGCCGGAGGCCTCCTTGAGGACTTCAAAGGGTGAGAACCACTTAAGACCCAATCCTGAAAAGGAATGATCACAAGTGTCCTCTTGGACTCTAGATACTTACAAATAAGTTGATGAGTCCCGTTTAGCATAATGCCGAAGATCTCCTCCTCCTTATTGATGAAGAGTCTTCTGCTCCCTTGATCTGCAACAAAATGATTTACTAATACTCAGCTTCGGGTTGGGTCAAGGTCAAGATGGAATCCTACTCTCTAAAGATTTTCTTATAAGGAAGATAGAGTAGTTCCAATCTTCTGCATTCAAGGCATCGCAGCTTAATGATTTACCATTAAGGCAGTAGCTGGAGGATCCTTGAATACTGAAGTTCATTCCCCAATCCACTCTATTGAATATCAATGTTGAGGGTGGATTGGAAGATGAACTCCCTTGAGAGAAAGGGCTTCGGATATAAGATATAAGTTGAAACACATAAAAGCACTCTCTTCTTTCTCTACCAGCAATAATAGACAAGTCCTCTATATATAGGCAAAAGGTTCTGACGGATATAAAACGGTCACATTTATGACTGAGTTCGATATCATTAAGCAAGTTCGATATCATCGAGCGTATACTTTCGATGGCATCAATGGTCTGCTCGATGACTTGAACTTAAAGTCATACGCTTTTGAAACCGTTTGTGAGATGGTCGATGGATCGAAATCACTGTCGATATCATCGGAATTTGAGCTCCGATTCCATCGATGGTAGGATCGATCAATCGACACTTGAAAAATGAGAGAGACTTGACATGAAATATTTCAGGTTTTTAAGAAATGATTGAGGGTCAGCTGATGTCATCAAAATTTGTATATCGATGATATCGAAGGCAGTGTCGATGCATCGATAAATCGTATAGATTTACTAGTAAGCTTGCTGGACAGTTTGTGTCCATTATCGATGCAATTGACTCGGCCTCGATATCATCAACATATGAATATCGATTTCCTCGAATGGCCCCCGATCAAAGTTAAAAACATCCTGAAATATCTGCTGGAAGGAATGCGCACCCACTATCGATATCATCGATGGACTTTTGATCTTATCGATATTTGAATTCAGATCATATCGTAAGAACATTGATATATCGAAGGAGTTTGAGATTTTCATTAAAAAACAGGGGCATCAGAAATCAGCCTGTCGATCTTATCGAGCCACTTTCGATGAGCTCAAGATTTGAGTATCGATGGTATCGATAGTTGTATCGATACATCGATAATTCGTCCAGATGTGTTGTGAAGTTGCTAGACATATTTGGTCCTCTTTCCAATCATATTGATGAAGCATCGAGGACTCGACAGAGCAGGTCGATCATATCGAGGGTGCTTCGATAAAATCGACAAGGCGAGAAAAACTTAGAGATTTTCCTATTTTGAAAAAGTTTTCTCACCTTAAAACCCTATGATTTCTAACTTGTTTTTAAGGGTTTTATTCACATGGTGTTTTGAGACAAGGGATGTGAGGCTTTAAATTTACATGTGGCGATCTTGCACACATCCGGTTGAAGAAGACGCTTGAATTGATCTTCCTATCAAGCTCTGTAGACAATCTGACTCAACACTCACGTAACTTGACAAAACAAGACACTTTCAATCTCCCCCTTTGTTAATTACGTGACAAAACCCATAAAACACCCTAGAATGCTCTAGACAAATACACCCTAAATTGTGTGTACATGCTTTTATACAATTTTACAATTTTTAGCCCATGTACACAACCAGATAGCTGCTCCCCCTGACTTGTAAACTCCCCCTTTCTTATTGCAGCTTGCTCCCCCTAAACACCTGCATAACCATTCAAGAAGATATGCAAAAATTTCCGTTCGGGGTGTTTGTAAATGTTCTCCCCCTTTTTGTCAATCATTGACAAAGATAGATCAAGTGATATTGACTGAAGAGTGAATTGCTTGGGAGAACTGACCAGGTAGAAGCAGATCAATTGATGTATAATAAAGAATGCAGTTCAAGCAGACATCATTATCAGAACTTATGGATGCATATTAAATAAAATGGTGCAGTTATATAGTAGTTAAGATATTCATTAAGGGCATCTCATGCAATCCATAGTAGAAACTTGATAAACCAGGGGAAACTTAAAACATAATTATGGCATTAAAAATATGAATTCTATTCGGCCATAACTCAAAATATCCAAGCATATACTGCTATAGACAACAGTAGACTTAAATGTTCATCTCTTCAGCCCTAAAAAAAAAAATGTTCGGTCTAACTATGGACATATACAATTTCTAAAAAAAAAGTTCTCCAAATGAGTCAGTTATCACATACACTCTGACAGGCATAAAAGATTTAAAAAGATACTAATATTCGTACGCAGAGATATGAGTGAAGTGTAGGTGATAACATGCAGTGAACATCATCATGGAGCGGAGTGGGATGGTGCTGTGTCATCCTGGCGACAAGTTATCACGTCCACCAATTGTTGGACGGTTTGTTGCATACTCAGCACCATCTGTTCCAAGACAGTAAATCTCTCATTCACTAATTCCCTGAGCAGAGAGACATTATGCCGAATGGCTCCAAGCTGGTCTTGATGAAGCTTAGATCCTTTTGTACGCCCAGCTCCTGATGTTGAGGAAGCATGTTGAGATCCAGATGCTTCTTCTCCTGCCATCTTAGCTTTACCCATGGGAGCGTCGCCAACCCGTCCTTCTTCCTCGACTTGAATGGCTTCCTCCAGGGTTTCCTCACGGTATTTGTGAAATTTTAGATCCATTCTTCGGATGTTGCTCTTATTGAAGGTTTGGAGAGGGAGTTTAGGATCATTTGTAGATGGGAATCCTATGACATTACAGATTGTATTGATGATCCAGGGATATGATAGGAGAATGTCCCTAGCCCTATGAAAAGCGTACACCAACTGGTACACAATCAGGGTAGGCAGACAGATCTTGACCCCAGCGGCGATTGAATAAATTATCATAGCATGAAGCCGGTGAGATCAGCTCTGTTGGAGCCTGTAAAGTAAATATTTGAAGTGAGAATACCATGAAGGACTCGATAACGTGGTTCCATGAACTTGACTTTCAGGGCATTCCCTTGGTACCACTCAACATCACGATTATAGCAGAGAAATTTAGTGACTTTGGACCGAACTTCAGGATCTTCCATGTCCATATCAGGGATTCCTACAGGAGATAAGGTAAGCTTGAATATTCCTTCTACAGACTCTGGAGTGATCAGCACATCATCACCATCTATAGTTATGGAGATGTTACCATTTGAATGTTTATACAAAAGATTTAGGCAAGGAACCTCAGATATATCATTTTAAGCTTAAAAAAATTTCTCGTTTTAACATACGTTCAGATCTTTGATGCTCAATCTGAACTAATTCTTCCTTATGCATTTCATCTTGTTAACCGATTTGGGTGGTGGTGCAAGGACATTGCTTCTATCCATATCCTTAAGAGGACTTTTGAAGTTCTGTAATTCTCTTATTAACAATTTGTTAACATGATTCTGACCAGAGTTAGGTTGAGTCCTCCTAGGTGTTATGCATTCAAAATTATAATGACCTGAATCACCACACAAATGACATACTAGAGTTGTTCTGGTTTTACTCCCAAAAGCAGTAAATTTTTCAGTTCTAGATGCTGTATTTCTAGCCTTTGGCTTTTCATATCCTAAGCCACTTTTATCTTTTCCAAGTCTTCCCATTCCTAACAGTTTTTATAGCTTTTCGCTACTCTGGGAAAACTTGTAGTTTATCTTGGCCATCTTCTTGGATTCTTCTAGATCAAATAGGAGTGTGTGATATTCATTGCAAATAAGTCTATTCTTATCTTCTAGCAGTTCAACCAGTTTGTTCAGTTTATCAGACTCGTTTTCAAGAAAGGTATTAATTCGTTCAAGTCTATCATTATCCATATGATATTGCTGTAGATCATTTATCAATTGTGTGTTGATTTCCAATATGTTATCCAAATCTTTCTGCAGCAACTTGTTTTTGTTCTCCGCTATTCCGAGTCTCTTAAGGATATTTATGCTGTGAATATAGAGTTGATTATAAGCATCTTGCAGTTTATCCTTTTCAATTTCTTCTTCTTTTCTATTGTCAGATGGAGATGACTCCATGGCTAGCTATACTTTCTCATTTTCAGATTCAGTGGGAATGATTGAAGCAGTGGAGACCATGAGTATTTTCAATGATTTCTGATCTCTAACGCTTTTTGAGTCACTGGATTCTGAATTTGACTTCTCAGTATCATCCCACGTGGTAGCCATTGCCTTGCCCTTAGTTTTTCTGTTTGTGTAACGCCCTAAAAATCGGGGGTCGAGCATAAACTCAACTCCCGAGTTCCAACGCATCACTTATGCAACATAAAGAATGGGATTAAGCCAAAACAACATATCATACTCTAGAGATAGTTAAATTATGTAAGCGAAAGACTGTGATAGATATATAAAATATATAAACTATTGTAAGTCTCCAAAGTGTGAACGTGTTACTAGGTTAAATATATCAATGTATACTCCAAAAATAGACAAAATGAATATACAAGGGTGCTCCAAAAGAGCAAACTAAAGTGTAATAGCATCTAATCAACAACCATATAACTCCGTCGATCAGAAGATGGTCTATATAGACCCACCTGATAGCTGTGTAAGGAGAAACCCTCATCATCATAAAAATCTGGCTCCGCTTCACAAGCATCGCCATTATCTGAAACTTAAACAGGGTTTATTTTGGTGTTTAAACACCGTCCCGTAACGTGGGAGTGAGTGATCAACTCAGTGGAATAATAGAGCATAGGTTAACATGTTATCAATTCAGTCAAGCAGTAATGATAAAGCAGTAAATCACACATTCATAGTACTATTGTTAATGCAAGAATGTATGGATGTATGATGCATGCCCTCGCCTACGCTCTCTCAGCGACTTCATCTTACGTTCGCAATGACAACACTGCCTCAATGCTTGACCTGCAACGCTTGATTGCATGCGTAATACGGTGCATGCATATGATTACCAAGTTCTTATTAGTCCTTTTCATACAGTAGGATTGGGAAACTAAGGTACCTCCCTTATATCATTCTCAAATAATGATCCATTTTAGGGTCGTCAGTCCTAGATAATCTCATACGATGATGCGGTTCTAGGTCGCTGTAAAGGGCTACCAGGGCTGTTGCACGCACTCGTTGCACCGCTCCCCCATCACCTTATCAATATAGGCCTAGTTTATACTCTGTTTACTACGGGTAGACTCGTCGCCTCACCGTAAATTTAAAGTATGCTCGAAGTCACTACAAAGGGCTGTCAGGGCTGTTACATGCAATCGTTACACTACTCCCCCATCACCTTATCAGTGTAGGCCGACAGCTCGAATACATTGTCCCATACCATTGTATTCAGCTCATGAGTCTGGGTTGCTCACTGGTCACTACGAGGAGGCTCGTCGCCCTAGCGTAGGCCGACATCTCGAATACAGTGTCCCATACCACCATGCCCGACTCATGAGTCTTAGCGGATCGAGGTACCAAGGTTAAACGGGATTCCACTAGTGAGTTTAGTACCTTAGGTTCAAGAAAAAGCGTCCATACATGGTGAACATACAATATGCCAATTGGGTTACTTGACGGGCTCAACTAGCACGAGCGCATATTGCATCGATCGACATGAAGTGCATAAGCACTTTGTGTGGCCTAACCACTGTCGACAACCAACATACGACACGAGTTTGTCAAACACGTCCTACGTGACGAATGAATCTCAGCCACGACTTCCAGCCTATTACCGATTACCTGGACTATCATATAGCCCCAATCACATTCAAGTCCTATTCAGAAAGCATGTATAGTAGTCTAAGCAAAATTAACAAAGCAATTCAAACATGTGAATAAGCATGTTATAAAACACAATATAAATAGGAAATATAAACACATACATTTCATAAGTAAGCGATTAAATTAAACAGCCAACATAGAGGAAATCATATACATCTCTAAGGTAGTTAAGAATCCTATCTCAACACTTACCTAAAGTACAATCATCTAAGTACTTACTCATACAAGCATTTTCACAAACACTTAGAATACACTTATTAACATACATAACGTATATTAGCCAAAACATGTGTTAGGGCGAATCCTTTCACCAAGTAAGTATTACACTTATATATAGCATATACATACAGTAATTTATCATGGAAAACATACTTTCAAAATTTATACGTATACGGTATTTTCTACAAATATACAGAATACACTATACGCCATACTTTGCATACGTAACTGAATCACAAAATGAACATCGCATTTTGCATGTATAATAACACCCAGATCATGAATCTATCATTATCTGACATTGAAAGCATTGAAAACCTTAACCTAAGCATCTAAAGTCTACACCTTATGCTGTAGAAAAGAGTAACGGACTCAGTTAAACACCAAGTCTTAATCACTAGCAGAACGGCAACCTAAGACATGAAATAGGTTAGCTACTTCATCACTTACACTCATTGGACTCTAGAACTGATTAGGGTTAAGATTTCTTACCTGAAAACGGAATTAGAATCGCCGGAAAAGTGATATAGTTGTGATGGATAGACACGGAGAACAGCAGGGATTGATTCCCCAGAATAACTCTAACTTCTCTCTCACTTTCTCTCTTTCTTCTCTTCTCTCTCCTAAGGTTTTCTCAAATTCGTATCGTGAGAATGAGAGAGGGTTTAAGGTCCTTATATAGGCCTAAAACTGATGGAAATGGCCCCAGGGCCAAGGTATACTTAGGTTATGTCCAAATCGTATCTGTTTCAACTCAACAGAGTATTTCCGGAGCCCCCCTTGATCCAAAGGCCGGACTTAAGCTCACAGACTATGGATCTAGGTCAAGTTAAGTTTTCATTCCAATTGGGTTTTCAGATCACACGTGGCGAACCAGTTTCAGTTCAATGGTCACCGCAACTCGATCAGGGTTACAAATACACTGTCATGTGTATGAAATTTCTCCTAATCCAAGGGTGTATTTGGGTCAGATTCTGATGGTCTGATTGCTTATGTCAGCCCCGTAAGTGACAAGTCTCAAATTACTTAAATTAGTTTACATTTCTAAAGAAATCTTCGTTTTCTCACACTCCTCACTTCGAGCTCAAGCGAATAGCCGCAGGACACTATCTGGATTTGATTTCCGAGATGGTTGTTAAGCCCAGCAAGGCGGTCCTAATTATATAATTTCGTAGTAATCGAACTTTCGACGTGCGGTCTTGATTCGATACGGAGTTTCAATGTGCTCCCGAGAGCAACTGGGTAATGAGATTGGTCCTAGATTTTAGGGTAACCTAGCGTCAATGATTCTACACGTTTTGAGTCTTGCAGATCATATTTAAAGTGATTCGAGCGGATTTCGTAGCTAATCCAGTTTAACACTTAGTTAACTTTCACTACAAGAAACACCACTTTTAGCGACGAAAATTTTCGTCACTAAAAGTCAACTTTTCGCAGCTAAAAACTTTTTGCGACGAAAATTTTCGATGCTAAATTCGTCACTAAAAGACCGATGTACAAGGCTTTTATCAGCGAAAAATTCAAATCGTCGATAAATGAAAGCTTTTTAGCGACAAAAATTTTCGTTGCTAAACAAATTTTCCTAGACCTTTAGCAGCGAAAACTTTCACTGCTAAAAAAATTTTCAAGACTTTTAGCAACGAAAAGTTTCGCCGCCAAAAAAACTGCCAAGACTTTTACTAGTGAAAATTTTCGCTGCCAAAAAAATATCCAGGACTTTTTAGTAGCGAAAAGTTTCGACGCCAAAAAAACTGCCAAGACTTTTAGCAGCAAAAATTTTCGCCGTAAAAAAAATATCCAGGACTTTTTAGCAGTTAAAAGTTTCGCTGCAAAAAAAATTTAAAAGACTTTTAGCAACGAAAATTTTTGCTGCAAAAATATTTTCCAAAATATGCAAAACTTAAGATTTTAACAGCGAAAATATTTGCGGCAAAATAAATTTTCCAAGACTTTTTAGCTGCGAAAATTTTCGCCGCCAAAAAATATCAAGACTTTAACAGCGAAAATTTTCACTGCAAAAAAAACATTTTCAAGATTTTAGCAGCGAGAAGTTTCACTGCCAAAAAATTTTAAGACTTTTAGCAGCGAAAATTTTTGCCGGCAAAACAATTTCCAAGAATTTTTAGCAGCGAAAACTTTTGCTGCTAAAAAATCGTTCCACTTTTAGCGACAAAAATTTTCGTCGCTAAAAGTCTCTTTTTTTTTTAAAAAAAATATACAGCTCAAAATTCCATACAAAATTCCTGATATACACCTGTTAACAATATATTTCATCACATTCATCCTAATATACATCTGTTATTTAATATATTTCATCATATTGACATTCACATCCAGCTAAACCCAAACCCAAACATAAACTACATTCATTCAAACACAAACAATCTTATCCGCATCACATTCATTCACACATAAATACATATAAACTTAACATAATAAACAAATATACAAAAAATCACAAAGATGAAGGCGGAGGTGGTGGGACATCGGTGGGTAAGCGTGCAGTGAAAGCTTGTAACATCTGCATCATCCGTCGCTCATGCTCCACCCGCATCTCCTCCATCCTCCTCTCTTGCTCCTCCCTCTGCCTCGCCAGATGATCCTCCATCTTCCTCTCTTGCTCCTCCCTCTGCCTCGCTAGATGATCCTCCATCTTCCTCTCCTGCTCCTCCCTCTGCCTCGCCAGATGATCCTCCATCTTCCTCTCCTACTCCTCCTTCTGCCTCGCCAGCTCCTCCATCATCTTCCTCTCCTGCTCCTCCCTCTGCTTGTCTAGCTACTCTTTGATGTCATCGACGATGACCCGTAGCTGCTGAACCTCTCTCTCTGCGGTGATCGGCTTTCTCGTCGGCGTGTCACAATCAATGACGATGGATCGGCTGGAGGCAACTCTAGCGGGTGCCATGAGCTTGGTACTATGGCCAAACCCACTCACATATTCAGAACGGGTGCCAAGCACCTGACTCAGGATCTCTGACTCACTCCGCTGAATACCATCGGGAGTGGGCAGACTGCGTAAGGTGTTCATCTCCTCCTGTAATGAAAACATATGAATTTTCATAATAAATGACATTATTATAATTTAATACAATTAAAATGTAAGGATTTTTACCCAAATCTCGCTGGCTCTAGGATGTACCCAAGATCCCGTCGTCTGCCGACAGTGAGTCCCTTTGTAGAAGTCTACTGGTCCAGGCTCCTGGCTAGTGACGGAATCTCACTGCGCAATCGAAAGTACAATAGAGTTAATATAAATGCATGGAAAGAATATATAAATGTAATAATTAATAGTTCTTTCTTACCATGTCGTGACGAAGTCGTACAAATGACTTTGAACTAGCTACATGGTTCACTTCTAATTTTTCTCTGTTGTCAGAATTTATTTTGCTCCTTTTCTGGAACACATTATTCATAATACATTGTTATTAATTACGAATTTAATTATTACGTTAAGATATCGTAAATATGTAAACATTACCTGAAAATAATCAGACAAAAATCTATCACAGAGTATCCGCCAGTCCCCATTGGTCATGTGCAGCGGTACGGACTGTACGGCCTCCTCGTAGCTCACGCACTGCTTGTACTGCCGGTGTAACCTAGTGTGGTAATCCGTGAACCGCTCCTTCATCATGTCGTCGACGACATGGGAGATGTGCGGAACACTCAAATCAAAGTCAAATTTATCCTGCAGTTTCGTAAATAATAGATTAAGGCAATAAACTCATTCAGAAAATAACTTAACTGTAAATGAACATTTATAAAATAAATTTTAATTGAATAAAATTTACCTAAAAGCGCTGACGGATGAGCTGCCGAACATTATTTGTCACGTCTCTCCAATGGGGGGTGGTGGGGGGAATCAGAGATCGGCATAAGACACCGACCTCGGACGTAAACAACATGACATTGTTCCCAACAGGTCTAATGCAGTCCTGTGGAAACTCTACCGTCGCCCTACCCTCACGCGTAAGTCGCTCTAAAAGTAACCTACGCGTGGGTCCACGTCCTCGTCGACTGGTCGACGACGCTGTTGCAATAGAATTATGTAAGTCTAAACATAAATAGAAATCATTAAAAGAAATATATGTCTAAACTTACATGCAAGGTACACGTGTATGCGTGATCGAGGATCGAGGCGCGCTGCGATGCAATATGCGACAATTGATGCTTGCTCTCCGTCGCATCAGGGGTAGAAGGGGTAGATCCAGTGCGTGAATGACGTACTCTCCTACCTAGTGCCATCACTGAATATATACGAACTATGAACTTATAAATTTAAACAATGTCAATACAAGTGGAATATACTAAAACATTATACAAGTAGTGTTGATGGTATAATGCATTTGTGCTTATGTTCAGAGAGATGAATAAAATATGATTAGACTATTACACTATAATGCAAGCATAATATAATAAAACTGTAAACTTTAATCTATAACCATTGAAAATTCCATTACACATTGTCATTGTATATTAAATACACAATTTGTTGTAAGACGAAACAACCGTGAGGTAAACTATCCAAAGTACTCCCTGCGTAAGTTAACGTATGCTTTAAAAATGTATGTCATCCTGTGTGAAGCATTGGACATTTTTATAGCCAACATGACAGTCACAATAAGAGAAGTCTGATCTATCAGGACTCCATTCAGATGTGCAAGTGACAGAGTCGCATCTTCCATATCTCGTTTCCTATGGTTATATATCTCCATCAGCTTCGAAATTTCTTTGAGATTGTGTAATCTTTCGTCTGAGTCGTCGTCGATATATTTCACTCTACACTCATCGACCAGACCGGGTATCTCTATGGCCCTACCAGAAGAAGATAGGACCGAAACGTCCATCTGCAACAACTGATGAAGTACGTTGCGTGCTTCTGCTATGCTCCAGTTTGAGGATGACATGATCAGAAATTGTCTCAACTATAAATGTGAATTATAAATAAGTCAATAAAAGGAATTAATCATGACTTGTAATTTTCATGTATACATAGAATACATAAATTATTTGAATTGAAAAATGACATGTAAATCATGTGTACATTTAATAATCGTTGTCTATATCACTATCGCTTAGGGCTATTTCTTCTTCACCATCACTATCGCTGATTAGTATTTCCTCCTCATAGTCTCCAACATTGTCATCAATGAAACCTGTATCATCTCTAACTATGTCTTGTATTAATGAGGCATTAACATGATCAGGTGGCACATCATCTCTATCTAATTGCAACACATCAATATCAATACTTGAATCAGTCCCTGTATCCCTAGATGGCATGTCTTCTTGATATGCTTGTTCAACCCCAGACATGTCATTTCCCCCGTCCTCGCTATCTTTAACTTCTGGTACGGGAACGTCAAATACGTTCCTAGGCTTTATTTTCTACATTACGTGCCAAGAGCCGCCTAACTTAGTGTTAGCGAGGTAAAATACTTGTTCAGCCTGACTGGCGAGGATAAATGGGGCGTCCTTAAACCACTTTCGAGATAAATTTACCCTCGTAAAGTAGTTGTCAGTCTGTATTCCCAACTTCTTATTTCTAATGTCCCACCAATCACATCTAAATAAGTAAACCCGCTTTCTCGTACAATAACTCAGTTCAATAATATCAGTCGAAATGCCATAAAAGTCAATTTCATCCTCCTCATTTGTTCCTTTCACAACAACCCCACTATTTTGCGTGGTCCTGTACTTCTCACGTTCTTCAGTGTGGAACCGAATCCCATTTACAATACAACCTGTATATCTAGATACACGTCTATCAGGGCCACACGCCAGTGAGTATAGTGTATCAGACACATCTGCAGAGTTGCTTGTGCGCAATGTCTTTATCTATTATCATATACAAAATATAATTGTTTAGTGATTTTCTTAGGTTTAAATAATGTGCAATACAATAAAAATTCTAAGTGTGGTGAGATATAATGTGAAATCTTACACGTTCGGCGAACCATTTTGGAAACTGATCCTGATGCATCTGATCATAATTTGTGGAGAATTTGGACTTCATTTCGTCTATGTGTCCACTACACATAAATGGCACGTCGTCAGCAAGAAACATTAAGATCATCGTATGTAGGAATTACAATAATCGAGGGAAGACTTACTCCAAGTACGACTCTATTTCTTTACAATTGTGCAACACATACCACCGCGCCTTTGATAGATCCCCAAGGTCTATATCTTGAAATGTCGGGGATCCTAAAGGATGAACGTTATGTGCAAATATATATATGAGTCCTTGTTCATGCTCCTGCCCTTCATCGGCATTCCAATCTTCTCGGTTGAATCTAGTCTCTATGCCACGAAGATACATGGAGCAAAATGTAAGGCACTCATTATCAATGTACGCTTCAGCTATTGACCCCTCCGGTCATGCCTTATTCCTCACAAATTATTTGAGTGTGTAAAACTGTGTTATATGTATGAAAACATGGATATATGTAGTTTATGGAATGAATAAAAATTTTAATAGGTTCTACCACCTTTCGATCGGATACATTCAACGATATTGTACTGGGCCTGCAAGCTTCGCCTCGTGCGGTAAATGAATCGCTAGGTGTACCATGACATCGAAAAATGCAGGTAGAAATATTCTTTCAAGTTTGCAAAGGATTATGGCAATGTCCCTCTCCAGTCTTTTAATAACATCCACATTCAACGATTTTGAACACAAATCCTTAAAGAATATCCCCAGCTCAATCAGCGTTGCACTGATATCCTTGCTCAGGAATCCACGAATCGCAACCGGCAGTAGGCGTTACAGAAGGACGTGACAATCATGACTTTTCATTCCTGTTACCTTACAATCCGTAACGTTTACGCGCCGAGATATGTTTGACGTATACCTGTCGGAAAACTTCACCGATCTCAACCATTCATATAAACACTTTCTCTCTAGTTTGGTCAACGTGTAGTAGGCTGCTGGTATAGTATACAAATTTTCATGCGGTTGTAAGTGCAACTCTTTCCTTAAACCCATTTCTTGTAGATCCAATCGAGCTTTGAAACTGTCTTTTATTTTCTTCTCTATGTTCATCACTGTTCCGAAGACATTGTCACATATATTTTTCTTAATATGCATGACATCTAAGTTGTGTCATAATTTCATATCACTCCAATAGGGCAACTCAAAAAAGATGCTCTTCTTCCTCCAGTTATAGTCCAATACTGTACGTTTCCTCTTCTTCAAGTGCGATGCGTTACCAAATCTAACTTCTCCAATGTTACTCAGTTGTTGCATCACATCTTCTCTAGATAGCCCTTTCGGGGGTGGCCTATGATCTTATTTGCCATCAAAGATCATCGTCTTCTTACGCCAACTATGATCGCTCGGAAGGAAGTGACGATGGCCCATATAACACGTTTTTCTACCATGCTTTAATGACAATGAACAAGTCTCAATACCACATGTAGGACAAGCTAACTTGCCCTTCGTGCTCTACCCAGAAAAATTTTCATACGCAAGAAAGTCATTTATTGTCTACAAGACCGTTGCATGCAATCGAAATGTCTGTCCTACAAATGTGTCATACGTGTGTACACCTTGACTCCACAACTCGTTTAACTCATCTACTAACGGTCACAAGTACACATCAATGTCATTCCCAGGTGACTTGGGTCCAGGAATAAGCAATGACATCATGAAAAGTGTCTCCTTCATACACAACCAAGGAGGTAAATTGTAGGGCATAAGTACCACTGGCCATATACTGTATGAGCTATTCATATTACCAAATGGATTAAAACTATCACTTGCAGGACCTAGTCAAACATTACGAGAATCCTCTGCAAACCAGTCATATTGCTTATCAAAATTTTGCCAGGCTTCAGAGTCTGCAGGGTGCTTCAGTATACTATCATCATGAAGGCGTTTCTCCTTATGCCACCTCATATCTTCAGCCGTCTTACGAGACATAAACAATCTTTGCAATCTAGGTTTCAATGGAAAGTACCTTAACACCTTTCGCAGGATGTTCTTATCCCTGGCTTTGCCATACTTTCACCTAGACTCTCCACATTCTTGACACTCTCCAACATCCTTATGCTCTTTCCAATATAATAAACAATCATTTATACATGCATGTATGAGTTCATAACCAAGGCTCAAGTCTCGCATCAAGGATTTTGCCTCATAATGGAACTTAGGCAATGTCTCACCGTCCAACAATGCTTCTTTCAATAACTCTAGCAACATGTTGAATGATTTGTTACTCTAATGATTTATTATCTTCAAATGAAGTAACTTTGTAAGAAAATTCAATTTGGAGAAGTTCTTACACCCCGGATAAAGTGGACGTTGCGCATCCCTCAACAACCTACTAAACTTTTCTGATTCGACATCACCCATTGGAGGAATATCTTGGCTACTGCTTGTCGCTGCAAAATTAGTATCCGCAGCTGTTCCCCTAAACACATCCCCTATGATATCTTGCATTTCGTCAACGTCTTCATCCTCGTCATCCGGCACAATTGGATCAGCAATGACTTCAGTGGGCTCAACTCTATGGGTCATATCTTCACCATGATAGATCCACCAAGTGTAACCCTGGTCAATCCCAACTATGAACAAATCGTCCTCTACTTTGTCTAAAGTCTTAAATATCATGTTCTTGCATTTTTGACATGGACACCTAATCCTATTCCTTGAATCTGCCCGATTTTGCACAAATTCCATGAACTCTTCAACCCCTTGTTCTTAGCTCGCATCCAACTCTTATCCATGTCTACAATGAAAAGACTAAAGTCAGTTTATGGAAATAGCTTTAAGATTATGCTAAGTTATAGGTTTAGGTTATATTATATGTTTAGTATTTGATAATAGGTATAATTTAGGTTATAACTTTAGGTTATAGGTTTAGGTTTATGTTATAAGTTTAGGTTAAGGTTACAAGTTTAGGATAAGGTTGTAAGTATGGGTTATAGGTTAAGGTTAAGGTATAGGTTTAGGTTATAAGTGTAGGTTATAGGTTTAGGGAAAGGTTAGGTTCATGTAGGTTATAGGTTTAAGGAAAGGTGAGGTTCAGGTTATAGGTTTTGGGATTTGAGAATAGTTTTAGGTTTTAAGTATAGGTTTAGGTTGGATTATAGGTTAAGGTTTAGGGATTTGTGTTTAGGTTATAGGTTATGGGTTATAGGGTTAGGTTAGAGTTTAAAAGATATAGGTTTAGGTTTTAGGAATCGCTTTTAGGTTTAGGTTATAGGTTTAGATTTAGAGATTTAGGTTCGGGTTCGAGTTTGGGATCGGGTTTAGCTTTAGTTTTAGGTTCGGAGTTTAGGTTCGAGTTTAGGTTCAGGTTATAAGGTATAGGTTTAGGGAATTGAGAATTGGTTTAGGTTTAGGTTTAGAGAATCGGTTCGGGTTCGGGATCGGGTTTAGGTTTGGGTTTTCAAGTTTAAGCTTAGGTTGAGGTTAGGGATTTGAGATTATGATTAGGTGTAGGTTTAGATTTAGGGATTTAAGAATACATTTAGGTTTTAGGTTTAGGTTTAAGTCTTAGGTTATAGGTTAAGATTTAAGATTTAGGTTTAGGTGAATGGTAGGTAATAGGTTATAAGTTACATGAGTTGTGGTTTGCATGTTAGAAGGGTCGTGATTGTCAGATGAAATGGGTCGTGGTTCACATGAATAATGGGTCGTGGTTGTCACAACATATGGATCGTGGTTATTATTTTACAACAACGATCCATTAATCATCATAACCACGACGCAACATAAGTGACAACCACGACCTATTATCCATGACAACCAGGACCAATTGTTCTTCATAACCACGACCCTTCTAACATGCAATTCACGATTATTCATCATAACCATGACACAACGTAAGTGACAATAGTGACCTATTGTCCATGACGATCAGGACCAATTGTTCTTATTATATGGGTCGTTGTATACATGGACCCTGAATGGAATGATATATGGGTCGTTGTTGTCGTGTTATATGGGTCGTTGTATACATGGAGCATTGGTTGTAGTTGATATGGGTCATGGTTGTCATGTTTAATTGGTCATGGTTCATAGTTGTAATGGATCGTGGTTGTCATCCATGTAGGATCGTTGTTGACAACCACGACCTTATGAGAAACACGACCCATACAATATGACAACTACAATCCATATGTCATGACAACCACGATCCGTTGTTAAGTTCACGATTTCCTCTATAGGTCGTGGTTCAAATGCACAACGGATTGTGGTTATCATCCACATTGGAACGTTGTCAACATGCACCAAGGTTCACGAATCAAAAAGTATATTAGAATTCACATTACATTATCACAAACAAATAATAATAATAATAATAATATTCGTTTGCATCTCGAGCATCTGAGTGATCGGTGATCCCTTAAAATAATAATAATATTACAGTTCACATTACATTAACTATGACCCATGACCTACTTTGCTCCCTTGAAAAAGGTGATGGGCAAAATGAGTTTCTCATCACGTGGTTCACAAGCTCAATGGATTGTGGTTTTCATCCGCGTTGGATGGTTGTTCACAGGCATGACCATAATCCGCTCCCCTGAAAAAGCCTGAATTGGTTGTATATGCCATTAATTAAGAGTAGTGTGATAAACAAAATTTTCACACATTACTGTCGTATGGATGAGAACGTTGAAAGAATTAGATTTGCATTTTCATGTTCATAAATACTGAGGTTTGGGTTTTCATGTTGTTGTTGTCATGTTTAAAAGCGAATATGGCCATTGGCCCATATTCCATGTCCGCTTCTGAAAAATGCGAATATGGCCATAAATCTCAATTCTCAGTCATTCCATAACCCCTTAGCACGTCGTAGGATAGACCTGAATTTAATAAAATGAGTCAAGATGGAAAGTCTCCATCATCAAGTATGACAACGAGTAGGTGTGCTTTTCCCCAACTCCACATATAAATGTGTGTGTGCCATGAAAATAAGCTTTTAATATTAGATCTATTATACACTTGTATCTGTAGATCGATCGAGTTTAAGTTTTTAGGCTAAGAGGCCTAACATATATGTATAGTCAATTCAAGAATATTCTATCTTTACATGGATGTGTTTTAAGTGAATGAATTCCAAGCATGTTAATAACCTTTTTACACACAAGTAAATAAGAGTTGGAAAAGCATTTTCTACAAACGTTTGTCTAGGATAACTCTTTATTTAGTGGACTATTTAAAGGAAAAGATAATAAAGATATGGTTTAAAAGAAAATAGAAGAAAAAGCTGACACTATTCATTATAGCTGACACTATCCATGTATTTTGTGAATTTTGTGAACTATGGCCTTTCCAAGAAAAAAAAATCTCATTATACATGGGAGTTTCTATTGCATGATGTCTTTAAAAGCATGAACATGCTTAGCTTCCTAATATACATGGGAGGCTCCCTGGAACATAAATATCAATCCAAGTCAAGACGCTCAATTATCAAGAAACAGATTGGTGAACTACAATATACCTATTGAAAGCATGGAGTAAATGTTGGTGCATGCTAACTTGGTAAATGCTAAAAGCTAAAAGAAAATTGCAAATATCGCTTCCAACCTGAGAAGTTTTTAACTACTTTTGTGCTATGTAAATTTTTTTTTTTTTTTGGGATAAAAGCTTGACATTCAGGCAAGTTGAAGTCACCACTAATTGGTCTCACCAACATTTTTTTTAAAAAATGAAGCTCCATAACAAAGGATCATGAAAGAACATGGAGAATATTGGGCCAACAAGAGATATAAACCCCAAGTAGAGACTTGTAATAAGAAAGCATATGCAGTTCATGTAACACAGTCTGGTATTAACGTAATCACCTGAAATATCTTAAAATGCTTGACAGCTCTAAGAACTGACTCATGTAATATTTAGCTCAGAAATTAGTGTTAGTTATCATTTATTGCTAATTCATTTGTAGTGTATGCTTCAGTTGTCTGGACCATTGTTATGTTGTGTCTCATCATGGATAAATCATGTATGTTGTGTCACATCATGGATAAACCATGTCACAAATATCTCTCTGATCGGAATATCCTAGCCACCAATCTTTGGATATTACTTTTTCCAGTTGAATGTGGACTGGAGGATTGATGTATTTCTGTTACACTATCTACCTGTAGGCCACAGGCTGGAACTTGACGATTCCTGAGATTGATTTTTATTTTTTTTTGTGGGCGTGGTCCATCCACAGTGGGACACAATAGACCAATGATCTGGATTACCAAAGCAAGTGTCTCTGCCTGTTAGAATTTAAAACCTACCTGTACCATGTAAAGGTCAAAATCATGGGCTCCATTGTGAATGGAGCATTGTTTAAGAACCACAGTGATCAGATGATTTGATAATCTGATTTAAAATCATTGAATTAGGACCACAATCCATTGTGGTGAACTGATTTCTGCTAAGATCAAGCCTCTGGAGCTTTGTACGGTTTGCCGGCTCATGAGGGATAATTCCTGAAAGCAAGTTAGAGGAAATATTGAAGATGACGAGCTCTGACAGTTTTCCAATCTCAGGAGGAATCTGGCCAACAAAATGGTTCTCTGACAAAAGGAGCCTCTCGATGATTCTAAGCTTGCCTATTTCCGAAGATATCATCCCCGAAAATCTGTTCTGATATAGTTCTAGCGCAATCAGATTTGGAACGCTGGATAATTCAACAAGGAGGTTACCTTTAAGGTGGTTATTCCCCAACCTTAACTGTACAAGAGACTTGCATGTTTTCAACCCATAAGGTATGTTACCAAACAGCCTATTCGACTAAAGACCAAAGACCAAAGACCAAGCACCCAAATCCCTAAAATCCCCAAATCCCCAAATCCCTAAATCGATATTGAGATTGAGAGAGATTGAGAGATACCTCACGGACGTCAATGAACTAGCCTTCAACCGAGCTTCAGAGAGAGAGAGAGAGAAGGTGTGTGTGGGTAGGGCGTTCAGCGACGGTAGGGTGGAGAGATCAGAGAGAGGAAGTGAGAGACAGAGAGAGAGGAGGGAGAGGGTACGAGAGAGAGAGAGAGGGAGACAGAGGAGAGGGTGCGAGAGAGGCAGAGAGAGAGAGAGACCCACTTGAAGTTTTGGGTTTTGGGGAGATGGGTGCGCGCGAGAAGTTTAGGTTTTGGGAATTGGTTTTGGGGCGGGCGACGGGGGAATCATATTGGCTACTCCCCCTGACACCAACCCCGGAGTTGGTGGTCGGTGCTCTGTGGGCCCCACCATGATGTATGTGTTTCATCCATTCTGTTCATCCATTTTTAAATATCATTTTATGTTTTTATCCAAAAAATGGGAGGGATATAAATCTCAAGTGGATCACACCACAGGAAAAAAAAAGTGATCGGATATCCATCATTTAAATCCTCTTAAGGCCCGACGTACTGTTTATTTGACATCCAATCCGTTGATTAGGTCATACAAACCCAGATGAAGGGATAAAACAAAGATCAACTTGATCCAATACTTTTATGGCCCCCAAAAAGTATTTAACGGTCGAAGTTCATTAAACACTATTTCTTGTAATGTGGTCCACTTGAGACTGGGATATACCTCATTTTTTTTGTATTACTATAAATTGATCTACAAAAATAGATGGACGGAATGGATGAAACACATACATCATGGTGGGCCCACAGAGCACCGACCACCAGCTATGGGGCTGGTGTCAGGGGGAGTAGCCAATCCGTTTTCGGCGATGGGAGAGTTGTGTGGGCCCCACCATAATGCGTGTCAAACATCTAGCCCAGCAGTCAGATGCACCATTCTATGGTGGGCTAAAGGTTAAAAATCAAGTCAATCTGTGACTTGTGTGGGCCACACCAGATACAAAAGTTGAGAGGTATTACCCTCCTTTAAAACATTCATAATTATTTTTTGGGCCTACCGAGATGTGGTCCACAAATCCAGCCCATCCATTATTTGTGTACCACTTAGATGAGGAGTCATACCAAGTTTCAAACGCATCCAAATTTCAGGTGGGGCCCACCAAGTGCTTTTATATGTTTTAGGCATGTCTTCACATGATTTTAGATGGTATGGCCCACAGGAGTTCCGTATACAGCTGATTTTTGGGATATCCCATAATTTAAAGGGGACCCATCAAATGCATGGCTAGTGTTAGGGGGAGTAGCCAATCCATTTCCGTCTCCGAGCGGGGAAATCTTTTTGCAGTGGTGTCACGTGGCACGTGCATGCTATTCAATAGGGCAAGACTGTCTTGCGCAGCGTAGCAGCATGCAATAGCTGAGCTGCCTAGTTGTGGTCGGATTGGTGATTGAACACAAGTAATTAAAAACTTCTCGGGAGCCACGGAAGTTTTTTGAATACTGTATACAATGGGATGCCAACTTTTGATTTTGATGGGGCTAACCTTGATATTTTTATAAGATCCACTCCCACCAAAGGAAATAGTTGGGAGAGAGACATCCACCCTTGATGTTTTACAGGACCCACTGTGACAATTATATGAAATACACTCCAACCATTAGCTTAAACACAATAATTTAGGCACGTGACCCAAAAATCATACGCATACATTATTTAATTGGGGCACAATAGTGAAAACAGTTTGAAGGGCAAGTGTTGCCCTTTACACCATTTCCGATTATATGGTCCACCTGGATTATAGATGTTGTTGATTTTTTGGTCCTTGGCCTAACATGGGGTGACTCACCTAGTGGTCGAGGTTGATGTTATATAAACATCACGTTGGGGTCCATTAAAGCCACCAATCCATTTGTGGTGGGGGTGGATTGGGTATTGCTCCATTAGGACCTAGCTAGAGACGGACGACCACCTTGATGTATGTTTTTTATCCATATTGTCCGTCCATTTTGAAAGATCATTCTAGCGCATGAGCCTCAAAAGGAGGCAAATTCAAAGCTCAATTAGACCACACCACAAAAATTAGTAGAGATGGAATGCCTACTGTCGAAAACCTCTTGAGGGCCACATAAGTTTTGGATCAAGCTGATATTTATGTTTTTACCTTCATCCTGGTCCACGTGACATACCTAAAAAGTCCACCTGATATTTGGATCTATCTCATTTTTGGAATCATGCCCTAAAATGAGCTGAAAAATGAATGGACGGCATGGATATAACACATATACTATTGGGCCAAAGAGCACCGCGTCCGTGAGATCCGGACCGACCTAATTTATTAATTTCAAAGGTCAACACAAGCCCGAACGACTGAGAGACAGCGTGATCATGTAGGTGGCCTCCACGCGGTGCTCAATTACTTGTTAGTCACGCCCCAAAGCCACGTGGCCACGCGATGCTCATCACCAGACATTTCAGTGTTGGTTGCATGCGCGACATACATACGCTGTTGCTACATAAAATCCATGAACACCGTCACTATAGAATCTTATAATAGGATTAAAGTGACTCAAAAGCATCTCTAGTGAAATAAATATGATTACTTCAATAAGATATTCCTTTCATTTTTTCTTAATTTAATTTATGGTTGTAACTCACCTTTATCTCAGTAGAAGTGAGCATGATAGGTGTTTTTTCTTTTTCATCCAACTCATTGAACCAGACATGAGACTTTCTTCTCATCACGATCAATGCATCGCAAATGGGATGATTAAATAATATTACAGAAGCACATTTATTAGATAGAATGTAGGATTTATCAAATTGTGTATATGTCATACTAAGTATATATGTAACTATTAGTAGATGATGATTCAAAAAGGAGAGTGCGCGGATTAGGTAAGGCAACAACTTAGTGACAAAGAGTCAAATATGGGCGGCATAAATGTATATATTATCTGTCCATGTGGTACATCTGTTTTTCTGGATCATTTATGCCATAGGCGTTGGTGTTCAATATGCATCACTGAATATGGCCATCTAGTCAATCACCTAGGTTGCAACAATACAATAAGATTTACACTAACGAAAGAAATAAAAAGCTGATTGTAAAAGTTCAAGATAACCATTTAAATAAGAAAAAGTAATAAGAAAATAACATGGACAGAATTGCATATGCTAAACCTTTTTATGTAAAGTGTAGGATGTTAACCACAAGCTCATGTGACGAGAACCCAAAATGTGATTCAAGATCATGATAGTCCAAGGGACACCTAAGAGCTGATTAGAGGTCACCATTCTCCCGATAACCACAGTATAACACATGCACAAACCCTATACTCAACTCAAACATGCCCTTGTTTGGGCCCCACCATGATGTATGTTTTATATCCACACCTTTCGTCCATTTGGAGAGATCATTTTAGGGCAGTATCGCAAGATAAATCCAAAGCTCCAGTGGACCCCAACACAAAACAATATAGGGGAATAGTGACACCCACCATTAAAAACTTCTAAAGGCCACGAAAGTTTTAGATTAAGCTGATATTCGTGTTTTACCTAATTTCATGTCTTTTTTAGTTTTTGAACAAGCCGGATTTCAAATAAAAATTATGGTGGGCCTTAAAATAGTTTCAACGGTGGGAATCACTCTCCCCACTATTTTCTGCGGTGAGGTCCACTACATCTTTTTATCTGCCTCATTCTTTAGCTCATGTCCTAAAATAATATCTCAAAGTGGATGTTTCGGTGTGGATACAACACATACATCATAGTGGGGCCCACAGAACTTGGTGACGTCACTTCATTAGCCAACTCACTACTCAACCTGTAACCTAACCCGCGTCTGTAAGAGGAAATTAGATTGTGTACTGAGTTACTCAGTAAGCTATTATCATACTGAGTAAACTCTGCTAGGAGCATCGAGAATGCATGTGGTTTACCCACGCCGTCCATTTGTTATTTTAGATCATTTTAGGGGTTCAACCCAAAATTGATGCATATACAAAGATCAAGTGGATCATACCGTAGGAAAAAGTGGAAGTATTGATTTCCACCGTTAAAAACTTTCTAAGGCCCCCAGTGATGTTTATTTGTCATCCAACCTTTTCATAATATCAAAAAGACATGGATGAAGGGAAAAAACATCCATCAGCTTGATCTAAAACTTCGGTTGCCCTAAGATTTTTCAACTGTAGATGTTTGATTCACACTGTTTTCGATGGTGTGATCCAATTGAGATTTTTATATACTCTATTTTTGGTATAAAGCCCTAAAATAATGTGGTAAATCAGATGGACGGAGTGGATATAATGCATAAATGACAGTGGGGCCCACAGAGTTAAGCGTATCGAGTTACTGATTACGCCAATCCACTTCCCCCCGAGAGAGACTGCCCTAATCTGCGGTAGTCTCCTCTCTCTCTCTCTCTCTCTCTCGCTCCTACTCGCTCCCTCTCCCTCTTCTCGCTCTCTATCTCTCCCTCTCTCTCTGATCTCTCCACCATCTCCTCTCTCTGTCTCTCTCGCCTCCTCTCGCTCAATATCTCTCTCTCTTCCTCTCTCTCTGTCTCTCTCTTCCTCTCCTCTCTCTGTCTCTCTCTCTCTCGCGATATCTCCCTCTATCTCTCTCTTCTTCTCTCTCGATCTCTCCACCCTCTCCTCTCTCCGTCTCTCTTGCCTCCTCTCGCTCTCTATCTCTCTCTCTCCTCTCTCTCTCTCTCTCTCTTCCTCTCTTATCTCTCGTCTCTCTCGCGATATCTCCCTCTATCTCTCTCTTCTTCTCTCTTTGATCTCTCCACCCTCTCCTCTCTCTATCTCTCTCGCCTCCTCTCTCTCTCTATCTCTCTCTTCCTCTCTATGATCTCTCTTGCGGACCGTTGCCGAACGCCCTACCCACGTATGCCCTCTCTGTCTCTCTCTCTTCGTCAGCTCGGTTGCAGTTCATTCACAACAGTGAGCTATCTCTCTCTCTTTCTCAATCTCTCTCAATATTAATGCTGATTTAGGAAATTGGGAGTTAGTAGTTTGTAGATTCTTGATTTGAATGTGGACCCCAAAATGGGTTTTTTTGATTTTACAAATTGGGGATTTAGGGATTTTAGGATTATGTGGATTTGAGGACTTTCAAAATTGCAGATTTTCTGATTTTACAAATTGGGGGTTTAGGGATTTTATGAATCCACAATTAGCATCTTTCAAGCCTTTGCTTGGCCTGTTGATTGTTGGCCTTCAAATGAATGGTTAAAAGTACAAGGTCACAGCAGTCAAATGCAACAAGAAGAAGTCCACTGATCAGATGACTGTGATTGTTTGATGGCTAAGAATTTTATCCACAACCCATCTGCGGCAACTATATTGATTTGGATAATTGGCTGAGGCCCTACTTCAAAAAATAAAAGCAAAAAGAAAGAAAGAAAAAGAAGGGGAAAAAAGGAAAGAAATAAAGAAAGTCTGCCTATACTAAATGCTGGTCCAAACAAAAGCATCACACTGTTTATTGTCGTATAAATATAATTCTAAGTGGTTCTCCTTGTGCTAGATTTTTCAAGTTAACACCAATTGTCCTGGATCCATTCTCATGTTGTTTCATGTTAACTTGGACATGTCTGTTGTATATAAAAAATGTAGCTTTCAAAAGTCAAGAGTTACCATGATATCTTTCTGAATTTTAAAATAATAAAATATCACTCTAATGAGGAATGGTCACATACAACCATAGCATGCTATGCTTATCATGCTAGACCACATTTCCTGTAAAAATGTCACACAAGTAGAACACCCTAGCTGAGAAAACAGTGGCCTACTCACCTCTATTAAATCAGGTTGAGCCACTGATCGGGTGGGAGTCAAAATTAATGGAGCAGACCCGGATGTGCGTCGGAGCTATCTGGAAGAGCGGGGGTCCCTAGAAGGTGGGAACCGCTGTTATGACTATGATGAAGCTGTCCATTTTCTATGGACAGCATTGGAAGGGCCTGACCATTTGGACAGGCCGTATTTATGTATTTGCTCGAAATTAATGGAGCAGACCTGGATGTGCGTTGAAGATATCCGGAAGAACGGGGGTCCTTAGAAGGTAGGAATCGCTGTTATGACCATGATGAAGCTGTCCATTTCCTATGAACAACATTGGAAGGGCCTGGCCATTTGGACAGGCCGTATTTATGTATTTGCTTAAAATTAATGGAGCAGACCCAGATGTGCGTCGGAGCTATCCAGATGAGCGGGGGTCCTTGGAAGGTGGGAACTGCTGTTATGACCATGATGAAGCTGTCCGTTTCCTATGGACAACATTGGAAGGGCCTGACCATTTGGACAGGCCGTATTTATGTATTTGCTCGAAATTAATAGAGTAGACCCGGATGTGCGTTGGAGCTATCCGGAAGAGCGGGGGTCCCTGGAAGGTGGGAACCATTGTTATGACCATGATGAAGCTATCCATTTCCTATGGACAGCATTGGAAGGGCCTGACCATTTGGACAGGCCGTATTTATGTATTTACTCGAAATTAATGGAGTAGACCCGGATGTGCGTCTGATCTATCTGGATGAGAGGGGGTCCTTGGAAGGTGGGAACCGCTGTTATGACCATGATGAAGCTGTCCATTTCCTATGGACAGTATTGGAAGGGCCTGACCATTTGGACAGGCCGTGTTTATATCTGTATTTGCAGGGGCCACACCCATAACCTAAACCGAACCCGAACCCGACCCCGATTTCCTAAACTTAAACCTTAACCTATTCTCAATTCCCAATGCTATAACCTATAATCAACTCCTTAACCTAAACCTAAACTTAAACATAAACCCAAGCTAAACCCGATCCCGAACTCGAACCCGATTTCTTAAACCTAAACCTTATTGTATTCTCAAATCTCTAAACCTAAACCTACACCAAATCCCAATCTCAACTCCCTAACCTAAACCTAAACATGAAAACCCAAGCCTAAACCCAATCCCGAACCCAAACTCGATTTCCTAAACCTAAACTTAACCTATTCTCAATTCCCGAAGCTATAACCTATAACCTAAACCTAAACCTAACCTAAACTGATAACCTTAACCTATAACCTTAACATAAACCCAAAACCTAAACCTTAACCAAAACCTATAACCTTAACCTAAACAAAACCTTAACTTATAACCTTAACCTAAACCTAAAACCAAAACCTAAAACTATAACCTAAACCTATAAAATAAAACCTAAACCTAAACCTAAACCTAAACCTATAACCTAAACCAAAACCTATAACCTTAACCTAAACAAAAACCTATAACCTAAACCTTACCCTATAACCTATAACCTAAACTTATAACCTTAACCTAAATGTATAACCTAAACCTATAAGCTAGAACCTAAACCTAAACCTAAAACCTAAATGTATTCTCAAATCCCTAAACCTAAACCTAAGCCCAATCCCAATCTCAACTCCCCAACCTAAACCTAAACCTAAACTTCAAAACCCAAACCCAAACTCGATTTTCTAAACATAAACCTTAACCTATTCTCAAATCCCTAAACCTAAACCTACACCAAATCCCAATCTCAACTCCCTAACCTAAACCTAAACATGAAAACCCAAGCCCAAACCCGATCCCGAACCCAAACTCGATTTCCTAAACCTAAACCTTAACCTATTCTCAATTCCTCGAAACTATAACCTATAACCTAAACCTAAACCTAAGCTAAACGTATAACCTTAACCTATAACCTTAACATAAACCCAAAAACTAAACCTTAACCAAAACCTATAACCTTAACCTAAACAAAAACCTTAACTTATAACCTCAACCTAAACCTAAAACCAAAACCTAAACCTATAACCTAAACCTATAAACTATAACCTAAACCTAAACCTAAACCTAAACCTATAACCTATAACCTATAACCTAAACCTATAACCTCAACCTAAACAAAAATCTATAACCTAAACTTTAACCTATAACCTATAACCTAAACTTATAACCTTGACCTAAACCTGTAACCTAAACCTATAAGCTAAAACCTAAACCTAAACCTAAAACCTAAATGTATTCTCAAATCCATAAACCTAAACCTTATCCCAATCCCAATCTCAACTCCCCAACCTAAAGCTAAACCTAAACTTCAAAACCCGATCCCGAACCCGATTTCCTAAACCTAAACCTAAAACCAAACCAAAACCTAAACCTAAACCTACACCAAATCCCAATCTCAATTCCCTAACCTAAACCTAAACCTAAACATGAAAACCCAAGCCTAAACCCAATCCAGAACCCGAACCCGATTTCCTAAACCTAAACCTTTACCTATTTTCAAATCCCTAAACCTAAACCTACACCAAATCCTAATCTCAACTCCCTAACCTAAACCTAAACCTGAACTTGACCTAAACCCGATCCCGAACCCGAACCCAGTTTCCTAAACCTAAACCTTAACCTATTCTCAATTCCCATAGCTATAACCTATAACCTAAACCTAAAACCAAAACCAAAACCTATAACCTAAACCTATAAGCTAAAACCTAAACCTAAAACCTAAATGTATTCTCAAATTCCTAAACCTAAACCTACACCAAATCCTAATCACAACTCCCTAACCTAAACCTAGACCTAATCTGGAAAACCCAAACCTAAACCCGATCCCGAACCCGAACGCAGTTTCCTAAACCTACACCTTAACCTATTCTCAATTCCCAAAGCTATAACCTATAACCTATAACCTAAACCTAACCTAAACCTATCACCTTAACCTAAACCCAAAACCTAAACCTTAACCTTAACCAAAGCCTATAACCTTAACCTAAACCAAAACCTCAGTAACCTAAACCTTAACCTAAACTTATAACCTTAACCTAAACCTAAAACTAGAACCTAAACCTATATCTTATAACCTAAACCTATAAACTAAAACCTAAACCTAAACCTATAACCTAAACCAAAACCTATAACCTTAACCTAAACAAAACCTATAACCTAAACCTTAACCTATAACCTATAACCTAAACTTATAACCTTAACCTAAACCCAAAACCAAAACCTAAACCTATAACCTAAACCTAAACCTATACCTAAACATTAACCTATTCTCAAATCCTTAAACCTAAACCTACACCTAATCCCAATCTTAACTCCCTAACCTAAACCTAAACGTAAACATGAAAACCCAAGCCTAAACTAGATTCCAAACTCAAACCCGATTCCCTAAACCTAAACCTTAACCTATTCTCAATTCCCAAAGCTATAACCTATAACCTATAACCTAAACCTAAACCTAACCAAAACCTATAACCTTAACCTATAACCTTAACATAAACCCAAAACCTAAACCTTACCCAAAACTTATAACCTTAACCTAAACAAAACCTTAACTTATAACTTTAACCTAAACCTAAAACCAAAACCTAAACCTATAACCTAAACCTAAACCTAAACCTAAACCTATTCTCAAATCCCTAAACCTAAACCTACACCTAATCCCAATCTCAACTCCCAAACCAAAACCTAAACCTAACCTTGAAAACCGAAGCCTAAACCCGATCCCGATCCCGAACTCGAACCCGATTTCCTAAACCTAAACCTAAACCTTAACCTATTCTCAAATCCCTAAACCTAAACCTACACCAAATCCCAATCTCAACTCCTTAACCTAAACCTAAATATGAAAACCCAAGCCTAAACCTGATCTAGAACTCGAACCCGATTTCCTTAACCTAAACCTACACCAAATCCTAATCTCAACTCCCTAACGTAAACCTAAATCTGAACTTGAAAACCCAAACCTAAACCCGATCCCGAACTCAACCCGCTTTCTAAACCTAAACCGTAACCTATTCTCAATTCCCAAAGCTATAACCTATAACATAAACCTAAATCGAACCTAAACCTATAACCTTAACCTATAACCTTAACCTAAACCTAAAACTAAAACTTAAACCTATAAGCTAAAACCTAAACCTAAGCCTAAAACCTAAATATATTCTCAAATCCCTAAACCTAAACCTAATCCCAATCCCAATCTCAAGTCCACAACCTAAACCTAAACCAAAACTTCAAAACCCGATCCCGAACCCAAACCCGATTTCCTAAACATAAACCTTAACCTATTCTCAAATCCTAAACCTAAACCTACACCAAATCCCAATCTCAACTCCCTAACCTAAACATGAAAACCCAAGCCTAAACCCGATCTCGAACTCGAACCCGATTTTCTAAACCTAAACCTTAACCTAACCTATTCTCAATTCCCAAACCTATAACCTAAACCTAAACCCAAACTAAACCTATAACCTTAACATAAACCCAAAACCTAAACCTTAACCAAAACCTATAACCTTAACCTAAACAAAACCTTAACTTATAACTTTAACCTAAACCTAAAACCAAAACCTAAACCTATAACCTAAACCTATAAACTAAAACCTAAACCTAAACCTAAACCTAAACCTATAAACTAAACCAAAACCTATAACCTAACCTTAAAAACCTATAACCTAAACCTTAAACTTATAACCTATAACCTAAACTTATAACCTTAACCTAAACCTATAAGCTAAAACCTAAACCTAAGCCTAAAACCTAAATGTATTCTCAAATCTCTAAACCTAAACCTAATCCCAATCCCAATCTCAACTCCCTAACCTAAACCTAAACCTAAACTTCAAAACCCGATCCCGAACCCGAACCCGAACCCGATTTCCTAAACCTAAACCTAAAACCAAAACCTAAACTTAAACCTAAACCTACACCAAATCCCAATCTCAATTCCCTAACTTAAACCTAAATCTAAACATGAAAACCCAAGCGTAAACCCGATCCCGAACCCAAACTCGATTTCCTAAACCTAAACCTTAACCTATTTTCAATTCCCAAAGCTATAACCTATAACCTAAACCCAAACCTAACCTAAACCTATAACCTTAACCTATAACCTTAACATAAACCTTAACCTAATCCAAAACCTATAACCTTAACCTAAACCAAAACCTCAGTAACCTAAACCTTAACCTAAACTTATAACCTTAACCTAAACCTAAAACCAAAACTTAAACCAATAACCTAAACCTATAAACTAAAACCTAAAGCTAAACCTAAACCTAAATCTATAACCTAAACCAAAAACCTATAACCTTAACCTAAACAAAACCTATAACCTAAAACTTAACCTATAACCTATAACCTAAACTTATAACCTTAACCTAAACCTCAAACCAAAACCTAAACCTATAAGCTAAAACCTAAACCTAAACCTTAACCTATTCTCAAATCCCTAAACTTAAACCTACACCTAATCCCAATCTCAACTCCCTAAACTAAACCTAAACCTAAACTTGAAAACCAAAGCCTAAACCCGATCCCGAACCCGAACCCGACTTCCTAAATCTAAACCTTAACCTATTCTCACCCCCAAAGCTATAACCTATAACCTATAACCTAAACCTATACCTAAACCTATAACCTTAACCTATAACCTTAACATAAACCCAAAACCTAAACCTTAACCTAAACTAAAGCCTATAACCTTAACCTAAACCAAAACCTCAGTAACCTAAACCTTAACCTAAACTTATAACCTTAACCTTAACCTAAACCTAAAACCAAAACCTAAACCTATAAACTAAAACCTAAACCTAAACCTATAACCTAAACCTATAACCTAAACGAAAACCTATAACTCAACCTAAACAAAAACCTATAACCTAAACCTTAACCTATAACCTAAACTTATAACCTATAACCTATAACTAAACTTATAACCTTAACCTAAACCTATAAGCTAAAAACTAAACCTAAACCTATACCTAAACATTAACCTATTCTCAAATCCCTAAACCTAAACCTACACCTAATCCCAATCTCAACTCCCTAACCTAAACCTAAACCTAAACATGAAAACCCAAGCCTAAACCAGATCCCGAACTCGAACCCGATTCCTTAAACCTAAACCTTAACCAATTCTCAATTCCCTAAACCTAAACCTAAACCTAAACCTTAACCTAAAACTAAACCTAAACTTTAACGTAAACCTATAACCTTAACCTAAACCAAAACCTATTACCTATAACCTAAACTTATAACCTATAATCTAATAGTAACCTAAACCTTAACCTATAACCTAAAACCTAAACCTAAACCTAAAACCTAAACCTAAAACCTAAACCTACACCTAATCCTAATCTCAACTCCCTAACCTTAACCTAAGCATAAACTTGAAACCCAAACCTAAACCCGATCCCGAACCCAAACTCGATTTCCTAAACCCTAAACCCTAAACCTATTCTCAAATCCCAAAACCTATATTTATAACCCGAACCTAAACCTAAACCTAGAGGAGCTGGCGAGGCAGAGGGAGGAGTAGGAGAGGAGGATAGAGGATCCACTGACGAGGCAGAGGAGGATGGAGGAGGAGTTGGTGAGGCAGAGGAAGGAGCAGGAGAGGAGGATGTAGGAGATGCGGGTGGAGCAAGAGCGACGGATGACGGAGATGTTTCAGGCTTTCGCTGCACGCTTACCCACCGATGCCCCACCACCTTCGCCTTCATCTTTATAATTTTTTGTTTATTTGTTTATGTTAAGTTTATATGTATTTATGCGTGAATGAATGTGATGCAGATAAGATTGTTTTTATTTGGATGAATGTAGTTTATGTAGTCTGGGTTGAGATGGATGTGAATGTGAATATGATGAAATGTGTATATCAGGATGAATATGATGGAATATATTGTTAACAGGTGTATATCAGGAATTTTGTACAGATTTTGAGCTAGATTATATTTTTTTTAAAAGGAAACTTTTGGCGACGAAAATTTTCATAGCTAAAAGATAGTTTATTTTTAGCAGTGAAAATTTTTGCTGCTAAAAGTCTCGTACAGTACAAGACTTTTCACAGCAAAAATTTTCGCTGCTAAAAACAGAAAGATTTTTTAATTTTTTAGTGACGAATAGTTTCGCCGCTAAAAGTGTATGTAGTTTGGGTTTAAATGGATGTGAATGTGAATATGATGAAATGTGTATATCAGGATAAATATGATGGAATATATTGTTAACAGGTGTATATCAGGAATTTTGTACGGATTTTGAGCTAGATTATTTAAAAAAAAAAAAAAACTTTTGGCGACGAAAATTTTCGTAGCTAAAAGATACGTTAGTTTATTTTTAGCAGCGAAACTTTTCGCTGCTAAAAACAGAAAGATTTTTAATTTTTTAGCAACGAACAGTTTCGCCGCTAAAAGTGGATGTAGTTTGGGTTTAGATGGATGTGAATGTGAATGTGAATATGATGAAACGTGTATATCAGGATGAATATGACGGAATATATTGTTAACAGGTGTATATCAGGAATTTTGTACGGATTTTGAGCTAGATTATATTTTTTTTAAAAGGAAACATTTGGCGACGAAAATTTTCGTAGCTAAAAGATAGTTTATTTTTAGCAGTGAAAATTTTATTTCTAAAAGTCTCAGACAAGATACAAGACTTTTCGCGCAAAAAAATTTTCACTTGCTAAAAACAGAAAGATTTTTTAATTTTTTAGTGACGAATAGTTTCGCCGCTAAAAGTGTATGTAGTTTGGGTTTAAATGGATGTGAATGTGAATATGATGAAATGTGTATATCAGGATGAATATGATGGAATATATTGTTAACAGGTGTATATCAGGAATTTTGTACGGATTTTGAGCTAGATTATTTTTTAAAAAAAAAAAACTTTTGGCGACGAAAATTTTCGTAGCTAAAACATACATTAGTTTATTTTTAGCAGCGAAACTTTTCGCTTCTAAAAACAGAAAGATTTTTAATTTTTTAGCAACGAACAGTTTCGCCGCTAAAAGTGGATGTAGTTTGGGTTTAGATGGATGTGAATGTGAATGTGAATATGATGAAATGTGTATATTAGGATGAATATGATGGAATATATTGTTAACAGGTGTATATCAGGAATTTTGAACGGATTTTAAGCTAGATTATTTTTTTAAAAAGAAACTTTTGGCGATGAAATTTTTCGTCGCTAAAAGATAAGTTAGTTTATTTTTAGCAGCAAAACTTTTCACTACTGAAAGTCTTGTACAGTACAAGACTTTTAGCAGCGAAAATTTTCGCTGCTAAAAATAGAAATATTTTTTAATTGTTTAGCGACGAACAGTTTCGCCGCTAAAAGTTTATGTAGTTTGATGTGAATGTGCATATGATGAAATGTGTATATCAGGATGAATATGATCGAATATACTGTTAAGAGGTGTATATCAGGAATTTTGTACGGATTTTGAGCTGAATTTTTTTTTTTTGAAAAAGAAACTTTTGGCGATGAAACTTTTCGTCGTTAAAAGATACGTTATTATTTTTAGCAGCGAAAATTTTCGCTGCTAAAAGTCTTGTACAGTATAAGACTTTTAGCGGTGAAAATTTTCACTGCTAAAAACAGAAAGTTTTTTGTATTTTTTAGCAACGAAAATTTTTGCCCCTAAAAGTTTAAGAAAATGTTCCGTGGCTTTAGCGACGAAAATTTTCGTCGCTAAAAGTATCATACAGGATTTTTAGCAGCAAAAATTTTCGCTGCTAAAAGATATGTAATGCTACTCACATAAAATCTTTTTAGCATTTAGCGATGAAACGTTTCATCGCTAAAAGTGTAATGTAGGTTTTTTAGCTACGAAAATTTTCGTCGCAGAAAGTTTCGTCGCTAAAAGTGAACTTTTAGCGACGAAAATTTGTTTCGTCGCTAAAGGTGACTTTTAGCGACGAAAATGTGTTTCGTCACTAAAAGTTTCGTCATTAAAAACCCTCTTTTTTTGTAGTATTTGTCTAATTCCTAAAGGATTTGAGGTTTGAGAGGTTCATAAGGGGTTAGGATCTACCCTTTGCCTAAGGACATCTAACTCCAGGTTGGCAAAAATCTGGGGCGTTACAGTTTGGGCATTCGGTTTATAGGTGTCCATACTCATGACAGGCATAACATTGTAGTTCTTTGGTTCTTTTACCAAATTTGCCCACAGAAGGTTTATTGTTCACGTTTCTTCCCTTGGAAGGACGACCATGATTCTTTTGAAAGAATTTTCTGAATCGTTGGGCCAACAAAGCCACTTCCTCATCTTCATTTTCATTTTTGCTCTCACTGTCCTCATGTAATGTTTTCTTCGAGATTTTTAGGACAGTTGTTTTAGATTTAGGGATTTGATTGAAGTATAGTTTGAAAGTTTGTAGGGAACCTACCAGTTCTTCTACTTTCATCTCATCTATATTTCTACACTTTTCAATTATTGTAACCTTGGGATTAAATCGTTCCGGTAGGGATCTTAGAATTTTCCTACAAATTTTTGGTACTGGAACTTTCTCACCCAATCCACCCATGGAGTTACAGATGATATTCAACTTTGTGAAAAACTCCATAAATGTCTCATGCTCTTCCATTCTAAGACTTTCGAACTGTGAAGTCAAGAGTTGTAGTTTAGACCTCTTCACAGTGCTTGTGCTTTCATGGGTTATTTCCAATAAATCCCATACTTCCTTGGATGTCCCACGCATACTTATCTGATTGAATATATCCTGGGACATGGCACAGTAGATGGCGTTCATAGCTTTTGCTTCAGCAGTCTGTTTTTCTTTATCGAACCCATCCACTTTTCTTTGGGTTTGGGCTTTGTGATGGTTGTGCCACTGTCAAGTACGATTTGTTCAGTTGGTGGCATGTATCCGCTTTCAACTATAACCCAAACATCATAATCCAAAGATCTCAGAAAGTAGTGTATCCTGGCCTTCTAGTATGCATAATTTTAGCCATCAAATACTGGAGGTCTAGTGACTGATGAGCCCTCTCCTTTGGCCATATTCCTAACTTCAGTCAAGATAACTCTCTAGGCGATGAAGCCCTTAAAGAGAGAATTGATTTGATACCAATTGAAATGGCGGTGAAGACCGTACTAGTTGAAGAAGGAATATGCCAATATGTTATAGAGGGGGGTGAATAGGACTTATTAAAGTTATTATGATTTATTTAAAAATCCTACTTCACTAATCCTATGAATATGCAATTATCAGGATTACTCAAATGTAACTCTATTGGCTTCTAAGCCAGGTAGAGGATCCAATCACAAATTATTCAAGATATAAAAATATGCAACTTAGTTTATGTTGGATGTGACTGTGTATATATGTGAGGTGTGATCAGATATATAGATATGAATGCATTGACATCAATCACACACAAAGAAAAGTAATCACAAACACTGTCATTTTTATAGTGGTTCGACTACTTGTCTACTCCACTCCGGGTAACCGCACTCAACCCTTGAGTGTACCGGATTTCACTAAGAAGGTTTCACAATGGTTCACCTTAAACCTAAGGTTTTAAATTAGGTTCACCTTCAACCTTTACAACCTACACTGAGGTTAACTGTTTATACTCCCTAAACAAGGGTCAACACATAGCACCCGGTTTTAGGCACACTGGCCAAGGATCTTCCATAAGACCCTACTGGAGGTTTTTACGCGGTTCACCTCAAACCCAGAGTTTTACTGGTTCACTCATAACCAGATGTTTATGCTCTCCACAGAGCAAGGGTCCACATAACACACCCACCACGTACACTCCCGCTGGAGGCCTCCTTGAAGACTTCAAAGGGTGAGAACCACTTAAGACCCAATCCTAAAAAGGAATGATCACAAGTGTCCTCTTGAACTCTAGATACTTACAAATAAGTTGATGAGTCCCGTTTAGCATAATGCCGAAGATCTCCTCCTCCTTGTTGATGAAGAGTCTTCTGCTCCCTTGATCCACGACAGAATGATTTACCAATACTCGGCTTCGAGTTGGGTCAAGGTCAAGATGGAATCCTACTCTCTAAAGATTTTCCTATAAGGAAGATAGAGTAGTTCCAATCTTATACATTCAAGGCATCCTAGCTTAATGATTTGCTATTAAGGTAGTAGCTGGAGGATCCTTGAATGCGGAAGTTCATTCCCCAATCCACTCCATTGAATATCAATGTTGAGGGTAGATTGGAGGATGAACTCCCTTGAGAGAAAGGGCTTAGGATATAATATATAAGTTAAAACACACAACAACACTCTCTTCTTTCTCTACCAGTAATAATAGACAAGTCCTCTATATACAAGCAAAATGTTCCAATGGATATAAAACGGTCACATTTATGACTGAGTTTGATATTATCGAGTAGGTTCGATATCATCGAGCGTATACTCTCGATGACATTGATGGTTTGCTCGATGACTTGAACTCAAAGTCATACACTTTTGAAACCTTTTGCCAGATGGTCGATGGATCGAAATCACTGTCAATATCATCGAATTTCGAACTCCGATTCCATCGATGGTAGGATCGATCAATCGAGACTTGAAAAATGAGAGAGACTTGACATGAAATATTTCATATTTTTAAGAAATGATCGAGGGTCAGCCGATGTCATCGAAATTTGTTATATTGATGATATCAAAGGCAGTGTTGATGCATCGATAAATCGTATAGATTTACTAGTAAACTTGCTGGACAGTTTATGTCCATTATTGATGTAATCGACTCAGCCTCGATATCATCGACATATGAATATCGATTTCCTCGAATGGCCCCCGATCAAAGATAAAAATATCTTGAAATATCTGCTGGAAGAAATGCGCACACACTCTCGATATCATTGATGGACTTCTGATCTTATTAATATTTGAATTCATATCATATCGGAAGAGCATCGATATATCGAAGGAGTTTGAGATTTTCATTAAAAAATAGGGGCGCTGAAAATCAGCCTGTCGATCTTATCGAGCCACTTTCAATGAGCTCGAGATTTGAGTATCGATGGTATCGATAGTTATATCGATACATCGATAATTCGTCCAGATGTGTTGTGAAGTTGCTGGACATATTTGGTCCTCTTTCCGATCATATTGATGAAGCATCGAGGACTCGACAGAGCAGGTCGATCATATCGAGGGTGCTTCAATAAAATCGACAAGGCGAGAAAAGCATAGAGATTTTCCTATTTTGAAAAAGTTTTCTCACCTTAAAACCCTATGATTTCTAACTTATTTTTTAGGGTTTTATTCACCTGGTGTTTTGGGACAAGGGATGTGAGGCTTTAAATTTACCTGTGGCGAGCTTGCACACATCCAGTTGAGGCAGACGCTTGAATTGATCTTCCTATCAGGCTCTGTAAACAATCTGACTCAACACTCACATAACTTAACAAAACAAGGCACTTTCACTTTCTGAACTATGTTGAAGAGGTGGGAAGCTGGTTTGAGGCTTTCCTTCCCCCAATGAAATTGGTGATAAAGGCTTTGCTAACTGCATGAAAGAGTTGATCGATTGGGGCTTCAATTGCTGGAACCACTTTCGAGCTGTTCTTGCCAGGGTTAGTGAAAATGCATGGCACATAACTGTGATTGATGCACCGTGCGACTCCATCCAAGCCCCGAAGGACTCTTGGTGCTCAGCCGGGTTAGTGGTTTTGGAGTAGGGGGTGATCTGAGACATACAGAACCTTGGTGGTAGTTGCGCATGCATGTTATCAGCAGTGAACAGAGGCTCAGTTTCTTCCAGTATTACCTCTACTGAGGTCGGAGCGTTCGTGCAGTAGGCCTATCGTATGTCGCCGATCTGACGTTGTACGTCATTGAGCTCGACTTCCCAGGGATCACCGCTCTTAGCCATATCCTTAGTGGCTGCTTCAGGTGCTTTGTTGCACTTCTTTCTATCTAACTCATAACGCAGGTTGGAAGTTGCCAGTGCAGCAGTGTCACAGATGTGAGATTGTGCCATCCTTGATGTCTCGAGTTGCGGGCTCTTACTAGATTCAGTGGCACGTTGGATGGTTTGGGGAGCTCTCGAACCGTCGATCCTGCTACTTGCTCGACCCCTTTTGCAGGACTAGGCTGTAGCTGTTCCAATTGTTGCTTCACGGAATTCATATTGTTATTCAACACTTCAACTTTCTGCTCGGGGGAGGCAAGTCATCCTCCCCGACTACGGGATAGTTGCATCAGCCCCATAGGTGCAGAATTAACCTACAGTTAGGAAGAGAATCTCGATGGCTGGCGGACTGTTCCGGTGGAGCGAGGTCTGGTGCAACCGATGAGGCTGGAGCTTTCTTCTTCCCTTTCATCATTGTTGAATTTTGATGAGATGAGAACGACTTTCAATGTCGTTCCCACAGACAGCGCCAAACTGTTGATGCAGAAATCTGGTTAGCGCTCTCTTAGTTGGTAAACCTATAGAAGGAACGGACAAGGAAGACCCTGGCTTGAGCAAGGGACCCTCTGATGCCGAAGTCAGGAAAGGAATCTGGGTCTAGTTGAGTATTGAGGGTTTAGGGCTAAAGATTGTGCGTACCTTTCACCATTAGAGGCATCTTTATTTATAGTTTAGGAGAGGCGGTGACGTAGAGGAGATCTCCCTATTTAGTAGGTGTGTATGGTAAAGAGATTTAGATCCCGAACATGTGGTGAATCTCCTGAGATTCTTGGCGAAGATCCTGGGATCTTGAACATGTCGCGAGTATCCTCAAAGACCTCAGACGGATCTCTATCGCAATTCAGACGGATCTCTATCTCGATAGGCTTTCTAGATCTTTGGCTAAGATCCCCGGTGGATGTGGTCAGACCTGAATAGGACGCGGGCTAAGCTGACCTGAAGTGTGCCCACCTGGGGCGTGCTGGACTGGGTCATACCATCCAGGATCATGCCGACCTGGGTAATGCCGACTTGGGTAATGCCGACCTATCTCCTTAGTTGAGCAAAGGAACAAAGTGCTCCTAACGAACTCTGAAGATCTTGGAATCGACAGAGGTAGTGTTCTTGCGGGCATGTTCTTCAGCCACAGACTCTGAGTAGGAAGCAGATTCCCTTGGAGACCGTGTTTCTTCTTCCTCTCCTTCCTTCTCTATTTCTTTACTGTGAAGAGAGGAGAATGGAAGGGCTTATTATTTGCTTGGTTGAGCATGTAAGGTTCTGACCTGACCTTTTTCCATAGGTCGGTCCATTTTTCCCCATAACAATGTCTATGGTTTGGAAAAAGGATGGCTATATAAAAATAAGGCTCAATTTATGATGGATTTGATCATCCAATTAGTCTTAATTTTGTTTTGCATGATAGCCCTTGAAAATGTATTATTGACTTAATGGAAAGTTTAGATTGATCTAATGGACTAAGGGCCATTTAATTAAAAAAAATACTTATTTTCAGCACTTATCACTAAAATTTTATATTTTTATGCTTTTCACCAATTCAAATTGTTTGGCAAATCTTACTTATTAAGCGATTAAATTAATTTTCACGTAAAATGTGGGTCTATTTTTCAGCTTTCCTCCCTTCACTTAACTCTGAATGATGAATGTTGAAAGTGCTGGTGCATTAAAATTTCTTTTCACTTTTGATTAAAATATCCCCAAAATTATTTTAAAATTACAATTCAATACTTAAATTAATTTACATAGCTTATTTTTTAGTTTATCGAACGCCCCCTAAGTGTTCTAATACAACTCTGATCACTTAATAACTTAAAAGTGCTTTGAGAGAGAACTGGCACAACAACTCCACAGTACCATGTGAACCACATCAAATCTATTCGGGACCAACTTCTATAACAAAAAGGTCCCTACTTATGGCTCAATGACTTATAAGAGTTTTAACATGGGGGTCATGGGTTCAAGAACCCATTATGGTGTGTTATATTTGTAAGGCCTGTATCCTAGACTGTACCATTCCTTAGACATCCGCGATCCTTCTCGTCGAATTCTGGCAACCTACGACCTGTAGTTGGTATTTGTGCGCAACCCTAAGTCGCATCTCGTAGATCTAAGTCGACTCGACTTGACTTGAAACCTATACTCTAGCGACCGCGCCGTCGCTGCAGTTCCAACGCTGCGTATTGCTTACCGATGTATACCCATGCTAGGAGTAGTAGGTCCACGTATATTTCGAGAAAATGCCGAGTGTTGCGAATCACGAGAGAATCTCTATCCAATATATCACATCAATCAATCAAGTGCAAGTCAAGTATAACTCATCACTCCACTCATCACACCCATCCCTCTCTTACACAAGCCATCCCCAAAGTCAACTCTCTCTTATACACACTCATCTCTCTCTTACACAACTCATCTCTTTTCATCCCATCACATCCCCTTTCCCTCTCATTCTCTCTACAATTTCCAAGCAACCAAAGAGAGCAACCATCCAAGCTAGAGAAGCTCCAAGGATAGCCAAGTTTGTGGCCCACTCCCTACCCCAAATCTCTCATCCTAACCCTTTAATCTTCATCATCCCCCATCAAAGAAGAAGCCAAGGAGCTTAGCATCCCAAGGAACTAAGAAGAAGTGTAATCGGTGGGTGAATCTTCATTGTTGGTAGGAAAGGGATTTCCACCATTGATTTTGATGATTTGAGGGCCCACATGTGGTGGGACCCATTTGATGTATGCATTGTATTGAGTAAAGGGAGGGTTCATAGTGGTGGAGTCCCTCCCCTCCATCACACGTTTTTCTCTCTCTTTCTCTCTCTTTTTATAGTGATGATGATGTGTGTGGCCCACCGGATGTGTTTAGCAAAAATCCAAACTGTCTAGATTTTTTTTCTAGACGTCCAGTTACAAGAGCCCACCTTGCTGCCCGTTTTTGGGTCAGCGTGGAAGAAGGAAAAATACAAATACCAGCCTGACCAAACTTTGGTGGGCCACATACACCCAGGACCCACCAGATGAGAGTGTTTCATCCAGGATGTCCATCCATCTGCTGGACGTGAGGCCACCTTGATGGCGTGCCCCATTTAGATCGTCCATCTGCTAGGCATCCAGCACACCTGGATGAAGTGAAAATACAAATATCTGCTTGTTTCAAAGCAGCTGGTGGGCTACACGTGTGGACCCACCTAATGCATATGTTTCATCCATGCCATCCATCGTCCAGATAGGCTGAATGGTGGAGCCTACCATGATGCAAGTTTTGTATTCACACCGTCCGTCCATGGACCCCATAATGATATATGTGCGTATCCATGCTGCCCGTGCATGGGACGTGGACCCCACCAGATATATGGGTTTCATCCTCACCGTACATCCCTGGACGGTGAGACCCACCTTGAGGATTGTGTTGTATATCTAAACCGTCCAGATGGGCAGGACAGTGGGGTCCACCATAATGTTTGTGTTGTATCAATGCCATCTAGTCCACTGGGACGTGTGACCCACATGATTTATGTATCTTACATCCATGCCGTCCATTTGGTGGGGCCCATCAATTAGGTGTAAGGCCCACCTGCTGTGTACGAGTAGGGCCCACCTGCTGCATGTGTAGGCCCACTTTGATATGAGTGTTGTAAGCACACTGCCCATCTGTTTTCTAGACCATAGGGCTGACCTGTGGGGCCCATCTTGATGTGTATGTTGTATGGGCTGCCCATCTGTTCTTCCTGGATTATGGGCTGCCCTATTAGGCCCAATGTGATGTATATGTGGCCCTGGTGTGAGGCCCAATGTGATGTATATGAGGCCCATGTAGTGAGGCCCAACGTGATGCATGTAAGGCCCTTGTACGAGGCCCATGGTGATGTATATGAGGCCCTCTTGTGAGGTCCATTGTGACGTACATGAGGCCCTTGTGTGAGGCCCTATATAATGTATGTGAAGCCCATGTAATGAGGCCCAATGTGATGCATGTGAAGCCCTTGTGTGAGGCCCATTATGATGTATATGAGGCCCTTATGATGAGGCCCATTGTGGTGCATATGAGGCCTATGTGATAAGGCCCAATTGTGATATGTGAGCTCACCATGATGTATGTGATAATGTTTATGATGCCCATCCATCTCCTAGTTAGTATAAAGATCATGAGCCCTATTATAGGATAGGTTCTAAATGGGCCATGTCTTGGGAGCAATGATGGTTAAATGTCCACATTTTAAGAGCAATGGTGGTTAAATGTCTACATTGTAATCTACCTAAGGCCCACTGTTAGGCCCATTCTCATCTCCTCTTATTGGGCTATCCCAAATCATTGGACTCCCATTAATATTAGCATGACCCATCTCGCTCATTAGGCTTACCCCAAACTGTTGGGCCCCCATTATGGACTATGCTTCCAACATACCTTATAGAGCCCACCTTGTGCTTATTGGGCCATTAGGAAACCCAAATTGCTACATGATGGAGCGGGCGAGGAAGTTCACTCCTCGTTCTTAGCCCCATTCTTGACATGAGTAGGCCATCTAGGTCTATCCTTGATATGAGGAGAGTACAACATCACCGCTTGTTGTGGATGCGAGAATCTGTGGTATCAGATTTGGTATATCCACTATTGAGGACTGATCTTGATATTATATCTGTTAATCATACTAGTGTACTTGAGTTAGTAGGATAAACTGAGTATAGGCTAGCATAACATCATGTTACATGCCCATGTGCATTATTTGTATGCTTGTTATGAAAAGTGACTGATTATAGCATATGTCATTGGGCGAATTGTTTATGGGACTCCCTGACAGACGGAGTTACCCCATATGAGTGCACGGTACGTGCAGGATTGATGTATGATTAGATAGTGTGATTCATGCATCTTGCATTATATAATTCAATTGTCGTATGCCCTAGCGACATCAGTGCCATAGCCTCCATTGGCATAGCATGGATGACAGGATTAGATACTGAAAATACTTGTTCTAGCATAGGGGCGTCATAAATGTCCTAGGGTGAAATCTCCAAACCCTTATGGTACCAGGAGGATGCTCCAATGTCTAAACCGAGTGGATGCATGAGCATATGAGGGTCGAATACCAGTTGACTGCGTCTCCCATTGTGTCGTGGTCAGTTGGAACGGGGTGTGGCCTTACCCGCCTGAGTGAGGGGGCAATGACTAGGCTGAGTCTGACCCAGCTTGAGGAATGGGTTCGCTATCGACGAGCCAGGCCCGATATTGACAGGCAGATAGTGAGGTCTCTTTCACTTACCCAGTTATGTGCTTAGATGGGGCGACAAGCTCGTCTTGAGTGTACTAGACCTCGGTGATATTTCAGAGATGAGTTGTATTGTTATGTGGATTCAGCTGAGGACTGGTGTGCTTGTGATTGCACCTTGCATATGACATTGGCTCCGTAGGCCTTGCATCGTATAGCCTTAATATGGCTGACAGCATTCATGCCTTGCATCACATAGCCTTAGTACAGCTGATAACATTCATGGACTTGCCAGCATTCTTCCGCATACTCTGATATTACATACTTGGCATATACCTTACGCACACACTTACACCACCCTCTAAGCATTCTATAAGCTTATGCACGATCGTTGCGTGCAGGTGACGCTAGGACGCCGCAACAATAATGAGCTTGGAGTGTGCAGCTGACTTCTGGAGCTTTTGATATTGACATTGTATTTCCCTTATTGTACTTAAAGTTTTTTTTTATCATAGTGGATTTTGTGATGGTGTTTGATGTTTGTTGTAGGTTATGCTTCTTATGAGATAAATGTACGTTGAAAATCCTCCTTATAAGATCCCAGGATCGGAACCTAGTATATGAGTGTCAGGAGTCGAGAATGGGGTACTATAGAGGCTGTCGGCGCCGGATTCGGCGATCGAGAATTTTGTAAGCCCGGTTTCCGAGTTTATGGTGTGATAGTATTTGTTACAAAATTTATATTTAAATTTGAAATATTTTGTTTTCCCTCCACATTTGAAAATTTTGATGTTTTTAGTTGTGGGTTTTGTTAGTGTACTCACCTTGCACACATGTTTGTCAATCACGTGACTAGTTGTCTAGTAGTCGGATGAGTCCTTGGCAAATGAAGACCGATGACGAAGTAGAGCAGAAGCCCAAGCTACAAGTTTAAAGAGAAGATTTTACGATCTTGATCTTACCTATAGATGACCTTGACCTATAATAGAAAAACCTACTTAGATAATTTATTCAAGTCATTTTAAGTCTATATTTCCATCATTCTAGTGTTGGCTTTAGAAAGTTCAAAGTTGTTGAATGAATTACTGGACAAAAACTTAAATAGGAAAAACTCTCTCATATTTGGTTAGAGAAGGTGCCATCGAAAGTGACCAAAACAGTCCAGCAACATTCGAAGTTAATTCAGTACCACCGACTGTACTTTTATTCCCACCGACTCCCACTTAAGAACAATATTCGGTGCCACCAAAAGTAACAAATTTCATCCAGCAACTTTAGGATCTAATTCGGTGCCACCGAGAGATAATTCAATGCCACTGATTATAGTTTGGTGCCACCGAAGGTTCACTCGATAGAACCAAAAAGTAGCAGTTATAGATACGTTGGAACTTTTTCTTTATAAATATAGGACCTGGAACTTTATGGAGTGTGTGGATTTAGGCATTTTAAAGTCCCTAGTATATTCTAAGCTTATCCCACTCATCCCAGACTCTATCCACATGAGATTTATGTTCCTTCAATGTGATTCCTCACTTCAACGAGCATTCCAAGCTCCTATTAATGAAGAACATGATCTTTAGCCTGTTCTAGAGTATAGAGACCAAACCCATTGGCAAATCCTTAGTCTCCATGATACTCTAGAGCATCCATTAGTTGAATCTCTTAGAAAATCCATTTATAACCTTTGATAGGATATTCAACCCACTCTCATTACTTGGTTACCTTAATAGGAACATCATATGCAACGTACTTGATTGTGAAGCTGAAACAACAGGAAAACCACAGCATTGTGATCAGGGGAGTATCGGGGAGCTAATTCAAGAACGAGATAGCGAAGATCAAGCGACCTAAGATAAGCTACAGAAGAGGACTCATTCCGACAAGTAAGTGTCATTGTTAAGAGTCCACAAGTTAATCTCTATCCTCGTGTAGGATTGAGGCTAAGAGTTTGCTATCCATAAACTCGATTAGGTGCCTTATGTGGAACCTTGGCCGGTGCGGCCTAAACATATGTTCCTGGAGTGGGAACTTGGCCAGTGTGGCTTAAACGTAGGTGCCTAGTATGGGACCTTGGCTGGTGTGGCCTAAACGTAGGTTCTTAGTATAGGACCTTTGCTCGTGTGTAGAGCATAAATTGCAGAGTCTTTTGTGTAGGGCTGTAAAGTTTATGGTGAACCTGATTTAAAACCATTGATAGTGAAATCTAACACACTCTAGGAGAGTGCGGTTGTTGGGAGTGGAGTAGGCACATAGTCGAACCACTATACATCCTTATATTTCGAATTGTCATTTGCGCATCTATTTAATCATGATTATATAAGATTGAATGCTTGATTATTTATGCATGATTGGATGAATGTTTAAGATTGATAGGTAGCACATTCCACACACAAGTTCACAATACTATAGGCTAGTTGCTTTATTTGTATATCTTTAGTAGCCTATGTGATTGGACCCTCTATTGGCTTGGAAGCCTTTAGAGTACATTGCCTTGCTAAGTTTAATTGCAAATCAGTTTAAGTTAGGCAATAAAGTTTTAAATTGGTATAATTACTGAAAAGTCCTATTCAACCCCCCTCTAGGACTCTTGGACTATTCCATACTTCTACTACAACGGTCTAAACCGCAATTTCAAGTTTTGTCCCACATCGGATTTCTCAAAGAAAATCTTATTGTATATAAAATAGGCTTTTTACCTTGGGGCTTGGGGAGGCTATGCCAATAACTCTAATCTATGTCATTGACCACATGCGCGCGCGTCGAGCTGAGTCAAGTCCATGTGCGCATGCGCGATGTGATGCAATAGGATGGGTTGGGCTGGGCTGGGTGCGAGTGTATTCGTATGGGTGTGTATGTGTATGGGTTCTCACAGGACTTTATTTGCGAGAGTGTACTCATATTTACGTCTTTTTGTTTTAAACTAGAGAGATGCGATTGTTCGATTAGTCGCACCTGTTGGGTTTAGTAGTCTATTTAATTCAACCAAATATTCCAACAATTTTAAAATTGAAATTTTGAATTAAATAGATTATGGTTACTGTAAGAGTTAATGCCTCTACTGAGTTAGCCAAAATCGAACCGTTCGTTGGACGATGCTTCAAATGGTGGAAACAAAAACTTATGTTTGCACTGACCACCCTAAAAGTTTCATACATACTGTCTGAATAATTTACTATAGATTCAGCAAATCAAACCAAAGTAGTAGATAAAAATAATTGTAAAAATTATATTTTAAACTATTTTTCCAATGAACTACATGATGTGTATGCTTCTTACGAGTCTACTAAAGATATATGGACTGCTTTAGAAAAGAAGTATGTTCTGAAAAATGTGGGCGCTAAGAAACATGCAATTGCTAATTTCCTTCATTATGAAATGACAAACGATAAACATATCACAAATCAGACTAATGATTTTCAAAATCTAGTTCATAAACTATCGTCAGAAGGAATTAAGTTGGATGAAGTGTTTCTATTAGGAGTGCTGATAGAAAAGCTACCGACCTCCTATAAAGAATATAAGAATAAAATGAAACATAAAAAGAACAATGTTTTATTGGAAACCACAATCGTACATATATGAATAGAGGAGGCTAATAGAAATAGAGACCAAAAAGAAAATGGAAATGAGATAAATTCAAAGCCGAATCTTATGGAATCAAGTCAGGAAAACAATAAGAAGAGAAAAGACAAATGTCTTAACTGTGGAAAACTTGGACATTATGCCAATGAATGCAGGCTCAAAAAGAAGAATGTAAATAATCAATTCAAGAAAAAGAAAATTTTCTATAACTGTGGAAAACCTGGACATCACATTAAAAACTGTAGGCTTAAGAAAAATAAAGATAAGTCGCGGGCTAATCTTATAGAAACATGCAATGAGTCTGACATGGTAGTAGTTGTGGTGTCAGAAGTTTTTCTTATAAACAACTTCGAGTGAGTACTAGACACTAGTGCAACTCGGCACGTGTACAAGGATCGTAGAATGTTTACCTCCTACTAAGTATCAAGAGATGATGAACAAGTGTTCATGGGTAATGCTAGAACTTCTCCAGTTATAGGTAAAGGGAAAGTACTTCTGAAACTCACTTCTGGAAAGACTTTGATATTAAATAATGTCCAACATGTGCCTGACATTTGAAGATAGTCAGTCTCTGGTTCGCTCATCAATAAGGTTGGTGTCAAGTTAGTATTTGATTCAGATAAACTTGTAATGACTAAGAATGAAACTTCTGTCGGTAAGGGATACTGTAGTGATAATTTATTTATTGTAAATGTATCTAATGATAATAATAATAAGACATCTAATTCTGTTTATATTATTGAATCCTTTTATCTATGGTATAGTAGATTAAGTCATGTGAATGTAGTATCTTCAAAGAAAATGAAAAAAAATTAGGTTTACTACCTAATATATCTAATGAAGAATTTGATAAATGTAAAATATGTGTAGAATCAAAATTCATTAAAAAATTCTTTAAATGAATAGAATGATCCTTTGTTCTATTAGAGTTGATACATAGTAACTTAGGTGATTTTAGAAATTGCATGTCTAGAGGTGGAAAAGATATTACATAATTTTTATACATGACTACTCTAGGTTCATTAGAGTCTATCTGTTCAGGAACAAAGATGAAGCTTTAGATACTTTTTCTAAATACAAAATTGAATTTGAAAATCAGTTAAATACAAAAATTAAAAGACTTAGAACGAATAGGGAGTTGGGTATGAATCTTCTAAATTTAAAGAATTATGTGAAAAGAGTGGAATAATTCACGAAACTACAGCTTCTTATACACCGGAACAAAATGGAATAGCAGAACGTAAGAATAGAACTCTTAAGGAGATGATAAATGCTATGTTAAATAGTTCATGCTTACCCTTAAATATGTGGGGAGAAACAATTCTGTGTGCTTGTTATATCTTAAATAAGATTCCTTCTAAGTCTTCTGAATAAACACCTTACGAACTTTGGAAGAATCATGTTCTTAGTTATAAATATATTAAAGTGTGGGGGTGTTCTGCTAAAGTAGGATTGCCTGAAACTAAGAAAAGAAAGTTAGGCTCTAAAATGACTGACCGTGTAGCATAAAACAGTACAGCCTGCAGGTTTCTAGTTTTAAAGACTAAGGATAATATTCTATATCCTAATACAATTAAAGAAGCTAGAGATGCAGGGTTCTTTGAAAACGTATTCCCTATAAAATTTAAGTCTATAGGAATAGAGGAAGTTAATAAATCAGATATCATGTTTACTAGTAAAAGTGCTTGCGAGCAGGTAGAAGAAGAGATACAACTAAGAAAAAGTATTAGAGTTAGAAGAGAAATTAGCCTAAGAGATGGTTTTTTCACCTTCTTAGTAGAATATGATACTACAACCTATACAGAAGCGATTAACTTTTCAGATGCAACTTTCTGGAAGGAAGCAATAAATGATGAGATGGAATTTATTGTATCTAATAACACTTGGGAACTTGTAGACCTACCACCTGGAAACAAACCAATAAGCTGTAAATAAGTGTTTAGAAAAAAAATAAAACCAGATGTAACTATTGATAAGTTTAAATCTAGTCTGATAGCAAAATGCTTTAAACAAAAGGAAGGAATAGATTATTTTGTTACCTATTTCCCTGTAACTAGGATTACAACTATTACGACTTTAATAGCGATAACTTCCATATATAAACTGGTGGTACACCATATGAACGTTAATACGACTTTCCTAAATGGAAATTTAGAAGAAGAAATATATATGGAGCAATCTGAGGAATATTAGATATCAAATAAAGAAAATAAAGTATGTAGACTAATTAAATCACTATATGGTCTAAAATAAGCTCCTAAACAATGGCATGAAAAATTTGATGGTGTTTTGAAATCAAATGGTTATTATATAAATGATATAGATAGATGTGTTTATAATAAAATTTCTGAAAATGATTATGTTATTATATGCCTTTATGTTGATGATATGATTATTTTTAGAATTAATATTAAATTAGTTATTACGACTAAGAAATTCTTGCCATTTAAATTTGACATGAAAGGCTTAGGAGAGACTAGTGTAATCTTGGGTATTGAAGTAACTAGGAAAGATGGTGTTATTGTATTATCACAATCTCATTACATTGAGAAGTTACTGAGAAAGTTTATCCATTTTGACTGTTTACTTGTCAGTACACTTTATGATTACAGTGTGACTCTCATGAAGAATACAAGTAGTAGTATATCTCAATTGGAGTATTCTAGAATAATTGGTAGCCTCATCTATTTAACAAACTGCACTAGACCAGACATAGCATTTGAAGTAGGAAGCCTAAGTAGATGTACACATTACTCTGGAAAAGAGCATTGAAATGCCTTGTCTAGGATTTTGAGATACCTAAAAGGCAGTATGACTTATGGTTTACATTATAATGGCTATCCTGCTGTATTAGAAGGATACAATGATGCTAACTGGATCACTGATTTAGATGAGACAAAATCCACTACTGGATATGTCATTACTTTGGGTGGAGGAGCAGTCTCTTGGAAGTCTACCAAGCAAACATGTATTGCTCGGTCAACTATGAAATCCGAGTTTATTGTCTTAGAAAAGGCAGGATCAGAAGCCGAGTGGGTTAGAAATCTCTTAGATGATGTATCATGGTGGCCAAAGCCTATATCGGTAGTGTCTATTCATTGTGATTGTCAAGTAGCTATTACAAAAGCAAAAAATAAAATATATAATGGAAAGAGTAGACATATTAGACTCAGACACAACATAGTGAAATACATGTTGCGTAATGGAATCATATCTATTGACTTTTTGAGGTCAAAAAAGAATTTGGTAGATCCTTTAACCAAAAGACTATTTAAAATATTAGTTAATGATACATCGAAAAGAATTGAGATAAGCCTAATATATAAGCTGTCATTATCGACAACTCAACCTATACAAGTGGAGATCCCATAAGATAGATTCAATGGGTAAATAACAAGACACTAGGTAGATGATTGCATTGAGATATATGAGCCCCTTATATGGTGTACAGTGCGAGCAGCAACGCAGAAGGATGAGATTTTTAGAACTCTTAATGAATCCATAGCCATATATTTGGTGGTGTATACAATTGTTGCATACATTTGATGGAATTAACCTATATGGGTGTGGAGGTGGAGACCGCTTCTTATGAGAATCTAGGCTAATTCTCTAGAGTACTCATGAAATTCAAGTAATGATGTATGGCCGAAAAACACCGAACTACAGAATCACTTGTAGAGAAAGAGTTGTATGAGTAGCATGTACTTGCGATTTACATTAAAAGGATTCAGGTTGAAGACTATGGTGTCACTTGATTCTTGTAGGCTTGTCTTGCTTACCTAATGTCAGTTCAAGTATATCGTGACACCGGCACCATTGCACAACTATTACGCTTTAACTCGAAAGACTTTTTATTTTGAAACATGTCGGGGATTATTACATTTGTTTCAAAATTTATATTTAAATTTGAAATATTTTATTTTCCCTCCACATTTGAAATTTTTGATGTTTTGAGTTGTGGGTTTTATCCCACATCGGATTTTCCAAAGAAAAATATCTTGTATATAAGATAGGCTTTTTGCCTTGGGGCTTGAGCCCCATTCAGGGGACATGTGAATTTGGTCATGTGGGGGGCTATGCCAATAACTCTAATCTAGCCATTGACCACACATGCACGCATGCGCTAAGCCGAGCTGAACTAAGTCGAGTCCGAGTCTGAGTCTATGTTCGTATGCGTGTGCGTGGGAGCGGGCGTGGGTGTGTGTGTGTGTGTGTGTGTGTGGGGGGGGGGGGGGCGGGACTTTATTTGCGAGATTATTTGCGAGAATGTACTCGCATTTGTGCCTTTTCTTTTTAAACTAGAGAGATGCGACTATTCGGTTGGTCGCACCTGTTGGGTTTAAACCCAACGGATTTAACCCTTTCAAAAGGGTGCTTATGTACTACTTCAAAGTTTATATAAGGACTTCTGTTCTAATTTCAAACATACGAATAAATCATTTTATTCTCCTCTTATAAAACTCTCTCTGTTCTTTTGGTTCTGGTTTAAGAAATTATTTTGCTGAGTTTGTTGCTGAGTCAACTCAGCACTTTCAAGTTAAATTGCAAGTGGTTCGAGCCCTCGTACAGTGAGTGCACCGCTGGGACCGGGTCATAGTCGTTGTATCTTGGAAGTCAATTGTTCTGGAAACCTGTTGCACTTGGGGCGCTGTCCAAGGGAGAAATTTCAATTTCAAGCTGAGTGACTCACGTCACTCCTTGACTCAATTCAACAAGTCCTCTTTTTCAAATTTTATTTTCTTTTTTTGGTTCTTGATTTTTTAATAGTGTATTTAATTCAACCAAATATTCCAACATGGTGTGTGTTAAAAAAATAATTAAAAAATAAAACAAAAAAAACCTATGTTAAAAAAAGGATGAACTTAACCAGCACACCCTTGAGTAGCATGATGGTACTGTTTGTATTTTATATTTCTTTATCTTAACTATGTAAAATATATATTTCATCTCTAATTTTCTAAATTTATAATTATTAAGTATGGAGTCCAGTTGGATCGAGTTTTTGACTCAAACCAACTCGGCAGAACACCGAATCGAATCGAGCTTTTGGGTTTTAGAAGTATAGGATGGGACAGGAACCCAGATACTTATCTAGCTGGGTTAGCTAGGCATGGACCTATGCATTAGCAGGACGGACTGGGTTGGAGGAGCTTAGCCCGGGGTGCTCATCCACAATAGAATCTAGACACTGTCTTCAACTGGACCATGAATGTCAACCCATAAATAAGGACGTGCAGGCACCACATACATGCGAGGGGTTAGCCTTTCTTGAAGCAAAAGGTTGAGCTGAGCCTATGCCCTCAAGCGAAGATCGCATGGTTATTTCTCAACATATATGCCGAAGTGGCATATGTGTGCTAGTTCCGGCTCGCTCATCAGGTGGAGGCGATTGTGAAAATGAGATTTTCCAAAATTAGGCATTTGGTCAGGTCGGCTACATATCTATCTTGGATATAAATCGCGAGTCATTGTTTTCTATCCATTTTGACGAATCTCATGGGCCTGAATTTTGGGGTGAGCCATGTTCCCTTGGGTCCAGTTGGCTGTGTGTCAACGGACTGGGACCAATTTTGAGGTGAGTTTGGGCGAAGCTAAATAAGTAGCAGGTCGGGCTCAAGCTAGAAATGTGACCCATTTAAGTAAATTGTTCGAGCATGGGTTGAACCCTGCCAGACCCGACTTGCCGATATAAAGTATTGTCGGAAATAGAGAAGAAACATATAAATGATTGTTTTATTTTGCATGTGTTTAGATAGGTTGTGCGTAACCATAGCCTCATATTCCATTCTTAGATCTGATTTGAGTACGTGCTAGGGTGGGTCGGGTCAGTTGAGTCCCGCCCATTTGCAATTAAATTGATGAATTTGTTGGGTCAGAAGATAATGGGTCCCGGGTCATGTTTGAGTTAGAATTCTTCTCTTTTTAGTAAATGGGTTGGGCTTGGGCTCACTCCAACTGACCCAAAACCAACACATTGCCATTTGCCACCCATACGGGAGATCCAAGCATTCAAAAGATGGGCCACACATGCATGTATGATGAATTGGGCCTTGGATCTGTTTCTATCAACCATTCAGTTCCTCCATACATTTGAGCAACATGATAATTACTGCACTGGTTTTTTATTTTATAGCTATCACAGATCCAAGGTGGGCCGCATCTGATTGACTGCCCTGGTCTGGCACAAATAGACCTGGAAGGCCAGCTCTTATCTCAGGCAAGCCAGCAACATTTGCGCTCCTAGGGTGAACGTTGCAAGCATGCACACATATGAACGTGGTTGGTGGTGCTGTAGGACAGACTCAAACTGGGACAGTCTACATGATTCTGATCTTATGGACCCGAATTTGGGCCCAGACATACTTTAGTTAACTGAATCAGGCCAAACCCGGCTCATCACAACCATAATTCGTCCTCGATTTGGGCACGGGCCAGTCCTCAGCAGAATTAGTTAAATCTGGGCCTATCTATCGGGTAGCTATGAAAACAGGCCAAACCCATCTTCTGGAGGGGTTGAAGACCAGTGGGCCAGCCTGGTGGCCCATTGACTCACTAATAGCGGTTCAGTGTTACAATATAATTGGGGGCGATTCATGCACAAGGGTGGCAATGGGTCAAGTAGGCCCGATGGATACCTGAGTTAATATCATTCTTTGCCTCTCTCAAATCTTTCATTTTCTAATAATCTTTGTATAAAAGATCCATTTCCAATAAAAAAAATTCACCTGCCACTCAATTCTATTAATTAGGGGTGCGGTGGGCTGTGCTAGGGCTACGCTGAGTTGGCCTTGGCCTAGCCCTAGAGCCCTACCTGGCCCTAACCTAGCTCAAACCCTAATGGGCTTAACTTGCACACTTTGTAGAGCATTAAAATTCTTCATATTTATATATAAACTCTATAGCCTACTTTACTAATCCTATGTACTATATCGTATACACTAGGAAAATGGGCTGGCCCAATTGCCCTATCCCAGCTTGAAATGAAGAATGAGCCTAGATTCAATGCCCTAACTCAGTTTCATGCCAAGTTTAGCAGTCCAAACCCTAGTCCTATTGGGCTGGGTCATCCGACCTGGGCCAGAACCTGCCCATTGCTGCCCCCTTCTATTAATGGATAGTGACCACCTATCTCAGTTTTTAAAATTTCCCTCAAAAGTTTTTTATCCAAATAAAAAATGTGCTTTGTAAAATATGTGTTTAATTCAGCTTTCCCATAATAAATGAGTTTTTTTTTTTTTCCTCACTACCTTCTATATACAAATGGAATTTTAAATAAGTTTTGTTAACTGTAATCACACTTGAACTTGATTATATCATATCATATTACACGCACACGCTCGGTACTAAAATTAATTTATAGTAAATAATTACTAATTAGTAATAATGATTAGCACTTTTTTAATTTTCTTAATTATGAAAAAGAGGCAGGTTCCTCTCCAACATTGTTGTATAAGCTTATCATACAACACTTTGCACGTGGCTTGTGAAAGTGCCCTTGTTTGTCAATTAATGTGATGGTTGAGTCATAGAGTCCAATGAACCCCACATGAAAGATTACAAGCTGAAGACTCAATAAAATGGAAGTGTTCAAATATCTTCAAAGGCAAACTAAACCTCACATCCCACGATCAAAACACATCAGGTAATAATTCCCTTAAAAATGTTCTAATCTATCATAAAATCAACTAGGAAAACATCTCTGGTAGATTAGAAAATACAAAAACAAGTTGCAAGAACAAATAAAAAAATCACAAAGTTTATGCAACTTTCGATTCATCGAACAACCTTTGATGACATTGAGAATGGACTAATTTCTGTCCAGCAACCAAACCAAAAATCTAGATCAAATCTCGATTATATTGAAGAGGGTTCGATGACATCGAACTTACATGTTCGATGATATCGAACCTATCTCGATGACATCAAAAATTGACACTTATATGTCCAGTGAGCTTAGGTTGAAAAACACTTAAAAGATTGATGACTCGAACTATGATCGATGACATTGAAATTCAAATTTCGTTGACATCGAACATATGCTCGATGACATCGAATCTATACTTGACTTGTCCAGAGAGTTCTATTGAAAAATCAAGAACTCTTTAATGACATCGAAGGTATGTTCGATTACATCGATCATGGACCAGACTTGTCCAGAGTGTTTTACGTCCAGAGTGTTTTTGTAACAGCCCGAACTTTTGCCAACCTGGAATTAGACGTCCTTAGGCAATGGGCCGCTCCTAACACCTTATTAACCTGTCAGAACTGAATCCCAAAGTCTAAAATCGCTTCTGAACCCATTTCCTTCACAAATCCAACCCTTCACCACCTTGTTCTTTCAATTTTCCTAAGTACTTTCACCCTAGACACTATCTTAAACTAGTTAAGTGTTATAACTTGGATCACCTCATATACAAACTACAAAGGCCTGAGTACCACCTCGACCAGAAATCACTTAGGATTAAATCCTTTAGAAATGAGACAAAGTAACTAAGTGCTAAACTAGATTAGCTACGAAATCCATTTAAATCGCTTTAAATACGATCTGCAAGACCCAAAACTTGTAGAATCATTGACGCTAGGTTACCCTAAAATCTTGAATCAATCTCATTACCTGGCTGCTCTTGAGAGCATCTCGAAACTCCGTATCAGTTCTAGACCGCACATCGGGAGTCCGAATAATACGAGGTTAAGGACTTAGGACTGCCTCGCTGGGCTTGACAACCATCTCAGAAATCAAATCCAAACAGTGTCCCACGGCTGTTCGCTTAAGTCCAGAGCGAGAGTGTGTGAGAACACTTGTTTCTTTACAAAATAAATATCTTGAATAGTAATCTGAGACTCGTCGCTTGCGGATCAGTATTAAGCAACCAGACCGTCAGAATCTGACCAAATTACACCCTCAGATCAGGAAAAATTTCATACACATTTACATGTACTTGGAATCTCTGATCGAGACCCACTTACAGTCGAACTGAAACTGGTCCACCACGCGTGATCTGAAAATTCGACTGAAATGAAAACTCAACTAAGTGTAGATCCAGTGTTACCTTTGGCTCAAGGGGGGCTCCGAAAATGCTCCGTTGAGCTGCAATAGATGCCCTTTGGACAAAACCCAAGTATACCTTGTTCCCAAGTCTATTTCAGTGAGTTTTTAGGCTATATAAGGACCTTAAACCATCTCCCATTTCAGCCATCCGAATTTGAGAAAAACCCTAGGGAAAGAGAGAGAAAGTGTGGGAGATGTGGGAGAATCTCCCTGTCATGCTTCCCTGCCACTCCACGAGCTTCACCACTCCGTTCTAATCACTTTACCGGCGATTCCACCTCCGTTTCTAGGTAAGAAACCCTAACCCTAATTTGTTTTGGGGTTTAGACAGTTGTAGGTTATGAAATAGCTAACCTATTTCGTTCTATAGGTTGCCAAACTGACGAATATGGAAGCTTAGCAAACCTGTCGGCTTCGTTACGATTCTACGATAAAAGGTGCGGACTTTAGGTGTATAGGTTATGGTTTTCAACGCTTTTAATGTCAGATAATGATAGATTCATAATTTGCATGCAATTGCACATGTACAAAGTGCCTTCCGTTTTCTGTTTCGATTAAAGTTGTAGAATATGGAATTTTACATATTCTAGGTATTCGTAGAAAATACCGTATACGTATATTTTTTGGAAATGTATTTGACATGATTATTTGTTGTATGAATATATGATATATGGATAAAATACTTATTTGGCGAAAGGATTCGCCCAAATACATGTTTTACTAATATACACTATGTATGTAGAAATACTGTATTGTAGAAAGTACCATATACATGTATATTTTAGAGATGTGTTTGCCATGATTAATTGTTGTATAAATATATTATGTATGCGTAAAATACTTGCTTGGCGAAAGGACTCGCCCTACTACATGTTTGTTAACATACACTAAGTATGTTGAAATAGTGTATGTTAAGTGTTTGTGGAAATGCTTGTGTGAGTAAGCGTTTGGATGTTGATGCCTTAGGAGGGTATTGAGATGGGATTCTCAGCTACCTTAGAGATATGTATGATTACCTCCAGGAGATTGTTTACTTAAACTGCTTACTTGTGTAATATATGTATTTGTATTCCTACTTATGTAGTGCTTTATAACATGCTTTATGACATGCTTACTAACATGCTTGAATTACTTTGCTTATTATGCTTTACTTCACATGCTATGAATTAGGATTAATTGAGTTTGGGACTATGCCTATAGTCCAGACAATCGGTACCAGAAATGAATTCGTGGCTGTGAATCATTTGTCACGTGAGATGTGTTCGACGAACTCGAGTCGTACTTTGGTTGGCGATAGTGGTTGGCCATGCGAAGTGCTTATGCACTTCATGTCGTTCCACTTGTTGTACGCTCGAGCTCGAGCTCGTCAAGTAACCCGATCTGTCTAATGTATGTTCACCATATTTGGACGCTACTGCTTGAACCTAGGGTACCAAACTTACCAGTGAAATCCCTTTTAACCATGGTACTTTGATCCGCTAAGACTCATGAGCCGGGCATGGTGGTATGAGACACCGTGGTCGAGCTGTCGGCCTACGCTGGGGCCACGTGCCTCCCCGTAGTGACCAGTGAGCAACTAGACTCGTGAGCCGATTATGGTGGCATGAGATACTATATTTGTGCTGTCAGCCTACATTGATAAGGTGATGGGGGAGTGGTGCAATGAATGCGAGCAACAGCCCTGACAGCCCTTTGTAGTGACCTCAAGCATACTCTGAAATCACGGTGAGCCTTAGAATTTTGCCGCGGTATATAGAGTATGAACTAGGCCTGTTTCTGTATAGTGATGAATCGTTTAAGAGGTGATGGGGGAGTGGTGTAACCTTTGTGCGTGACAGCCCTGGCAGCCTTTGCAGTGACCTAGAAATCACGTCATCGTCTGAGATTAACTAGGACTAACGACCCTAGAATGGATCATGTTTGGGAATGATACAAGGGAGGTACCATAGTTTCTCAATCCTGCTGTTTTGAAATGGACTAATTAAAAACCCGGTAATCATGCTCATCATGCATTGCATGTGCCTGGAAGATGTGGAGCACTGAGGGATGAAAGTATGCCGCGAACATGAGATGGTGTCACACGAGGGAGGGTGTGGTGAGGGCATCCATCATACCTGCATCCATACTTGCATTAATAAGAGTAGTTAAGAGTGTTTGATTTTACTGCTTTATCATTACTATTTGACTGTATTGATAACATGTTAACCTATGCTTTATTGTTCCACTGAGTTAGCTACTCACTCCCACGTTACGGGACGGTGTTGTACACACAAACCAAATTTGTTGAGTTTCAGGTGATGGAGATGCTTATGAAGCAGAGCCGGACTACTACTAAGATGTGGAGGAGTTATCCTATCTGTATCTCTCGGGCAGGTCTATGAAGACCTGGTATTGTAATGACGGGGCTATGGTACTTGGGATAGAAGACATTACACTTCCTCACATTAGGTATATCTTAGAATTGTACTTGTAATTAATTAACTTGGTAACATCATCACACTCTGGAGACTCACCATAGTTTATATATGTTATTTATCTATCACAGTCTTCCGTTTGCAATTTAATTGTCTTTGGAGTATGATATGCTATTTTGGCTTAATCTCACTCATGTTCAATGCACGAATACAGTCAACATTCAATCATCATTCATTTTGTTGCATCAGTGATGTTCTGGAACTCGGGAGTTGAGTTTATGCTCGACCCCCGATTTTCGGGATGTTACAGTTGGTATCAGAGCATGATTTGGATTTTACCGGACCTGGGTTATGGTCACACGACGTACTCTAATGCACTCTGACATAGGAGGGAGCGACAGAACGTAGAAACCGACGTAGGATTTTTCAATTTCGCCGAACGGCGAAATTGACCAAAATCGACCGCTGAGATTGGGCTCGTACACACCCATGATCACGCGAAACAATTCCGAATCACTTCTAGGCCATCAGTCGACAGGTTTGATTCGTTCCCTAGAAACGAATGTTCTTAGGTAGTAGGTCAACCACAACACCTTACACTTCATCTCGAAGCCTAAAACCCCTTTTATCCAATTCCTTCAAATTCTCTCCTTTCAGCACCTCATTCTTTAACTTTTTCTAGGTCCTTTCATAGTAGACATAAATATTAACATATAAATGATGGAGAATAATACTTAAATAAAAATTTACTATAAATAGTAAATATATGTATAAATTGGACTTTTGACCATTCAAATTTTGGAATCTGGATAGATTAGCTCCTCCTACCCCAAAATCATATGCTACACATCACATAAAATCATTTCGGTTTGCAATTTGGCCATGGTACGGCTCAAAATAGAGTCGGAGGCCAAATGGAGCACTTCTGGAGTGAACCAGGGTGGGCCCCATACTTTTTTGGGTCCAAGGGGACTGGAGGAACACGACCATGGGGCCCCCTTTTAAAAATCCAAAATTTTTTGGCGAGGCCGTCGCCAAGTCGGCTAGGCCTCGTTGATTTTTTGGCTGAGCCGGGCCGGCTGTCTGGGCCGATGGTGTTTGGGGGCTAGGGAAACCCCCTGGTATAGGGGTCGTGGCTTAAAACCTCCCCAAACTAGTACTTCCTTCACAAAGTGACCCTCCAAGCTCTCTTTTCTCCTTCAAACTTCTGATTTTTGGCAAAAATCGCCCTCCAATCACCCATTCCGTCATTTTCTGTCATAACCCATTCACCTCCATCGTTCATAACAACATCTACCCTCTACCCTTTCCGTTTTTCCTCATTTGAGCTCCCACACCCCCCATTTGGAGCTCAAATTGTGTAAGCTCTCAATCTCTCCCATCTCTCCACTTCCTTTCTTTAAACCCTGTCTATTGGGCCTCTATAATGTCTATTGAGGCACCAGTCTGTGGAGAACCAGCAACTCCAGCCTCTTTTCTTCCTTTAGGGCCCGTTCGGCCAACTACATTAAGTAAGATTAGGTGGATGAAATTGTAAAAAGAAATAATAAATGTATGTGTAAAGTATTGTCCCTAGATTAGTTGTATCCCATGTTTTCCAACACCATGTTTAAAATGTATGTAATTAAAAGTAAATTCCAAGATTTCCTTTCAAATTACACTTAGAAATTTACCATCCTGGGATTTGGAACTCCCATCTCACACTTTCCGACACAAGGCACATTTTCCAAAGCTTATACCATTAATTTAATCCCCTCCCACCCTCCTACCAAACAAGCCACTCCCAATCCCGAGGAGAGATTAGCAATACAGTCCCATTTAATACCACTTAAGACCACTGGCCAAATAGTGTTGAAGTGATAAAGTCTCTCGATATACATTAACCCACCACACTCTGATAGCTTAAGCTTTTAGAGTAAATGGTTATTTGACAATTAGGCCCTAGAGTTTTGGACCTAGAGCGGTGCTCCTAAATTTCGACAGACCTGACCGTATAGGAAATCCAACAAGTAATAATGTGAACCTTATGACCTCCCTAGATGGTACGAGCCTATGTGAAATGCTCGAGCATAGTTAAATTTGAGTTCGGGCGACTCAATTCCAAATAGACAACTTTGACCCTAAGTGATAAAACCTTCCTTATATTAGAAATGATATGAAATCACCTAGCGTATGAGCGTGGACTTTGGACTACAACTATGGATTTTCCACTACTCCTAAACTAAGACTAGACTACTGATTATATTAGGGAATGTTAGAGACCGACAGACTCTGTTAGTCAGCTTAATTAGGTTGGAGCGAGACCCCATTCCTTTGTTGAATCCCCTCGGTACCACAGGCTTATTTAACAACTCTTAGGAGGCTTGTTTGATTAGTAACTATTCACGCTCAGAAAAAACTTATGTATCCCTTGGATTTAAGGTTAGGTCAAATCAATGCATCCCTTAGAATTGCCTTCTCGAGGACTTATTACAACCGGAAACACAGAGTAGAGAAACGATATATATCAGCGAGGTATTCGCAGTTTGAATTGAATTCTCAATCCTGGTAGTTGCCAATGAACTCTACGCTCTGATCAAGCAGAGAGTCGAGATTAACTAGGATTCAGAACTAATACGACACTTTTCTGTCATGGCTAGGCAGAAGGTCCATGTATCTGATTCTGACCCACTACACAACTTTCCTTCCGTGTTGGCTCGACCACTTACAACCAAAAGTTTATAACTCCATCTTTGAGAAGTGTAAGAATATATAGCCAATAAAGATTTTTCCTTTTAGGCCCACGAAATTTCCCAAATGGACGACAGATAGTTAGGAATTAGGTCCCTAGTTTGCCCGTTAACCTATTCTGTCCAAATACCTTTTATACTAATAATTTATAAATTATCTTACAGTAATAAACTAGACATGACTAGAGAGGGTAAGTTGAGATCGTAATAAAGGTCCTCCTTTAGTGGAATTAGGCATCTTAGCTCCTTTCTATAATCCTAGGTACCAAGACCGACGTATTGGGAAATCGTATCCCATTTCGTATTAAGGATAGGTCCTAGATTACACCTTGTTCCGACATACGGATCAGGACATAGATCTTGAACCTTGGAGAGCCCAATCTAGTTAGATCACCTAATACACCTCTTTGATCTGGGTGGCGCAGCGGAAACGTGGTGGACCCTTGCCCCACTGGCCCCGGATCGAATGGAATTGATCCAGACTGTACGTAAAGATAGGTCACTAATAGGATCTGAATCTTCCTTAGAATGCTTTAGGGTTCAAGTATTAAACTAATTCGTATTAAAGAAAGGGCCTAATAATGAGTACGAGTTTAACTACTACCATAGACATGACTTAAGACAAGGACTCTCTTAGACTAAGACCTAAAAGGTAACCTTAGACATAGACAATTTGAGCCTTTCAATGATGGTCATTCCCTACGTTTCTAGAGTGATTAGACTACGGAGTTACTGAAATATACAACTGCGAAGCATTCGCGGCTTGACCCAATTCTCAATCCTAGGCGACTGCCAACGGACTCACTGCTTAGCCAAGCAGAAGACCAGGATCCATCAGGATTAAGAATGGATACGATGGGCCTTCTACCCTGGTAAGGTAGATGATCAATGTATCGGGATTAAGCCCACTACAATCGTCTCTCTGTGTTGGTCAAACAATGAAAATAACTATCTTACTCTAAATAAGTGGGAATTATCGTCAAGACTCCAAATAGGTAAAGAAATAAATTGTAGCAAACCATTAGGATATGAGAAATGGATAAAGAAATAAGTTTTAAGGGGGGTAGACTAAAATCAACCAGGCTAGTATATACCCTACCACGCGTAGGAACTCGAAATCAATAAGTCTTAGGCAAATGAAATAATAGAAATCTTTCCTTATTACCCTTAGGCAATTTCGGAGACGAAATTTTGTTTTAAGGGGGGTAGAATGTAATAGCCTGAATTTTTGCCAACATGGAATTAGACGTCCTTAGGCAGTGGGCCGCTCCTAACACCTTATTAACCTGCCAGAACTGAATCCTAAAGTCTAAAATCGCTTCTGAACCCATTTCCTTCACAAATCCAACCCTTCACCACCTTGTTCTTTCAATTTTCCTAAGTACTTTCACCCTAGACACTATCTTAAACTAGTTAAGTGTTATAACTTGGATCACCTCATATACAAACTACAAAGGCCTGAGTACCACCTCGACCAGAAATCACTTAGGATTAAATCCTTTAGAAATGAGACAAAGTAACTAAGTGCTAAACTAGATTAACTATGAAATCCATTTGAATCGCTTTAAATACGATCTGCAAGACCCAAAACTTGTAGAATCATTGACGCTAGGTTACCCTAAAATCTTAAATCAATCTCATTACCCGGCTGCTCTCGGGAGCATCTCGAAACTCCGTATCTGTTCTAGACCGCACATCGGGAGTCCGAATAATACGAGGTTAAGGACTTAGGACTGCCTCGCTGGGCTTGACAACCATCTCGGAAATTAAATCCAAACAGTGTCCCACGGCTGTTCGCTTGAGTCCGGAGCGAGAGTGTGTGAGAACACTTATTTCTTTACAAAATAAATATCTTGAATAGTAATCTGAGACTCGTCGCTTGCGGATCAGTATTAAGCAACCAGACCGTCAGAATTTGACCAAATTACACCCTCGGATCAGGAAAGATTTCATACACATTTACATGTACTCGGAATCTCCGATCGAGACCCACTGACCGTCGAACTGAAATTAGTCCGCCACGCGTGATCTGGAAATCCGACTGAAATGAAAACTCAACTAAATGTAGATCCAGTGTTAGTGAGCTTAAGTTCGACCTTTGGCTTAAGGAGGGCTCTGGAAATGCTCTGTTGAGTTGCAACAGATGCCCTTTGGACAAAACCCAAGTATACCTTGTTCTCAAGTCTATTTTAGTGAGTTTTTAGGCTATATAAGGACCTTAAACCCTCTCCCATTTCAGCCATCCGAATTTGAGAAAAACCCTAGGGAAAGAGAGAGAAAGTGTGGGAGATGCGGGAGAATCTCCCTGTCATGCTTCCCTGCCACTCCACAAGCTTCACCACTCCGTTCTAATCACTTTTCCAGCGATTCCACCTTCGTTTCTAGGTAAGAAACCCTAACCCTAATCTGTTGTGGGGTTTAGACAGTTGTAGGTTATGAAATAGCTAACCTATTTCGTTCTATAGGTTGCCAAACTGCCGAATATGGAAGCTTAGCAAACCTGTCGGCTTCGTTACGATTCTACGATAAAAGGTGCGGACTTTAAGTGTATACATTATGGTTTTCAACGCTTTCAATGTCAGATAATGATAGATTCATGATCTGCATGCAATTGCACATGTACAAAGTGCCTTCCGTTTTTTGTTTCGATTAAAGTTGTAGAATATGGAATTTTACATATTCTAGGTATTCATAGAAAATACCGTATACGTATATTTTTTGGAAATGTGTTTGACATGATTATTTGTTGTATGAATATACGAGATATGGATAAAATACTTATTTGGCGAAAGGATTCGCCCAAATACATGTTTTACTAATATACACTATGTATGTAGAAATACTGTATTGTAGAAAGTACCGTATATGTGTATATTTTAGAGATGTGTTTGCCATGATTAATTGTTGTATAAATATATTATGTATGCGTAAAATACTTGCTTGGCGAAAGGACTCACCCTACTACATGTTTGTTAACATACACTAAGTATGTTGAAATAGTGTATGTTAAGTGTTTATGGAAATGCTTGTGTGAGTAAGCGTTTGGATGTTGATGCCTTAGGAGGGTATTGAGATGGGATTCTCAGCTACCTTAGAGATATGTATGATTACCTCCATGAGATTGTTTACTTAAACTGCTTACTTGTGTAATATATATATTTGTATTCCTACTTATGTAGTGCTTTATAACATGCTTTATGACATGCTTACTAACATACTTGAATTACTTTGCTTATTATGCTTTACTTCACATGCTATGAATTAGGATTGATTGAGTTTGGGACTATGCCTATAGTCCAGACAATTGATACCAGAAATGAATTCGTGGCTGTGAATCATTTGCCATGTGAGATGTGTTCGACGAACTCGAGTCGTACTTCGGTTGGCGATAGTGGTTGGCCACGCGAAGTGCCGAGCTCGTCAAGTAACCCGATCTGTCTAATGTATATTCACCATGTTTGGACGCTACTGCTTGAACCTAGGGTACCAAACTTACCAGTGAAATCCCTTTTAACCATGGTACTTAGATCCGCTAAGACTCATGAGCCGGACATGGTGGTATGGGACACCGTGGTCGAGCTGTCGGCCTACGCTGGGCCACGTGCCTTCCCGTAGTGACCAGTGAGCAACCAGACTTGTGAGCCAATTATGGTGGTATGAGACACTATATTCATGCTGTCGGCCTACATTGATAAGGTGATGGGGGAGCGGTGCAACGAATGCGAGCAACAGCCCTGACAGCCCTTTGTAGTGACCTCGAGCATACTCTGAAATCGCGGTGAGCCTTAGAGTTTTGCCGCGGTATATAGAGTATGAACTAGGCCTGTTTCTGTATAGTGATGAATTGTTTAAGAGGTGATGGGGAGTGGTGTAACCTTTGTGCGTAACAGCCCACAGCCTTTGTAGTGACCTAGAAACCACACCATCGTCTGAGATTAACTAGGATTGACGACCCTAGAATGGATCATGTTTGGGAATGATACAAGGGAGGTACCTTAGTTTCCCAATCCTGCTGTTTTGAAATGGACTAATTAAAAACCCGGTAATCATGCTCATCATGCATTGCATGTGCCTGGAAGATGTGGAGCACTGAGGGATGAAAGCATGCTGCGAATGTGAGATGGTGTCACACGAGGGAGGGTGTGGTGAGGGCATCCATCATACCTGCATCCATACTTGCATTAATAAGAGTAGTTAGGAGTGTTTGATTTTACTGCTTTATCATTATTGCTTGACTGTATTGATAACATGTTAACTTATGCTTTATTATTCCACTGAGTTAGCTACTCACTCCCACGTTACGGGACGGTGTTGTACACACCAACCAGATTTGTTGAGTTTCAGGTGATGGCGATCCTTACGAAGCAGAGCCGGACTACTACTATGACGTGCAGGAGTTCTCCTATCTGTATCTCTCGGGCAGGTCTATGAAGACCTGGTATTGTAATGACGGGGCTATGGTACTTGGGATAGAAGACATTACACTTCCTCACATTAGTTATATCTTAGAATTGTACTTGTAATTAATTAACCTGGTAACATCATCATACTCTGGAGACTCACCATAGTTTATATATGTTATTTATCTATCACGGTCTTCCGCTTGCAATTTAACTGTCTCTGGAGTATGATATGCTATTTTGGCTTAATCTCACTCATGTTCAATGCACGAATACAGTCAACATTCAATCATCATTTATTTTGTTGCATAAGTGATGTTCTGGAACTCGGGAGTTGAGTTTATGCTCGACCCTCGATTTTCAGGATGTTACAGTTTTACAGAAAATGAACTGAACTCCTTGATTTCATCAAAATTCTTTCGATGATGTTGAACAATTGAATGAGATTGTCCAGCAAGCTCCAAGCAATTTTAGTGAAAATCCCAATGCCATCGAACTGGTACTTGATGACATCGAAGGTGACTTTTGATGACATCGAACACACTTTGACAACATCGAACGTGGACAAAATTTGCCCATTTTTTTACTGTTGGGATTTTTGCCTTTATATTCAGAGGCTTGGTTTTTTTATTTATATTGAGAAAAATAGTGAGATTTAAGAGATTTATTGTCACACCCTAAACTCGAAAACCGGGCTCACAAAATTTTTGATCCTCAAATTCAGCGCCGACAGCTTCCGTAGTAACCCATTCTTGGCTCCCGGCACCCATATATCAGGTTCCGATCCTGGGATCCCACAAGGAAGATTTTTTCAGCATAAATTTATTCCTTAACAAACATAACCATAAGCATAACCCACGAATAATAACCAAGACACCATCACAAAATCCAATATGATAAAAAACTTTAAGGTACAATGCGCATAAAGGGAAATACAATGATAATAATAATGAAAACTGTTGAAGCTCGACTGCACGCCCTATTAAGCTACGGCTACGTCCTGGCATCACCTGCATGCATTAATCATGCATAAGCTTATAGAAAGCTTAGAGGGTGGCAAACGTGTGTGCATAATATAAGCATGCTCAAAATACAATATCAGAGTAATGTGGAATATACTGGTAAGTCCATGAATGCAATCAGCCATACCAAGGTTATGCGATGCAAGACATGAATGCTATCGGCCACACCAAGGCCATGCGATGCAAGATGCAACTCAAGCATAATAGTCCTCATCTGAATCCTCATAATAATATAACTCATCTTTGGAATATCACAGGGGTCATTATACTTTACGTTAGCTTGCCACCCCTATCCGAGTGCACAACTGGGTAAGTGGAAGAGACTTCACTATCCACCTGTCAATGTTGGGGCCGGCTCGTTGATAGTGGACCCATTCCTCAAGCTGGTCAAACTCAACCTAGATACTACCTCCTCATTTATGCGGGTAAAGTCACACCTCCTTCCAACCGACCACGACACAGTGGGAGATATGGCCTACTGGTATACGACCCTCATGCGCTCATGCATCCACTCGGTCTAGGCATTGGAGCATCCTCCATGGTACCATAAGGGTTTGAAGACTTCACCCTGAGACATCTTTCGCGCCCCTATGCTTAACAAGAAGTTTTGGTATCCAATCCTACCATCCATGCTATATCTGCAGAGGCTACATCCCTGATGACGCTAGGGCATATCGTAATCATAATCACATAATGTAAGATATATGAATCACGCAATCCAATCATGCATCAATCTTGGGACAACCCCACCTATCAGGGAGTCCTATAAACAACCTGCCTAATGACATATGCAATGGTTAACGATATCTCATAACAAGCATGATGATGCGTATGAGCATGTATCATAATGCTATGCTGTTACATACTCATAATCGGTATCAATAACCGGCATCGATAATCGCCCTCGATAATCGGCCTATATGCAAGGCGGGGTCCATAGATGGACAGCAGATCCATAACATGGAGGGTCATTCCTCAACTGTGGATATACTAATTTCGATAGCACGGATTCCTCCGTCTACGGCGAGGATGAACTCTCCTCATATCAAGATTGGGCCTAGGTGGCCTACCTATAATCCTACAAGCAACCAATGGGGGCCCAACATTTTGGGTTAGCCCAAAAGAATAGATGGGTCATGCATTATCAATGGGGCCCATCGATTTGGGTCAACCCACTTAGAGAATGATGAGAATGGGCCTAATAAGGCCTAAGGGAAGGTCGCAATGTGGACATTTAACCATTATTGCCAATAAATGTGGACATTTAACCAGCATTGCTCCCTATGAGTGGCCCACATATAGCCAAACATATAGTGGGCCCATGACTTCACATAAGGGCATAATACACATCATAATGGGCCTCACACAAGAACCCAATATACATCACATCGGGCCTCACCATATGGGACTCATATACATCATATTGGGCCTCATCAATGGGCCATAAATACATTACATTGGGCCTCATCAAATGAGCCGCAAACGCATCACATTGGGCCTCATCATTAGGCCACACACAAGGGCCTCATACACATCTCATTGAGCCTCACATACATCATAATGGGCCTTACCAAAGGGCCACCAATACATCATATTGGGCCACACACAAGGGCCCATGGGTTAGGCACAAGGGATGGGTAGTGGGTGCATCACATACATCATAGTGGGCCTAATGGAGTAGCCCATATAGTTCAGAAAATTAGGTGGACAGACTGCCTATAATGCATACCTTAAGGTGGGCTTATTGTAACACCAAAATGGACCCAATGGGGCAGCCCATAATCCAGGTAAAATGGATGGGCAACCTGAATCATACATCACTGCGGGCTGCACAAATGGATGGTATAGATATATAATGCATGCATCATGACGGCTGCACAAATGGACGAACGATGTGTATAAAACACATACACCACGATCGGCCCACACATACATGCATCGAGGTGGGTCCCGTCTGTCCAGAACAGATGGATGACTAGGATACATAATACATATATCAAGGTACAACATGTGTGGGGTGGGCCCCACATGAGTTGAAATATTGGATGGATGGTGGGATATAAAACATACAACATGGTGCGTCCCACGCACACCGTCTAGGGATGGATGGTGTGGATATGAAACATATACATTATAGTGGGGTCCACACCATTTGGACAGATGGACAGAGTGGATATACAATACATACACCAAGGTGGGTCCCACCTCCACACATGCCACACGTGTGGGGTGCGCCCCTACGTCCCAAACAGATGGACGGAATGGAGAGACACGTACATCACGGTGGCCCTACACCACCTGTCTAGATGGACAGTGTGGATTTAGAACATATGCATCAAGGTGGGCTCCACTTGCCACCGTCCTGATGGACGGACGAGTAAAACACATACATCATCTGGTGGGCCCCACCTCCACACGTGCAACACGTGTGGGGTGGGTCCCACACGGGTTGAAATGGCTGGATGGTTTGCATATGACATATACCTTGTGATGAGGTCCACGGAACTTGTTGACGCCTGTAGGGACCCACCGTTGGGATGGGCGGTGTGGGTATACCACATATAGTAAGGTGGGTACACACGTGTGGGACCCACCAGTCTTGTAAGATCATGTTGATATTTATATTTTCACCTTCATGTGGGCCTGTTGTAAGACCTGACCCGAGATTTCTTGTGTATGCATGTGTGTGTATAGGTATGTATTTCATTTCTCTTAGTCCCGCAGTCTTACCGGTCGAATTCCGGCGACCCACGACCCTAGGATTGTGTTTGTAGTCATCCTGAGTCTGGTCACGTAGACCCCACACGGATCAACCCGAGACCTATGCCATCTTATTCGCATCGTTGTTGCGGTTCCAACGACGTGTCTTGTGCGTCCATCCGATATATAGATCAAAAGTTATGAATATTACATAGTATGGTTCTTAATCATGTGGCCCACTTTTGTGCAATGCATGTGGTCCACCTCCTTGGCACAAGTCCCTATACACACTATACAAACCACACAAATTGTATAAAAAATACCACCCACCTCAACACACACTACACAAGCCTAGCCTAAAGCCTAAGCATTATAAACTCCTCCCTATACAATGATGACCTCTCTTACAAACTCATCATGACCCCTTTCTCTCTCTTTATCTTTTTCATTTCCCTCCATTTGCTATAAACCTCTCCTTCTTTTCTCCAGCCCTCTAATCCCAAACATACTTCCAATCCCACCATTAGAAATTGATCTCCACCATTAAAACCTCTTCTTAGGCTCAAGATCTTCTTGGTGTAGAAGTTTGGAGGCTTACTTTGCAAATGGGTCTATATAAATTTCTGATTTCTTTCCTGACCTTTAATCTTCACTTTTCTTCATAAATGGATCATATAGGACCCACCAATCCATGGTGGGGATCCCATTTGACCCCATAGATATGGCCCTTTGGCCTATCCTACATGCATGACATAATACATGATGGGGCCATTCTCTATGAACCCTATCATGATGTATTGTATTATCTACTTCATTCCAAGGGCATCTAGACCCTAAAATTTATATTGGGATGGCATCCCAACCACCCATTTTAGTTATGGATCATGCATGCATTGGTTTATTATTACACGTACAATCTACATAGTTGTATGGATGAGATTGAATCTTGGGAGGGCCCACTAGTAGCGAGGCCCTACCCCCATGGCCGGGTTGTATTTCTTCTTCTCCTTTCTCTTATTATTATGGATGATGATGTGTGTGGTCCACTTGGTGGGCCTAGGAGATCCTAAAATTCAGCAAGGGTGGGACGCCCTACCACCTTATTCTATTATTTTTAGACACCCTAAATTAATGCATACAAGTGTCCTGACCTTAGTTCATGATCTGGACATATGTTGGTCCCATTAAGGAAGGCCACACACCCTTTTAATTGCTGAGATTATTGAGATATAGGCTGATATGTCCAGCCATGTATTGCTGTCCAAAAATCTGGACTGTTTACATGGACTGCTTTAGCTAATGTTTGGTATGGATTTAATCTATGATTATACTATTTTTTCTTGATGATTGTGGGGTGTAATATGAAGTTGTGGACCCCACCTTGAATTATGGTGGATCACACCTCAGATGGCCTATGAAATAGTACCCAAAAAGGGGGCCCAAAGAGGGGTGGGCGGTCCACCTTGCTGGACCGTCCAGCCTAAAAGAATGAGGGGAAAACCCAAATTCTAGCCTTTTTTTTGAGTGGTGGGCCACTTTTGTGGACCCCACCTTTCTGTATTGTATGGAAAAAATACTAATCATCCATTCCTCCCCTCCTATATGAAGTTTGGCCCCACCTTATTGGATAAACATTACATGGACAACAACATTTTACTCTGGATAGATTGTAATCCCGAATTTAATTAAAATATTTTTGAGTATCTGAAAATTCTAAAAATTTACAAAGAGGTGGCCCACCCATGGTAGGACCCACCTACCAATTTTTGGAGCCAATGGACCCCTGTACACACTGGGGAAAGGGTTGGACCGACCCACTAGGTTAGGACGTCCAGGTCAAATAGATTTTCCGGACAGTCTATATACTTTAAATTAATTAAAATACTTATAATCATCCAAAAATCACGAAATTTGTAGAGGTGTGGCCCACCCATAGAAGGACCACCTTGTAAAGTTTCAGGGCCATCGGGCCCCTGTACCGACCGTGGTGCGGCCTGGAGTGGCCCACCGGGTTGGGATGCCCAGGGTGGAGCGTCTAGCCTTCCAGGCCACTTTGTGGGCCCACCTTAATGTATTTTATATCCCACCGTTCATCCATGTGGGGTTTATGGGGGGCGTGATCATCCCCTCCTTTAGTATCATCTATTTGGGGCACATTTGGTTGAGTTTTCGGCCCATTTACCTAGGCCGATAGGACTGCCCATCATGGGACGCCCAGCCGATAGGACTGCCTACCATGGCACATCTGATTTATGTTTTAATCTACTCCCTTCATTTAGTGCCCCCCCCCCTCGGGTGACATGTATTCAGGAACTAAAATAAACATATAAATTAATTATTTTTGAATTTCCAGCAGCTAGATTGTGAGTGGGCTGGAATTTTATCAATAAGCCCAAAGTTGATGCCCATAAATGAATGTTTTGGGGCAGCATGGTCCACCAAATTAGGGGACATTATTACATATATCTTGCCCCATTTTTAATTAGATTTTGGGCTTAATTAGTGCATGCTTGAGGCCCACCCCAGTTGGGGTTTTTCTTGGGTCCATACTTCTAGCTAATTGTTGGGTCATATAGCCTTGGTTGTGCTGGAACTTTTGATAGGCCCATCAGACCCTTGGGGCCTATATTTATCATGCTATTGTGATGGGTTTTATGGGCCAAATATTCAAGTAGTTGGGCCCTTGCTTGCCCATTAAAATAAATCCATACTTGGGCCGAGATGTGAGGCCCCATATGTTGGAATAATAGGCTACCCATTAGGCCCACCACAATAAGTAGTCTTATAATCTTTATGGTTGGGCTCAAACCTTGCTTAAGGCCCACCATGCTGCCTAAGTATTGGGCTTAGTGTATGGCCCACTAGACTATGGATTGCTTAGGCCTTGGGCTTGTATTATATACGTGTAGGTAGCGGGCTACCTTTTGGGACCCAGTTGAGGTTGGATGTCCTCCTTGGTGGCCCTAAGGTAGGCCCGTAGGGTTCCTATAGGTGGTTGAAGGCCCACCTTGGGCCCTTGATTAGGATCGCTTCTTCCTTGGGTTTATGACACTCTTAGCTTGTGGGCTACCCCAAAGAATTGAGCCCCCACTAGAAGACTTCTCCTTAAAGTACATATCTACGTATCTAGACCTTGTCCCTCCTTGGGTAGGAGGAGTATGATCCACGTCATCATCGCCAAGTAGTGTACTTACACCATTATGACCCATATGCATCATCTGCGTGAATGGATTGCATTGTGTGTGGTCATTGGGTTGACATGATAGAGGGATGGAGTTTCTCCCCTTGTGCACATCGAGTGCTTGAAGCTAGTGCATGACTTGTGTGCGTGACCCATGTCTTGGCATCACATTTCATGATGATCCGCCCTTGCTTCATCAGGGCCTTGCTGCCACAGGGACATTCATAGATGGTCGTATGTGTGGACACCGAAAATATTACTTGAGCATACAGGATGCATAGGATGCTCATGGGTGAAAATTCTAAAACTTCCATGGTACCAATGATCTACCCCAACACCGTAACCGAGTGGAAATTATGAGCGCACGAGGGCCTTATACCGTTAGGCAGCGACTCTCACTGTCGTGTAGTCGGTTGGGTAGGAGTGTGGCCTTACTCGCCTGATGTAAGGAGGCATTGCTAGGCTGAGTCTATCAGCTCATAAATGGGTTTGCTACCATCAGGCTTTGTTGGTGATTGGCTGTCCATGGCTAGGTAGTGAGGTCTCTTACGCTCATTTGACTATGCGGGTCTATAAAGCGGTAGTCATCCAGCAGTGTACTGGACCCCAGTGATTTCCTTATGATTGGAAATGTACTTGATATGTGGATTGGATATGAGCACTGACATCACTTCGCATTGCATTCTCATCGGCTACTTAAGCCCCTTTATGCATCACCTTGGTATGACGCCCAGTACTCATTTCATTATATTTATGATAAGCCTCGGTAAGGCTAGCATATTATCATTGATCATGTTTCCCTTCCTGTATCTCCTATTATTCTTCTGTGCACCATTATCACACACTTCCACCACCCTCTAAGCTTCTATAAGCTTATGCACGATTGATGCATGTAGGCGATCCTAGATCAGCATTATAGCGATAGAGCTTAGATTAGAGTTGAGCTAAGAACCACCAGTGTTGCAGATCTTCTTCTTACTTCTTTTGCTATCAGATGTATTCCTTTTCTGCCTTATACTTATAAAAGTTCAAATTCATAGTGGATTTTGTGATGTGTGTCTTTGTTATTCTCAGATATACTTGCTGTGATCTTGGGTATGCACATATTGGAAATGGTTATATAGTTATGGAAATCCTCCTTGTGGGATCCTAGGATTGGAACCTGCATCAAGAGCCGAGAATGGGGGTACTACGGAGACTGTTGCGGCTATAACTGACTATCGGGTTCGTTGTGAGTCCGGTTACCGAGTCTGGGGAGTGACAGGAGTGGTATCAGAGCATAGAAAGTAATTTTAGAATAACTCAGGATAACATCGCAGTCTGCTAAGAGCATAGGACAAGTTGTGTCACGAGATCCTTCTTTTTACTCCGTATTGAGCCTGTAATTGTCTTGATTCCTTACGTCATCATTATTTTGTAGACGATGCTACCTAGACGTGGCACCCGTGGTCATGGGGCCTGTAGTCGTGGTGCCCTTGGACGAGGCACACGAGATACCTATTCTTCTCGAGCGCATCCTGCTCCCGTTTTAGAGGATCCGATTCCCGAGGTCCCGATTCAGCCTGTTCCTCTTGTAGCGCCTGTTGAGCCTGTGGCGCCTATTCCTCCAGTTGCTCCAGTTCCCCCGCCAATCCCTCCTTCTCAGCCTACTGTTCCGGTTACAGAGGCTCCTGCTCCGTCAGCCGCACCCATGCCTCTTCCCGAGGCGAGTGTCACTCCTGCTTTTCTGATAGTGCCTATAGGTGCCAAGCATTTCAGCAGCTGATGTAGCTTGTCGCTATCACATTGCAGATTCGTCAGCCTGCAGCCACTCTAGTTTCTGATCAGAGCAATTTACCGCGCACTAGCGCTATTTTTCGAGAGTTTAGACAGCATGACCCTTCGAGATTCAGGGGTGATCCTGACCCATCTACAGCTAAGGCATGGCGCACTGAGATCATGAGGATTTTCGACACTATGAAGTGTCCAACTGATCAGAGGGTATCCCTTGCGACTTATCTTTTTAAGGGTAAGGCCCGTCATTGGTGGTTGTCCATGTCCAGGATGGCCGGGCCAGATTTTGTTTGGACTTGGGAGGAATTCGTGGTTTGTTTCGACTAGAAATTCTTCCCTAAGCACCTTTAGATACAAAGGGCGATAGAGTTTGAGACCCTGGTTCAGGGTGATTTGTTGGTATCTCAGTATGAGGCCCGTTTCTTGGCCTTGTCTAGATTTTCTCCTCGTCTCACTAGTGATGAGAAGATGAGAGCTCGTCGTTTTGTGACTGACTTGCATCCTGCCCTTCGCAGCCATGTGGTGGGACATTGTTTGGAGACATTCAACCAGGTTGTTCATTGGGCATTGGTTTATGAGGAGGACTGGGTTATGACCCAGAGGTTGAGAGAGAAGAGTTCCGATGGGGACCGGAAGAGGAGAGCACCAACCGACAGTTCCAGGCAACATCGTTAGTAGAGATGGAGGGGCAGATCAGAGTTTAGACAGCCCACGGCTCAGACAGTAGCTTCATCATCATCATCAGCACCGCCAGCCAGTTTATCTTTCGGTGCCTTTTTCGATGTTTGCTTCGGTTGTGGACAGGCCAGGCATCGGAGGCGTGATTGTCCTCTCCTCATACTGCTATAGAGGCCACTGCAATTACCTCCTCCTCGTCCTCAACAGCAGCAACAACAGAGAGTGTAGCTTCCAGCCACTGGGTGTATTGAGCAGCTGCCAGTTGTCTGTGAGTACCCGGATGTGTTCCAAGAGATCCCAGGTTTGCCGCCACGTCGGCAGGTGGGGTTTCAGATTGACTTGGTGCCCGGTACCGCGCTATCTCAAAGACCCCCTACCAGAAGGGACAGCTAGAGTTGAGGGAACTACAGGAGCTATTGGATGAGATCCAGGAGTTAGGTTTCATTCGTCCCAGCAGTTCACCGTGGGGAGCCTCAGTATTGTTTGTAAAAAAGAAGGATAGCTCGTTGCGGCTCTGTGTAGACTATCATGAGCTCAACAGAGTCACCATCAAGAACCGATACCTGTTTTCCCATATTAATGATCTATTCGATCAGTTGTAGGGTGCACAGTATTTTTCCAAGACAGACTTGCGCTCCAGTTACCATAAGATTTGGTTCGAAAGGAGGACATTATGAAGATGGCTTTTCGGACGCGCTATGGTCACTTTGAGTTCCTGATCATATCATTCGGGCTGACCAATCCGCCCACCGTATTCATACAGCTGATGAACGAGGTCTTCCGGCCATTCCTCGATCAGTTCGTGATGGTATTCATTGATGACATTCTTGTATATTCGAGGACCCGGGACAACCATGTTAAAAACTTGCAGATTATGCTGAAGACCCTCCATGCCCACCAGTTGTATGCGAAGCTAGAGAAAGGTGAGTTTTGGCAGGAGGAGGTGAAGTTCCTCGGTCATGTGGTGACGAGGGAGGGTGTTGCTGTGGACCCCTTGAAGGTTGATGCAGTGCGTCAGTGGGGCCAGCCCACGAACGCGTCCGAGATTCGTACCTTCCTTTGTCTAGCGGGATACTATCGACGGTTTATCAAGGATTTCTCCCGTATTGCTGCACCGCTGACCTGGTTGACCCGGAAGGGCGTCGAGTTCTTCTGGAGTGACGCTTGTGAGGAGGTATTTATGGAGTTGAAGGACTGCCTCACGTCCGCTCCTATTCTTACACTTCTTGATGAGAGTGAGGGTTTTGTCGTATTCACCGATGCTTCCAGAGTTGGCTTGGGTGCTGTACTGATGCAGCACGGGAAGCCAGTGGCGTATGCCTCGCGCTAGCTCAAGGTCCATGAGCTAAACTACCCCACCCATGATTTGGATCTTATAGCGGTTGTCTTCGCACTGAAGGTATGGAGGCATTATCTATATGGGGTCAGGTTTGAGTTCTTCTCGGATCATAAGAGCTTGAAGTATATATTTTCGCAGTCCGAGTTAAACTTGCGTCAGAGGCAATGGATGGAGCTATTGAAGGACTATGATTTTGATCTTCAGTACCACCCGGGTATGCAAACATGGTGGCGAACGTGCTCAGCCGTCGGCCATGAGGTGTGGTGCTCAGATGATGGTGCGAGAGTGGTAGATGCTCGAGGATGTTTCAGAGTTTGACTTTGAGTACAGTCTGTATTCTTCAATTGTTCAGCTTTCGAGCTTATCAATTCAACCCTCTTTGGTGGCTAGGGTGATTGAGGCTCAACAGATGGACGAGTCACTTCAAGAGTATGAAAGTGCCCTGATTTGTCAATTAGCATGATCATTGAGTCAGTTAGACAGAGGAGCCTCATAGGAAGATTGATCAAGCGTCTGCGTCAGCTGGATGTGTGCCCAAACTCGTCACAGGTAAATCTTAGCCTCACATCCCATGTCTCAAAACACTAGGTAATTAAAAGCATTAAAATTGATTAGAACTTCCTAGGATTTTTGGCTAGAAAACTTTTTCAAAACTTCAGGAAAATCTTTAAATTTTCTACCTTTGTCGATTTATCGATACACGGTTTGATAAAATCGAACCTTGTTATCGATGTCCTCGAAGCTCACTCGATATTATCGGAATGAGGACATAAGATGTCCAACAACCACAAGATCTCTAGACGGAATTATCGATGTATCGATATATGGTTCGATATCATCGAAATTTGAATCTCGAGTCCATCGAAGTAGACTCGATAAAATTGACATCAGGTCTATTATGTCTAAAATTCTACTAAGACAAATCATGTAATCTTTGATATATCGAAGAGCTCCTCGATATCCTCAGAATTCAAATTTCGATGATATCGGAAGCCCTTCGAAGATATCGGATTGGACACACACTTTTCAGTAAAGTTTTTTAGGTTGTCTTTCTTGGATCGAGGGTCACTCGATAAAATCGATATTCAAATATCGATCATATCGAGGCACGGTCGATGTCATCGAATATGGACATAAACTGTCCAGCAAGCTTATAGGAAAATTCTTTGGAATTATCGATGAATCGATACTTCCCTTGATATCATCGATATTCAAATTCCGATGACATCGAGTGATGCTCGATCATATCTTATACCTAAAAATCACCAAAGGCAAGTCTCTCACATTTTCAAATGTCGAGGAATCAAACCTCGTGTTGATGAAATTGGAGTTCGAAATCCGATGCATCGACGCACGTTCGATTTCCTTGACCAGCTGGCAAAAAGTTTCAAAAGCATTTACATTTGAGTTTGTGTCATCGAGCGGCCGGTCGATGCTATCGAGAGTATACGCTTGATGATATCGACTCTGCTCGATGATATCGAACTTTGTAAAAAATGTGACCATTTCATATCCGTTGGAACCTTTTGCCTATTTAATGAGAGCTTGTCCTTAGTTCCTGGTAAAGAAAATAGAGAGTGCTTTTGAGTGTTTAACCTTACATCATATACCCCTAAGTCTTTTCTCTCATGGAAGTTCATCCTCCAATCCACCCTCATCATTGACATTCAATAGAGTGGATTGGAGAATGAACTTCCGCATTCAAGGATCCTGCAGCTACCACCTTAATGGCAAAACATGAAGCTGGGATGCCTTAAATGCATAAATGATTGGAATCACTATATCTCCATTATAGGAAAACATTTAATATAGGAGGATTCCATCATAACCTTGACCCAACCCGTCGCCAGGTATTGGTACATCTTCTGAGTTGCGGTTCAAGGAAGCAGAAGATTCTTCGTCAACAAAGGAGCAGATCTTTGACAACGCTCTGAATGGGGCTGATCTACTTATCTGCATGTCATTAGAGTCCAGAGGACCCTTGTGATAATTCCTTCTGTAGGATTGGGTCTAAGGTGTTTCTCACCCCTTTCAAGTCCTCATCGGAGGCCTCCGGCAGGAGTGTATGTGTGGGTGCTTTGTATTGACCCTTGCTCTATGGAGAGCATAAACTCTTAAGTCCTTGTGTATGTCCTTGACCTGTGCAGTCTAAAACCTGGGTGCTTTGTGTTGACCCTTGCTCTTGGGAGCACAAACTTGTGATGTTCCTTGAGTGGATCCTTAGCCTATGTGGCCTAAAATTGGGTGTCGTGTGTTGACCTTTGCTCATGAGAGCATAAAGTGTGTCGTGTGGACACGATATGTCATCCTTAGTGTAGGTTGTACTGGTTGGAGGTGAACCTGATTTAAAACTTCCGGTTTTAGGTGAACCTATTATGAAACCTCCTTTAGTGAGATTTGATACACTCAAGGGTTGAGTGCGTCCGCTGGAAGTGGAGTAGACAAGTAGTCGAACCACTATAAAAATGACTGTGTTTGAGATTTCTATTGTCTTCTATTACTTATGTGATTTCCTTAAATGCCTTCATATTTGATTACTTGAGATCACATCCCACACAGTCACATCCATCATAAACTATGATTTACATCTTGTTTATCTTTCAATTCGTTTTATGATTGGATACTCTGATTGGCTTGGAAGCCATTAGAGTTACTCTGAAGAAATCCTGATACACTCATATTTACTCAGGATTAGATTGATAGGATTTGAAATAACCATAAAATATTAAAAAGTCCTATTCACCCCCCACTAAGACATATTGGCATATTCCCACTTCAACTAAAGCGTTCATTACCGCAATTTCAATTAGTATGAAAGTAGGTCTCTCTTAAGGGCTTCACCGCCTAGAGAGTGATCTTGACTGAAGTTGGTAATATAGCCAAAGGAGAGGGCTCATAGGTCACTAGACCTCTTGTATTTGATGGATTAAATTATACATACTGGAAGGCTAGAATGCATTACTTTCTGAGATCTTGAATCATGATGTTTGGGATATAGTTGAAAGAGGATATGTCCCACCAACTGAACAAGTAGTACTTGAAAATGGCACAGCTATCGCCAAACCAAAATCCAAAGAAATGTGGACAACATTTGACAAAGAAAAATAAACATCTGAAGCTAAAGCTATGAATGCTATCTACTGTGCTGTGTCCCAAGACATTTTCAATCAAATCAGTATGTGTGAGACAACCAAAGAAGCATGGGATTTGTTGGAAACAACCTATGAAGGAACAACCACTGTGAAGAGATCCAAACTGCAACTCCTAACATCACAGTTTGAAAGTCTCCGAATGGAAGAGCATGAGACCTTCATGGAGTTTTTCACAAAACTGAACATCATTTGCAACTCCATGGGTGGATTAGGTGAGAAAGTTCCGGTCCCAAAAATTTGTAAGAAAATACTAAGATCATTACCGGAACGGTTGAATCCTAAAGTAACAACCATTGAAGAGTGTAGAAATATAAATGAAATGAAAGTAGAAGAACTGGTAGGTTCCCTACAAACCTTTGAACTACACTTCAAACAAACCCCTAATCCAAAATTACTGTCCTCAAAACTTCAAAGAATACATCAAATGAGGACATTGAAAGTGAAAGAGAAAATGAAGATGAAGAAGTGACTTTGTTAGCACAACGGTTCAAAAAATTCTTTCAGAAAAATCGTGGCTGTCCATTTAAAGGAAGACAGGTGGACAACAAACATTCCGTAGGTAAATCTGGTAAAAAGACCAGAGAACTACAATGCTTACCTGTCGGAAGTTTGGACACCTAGTCTACTGAATACCCAAATAGAAAAACCAAAGGAAAGGCAATGGCAGCCACATGGGATGATACAGAAGAGTCAAACTTAGAATCTAGCGACTCAGAGATGGAGACCAGAAATCTCTAAAAATTCTTATGGTCTCTACTGCCCCAATCATTCGCATTGAAACTGAGAACGATGAAGAACTGCAAGCAACTAAATCATTTCCATCAGATAATGAGGAAACTGAGAAGGAAGAAGAAGAACATGATAAATTACAGGATGCTTACAATCAACTCTACATTCATAGCATTAACATCCTTAAAAGACTTGTAATATTTGAAAATAAAAAGGAATTGCTGTAAAAAGATCTGAATAAAACCTTGAAAATTAATACACATGTAATTAATGATTTACAGCAATATCATTCAAATAATGATATATTAGAAAGAATCAACATCTTTCTTAAATTCGAGTCTGAAAAACTAAAGAAAAGTGTTGAGCTATTAAAAGATAAAAACATGCTCCTTCGAAATGAAAATCACACACTCCTGTTTGATTTAGAAGAATCCAGAAAATTTGCTAAGCTAAACGATAAGTTTTCCCAGAGTGGTGAGAAATTAGAAAAACTCTCAAGTATGGGAAGACCAGGAAAAGACAAGAGTGGATTAGGATATGATAAGTTTAAAACAAAATCTAGAAATGCAGCACCAATGGCTGAAAAATTTGCTACTTCAGGAAGTAAAACAAGAACTACTCTAGTTTGTCATTTATGTGGTGATTCTGGTCATTATAAGTTTGAATGCATGTCACCTAGGAGGACTCAACATAACTCTGGTCAAAAGCATAAAGGTACATTCAAACCAGCCAGAAAAACACAAGATGTCAAGAGTCCACCTAGGAATATGGATACACATCCATCACCACCCAGAATGATTGACAGAATGAAGGAGTTATTGAATCAAGTGGCTGAATTAAACAAGAAAACTAATGAATTTGTAAGACAAGAAAACACGATTCAGTTGCCCAACTTGATTAAAGAAACTAAATCTACCACGGTTAAAAATTTTGTCACAAAATGGGTAGTGAAAGAAAAGAAAAATTGCCTTGTTACTCACTCAAATCATATAACAGGCAATGATTCTAAGTGGTATCTGGATATTAGATGCTCAAGACATGTCACGGGTGATAAATCCCTCCTTTCAAATTATTCAGATCGTAATGATGGGATAGTCACCTATGGAGACGGAAGCACCGCTAAGGTAATTGGACAAGGAATTATCAAAGGAATAAATTCGCTAAAAAATGAGAATGCCTTTTGCATAAAAGGATTAACGCATAATCTTCTGAGCATTTCTCAAATATGTGACAATGAGCATGTGGTCACATTCAACAAACAGGAATGCGAAATCCTTAACCTATCAGGTAAATCAGTGATAAAGGGTTGTCGCACAAATAACCACTGCTATGTCATTAAAGGCAAAGGAAGAACTGATCCATATGCCTAGAAATATTGAGCGTGGAAAAACAAGTCTAGGTCATGCATCTAGATCTAGATAGTTGCTGAAAAGATGCAATTTTTTCTGAACTCCTAATGATACATCTGAGGTTTCTCACCTTAATCTTTTTGTATATAAACATCTTGATGTTTATAATTTTGGATTGTACAATGCTTTTACAAATTTTTGCTGTGTATATTAGTCGATTCAAAGATATACTAAATTATACACAAAAGTTTGTTGAAATGCTGAAAAATGAAAAATATTCACCTTCAATATGTCTATCGATAAGTCATGAGGACTCTCGATTCAATCAACCAAGAATCGATATCATCGACGCCTCTTTGGAATGGGAAAAGTCACATGATCGAGAATGTTATCAAAGACATCCTCGATATCATCGAATGAGGACCATCGATAACATCGAAACAGTGTTCGATGATATCGAAGTGTGCCACCCGATAAAAAGGCGCTCGAGCGGGAAAATGACATTTCACTTCTCAAGATCATTTTTCCTTCTTCCCTGCTCGTTCCTCTCAGCCGGTCTACTCAAAGCTTCGTCGGAGAGTCCGAAACATCCTTCAAATCCAATAATACCCTTCCATTCCCCACCTTTCATCAAGATTCCATTTTGCTCTTTTTGGGTATTTCCTATTTTTCTAGAGAAGTTCTGCCCGTTTATCTTCAAATCCTTCTCTGTGAATATCGGCAAATGGGCAAGGACAAAGGGAAATCGTCCGGTCCTGGAGAATCTTCGAGATCCTCCAGGCAGAAGGTTCTTGCTCCAAGAGAAAGGGCAAGAGCTCCTGAACATAGGACCCCCACTCGCCAGTGAACACGATAGACATCGCGTGGTAGGTCTCAATCTGAACCACCGGCCCCTCCTCCTGCTAGGGTGAATCCGGCGCTGGCCAAATACACTGGATGAAAGCTAGTTCTTGAAAGGAGGGTAGACAAGGAATGTTTAAAACCCTATAATCTGGAACCCCTGTTAGCCGAAATTGGGTGGCTACCTCTCCTCGATTTTGGGGGTCCTTATCACTATGAACGGACCACCATTTCTTTGCTTCCAGTCATTCGCCAGTGTCTGATCCTCCATCCATGACAGTTTCTATTGATGGTGATGATGTAGAAATCAATCCTGCTGCCGTTGCAAACATCCTTGGCCTTACTCTATCACCCGTCAGTCTCCCTGATATGGACCTTGAGAATGTTGAAACCTGGTCCATGGTGACAAAATTTCTCTGTCATGGTCATGAAATCCCCTGGTATCAAGGCAATGTATTAAAATCCAAGTTCATGGAACCCCGATATCGTATTTTGCATGGTATCTTTGCCTCCAACATATATCCTAGAAGTACTAATCGTTCGGATCTCACCGGGTTTATGGCCATGGTAGTATACTCCATAGTTACAGGGATCAAAATCTGCCTTCCTACTCTAATTGTGCATCAGCTAGTACATGCAATTCATACGTCTTGGGATGTTTGAAATAGCGGTGAAGACCGCTTGAGATGAAGTCGGAATATGCTAATATGTCCTAGAGAGGGGGTGAATAGGAATTTTAAAGATCTATGAGTTATTTAAAAACCTATCACTCTAATCCTATCATGTATTCAATTTTCAGGATTACTCAAATGTAACTCTACTGGTTTCCAAGCCTAGTAGAGGATCCAATCACAAACTAATCGAGATATAGCAATATGCAGCTTAGTTTATGTTGGATGTGACTGTGTGTGTGAGATGTGATTAGGTATATTAACATGAATGCATTGGCATGGATCACACATAGAGAAAAGCAATCACAAACACAATCATTTTATAGTGGTTCGACGATAAGTCTACTCCACTCCCGGCTGTCGCACTCAACCCTTGAGTGTACCAGATTTCACTAAGGAGGTTTTTCAGGGTTCACCTCAAACTTAAGGTTTTAAATCGGGTTCACCTTCAACCTTTACAGAGGTTTACATGGTTCACCTCAAACCCAGAGTTTTGCTGGTTCACTCCTAACCAGATGTTTATGCTCTCCATAGAGCAAGGGTCCACACAACGCACCCGAATTTTAGACCATACAGGTCAAGGACCTACACAAGGACCTAACAGTTTATGCCCTACACAAGAGCAAGGGTCCACCCTATGCACCCACTGCGTACACTCCTGCCGGAGGCCTCCTTGAGGACTTCAAAGGGTGAGAACCACTTAAGACCAAGACCTACAAAGGAATGATCACAAGTGTCCTCTAGACTCTGGATACTTACAGATAAGTTGATGAGTCCCGTTAAGCACAACACCGAAGATCTTCTCCTTCTTATTGACGAAGAGTCTTCAGCTCCCTTGATCTGCAATACAAGATGATATACCAATTCTTGGCTTCGGGTTGGGTCAAGGGTGAGATGAAATCCTACTCTCTAAAGATTTTCCTATAAGGAAGATAGAGTGGTTCCTCCCTTATGCATTCAAGGCATCCCAACATAATGATTTGCCGTTAAGGTAGTAGCTGGAGGATCCTTGAATGTGGAAGTTCATTCCCCAATCCACTCTATTAAATATCAATGGTAAGGGTGGATTGGAAGATGAACTCCCTTGAGAGAAAGGGCTTTAGGTATAGGATATAAGTTGAAACACTCAAAAGCTCTCTCTACTTTCTCTCACAGCAACAAAAGACAAGTTCTCTATAAATAGGCAAAAAGTTCCAATGGATATAAAATGGTCACATTTATGACAGAGTTCGATATCATCGAGCAGGTTCGATATCATCGAGCGTATACTCTCGATGACATCGATGGTCCGCTTGATGACTCAGAGTCGATGTCATACGCTTTTGAAACTCTTTGCCAATTGGTTGATGAATCGAAGTTATAGTCGATGTCATCGGATTTTGAACTCTGATTCCATCGAAGACAGATTTGATCCATCGACACATGAAAATTGAGAGAGACTTGACTTTGAGATATTTCAGGTTTTCATGAATGATCGGGGGAACCGTCGAGGTCATTGGAATTTAAATGTCGATGATATCGAGATCTGAGTCGAGACATCGATAATTCCAGCAGATTTATCTTTGAACTTACTGGACAGATTATGACTTAGTTCGATGCAATCGATCAGGTATCGATATCATCGATATTTGAATATCGATTAAATCGAAGGGCCCCCGATCATAGTTAAAAACATCTTGAAATAACTGTTGTAAGAAATGCGTGCCCACCATCGATATCATCGATGGACCTCCGATCTTATCGATATTTGATTTCAGATCATATCGGACGGTCATCGATATATCGATGAATTTTGAGATTTTCATTAAAAAACAGGGGCACCGAAAATCTGCCTGTCGATCTTATCGAGCCACTCCCGATGGTCTCAAGATTTGAATATCGATGGTATCGATATGTGTATCGATACATCGATAATTCGTCTAGATATGTTATGAAGTTACTGAACATGTTTAGTGCTTTTATTGATAATATCGATAGGTGTATCGATACATCGATAAATCCGTCCAGATGAATATTTAGTTGCTGGACACTTTTGGTCCTCTTTTCGATAATATCATTAAGGTATCGAGGACATCGACAGAACATGTCAATCATATCGAGGGTGCTTCGATAAAATCAACAGAGCAAGAAAAACTTAGAGATTTTCCTATTTTGAAAAAGTTTTCTCACCATAAAAACCCTAAGATGTCTATATTGTTTTTAAGGGTTTAATTCACCAGGTGTTTTGGGACATGGGATGTGAGGCTATGATTTATCTATTGTGAGCTTCCACACATTCGATTGAGGCAGACACTTGGCTTGATCTTCTTTTGATGTCCTGCAGACTGTCTGACCACTCGTTCACAGTAATTGACAAACAAGGGCACTTATAAGGGCACTTTCAATGTTCACTTGCCCTATCCTTGGATCATTCACACTATGTGTAATGCGATCGGTTTTTTAACAACTAATTACCCAAAACTTCCCCTTCAACACTTCAATAAGAACAGCATCAGAAGGATGGATTTAAAGTTTCACAAATTTCCTGAACACCTTCCCGAGGAAGGAATTTAAGAAGAAGGTGAACGTGGTGAAGGCGATGCTCCAGCCGAAGGTGCTGGATTGGCTGAGGGTGAGCCTCTCAAGCCTCAATAAGCTCCGTCCTCATTTGAACCTAGACATGCAAAAAGGTTCAAGCTCCATCATGATAGAATTGGTGCAATACAATGAGATGTCACCTAGCTAAAGGAGTCCGTGAATGCACGGTTCTCTATCTTGGAACGACTGGTGAATGGGGTGCAACAATCGGTGCAATACTTGGTGGATCTGATGGCCTGCAGATGTGAGGATACTGCACTGTCCTCCTCCACATCTCCGCCATAGTATAGACAATCTATGTACCATCACATACACCCTATTCTCATCTCAACATACGGGCATGGGTATCTTTTTGTATGCCCTACGATCGCATGAGTGTATGTGATGGCTTACTAATCTGTATAGTCTGACAAGTTTCTATTTTTGGGTGCCCATGGATGGGCTTGATATATATATATATATATATATATATATATATATATATATATATATGTTTAGGATGAATGTTATACTACTGCCAATCTTGGGCAGTATATATTTTTGGATATTTTGGGCTACGGCTATTTACATCTCGTATATCTTACTGCCATTTTAATTTGGTTTACTTACTAGTCTACTTTAAATGATGCTATCATTTGTGAATCTTATCCCCGTTTTCCTATTTTATCTGGTTTATATCAACTGTGATGCTTTCTCTCTATACTCATACTATTAGTCGTCACAGGTTTTCTTTGAACTGATATGCTTTCAAGGAATGTTCTCTTATATCTACTCTGCTTATGCCCTGTAATTTGGTTCTCCCAATTGTTTTAACTTCAGTCAATGTCCACTATTACATTAACCTTTGCCAATGACTGACAAAAAGGAGGAGAACAAATCCACACCCCGAAGGAAAATTGTGTGTATTTGTGTTTGGTGGTATAGGTGTTAGGGGGAGCAGTTGCAAGACAATAGGGGGAGAAGCTACTGAATGTGTGTGTGTTCTCACTAGATAAAATTGTAAAATTGTGTAAAGTTCATGTATACACAATTTAGGGCATTTTGTCTAGAAGTTGTTCTAGGGTGTTTTGGTGTTTCGTCGCATAATTGACAAAGGGGGAGATTGAAAGGGCCCTGGTTTGTCAATTAGCGTGATCATTAAGTCAGTTAGACAGAGGAGCCTCATAAGAAGATTGATCAAGCGCCTGCCTCAACTGGATGTGTGCCCAAACTTGTCACAGGTAAATCTTAGCCTCACATTCCATGTCCCAAAACACTAGGTAATTAAAACCCTTAAAATTGGTTAAAACTTCCTAAGGTTTTTGGCTAGAAAATTTTTTCAAAACTTTAGGAAAATCTTTAAGTTTTCTACCTTTGTCGATTCATCAATACACGGTTCGATAAAATCGAACCTTGTTATCAATGTCCTCGAAGCTCACTCGATATTATCGGAAGTAGGACATAAGATATCCAACAACCACAAAGATCTCTGGACAGAATTATCGATGTATCGATATATGGTTCGATATAATCAAAATTTGAATCTCGAGTCCATAGGAGTAGACTCGATAAAATCGACATCAGGTCTATTGTGTCCAAATTTCTGCTAAGACAAATTATGTAATCTTCGATATATCGAAGAGCTCCTCGATATCCTTAGAATTCAAATTTCGATGATATTGGAAGTCCTTTGATGATATCGGATTGGACACACATTTTTCCAGCAAAGTTTTTTAGGTTGTCTTTCTCGGATCGAGGGTCACTCAATAAAATCATATTTAAATATCAATCATATCGAGGCATGGTCGATGTCATCGAATATGGACACAAATTGTCCAGCAAGCTTATAGGAAAATTCTTTAGAATTATCGATGAAGAGATACTTCCCTCGATATTATCAATATTCAAATTCCGATGATATCGAGTGATGCTCGATCATATCTAATACCTGAAAATCTTCAAAGGCAAGTCTCTCACATTTTCAAATGTCGAGGAATCGAACCTCATATCGATGAAATTGGAGTTCGAAATCTGATGACATCGACACACGTTTGATTTCCTCGACCAGCTGGAAAAAAGTTTTAAAAGCGTTTAACATTTGAGTCATGTCATCGAGCGGCCAGTCGATACTATTGAGAGTATACGCTCAATGATATCGACCCTGCTCGATGATATCGAACTTTGTCAAAAATGTGACAGTTTTATATCTGTTGGAACCTTTTGCCTATTTAATGAGAACTTGTCTTTAGTTGCTGGTAGAGAAAATAGAGAGTGCTTTTGAGTGTTTAACCTTACATCATATACCCTAAGCCTTTTCTCTTATGGAAATTCATCCTCCAATCCACCCTTATCATTAACATTCAATAGAGTGGATTGGAGAATGAATTTCCACATTTAAGGATCCTACAGCTACCACCTTAATGGCAAAACATCAAGCTGGGATGCCTTGAATGCATAAATGATTGGAATCGCTATTTTTCCCATATAGGAAAACATTTAATATAGTAGGATTCCATCATACCTTGACCCAACCCGTCACCATGTATTGGTACATCTCCTGAGTTACGGTTCAAGGAAGCAGAAGATTCTTCGTCAACGAAGGAGGAGATCTTTGACAACACGCTGAATGGGGCTTATCTACTTATTTGTAAGTTATTAGAGTCCAGAGGACCCTTGTGATCATTCCTTCTATAGGATTGGGTCTAAGGTGTTTCTCACCCCTTGCAGGTCCTCATAGGAGGCCTCTGGCGGGAGTGTACGTGTGGGTTCTTTGTATTGACCCTTGCTTTGTGGAGAGCATAAACTCTTAAGTCATTGTGTAGGTCCTTGACCTGTGTGGTCTAAAATCTGGTTGCTTTGTGTTGATCCTTGCTCTTGAAAGCACAAACTTGTGTGGTTCCTTGAGTGGATCCTTGGCCTATGTGGCTTAAAATCGGGTGTTGTGTGTTGACCTTTACTCATGGGAGAATAAAGTGTGTCGTATAGACACGGTGTGTCATCCTAAGTGTAGGTTGTACTGGTTAGAAGTAAATCTGATTTAAAACCTTCGGTTTGAGATGAACCTATTGTGAAACCTCCTTTAGTGATATCCAGTACACTCAAGGGTTGACTGCGTCCACCGAAAGTGGAGTAGACAAGTAGTCGAACCACTATAAAAATGACTGTGTTTGAGATTGCTATTGTCGTCCATTACTTATGTGATTTCGTAAAATGCCTTTATATTTGATTATCTGAGATCACATCTCACACACAGTCACATCCATTATAAACTATGGTTTACATCTTGTTTCTCTTTCAATTCATTTTATAATTGGATCCTTTGATTGGTTTAGAAGCCATTAGAGTTACTCTAAAGAAATCCTGATACACTCATATTAACTCAGGATTAGACTGATAGGATTTTAAATAACCATAAAATATCAAAAAGTCCTATTCACCCCCTCTAGGACATTGACATATTCCCACTTCAACTAAAGCGGTCATTACAGCAATTTCAGAGTACCGAGCAAAGGCCGCATCCGTGGAACAGTCAGACTGGCAGATTGGTTCCAATGGTGGATTACGCTTCAGAGGCCGATTGTGTGTTTCGGACGTTCCAGAGTTGCGTCATGATTTGATGGCCGAGGCACATCGATCTAGACTTACTATTCACCCGGGCTCCACGAAGACGTATCGTGATATGTGGAGCAGTACTTTTGGTAGGGGATGAAGCACCAGATTACTAGTTTTGTGGTCGAGTGTGACACATGCAAGCGTGTTAAGGCCGATCACAAGAGACCCCCTAGTCCCTTGCAGCCGTTGAGCGTTCTAGTGTGAAAATGGGAGCATGTATCGATGGACTTCATTGTAGGTTTGCTGATGACTTAGCGTGGTCATGATACCATCTAGGTTATCGTCGATCGTCTGATAAAGTCGGCTCATTTCATTCCAGTGCGTGATTCCCGGTCGATGGACCTGCTTGTAAAGGTGTTCATTGAGGAGATAGTGAGACTGCGCGACATCCCAGTTTCGATCGTTTCAGACCGAGACTTCATATTCACGTCTCAGTTTTGGAGGAGTTTTCAGCAGGTGATGGGGGCCACTTTGCATCTCAGCATCGTTTATCATCCGCAGACGGATGAGCAGACCAAAAGGGTCAACTAGATCCTTGAGGATATGGTCAGAGCTTACGTGATCGACTTTGTGGGCAGTTGGAATGAGCATTCACACCTTGCCGAGTTTACATACAATAATAGCTATCAAGCAACTATTGGCATGACTCCTTTTGAGGCACTTTATGGTAGACTGTACAGATCTCCTTGCTGTTGGATCGAGATTAGAGAGCGTTATCCACATTTGTTCAATGATTGATTGCTTGTGATACTTGTATTGCCTTCTCTTGTGATTGATAATTGAAATATATATATATATATATATGATGTTAATACATTTTTGTTGTTCCAGCTTTGTCAATTTTGAGGATAAAATTTCTTTATTAGTGGGGAGGATTATAAGACCCGACCCAAGGTTTCTTGTGTGTAGATATGCATTTCATTTCTCTTGGTCTCGCGATCTTACGGTCGAATTCCGGCGACCAGCGACCCTCGAATTATGTTTGCGATCATACTTGAGTTCGGTCATGTAGACCCGACTCAGATCACTCGAGACCTATGCCATCTTGTTTGCATTGTCATTGTGGCTCCAACGACGTATCTTGTGCATCCATCCGATATATGGATCAAAAGTTATGAACATTACATAGTATGGCCCTTAATCATGTGGCCCACTTTTGTGCAATGCATGTGGACCACCTCTTTAGCACAAGTCCCTATACACACTACACACCACACAAATTCTATGGAAAACACCACCCACCTCAATACACACTACACAAACCTACCCTAAAGCCTAAGCATTGTAAACTCCTCCCTATGCAATGATGACCTCTCTAACAAACTCATCATAACCCCTTTCTCTCTCTTTATCTTTCTCATTTCCCTCCATTTGCTAGCAACCTCTCCCTCTCCCAACGTCCATTTCTCCCTCTTTTCTCTAGTCCTCTAATCCCAAACATACTTCCAATCCCACCATTAGAAATAGATCTCCACCATTAAAACCTCTTCTTAAGCTCAAGATCTTCTTTTTGTAGAAGTTTGGAGGCTTACTTTGCAAGTGGGCGAATATAAATTTCTGATTTCTTTCCTGACCTTTATTCTTCACTTTTCTTCATATGGAGACCAAAAGTCCTTGAAAATACTCATGGCCTCTACATCTACAAATATTCTAGTGATACTTGAGGAAATTAATGAACCTCAGATCAAAGAGACATTTCCATCAGATGATGAGAAAGAAGAAGAAGAGGATGAGAATGATAAATTACAAGATGCCTATAATCAACTTTATATACATAGCGTCTATATCCTTAAAAGATTTGGGATGAATGAAACTAAAAATAAATTGCTGCAAATAGATCTGGATAAAACTTCAGAAATCAATACTCACCTGATCAATGATCTTCAGCAATACCACTCTGAAAATGATAAGCTAGAAAGAATCAATTTATCTCTCAAATTTGAATCCTTAAAACTGACTAAACATATTGAACTATTGGAAGATAAAAATATGCATCTTAAGAATGAAAACCGCACACTTAGGTTTAATGCAAAACAATCTAGGAAGTCTGTTGAACTAAATCACATATTCTCCTAGAGTAGTGAAAAATTAGAAAAACTCTTAGGGATGGAAGACTTGGAAAAGACAAGAGTGGATTAAGATATGAAAAATTCAAACCAAGTTCCAAAAATGCAACACCAATGATCGAGAAATTAGCTGCATCAGGAAGTAAAAGAAAAGCTACTTCTATCTATCATTCATGTGGAGACTCAGGCCATTTTAAATTTGAATGTATTGCTCCTAGGTGGACTCAATCTAATTCCGGTCCGAATTATATTGGTAAATACAGACAAACTGGAAAAACAGTACAGAATGCTAAGAGTCCACTAAACAATATGGCAAAAGGTACAACACATCCATCTCCTCCCAAAATTACCAAGAGAATGAAGGAGCTATTGAATCAATGGCTAACCTGAATCAGAAAACAAATGATTTAATGGAACAAGGAAAAATGATTCAGTTACATAATGTACCTAGACAAGTTCCTGACAGAGTAAAGGAAACATCGTCAAGAAAATTTGTCATAACATGGGTAGTGAAAGAAAAGAAAAATTGTCTTGTTACTCACTCAAATCATTCAACAAGCAAACTAAATGGTACCTAAACAGTGGGTGCTCAAGACATGTCACGGGTGACAAACCCCTTCTCTCAAATTACTCAAATCTTGATGATGGGATAGTCACTTATGGTGATGGAAGCACCGCTGAGATAGTAGGGTGTGGAACCATAGAAGGAATGGAAATGCTAAAAAATGAGAATGCTTTTTTCATTAAAGGACTGACTCGTAATATTTTAAGCATCTCTCAAATATGTGACAACAAACATGTACTACTTTTGACAAACTAAAGTGCAAGATCTTGGACTTATTAGGAAAATCCGTGATGGAGGGTCTTCGAACCAATGACCACTGTTATGTCATCAAAGGAAATGGAAAGGTTGATCAATACGCTTAGTAACAATTGAGCATGGAAAACATGTCCAAGTCATGGCATCTAGACCTGGATGGATGTGTGAAATGATTCATCCTTAGAAATTATCTTGATATACTTGAGGGTTCTACAGCTCAAAAATTCTTTTTACATATAAGCATGGTTGATGTTTATAAGGTTGATGTTACAAATTTTTGTAAAGATTTTGATTGCATACTGAAGTTGATATGAAAATATTTAAAGATATACATATATGGAAGTTTATAAAAAACTGGAGATAATGTCCTATTCTTCTTCTCGATAAGTGAATCGCTGAATCGAACGAGTCGTCGATATCATCGAAACCGCATCGATCCCATCAACGACCTCTCAAGAATATGAAACGTTGGGTCAATTGGTTTGCCCTTGAACTCATCATCGATAACATCGATATCATCGAAACCAAGTTCGATGATATCGAAGGTTACCGCCTGATAAAAGGCGAATGAGCGGGAAAATTCATTGCTTTACTCGATGCTCGTCCTTCTCTCTGCCGCTTGTCCTCCTCGGCCGTTTTACATGCTTTTTTTTCATCTATGAACCTTCCAAGATCACCCAAATTTGGTAATTCCTTGTCTATTCCCTTGATTTCTCAAGATTACATCTTGTAACCTTAGGTATTTTTAGATTAGGGTGAGAAGTACTGTCTAGAGAATCATCAATTCGTGTTCAAATCTTTCTATCTTCTATCAGATTCCATTCTCCATCACCACATTTTGAGTTGTAAACGTTCAATGGGGAAGGACAAAGGAAAAACACATGTTACTGGGGAATCCTCAAGATCCTCCAGATATAAAATCCTTGCACCTAAAGAAAGGGCAAAGGCTTCTGATCAAGGGACCCCAACACACTAGTGAGGTTCCAGACAAACATCGCGTGGTGGGTCTCAAAGTGCCGCACCTGTTCCTCCTGCTACGGTAGACCCTTTTCTGGCAAAATATATTGGAAGACAGTTAGCACATGAACGCAAAGTTGACAGGGATTGCCTTAAACCCTACAACTTGGAACCTTTATTGGCTGCCTATGCTCGATTTTGGTGGCCCATGTCATTATGAAAGTACCTATAGATTATTTGCTTTCAGCCATTCTCCTATCATAAAACCTCCTTCCAAAACTGTCTCTATTAGGGATACCAATGTCGAAATTACCTCAGAATCTATTACAACTATTTTTGGTCTCACTCTGTCTCCAGTTGGTCTCTCTGATATAGATCTTGAAAATCCAATGACTCGATCTAAGATCATGTCATTTCTATGCCAGGGTAGGGATATTCCTTGGTACTAGGGTAATGCATTAAAGGAAAAATATATGGATCCCAAGTACCGAGTTCTGCATGGCATATTCGCCACAAACATGTACCCTGGAGGAACAAACTGATCTGACTTTACAGGATTTATGGTCATGATCGTGTATTATGTGGCAACTGGGATCAAGCTATGTCTTCCCACTCTGATAATTCAGCAGCTGGTGTGCACCATTCACACTTCTAGAGACATCCATCTACCCTTCCCTAGGATTGTTCATGTGCTAAGTGATAAGATCGGTCTTCCATTGACAAATGATCGGGAGCTACCTCTCCAACATTTCAACAAAGTCAATATTAGGAAGATGGATTTGAAGTTTCATCAATAACCAAAAGATAAACCCAAGGAGGAGATTCAGGAAGAAGGTGAAATGGGTGAAGGAGCAGCACAGACCGAAGGAGACCCACTCGAATCGCAGCAAGCTCCGCCTCCAACCGACCCTGTGCAGACCAAAAGATTCAAATTACATCAAGATCAGATCGGGACGACGTTGCGAAAAATAACTCAGATGAAGGAAATGATGAATGAACGATTCACTATCCTGGAAAGATTGGTGGCTAGGGTGCAGCAAACGGTGCAGCAACTGGTTGATCTGATAACATGCTAATGGGACGATACCACACCATCTTCATCAACCCCTCCACCATAGTATCAATAGCCTTCGTGTCGTCACATACCCCAAATACTCATCTCTATGTATGGGCATGGATATCTTTTTGAATGCCCTACGATCTTGTGAGTGTATGTGATGGCCAGCTAACTGTAGACAGTCTAACAAGTTTCTTTTGCAGTGATAGTTGTCCCCTAAAGGAGGATAATACGGTGGTTCTTATATGCCCATGGATGGGCTGAATGTGTGTTTGTGAGTTGTTAATTCTGCCAAGATTTGGGTAGTGTATTTTGGAGGTTGGATACTGCCAAACTTGGGCAACAAGTTCTATTTTGGATATTTTATTTGGCTTGTATGATGATATATATATATATATATATATGTATATATATATATATATATATATATATATCTTTGATGCCTTTTTTACTCTGTCGTCTTTATCTGCTCAGGATATTCATGAATCATCTTATCTGAATTTATATTGCATATCTATGGAATGATGAATGCAACTGGTATATATATTTTTCCGACTACTATTGTGAGCTATCTTGTGGTTTCCACATAGTTAAAACAGGTATCTTGAGAAATCATAGCTCTCCCGTTACCCTATTTCTCCCAGTTTCTTAACTACCAACTTCAGTCATTCATGTTATTTTGGTTTATGATTGCCTTTGTCAATGACTGACAAAAAGGGGGAGAACAAATCCCACCATGAGCACACAACCGGTGTATGTTTATGTACACATGGTGATACAGGTGATAGGGGGAGTAGCTACATGAAGACAGGGGGAGCAGCTGCATTTGTGTGTTTAAACTTGTAGTAGCTTTGTAAAATTGTGTAAAGAGTTATGTACACACAATTTAGGATGTTGTTCTATGTGGTGTTAGGTGTTTTGTCATGTTATTGACAAAGGGAGAGATTGAAAGTGCCTTGGTTTGTCAATTAGCGTGAGTGTTGAGTCAACAAGACAAGTGAGCCCCATAGGAAGATTGTTCAAGCGTCTGCCTCAATCGGATGTGGCTTTAGATTTCTACAAAGGTAAACTTAGCCTCACATCCCATGTCCCAAAACACCAGGTATATAAAACCCTTAAAAATGGTTAGAACAACATAGCGTTTAAGGTGTGAAAACTGTTTTGCAAAATCAGAAAAATCTCTAAGTTTTTAGCCTTTGTCGATTTATCGATAGTGCTTTGATGAAATCAGACTCTGTTATCGATGTCCTCGAAACTCACTCGATGTTATCGAAATGAGGGCTTCAAATATCCAGCAACCAAAATGAATCTTGGGTTGAATTCTCGATGAATTAATGATAGGATCGATATCATCGAATTTCGAATCTCAAGTTCATCAAAACGGCTCGATAAAATAAACATCTAGGTAGTTTGTTTCTAGTAAGCAGTTAAGGAAAATCATGTGATTTTAGATGACTCAAAGAGAGCCTCAATATCTTCGAATTTCAAATCTCGATGATATCGATGGACCTTCGATGATATCGGATTGGGACACAAATCTGTCCAGCAAGCTTTCAGGTAAATTCTTTTAAATGTTCAAGGTATCGAGAATCACTCGATGATATCGATATTTAAAGATCGATCATTTTGAGACCAGGTCGATGTATCAAATTGGGATGCAAAAGTGTTCATCGAGTTCATAGGAAAATTCCTTGAAAAGATCAATGAATCGAAACTGGTATCAATATCATCGATATGCAAAATCAGATGATATTGAGGAATGCTCGATCATATTAATGCCTGTTCAGTTCCAAAGGCAAGTTTACTCTTATGTTTTTAAATATCGAGGAATCGAACCATGGGTCAATGAAATCGGAGTTCCAAATTCGATGACATCGAAAGATGTTTGATATCTTCGATCAGTTGGCAAAAAGGTTCAAAAGCGTTTGACAGATTGAGTTTGTGTCATCGAGCGGCCATTCGACGTTATCGAGAGTATACGCTCGATGATATTAAAGCCTACTCGATGATATCGAACTCTGTCAAAAACTATGACTATTTTATTTTCGTTGGAACTTTTTGCCTATTTAATGAGAGCTTGCCATAGGTTGCCGGAGTGAGAAAAATAGAGAGGCCTTGAGAGAGTCCTGCATATTACTTAAGCTCTATTTCATATGGGAGTTCATCCTCCAACCCACCCTCATCATTGATAATCAATAAAGTGGATTGGGGAATGAACTTCTGCATTCAAGGATCATCTAGCTACCACCTTAATGGTAAATCATTGAGCTGAGATATCTTGAATGCTTAGATGCTTGGAATCACTCCGTCTCTAAAATAGGAAAACATTTAATAGAGTAGGATTCCAACATAACCTTGACCCAACCTGTCGCCGTACATTGGAGCATCATTAGTGTTATGGATCAAGGGATCTGAAGATTCTTCATCATCAAAGGAGGAGATCTTCATCAACGTGCTTAATGTGGCTCATCTACTTATCTGTAAGTCATCAGAGTCCAGAGACCCTGCTAATCATTCCTTTTTGTAGGATTGGGTCATAGGTGATTCTCACCCCTTTCAAGTCCTCATAGGAGGCCTCCAACGGGAGAATACGTGTGGATGTTATGTGTTGACCCTTACTCTTGGTGAGCATAAACTTAGGTCCTTAGTGTATGCCCTTAACTTGTGTGGCCTAAAACCCTAGAAGCTATGTGTTGACCTTTGCTCTTGTGTAGGGCGTAAACTCTAGGTTCCTTGTGTGGATCCTTGGCTTGTGTGGCCTAAAACCTAGGTTCCTTGTATGGATCCTTTGCTCGTGTGTAGAGCATAAAACTTGAGTGTTGTGTGTTGACCCTTGCTCCTGAGTAGGGCACAAACTTGTGTCTCGCAGAGACATGTCTAGGTTCCTTGTGTAGGTCCTAGAGTCGACCTTGTGTAGGTTGTGAAGGTTAGAGGTGAACCTGATTTAAAACCTCCATTAGTGAGATCCGATACACTCAAGGGTTCGATGCGTCCGTAGGAAGTGGAGTAGGCATATATCCGAACCACTATAAAAATGACTGTGTTTGAGATTGTTATTTGCATACTCTGTTATTTTGTATACTTCGAATGATCACGTGATGCATGATTATTTAGAACTGATAAAGATCACATCTCACACACAGTCACTCTGTCCATCCATCATAGACTAAATTTATGTATTTCTTAGATATTGAATAGTCTTGTGATTGGATCCTCTATTTGGCTTGGAAGGCATTAGAGTTAAGATAAAGATATCTTGATAAATTGTTATATTAGATTAAGATGATGATGATAGGATTTTGAACTGTCATAAAATTTTATAAAGTCCTATTCACCCCCCTCTAGGACACTTTGACCTATTCCTACTACTAGAGCAGTCATTACCGAAATTTCAGAGCCATCATTCAAAAATTGCAATCGGATTATTCTAGTTCATATTTAATCCCCTTATCATACCTAAACACCCGTTAAGACCCTAGGACCATTGATAGTCAAATATTAGTCGATCTAACCATCAGATCATTTGAGTAAAAGATTGAGAATTTGTTAATGTGACATTCGTGTGGGATTGCCCACATCACAGTCAACCAATGAGTGTCCTAATCATCCAAACAAACCCCTAGTGCCCTTTTGGCCATTGATATTCAAATCAGGATCAATCTAACCATTGGATTTACATGGGTTAACAATTTGAAACCAATAAGACCTTGGGATTTTAAAGGCTCATGATTAACGGCTGGGGATTATAATTAAATCATTTGTGGCCCACTTATTCGCATGATACACCTTAAAATAGGACCTTGGGCTTAAAAATCTTAATTATTAAACTACTAAAAGAAATTCATTCGTCGAATTAACTTGAGTAAACAAAATAGCTCTAATTGATTGGGTACAGCCCACCTAAGTTATGAATCTACCTCATACTCAGATTAGTGGCCCATCTTAAGCCATTTGGATTGATGGACATGCTAGAATTCACATAAGCATCTTGGTGGACCACTAACAATTTGTGTGGAGACAATTCATCCATTCGACTAACACTTAAAGCCTAATCTATAAGGTTGTCATGGAGGTTCATGGACTAAGTACCTTTATAGCCGTTGATATTAAACTAGGAGGCCATTTGACCATCAGATCAATGAAAAATCACAATTAGAGACGAAATCTGCATGTATAGCCCACCTAATCCTTAGATCTTCCCCACCTTGATTAGATGCCCTAATAAGACCGAAACTAGATGATCGGTGTGGATCTGTCGAACTAGTCCTATGGGCCCCACTTTGGGTCGTGCATATGCGTAGTACACACACACCCACGTCGCACCAGATAAACCTGCTCGGTCAAACATCTTTGAACCGACTCCTTTTGAAAAAGAGGTCCTTCTCCATTCCTTTCTTCTTGCCAACGACAACGTTTGAAAAGCGCCTTTGGTTGCGTCGATCATGGCCCACCAATGGCTGATCCAAACCGTCTATCTGGTAGGCGCATTAAATCAGTCCATGCCCCAAGGTTTCATGCAATGAATCATACGTGCAGCCGCACAAACAAGGGTGCAATTAGGCTGTGTGCAACCACCCTTCCAAAAACATAAAATTCCATACTTTCTCCTCCTTACACGCTAGCTATCTATGTGCTTACTCCCCTTTGCATCTCGGCCATTCATTAAAGGCGTTTCATTGCCAAATTCAGGCAAGCACCCGACTGAGAAATGGAGGAGGCATGGGAGACATCCCCACTTCAGGAAAGTCATGCTGGCGTGATCCAGGCCTTTCGCCAGGCCACGTGGAGAGATCTCCACCATTCCTACTAGGGCAGCAACGTCTATGTCCAGGGAAAACTTCTCATCTCGAGAGAAGGCATGAACAGCGGAAATTCTTGTAAGAAACCTAGAAACTACAGTGGATGGTGGGATTAGTGGCCCTCGCAGTGATCAAAGGTCTCATCCGAACCATTCAAACGGTTTGGATCGCCCGGTCAGGCCATAGATAAAAATCAGCCATTAACAGCCACTTCATCTTCCCCGTCCAACCCTGAAACCCAACATGGGACAATGGGCCCCATTTTCTTATCAGAAATGCCCCTTTAGTGGGCCATGGCAGTGGGAATTCATCCCACACTTCGTATCGACACCATGAAGCAGGAACTATAAGTAAGGCTCGTTCGTCTTGGGATTCCCATCGAGAATACAGTAAAGAGAGAGATGGAAAGAAGGGGAAAGAAAGAGTGCGAGTTGCGGTGCCACACTTCGCCAGACTGTCCAAGTCACCTTAACTCGGGCTGAGTTTGCACAGGTCCATGGGTCCCGGGATCGTCTCGAGAGGGTTGAGATGGAAGAGATAGGGAGAAAGGAAAGAAGAAAGGAGAGGAAGAGCGTTCGAGAGATAGAGTGGGGTGATGTTGCACTCCCGTCGAGTGCAAGGGCTCTCACACCTGCTCAGGCTGAGTCATGGACTCGCTTGGGCTCAGCTGGCTCGAGACCTGACCTTGCTGGTCGTTACAACAGAAGGAAGGAAAAAATAGATAGAAGGGGGAAGAAGAAAGGAGAGAGTGGGAGTAGGAACTCAAGGTGCAACAAGGTGTTGTCGAGTTCAGGGACAAGCCTACCATCCAGACTCCCCAGCAAGAGAACCGTTGAAGGGATTGACGGGGTTGCTGGAGTAAGTGCTGGAACAACAAACCAGTTCGGCCAGCCTATGAAAATCCTAGGCTGAGTTCGGTCTGGTCTAGACGAGTCTTGACTCGTTCCGGTCGAGTCTAACTCCATCCAGACATAGAAAAGATGGAGGGACGGATGGCCAAGATCTGGTGGTCCATCGTCCTCCACTGAGGGCTGAGCTTGGGTGTGTTGAGTCCCAAGTCGACCAGATTCAGAGGCCAGCAAATCATCGTTGGTTCTCTGCTCATTTAGGAGGAAAGAAGTAAGGAGGGGAGGAGCTTGGTCTAATTCAGGTGATACAACTGAGTCAACTCGGCCAGATTGACTCGGCTGCCACCCAACTAGTATCAATCCGGCCCAACTCGAGTTCAGTAACACCTCCAGAAGCAAAACTGGATTTTTCAGCCCCTAACTGAGTTAAATCTTCAGGTATACCTCCTCATAAGACTCATTATTCCAATGGGTAGGTTGTGGACTATTAAATGCATGAAATGTTAAGTAGGACTAATGTAATTGGATCCATATGGATAGCAACATTGAGGAGGTATGGCAAGCTAAATCTCTAGCTAAGTGTGGTCGAATCCATCGCCACTTTATGACAGCCTCGAACACAGTAAGATGTCTCCTCAAAATACCCCACCATTTAGGAATTTCTAAAGTTAAATTGGTTGCCTAAATTCAATAACTTATGTGATTTTGTCTTCATCTAGATAGGAAACTCCCATCCGAAGTTGATTTTAAATCAACCACCTTACTCCAATCATAAGGGAGCAAGTAGGGTTCAACTTTAAGAAGCACACACACCCACCTTCTAAAAACAACACCGTTAAGAGAAATAACTCCCAAGGTGATGATTTCTTCCCTTTAAGCTTTCCATTTCCAAATTAGTTTAAGTAATAGTATTTATTAAGAATCACAATTCTTATCTCATAACATGCAACCTCTTACACTAGTTATGAGTTCTTAAGACATGATTTACATTTGATTTATAGTTGATAGTTGTGAACCATGAATGCATGCAATAGTTACTTATCTGATAACTCCCATTTTAATCGATAGTTCATATCATGACCTATTGTGATTATTATGCTTAACATATGTCTATCATGCTATAGCTATATGCTTTTACGTGAATTGTTGTAAGTCACCTATGGATCTATATTCACTACACTTACTAGTGGGTAAGCCCTCTTGTGTATGTGAACCCATACTTAAGATGTAACATGATGGAAGTGTGGTAAATGGACCCTCGATTTGGAGGTTATATAGGACATGGAACATTAATATGAGATTTATCATCCACAGGTCATACGTCTTGAATGGCTTAGGAATGACCTCTTTAATCGCTCTGATTTAACCTTGCCTGACCTCTTTACTGTCTCGATTTAATGTCCCGAGCACCCATGTTACTATTGTGATTTAATATATTTCCCATGTTTTTTATGTTGTCTTGCGTAGCTTTGATGGCTTATACCATGCGATGGAAATCCCTACTCATTGAATTTGATTGGCCACTGGTCGATGGGCATCCATTAAACATCCTAAGATAGGAGAATCTCATGAGCCGGGGATGGTGGAAATGGGACACTATGCTCGAGCTGTCGGCCTACGCTGGGTGATGAGCCCCTCGTAGTGACTATTGAGTTACTCAAATCGGCTGATTGTAATTAGAATAATAATGGTTTGGCTAATCATGTATTCATAACATATTGGCGATGGCGAGTGGTTAATTTTAGATGTTGTAGCATGTGCCCTTAGGTTTAGTGGGGTATCATTTTGCTAGCTCCTGGACCATCGATTATCAACCTATGTGATGACTTGGTCACTATGCTGTATGAGAAATGCTATGCTAGTGACCGGTCTTTTGCATGGGTGACGAGGCTAAGTCCGACTGGATGAGCATCCCCAGGTCGATGTGCATTCACACATCCATACATTTAAAAGGACTGCATCATGTTTTGTTTTGATTGCCTTGTTGTTTCTTAATTATGCTTAGCTAAAGCGACAGTGCGTAATCTTGAGGGGAATTCACACTAAGTTGGCCACTCATCCATCAAATATATAACCATACAGGTAGCACAGGTGGCTTAAAAGACACTCGATTCCAGAGTGATAAAGAGCAAGGTACAATTATCAGGGATGTATGGCTGTATCTGCCAAGAGAAATTGCGCGATCTTGCGGCTCATGTTTATATGCATTTTATAATTCTCTTGTGTAAATTATGTAATTTTTGTATTTTTTATCATAAGAGACATTGGTTTGTATAAGTCATTATGGGCAGCCGCTCGTATATTCTGAATGTAGTGCAAATTTTTCTTTATGTTTGATTTGTCCATCTTTCGCTAAATTGCTAACTCTGAATGAAAAAAGAAAAAAATATATACCTGAATTTAACTATCTTTAAAGGTTAACACTCGAGTTTTTAGAGAACGAGTCATATACTCGGGTTCACAGATGAATGTCGGCCGAGATATTAGGAGGACAGCTGTAAATTATGTGTTGATCGACGATGAGCTGTATTGAAAAAGAGTCGATAACATGTTATTATGATGTTTGAGCAAAAAAGAGTACATGCTAGCCATGGGTGAAGTCATGAATAAATTTGTGGAGCACACCATTCCAGAAGGAAATTGAGACTTACACTTTGATGCTTTGGATATTTATGGCTGAGAATGTCTGTTAATTGTGATCAATATGCTAAAGGGTGTGAAACATGTCAGAAACATGGGTAGATACAACATGTGCCCATGACCGAGTTGCATCCTATTATCAAACCTTGGTCATTTTGGGGATGAGCTATTAATTTGATAGGAAAAATTTACACTTTATCATCTACGGGACATAATTTCATTATTGTGCCAAACTAATTATTTCACCAAATGGGTAGAAGCAAAGTCGTTGTTAGGAATAGATCATCAAGAAATTATTGAGTTCATTCAGACTCATATAATTCATCAGTTTGGAATTCCTAATTCAATCATGATAGATCATGGAGAAGCATTTACATTCAAGAAGGTTAAGGCAATGACCGATGAGTGTAAGATCAAGTTGATGCATTCATAACCTTATTATCTTCAGACTAATAGCTAGGCCGAGGCTAGTAATAAGCTTATTAAGAAAATTTTACAGAAAATGATTGATAAGAATCCTAAATAGTGGCATGTTAAGTTGTTAGAGGCTCTTTGGGCATATTGTAATTCGCTTCATACAAGTGCATGGATGAGTCCATTTAGATTGGTATATCGACATGATATTGTGTTATCATTAGAAGTGATTGTACCATCATTACGGGTAGTATATCAAGCTTATTTGACCTCGACCGAGTTCATAGAAGCCATGGTAGTTGAAATTTGGATAAAGGCTTTGGATTCTATTATGACAAACAAGGCCATAGTTGCTCAAGCATACAATAAAAACGTGAAAAAGAAATCTTTTGGTGGTGGTGATATGGTTTGAAAAGTAATATTTCCTATTGGGATTAAAGATGTTGTATTTCGTAAATGGTCACATACATAGAATTGACCATACATAGTGGTAAAAGAACATACATAGTGGTAAAAGTTCTTCATAGATGAGCTTATGTTCTTTATAACATGGATGGAAAGGAAAATGAAGCCTTTATTTCATTTTATTTTTTTTTAAAGAGATAAAGAGAAAAAGGAAAACGAAGGCTTGGCCATAGTATGAATTATGCATATACGGCCTTCATCTCATCAAATTCTTTAACAATGTGTTCTCTGATGAGTTCAACTACTTTTCTTTAAGCCTTTCATGATTCTCAGCTTTCCAGAACTTGGTCGAGAAAATGTAAGACTTAGTTGATGCGCCGACTAATGACATCAGCTTTATGGTCTACTTCTCTCTCCTATTCACTACTCTCACACGACCGAGCTTGGTGAAATTGTAGTTATTGGCTACAATGTATTATGTGTGGAAGTATGGCAGAGCTAAAAATGAAGGTTATGTCCTGGGGGGGGGGGGGGGGGTGATTAGGACCTATTTAAAATTACACCAATTAAAAATAGAAATTGGCTAACTTAAACAAATTTGAAATTAAACTAAGTAAGACAATATAACTCTAAGGCTTCAAGCTAATAGACAGTCCAATCACATAGATTACAAATGATATGCAAATAAGTAACTAGTTTATATAGAAATTGTATATGTGTGTGTGAGATGTGTTACCAATTCAATCACTAAGCATTCATATAATCATGCATGTATAATTAAACATTCAAACAAATATACATAATTAAACAAGTGCACAAATGATAATCCCAAACATAATCATATATAATGGTTTGGCTACTTGTCTACTCTACTACCAGTGGACGCACTCAACCAATGAGTGTACCAGATTTCACTATCATAGGTTTTAAATTAGGTTCACCTCTAACATTTATAGCCCTACACAAGGACTCTAAGATTTATGCCCTACACAAGAGCAAGGGTCCTACTCCTGAACCCGTCAATTTAGATTCTACTCTCAAGCCAAGGTCTTATATAAGAATTCAAGCTTTTAGGCCCTACACAAAGGCCAAGGTCCTAACAACCTGAAATTTAGACTCCACACTAGAGTAAAGGTCCTACATAAGAACTTAAGATTTGTGCTCTATACAAGAGCATGGGTCCTACTCTCGAACCTAAGATTTATGCCCTACACAAGAGTAAGGGTCCTACTCTCAAACCCGACACGTTTACTCCCGACGGAGGCCTATAAAAGGACTTTGGTTGATTTCTTCTTAGGTTAACAAACAACCTTAGTCCTACATAAGAACCAAAGAATTTAGGGCCTACGGAAGAGCCATGGTCCTATGAAAGAACCGAGGTGAGTTTGAATACAAACTCTTACACTACACAAGGAAGGAATACAAACATGAACTCCTACACAAGACAATTACTTATCAGATTGAGTCTTTTTTTTTATACTCCTCTTGGGTTGCTTGATCTTCACTCTCCCGCGCTTTAATAAGCTCCACGATGCTCCCCTGATCATGTTGTCGTTGCTTCACCAAGGCTTCAGCTCCAAGATCAATCTCCTTACATTTGATGCTTCTTCCAGATGATCAAGCTGATGTGAATGGGTTGAATCTCCTACAACTAATGGGTAGTTGTTTATCCTTGGGGATTCAACTAGATGAGTCTCCCAGAAGATCTGGATAATGATTTACAAAGATGCTTAAGTCCAATCTCTAGGAAATTGAGGAGTTTAAGCACTCTTTAATGGTTAAGAATCCTCATTAGAGTTGAAATATCAAGAAAAATATCTTCTAGGATAGAGTCATTCAGTCTCTAGGAGATTATAGTTGGTTTCTTTGCGTTGAACTTGCAGAGTTCTCAGCATCACTTTGTTAAAGTGATGTTACTGACTCCATTGTATGCAATTGTACCAAGCCCAATTGTACTGATAGTAAAGTATGTTTGTCTCCTTATGAATGACAACATACTCATTCACATGAGCATCAAGTTCTTTCAGATCTTTCTCAGTAAAGAAGTATGTGTCACCAACTCTCTAGAGTTTTGTTAAAGAATCCTGAAGTTTAGTCAAGGGAGCATTATCCCTGGCAATGAAATGAAGGTCGCAAATAAATGTCATATTGAAAGCTAAAATGATAAAAAGTTTTGATATCGATGGTGATGATTTCTCTCAGAAACCTCTGAGCTCGATCAACAATAGACATGGGATCACCAACCATTGAACATAGAAAGAAGCTTGAAGATGAGAAGAAAGGAAATTTAAGGGTGCAGAGGAATAAGCACCATCGTTTCCTTTAAATGGGCATTTAGGATGAACAATCACACCCAAAGATGAGGCATCGTGTTGGTTGAAGTGCCTCATTAATTGTATGAAATGCTTCTGAAAAGTTGAGCTATCGATATTCTAAAGGGGGGGGAATAGGACAATGCCAAATAATCGAAATAAAATGTGGAATATATAAAGAATACAAAATCTCAATCGCCCAAGTATTGAAATCTTGATTTCAAATAATTCGTATGACAACCTTCACATAAAATATTAGACAGGACAACCTTATTTCACAAATGTCTTTAAAATCAATATTTCAACTAGCAAGAGAAGATAAAATAATTACAACATTCACCACAAGGATGAAATAAATAATATTCACCACAAGAATGAAATAAATAAATTAACCACAAAAAAAAACTTTAAAGCATTCACCATAAGGCACAAGGGATTATAGTGGTTTGGTGCTTTATAAAACCATACCTACTCCACTCCCAAAATTACTAACCTCATAATTTTGGCTTTCATTATAACAAGGTTTTCACAGGTTCACCTTAACAACCTTATATAGTTCCTTGTGATTTTCATGGGCTTACCACAATAAAATCCCTTTTTCTGATTTTTATGGGCTATCACAAACTAAAACCCACTTTGTGATTTTCATATGCTATCACAAATCAACCCACTGAGATTTTCACAGGATATCTCAGAAAAACCTAAAATGAAATAAAATAAATGGTGTACTTATCTTCAAACATAATTTTAAAGATGCAATAGAAGCTTGTAGCAGAGATCTTTTTTCTTGAATGTAAAGGAGGCAATATTTGCTCAACAAAAAGAGTATAGGATTCTAAAGTAATTTAGAAATGAAAAATCCAAATGTTATTGATTCAATTCGCTTAGATCTTAAGAGGAGTAGAGATTAGAGCTGTACACGAGTCGAGTCGAGTCAAGTATCGCCCTACTCGTACTCGGCTCTTAACGCCCGAGTGCTGCTCGTACTCGACTCTACTCGGCCAACGAACAGGGACCCCCTGCTCGTACTCTACTTGCCCGAGTACGAGCCGAGTATGAGTAGTAAACGAGTAGAGTCGAGTCCGAAGTACGAGCACACGAGTTGAGTACCGAGTGCGAGTTTTCGAGGCGAGTTCGAGTCCGAGTCTGAATTTGAGCCCAATTCGAGTAGGGTTTTCAAGTAAAGAAATAATAAAATATATAAATTGCACATAATTACATTACATTGTTACATAATTACATTAACGTATTTACATAATTACATTACATTGTTCAAAATGACAATTTATAACTAATAACCTCTATAAGATGAGTGTCTTCCTGTTCCTGTATTGTCATCTGATCCATCGGAACTGCTATCTATTTTTTCATATACAAATTGATTCACTTCCTCTGAGTCAGAAGGCGAAGAGATTTTTCCTTCGTGCTCTTCTACACTTTCAACTAGATTTTTCAAACTTGCTTTATATGAAGAATTGTATGTAGTACCCAATGCCCTATAAAATTCACCGAGACGAGTCAGGAATTTCAATTTGTTACTCTTTTTCTTGTTCTTGTTTGTCGTACTCGACGAGTAACTCGACCCTACTTCAACATCGTGTTGTCTTTGACTTGAATATTGCTGAAGTCTGGAAGCATCTTCCATACTGCATTTTATGGCGATTTGAAATTGTTCTTCCTCCAAAGCTTTTAATCTGGCTTCCTCCTCTGCATCTTTTGTGGATGTCATTTGTGTACCAGATCCAGAAGCAGAAGATTTGGATGGAGTGGAAGGCTTTCTATTTGAATCTAACAGGGCTTAAAAAAGAATTTGGACATCCTTGGGCGCATTGGGGCATAATTTTGCATCACCACCTTGACATGACAAGTGTAGGCGAAAGCGATTAGTCTTGTTTACAAACTTTGTGCCACATAAACCACACTTAATCTTTATTTTTCCAGACCGTGGCGGTGATTCAACTAGGGAAGCATAGTCCCAAATGTTTGTCGATGGCTCAGATGACGACATTTCTACATTCAATTTTTAATAAAAAAAATCAGAATATTGATAAATAAATTGAACTTGATATAGCAACAAAAGAAAGCAATATAAATGTATCAAAATTAAAAAAATAAAAGCAAATGAACAGGCATATGTAAATAAATATCAATGATTCAAAGTCTTCCAAACCACATTCCAAAAGAACCAATACTTTTGTGTTTGCAGTTGCAGTGAAATAATATTACAGATCATTCAACATTCAGCCAAAAAAATTGAAAACTCAAAAATAATTACTGATCTGTAGGTAGAGACTCATCATGAATCTCAATCTCCTCTTCTTCATCATCATCATTCATATCTCCTCCCCATATCAGGCGCAACCAATTTTGCGTACAAATCAACGCTTCAACTGTGTTTGGCGAAAGTGAGCTTCGATACTTGCTCACAACCCTGCTCCCTGTGCTGAATGCGGATTCTGATGCCACTGTTGAAATTGGTATTGATAATATATCCCGTGCCATCACAGATAATGTAGGGTATTTTGATTCACTAACCCTCATCTTCCACCATTCTAACACATCAAATTCAGCTCGCACTACGATTAGCTCCTTGAGGTACATTTCTAACTCTGATTCCTTAGTATCAACTCGCATTTGTGCTTGTGCCAAATATAATATGTATTCATTTAGCACATCCGGATTACCAGGTACAGAAATATCTGCATCTTTACTTTCTTCAACACCCACTGCGGGTAAAGTATTAACATACGATTTATACAGATCTTCAAGGGATTCACAAACCTTAGACGTCTCTGCTGCCGCTCTTTTAGTAGAATAAAGCTTCATGAAAATAAAGCTAACCAATCCCATATTACAACGGGGATCAAGAACAACTGCCAAGGGCATCAACAGATGACATTCGTCCCAGTATTTATTGAACTTCATCTTCATACCAACTGTCATCTGGCGTATGAAATCTGGACCCATACTGGCATTTTCTGCAGAGCATCCTTAATCTTCCAAAGAGATGGAAGAAACAGATTCGCGGTTGGATACTAATTCCCAGAAAAAATCTTCGTGCACTCGTAGAAAACTTAGAGAAATGTGTGAACTTGTTGTGCTTTGGCCCAATCATCTATGCTCGGCAACCAAGAATACCTTCTGTCATGCGCTGCATATTCAGGAAGTGCAAGCTGTAATTCCATTGCCACATCTAACATTTCATAGGTCGAGTTCCAACCTGTACAGACATCCAACTTCAACGTTTTTTTAGATGGCACATTCAAACGTTGGATGATGTCATTCCATACACTCAGTCTCGATGGCGACCCCCTTATATATTTCACACTTTCTCTTATGTTCTCTATAGTATCGTCGATTGCTTTCAGCCCTTCTTGTACAATCAAATTTATAATATAGGCACAACATCTAACCTGAAATATTTTTCCTTCAAAAAATAAATTTCCTGTAGCCCTGAACTGGTTAAGTAAGCATGAAATGACACTGTCATTTACTGAAGCATTGTCTAAAGTTATTGCTGAAGTTTTCTTCTCAATGCCTTAGCCTTCTAGACAACTGTAGATGCAATCTGAAATAAGTAAACCAGTATGTGGAGGAGGAAGGTATTTGAAGTTTAAAATTCTCTTGCATAGTTTTCAATCCTTATCGACATAGTGAGCGATTAATGAAATGTATCTTTTTCTTTGATTGAACGCCGTCCATAAATCAGAAGTCAAAGCTATTCTGGTCACTAAAGCTAAAACTTCTTTCAGTTTCATCTTCTCCTTTGCGTACATCTTCATGCTTTCTCTCTGCACTGTGACGCGGGAGACATTCTCGGCCCGAGGGTTAAGGAATTGACAGCAAGCCCTAAACCCTTTACTTTCAATCATTCTGAAAAGTTTTTCTTCCAAAATCACTAATCTAGCAAACCACTCATTCAGCTTCTCCTTGTCAAACTTATGAGTGGACACTACGCCTTGGGGTCGTCCCCTTCTGACTTCCTAAATGACAGCGTCTGTTGGCCGGGAGGAGGGAGTCTTACTTTCTTAGGACACGTCTTCAAATGTCTAATTAAATGTGTCATAGATCCTTCTAGAATCTTGCTGAATAACCCTTTACGGTTATTACACTTTATCTTCTGTACACCGTTAATTATCACATCTTCGAAATCATCCTACACTGCTGATCTCTTCTTTTTCCCTTTGCATGTGGTTGACGTGTCTGTGTCTCCCTCTACTATTAGAGGAGATGTGGCCGATGCACCCATTCCAGGGGTATTTGGGCTTTCGTCTTGACTAGCCATATATAAAATAAAGTTCTCGATATGTTATACAGCTATACCTAGGGCTAGGGTCCTAGATGGCTAGACCGCTAGACGGGCATAATTACTTAACTGTCTAAATCAGTCACCCATTCAAAGTTAGATGGATTGTAATGCTTCATTTTCCAATTTAAATGCTACGCCGAAATTCTGGCGGCATCCCCCTTATCTCTCCAGAATATATTAATCTTGTATTTAATTCCCATGTCAATCATCAACACAAAGTGTGGACATTTGACGACGGAAATAAATCCAGAGAGAAAAAGGAGAGACGAAACCAGAACAGGCATATGCATTTAAATTGGAATAAATGAAGACATTACAATCTATCTAACCCTGAACTGTCCAAAAAGGGACAATTTGAGCAATTTCTATACATCCAAAAACACGCTGAATCTATGTTTGGCAACATAGAAATCCTCAAATGGACAACTGATTATCCTATACTACAAGTTTACAACTAGAACAATACAAATAATTCATATCTATACAAACAAAGGAGCATGCTGAAATTGACATTTATCATCTAGCTAACTAATAACAAAATGTCAAATGAAAAGCCAAAGGCATCTTAAAGTGGTGGCATTTAACACTAACACAGTAACAAGTAAACTGTCATTTATAAAGTAAATTAAGAAACATGGAAAACATAATTATTTTAGGGCACGGTATCAAGGGAAAACAACTGGCATAGATTCCGTCGGGTTAGGACCATGGGGCTCCATGGTCACCTCAATTCAATGTATGTATTGTATATCCATCTATTTTTCCCTCTCATTTTAATGTGTGCCAAAAAAATGAAGCATATCCAAATCTAAGTAAACACGCCGAAACAATTATCATTTAACTCTTACCATTAAAAACTTCTTAGGATCCCTATAATGATTATTTGCCATCAAACCGATTGATAAGGTCACATAGGCATGGATCAAGGAAAAATACAAATATCATCTTGATCCAAAACTTTTGTGGCTCACAAAAAAGTTATTTATGGCCATTCACCACTGTTCCTGTGAAGTGGTTCACATGAGACATGAGATTTGGATTTACTTTATTTTTATGTCTATGCCTTAAAATGAGCTAATAACCCATTCAAAGTTTTGAATGGTGGGCATTCAATCATCATTATTTTTTATAGTATGGTTCACTCAAGATTAGATATAGTTTATTTTTAGGCCCATTCTTAAAATAAATTAGTTCACAGCCTGACCCAACTGGGTATTACTCCACCTGACCAAATCTAATCCATGCAAAATTTTAACGTGCTTGTTTGGCACGCCCAACCAATCCCAGGATTGCTCCTTCCAATCCTTTCCAATACAATCTAATCCCATCCAGTCTGCCCGGCCAAACAGGCCCTAAAATTGGATGGCAAGTAAACAATACAGTGGGCCCTAGAAAGTTTTTAATGGTGAGCGATCTGGGCGTTCGCCCGGCCAAACAGGTCCTAAAATTGAATCTAATCCCATCCAGTCTGTTCGGCCAAACAGCCCTAAAATTGGATGGCAAGTAAACAGTACAGTGGGCCTTAGAAAGTTTTTAATGGTGGGCGACTGGGCGTTCGCCCGGCCAAACAGGCCCTAAAATTGGATGGCAATTAAACAGTACATTGGGCCCTAGAAAGTTCAATCGTACCGATCGGGCATTCAATCCCCCTCCAACGATCTTAATCCCACAACTATATTAGCAATTTCTACTATATATATTAGCAATAAAAAATAAAAAATCAACCCCAGGCCTTACCAGGCGAGCAGAAGAGGGATGACCGGCAGTTGCGTGCAGAGCAGGGCGATGAAGGACGACGGGACGAGTGGTAGCGACGAGCCAGACGGGCTCTGGCCTCTGGGAGAGGGAGGGAGAGAGAGAGAGAGAGAGAGAGAAGAGAGAGAGAGATTTTTGAAAGCTTGCTGGGAGGGAAGGGGTCGGGCGCTGCTTGAAAAGGACGGGTGGGGTGGGGTAGGGTTTGGGCGAGTGAGTGCTTAGTTATATACACTTGTACGAGTCGAGTACCGAGTCAAGTACCGAGTCAAGTACCAATAGACTCGTACTCTACTCGTAATCTAAACGAGCAATGAAAACCCGCTCATACTCGGCTCTAACTCAATCGAGTCGAGTACAAGTCGAGTATTTCGAGTCGAGTCGAGCGAGTACTCGAGCCATAGTCTGCTCGTGTACAGCTCTAGTAGAGACTACTCCTTAAAAGAATATTGAAATGATCTTGAGAAAGAGAATTGAATAAGCTTAAAAGAATTTATAAATACCACACAATTAGCTTGCTGTGGATTTGAGCTTCTCTCTCACTTACAGAAGGTTTTGAATGATTTTTCGTTGTTATTTAGAATGAGAGAAGGCCTCTATTTATAACCAAAGATATTGGAAATTCAACTAGCTTAAGAATAGGTTCGGCTCGATGGATTTCACTAGATTTATTCCAGCGACTATTGGATTGCGCGAGATAAGATTAATCCAAAATTCAGCTGGCCTGAGGTGAAATTCGACTAGTCGAATTTCACAATTCGGCTTACCGAATTTTCCAATCGGCTGTCCTAATTCCCGCGAATTTCAAAGGATTGCATTGCTGGAATTTGACCCGAACTTCACTCGGGCTAGCCGAACCAAAAGTCAGGCTAGCCAAAATTTCAACAGATTTTGATTTTTTAGCTCGAGCTTGAAGTTAGTTTATCCGAGGAAGTTAGGTTGGCTGAACTAGAAGTTAGGCTGGCCGAACTCCAGAGCAAATACACTATAAATAACTCAAAATGAATGAATTTTTTGAAAGAGCCTAAACTAAGGTCTTTTTAGGGTTATGCTACCGGTTGTTTAGCAAATACAGAGTTCAACTAATCTTAAAACCAAGCGACATCTTCTTGAGATGATATGGTGATCTTGAGCTGATTTTTAAACATGTAGAGTAGTTGTGAGCTAGCAGTTTTTGCGATCTGTCTGGTATCACTTTTGTCTCATGAAATTTGACAACCTTATGTGTGCTAAACATATAAACACTTACAGCTTCCTAAGGAGAGGAAACGAACAGGTGCACGACTTCTTGTGAATAGCTTATAAATAATGTAGCTATGCACACAAGAGGGAAAAAGGGCTAAGTACCAAAGATAAAATAATACAGATGAGGAGCAAGTTTTCTGATCGATTGTATTAAAGATAAAATAATTACACTGTCACACTCTAAACTTAGAAACCGGGCTCATAAAATTCTCAATCGCCGAATCCGGTGCCGACAGCCTCCGTAGTACCCCATTCTCGGCTCCCAGTGCCCATATGCCAGATTTCGATCCTGGTATCGTATAAGGAGGATTTTTCAACGTATATTTATCTCAAAAGAAACAAAACCCAAGTTTACCCAAATTACAAAGGCAACATCATTATCACATATCCACTAATATAAACAGTTGAATACATTGCTGAAAGGGAAATACATATATAAAAAATCGAAGATCCAGAAGATAGCTGCATGCTCCAAGCTCAACGCTGCTGCGACCTAACACCACCTGCATGCATCTATCTTGCATAAGCTTATAGAAAGCTTAGAGGGTGGTGTAAGTGTGTGCGATGCATGTGCTAAGCATATAGATATTAAAGTAAGTGAAAATACTGGTAATCCATAAATCGTACAATATCAAAATAATGCAGAAACATGCTGGCAAGCTCATAAATACCATCAGCCTTATCCATGCTATGCAATGTAAAAAAAAACATAATAAACTAATATCATATGCTGAGGATGCAATGTAGATCAGCTATGCAATACGGAGATATAGTAAGCCAAATATTAAATACCGAGTCCATGAATACCATCAACCTTAATCAAGTTATGTAATACAGAAGCACAGTAAACTAAATGCTATGTGCTGAGGATGCAATGCAATATGCAATGCGAATAAAATAACCAAGCTGGAGTGTGAAGTTGGGATGATAGTACATAATATCATAGGCTACGGGGCCCACCACAAGGGACTTCTATCCAAACTAGTCCCATACCTAAATTTAGATAGTCAGACTCAATGCGGTAAACTCCTGATCTCAGGTTAGTCGCGCGCCCCAACAGAAATCCTAGCCATTATGAAGGTACACGTAATAAATAGTTGCACACCACCAGTCCGAGTGGATAGTGAATGAATGAATGAATGAGTATGCAATTCCTGCTCAATAAGTTCACATACTAGTACCGTAAAACTTTAGGATCATCACCCAGGACTATTACATTCTACACCAGCTTGCCACCCCTATCAGACCGCATAACTAGGTAAGTGGAAGAGACCTCACTATCCGCTTGCCATATCGGGCCCGGCTCATTGATAGTGGACCCATTCCTTAAGCTGGCCAAACTTAACCTAAATATTGCCCCCTCACTCAAGCGGGTAAGGTCACACCCTCTCCCAACCGACCACGACACAATGGGAGACGCGACCTACTGGTATACGACCCTTATGCCCTCATATATATCCACTCGGTCTCGACGTTAGGGCATTTCCTGGCCACGAAGGTTTATGAATTTTCACCCAAGGACATCTATGGTACCCGTATACTAGAACCAAACATTTTTAGTGTCTCATCTGGCCATTCATGATATGCCTGTGGAGGCCACGACCCTGATGTCGCTAGTGCATACGGTAGTCATATAAAAAAATGCGAGATGTATAAGTCATACTATCCAGACATGCAGCAATCCTGCGCATACCGTGCCCTCATGTGGGCAACACCTCCTATCAAGGAGTCCCATAATAATCCACTCTATTGCATATACAATAGTCGACCACATCTCGTAACAAACATGCAGATGATGCATATGGTCATATATCATAATGTTATGCTGTCACATACTCATAATCGGTATTGATAACCAGCATCAATAATCGGCCTCGATAATCAACCTTGATAATCGGCATCGATAATCGATCTCGATAATCGACATCAATAATCAGCCTCGATAATTGGCATCGATAATCGACCTTGACAACCGGCCTTGATATTCGGCCTCGATAATAATGGGCCTAACAAGGCCTAAAGGAAGGTCACAATGTGGACATTTAACCATCATTGCCCATCAATGTGGACATTTAACCAATATTGCTCCCAAGGAGTGGCCCACATAGAGCCAAACAGATAGTGGGCCCATTGTCTCACACAAGGACCTAATACACATAAATATGGGCCTCACTCATGAACCGCATATACATCACAATGAGCCTTGGCACATGGGCCATAATTACATCAAATCGGGCCTCACTCATGGGCCGCATATACATCACAATGGGCCACATCTCAGGGCTTCATATACATCGCAATGGGCCACAACAATGGGCCTCAAATGAATCATAGTAGGCCTTGGCACATGAGCTAAAAAAATATCACATCGTGCCTCACTCATGGGCCACACATACATCACAATGGGCTTTGGCACATGGGCCATAAATACATCACATCGGGCCTCATATACATCAAGTGGGCCGCACTAATGGGCCTCATAAACATCAAGCTGGCCGCATTAACGGGCTGCACCAATGGGCCTAATAAACATTAAGTGGACTACATCAATGGCCCACAGAATGGGCCTCATAAACATTAAGTGGGCCGCACTAATGGGCCTCATAAACATTAAGTGGGCCACATCAACAGGCCGCACCAATGGGCCTCATAAACATCAAGTGGGCTGCATCAATTGGCCACACCAATGGGCCTCATAAATGTCAAGTGGGCCGCATCAATGGGCCTCATTAACATCAAGTGGGCTGCATCAATGGGACACACCAATCGACCTCGTAAACATTAAGTGGGCCACATCAACGGGCTGAACCAATGGGCCTCATAAACGTCAAGTGGGCCATATCAATGGGCCGCACACCCTGGGCCTCAATATACATCGAAATGGACCACCCCACAGGTGACCCCTGCACAGCCAGTAGGTGGGCTTGCACCTCCCAAATGGGCCCCACCAGATGAACAACATGGATGAACAACACATGCATCGAGTGGGCTGCACGTCCCAGTGGACTGGAAGACATGGCTGCAAAATACATACAATCAAGGTGGGCACCACCCGTCCAGCAAACAGACGGTGTTAACAACAAATACATCACGGCTTGGCCCCACATGGATAGACGGTGTATACAACACATACCTCAAAGTGGGCCCCCATGTACGGATGGTGTTGATGAAACACATATAGAATGGTGGACTCCACCGTCCAGCCCATCTGGATGGTGTAGGTATACCAGCCAACCCGCTGTCCCCATCAAGGTAGGCCCCACGTGTAGGGTGGGTCCCACCATCCAAGGTCTGGATGGTGTGGATGCACCACACGTGCAGGGCCCACACAAATGGACGGAAGGTGTGGATTAAATCCATACATCATGGTGGATTCCACGTGTTGGGTACAGCATGGTAGGCTCCACCTAAAATTTGAATCTGCCTCATCCCAGGTCCATGGCCTGGGATGGTTAGATTGGTGGTGTAGATGTAAGGCACGTACGTCCAGGTGGGGTCCACACGTGCATGGCCCACCAGAAAAATAGATGGACGATCTGAATATAAAACATATACATCTTGGTGTGGCCCACCATTTAACTATCTGGACGGTGTGGATGCTGCACATACATCACAGTGGGGGCCACAGCACCATCCCAAATGGCGTCCAGCATCGTCCAAATTCTGTGGATGATGTGGCTGGAAGGTATACATCAAGTGGGGTCCACCATTCCAACTGGACAGCTGGATAAAATACATGCATCAGGTGAACTCCGCCGTCCTAGCTGGACGACTGTGTGGATTTCTCACTACACCAAGGTGGGCTCCACCGTGATGGATGGTATGGATGCACACATCAGGTGAGCCATCAAATAGTCAAAAAAAGGAGAGAGAGAGAGAGAGAGAGAGAGAGAGAGAGAGAGAGAGAGAGACGTGAGAAGGGGAGGGACCTCGCCACTATGGGCCCTCCCTATATAATGCATACATCAAGATGGGTCCCACCATATGTGGGTCCTCAAATACACAATAATCAATGATTGAAAAATCATAAAATCACCTAGCTATTGCTCCTCTTCTTTAGCTCCTTGGACTCCCTAGCTCCAAAGCTACAAGTTTGATGGAGGATGATGGAGATAGGATGGTTGGATGGTGGGGATCTTGGGTAGGAAGTGGGCCACACTAGGCTCTCTCATGGAGCTTGGATAGTCTCTCATGGTTGCTTTGGAGGAAATGAGAGAGAGATGAGAGAGAGAGAGAGAGATGTTGTAAGAGAGAGAGGGATGGGTGAGTGAATGATGGGTGTACTTGAAAAGGGATAGGTGGAGAGAGAGAGAAAGTTAACTTTGGGGTTGCTTGTACTTGACATGTGTGGTGATTGATTGATGGGATATTCTCTTAGGATTTAAAAATGCACGGTGTTTTCCTGGTACTGAATGTGGACCCAAATCTCCTAGCCTGGGTATCGCATTGGCATGCGAGACGCGGTGTTGAAACCGCAGTGACGGCGGGGTCACAAGTGTGTAAGTCTCAGGTCGAGTCGACTCAGATTGACAGGGAATGACTCAGGGATGCGTGCAAATACTATCTATGCATCGCGGGTAGCCAAAATTCAACCGAGAGGACTGCGGAAGCCTATGAAATGGTATGGTCTAGGATACAGGCCTCACAGCTCTCCCCTCATAATAAAAATTTTATCATCAAAATTTAAATTACAATACAACCAATACAAAACTCACCAAGGGAGGATAATCCTATCAGAACACAACATTCCAACATAATCATATAGCTAAGAGACAGGGATAACGCCAACGAATCTCAGCCTCTTACTCCCAAGATGCGTCCTGAGCATTACAATGACCTCATTGAACCTCGGATCCCAGATCAGAAATGATTGAAACTAGAATAATATGTTGTAAGACCCGTATCTTAGTCCGTACCATACTGTAGGTTCCTGTGGTTATCCCGATCGAATTCTTAAAACTTTCGACCTTTACCCGATGTTTGCACACGAGCCTAAACCGAGACCTACAAACCTGAGTCGACTCAACTTAAGACTTGTACCCAAGCGACCGCTCCATCACCGCGGTTCCAACGCTGTGACTCGTGCTCCGATCCGATACCCAGGCCAGGAGATGTGGGCCCACGTTTAGTTCGAGGAAAATGCCCAGCGTGCGAATTTCAAGAGAATCTCTATGACCTATCCCATCAATCAATCAATCAAGTACACACCATATCTCAAGTACACACCATACCAAAAGTACAAGTAACTCATCCCTTTCTCATTCCCAAAGTCAACTCTCACTCTCCACCCATCCCTTCCTTACACCTATCACCCATCCCATCCCTTTTCACCGATCACTTCTCTCTCCCTCTCATTTCTCTCTTCACTCTCCAAGTAACAAAATATCACATGTCCAAGCTCTCCCAAATCTCCATGAGAGAGTTTTGTGTGTGACCCACTTCTTAACCCTCTCATCTCCCATCTCAACCCTTTATTCTTCATCATCTTCTATTAAAATTAAAGCCAAGGAGTTCGGCGTTCCATCAGACCAAGAAGGAGGCTAATAGGTGGGTGATCCACCGTCAATTTTCTATTAGAAGGCCCACTTGTGATGAGACCCATTTTTTATGTATGTATTGTAACCATGGAGGGCCCATAGTGGCGGGGTCCCTCCATCACCATCCGATCTCTTTTTTTCTTCTCTTTCTCTCTCTCTCTCTCTCTCTCTCTCTCTTTTCCCTTTTGAATTGTAATGATGATGATGAGGTGTGGCCCACCATGATGTTTACATCCATGCCATCTACCGGTGGACCCCATCCATGTGAGACACACCATGATGTTTGTATGTCATCCCAACCGTCCATCTATGATGTGGCCCACCCCACACATGTGGGTGGGGCCCTCCTTGATGTGTTTATCCACCTAGATCCATAGCTCAAGTGGCAGACTAAGTGAAAGTACCTCGTTTCAACACTGATTGACGGTGGAAGTGGGAGTGGCTAACAGTGAGCTGTGACTAACGGTGGGAGTGGCTAACAGTGAGGTGTGTGCTGACAGTGAGGTGTGTGCTGACAGTGAAGTGTGAATGGCCAGTGGGGTCCGTGGGACCCACCCACATCAACCACCCATTCAGATGGGCCACACCGTGATGCGTGTGGGGTCTTCACCGTCCTTGGACGGTGGGACCCACCCCATGTGTGGGGCTACACCTTGATGTGCATGTCCGTCCAGGCCATCCAGGTCCTAGACATTTTTAAAATATTAAATATAATATTATATATGTGTTATATATATGAGGGTGGGCCCTATGTGGGACCCACCTTTGCCTCTTTAAAGCAGCAAAAGCTGCACGTGCATATCATGTATATATTATATATTATAGTACAAATATATACACAAGGGTGGGCTCTACGTGGAACCCACCTCTACTTTGAAAGAAAAAGGGGGCAGCAATGCTGCTCGTATAGCAGCTATGTAGCTGGTTTCTCTCTCTCTCTCTCTCTCTCTCTCTCTCTTAACATCAACAACAAGTTCCGTGGGTCCCACCTATTCCATCCACGTCATCTATCTATGGGACCCACCATGATGCATGTGTTGTATCCAAACTGTCCAACCATTTGTAAGATCATTTTATGGCATGGCGTAAATGAGTGAGTAAGATTCAAAGTTCAAGTGGACCCCACCATTCGCAATAATAGTGGGCCACAGTGACATCCACCGTTCAAACTTCTAAGGGCCACTATGGTTTTCAAATTAAGCTGATATTTATTTTCACTTTATTTATCTCTATGTTAACTTATGAATAGGTCGGATGTCAAAAATACATAAGGGTGGGCCCGATTTGATATACATGAGGCCCATTGAAATGACCTATTTGATATACATGAAGCCCATTGGTGCAACACAAATAATGAAGCCCATTGTGATGTATTTGAGGCCTATATAATATATTTGAGGCCCTGGTGCAAGGCCCACCTGTTGAGTATTCGAGGCCGATGTGATGTATGTTGGCACATATGACGAGGCCTATGTGACGTAAATAAGGCCCGTCATGATTGTACATGAGGCCATGGGCCCACTATATGTTTAGCCCTATGTAGGCCACTCCTTGGGAGCAATGTTGGCTAGATGTCCACATTGATGGGCAATGATGGTTGAATGTCCACATTGTGACCTTCCCTTAGGCCTTGTTAGGTCCATTCTCATCATTTCCTAAATGGGTTAACCAAAATAAGTGGGCCCCATTTGCCATAGACGGATGACTTCATGCTATCAGATTTGATATAACCATGGCCGAGTGCTGATCGTTATATTATTGAGGACCGACTATTCGTCTATGGACCCCACCTTATTTATATGCTGATTGTCAGTGTCGATTATTGATGCTGATTATCGGTGTCGATTATCGAGGCTGACATCAGTTATCGATACTGAATATGAGTATGTGACAACATAACATCATAATACATGCCCATGCGCATCATCTGCATGCTTATGATGAGATGAGTGATTGATCATAGCACATGCCATTTGGCAGATTGTTATGTGACTCCCTAGTAAAGAGAGATGCCCACATGAGCGCGCGGTATGCACATGATTGCTGTATGACTGGATTGCGTGATTCATGTATCTTGCATTGTGTGACATGTATACTTTACACCCTAGCGACATTAGGGCCATAGCCTCCACAGGCATATCATGGTTAGTAGGATTGGATACCAAAAATCTTATTCTACATGGGGTGCTATAGATATCCTTGGGTGAAAGTCCCTAAACTCTTATGGTACCAGGAGGTTACTCCAACGTCTAGACCAAGTGAGTGTATGAGCATCGAGTGCCGATTGCCAGAAGACTGTGCTTTCCACCGTGTCATGGTCGGTTGGAAGGGAGTATGACCTTACTCGCCCGAGTGGAGGGGGCAAAGCTAGGCTGAGTTTGATCAGCTTGAGGAATGGGTCCGCTATCGACGAGTCGGGCCCAATATTGGTAGACGAATAGTGAGGTCTCTTCCACTCATCTTGTTGCGCGCGATGGGGGAGCAATCTGGTTTGGAGTGTACTAGACCCCAGTATATTCTAGGGTTGAGTTGTATTGATATGTGGACTTAGATGAGGATTGGTGTGCTTGGTTTACATCTTGCACTGTATGGCCTTAGTATGGCGGACATCATTCATGCCTTGCATCGTATGGCCTCTGTACGGCTAATAGTATTCATGGATTCATCAACATATTCCGCATTACTCTGATGTTGTATAATTGTATTACTATATTGTGTACACACTTTCACCGCCCTCAAGCTTTTCATAAGCTTATGCAAGACCGTTGCGTGCAGGTGACGTTGGACCGCAGTAGCGTTGAGGCAGGAGCGCTTAGTAGATCATCTTGAAGCTTTTTGTTCATCATCATTGTATTTACCTTTATGTGCTTTGTACTTATAAATTTTTTATCATAGTGGAAATGTGATGGAGTTTTTGGTTATTATTTGTGGGTTATGCTTTTAGTTATGCTTATTACGAATCAAACTGAAGTTGAAAAATCCTCCTTGTAGTATCCCAGGATCAGAACCTGGCGGATGGGCGTCGGGGGCCGAGAATGGGGTTCTACGGAGGCTATCGGTGCCAGATTCAGCGATCGGGAATTTTGTGAGCCTAGTTTTCGAGTTTGGGGCGTAACATATGCAGCCTCACAATCTCAACGGTAGTGAGCTAGTCAGAAAGTCTCTAAGTTATTCGAACTCGGGGATTTTACCATTCTAAGTTCTCAACAATCATAGAGTATATAAGTGTTATTGGTTATAGCCCTTTTTGTTGTCAACTTTATGGTGCCAAAGGCACTGTTAGGAAGCTTGCATATGTGAAGATCAAAACTCTACTCAAGATCAACTTTGATGGACAAGCACTACTCACAAGTCAAGACTAGAGGAAGTGAGTTTGTTCGACTTAATTCAAAGATAAGGATAATGCAAGAAGCTTTCAAGTTCAATTTTAAGATTTCAAGAAGCTTTCAAGTTTGAACTACATCAAGACTTCAAGCTTCACTACTTTCAAGGTCACATGTCTTTTAAGTTTTAATGTCCTTACTTCACTATTAAGGTATAACTGACCATAGGTTGACCTTTAGAGTAGGCCATTTTGGATACATAATTCATATATTTTATATAAGAGAGTTTGGCCTATTTTAAGACTAGTCCTGGACTTGGTTCGACTAGTCCTAACACTGCTTCGACCTGTCTAAAGATTTCTTGGATTAGTCGTAAGTTTATTGCAAAAATCGAAAATTTTCTGTTAGGCTTTGACTAGTCCTGGGGACTGTTAGACTAGTCGTAGGAACAGTGTCGACTGGTTCTTCGATCAGTCGTAGATCTTTGACTCAAACTACAGCGATGATTTGCTCTTAGCTTCGACCAATCGTGTGTGACCTTCGACTAGTCGAAGGAAACCTACGACCAGTCGAAGGTGCCCTACGACCAGTCGTGAAACCGTCTTATCTTATCGCGCTCGGATTTTCAAATTTCTGTTGGATCTACGACCAGAGACCAGTTGAAGACGTGATTTCTTCACCTATAAATAAAGCACGAATCTCAGAATTAAATACATCATTCAAGCTAATTTACTTCGGCCTTCTAAGAGATAAATCTGTGCTCCGTTTAAAGCTAAGTGTGCTTATTTAATATTCTCTTTCTTTAGCTTTGTTAATTAATTTTGTTTCTTGCATTCCAATCTAATCTGTAAAGAGGAAGTTTTATTTTCCTTTTACTGGAATCAAAATCAATTCAAGCTAGCCCATTTGTTTTAATTTAAAATCTATTAGAAATTAGAACTATTATATAGTGAGTATTGGACATTGAACTTTGACATTCAAATCTCTACTCCGACTTGGTTCTTTCGGGCTGCTACAACAAAGAAGAAAAATAGGTATTTTACAATTGATGTAATTTACTTTATTTGGTTTTATTTAAGGTTAAGCCAAAAAAATCTCATCGTATTGGTTATCTGAGCAGAGCCAGGGAAACTCAGAAAATAGGGTTTTTTGAATTGTGTAAGCCCTTTGAAAAAGACACAATTGTGAAGGTTTTGGGTGAACCTGGGAAAACCTATTTGATAGTGAACGCTAATATCCCCTGTGTGAGGATATTAGGAGTGGAGTAGCATTCTTTATGGCTGTTGTTGAATAGTTGGTGTACACACAAGTGAACCACTATAACTCTCTGTGTTGTGTGGATGTGTGTTTTATTTTCCTATCTTTGATTATTCTTCTATGGAATGTATGTGGATGTGAATGTTGTAATCATTTTATTTCAAGCTCAGTGGAGAATGTTGTAATAATTTAGATTTATATTTCTGCAATCTATTCCTTTATTTGTTTGAGCTTTAGAATCTTTAATTGTTCTAGTAAGGTTGCCTTGCCATTTTTATGGTGCATGGTTATCCCTAGAATAATCAATATTTGAGATTGCATTCTATTCCTCAGTATAGTTTCAATTTATTTATTTCTCTAAAGTTTGAGTTCTTGATACAAAGACTTTTCTAGAAATCAGGTTGTCCTACCATAAACTTTAGTTTTTGGTGTAAGGTTGTCCTTGGAACAACTTTTGTATCAATCTCTCAATACTTGTTTATCGAGGTTGCTATTCATTTCAGAATTGTGAATTGTTTTACTTTATTTGGCTATCTGATTATTTAAATTCTGTTGTAATTATTTTAAATTTGGCATAGTCCTATTCACCCCCCCCCCCTCTAGGACATATAGCTTGGCCTTTTTAGAGTACAAGATAGCTATCAGGAGATATGATATGTTATCCTCAGGTATTCCTAAGTTATGCTCTAATACCAACTTCTGTCATGCCCCAAACTTGGAAACCGGGCTCATAAAATTCCTGATCGCCGAATCCGGTGCCGACAGCCTCCTTAGTACCCCATTTTCGGCTCCCAGTGTCCATATGGCAGATTCCAATCCTGTGATCCTACAAGGAGGATTTTCCAACGTACATTTATCTCATAAGAAGTATAACCACAAGTTTACCCAACTCACAAAGGCAACATCATCATCACATATCCACTAATATCAACAATTGAATACAATGCTGAAAGGGAAATACATATATCAAAAATCGAAGCTCCAGAAGACAGCTGCATGCTCCAAGCTCAACACTATTACGACCTAATGCCACCTACATGCATCTATCGTATAGAAGCTTATAAAAAGCTTAGAAGGTGGTGTAAGTGTGTGTGATGCACGTGCCAAGCATATACATATCAAAGTAAGCGGAAATACTGACAATCCATAAATCGTACATATTAGAATAATGTGAAAACATGCTAATAAGCTCATAAATACCATCAGCCTTATCCAGGCTATGCGATGCAAAAAAAAAACATAATAAACCAATATCATATACTGAGGAAGCAATGTAGATCAACTATGCAATGCGATGACATAGTAAGTCAAATATCAGATACCGAGTTCACGAATACCGTTAACCTTAATCAAGTTATGCAATAAAGAAGTACAATAAACCAAATGCAATGTGATGAGGATGCAATACAATATACGATGCGAATGAAATGACCAAGCTGGAGTGTGAAGTCGGGATGATAGTACATAGTATCGCAGGCTACGGGGCCCACCACAAGGGACTTCTATCCAAACCAGTCTCATACCTAAATTAAGATAGTCGGACTTAATGTGGTAAACTCTTGATCTTATGTTAGTCGCGCGCCCTAACCGAAATCCTGGTCATTACGAAGGTACACATAATAAATAGTTGCGCACCACCAGCCTGAGTAGATAGTGAATGAATGAGTATGCAACTCCTGCTCAATAAGTCTGCATATTAGTGTCCTACATCTCTGGGATCATCACCGGGGTCTATTACACTCTACGCTAGTTTGTCGCCCCTATCAGAGCGTACAACTAGGTAAGTGGAAGAGACCTTACTATCATCCTGCCAATATCAGGCCCGACTCATCGATAGCAAACCCATTCCTCAAGTTGGTCAAACTCAACCTAGATTTTACCCCCTCACTCAGGCGGGTAAGGTCACGCCCCCTCCTAATCGACCACGACACAATGGGAGATGCGGCCTATTAGTATACGGCTCACATGCGCTCATATATATCTACTTGGTCTCGACGTTGGGGTGTCTCCTGGCCACGGAGGTTTAGGGATTTTCATCCAGGGACATCTATGGCGTCCATATGCTAGAACAAGATATTTCTAGTGTGTCATCTTGCCATTCACGATATGCCTGTTGAGGCCACGGCCTTGATGTCGCTAGGGCGGACGGTGGTCATATCACAAAATACGATATATATGAGTCATACTATCCAGTCATGCAGCAATCCTGCGCATACCATGCGCTCATGTCGATAACTCCTATTAGGGAGTCTCATAATAACTTCCCTATGACATATGCAATGGTCAACCACATCTCATAACAAACATACAGATGATGTATATGGTTATATATCATGACGTTATGCTGTCACATACTCATAATCGGTATCGATAACCGGCACCAATAATCGGCATTGATAATCGACTTCGATAATCATCCTCGATAATCGACATCGATAATCGGCCTCGACAATCAGCCTCGATAATCGGCCTCGACAATCGACCTCGATAATCAGCCTCGATGATAGGCATCAATAATCGGCCTCGATAATCAGCCTTGATAAGAATGGGCCTAACAAGGCCTAAGGAAAGGTCACAATGTGGACATTCAACCATCATTTCCCATCAATGTGGACATTTAACCAACATTGCTCCCAATGAGTGGCCCACATAGAGCCAAACATATAATGAGCCTATTGCCTCACACAAGGACCTAATAAACATCACTATGGGCCTCACTCATGAATTGCATATACATCACAATAGGCCTCGGCACATGGGCCATAATTACATCACATCGGGCCTCACTCATGGGCTGCATATACATCACAATGGGCCACATCTGCCTCATATACATCGCAATGGGCCACAACAATGGGCCTCAAATGAATCATAGTAAGACTCGACACATGGGCCATAAATACATCACATCAGGCCTCACTCATGGGCTAAACATACATCACAATGGGCCTTAGCACATGGGATATAAATACATCACATCGGGGCTCATATACATCAAGTGGGCCGCACCAATGGGCCTTATAAACATCAAGTGGGCAGCATCAACGGGCCTCATAAATGTCAAGTGGGCCGCATCAATGGGCCGTATAAACATCAAGTGGGCGACATTAATGGGCCTCATAAACATCAAGTGGGCCACATCAACGGGGCACACCAATGGGCCTTATAAACATCAAGTGGGTCGCATCAACGAGCCACACCAATGGGCCACATAAACATTAAGTGGGCCGCATCAATGGGCCACACCAATGGGCCTCATAAACATCAAGTGGGCTGCATCAATGGGTCACAACAATGAGCCTTATAAACATCAAGTGGGCTGCATCAACAGGCCACACCAATGAGCCTCATAAACGTCAAGTGGGCCGCATCAATGGGCCGCACCAATGGGCCTCATAAACATCAAGTGGGCTGCATCAATGGGTCACACCAATGGGCCTAATATATATTACATTGGGCCTCATCCATGGTCCTCGAATACATCACATTGGGCCTCAACATCTGGGCCTCGAATACATCACAATGGGCCGCACCACCTGGCCCTCAACATCTGGGCCTCGAATACATCACAATGGGCCGCACCACCTAGCCCTCAAATACATCGCAATGGGCCACCCTGTAGGTGGGCCCTGCACAACCAATAGGTGGGCTTGCACCTCCCAAACGGGCCCCACCAAATGAACAACATGGATGATCAACACATGCATCTAGTGGGCTTCACGTCCCAGCGGACTAGACGGCATGGTTTCAAAATACATACAATCAAGGTGGGCACCACTCGTCCAACAAATGGACGACGTGAACAACAAATACATCACAGCTTGGCCCCACATGGATGGACAGTGTAACAACACATACCTCAAAGTGGGCCCCCATGTAGGGACAGCGTTGATGAAACACATACAGCATGGCGGACCCCACCGTCCAGCCCATTTGGACGGTGCAGGGATACTAGTCAACCCATTATCTTCATTAAGGTAGGCCCCACATGTAGGGTGGGTCCCACCATCCAAGGTCTGGACGGATATGGATGCACCACACGTGCAGGGCCCACACAAATGGACGAATGTGTGGATTAAATCCATACATCATGGTGGATTTCACGTGCTAGGTACAGCACGGTAGGCTCCACCTAAAATTTGAATCTGCCTCATTCCAGGTCCATGGCTTGGGATGGCTGGATGGATGGTGCAGATGTAAGGCACGTACGTCCAGGTGGGTTCCACACATGCGTGGCCGACCAGCAAAATGGATGGATGGTCTGAATATAAAACATATACATCTTGGTGTGGCCCACATCCAGCTATTTAGATGGTGTGGATGCTACACATACATCACAGTGGGGGCCACAGCATTGTCCAGAACGGTGTCTAGCACCATCCAAATTCTGTGGACGGTGTGGATGGAAGGCATACATCATAGTGGGGTCACCGTCCCAGCTGGATGGCTGGATAAAATACATGCATCAGGTGAGCTCCGCTGTCCCAGCTGGACAGCTAGATGAAACACATTCATTTGGTGGGTCTCACTATCCAAGTTTGCTGGACGGTGTGGATTTCTCAAATGCACCAAGGTGGGCTCCACCGTGATGGATGGCATGGATGAACACATCAGGTGGGCCATTAAACAATCAAAAAAAGGATAGAGAGAGAGAGAGAGACGTGAGAAGGGGAGGGACCCCGCCACTATGGGCCCTCCCTATACAATGCATACATCAAGATGGGTCCTCAAATACACAATAATCAATGGTTGAAAAATCAGAAAGTCACCCACCTATAGCTCCTCTTCTTTAGCTCCTTGGACTCCCTAGCTCCAAAGCTACAAGTTTGATTGAGGATGATGGAGATTGGATAGTTGGATGGTGGGATCTTGGGTAGGAAGTGGGCCACACTAGGCTCTCTCATGGAGCTTGGACGGTCTATCATGGTTGCTTTGGAGGAAATGAGAGAGAGAGGTTGTAAGAGAGAGAGAGAGATGGATGGGTAAGTGATGGGTGAGTGAGTGATGGGTGTACTTGAAAAGGGATGGGTGGAGAGAGAGAGAGAGAGAGAGAGAGAGAGAATTGACTTTAGGGTTGCTTGTACTTGACATGTGAGGTGATTAATTGATGGGATATTCTCTTAGGATTTGAAAATGCGTGACATTTTCCTCGAACTGAACGCGGGCCTACATCTCTTAGCCTGGGTATTGCATCGGTGTGCAAGACACGGCATTGGAACCGTGGCAACGGCGTGGTCGTAAGGGTACAAGTCTCGGGTTTAGCCGACTCACATTGATAGGGTACGACTCAGGGATGCACGCAAATGTTATCTATGCGTCTCGGGTAGTCGAAATTCGACCGAGAGGACCGTGGAAGCTTATGGAATGGTACGGTCTAGGATACGGGCCTCACATATACAACCGACAGTGGATAAGTACAAAGCGATGAGAAATTGAAAGACGAGAAAGATGCAATTGTTTCTTTAAGGTTTAACCGTTTGACTTCCTATCAATGGAGAACATCTCTGGTTTTGGCTTTTGAGTGTGTAATCTCACTAATCATTCTTGCATGAAAGCACCCAGTCGATTGATTTTAACCTTCTGATCTTGTCTGCTATCTGTCATAGATTTTTGTTCTTCCTTTAACAATCTCAATTTCTCTTCCATGATTGAGATTTGAGCCTTTAGATCGATAAAGAATGTATCTAACTCTTTCAGGTTTTATGCCACAACAAGTTGCTCCCTAGTGGATGTGATCGCAATTATCATGAGGAAGATGACCGAATGCTCAGCTTGAAGTTTGTCAACTACAACAAATGTATCCTGATGTTCATAAATCAACCCTAAAAATTCATAAAGTGCAGGTAACGTGGCCGGCATGGATTCATCCAATCGAGTGAGAGTTTGGTATGAGGAAATTAAGTATCTAGATCGATCCTGATGAAATAATGTTAGAGGCACTAGAATGAATGAGGATTCGTAATTCTTCCTACAGTTGATGAATTTCTAATGAGGCACAGGAGACTCAACCACTAAGATGTCACATGAAAAGGCTTAATAGAAGGAAGATAATATGTCTTCTGTAGGAAGCAGTTCCTTCGAGGAAGAAAATAAGGCATGGGAATCATCAGCTAATGGGACTAAAGGAGTGGAGATGTCAACCATTGTGATTTCTGTACTTCGACTAGGAGTAGTTTTAACTGATCGAGATATCTCTTATGTTTTTTATTCATCTAGAAGAACAACCCCATGTTTATCGATCGAAGCAATCACTTGATCGGTCGGTTTTAAAGAAGAAGAAATCTGAATGGGAGACAAGGTTGTTGGTGTGATTGACTCCATAATTTGTTAATCTTGATCATATGGGAGTGACACAGTTACTAATTGCAAAAGAAGATTGAATGACTCCACTGGATGGTATATTATTACTTCCTCTTTGCCTTAAATTTTATCTGTCAATTAACGAATATCTATAAAGCCCTGAAAATCGGGGGTCGAGCAGGAGCCCAACTCCCGAGTTCCAATGCATCACTTATGCAACATAGATAATGATGATTTAATGTTGTCTGTATTAGCACATTAAATATGAATGAGATTACACTAAATCAACATATCATACTCCAGAGGCAGTTAAATTATACAAGCAGAAGACTGTGATAAGTATATAGAACGTATAAGTGGTTGTAAGTCCCCAGAGTATGAACATGATACCAGGTTAAATAATTACATGTTTGGTTCCAAAATATACAAATGATAAGGTGTAATGTCATCTAATCCATATCCCTATAGCCCTGGTGATGCAACTCCAGGTCTACATACACCCGCCAGAGAGTTGCAAATAGGAGAATGCCTCCTCGTCGTTGTAGAAGTCAAGCTCCACCTCGTAGGCCTCGACATCACCTGAAACTATAACAGAGTCTGATTGGTGTTTTAAAACACTGTCCCAGAGTGGGAGTGAGTGATCAACTCAGTGGAGCTATAAGGCAAAGGTTAACATGTTATCAATTCAATCTAGCAGTAATGATAAAGTAATACAATAAGCATTCCTAAGTACTCTGGTTAATGCAAGGATGATATGTGATAATGATGCATGCCCTCACCTGCACTCCCTCTGTGACATCATCTCACAATCACGGCATGCACCCCTTCGTCTGTGCTCAACTCTAACGCCAAAGGCATATGCAAATGTGATGCATGTACGTGATTAGACAAGTTCTTAATTAGACTTATTCATACAACAGGTTTGGGAAGCTAAGGTACCTCCCTTTATATTATTTACCCAGACGATGATCCATCTAGGGTCGTCAATCCTAGGTAATCACATACGATAGGCAAGTTATAGGGCAACATCACCCCTGATTTAAAAGCAGTGGATAGGCAAGTTTAAGTCACTATGAAGAGGCTTATCACCTCAACGTAGGCCTTAGTTTATACTCGAGGTCACTACGGGAAAGGCTCGTCACCTTAGCGTAGGCCGACAGCTCGAATACAGTGTCCCATACTACCGTATTCAGCTCACTAGTTTGGTTTGCTCACTGGACACTACGGGGAGGCTCGTCACCCCAGTGTAGACTGACAGCTCGACCATGGTGTCCCATACCACCATGTCCGGCTCATGAGTCTTAGCGGATCGTGGTGCCAAGGTTAAACGGGTTTTTCACTGGTAAGTTGGTACCTTAGATTCGAGCAGCAATATCCATACATGGTGAACATTCATTAGGCCAATCGGGTTGCTTGACAAGCTCAATTGGTACGAGCGTACGTTGAATTGATCGACATGGAGTGCGTGAGCATTCCTTGTGGCCTAACCACTGCCGATTATCACCGTACGACTCGGATTCATCGAATGTATTTCATGTGGCGAAACGACCTCAGCCATCAATTCAGGAATCATTACCGATTGCCTGAACACATCGTATCCCCAATCACACTCCAAGCGATGGCATTCACATGTGATAGTCAAAGACAACATGTGACAACCAATCTAAATATACACCTCATTTGAGCATTTTCACAAACAAATAGTACACATGTTATCAAACACAGGCATTTCATCTATAAATCACATAGTAGTAGGATAGGTTACATGAAGGAAACTGTAACTATAGATAAGGGAATTGAAAATCCTATCTCAACACCCTCATTAACTGCATTTCAAAAAGAATTTTCTCATCCAGGCATTTTATCAAACACTTAGACTACAAATATCAACATACATGTATTATAGTAGTTATGACAGGTATTATAGAAAATCCTTTCACAAGGGAGTTGCCATACGCACAACAATCATGTATCCTCAAACATTAATCATAAGAAGCACAAATCATAATTCCATATTCAATTAAACATTTCAACAAACACAGAATGCATTAAAATCAACATAGTACACATATATATGTAATATATGGAAAACATCGTATTTAAGCATATGTGATAGCAATCAAGTCAGTCATAAATTATTAACTGACATTAAAAGCCTTGAAAAACTATAACCTAAACGTTTATAGTCCACACCTTTTGCTTGTAAACTCGTATCGAACTCAGTGTGAACACTAAGTCTTCGTCTACGGCACAACGGCTACCTGAATCACGAAGTAGATTAACTATTTCTCCATTTACTCTATTTGGATACCTAAAATAGATTAGGGTTAGGATTTCTTACCCAACAATGGAATCGAAATCGCCGATGTAGCGATACGTGTAGGACGATTCGGCACGTGGAGCGGCAGGGAAGAATCCTAGCAACTCTCTCTCTCTCTCTCTCTCTCTCTCTCTCTCCTTTCCTCACTCTTTCCTTCTCTTTTCTCTCTTCTCTCTCCTAAGGTTTAGAAAATTCGTATGGCATGGGAGAGAGGGGGTTTAAGGGCCTTATATAGGCTCAAAAGTGAGCTCAATGGCCCAAGGGCCATGGTATACTTAGGTTATAGCCAAAAGTCGGCTGTTTCAGGCCAACAGAGCTCATCTGGAGGCCCCCTTTCTACATATGGTCCAGGGGAAGTTCCCTGACAATGGATCTATATCAGGTTAAGTTTTTAGTCTGATCGGATTAATGGATCGACCGCGGAGGACCTCTTTTAGTTCAACGGTCATCTTCACTCGATCAGGGCCACAAGTACACTGACCTATGTAGGAAAATTTTCTTGATCTGAGGGTGTATTTGGATCAGATTTTGATGGTTGGAAACCTTAAATTTAGCCCACAAGCGAATGGCCCAATTCACTTAAATCTGAGTTCATTTTTTAAAGATATTGGCATTTCTCACATACTTTGCTCTGGGTCCAAGTTGTGCATTTTTGGATACTATCTGGACTTGGTTTTCGAGATGGTTGTCAAGTCCAGTAAGGCTGTCATAACCGAATAGTTTCGCAGTTATCGGATTTTTGACGCACGGTCCATGTCCGATACGGAGTTTTGGTGTGCTCTCGTGAGCAACTGGGTTTTGAGATTGATCCTACATTTTTAGGTAATGTAGCATTAGCGATTCTACTAGTTTTGGGTCTTACAAATCATATAGAAAGTGGTTCAAGCTAATCTACCGATTAATTCAATTTATCACTTAATTAATTTTTGTCTAATTTCTAAAGAATTCGATCCTTAGTGATTTCTTCCTGAGGTGGTACTCGGGTTTTTGCATGGATTTTTCTGAGACATTACAATATCGCTTATGTTCCCTTTTGAATTAGAAACTTCAAGTGTTTCAACCTGGGACTGAGTAATGTTGACCGGAATGTCTGAAATAGACACCTCACCTTGAAGAGTTAATATAACAACTGACTTTTTAGCGGCTGAGAGTTTCCTACTTAATATAAAAAAGAAAGAAAGTTAGTAAATGAAACTACTCATTCATTCTTTAAAAAAAAAGGTGTAATGTTGGAATGACATCCTCCTAGATCTTAGCGGTGTCAATGGGTCGGGCTCGAGCTTGAACAATCAGAATTTTAAATAGGCCCGACCCGATGGCACGACCCAAAACAGTTCAAAATCCAAACTGAAACCTACCCGTTGCCCATCCCATTGAAAACCTTATTAGATTTGATCGAACAATGACGGTAACGAATTGGTTGTCTACTAGTGAAATTTTGGTAAGATTGACAACCAAATACAGAGCTCGATTGAAGTGAGGAAAATGAGGAAGATTATGATGATATGGCTTGAGATATCAGTCAAAACGTAGATTGTGATTGTTTAATCTTTCCTTTTTACACTGCGATTTATTAAAGGCTATATTTAAGTGAGCATATTTATGTATCTTACGCGCCTTTTCCATCTCTTAAGAATACTTAGCAGGTGGGATACCCGGTTAGAATTTAGTTTGGTAATACTTCTCAACGTCTGTGATAGCATTGCCCGAATAGAAAATACTTGAAGTAATTCAACCAGATGTTGTAGGTAGAACAGGGTGAGGTGCTACAAAAGGTCCAAGCTTAGAGATCTTCGAAATGATTGAAGGCATTCTAGGCACTAGAATTGAAGTGTTAATTGGAACCATTTTATCTTAATATACCATTATGGTCTTCTAACACTTAAGTTCAGGTTAAACTGGCTTGACTGTTTTTATTAAAGAAAGAAAGAGTCGACCATCTTTATTAGTGATGGAGATGGGATGGTCGGTATGATTGAGGTTGCCTTCCTTAATCGTGTCTTCTCTAGACAGGAGGGATGACCGACTAAGGAGCAGTCTACTTCTTGGTGTTTTCTTTATTTGTTTTCTTTTTCTCGGACACAAATTTCTCCACCTATAATGAAAAAGATAGCCGAACGATTATTAATTCATGAGACCCGCTGATAAGAGTCTCATAATAATTCTACTATCAGGAGTGGAATGATTATAGTTGTTGTGGATTCGTGAAAAGGAGTGTGAAAGATGAACTGATGGCCTCAAACCCTTTATGGAGAGTCTGGTAGATGGTGATTGAGTCTACGACTGGTTGATGAGTCAAAGGTTGGTTATAAGTTCGGTGAATGAAAGGAAAATGGATACCTTGAGCCAAACCAAACTGTCGTGCAAGAAGATTGGGGCAATATTGTTCAATTCCGACATTGACATTAACACTTGTGTCTATAGTGCCACCATATGGTAGGTCCCTGCAGAGTAGATAACTTTTCCAAGCCGCATCCCTGAGGTTTGCCAATTCGGTGTCGGTCGATTGATATTCTTCAATGAACCATGTTAGACCAACCTCTTTATCCTTGAAGGAACAAAAAGTATGACTAGACTTATTGAGAGTGAAAGAAAGTAACAAGTTCATACATTCGACAAATGAATAATTTAATCTTGGAGAAGAAAATGTTGCGATGGCCGAAGGAAGTGAATTTTATCTTTGATGGAGCGGACTTCATGAATTTAGCTATGATAGAGGTGGCCAACCATTAAAGGGGCAAAGGCAAGCTGCATCCTTAAGCGAGCCTCACGGATAGATGAATGTATTCCTTAGCGATTTGCAGAGCACTCACACACAATATAAATCGATAGATCTACATCAGTAGGAACATTGTGTTCTTGTTCATCAACCTCATCTTGAGATTTTCATTGAAAAGATATGAAGGTATAATATGCCTTATTGGTCTTGTCTAGAAGAGTGAAGGGATGTGGATTATTCAGAGCAAAGCCTAAGAAGACAGGTTCCCCAAAGGGTAGAAGGTGAGTGAATGCACATATATCCATGATCGATGGACTTGTGGGGCCTCATCTAAAATGGAATGTATTGGTTGGTCAACTCTAGAAAGTTAATGTTGTTGCAAGAAGGGAGAAATTGGCCAGATATTTGTGTAGAGAAAATTTGATGCATTTATAAATTTCTACTCGCTTCCATATATCTCCACGTCGTACTTCAACGTGAGCATACCATTCAGCCTAGCCATTCATCAGTTTTGTCCATGCTCGCGAGGAGAACTTCATCAGGGTACTTTGGGAAACTGGGTTCGATTTCACAGAGTTGTTCATAGGTGACTGCTAAATAGAAAGCAGGACCAAGCGTCAACACTGCGATGTCTGGTTCAGTTGAAGTGTTGAATAGAAGATCATTAATCACTATGGAAGATAAGACATTAGGGTCTTTGATGAAGGATTCCAAGTAGAAAGATAGACAGAAGAAGAAGATACAACCATGATGACTTGAGGACAGCAAATCAGGAGGAGTTTGATGCAAGAGAAGAAGAGTGAAAGGGGAGAAGCACCGACTTAAGAGTTGCTTGTGTATCAGCCATGATAGGTGCACATTAATGAAGAGGTTATTATGACTTTTCGTACCATACAATTTTATGCAACAAGTCACATGGACAGCCTAGAAGCATGAGACAAAGGATATGTAACACCCCACACTTTCAGTACTCGAGTGTTACATTGAATTTAACCTATTATATACACATATACGGTACCTATGTAGCCAACCTAATCCTACATCCATCCTCCAATATGAATTAGACCAATTAAGAATGATCTCCATCTATAAATCAAGTCATCCGACCGTTGATCTTGTGGTCTGATATATGTACATTCTATTGACTAAATCAGTGAATAACTCTTTAACCATAATGATTTATATGCAAGTTCTTTTGTAAGAATTGTTTAGAAATGGACATAGAACCAAGTAGAACCATTAGATTTCACGAAACTCTTAGATCATCAATAATTATGAAAATGCCACTAACTTGACCCCTGAATCCTATATCACATAGTTCCCATTATCCATTTAATGTGAAATTTTGTACCATGTCTATGTATCATAAATTAACCATACACGTCAAGTTTCAGCCTTTTGTTCATTGTAAAATTGACCTAATCGACAAATCAACCCCTTAACCGTTGATTTTGGTGTCCATTAAGTGAAGGAAACTCATGGGTAGTTGTAGTTAGATATTTTCCTTCATAAGAATGACTTGGATTGTCCATCACATGGATCAAGGGTTATGAAGACCCCACCTTGGTAGGCCTTTTCTTAGGCGAAAAGTTATCCTTTCGAGCTTATTAACTCCTTATAAATCTAGATCTTTAGATCTAGCCATTTCCTGTTGTCCATCGAACCTCAAAATTTGACCACACCTTGGCCTCACATGACTACGACGTCATACAAATTTTGGACCCCAATCTATGATCCCATACCATTGAACGCTGAAGCCAGTTCATTCCTTTTGATGCAAAAGGTGATATTTCAGATCTAGCATTTTCCCACCATCGATCAACCACCAAGTTTCGTCCAACCATTCACCTATCTTGACTACACATTTTCCCCAAAATTGGGCCCCGATCATTGAACGTGGACTGTCAATTAAGATCAAGTCCATATTGGTGTCCGTTAGGAGAACTTTCAAGATGAGCTTTTGATCATCTCCATATTCACAACTATGCCCTAACGTGACCCTATGAAACCGATGGAGGGAATGGATTTCCCAATATCTCATCACAAGTGGACCCCACTTAATGCTATAGCAAGTCACGACTCTCCAAGCTAGCGACCCTTCCTTAATAAGTCTGTATTCAAATTTAAAACGAACTACCTCCGTTTCTTCCTCCTAAAACAAGCACGTCCCAACTAGGATTAGCATCAACAGATCTCACCAGTCTATATGGGATGATCCCTACCATCAATGGACCCCACTAACTGAAGAACCGATTTGGAAAAGAAAAATACATAAATACACAGATAATATTTCAAATTAAATATGTTATTAATTGATACATAATTATTTATATAAAGTGTAAAATAAATGCAATGTATTGCACGTCATACTATATTATATACTATAATGAAATTTGTATTACTTAATATATATTATTTTTTTCTCTAAAACTAATGAACGTTGTGGATTAGGTGGGATCATCCTTGTGGGCCCCACCTTCGCTAGGTGTGCACAACCCATGCGTCCACCCACCGTGCACCGAGCTAGTCATGTGGTCAAACTGCGTTTGACATGCAAAATCCCAATGGGAAATTGACATTACTCGCCTTGACGTTTGAGCAAATTACCTCAAACGCTACGACACTCCATATATTCCCTAAAGCGCCTTTGACCGCTTTTGGAGTTTATTTCGGGACGAAAATGCCCCTGATCTTAGTTCGGTAGTTGCACGATTTTCTAGGGACTAAGAAGTTACGTAGTGTTTAATGCTAGTAAAGTGATGTGTATGGAACCCTTTTTGTGCGTGGGCAAGGACTAAACTCGTGGGGCCATATTGATGTATGTGTATAATCCATGCCGTTCATCCTTTTTACTGTGTCATTTTAGGGTCAGGGTCTAAATATCAACCTGATCCAGAGCTCGTGTGGGTCGCATAATAGAAAATAATGGTGACAATAGAACCCGTTGTTGAAACTTTCCAAGCTCACCGTGATGTTTATTAGAAGTGGACATGACCCAAGTCAGGATTTTTAGGCCCACACCGAGCTGGCCGACAAGATGGACGAAACAGATCTCCCCAATGTTGACCTCAGACTATTGTACCAATGGCTATCCTTTCATTTGGTAGTAAATAAAGTGAACATGTAATAACCATGACCTAGGAAAACTACGACCCGTGACAACCACGACCCATATAAAATGAGAACTACGACCCTTACTACATTATAATCTCGACCCTTACCACATTTCAACCACGACCAGGTATGGGTCTCAGTTGTATGGGTCTTGATTAGCATGTTGTATGGGTCTTGGTTAGCATGTTATATGGGTCGTGGTTGTCATGTTGTAAGGTTCTTGGTTAGCGTATTGTATGGGTCTTGATTAGCATGTTGTATGGGTCTTGGTTAGTATGTTATATGGGTCTTGATTAGCATGTTATATGGGTCTTGGTTAGCATGTTGTATGGGTCTTGGTTAGCATGTTATATGGGTCTTGGTTGTATGGGTCTTGGTTAGCATGTTATGTGGGTTGTGGTTAGCATGTTGTATGGGTCGTGGTTGTCATGTTGTATGGGTCTTGATTAGCATGTTGTATGGGCCCTAGCTCATGCAAACCACGACCCAAATGGGCCCACATTGATGTGTGTGTATAATCTATGCCGCTCATCCTTTTTATTGTGTCATTTTAGGGGTAGGGCCCAAATATAACATGGAAACTACGACCCATGCAAACCATGACCTAAATGAGCGCACATTTATTTAAGTGAATAATCCATGTTGCCCATCCTTTTTGTTGTGTCATTTTAGGGATAGGGTCAAATATCAATCACGACCATTTGTGGATGAAAACCATGATCCATTGTGCATGTGAACCATGACCTTTTATATGGATCGTGGTTGTCATGTGGCAAGGGTTGAGGTTGTCATATTATATAGGTCGTAGTTGTGAAGTTATATGGGTCGTGGTTGTCATATTATATGGGTCGTGATAATAAAGTTATATGGGTCGTGGTTGTATGTATATAATCCATGCCGCCCATCCTTTTTGCCATGTTATTTTATGGGCAAGGCACAAATATTAGCCTGATCCAGCGCTTGTGTGAGCCACAAAATTGAAAATATTGATGAGTGTTAAAAATTTCTACACTCACTGTGATGTTTGTTAGAAGTGGACACTGCCTAAGTCAGGACTTTTTGGGTCCACGACAAGCTGGCAGACAAGGTGGATAGATCAGATCACCTCATTTTGGGCCATAAGCTATGGTACCAATGGTTTAGTAGAAGAGGAAGTGAACATGTTGCAAACCATGATCCATGCAACATGATGACCACGGCCCATGCAACATGACAACTACGACCCATGCAAACCATGATGTAAATTGTCCTAAAATGGGGTGATCCAATCCATATACCTTGTCGGCCAGCTCGTCATGGGCCCAAAAAGTCCTAAAATGGATAGTGTCCACTTCTAACAAGCATCAAGGTGAACACGGAAAGTTTCGACAATCACCATGGTTTTCCATTTTGTGGCCCATAGGAGCGGTGGATCAGGCTGATATTTGTGCCCTACCCCTAAAATGACACTGCAAAAAAGATGGGCGGCATGGATTATACACATACATCGATGTGGGCCCATTTGGGTCGTGGTTTGCATGGGTCATATTTTCATATGCATGGATCGTGGTTGTCATGTTTCATGGATCATGGTTTGCAACGTGTTCACTTCCTCTTCTACCAAACCATTGGTACCATAGCTTATGGCCCACAATGGGGTGATCTGATCCATCCACCTTGTTGGCCAGCTTGCTGTAGGCCCAAAAAGTCCTGACTTAGGCAGTATCCACTTCTAACAAACATCACAATGAGCGTAAAAAGTTTCAACAGTCATCAATATTTTCAATTTTGTGGCCCACACGAATGCTGGATCGGCTAATAATTGTGCCCTGCCCATAAAATGACATGACAAAAAAGATGGGTGGCATAAATTATATACATACAACCACGACCCATATAACTTCATTACCACGACCCATATAATATGACAACCACGACAGATATAACTTCACAACCACAACCGATATAATATGACAACCTCGACCCTTGCCACATGACAACCATGATCCATATAAAATGTCATGGTTCACATGCACAATTGATCATGGTTTTCATCCACAAAAGGTCATAGTGATATTTGACCCTACCCCTAAAATGACACAACAAAAAGGATGGGCGGCATGGATTATTCACTTAAATAAATGTGCGCCCATTTAGGTCGTGGTTTGCATGGGTCGTAGTTTCCATGTTATATGGGTCATGGTTGTCATGTTGAATGGATCGTGGTTTTCAACGTGTTCACATCCTTTTCTACCAAACCATTGGTACCATAGTTTAAGGTCAATAATGAGGCGATCCGATCCATCCACCTTATTGGCCAGCTCACTGTGGGCCCAAAAAATCTTTTCTTTTCTACCAAACCATTGGTACCATAGCTTAAGGCCCAACATTATTTTATATTTTATGGCCCACATGAGCATCAGAGCAAACTTATATTTTGGCCCTACCCCTAAAATCACACAACAAAAAGGATGGGTGGTATAAATCATACACACACATCAATGTGGGCCCATTTGGGTCGTGGTTCACATGAGTCATAGTTGCCATGTTTTATGGGTCTTGGTTAGCATGTTGTATGGGTCTGAGTTAGTATATTGTATGGGTCGTGGTTGTCATGTTGTATGGGTCGTGGTTGTCATGTTGTAAGGGTCTTGGTTAGCATATTGTATGGGTCTTGATTAGCATGTTGTAAGGGTCTTGGTTAGCATGTTGTAAGGGTCTTGGTTAGCATGTTCTATAGGTCATGGTTGTCATGTTGTATGGGTCGTGGTTGTCATGTTGTAAGGGTCTTAGTTAGTGTGTTGTATGGGTCTTGGGTAGCATGTTGTATGGGTCTTGATTTTCATGTTGTAAGGGTCTTGGTTACCATGTTGTATGGGTCGTGGTTGTCATATTATATGGGTCGTGGTTGTCATGTTGTAAGGGTCTTGATTAGCATGTTGTATGGGTCTTGGTTAGCATGTTGTACGGGTCTTGATTAGCATGTTGTACGGGTCTTGGTTAGCATGTTGTATGGGTCTTGATTAGCATGTTGTATGGGTCTTGATTAGCATGTTAAGGGTCTTGGTTAGCGTGTTGTAAGGGTCTTGGTTAGCGTGTTGTATGGGTCTTGATTAGCATGTTGTATGGGTCTTGGTTAGCATATTGTAAGGGTCTTAGTTAACATGTTATACGGGTCTTGGTTAGCATGTTGTAAGGGTCTTGGTTAGCATGTTGTGCTAATCAAGACCCATACAACATGCTAACCAAGACCCATACGACATGCTAACCAAGACCCTTACAACATGCTAACCAAGACCCATTCAACATGCTAACCAAGACCCATACAACATGCTAACCAAGATCCATACAACGTGCTAATCAAGACTCTTACAACATGCTAACTAAGACCTATACAACATGCTAACCAAGACCCTTACAACATGCTAACCAAGACCCTTGCAACATGCTAACCAAGACCCATACAACATGACAACTATGACCCATACAACATGCTAACCAAGATCTATACAACATGCTAATCAAGACTCTTACAACATGCTAATTAAGACCCATATAACATGCTAATCAAGACCCATACAACATGCTAACCAAGACCCATACATCATGACAACCATGAACACGTTGTAAACCACGATCTATTCAACATGACAACTACATCCCATATAATATGGAAACTACGACCCGTGCAAGCCATGACCTAAATGGGCGCACATTTATTTAAGTGAATAATCCATGCCGCCCATCCTTTTTGTTGTGTCATTTTATGGGTAGGGTCAAATATCAACTACGACCCTTTGTGGATGAAAACTATGATCCATTGTGCATGTGAACCATGACCTTTTATATAGATCGTGGTTGTCATGTGGCAAGGGTCGAGGTTGTCATATTATATGGGTCGTGGTTGTGAAGTTATATGGGTCGTGGTTGTCATATTATATGGGTCGTGGTAATGAAGTTATATGGGTCATGGTTGTATGTATACAATCCATGCTGCCCATCCTTTTTGCCATGTCATTTTATGGGCAGGGCACAAATATTAGCCTGATCCAGTGCTTGTGTGGGCCACAAAATTGATAATATTGATGACTGTTGAAACTTTCTATACTCACTGTGATGTTTGTTAGAAGTGGACACTGCCTAAGTTAGGACTTTTTGGGCCCACAGCAAGCTGGCCGATAAGGTGGATGGATCAGATCACCCCATTGTGGGCCATAAGCTATGGTACTAATGGTTTGGTAGAAGAGGAAGTGAACACGTTGCAAACCACGATCCATGAAATATGACAACCACGATCCATGCATATGAAAATATGACCATGCAAACCACGACTCAAATGGACCCACATTGATGTATGTGTATAATCTATGCCGCCCATCCTTTTTGCAGTGTCATTTTAGGGGTAGGGCACAAATATCAGCCTGATCCACCGCTCCTATGGGCCACAAAATGGAAAACCATAGTGATTGTTGAAACTTTCCATGTTCACCTTGATGCTTGTTAGAAGTGGACACTATCCATTTAAGTGACTTTTTGGGCCCACGACGAGTTGGTCGACAAGGTATATAGATCGGATCACCCCATTTTGGGACCATTTACGTCATGGTTTGTATGGGTCGTAGTTGTCATGTTGCATGGGCGGTGGTCGTCATGTTGCATGGATCATGGTTTGCAACGTGTTCACTTCCTCTTCTACTAAACCATTGGTACCATAGCTTATGGCTCACGATAGGGTGATCTGATCCATCCACCTTGTCGACCAACTTGCCGTGGGCCCAAAAAGTCTTGCCTTAGGCAATGCCCACTTCTAACAAACATCACAGTGAGCGTGGAAAGTTTTGACAATCACTAAAATTTTATATTTTGTGAACCACACAAGCATTGGATCAGGCTAATATTTGTGCCCTGCTCATAAAATGACACGACAAAAAGAATGGGTGGCATAGATTATACATGTGTCATAGTTGTCATGTGCATGGATCGTGGTTGTCATGTTGGATAAATTATTGTTTGCAACGTGTTCACTTCCTCTTCTACCAAACCATTGGTACCATAGCTTATGGCCCACGATGGGGTGATCTGATCCATCCACCTTGTCGGTCAGCTTGCCGTGGGCCCAAAAAGTCCTGACTTAGGCAGTGTCCACTTCTAACAAACATCACAGTGAGCGTAGAAATTTTCAACAGTCATAAATATTTTCAATTTTGTGGCTCACATGAGCGCTGGATCAGGCTAATATTTGTGCCCTGCCCATAAAATGACATGGTAAAATGGATGGGTGGCATGGATTATATACATACAACCACGACCCATATAACTTCATTACCACGACTCATATAATATGACAACCACGACCCATATAATATGACAACCTCGACCCTTGCCACATGACAACCACGATCCATATAAAAGGTCATGGTTCACATGCACAATGGATCATGGTTTTCATTCACAAAGGGTCGTGGTTGATATTTGACCCTACCCCTAAAATAACACAACAAAAAGGATGGGCGACATGGATTATTCACTTAAATAAATGTGCGCTCATTTAGGATGTGGTTTGCATGGGTCGTAGTTTCCATGTTATATGGATCGTGGTTGTCATGTTGAGTGGATCATGATTTTCAACGTGTTCACTTCCTTTTCTACCAAACCATTGGTACCATAGCTTAAGGCCCACAATGGGGTGATCCGATCCGTCCACCTTGTTGGCCAGTTCAATGTGGGTCCAAAAAATCCTTTCTTTTCTACCAAATCATTGGTACCATGCTAACCAAGACCCATACAACATGCTAATCAAGACCCATACAACATGCTAATTAAGATCCATACAACATGCTAATCAAGACCCTTACAACATGCTAACTAAGACCCATACAATATGCTAATCAAGACTCATACAATACGCTAACTAAGACCTATACAACATACTAACCAAGACCCATACAATATGCTAACCAAGACCCATACAACATGCTAGCCAAGACCCATACAACATGCTAATCAAGACCCGTATAACATGCTAACCAAGACCCATACAACATGCTAATTAAGACACATATAACATGCTAACCAAGACCCTTACAACATGACAACCATGACCTATACAATATGACAACCACGACCCTTACAACATGCTAACCAAGACCCTTACAACATGTTAACCAAGACCCATGCAACATGCTAACCAAGATCCATACAATATGCTAATCAAGACCCATACAACATGCTAACCAGGACCCATACAACATGCTAACTAAGACCCATACAACACGCTAACCAAGACCCTTACAACATACTAACCAAGACCCATACAACATGCTAACCAAGACCCGTACAACTTGACAACCACGACCCATACAACATGCTAACCAAGATCCATACAACATGCTAATCAAGACCCATACAACACGCTAACCAAGACCCTTACAGCATGACAACCACGACCCATACAACATGCTAACCAAGACCCATACAATATGCTAACCAACATACTAATCAAGAGCCATACAACATACTAACCAAGACCCATACAACATGTTAACTAAGACCCAGACCCATACAACATGCTAACCAACATACTAATCAAGACCCATACAACATGCTAACCAAGACCCATACAACATGCTAACCAAGACCCATACAACATGGTAATCAAGACCCATACAACTTTGTAACCAAGACCTATACAACATGCTAATCAAGACCCATATAACATTCTAACCACAACCCTTATAACATGCTAACCATGACCCATATAACATGCTAACCAAGACCCATACAACTGAGACCCATATAACATGTTAAACAAGCCCATATAACATGGGTCGTGGTTGTAATGTGGCAACGACCGTGATATTAATGTAGTTAGGGTCATATTTCTCATGTTATATGGGTCGTGGTTGTCATGGGTCGTAGTTATAATGTTATATGGGTCGTGGTTGTCATGGGTCGTAGTTATAATGGTATATGGGTCGTGGTTCCCATGTTATATGGGTCACAGTTGTTACACGTTCACTTCCTTTACTGCCAAATGAGAGGATAGCCATTGGTACAATAGCCTGAGGCCATCCATGGGGAGATCCGTTCCGTCCACCCTGTCAGCCATCTCGAGTGGGCCCAAAAAGTCCGGACTTGGGCAATCTCCACTTCTAACAAATATCACGGTAAGCCTAGAAAGTTTCAACAGTGGGTTCTATTTTCACCATTATTTTCTATTATATGACCCGCGCAAGCTCTGAAACACGATGATATTTAGGCCCTAGCCCTAAAATGACACGGTAAAAAGGATGGACGGCATGGATTATACACATACATTAATATGGGCCCCATGAGTTTAGTCATTTCCCACGCGCAAAAAGGGTTCCGTACACATCACTTTACTATCATTAAATACTACGTAACTTCTTAGTCCCTAGAAAACCGTGCTACTACTGAACAAAGGTCAGGGGCATTTTCGTCCGAAATAATTTCCAAAAGCTGTCAGAAGGCCCTTTAGAGAATATATGGAGTGTCATGGCGATCGAGGTAATTGACCCAAACTTTGAGACGAGTACGGGCAATTTCCCAATCCAAAAACAGGGCCTTCTCTCCAGCGTTCCCGCCCGGACAGTTTCAAAAAGGGGCTACCTGCTATGATGAATTGTGGTCCACCATCATGTAATCCAAACCGTCCATTTCATTTAGAAGATGTGGACGGCCAGAGTGATGATTGATCCAGCCGTTGGATCGCACGCGTGTGCACACAAAATCAGTTGTAAATCAAGTTAACAAACACACTCCTTTCCAAAAACGGAAAGAAATCCATTCTCTCTGCTTTCCACGCTGGCGATCCACGTGAAAGTTCCTCCTAGGATCTTAGCCATCCATTGAAAGTTAATCCAAGCCCTTCAAAGTAGGGCTTTCTCCACTTTTGACTGTGTTTAAACATGTCGCCGCTGTTGGAGCTAAGTCTTTGGGAGAATGCTAATCACCGTTCATTTGGAAGGTCCCACAATGATCCTAGGGTAAATCCACACCATCTGAACGCTGCTGATCACAAGCTCAGCCGTCCAATGGCAATCTACCATTGTCATGGAAGTCATCTTCCCCGTCCATTTGAAGAACCCACCACCTGTACATGGACCTCATTTGCTGATCCAAGACATCCATCAGGTCGACCATTATACCAGAAAACCATCTGTATAAATGCCTTATAGCCAGGCACAAAGGATCCCACACAATGAGCAACTCTTGAGGCATTTGACCTGAGTAAAACACAATATGTTGCTAGTCCGATGATTAGCATTCAAATCTCTAAAAGAGGATTTGAGCGGCTTATAAAAGCCCTCCTTTTAGGGCAGTCCAAAAAAAAAAGAAAGAAAGAAAGAAGGAAAGAAAATGAGAAAAGCGCCATTTCTTGCTGCTGGACCCGCCATTGCCGCACCCTCCATTATCAAACCATCTAGTCCAGCTAAAGGGAGAGAGAGAAAGAAGAAGGAAGGAAGGAAGAAGAAGAAAGAAAAAAAACAGAGAGTAGGCAGGAGAGATGAAGAGCTGCCCGACCTACTGTTGCACTAAATGTTGCCGCATCAGCTTGTGTTGTTGCTGAGCTCGGGTCGAGCCAACTAGGGTTAGGTCGGGCATGCTCCAGACCAGGCTGGAGTTGTAGTGAGAAGGAAGGGGAGGTGAGAAAGAAAGGGGAGAGAGAGCAGGGCGGAGGGAAGAGAAGAGGAGAGGAAGAAAGGAAGAAAAACGTGAGGAAGGAGAGGTGTGCTTCTTCTTGGTGCACCACCGACTCAACAACTAAGTTCGGGTCGAACCAGCTTAGGGAGAAGAAGAGAGAGGAGGTTGGGACTGCCGAGTTGAGAGTTGAATCGGTCCAGACATTGCTAGACACCTCAGCAAAAATAGAAGAAAAACAAAAGTGAAGAAAAGAAAGAAAAGAGAAGAAGAGAGGAAGGAGGATGGAAGAAGAGAGAGAGTTGCGAGTCGAGTCAACTCGCTGACGAGTTGAGTCAACTCGCTGACGAGTTGAGTCTGAGTTGACTTGACCATATTTTGGCTAGACGATCCAGCAATAAGAAAAGAAAAAAAGAAAGAAAGGAAAGGAGTGAGAAAGTAGAAGAGGGTAGAGAAGAGAGCAAGAGGGAATGAGTCGACTCGGTGGGTCGTAGTTGAATCCACGACTTGTCGTTTTGCCTAGATCCGAGTTGCCAAGTTAAGCTATCGAGTCGAGGTAAATCACAACTCACTTCATTTGTTTCTTTAAGTACACTGACCGTAGAAGCGAAGTATTTACTATCTTCCTTGAGGTTTTGATTAAGTCATGGTCACATGTTTTATTGATTAGGTTTGACTCGATCGGGCTACATCCATACTACCTAGCAGGCCACACATAACTAGTTTGTTTGACCAAGGTGAGGACTCACCCTTTGAGCTTCCCACTTGATTTCATCAATCTAAATATAGATGATGGCATGATTCCCTTAACTAAGTTTCTTACTTTACTATAGAATATGCTAACTTGTGGTATAGTTAATTCATGTGTTGAAAGATAAACGTTTCTTTTAAATTGTAATACACATGAATGGCTCGATGATAACATGTTATCCTTTATTTTATACATATTAATTTATTTATATGCTACCACTTGTGCTTGAATGATGAACTGAATGGAACTTACCTTAGACTTGTGATCTTGCGGTCTACATTTGCCCTTTGTGGCTTGAATGTGTCATTGGTGCTCTTTGTGGCTTATTAGTTACATTTACACATCCGTTGTTTCCTAGCCATCTTGCGGAGTTCAGCTGTACAATGATTTCCGGGTGGAGCCGAAGCTCGCTTAGCAATTTTCTAGCCATCTTGCAGAGTTCACATACGACATGATTTACGGGTGGTCTGGAGTTTGTATGTTGATTGTCTCTTCATCTGTGGTGTCAGTCGTACCCTGATTTTCGGGTGGAGCCGAAGTTCGCTTAGTGATTTTCTAGCCATCTTGTGGAGTTCACGTATGATATGATCTCTGGATGAAGTGGGGGTTTAAAGGGTGCTTTTCTATTCGCCTTGCGAATTTCACTTATACCATGATTTCTGGGTGGAGCTGAAGTTCGCTTCTCAATTTTCTAGCCATCTTGCGGAGTTCACGTACAATGTGATTTCGGGCGCAATAGAAAATTGTATGTTTGATTGTTTGGTTATTTGGACATATTTCCTTATATTATGACTGCCATTATATTTTTCTTGTGATGAAATTCTGTTGATTGGTGAGATTTTCTTAATATGAGTATGATTATGAAATGTCATGTTTAGTGTATCCAATTTCATGACTTGCAATCTATATTAGATTATGAATTATTAGTGCATAATCTTAGAGGGTGCTCCTCACTGCGATAGCCATTGACGCTATCAAACCCTAACAGTTGATGAAGGTGTAGGGCGAATCGATGCTGTTCACCAAGTTGCTGGAGTAGATCGTGTAGCTAAGGAGCTAGGCGGGGTCCTTGTGGCCCGCATTGATCTCCACTACTAGCTGATAGACTCATGTTTTTACTTACTTGAACTATGTTATTTGAGATTGTATAAGTTCTGTATGGGCGCCACATTTGGAAAATTGGTGATGACCAGAATGTTTTTATTTAATGCATGGTTTATTCTAGCTTTGTTGATGTTAACTCTGATTAATGACAGACGGTTCAAATTTAATTACACTGGATTTTATAAGCTAACAACTCAGGTTTTTGGGAAACGGGTTATATACTCAGGTCCTGAAAACACGGGGCATTATAGTTGGTATCAGAGCCAGTCTAGATAAACCAGGCCTTGGAAAAAATGAGACTTATATGACCTCAAATAATCTATATATGTATGGAAGAAATTAGAGATTTGAAACTAGGTTTCATTCCCTTAGTGTTAAGGTAATTTATGAACTTAGAAATCTAAATTTTAGACTCCCATGAGAATTTCTAGGACTGTCATTGAACTTAGAAATAAATTTTAAATGTTATGGAAAGTTGGTTAAATTCAAGAACTCATAAGTTAGACCCCCTGTAATCCATCCCAGTACATGAATATAAATATGGGCTTATCGTAGGACCTTACCTTTAGGATGAAGACTAAAAGACGTGGGTATATGGATGTGTAGATGGTCGTCTTAGTACCTTTGGAGTCTCGTTGCACCTAATCGCAAAGGATAGGGAGTTGTCGAGCACTTATCAATCTGAACAATACTCCAGCTGTATGATTCATATGAGTTGTCTTGTGATCTTAGTTTAAGATGTGTTAAACGTAGAAGGTTATGACCACAACGAATCCTTTCTTTTAACAGAGTTATGGCCCCATCCCGTCACCCGAGGATGCAGACTGGTCATTTGTTGACTTCGCCAACGAATGACGTTGTTAGGGAAGGGAGTCTCGTGTGCTCCCCTACACCTTTAATTGGGCCAAGTGGCCCTGAAAGAGAGCCTACGTCAGGAACTACTCCGTCTCAGTCGCCTGTGAGTCATGTGGGCACACCTCTACCAAATGCGCAACCTGAAACCCTACCTGGCAATATTATTAGTCAGCTGACTACCACGTACAACAACAATAGGCTTCGATCACCACACTATTACAAGCTCTCCAACGTCATATGGATGCATCGGCCTCAAAGACTGAAGAAGTTAGTGGGGCAGATGTATTTAAACGGTTTCAAAGACTGAGGCCACCGTCCTTCTTAGGAGCACCAGATCCAGTTCTAGCAGAGCACTGGCTGAATAAAATGGCCAAGATGATGAGATCGCTGGGTTACTCAGATGCCCAAAAGGTTATTCTCGCCACTTATGCCTTAGAAGGCGAGGCTGATATATGGTGGGAAGGCGTGCTACGAAGAGTCCCACCTGATTATGAGTGGACCTGGAATGAGTTTAAGAAAAGGTTCAATGAAGAATACTTTCCTCCGTGCTATCGTCACGAGAAGATATCTGAGTTTCTCAAATTGGAACAAGGGAATACGACAGTGCTGCAATATGAAGCGCGCTTCGACAAATTGTCACGATATGTACCAAAGGCTTTTGAGGATGAGGAATATAAATTGGAAAAGTTTAAAGAAGGTCTCTGACCTGAAATCCAGTCAAGATTGTGCACCTTTGACTTTACTGACTTCGCTGATCTCATGGACAAATCCATGCAAATAGAGAAGGACTTCGAGCGTAGGGCCAAAGCACGTGCTCTTATTCGAGGTTCAGCGAGCAAAGCCAAGGCGGCACCAATTGCATCTCATACGATTGAAGAGAGGATGGAATTAATGTCTCACCTAACTCATTCTTCGATTCAGGATAAGCTTTGCGACTATTGTGGAAGGCTAGGCCACGTCTTGAAGTAGTGTTTTAAGAAACGACGAGATGAGAGGATCTTCCCTCCAGTACAATAACTTCAGTCACCAAGGTACGACCTTTATAAATCTTCCTTAGTAGTTACCAGATAGTTGGCAAGGATTATTAAATTTATGGATGAGTAATGATGCGACTATAACAATTAGAAATAGTTAAAATTTCAGATTCTAGGATAGCACCTTAGATGGCTAAATCGCAATGTTGAAGCGTAATAAATCATTTAGGCTTATTCTTTAAGGAAATAGGGAATTAAATAATATAGCCCAAATGAATAAAATGAGCAGGAACACGAACTGACGGAACCATATCTAAATGAAGTATATATGGTTTGACGTGAATTCTAAATCCTGATGATTACAATGATCTCAATGCCCTGATTAAGCAGAAGATCGATGCTCACAAGGATTAAGAAAGATATTAGCAAACTCACTGCCCGGCCAGGCAGAAGTTTAGCGTATCAGGCTCAGACCAACTATAACTGTCTGTTCGTAATTATCCGAACACTAAAAATATAAACTACTTTTCCTAAAAGATGACATACAATTCTCATCATGAATTTCGAACTTATGTATATAAATAGGATAACCATAATGGAACTCCTGCTGCTCCCATCTCAGGTAGGAATATTGAATCTCGTGGGTGAGATTCTTATTTAAGGGGGGTAGATTGTAACAACCCTAGTCTTAATAGACAGTCCTGAACACTTGTGCATACAAACATAATTCACAGGGAAGGTAATGAATGATAAAGGACATAGAAAAATAGATTGTCTTCGTCCTGTTTAAGGTAAAAGTGGACGAAATTCTCTTTAAGGGAGGTAGATTGTAACACCCCACACTTTCAGTTTCGAGTGTTACATTGAATTTAACCTATTATGTACACATATACGGTACCTATGTAGCCAAACTAATCCTACATCCTCCAATATGAATTAGACCAATCAAGAATGATCTTCATCCATAAATCAAGTCATCCGACCGTTGATCTTGTGGTCTGATATACGTACATTCCATTGACTAAATCAGTGAATAACTCTTTAACCATAATGATTTATATGCAAGTTCTTTTATGAGAATTGTTTAGAAATGAACATAGAACCAAGTAGAACTATTAGATTTCACGAAACTCTTAGATCAACAATAATTACGAAAATGGCACTAACCTAGACCCCTGAATCCTATATCACATAGTTCCCATTATCCGTTTAATGTGAAAATTTGTACCACGCCTATGTATCATAAATTAACCATACACATCAAGTTTCAGCCTTTCGATCATTGTAAAAGTGACCTAATCGACAGATCAACCCCGTAACCGTTGATTTTGGTGTCCATTAAGTGAAGGAACCTCATGGGTAGTTGTAGTTGGATATTTTCCTTCGTAAGAATGACTTGGATTGTCCATCACATGGATCAAGGGTGAAGTATGAGGACCCCACCTTGGTAGGCCTTTTCTTAGGCGAAAAGTTATCCTTTCGAGCTTATCAACTCCTTATAAATCTAGATCTTTAGTTCTAGCCATTTCCTGTCATCCATCGAACCTCAAAATTTGACCACACCTTGGCCTCACATGACTACGACGTCATACAAAGTTTAGACCCCGATCTATGATCCCATACCATTGAATGAAGTAGCCAGTTCCTTCCTTTTGATGCAAAAGGTGATATTCAGATCTAGCATTTTCCCACCATCGATCAAACACTAAGTTTTGTCCAACCATTCACCTATCTTGACTACACATTTTCCCCAAAATTGGACCCCGATCATTGAACGTGGACCGTCAATTAAGATCAAGTTCATATTGGTGTCCGTTAGTAGAACTTTTAAGATGAGCTTCTGATCATCTCCATATTCACAATTATGCCCTAATGTGACCCTTTGAAACCGATGGAGGGAATGGATTTCCCAATAGCTCATCACAAGTGGACCCCACTTAATGCTACAGTAAGTCACGACTCTCCAAGTTAGCAACCCTTCCGTAATAAGTCTGTATTCAAATTCAAAACAAACTACCTCCGTTTCTTCCTCCTAAAACAAGCACGTCCCAACTAGGATTAGCATCAACAGATCTCACTAGTCTATATGGGATGATCCCTACCATCAGTGGACCCCACTAACTCAAGAACCGATTTGGAAAAGAAAAACACATAAATACACATAGATAATATTTCAAATTAAATACGTTGTTATTAATTGATACATAATTATTTATATAAAGTGTAAAATAAATGCAATGTATTGCACGTCATACTATATTATATATGATAATGAAATTTGTATTACTTAATATATATTATTTTTTTTCTCTAAAACTAATGAACGGTGTGGATTAGGTGGGATCATCCCTATGGGCCCCACCTTCGCTGGGTGTGCACAACCCATGCGTCCACCCGCGGTGCACCGAGCTAGTCACGTGGTCAAATCGCGTTTGACACGTAAAATCCCAAAACAGGGCCTTCTCTCCAGCGTTCCCGCCCGGACAGTTTCAAAAAGGGGCTGCCTGCTGTGATGAATTGTGGTCCACCATCATGTAATCCAAACCGTCCATTTCATTTGGAAGATGTGGATGACCAGTGTGATGATTGATCCAGCCATTGGATCGCACGCGTGTGCACACAAAATTAGCTGTAAATCAAGTTAACAAACACACTCCTTTCCAAAAACGGAACGAAATCCGTTCTCTCTGCTTTCCACGCTGGCGATCCGCGTGAAAGCTCCTCCTAGGATCTCAACCATCCATTGAAAGTTAATCCAAGCCCTTCAAAGTAGGGCTTTCTCCACTTTTGATTGTGTTTAAACATGTCGCCGCGGTTGGAGCTAAGTTTTTGAGAGAATGCTAATCACCGTTCGTTTGGAAGGTCCCACAATGATCCTAGGGGAAATCCACACCATCCGAACGCCGCTGATCACAAGCTCAGCCGTCCAATGGCAATCTGCCATTGTCATGGAGGTCATCTTCCCCGTCCATTTGAAGAACCCACCACCTATACATGGACCCCATTTGCTGATCTGAGACGTCCATCAGGTGGACCATTGTACCAGAAAACCATCCATATAAATTCCTTATAGCCAGGCACAAAGGATCCCACACAATCAGCAACTCTTGAGGCATTTGACCTGAGTAAAACACAATCTGTTGCTAATCCAATGATTAGCATTCGAATCTCTAAAAGAGGATTTGAGCGGCTTATAAAAGCCCTCCTTCTAGGGTAGTCCAAAAAAAAAAAAAAACAAAGAAAGAAAGAAGGAAAGAAAACGAGAAAAATGCCATTTCTTGCTGCTGCACCCGTCATTGTCGCACCCGCCATTACCGGACCATCTGGTCCAGCTAGAGAGAGAGAGAGAAAGAAGAAGAAAGGAAGGAAGAAGATGAAAGAAAAAAACAGAGAGTAGGCAGGAGAGATGAAGAGCTGTCTGACCTACTGTTGCACTAAATGTTACCACACCAGCTTGTGTTGTTGCTGAGCTCGAGTCGAGCCAACTAGGGTTGGGTCGGGCATGCTCCAGAGCAGGCTGGAGTTGTAGTGAGAAGGAAGGGGAGGTGAGAAAGAAAGGAGAGAGAGCAGGCAGAGGAAGAGAAGAGAGGAGAGGAAGAAAGGAAGAAAAACGTGAGGAAGGAGAGGTGTGCTTGCTGCTGGTGCACCACCGACTCAACAACTGAGTTCGGGTCGAACCAGCTTAGGGAGAAGAAGAGAGAGGAGGTTGGGACTGCCGAGTTGAGAGTTGACTCGGTCCAGACATTGCTAGACACCTCAGCAAAAATAGAAGAAAAACAAAAAAGAAGAAAAGAAAGAAAAGAGAAGAAGAGAGGAAGGAGGAAGGAAGAAGAGAGAGAGTTGCGAGTCGAGTCAACTCGCTGATGAGTTGAGTTTGAGTTGACTCGGTCCATATTTTGGCTAGACGTTCCAGCAATAAGAAAAGAAAAAAAAAATAAAAAAAGAAAGGAAGGGAGTGAGAAAGTGAAAGAGGGTGGAGAAGAGAGCAAGAGGGAATGAGTCAACTCAGTGGGTCGTAGTTGAATCCACGACATGTCGTTTTGCCTAGATCCGAGTTGCCAAGTTAAGCTATCGAGTCGAGGTAAATCACAACTCACTTCATTTGTTTCTTTAAGTACACTAACCGTAAAAGTGAAGTGTTTACTATTTTCCTTGAGGTTTTGATTAAGTCATGGTCACATGTTTATCGATTAGGTTTGACTCGATCGGGCTACATCCATACTACCTAGCAGGCCACACACAACTAGCTTGTTTGACCAAGGTGAGGACTCACCCTTTGAGCTTCTCACTTGATTTCATCAATCTAGATATGGATGATGACATGATTCCCTTAACTGAGCTTCTTACTTTACTATAGAATATGCTAACTTGTGGTATAGTTAATTCATGTGTTGAAAGATAAACGTTTCTTTTAAATTGCAATACGCATGAATGGCTTGATGATAATATGTTATCCTTTATTGTATACGTATTAATTTATTTATATGCTGAAAGTGCACCTACTTGTGCCCTGGTTTGTCAAGTTACGTGAATGGTGTGCCAGACTGGCTGCAGAACTCGATAGGAAGATTATTTCAAGCGTCTGCCTCAACCGGATGTGTGGAAGCTCGCCATAGGTAAATCATAGCCTCACATTTCATAACCCAATACACCAGGTGAATTAAACCCTTACAACAAGATAGACATCTTAGAGTTTTTATGGTGAGAAAACTTTTTCAAAATAGGAAAATCTCTAAGTTTTTCTCACCCTGTCGATTCTATCAAAGCAACCTCGATATGATCGACCTGCATTATCGATGTCCTCGATACCTTAACGATATTATCGATAAGAGGACTAAAAGTGTCCAGCAACTAAATATTCATCTGGACGGATTTACCGATGTATCGATACATCTATCGATATCATCGATATAAGCACAAATATGTCCAACAACTTCACAATATTTTTGGACAAATTATCGATGTATCGATACACATATCGATACCATCGATATTCAAATCTCGAGACCATCGGAAATGGCTCGATAAGATCGACAGACGGATTTCCGGCACCCCTGTTTTTTAAAGAAAATCTCAAAACTCATCGATATATCGATGACCGTCCGATATGATCTGAAATCAAATACCGATAAGATCGGAGGTCCATCGATGATATCGATGATGGGCTCGCATTTCTTACAGCAGTTATTTCAGGATGTATTTTACTATGATCGGGGGCCCTTCGATTTAATCGATATTCAAATATCGATGATATCGACACCTGATCGATTGCATCGAACTAAGTCATAATCATTCAACAAGTTCAAAGATAAATCTACTGGAATTATCGATGCCTCGACTCAGATCTCGATATCATCGACATTCAAATTTCGATGACCTCGACGGTTCCCCCGATCATTCATGAAAACCTGAAATATTTTCAAAGTCAAGTCTCTCTCATTTTTCATGTGTCGATGGATCGACCCAGTCATCGATGGAATCGAAGTTTGAAATCCAATGACATTGACAACTGTTTCGATTCATCGACCTATTGGCAAGGAGTTTCAAAAGCGTATGACCACTACGCCAAAACAGCGAAAAAAGGACGGTCCAAAACCGTCTCAAATGACCAAAAAGGACGGTCATGGACTGTCGCATAGGCCGTCAAATTTTGACGTGTCTTATTTTTTAAAGGACGGTTGAAAACCGTCATTCTTATTGACGAAAAAAAGACGGTCATGAACCGTCCTAAAAAAGGACGGTCATGGACCGTCCTTAAAATGGACTATCATGGACCGTCTCTTATGATCCTAAAAAGGACGGCCATAGACGGTCATTTAAAAGGACTGTTATAGACCGTCCTTAAAAAGGACTGTCATGGACCGTCTCTTATGATCCTAAAAAGGACGGCCATAGACGGTCCTTTAAAAGGACTGTTATAGACCGTCCTTAAAAAGGACTGTCATGGACCGTCTCTTATGAGCCTTCAAAAGACGGCCATGGACCGTCTCTTATGAGCCTTCAAAGGACGGTTATGGACCGTCCTTTAAAAGGACGGTCATGGACCGTCATTTAAAATGACTGCCATGGGCCGTCTCTTATGACCCTTAAACGACATTTTCAAATTTGACCTGTTACAGTATTCTTCCTGATATACACCTGTTATACAAACTACGTAAATCCAAACTGTTTCATCACATTCACATTCACCTGTTTCATTCACATTCACTTGTTTCATCCAAACAGGACTGATATACACCTGTTTCATTCACATTCACCTGTTTCATCCAAACATGACTGATATATACCTGTTTCATTCACATACGTAAATCCAAACTGTTTCATCACATTCACATTCACCTGTTTCATCTAAACAGGACTGATATACACCTGTTTCATCTAAATAGGACTGATATACACCTGTTTCATTCGCAATCACCTGTTTCATCCAAACAGGACTGATATACACCTGTTTCATCACATTCACATTCACATTCACATCCATCCAAACATAAACTACATCCATCCAAACACAAACAACCTTATCCACAATACATTAATCATCCACGCATAATACACAAAGTTTAACTTCATAAGTAAAAAAAAGGAAAAAAATCAGCAACAATTTTCTTTTTGTGTCTTTCATCTAATAAAAAAATATTCAACCAACAAAACATTATAATTCAGAATCATGAAAAATTGCATATAAGTTTGAGAATACATATAGGTTTTAGGTTTATTTTTAGGTTTAGGGATTTGAGAATACATATAGGTTTTAGGTTTATTTTTAGGTTTTAGGTATTAGTTAAGGTTTAGGTTTTAGGTTTAGGTTAAGGTTAGGTTATAAGTTCAGGTTTTAGGACAGGTTTTGGTTTTAAGGTTATAGGTTTAGGTTAAGGTTAAAGTTTTAAGGTCTTATAAGCTATAGGTTTGGGGAATTGAGAATAGGTTAAGGTTTAGGTTTAGGAAATCGGGTTCGGGTTCGGGATCGGGTTTAGGTTTGGGTTTTCAAGTTTAGGTTCGTGTTTAGGTTAGGAGTTAAGATTAGGATTAGGTGTAGGTTTAGGTTTGGGGATTTGAAAATAGGTTAAGGTTTAGGTTTAGGAATTCGGGTTCGGGTTCGGGATTGGGTTTAGGTTTGGGTTTTCAAGTTTAGGTTTAGGTTTAGGTTAGGGAGTTTAGATTAGGATTAGGTGTAGGTTTAAGTTTAGGGATTTGAGAATAGGTTAAGGTTTAGGTTTAGGAAATCGGGTTCGTGTTCTGGATCGGGTTTAGGTTTGGGTTTTCAAGTTTAGGTTTAGGTTTAGGTTAGGAGTTTAGATTAGGATTAGTTGTAGGTGTAGGTTTAGGAATTTGAGAATAGGTTAAGGTTTAGGTTTAGGTTATAAGCTATAGGTTTAGGGAATTGAGAATATGTTAAGGTTTTTAGGAAATCGGGTTCGGGTTTAGGTTTGGGTTTTCAAGTTTAGGTTTAGGTTTAGGTTAGGGAGTTGAGATTAGGATTAGGTGTAGGTGTAGGTTTAGGGATTTGAGAATATATTTAGGTTATAAGTTATAGGTTCAAAGTTTAGGTTTAGCTTAAGGTTAAGGTTTAGGTTTAGGTTATAAGCTATAGGTTTAGGGAATTGAGAATAGGTTAAGGTTTAGGTTTAGAAATCGGTTTCGGGTTCTGGATTGGGTTTAAGTTTGGGTTTTCAAGTTTAGGTTTAAGTTTAGGTTAAGGAGTTGAGATTAGGATTAGGTGTAGGTTTAGGTTTAGGGATTTGAAAATAGGTTAAGGTTAAGGTTTAAGAATTCGTGTTCGGGTTCGGGATTGGGTTTAGGTTTGGGTTTTCAAGTTTAGGTTTAGGTTTAGGTTAGGGAGTTTAGATTAGGATTAGGTGTAGGTGTAGGTTAAGGTTTAGGGATTTGAGAATAGGTTAAGGTTTAGGTTTAGGAAATCGGGTTCGGGTTCTGGATCGGGTTTAGGTTTGGGTTTTCAAGTTTAGGTTTAGGTTTAGGTTAGGGAGTATAGATGAGGATTAGTTATAAGCGTAGGTTTAGGAATTTGAGAATAGGTTAAGGTTTAGGTTATAAGCCATAGGTTTAGGGAATTGAGAATAGGTTAAGGTTTAGGTTTAGGAAATCGGGTTCGGGTTGGATCGGGTTTAGGTTTGGGTTTTCAAGTTTAGGTTTAGGATTAGGTTAGGGAGTTGAGATTAGGATTAGGTGTAGGTGTAGGTTTAGGGATTTGAGAATATATTTAGGTTATAGGTTATAGGTTCGGGTTTAGGTTTAGGTTAAGGTTAGGTTTAGGTTTAGGGAATTGAGAATAGGTTAAGGTTTAGGTTTAGGAAATCGGGTTCGGGTTCGGGATCGGGTTTAGGTTTGGGTTTTCAAGTTTAGGTTTAAGTTTAGGTTAGGGAGTTGAGATTAGGATTAGGTGTAGGTTTAGGTTTAGGTTTAGGATTTGAAAATAGGTTAAGGTTTAGGTTTAAGAATTCGTTCGGGTTCGGGATTGGGTTTAGGTTTGGGTTTTCAAGTTTAGGTTTAGGTTTAGGTTAGGGAGTTTAGATTAGGATTAGGTGTAGGTTTAGGTTTAGGGAATTGAGAATAGGTTAAGGTTTAGGTTTAGGAAATCGGGTTCGGGTTCGGGATAGGGTTTTAGGTTTGGGTTTTCAAGTTAGGGAGTTGAGATTAGGATTAGGTGTAGGTTTAGGTTTAGGGATTTGAAAATAGGTTAAGGTTTAGGTTTAGGAATTCGGGTTTGGGTTCGGGATTGGGTTTAGGTTTGGGTTTTCAAGTTTAGGTTTAGGTTTAGGTTAGGGAGTTGAGCTTAGGATTAGGTGTAGGTTTAGGTTTAGAGATTTGAGAATACATTTAGGTTTTAGGTCATAGGTTTTGGTTTAGGTTTATGTTTAGGTTATAAGCTATAGGTTTAAGGAATTGAGAATAGGTTAAGGTTTAGGTTTAGGGAATCGGGTTCGTGTTTGGGATCGGGTTTAGGTTTGGGTTTTCAAGTTTAAGTTTAGATTAGGGAGTTGAGATTAGGATTAGGTGTAGGTTTAGGTTTAGGGATTTGAGAATACATTTAGGTTTTAGGTCTTAGGTTTAGGTTATAGGTTTAGGTTTAGGTTATAAGTGTAGGTTATAGGTTTAGGTTTAGGTTATAGGTTAAGGTTTAGGGAATTGAGAATAGGTTAAGGTTTAGGTTTAGGAAATCGGGTTCGGGTTCGGGATCGGGTTTAGGTTTGGGTTTCAAGTTAGGTTTAGGCAAGGGAGTTTAGATTAGGATTAGGTGTTGGTTTAGGTTTAGGAAATTGAGAATAGGTTAAGGTTTAGGTTTAGGTTTAGGTTTAGGTTATAAGCTATAGGTTTAGGGAATTGAGAATAGGTTAAGGTTTAGGTTTAGGAAATCGGGTTCGGGTTCGGGATTGGGTTTAGGTTAGGGAGTTGAGATTAGGATTAGGTGTAGGTGTAGGTTTAAGGATTTGAGAATATATTTAGGTTTTAGGTTTAGGTTATAGGTTATAGGTTCAGGTTTAGGTTTAGTTAAGGTTAAGGTTTAGGTTATAAGCTATAGGTTTAGGCAATTGAGAATAGGTTAAGGTTTAGGTTTAGGAAATCGCGTTAGGGTTCGAGATCGGGTTTAGGTTTAGGTTTTCAAGTTTAGGTTTAGATTTAGGTTAGGAAGTTGAGATTAGGATTAGGTGTAGGTTTAGGTTTAGGGATTTGAAAATAGGTTAAGGTTTAGGTTTAAGAATTCGGGTTCGGGTTCGGGATTGGGTTTAGGTTTGGGTTTTCAAGTTTAGGTTTAGGTTTAGGTTAGGGAGTTTAGATTAGGATTAGGTGTAGGTTTAAGTTTAGGGAATTGAGAATAGGTTAAGGTTTAGGTTTAGGAAATCGGGTTCGGGTTCGGGAATCGGGTTTTATTTGGGTTTTCAAGTTTAGGTTTAGGTTTAGGTTAGGGAGTTGAGATTAGGATTAGGTGTAGGTTTAGGTTTAGAGATTTGAGAATACATTTAGGTTTTAGGTCATAGGTTTTGGTTTAGGTTAAGGTTATAGGTTTAGGTTTAGGTTTAGGTTTAGGTTTATGTTATAAGCTATAGGTTTAGGGAATTGAGAATAGGTTAAGGTTTAGGTTTAGGAATCGGGTTCGGGTTTAGGTGTAGGTTTAGTTTAGGGATTTGAAAATAGGTTAAGGTTTAGGTTTAGGAATTCGGGTTCGGGTTCGAGATTAGGTTTAGGTTTGGGTTTTCATGTTTAGATTTAGGTTTAGGTTAGGGAGTTTAGATTAGGATTAGGTGTAGGTTTAGGTTTAGGGATATGAGAATAGGTTAACGTTTAGGTTTAGGAAATCGGGTTCGGGATCGGGTTTTAGGTTTGGGTTTTCAAGTTTAGGTTTAGGTTTAGGTTAGGGAGTTGAGATTAGGATTAGGTGTAGGTTTAGGTTTAGGGATTTGAGAATACATTTAGGTTTTAGGTTTAGGTATAGGTTTAGGTTTTAGGTTTAGGTTTAGGTTTAGGTTATAAGTTTGTAGGTTTAGGGAATTGAGAATAGGTTAAGGTATAGGTTTAGGAAATTGGGTTCGGGTTTGGGATCACGTTTAGGTTTGGGTTTTCAATTTTAGGTTTAAGTTTAGGATAGGGAGTTGAGATTAGAATTAGGTGTAGGTTTAGGTTTAGGGATTTGAGTTTAGGTTATAGGATTAGGATTAGGTTATAGGTTTAGCTTTTGGTTTAAGTTATAGGCTTAGGTTATAGGTTATAGGTTATATGTTTTGGTTAAGGTTTAGGAATTCGGGTTCACTTTAGGTTATAGGTTTTGGTATTTGAGAATAGTTTTAGGTTATAAGTAAGGTTTTAGGTTTAGGTATAGGCTTAAGTTATAGGTTATAGGTTATATGTTTAGGTTAAGGTTTAGGAATTCGGGTTCAGGTTTGGGTTTAGGTTATAGGTTTTGGGATTTGAGAATAGTTTTAGGTTATAAGTATAGGTTTCGGTTAGGTTATAGGTTAAGGTTTAAGGATTTGAGAATAGTTTTAGGTTATAAGTAAGGTTTTAGGTTTAGGTATAGGCTTAAGTTATAAGTTATAGGTTATATGTTTAGGTTAAGGTTTAGGAATTCGGGTTCTGGTTTGGGTTTGGGTTTGGGTTTGGGTTTAGGTTATAGGTTTTGGTTTTAGTTTTGGTTTAGGTTAAGGTTTAGGTTTAGGCTATAGGTTATGGGATTTGAGAATGGGTTCGGGTTTAGGTTATAGGTTTTGGTTTAGGTTATAGGTTTTGGTTTAGGTTATAGGTTATAGGTTTAGGTTTAGGTTACTGAGGTTTTGGGATTTGAGAATAGGTTTAGGTTAAGGTCATAAGTTTAGGTTTAGGAAATCGGGATCGGTTCGGGTTCGGAGTTTAGTTTTGGGTTTTCAAGTTTAGGTTAGGTTTAGCTTAGGGAGTTGAGATTAGCATTAGGTGTAGGTTTAGGTTTAGGGATTTGAGAATACGTTAAGGTTTATGTATAGGAAATTGGGTTCGGGTTCGAGATCGGGTTTACGTTTGGGTTTTAAGTTTAGGCTAAGCGTTTAGGAATTCGGTCGGAGTTCGGGATCGGGTTTAGGTTTGGGTTTTCAAGTTTATCTCTAGGTTTAGGTTAGGGAGTTGAGATTAGGTTAAGGTTACTGGTTGAGGTTATAGGTTTAGGTTTAGGTTATAAGTATAGGTTATAGGTTATGGTTTAGGGAATTGAGAATAGGTAAAGGTTTAGGTTTAGAAAATCGGGTTCGGGTTTGGGTTTGTGTATGGATTTAGGTTTAAGTTTTCAAGTTTAGGTTTAGGTTAAGGAGTAGATTAGGATTAGGTGTAGGGATTCTCTAGTATTATCTACTATTGAACCTAGTATTATCTACTACATACTAGTAACATACAACCAATATTGGGGCACCATACCATCAGCTACAAGAATTTCATGTCCCCCTAAACAAGGTATCCTCCATTGATAACATATATATATATATATATATTATAAGTTTTTTTTTTATTTTCATTTACATTCCCAAATACATTCATCATCCATCCATGAAAATTGAAACAAGTACTGTCAATCTATCTTATCTTACCGACCGCCTTATGTTTCTTTTCACCTTTGCAGCTCTCATATTTGTTGCAGCTGCTAGTTCACCATCAGTAGTCTCCCTAACCAAATCTTTGTGCAGTCCCTCCACTTGAAGCAGTGGCTGAAGTTACAAGAAGTAGGAATGATTAGTCTTTCCATGTTTTGAAAAAAATTAAATTCTTTATTTTTTGCTGCAAGTCTACTTATAATTATCATTGGCTCTTAATCTATTTATAATGAAAATCTTAAATATCACCTGATAGTGCTCCTTCGATAAATGTCCTGTTTGGAACAAATAATTTGTTTTATCATAAATGTCCTGTTTGGAACAAATAATTTGTTTTATACATACATGTGTTTTATCATAAAACCATGCATGATGCATCCATAAAAAAAAAAAAAATCAAATGGAAATTTTTTTTATATAAACAAAATTTTTGGTGGCACATATTAGAAAACAATGTTACTGTCAGCAATGTAACAAATATCATTCAGATTTTGAAATATTGCAAGAAATACATTTGTGGGCTGAATTTATTTGCTGGCTTGGGAGTTGGATTAGAGTGAATATACCTTTCAAAAAGAGGATCCAAAGGTTTATGCTGACTCAAATTGATGTTGGCCATGAGATGGTTGAGGAATTAGTTACTTGCATATTGCTAAGGAGAATTGAAAATAAAACCAAGCCATGAATTAGTTACTTGTATTATTTTACTAAAAGCATTGAAAAGATTAACTAATTTTGATTGAAAATAGAAAAATGTAATAAATCATTGAAAACATTTATTGATTTTAATGTAGTGAAAAATAATTTGTAATGTAAGCTACATAGCATGTAGCCTAGTCTTTGTAGCGAATAGCATATGCAAATTATCATGTTGCGTAGGCTACACAACTCAAGCTATTTTCATGTCTGGGTTGACATACATTTATGCCATATGTATTGTGGATAAATTACCACCATTCAGGAAATGGTGGAAAATGAGGGCCATGTCTATAGTCACAAACCATTGAAAAGCGTACCTTCACAGATCTTTCTACTTCTTCACATCTGCATTCTTCTTTATCAGCATTGAATTATTAACCCCTTTCTAGAGATTTGGATTAATGTGCTAGAAAATGTTTTTGATAGATTAGCCTGAAGTCTAAACCCCTGAGCTCAATGTTATATCCTTGAGGCGTAGCCAATTTGGTGAAGGCACTTCATTGTGCTAAAGAAATGGTTAAGACTTTCCTTCGCATTTCCACAACTGTATTAAGTGGGTGGTGGTGACCCATCCAGCATACATGTGGTATACATGCATGTCAATCCAGACTGTCAGAGACTCCAAATTGTTTGTGGATGGAGCATATATCTCAGAAATTGTACTGATTAGACAATCTAAAACATTTCTTTTGCATTTTGAATTTGCACCATTGTCCTTTTTTCTTTCTAACCATTTATTTGTTAGGATTGTTGGATTGATCTACATGCATGCCACATGCACATTAGACAGGTCAGGAAGGATGCAGGATAGATGTCTAAAAGCTGTAAAATGAAGAGTGATTTGTTGGTTGAAGAATTGGGGATGGAAAGAGAAAAGAAGAAAAAAAGGATGGATTTGGAATCTCTCCTCAATCTAGAAGGATCACTTTGAGCAAAGGATTGTTGCACTCCTAGGAAAATCCTCACACCTTTTCCAATGAAAAAGAACTAATCCTACTCATTCATTAATTCTAATTATAGCCATCTATTTTAATAAAATAATTGATAGTGAAACATCCCTAACAAGTAACAACCATTTTGTAAATCAGTCATAACTCACTCATTTCCATCCATGGCTTAGTTGAGGAATTAGTTACTTGCATATTGCACACGTCCATCCATTTTTCCAACTAAGTTTATAACATGGGCCAAAAGACCCCAATTCCATCATGATGTATCTAATTTATATTCACAATGTCCATCCAATTTTCCAACTAAGTCTATAGGATGAGCCAAAAGACCCCAATCCCATCATGATGTATCTAATTTATATCCACAATGTCCATCCATTTTTCCAAATTTCTCAGTTCATAGTATGAGCCAAAAGATGAGTCAAATCCAATTTATATCCACATGATCCCCATGTACCCCATACTATGGAATCAGAATCAACAAGAATTATGAATAGGGGAGTGCATGTACAACTCTCAAACCAAACTCAATCTTAGTAACAAGATGCAAGATGAATTTTTAGTAAAAATGAAAACTTTATAAGAGATCAAAGAGTCGATCAAAGCGAGCATGACAAGCAACAAGTGAAAAACATTTTCATCTCGGACTGTCTTTGAAGCATTGCCAAGTTCTGCATGGTAGCATTCCTTCCACCACCAACTTGTGACTCAACGTCCTTTGTGTTGTATGAGGCACCCATATACTTCAAAACCGCACCAACAACTTCCCTGGGAGCATCAACCATCAAAATTTATCTTTTCTAAATACAATAGTGAAGAATGCCAGGAGAATATGGATACAGTGAAAAAATAACCCCAAAAATTCATTGTGCAGCCCAAATCCCTATATACACCCTGTACTGATGACATTCCGGTTATATATCTATATAAGTAACTGACATTCGTTATGAATTTAGTTTGTTGATTATAATTCTATGGTCTACCACAGCTTAGTCCATTGTTTCCCCATGGCAAGAATGGAAACGGATGGGCTAGTCCCCTTCCACCAGCCAATAGCCGGTGGTCTGTGCTATGTGGGCCCCACCATGATGTATGTGTTTCATCAATGTTGTCCATTTATTTTTTAGAGACCATTTTGGGGTATGAGACTAAAAATGAGGTATATCCCAATCTAAGTTGGACCACATTATAGGAATCAGTGTTGAACGAATGTCAACCATTAAAAACTTTTTGGGGCCATAAAAGTTTGAATCAAGCTGATATTTGTTTTTTCCCTTCATCCAGGTATGTATGACCTAATCAACAGATTGGATGTCAAATAAACAGTACATTGGGCCTTAGGAGGATTTTAATGGTGGATATCCAATCACTATTGTTTCCTGTGGTGTGGTCCAACTGATATTTATATCCCTCTCATTTTTGGGATCAAGCTATAAAATGATCTGTAAAAATGGATGAACGGAATGAATGAAACATATACATCATGGTGGGGCCCACAGAGCACCGACCATCAGCCACCAGGCTGGTGGCAGGGAAGTAGCCAATCCGCTTCCAGCTAGAATTTTATCCGAAACATGGAATTGCACCCTTACCGGCGTCCTAATGACTCCCATGTTCACCACTGTTAATTGGTAAACTCACAACCAAATCTCATCATAAACCCAAAACCCTACCAAGCAAACAAACGGCACTCTCTCTCAATTTTCTCTTGTAAGAACACCTGCTCTCCCTCCCTCTCTCTCTATAGCCTTTTGCTAGGGTTTCAGTTCGAGCTCGAAGAAAGAAGATTCATATTCGTCTGCATTCGACGCAGTTTCTCTGTTCCCTAAATCCCTAAATCCCCAAATCCCTAAATCCCCAAATCTCCAAATCCTTAAATCCCTAAATCCCCAAATCGTTTCAATCGATTTTGAGATTGAGAGAGATTGAGAGAGAGAGATACCTGTTTGAGTTGGAGAGAGGGCGCGGTGGAGAGGGCAGTGGAGAGAGGCCAGTGGAGAGAGAGCTAAATCCGAGAGAGACAGAGAGAGGGCGCGGTGGAGTGAGCCGAGAGAGAGAGGACAGTGCGCGCGCGCGCGAGAGAGAGAGAGAGAGAGAGAGAGAGAGAGAGAGAGAGGGCCGAGAGAGAGGACAGCGAGAGAGTGAGAGAGGGCGCGAGAGAGAGAGAGACTTATAAGTCTCTCGCGTGTCACGCGTGGTCGGTGCTCTGTGGGCCCCACCATAATGTATGTGTTTCATCCCTGCCATCCATCTATTTTTCCATTTCATTTTATGATATGAGACAAAAAACGAGGTATATCTCAATCTCAACTGGACCACATTATAAGAAACAGTGTTGAATGAGCGTCAACCATTAAAAACCTTTTGGGGGCCACATAAAGTTTTGGATCAATCGGATAACTTTTTTCCCTTCATCTGGGCCTGTATGACCTAATCAACGGATTGGATGTTAAATAAAAAGTACAGTGGGTCTTAGGAGGGTTTTAATGGTGGATATCTAATCACTATTGTTTTCATGTGGTGTGGTCCACCTGAGATTTATATCCCTCTCATTTTTGGCGTCAATCCCTAATATAAATTTTTAAAATGGATGGACGGCATGGATAAAACACCTACATCATGGTGGGACCCATAGATCACCGACCCACGTCCACCAATTTTGGGCGCGCTCAAACAGAGGGCGGGACGGTGGCTGGTGGTCGGTGCACTGTGGGCCCCACCATGATGTACATGTTTCATCCATTCCGTTCATCCATTTTTACAGATAATTTTAGTGCTTGATACAAAAAATGATAGGGATATAAATCCTAGGTGGGCCACACCACAGGACAAAAATAATGAATGGATATTCACAATTAAAATCCTCCTAAGGCCCACTGTACTGTTTATTTGACATCCAATCTGTTGATTTGGTCATAAAGACCCAAATGAAGGGAAAAAATAAATATCAGCGTGATCCAAAACTTTTATGGCCCCCAAAACATTTTTAATGGTCAAAATTCATTCGACACTATTTCCTGTAACGTGGTCCACTTGAGATTGAGATATAATTCATTTTTTTTATCATCCACTTGAGACAGAGATGTGGTTCACAAATCTAGCCGATCCATTATGTGTGTGCCACTTGGATGAGGGGTCATACTAAGTTTTAGACGCATCCAAATTTCAGGTGAGGCCCCACCAAGTGATTTTATATGTTTTAGGCATGTCTTCACATGATTTTAGATGGTATGGCCCACCAGAGTTCTGTATACGGCTGATTTTTGGGATATCCCATAATTTAAAGGGGACCCATTAAATGCACGGTGTTGATTTACGACACTAAGTCATGGCGGGGCCCACACAGCTAGACCTCATGGGGAGTTCTCATGAGCTCGACATATAGAACCTTTTCCATATATATATATATATAATTTTAAAAATATAAAAACTTATGATGTGTTTGTTAATCTACACTGTCCATCCATTTTGAGATATCACGAGCCAAAGAATGAGACAGATAAAAATCTGTAGTGGACCCCACCACAGAAAACAACGGGAGGGTGATTCCCACCGTTGAAACTATCCTAAGGCCCATCGTAATGTTTATTTGAAATCCAACTAGTTTAAAAGTTAAAAATAAAAATAAAAATAAAAAATGGTCGTGGGGCCATAAATCATGGTGGGGCCCACACAGCACCAACCACCAGCCATTTGATGGTGTAGGGGGAGTAGCCAATCTGTTCCCCTTATTTGTGGTGCGGTCCATTTAATCTTTGAATATGATTCATTTTTTATATATTTCTATAAAATGATCTCGAAAAATGGATGAACGGTGTGTTAATCCCAAATTTTCAGTAAAACATTCATAATCATATATTGGGTCTGTCTAAATGTAATTCACATATCCAACCCACTCATTATGTGTGTCCCACTTGGATGAGGGGTCAGACCAATTTTCAACTGCATCCATGTCTGTATTAACTTATAAACAGGTTGGATCTCAAATAAACATCGCGGCGGGCCCCAAGAAGGTTTCAATAGTGGGTGTCACTATCCCACTCTTTTCTATGGTGGGTCCACTTGAACTTTGGATCTGCCCTGTCAGTTAGATGCACCATTCCATGGTGGGCCACGAGCTTAAAAATAAAGTCAATCCATGACTTGGGTGGGCCACACCACATACTATAGTTGAGAGGGTTACCCTCCCATTAAAACATTCATAATCATTTATTGGGCCCACCTAGATGTGGTTCATAGATCCAACCCATTCATTATGTGTGTCCCACTTGGATGAGGAGTCAGACCAAGTTTCATACACATCCAAAACTCATGTGGGCCCCACCAAATGCTTTTATATGTTTTATGGATGTCTTCGCATAGTCTTTTCCCCTTCATTTGGGCCTGTATGACCTAATCAACAGATAGGATGTCAAATAAAAAGTACAGTGGGCCTTAGGAGGGTTTTAATGGTGGATATCCAATCACTATTATTTTCATATGGTGTGGTCCACCTGAGATTTATATCCCTCTCATTTTTGGTATCAGGGCCTAATATGATTTGTAAAAATGGATGGACGGCATGGATGAAACACATACATCATGGTGGGACCCATAGAGCACCGACCAACATCCAAAAACGGTTACTCGCCCCAATCATGCTACATATGAGAAAGATATTGGGCAAACAAGATTGATCAACAATTTGAGTGAATTTTGATTTAAACATCTGAAGTTATTACTCTTCAATTTGGACTGATCAGATTGTCCAAAAACGGTTAAAGGTTGTTCATAATATCAAAAATATGTGAAGGAATAAAAAACACAAACATCAGCTTGATCCAAAACTTCTATGGCTTCCAAGAAATTTTAAATGGTAGAGGTTCAATTACACTATTTCCTGTGGTGTGGTCCACTTGAGCTTTGGATATGCTTCCTTTTTGTTCTTTAGACCTCAAATTATCTGTTAACATGGATGAATGGAGTGGATAAAATAAATAAATAACGGTGGACCCCATAGAGTTTACTCTGGTAAGGGTAACGAGTAACTCACTTAAATGTAATGGAGAAGGGTTTCCTTAAAACATTCACAATCATATATTGGGCCTACGTAAATGTGATTCACATATCCAACCCACTCATTATGTGTGTCCCACTTGGATGAGGAATCAGACCAAGTTTCAACCGCATCCATGTCTGTATTAACTTATAAACAGATTGGATCTCAAATAAACATCGCGATGAGCCCTAAGAAGGTTTCAATAGTGGGTGTCACTATCTCACTCTTTTCTATGGTGGGTCCACTTGAACTTTGGATTTGCCCCATAATCAGATGCACCATTCCATGGTGGGCCACGAGCTTAAAAATAAAGTCAATCCATTACTTGGGTGGGCCACACCACATACTATAGTTGAGAGGGTTACCCTCCCATTAAAACATTCATAATCATTTATTGGGCCCACCTAGATGTGGTTCATAGATCCAAATTCTTCATTATGTGTGTCCCACTTGGATGAGGAGTCAGACCAAGTTTCATACACATCCAAAACTCATGTGGGCCCCACCAAATGCTTTTATATGTTTTATGGATGTCTTCGCATAGTCTTTTCCCCTTCATTTGGGCCTGTATGACCTAATCAACAAATAGGATGTCAAATAAAAAGTACAGTGGGCCTTAGGAGGGTTTTAATGGTGGATATCCAATCACTATTATTTTCATATGGTGTGGTCCACCTGAGATTTATATCCCTCTCATTTTTGGTATCAGGGCCTAATATGATTTGTAAAAATGGATGGACGGCATGGATGAAACACATACATCATGGTGGGACCCATAGAGCACCGACCAACATCCAAAAACGGTTACTCGCCCCAATCATGCTACATATGAGAAAGATATTGGGCAAACAAGATTGATCAACAATTTGAGTGAATTTTGATTTAAACATCTGAAGTTATTACTCTTCAATTTGGACTGATCAGATTGTCCAAAAACGGTTAAAGGTTGTTCATAATATCAAAAATATATGAAGGAATAAAAAACACAAACATCAGCTTGATCCAAAACTTCTATGGCCTCCAAGAAATTTTAAATGGTAGAGGTTCAATTACACTATTTCCTGTGGTGTGGTCCACTTGAGCTTTGGATATGCTTCCTTTTTGTTCTTTAGACCTCAAATTATCTGTTAACATGGATGAATGGAGTGGATAAAATAAATAAATAACGGTGGACCCCATAGAGTTTACTCTGGTAAGGGTAACGAGTAACTCACTTAAATGTAATGGAGAAGGGTTTCCTTAAAACATTCACAATATATTGGGCCTACGTAAATGTGATTCACATATCCAACCCACTCATTATATGTGTCCCACTTGGATGAGGAATCAGACCAAGTTTCAACCGCATCCATGTCTGTATTAACTTATAAACAGATTGGATCTCAAATAAACATCGCGATGAGCCCTAAGAAGGTTTCAATAGTGGGTGTCACTATCTCACTCTTTTCTATGGTGGGTCCACTTGAACTTTGGATTTGCCCCATAATCAGATGCACCATTCCATGGTGGGCCACGAGCTTAAAAATAAAGTCAATCCATTATTTGGGTGGGCCACACCACATACTATAGTTGAGAGGGTTACCCTCCCATTAAAACATTCATAATCATTTATTGGGCCCACCTAGATGTGGTTCATAGATCCAGCCCCTTCATTATGTGTGTCCCACTTGGATGAGGAGTCAGACCAAGTTTCATACACATCCAAAACTCATGTGGGCCCCACCAAATGCTTTTATATGTTTTATGGATGTCTTCGCATAGTTTTAGATGCTATGGCCCACCTGAGTTTCTTATATGACTGATTTTTGGACTTAAAGGGGACACATCAAATGCATGGTGTTGATGTTTAACACACATCATGGTGGGGCGCACACAGATTAACCTCATGGGAAGTTCCCATGAGGTGACCTTATAGTACCATTTCACTATTTAGGTAACTCCTTCATGAGTGTTACTCTAACCGTGTAGGGCCCACCTTGATATATTTTATGTATATCGACACCATCCATATATTTTTCCATCATATTTTAGGATGTGATTTCAAATCACAAGAACTCAATAATCTCAGGTGGGCCATATCGATCAAAACAATGATGAATAACTATTAAAAACCTTTTGAAGGCCATAAAAGTTTTGGATCAATTTGATCTTTGCAGTTTACCTTCATCTAGATATTCTTTACATTATCAACAAGTTGGATTGCAAATAAACATTAATAAAACCTTACGATGGGCTCTTTATAATTTTTAATGGCAAGGTACTATATTATCATTCTTTCTAGTGGTGTGGTCTACTTAAGATTTAAATCTACACAATTTTTTATACCCAGAAAAAATGGGTTGGAAAAACATAGGGGCGGTAAGGATATACAACAGATCATTAAAATCTCACTTTTGTTATCTAACTTTTCAATTTTTCTTGTCAAAATAAAAAATCTAGTTTTCTTTTTTAAAATATATATTTTTTTTACAATTTGTCAATTTTTTTACAATTTTGTTTAATTTCATAAATTTTCTTTTTCAAAATATCATTTTTTTTTAATATCACTTTTGTTATATAACTTTTCAATTTTTCTTGTCAAAATGCAAAATCTAGTTTTCTTTTTAAATTTTTTTTTTTTTTTTCAATTTGTCAAAATTTTCACAATTTTGTTTAATTTTTTAAATTTTCTTTTTCACAATATCATTTTTTTATCGAAATCTTGTTATATAACTTTTTAATTTTTTTTTGTCAAAATACAAAATCTAGTTTTCTTTTTTAAAAAAAATATATTTTTTACAATTTGTCAATTTTTTCATAATTTTGTTTAATTTTTTATATTTTCTTTTTCAAAATATCATTTTTTTATTGAAATCTTTTTTTTTTTCAAAGTTATCAACATTATTCAAAGTTCTTAATTTTTTTTTTTCAAAATGTAGAATTTTATAAAATCACAGTTTTTTTTTTCTTAAAAAAACATTGTTAATTATTTTTTCTAAACCAATTAGTTTAATTCGTACCTGAGCATTAGAGACGGTTAAGGACCGTTTCTAATACAGACGGTCTTCCACGGTCCTAGAAGACGGCTAAGGACCGTCTCTAATAGAGACGGTCAGTAACAGTCTCTAATAGAGACGGTCTATGACAGTCTCTAATAGAGACGGTTTTTGACAAGGTAATAAAACGGCTAAGGACCGTCTCTAATATAGACGGTCTTTGACAGTCTCAGATTACAAGTAAAAGATGGCCAATGACCGTCTCTAATACTGACGGCCAAAGGGTCGGCCTCGGATGATCAAGATATAAGACGGTCGAAGACCGTCTCTAATATGGACGGTCTTTGACCGTCTAAGATGACCTATATAAGATGGTTAAAGACCGTCTTAAATTATTTGCGGACGCAGAACATTTAAAGACAATATTAGGGACGGTCAGAAGCCGTCCCTAATTTTAGAGACGGTTTACGGCCGTCTCTAAAGCGTCTTTAAACCAAGCAATTTTAGAGACGGTCCAGAATCGTCTCTAAATCCGTCATTTTTTTCCATTTTTCACGTAGTGGACATCGAGTCCGAGTCATCGAGCAGACCATCGATGCTATCGAGAGTATACGTTCAATGATATCGAACCTGCTCGATGATATCAAACTCTGTCATAAATGTGACCGTTTTATATCCGTTGGAACCTCTTGCCTATATATAGAGGACTTGTTCTTTATTGCTGTAAGAGAGAAAAGAGAGAGCTTTTGTGTGTTTTAACTTGCATCTTATACCTAAAGCCTTTCTCTCTAGGGAAGTTCATCATCCAATCCACCCTTACCATTGACATTAAATAGAGTGGTTTGGGGAATGAACTTCCGCATTCAAGGATCCTCCAGCTACTATCTTATTGGTAAATCATTATACTGGGATGCCTTGAATGCATAAGAGAGGAACCACTCTATCTTCCTTATAAGAAAATCTTTAGAGAGTAGGATTCTATCTCACCCTTGACCCAACCCGAAGCCAAGTATTGGTATATCATCTTGTGTTGCAGTTCAAGGGAGCTGAAGACTCTTCGTCAACAAGGAGGAGAATATTTTTGGCGTTATGCTTAATGGGACTCATCAACTTATCTGTAAGTATCCAGAGTCCAGAGGACACTTGTGATCATTCCTTCCTAGGTCTTGGTCCTAAGTGGTTCTCACCCTTTGAAGTCCTCAAGGAGGCCTCCGGCGGGAGTGTACATAGTGGGTGTACTGGGTGGACCCTTACTCTTGTGTAGGGCATAAACTGTTAGGTCCTTGTGTAGGTCTTTGACCTGTGTGGTCTAAAATTCGGGTGCACAGGGTGTACCCTTGCTCTTGTGTAGGGCATAAACTGTTAGGTCCTTGTGTAGGTCCTTGACCTGTGTGGTCTAAAATTCGGGTGCATTGTGTGAACCCTTGCTCTATGGAGAGCATAAACATCTGGTTAGGAGTGAACCAACAAAACTCTGGGTTAGAGGTGAACCGTGTGAAACCTTTGTAAAGGTTGAAGGTGAACCTGATTTAAAACCTTAGGTTTGAGGTGAACCCTACGAAACCTCCTTAGTGAAATTCGGTACACTCAAGGGTTGAGTGCGACAGCTGGGAGTGGAGTAGACAAGTAGTCGAACCACTATAAAAATGACTGTGTTTGTGATTACTTTTCTATATGTGTGATTCATGACAATGTATTCATATCCATATATCTGAACACATCTCACACACACACACACAGAGTCACATCCAACATAGACTAAGTTACTTATTGTTATATCTTTATTAGTTTGTGATTGGATCCTCTACTTGGCTTGGAAGCCAGTAGAGTTACATTTGTGTAATCCTGAAAATTGCATACATAATAGGATTACAGTGATAGGATTTTTAATAACTCATAAATATTTTAAAAAGTCCTATTCACCCCTCTCTAGGACATATCGACATATTCCAACTTCTACTCAAGCGGTCTTCACCGCTATTTCAATTGGTATCAAAGAGGTTCTCTCTTCAAGGGCTTCACCGCCTAAAGAGTGATCTTGACTGAAGTTGGAAATATGGCCAAAGGAGAGGGCTTATCAGTCACTAGACCTCCAGTATTTGACGGCTCAAACTATGCATACTGGAAGGCTAAGATGCACTACTTTCTGAGATCTTTGGATCATGACATTTGGGATATAGTTGAAAGTGGATATGTGCCACCTACTGAACAAATTGTACTTGATAGTAGCACAATAATCATAAATCCCAAACCGAAAGAAAAGTGGATAGCATTCGACAAAGAAAGACAAACATCTAAAGCTAAGGCTATTAATGCTATCTACTGTGCCGTGTCCCAGGATATATTTAATCAGATAAGTATGTGTGGGACATCAAAAGAAGCATGAGATTTACTGGAAACAACCCATGAAGGCACAAGCACTATGAAGCGATCCAAACTTCAATTCCTGACTTCACAGTTCGAAAGTCTCAGAATGGAAGAGCATGAGACATTTATGGAGTTCTTTACAAAACTGAATATCATTTGTAACTCCATGGGTGGATTGGGAGAGAAAGTCCCGGTACCAAAAATTTGTAGGAAAATTCTAAGATCTCTACTGGAACGGTTTAATCCCAAGGTGACAACAATTGAGGAGTGTAGGAATATAGATGAAATGAAAGTAGAAGAACTAGTAGGTTCCCTACAAACTTTTGAACTACACTTCACTCAACCCCAAAAATCCAAAAACACTGTCCTAAAAACTACAATGAAGATAGACTCGATGGTATCGATAAGAAATCTCTCGATATCATCGAAGTAATGGTCGATCATATGAAAGATGCCGCCCAATATATAAATCGATAGAACGCGAAAAGGGGGATTTTGTTTCTAAGTTCTTTCCCTGCTTGCTGTTTCAATCGGACGGCTCGAAACCCTGTTAGAAAACCTCAGAGCATCTAATATACGGTAATATCCTCCCTAAACATCAAGATTCACTTCTTTTTGGATATTCCTACTTCTAGTGAGGTACGTTTTCTTTTCTCCACTCTTTTTATTGTCATGGGAAAAGATAAAGAAAAAGTGTCGGCTCAGGGAGAATCTTCAAGGACTACCCGACAAAAAGTCCTCGCATCTAGAGAAAGAGCGAGGGCCCCGGAAAGTGGGATTCCCACGCATCAAAGATCACAAACTTCGCAAGGCGGGTCCCAAACTGATTCTCCGGCGCCTCCTCCTCCTCCTCTGGTTAGGCAGCTCTCATGTCCAGCGAAGTACACTGGTCGGAAGCTGATCCATGAGAGAAAAGTGGATAGGGCCTGCTTAACCCCGTATAATCTAGAACCCCTATTTACTGCAGTTGGTTGGCTGCCCATCCTAGATTTCGGAGGGCCTTTTCAACTCGAGAAAACTTGCAATTTCCTTGCCGCGTGTCACTCTCCGGTATCTAATCCTCTTTCGTTCATGGTCTCTCTGGATGGTGATGATGCGTTCATTACTCCTGCCACAATAGCTGACATTCTCAATGTACAGATGGAACCAGAAGGGCTTCCCGACCTAGATCTCGATCTTCCTGAAGTTCGTTCCATTGTAACCAAGTATCTGTGCAACAATAGAGATATTCCCTGCACCAGGGGAATGCCTTAAAATCTAGGTACATGGAACCCTGCTTTCGGGTTATGCATGGGATCTTTGCTACAATTCTGTATCCAAGGAGTACTAATCGATCTGATCTCACCAGTCTTATGGTCATGATCATATACTTTGTGGCAAATGGAACAAAGGTTTGCCTTCCAACACTAATTGTCAATCAATTGGTTAATGCAATACATAGCTCCAGAGATCTGCATTTGCCATATCCGTGGATTATAAACAGGATCTGTCAAAGAATTAGCTTTCCACCTACAACTGATCCTGTACTTCCAGTTCACGGTTTTAATGCAAAGAATATTCGAAAAATGGACCTGGAGTACCACGAGTACAAAGAAGAAGGGATTCAAGGATGTGAAGAGGAAGGTGTTGGTGATCCTCATTGGGAAGAAACTGGGAGGACAGGGGATGAATCATCTCGACCCGATCTAGCCCCATCTACGTCAATACCTGGACATGCAAAGAGATTCAAAATGGATAGAATCGGGGCAATCCAGAGAGATATTCACTCTTTACGTGAGCAGTTGACAGTCTTGGAGAGAGTCGTCCAGAAAGTGCAGCAGTCTGTACAACAGCTGGTGGATCTATTGACATGCCGAAGGGACGACACGATGCCATCTCACTCTGCTCCGTAAGGCCGGGTCATGCATTCTATCATACACACTATACTGTTATCTCCTTGATTGAACATCAGTATCTTTTTGGATGTTCTTCGCTATCACTGGTGTGTATGATAGCCCTCTAAGATATGCATTTTTTTTGGGAGTGTATATGCCCATAGATGGGCTAATGTTGATGAATGTTTGGGTGCCCATATATGGGTTTATTTTTTATTTTTTGTGACTGCTGTGTGGAGCAGTATCTTTGGTGGTTGTCAGAACAGTTTTTTTTTGTTGGGATTTACTGCTGTCTGAGGCAGTTTTTGGGTCTTTTATGGTTGCACAAAACTCATATCTTTTACTGCTATATGTGTGTTAATGTTCCCCTAGTTTGTCTGATGGAATGCATATAATGTGTTTAATGCTTAATTGATATGCATATACTTGTTCTGACCACAGATGGCTTCTTATAATATTTTGATCATTACTCATCTGTATCTTGTATGCATGGTTCTCCCATGAAATTCATTCTTCAGTCAATATCACTTATAGTACCTTTGCCAATGACTGACAAAAAGGGGGAGAACAGTTCAAAACACCCCGATCGAAAAATTGTGTATCTATCTCTGTTTATGCAGGTGTTAGGGGGAGCAGCTGCAAGAAAGGGGGAGTTTTGAACTAAGGGGGAGCAGATACTTCTAGAATGTGTACATGGGTTAAAAAACATTGCAAAATTGTGTAAGTGCATGTACACACAATTTAGGGTGTGTCTAGAAGTGTTCTAGGGTGTTTTGGGTATTTTGTCACGTAATTGACAAAGGGGGAGATTGAAAGTGCACCTACTTGTGCCCTGGTTTGTCAAGTTACATGAATGGTGTGTCAGACTGGTTGCAGAACTCGATGGAAGATTATTTCAAGCGTCTGTCTCAACCGGATGTGTGGAAGCTTGCCATAGGTAAATTATAGCCTCACATCTCATAACCCAATACACCAGGTGAATTAAACCCTTAAAACAAGATAGACATCTTAGGGTTTTTATGGTGAGAAAACTTTTTCAAAATAGGAAAATCTCTAAATTTTTCTCACCCAGTCGATTCTATCGAAGCACCCTCGATATGATCGACCTGCACTGTCGATGTCCTCGATACCTTAACGATATTATCGATAAGAGGACCAAGAGTGACCAGCAACTAAATATTCATCTGGACGGATTTACCGATGTATCAATACATCTATCGATATCATCGATATAAGCACAAATATGTCCAGCAACTTCACAATATTTTTGGACGAATTATCGTTGTATCGATACACATATCAATACCATTGATATTCAAATCTCAAGACTATCGGGAATGGCTCGATAAGATCGACAGGTAGATTTCCGGCGCCCCTGTTTTTTAAAGAAAATCTCGAAACTCATCGATATATTGATGACCGTCCGATATGATCTGAAATCAAATATCGATAAGATCGGAGGTCCATCGATGATATTAATGATGGGCGTGCATTTCTTACAGCAGTTATTTCAGGATGTATTTTACTATGATCGGGGGCCCTTCGACTTAATCGATATTCAAATATCGATGATATCGACACCTGATCGATTGCATCGAACTAAGCCATAATCTGTCCAGCAAGTTCAAAGATAAATCTGCTGGAATTATCGATGCCTCGACTTAGATCATGATATCATCGACATTCAAATTCCGATGACCTCAACGGTTCCCCCGATCATTCATGAAAACCTGAAATATTTTCAAAGTCAAGTCTCTCTAATTTTTCATGTGTCAATGGATCGACCCAGTCATCGATGGAATCGGAGTTCAAAATCCGATGACATCGACAACTGTTTCGATTCATCGACCTATTGGCAAGGAGTTTCAAAAGCGTATTACATCGAGTCCGAGTCATCGAGCAAACCATCGATGCTATCGAGAGTATACGCTCGATGATATCGAACTCTATCATAAATGTGACCGTTTTATATCCGTTGGAACCTCTTGCCTATATATAGAGGACTTGTTCTTTGTTGTTGTAAGAGAGAAAAGAGAGAGCTTTTGTGTGTTTTAACTTGCATCTTATACCTAAAGCCTTTCTCTCTAGGGAAGAACTTCCGCATTCAAGGATCCTCCAGCTACTATCTTATTGGTAAATCATTATGTTGGGATGCCTTGAATGCATAAGAGAGGAACCACTCTATCTTCCTTATAGGAAAATCTTTAGAGAGTAGGATTCCATCTTACCCTTGACCCAACCCGAAGCCAAGTATTGGTATATCATCTTGTGTTGCGGATCAAGGGAGCTGAAGACTCTTCGTCAACAAGGAGGAGAAGATCTTTGGCGTTGTGCTTAACGGGACTCATCAACTTATCTGTAAGTATCCAGAGTCCAGAGGACACTTGTGATCATTCCTTCCTAGGTCTTGGTCCTAAGTGGTTCTCACCCTTTGAAGTCCTCAAGGAGGCCTCCGGTGGGAGTGTACGTAGTGGGTGCACTGGGTGGACCCTTGCTCTTGTGTAGGGCATAAACTGTTAGATCCTTGTGTAGGTCCTTGACCTATGTGGTCTAAAATTCGGGTGCACAGGGTGGACCCTTGCTCTTGTGTAGAGCATAAACTGTTAGGTCCTTGACTTATGTGGTCTAAAATCTGGGTACGTTGTGTGGACCCTTGCTTTATGGAGAGCATAAACATCTGGTTAGGAGTGAACCAGCAAAACTCTGGGTTAGAGGTGAACTGCGTAAAACCTCTGTAAAGGTTGAAGGTGAACTTGATTTAAAACCTTAGGTTTGAAGTGAACCCTGGGAAACCTCCTTAGTGAAATCCGGTACACTCAAGGGTTGAGTGCGACAGCCGGGAGTGGAGTAGACAAGTAGTCGAACCACTATAAAAATGACTGTGTTTATGATTACTTTTCTATATGTGTGATTCACGACAATGCATTCATATCCATATATCTGAACACATCTCACACACACACACAGTCACATCCAACATAGACTAAATTACTTATTGTTATATCTTTATTAGTTTGTGATTGGATCCTCTACTTGGCTTGGAAGCCAGTAGAGTTACATTTGTGTAATCCTGAAAATTGCATACATAATAGGATTACAGTGAATGATGAACTAAATGAAACTTACCTTGGACTTGTGATCTTGCGGGCCACATTTGCCTTTTGTGGCTTGGATGTGTCATTGGTACCCTTTGTGACTTATTGGTTACATTTACACATCCGTTGTTTCCTAGTCATCTTGCGCAGTTCAGTTGTACCATAATTTCTGGGTGGAGCCGAAGTTCGCTTAGCGATTTTCTAGCCATCTTGCGGAGTTCACGTACGACATAATTTTCGGGTGGTCTAGAGTTTGTATGTTGATTGTCTCTTCATATGTGGTGTCAGTCGTACCCTGATTTCCGGGTGGAGCCGAAGTTCACTTAGCGATTTTCTAGCCATCTTGTGGAGTTCACGTATGACATGATCTCCGGATGAAGTGGGGGTTTAAAGGGTGCTTTTCTATTCGCCTTGCGAATTTCACTTGTATCATGATTTCCGGGTAGAGCCGAAGTTCGCTTCTTGATTTTCTAGCCATCTTGCGGAGTTCACGTACAATGTGATTTCGGGCGCAATAGAAAATCGTATGTTTGATTGTTTGGTTATTTGGACATATTTCCTTGTATTACAACTGCCATTATATTTTGCTTGTGATGAAATTCTGTTGATTGGTGAGATTTTCTTAATATGAGTATGATTATGAAATGCCCTGTTTAGTGTATCCAATTTCATAACTTGTAATCTATTTTAGATTATGAATGATTAGTGCGTAATCTTAGAGGGTGCTCCTCACTGCGATAACCATTGACGCTATCAAACCGTAACAGTTGATGCTGGTGTAGGGCGAGCCGATGCTGTTCACCAGGTTGCTGGAGCAGATCGTGTAGCTAAGGTGCTGGGCGGGGTCCTTGCGGCCCGCATTGATCTCCACTACTAGCTGATAGACTCATTTTTTTACTTACTTGAACTCTGTTATTTGAGATTGTATAAGTTCTGTATGGGCGCCACATTTGGAAAATTGGTGATGACCAGAATGTTTTTATTTAATGCATGGTTTATTCTAGCTTCGTTGGTGTTAACTCTGATTAATGACAGACGGTTCAAATTTAATTACACCGGATTTTATAAGCTAACAACTCGGGTTTTTGGGAAGGTTATATACTCGGGTCCTGAAAACACGGGGCGTTACAGGATATCTCTTGATATGACATTGATCGAGTGAATCAATGGGGAAACAACATGTGGAGTAACAATCGATTACATTTATGATGTTGGGCAATGAAACAATGTTGTTATCACCTTTTTCCTAATGGCAAAACGATATTGCGGGGGGGGGGGGGGTGGATGTTGTACCCTATTTCTGGATATTCGGAGAAAGCCAATAGGAGGGCCACAAGTGGCATTGGATGAAGAATAGGAAGTGGATAAAAATATCTTTAGAGATTTAGAGCATTTTTTTTTCTTTTGCAGATTACATCTGACATAAAGCTAATTCAACACGTCAGTAGTTGGTCAATGGAGTGTTGTGGTTGACATACAAGAAATGTGGTTGAGCAGTTTAAGATATAAAAAAATGCAACTGAGGGCAATAAAACCTTGTCTAATAGAAGTGAAGTAAGCGGCCCAAAGGCATTCAGAAACAGAACGGAAAGAGGGACATGTCAAGAAAAGAAGGATTTGGAAAACTAAGTGGTAGTGGTTCGAACACCATATTAAAGAGAGAAACATCTAGAAGAATTAATACTACATGTCATCAGATGACTGACAAAAGCAGTACGGCCGATGTGTAGCCGATGAACGATTAGCAACCAAAGCAAGGCTTAGTTAAAAGAAGATGAATAATTAGGAAAAAGAAACATACTAAAAGAATAATCTAAAGAAGAGAAGAATCTAGAGAGGCTTTTAGATTATTGTAACCATTGTAGTAATGGAAGAAGGATCTCGAAGAATAAGTTATAATAAAAATCTATAAATAGTAAATGAATGTGATAGAGAAAAAAATAATCCAAATATCCAAAAAAATAATCAACCAACAACAATTAATTAAATCTATTAATTTATCTTTTATCTCAGCTTCTTATAGGAGCAATAGTAATTCTTAGCCATAATCTTTAATTGTAATCCAAATCTATGCCCATATGTTGGATTTATTCTTTATCTAATGTCAATCAATTTTTTTTTTTTAAGAGACACATTCTTATGATCACTCCTAATGACTAACTTTGAGTTTTTTACCTCTTGGTTGATTTGTGCTAGTATTTTGAAATTTTTTTTTTTTTTTTCGAAGGCATGAGATTACATATCTTCTAAAAAAAAAAAACCCACCCTTCAATTATTATTTACCTTATCATTATCAAATTATGCTAGTAGTTAAGTAAGTGACTAATCTCCTCATATTTTAATTATACTCATTTATATGTGACGTATCTATTTTATTTTTTTTTGTGCTCATGGTCGAAGTTGGTCGTTTGGAATGGCCCACTGTATCCATTATGACACCCTTATAATATAAAGCAAACTGAGTGTCAAACACATCTATCACGTAGGGCCCATAAACAAGGAAACCGATTGGCTGGTGTACCAGCCACCACACCCATGGTTGGTGTGTGTAAGTGCCATGCGAAGACAAGCGCGGACACTCCTCGAGCTCCGAGCTATACGAACGGTTCAAAGGTGATCAAAGTTATATGGCCCAAAATGATGTATATATAATATCACGCCATTCATTCATTTGGCGAGATAATTTTATAGCATGATAGAAAAATTTATTCACATCCAAATCTCAAGTGGACCACATCACAAATAGCACTGGTAGAATGATTCTCACTGTTAAAACATTTTTAGGGCCCACCATAATGTTTATTTTCCTTCCAATCTATTCATAATGTCACACAGATATGGACAAAGAGGAAAAACAAATATCATATTGATCCAAAACTACCGTGACCCCCAAAAGGCTTTCAATGGTAGACGTTCAATCCCTCACTACTTTTTGCAGTGTGGTCCACTTGATCTTTGAATCTATCTTATTTTTCTGCTCAAGATTTACAAAGAACTCGCCAAATAGACGGACAGTTTGGATATAATACATACCTCATGGGACCTATGGTGATTTAAATGTCACGTAAACCACACCAAGGGAAACAGTAGGGATTGAACGCTTGCCATTGAAAATTTTTTAGAGCTTCAGAGGTTTTCGATCAAGCTGATATGTCTTTTCCCTTCATCCACATAACTTCATCGGTGTAATTAACAGGTTAGATGGCAAATAAATACTACAGTGGGTCCTAATGAAGTTTTCAACAATGGGAGTTCAATCACCACTGTTTCCAGTGGTGTGGTCCACCTGAAATCTAGATCTGCTCATTTTTTGTGCCTATGCTCTAAAATTAGCTGGAAAAATGAATTCATGGCACGGATAAAACCGATACTAATTGGCTGGCGTTGGGGTCACCAGCCAAACTGCGTCCTGATCAAGCCCAAGTAGCGAAGAACGTACAAAACAAACGGAAGGCTAAAACCAAATTTACAACCGTCAATTTATTTCGGACACTGTGGGCCTGTGGCCCACCTGAGTGAAGCAGCTTTTAGGCTAGTAGCTCTAAAGGGTGATTTCACCTGATGGTAAGCTCCAACTTCATGCACTGGTCCCATACTGCCACGTGTGCTTGTATGTGGATGAGCAGATCCTCACACGCGTGGAGAGAGAGAGACGTCCCAGCGTTCGCTAGTTTAAGGGGAGCCATCACAACCACTCATTAGAGATAGAATCACACGCCCATGAAACCAATGACATTCCTTTCCCAACGAGTGGTTGTCGTCTCCCCAAGAAAACATGGGTGCCATTCGTGAGCTGTTATCTTTTGTCCCTCATGTAAAACAATACAAGCAATTTGCAGCCTTTGTCTGTTGTGGTCCATCATCACCAAAACGGAAATATCAACTACCTTTTTGGCATTGTGTCGCTGCTTAGATCACCATCGTCCGTTGCTCCATGTGACCCATATGATGAGATCTTCAGGTAACCGCAGGCGTCCTGGCCGTTGATGCATGGAGTTGAATGCACTACCAATATTAGTAGCCAGAATCTTCTATTCAGCTTGTGTTTTGGACTGTGGTCCATCCACAGTAAAGATTAGAATATAGACGGTTCGGATCACTCCTATTATCTATGTATGTGGGACCCATATGGGTACAAATGCTTATGCACCGTGGTTTATGACTCATAGGCAACGGCTCCATTCTTTTATGACTCAGAATGTTAAGCCGTCCACATTTAACCATTAAAAGTCCATTGCCTGCAACTAGGATCATTTAATTGATATGTTTTTGGGGCGAAGGCGCATCCATGGCTAGACCCAGACCCAACTTAGGAACGTTCTAGATCACACCATGCATGTTGAAGAGGGTAGGCCACGCATCATATGATAACTTATTAATTTCTTTGTTTCAACACTGAGGTCATGGTATCGATTCCATCGTGGGGTGGCTAATGTTGTAAAATATTGATTTTTAACAAAATATATTAAGTAATAATATAAAATATATAAAAAGTTGTTTTGAAAAAGCACCGTTTTACAGGTTTTTTTGGGAATAGTCTCACATGGGAAAGGGAAGAGAAAAATCTTTGGTTTAAATGATAATAGTGGAGTATTATAATATTTACCTACTTAGTCCGTGGACTATGGACCTTGCGTGTTACAATGCGTAGCACTGGAACACCCGCGCTCGGGCTCGGGCACGGGCTCGGTGCGAGGGCGTGGGCATGTGAGGCAGTGTGGCTGTAGTGGCGCACGTGCGCATCGTGTCGCAGAGGGTCACTCCCTTCATGAACCGGAGCGAGACGTATGCGAGTCGCAGTGCGACTAGTGGCTAAGGCAAATGGTTGGCTGGACGAAAATCTAAAGGACTGAATGAGAGTCCCTCTAATTATATAGAGAGCTGGAAAATAGAGCTGTTGCAGCATATCTGTAACAGCTGTACAATTAGTGCAGGGTCCAGCTATAACTGCTGCATGGCTAGCCCAACAGCTAGAAAACGGCTAGTCATTGCCTCTCACAATCAACAAGATGCAAGCCTGACTTAATGACCCATGCACAATGTGATCGTAAAACGGCCATAAAACGGCTAGTTTTCTCCAACAGCTAGAAAACGGTCATGGAATTTATTTCTTTGGACCATAACTCCCAGCCACCATAACCTATAAAAGGAGGACCTGGATGGGTTTCCAATCCATCTCAAAACCCACTCCAGCAGACCCATACGAACTGAGACAGCCTACTACTCCTCTTTTATACTCCAGTAGTTCCAGCAAGACAGTAAGGGTTAAACCTTTACTAGAAGAACAGACTAACGGTGTGGTCTAGAACGGTTCAACTGAACCAGTGGTTGAAGTACAGACCAGTGCAGTGGTCTTAATCCAAAGAACTTTTTTCCTCTTTTTTTTTTTTTTTTTTCCTTTCTTTTGGAATTTTTTCTCTATGTTGTAATACTGCCAGAAATTGTGTAATTGAGTTCCAATAGGTGGGCCTTCGTGTTTGCTAAACGCAGACCCACACCAGGCTCGTCGTATCCTAGAAGCTATTTGCCTGTAACCTATCGGTATACTCAATTTACTTGAGTAGGGGCAAATAATGCTTTAAGGACAGCGTTTTTAGATGTGCTTCAGCCTGTCATTATTTCTGATTATCGTAATTTTTCGGTTTTCATATTATACAGAAAATACATTAATCTGTATAATTTTCAACCATCTTAAAGCATTATTTAGATAATGGAAGTCGACAGTATTTCATCCATCAAGCTGATGAATCAGGACTTGATACGTCTTGATCGGTTCGATGGAACCAATTTTACGAGATGGCAAGACAAGCTGAAATTTCTCCTAACGGCGTTGAAGATCTACTACATATTAGATCCAAATTTGCAAGCGCTACCTGAAGCAACCGATGACGACACACCTGAACAGGTGATAGCACGCACCAAACGAGCCGAAGACAAACTCTTGTGTCGATGACACATTCTGAACGCTCTCTCCGACCGTCTGTACGATCTGTACCAACAGACGTCATCAGCAAAGGAGATCTGGGCCGCTCTGGAATTCAAATACAAGGCTGAAGAAGAAGGTACCAACAAGTTTCTCATCGCCAGGTATTTTGACTTCAACATGGTAGATAACAAACCGCTGCTACCCCAAATCCAAGAATTACAGCTAATAGTAAACAAAATCAAAGCGATAAAGATAGATCTTCCTGAATCATTCCAAGTTGGGCTATAATCGCCAAATTGCCACCGATGTGGAAAGACTATAGAAAAAAGTTGCTGTATAAAACTGAGGATTACACACTGGAACAAATCCAGAAACACCTCAGAATTGAGAAAAAATCCCGTAACCGCGATAAAAAGAATGATAACGAGAATACCTCGTCCAAGGTACATGCAGTAGAGAACTCTAATAACAAACATCCGAGAAGGATAATTCCCTGAAACCCAATAAAGGGAAATTCAAGAAAAATACCCAAAAGAAGAACAAAAAGTTCAAAGGCCCATGCCATGTTTATGGGAAAACCGGGCACTATACTCGAGTATGCCGATATCGCAAATCGAAACAAGAGGCAAGTGCAGTAGAAGAAGGCGATATAGTGGCCATGATCACTGAGGTGAATGTCATCCAAGGCAAAGTTCTAGGTTGGTGGTATGATACTGCCGCTACAGTACATGTGTGCTACGACAAATCAGCCTTCAAAACCTATGAGGAATTGACCGATGGTCAAGAAGTCCAAATGGGTAATGAAGTCCGATCGAAGGTCGTCGGCAAAGGAACTGTCGAACTGATATTCACCTCTGGGAAGAAAGTGATTCTAAATAATGTACTGCACGTTCTAGACATGAGGCGAAACTTAGTTTCTGGTGATCTTCTGGGAAAACCAGGTATAAGGGTGGTGTACGAGTCAGGTAAACTGATTCTTTCTAAAAATGAGAATTTTATCGGAAAGGGATATGCTTGTAATGGGATGGTCAAGTTTTTTCTGAATGAAAGTAGTACTTCTGCGTATATGGTTGAATCCACTGGACTGTGGCATGATAGACTAGCCCATATAGGGTATAGTACCGTGAAGTTCATGGTTAAGAATAGTTTAATCTCATACACAGATAATGAAACCGATAAATATGAAGTGTGCATACGATCTAAAATAAGGAAGAAACCTTTTCCAAGTGTTGAAAGATCGTCTCAAGTATTGGATCTTATGCACAGTGATATCTGTGAGTTAAACGGCATTTTTACTCGTGGAGGTAAAAGGTACTTCATAACCTTTATAGATGATTGCTCTAGATATGTGTATGTGTATCTATTAAAGAGCAAAGATGAAGCATTGAACATGTTTAAAGTATATAAAGTATAAGTAGAGAATCAACTAAATAAGAAGATAAAAATTCTCCGTAGTGATAGAGGAGGAGAATACTTCTCAAATGAATTCGATAACTTCTGTGAACAACATGGACTGATACATCAATGTACTGCTCCATACACACCTCAACAAAATAGAATAGCTGAAAGGAAGAATAAGACATTAGTAGAAATGGTCAACTCAATGCTGATAAGAGCAAAGTTATCACTAAGTCTATGGGGTGAGGCACTGCTTGCAACATGCCATATTCTAAATACAATACCGTCTAAAAAATATAAAATATCTCCATATGAAACATGGAGAGGTAGAAAACCTAACCTAGGATATTTAAAAGTGTGGGGGTGTCTTGTATACTGTAGAACCCCTGATCCAAAAAGAACTAAGTTAGGACCAAGAGCTATTAAGTGCGCCTTCGTAGGGTATGCACAAAATAGTAAAGCCTATAGACTTCTAGACATAGAGTCTAATACAATAATAGAATCAAGAGACGTTGAGTTCTTTGAGAACTCACTATCCTTGGAATCAAAGGATAATGAAATCCAAACCCTAATAAAGAACCAGATAACACAGCTTCACAGATAATGGAAGCTCCTATTGAACCTCGTAGGAGTCAAAGAACAAGAATAGAGAAGAGTCTAGGAATGACTACGTAGACTCACAACGCATCATTTTCCATCTTATAGAATCAGATAAAGAAAATGTTATAAGACAAATACCTATAGTGATGACTATAGAAGATGATCCTAAATCATATAAAGAAGCTATATCCTCTAGAGACGCAACTTTCTAGAAAGAAGCTATAAACGATGAAATGGAATCTATAATGTCAAATCAAACATGGGAACTAGTTAACTTACCTCCAGGTTCTAGAGCCATAGGATGTAAGTGGGTATTTAGGAAGAAATATCACATTGATGGAACTATCCAAACTTTTAAAGCTCGACTAGTAGCTAAGGATTTTAGACAAAAAGAAGGAATAAATTATTTTGACACATACTCACCTATAGCTAGGATAACATCCATTAGGATATTATTTGCGCTAGCTTCCATACATCATCTTCACATCCACCAAATGGATGTAAAGACCACTTTCCTGAATGGTGACCTCAATGAGGAGGTATACATGTAACAACCTGAAGGATTCGTTCTACCAGGAAATGAAAATAAATATGTAGATTAGTCAAATCTTTGTACGATTAAAACAAGCACCAAAACAATGGTATGAGAAGTTTGATTCTAAAATACTATCTCATGGTTTCATGCATAATGTAGCTGACAAATGCATATATTCTAAAGTAGATGGTAGTTGTATCATTATTATTTGTCTATATGTTGATGATATGTTAATAATAAGTAATAAAATGGAAGGTGTGACTGAAACAAAGAGGTTTCTATCTTCGGTATTTAAAATGAAGGATCTTGGACAAGTTGATACCATCTTAGGTATCAAAGTTAAAAAACAACATGGGGGTTATGCTTTATGTCAATCTTATTATATTGAGAAGATACTAAACAAGTTTAACCATCTAAATATAAAAGAAGTAAAGACCCCATTTGATCCAAGTATCAAGCTAAAAGAAAATACTGGAAGAACTGTTGCACAATTAGAATATGCGAGTGCTATAGGGAGTCTTATGTATGCTATGCAATGCACTAGACCTGATATCGCATTTGCTGTGAGTAAACTTAGTAGGTTTACTAGTAATCCCAGTACTGAACACTGGAATGCAATTAGTAGAGTCCTTGGTTACTTAAAAGTAACCAAAGACTTAGGATTATTTTATTCAGAGTTTCCGGCCGTATTGGAAGGATATACCGATGCGAGCTGGATATCGAGTGCAGGGGACAACAAGTCTACTACAGGGTGGGTATTCACCCTAGGAGGTGCAGCTGTATCTTGGGGATCAAAGAAACAGACCTGCATAACGCACTCGACTATGGAGTCTGAATTCATAGCCCTAGCTGCAACAGGTAAAGAGGTTGAGTGGTTAAGGGATCTTCTATTAGAAATTCCTTTCTGTATAAAGCCTATATCGGCTGTGTCATTACATTGTGATAGTGAAGCCACATTAGCTAGAGCCTATAGCGGCACTTATAATGGTAAATCTAGACATATAAGTCTTCGACATGATTATGTCAGACAGTTGATTCGAGATGGAATCATTGTATTTCATATGTGAAATCAAGCAATAACCTGGCAGATCCTTTCACTGAACCTCTACCGAGAGAGGTAGTAAAGGCTACATCTAGAGGGATGGGGTTGAAACTCTTCAACAAAAGTTCCGCTAGTGATGGTAACCCAACCTGAAGTTAGAAAATCTATAAATTTGGGTTTAATGGGTAAAAACAAGTCACTGATATGTGGAAAGTTTTTCAGCACTAAATTATAAAACCTCATCCATAATAGATAAGTGCTGAGCGTTACGAAAGAGGGTTGAGTCTAAGAACTCTTAATGAAATTCAGTCTATAGGACAAGTGTCTTATAGTAACGGAGACATTGGAAGGATTTCACCTATATGAACGTAGAGATGGTGCCGTCTCTCATGAGAGTTAGGAGTTTTCTCTCGGGATCGTTCACGAATTAGGATAAACACATGGCCATTAAATGTACTGAGCAAGATTGTGGGAACTCTAACAACACATAGCGAATATGTGTGTAGTTTTTCCAACTTTGTTATCTAGGAATAACTGGTTCAAAGCTGTGACTACCAGTCATTTCGACAAAGTTTTGAGATACTTACAAATGAATGATTAAAATCAAAAGATATCTTTTTTTATGCATATAAGCTGATTATTCTGGCAGAAATGTTTAACCGAGAAAATATATTTTTATAAAAAATCAAGTGGGGGATTGTTGCAAAATATTGATTTTTAATAAAATATATTAAATAATAATATAAAATATATAAAAAGTTGTTTTGAAAAAGCACCGTTTTACGGGTTTTTTTGGGAATAGTCCCACATGGGAAAGGGAAGAGAAAAATCTTTGGTTTAAATGATAATAGCGGAGTATTATAATATTTACCTACCTAGTCCATGGACTATGGACCTTGCATGTTCTAGTGCGTAGCACTGGAACACCCGCGCGTGCGCTCGGGCTCGCGTTCAGGCTCGGGCTCGGTCTTGGTCTTAGGCTCAGGCATGGGCTCGGTGTGAGGGCGTGGGCATGTGAGGCAGTGTGGCTGTAGAGGCGCTAGTGGCGCACTTTGCACTTCGCACGTGCGCATCGTGTCGCAGAGGGTCGCTCCCTTCGCGAACCGGAGCTAGACGTGTGCGAGTCGCGGTGCAACTAATGGCTAAGGCAAATAGTTGGCTGGACGAAAATCTAAAGGACTGAATGAGAGTCCCTCTGATTATATAGAGAGCTGAAAAATAGAGTCATTTGCATGAAGATCTCAGAATGTACCGTACAATTAGTGCAGTGGTCCAACAGAATCGCTGCATGGCTAGCCCAACAATAGAAAACGGCTAGTCATTGCCTCTCACAACAATCGAAGATGCAAACAGCCTAATGGCCCATGCACAACAGTCAGAAAACGGTCATAAAAAGGCTAGTTTTCTCCAACAGTTAGAAAATGGTCATGGGATTTATTTCCCTGGACCATAACCCCCAGCCACCATAGCCTATAAAAGGAGGACCTGGATGGGTTTCCAATCCATCTCAAAACCCACTCCAAGCACTATCATACGAACTGAGACAGCCTACTATTCCTCTTCTATACTCCAGTAGTTCCAGCAAGACAGTAAGGGTTAAACCTTTACTAGAAGAATAGACCAACGGTGTGGTCTAGAACCGTTCAACTGAACCAGTGGCTGAAGTACTGACCAGTGCAGTAGTCTTAATCCAAAGAACTTTTTTCCTTTTTTTTTTTTTTTTTTTTTTTTTTTTTTTTTTTTTTCTTTTCTTTCTTTCTTTTGGGATTTTTTCTCTATGTTGTAATACTGCCAGAAATTGTGTAATTAAGTTCCAATAGGTGGGCCTTCGTGTTTGCTGAATGCAGACCCACACCAGGCTCATCGTATCCTAGAAGCTATTTGTCTGTAACCTATCGGCATACTCAATTTACTTGAGTAGGGGCAAATAACGCTTTAAGGACAGCGTTTTCAGACGTGCTTCAGCCTGTCCTTATTTCTGATTATCGTAATTTTTCAGTTTCCATATTATACAGAAAATACATTAATCTGTATAATTTTCAACAGCTAACAGTGCAGTGTGTTCTAACAAGCTAACCCAAAAAAAGAGGAAAAAAGAAGTCATTAATTTCTTCTTAGTTCTGTTGTTCCTTGCAGAAAGACAACCGACACAGTCAGCTTAGGTGGAAACATGCATGGTTTTATTTTTTATTTAAATATATTTTCTTCCTATTGTCATGGTGTTAGGTAAGATCTGTTAAAGGGTCAAGACACATGTATTTACATGGACCAAACCCCAATATCATACCTTTACAACTCTGCACGCTTACAACTGAGCTAATTAACGGGACTGGCCCACTATAATTAAGAGCTCAAACATAGATCTACCAACCCAGATTTTTAAATCTCTGATGTGAAATGTAGTGGCCAATGACCGTTAGCGTTATTTAATGGTGACAGGCGTTGCTCGGTAAAAACCCGTCACATCCATCACATTATACCGTTTAACTACTGGGATCTCATTTTCCGTTCAAGTGCGGCAACCGTTGTGTGTTACACGGCTGTAGTGGCATCATTTGTACCAATGAAGCTTTAAATTTAAGTTGTGATTTTGGTTATTTAAAACCAGGTTATTAACTCAGAAACTAAGCTAAAGAGCATTTTTAGTAATGGCTGTAGTAATTGTTGTGAATTACAGGTAAATAGATAATTGTTTCTGTTCACGTGCTTGGAATAGGAAAGAGTTCCTTCTCCAAAATGGAAGAAAACTTTATATCAGCCAAGCATAAAGTCAGTGGGTCTCACCATGATGAATATGGGAAAAGGTACCATGCGCTCGATCTCACGATGAGCTCCCATGAGGTTGAGCTGTGTGGGCCCCACCGTGATGCGTTTTGACCATCAACACCATGCATTTGATGGGTCCCCTTTAAATTATGGGATATGCTAAAAATCAGCAGTATACGAAACTCAGGTAGGCCACACCATCTAAAATTATGTGAAGACACCGTTAAAACATATAAAAGCACTTGGTGGGGCCCACTTGAGTTTTGCATGCACATGAAACTTGGTCTGAACCCTCATTCAAGTGGGACACACATAATGGATGGGCTGAATTTGCAAACCACATCTCGGTGGGCCCTCAAAAATGGTTATGAATGTTTTAATGGTGCACGGCCCCACTCCACTTCCGTATGTGGTGTGGCCTAGACAAGTCACGGATTGACTTGATTTTTGAGACCTAGGCCCACGATGGAATGGTGCATCTAACTGATGGGGTAGATGTTTGAAATGCATCACTGTGGGGCCCACACAGCTTGACCTCATGGAACCGACTCGTGAGGTCGCATAGTACCTTTTCCATATATATATATATATATATATATATATATATATATATATATATATATATATATATATATAAAATCACTTTAGGTTATGAGCTAAAATTGAGAGAGATCCAAAGCTGAAATTGACCACACCATTGAAAATGGTAAAGAATGAATCCGTTGAAAACTTCATGGGAGCAATAGAAGTTTTGGATCAAGCTGATATTTGTATTTTTCCTTTACCTTTTATCTATGTCTACGTGACCTTATCAACAAGTTAGTTCTTAGATAAACAGTATGGTGAGCCCCACACAAGTTTCATTGATGGGCATGAATATTCCCCTTGCTTTATCGGCTGCTCCATTTGCTCTTTGTATCTACTCCATTTTTGGATTCATGCCCCAAAATATCTAGCAAAATAAATGGGCAACGTTAATAAAAACACATATAACAAGGCGGGCCCTATAGAGTCCGACTTGTTTTCTGAATCTGGACCTACCTAAAAGGTATAGAATAGTTGTCACCGTCACACAGCCTCCTTCCAATGTAAAAGGTTAATTCAACATGATTGTTCTTATTAATACCATTATGGAGATATGATAACCTAGATATGGAAAACTATTGACACTATAAGAAATTCCATGAGTTTGGTTTGCAATAAAATACTCAAGGATATATATAGAAATGTGATTTTTTTTTTTTTAAAGTCAATGGTAAAATGGTTGATTCATTGCACTTCATCAGTTGGAAATTGACTTATTGACTTATTCTTAGATATTGTTATCAGTTTTATTATTATTATTTTACTTTATTTGAAATTTGGGAAACAAATAAGGATTCCTCATCTCATCTCGTCTTTTCTTTTCTTTTTATATGGCAAACATTAGAAAAGTAAAATTCCGTAAACTCGTGTTCAATTCCAAAGTGTTGCATAAAAACAATCACAGTCCAGGGGGTTGTTTGAAACAAGATTCCTTAAGAAACGAAAATTTTCCATAAATTTGATTTTTGTTTTCAATGTTTGTATTTTAAAAAATAGATCCCTAGAAATTGACTGTTATGACTACACTTTTTCTCAAGAGCATAGCTTTTTATTTATTTATTTAATCTCAAATAGTTAATCCATAATTATTATGCCTCAAAAATAGAGCTCACCCCAACTTCCCTTTTGAGTTGCGACCTGATTTATTTATTTATTTTACAATTGGTTCAATAGTGTTTTCCCTTAACTATGGTATACAACATTGCAAACAATACATGAAAATTGGCATTCTCAAGGGGCTTGAACCCCTTCTCAGGGGGCATGCAAATTTGGTCCAATTGGGGATTATGCCATTTAGCTTGAACCTATGCCATTGACCATACATACTCATGTGCCATGCCAGGTCGATTCTGAGCGCATGTGTGGACTGAGAGTACACTCACCTAGTAGTTTTGCTTCACGAGTATGCTTGCATCATTTGGTTCTGCACGAATTTCAAGCTAGATACACATCTATTCGGGTGATCAAACTAGTGAGGTTTAAACACAACAGGTCTAACCCGTTTAAAATGGTGCTTTAAGTACCTAATCGTAGTCTATAAACAGACTCACTCTAATCAATTTTCATTCACTCGAAAATCAAGTTTTCTATGTGTAAGTGCTATTATGTTTAAAGCACATGTTATACCTGGTTTGTTAAATTTCGTCTTGTCAAAACAACTTAACATAGTGTTCTTCAAGTTAAAGATAAGATTATGTTCAAGTTGAAGTCAAGTGTAAATTCAGGTCACATAGTTCAAGATGGAAAGTTCACCTTCAAGTGTAAGTTCAAGTTCTACTAAAAATGCTAGTAGAAGATTAAGCTTCATCAACAAGTTCAACTGTTACTGATGAATCAACTAATAGAAGATCAAGCTCCTTTGAAAACTTCAAGTTTCTAATCCTATGAAGTTCAGTCCATACAGGTATTTTAAATCCTAGAAAAACCTTAGGTTTAGGGGCTTTCAAAACATATTTAAATTAATTTTCTATACTTATAATTGACTGAGTTTGGACTTGAATAAGTTTTGCTTTGACCAGTCTAAGAAACCCCTCGACTAGTTGAAGAAACAACTGAAGTATAACATTGCATCTTCGACTAGTCGAGTGGAGTCCTCAACCAATCGAAAGACTCCCTTCGACCAGTCGAAGGTTCCTCGACTTGAAGTCTAGCAATTACATTCAAGTCGGATTATGCTTACTCGACCAATCTAACAGACTGTTCAACCAGTCAAAGGTCACCCTCAACCACTCTAACAGGCTATTTGACCAGTCAAAGATCTGTTAAATCTTATCCCGCTCGAAGATATGTTAAATCTTATCCGGCTCGAATTCGAAAATCTGTTGGAACTGCATCCGGTGCTTCGACCAGTTGAAGACTGCCTTAAATCGGTCGAATGAACAGATTTTCTGAATATAAATAGAGGTTCTTTCTCAATCTTAATATACAATTTAAGCCTATCAAAACACTTATTCATGAAAGAGAGAAGCCACATTTACTGTCAAGCTATCAAGCGGTATTTATAAATTTATTTTATAGCTTTTTCATTAATTTGTTTATCTCAAAACTCTGTCATTCTAATTTAAAAAAGAGCGATTACTCTTATTGAGATTTGAGGAAATCAATGCAAGCAACCTTTAGGTTTAAATCTAATTAAAATCAATTAGAACCCTAGACCTTTTCTATTGGACTGAACATCAAACATTAGTCATTTAAGAAAAGCGATTTATGGCTACAGTATCTTCTTTGGTGAAGATAAGTATCAATTTACTTTCTGTATTTAGTTTTTTTATGAGATAACTAGAAAATCTCAATAGAGGTCTTGTCTGAGATAGCCTGAAAATCTCAAAGTAGGGTTTCTATGTTTGTGATAGCCCTTTAAAATCACAACTATATCAGGTTTTAAGGTGACCCTGTGAAAACCTTGTTCATAGTGAAAGCCGATATTATGAGGTTAGTAATCTTAGGAGGGAGTAGGTGTGGTTGTTTGAGAACATTTGTTGTACACACCGAACCACTATAATTATTATTGTTTGTGGTGAATGTTTTCTTTTTTGCATTTGTGGATAATGTTTGTAATTTCTTTTATGCAAAAGTGTTGAATATTTGTAATAGATAGGTTTACTTTCTCTTACTTGGTTTGAGATTTTGATTTTTACAAATGTTCGTGAAATAAGGTTGTCCTATACCTAAACTTTATTTTGGGTGCAGGTTGTCTTACGAAATAGTTTAAATCAATTTTTCAATACTAGTGTGATTAAGATTTCTGATTTGTTTATTATTTATGCGCTTTAATCTGAAAATCTCAAAGTGGGGTTTCTATGTTTGTGATAGCCCTTTAAAATCACAACTGTATTAGGTTTTAAGGTGACCCTGTAAAAACCTTGTTCATAGTGAAAGTCGATATTATGAGGTTAGTAATCTTGGGAGTGGAGTAGGTGTGGTTGTTTGAGAACATTTGTTGTACACGCCGAACCACTATAATTTTTGGTGTTTGTGGTGAATGTTTTCTTTTTGCATTTGTGGATAATGTTTGTAATTTCTTTTATGCAAAAGTGTTAAATATTTGTAATAGATAGGTTTACTTTCTCTTACTTGGTTTGAGATCTTAATTTTTACAAACGTTCGTGAAATAAGGTTGTCCTACCTAAACTTTATTTTAGGTGTAGGTTGTCTTACAAACTAGTTTAAATCAATTTTTCAATACTAGTGCGATTAAGATTTCTGATTTGTTTATTATTTATGCGTTATAATATGAAAATCTCAAAGCAGGGTTTCGATATTTGTGATAACCCTTTAAAATTACAACTGTATCAAGTTTTAAGGTGACCCTGTGAAAGCCTTGTTCATAGTGAAAGCCGATATTATGAGGTTAATAATCTTGGGAGTAGAGTAGGTGTGGCTGTTTGAGAACATTTGTTGTACACACCGAACCACTATAATTATTGGTACTTGTGGTAAATGTTTTCTTTTTGCATTTGTGGATAATGTTTGTAATTTCTTTTATGCAAAAGTGCTGAATGTTTGTAATAGATATGTTTACTTTCTCTTACTTAGTTTGATATCTTGATTTTAAGCTAGCCTTTTCAAGTGGTATCAAAGCCAGGTTGCTCAATTTTGGATTAATTTTTTAATTTAAAGATCTAGAGCTTTAATAATGTCAAATTTTAATAGTTTATCTATTTTCAAGCCACCACCTTTTGATGGCTCCAACTATTCATATTGGAATGCCAGAATGAGGATTTTTCTAAAATCCATAGATGAACGTATATGGCAAGACACTGTGATGAAATGGAAACCTCCCATGACTGAAGTATTAGGCAGTGATGGAATTAAATATATGAAAGAAATGACATTCTATTTATGGACTGCAGCTCAGAAAAGTGAAAGCAGTGCTAATATTAAGGCCTTAAATGTTATAACTTATGCTCTATCGGTTGATGAATTCAAAAGAATTATTTCATATGATACAACCAAACATTCATGACATATCCTTAAAATGACACATGAAGGAATTTCTATAGTTAAGAAATCAAAAGTTCAAATTCTTACTACTAGATTTGAGGAAATTCGTATGGAAAAAAATAAAACTTTCATAGACGTCTATATGAAACTAAATGACATAGTAAATTCCATGTGGGGTTTAGGAGATGGAATCCCTAAAAGTAAGGTCTATGCAAAAATAATGCAATCTCTTCCTGAGAGATTCAATTCTATAGTGTAACACCCCGAACTTTTCAATACCTAAGTATTGAAAGTCCTCGAGTGTTACCATGAATTTAACCTATTATGTACACGTGTATGGTACCAATCTAGCTAACATAACCTTACATTCATTCTCCAATGTGAGTCTGACCGATTAAGAATGATCTTCATCTATAAATTAAGTCATCTGACCGTTGATCATGTGGTTTGATATATGTACCTTCCCTTGACTAAATCGGTGAATAACTCTTCATCCATAATGATTTAGATATAAGTTTTTTTGTAAGAATTGTTTAGAAATGGGCATAGAACTATATAGAACCATTATATTTCTCAAAACTATTAGATTATCAATAATTATGAAAATGCCATTAACCTAGACCCTTGAATTCTAGATCACATCGTTCCCACTATCCGTTTAATGTGAAAATTTATTCCATGCTTATGTATCATAAATTAACTATACACATCGAATTTCAGCCCTTAGATCATTGTAAAAGTAACCCAATTGACAGATCAACCCCTTAACCGTTGATTTTGGTGTCAATCGAGTAGGGTTGTACACAAGCTAAGCTAGCTCGAAAAGCTTGCTCGGCTTAGCCCGATTTAGCTTGACTTAACTCGACTCGAACGATGAATTAAGGAGAACTAAGCTTTACCTGACCCAGCTTGTTTTGAAAATAAGCCAAGTTCAAACATAGTGGAGTTTGACTCGACTTGACTCGAACTCGACTTGGCTCGAAGCTCGAGCTCGGCTCGCTTCGAATATATTATTATTATTATTATTATATATTAATGTATATTATATTATATTTAAAAATAAAAATTAAAAATTAAAACATAAACTCTATCGTACCCGTCCGTCTCTCTTATACCATTTCCCTTCCTTACCTAACCCGCCACACTCGAGCTCCTCTCTCTCTCTCTCTCTCTCTCTCTCTCTTTCCACACTCGGTCACTCGCCTGAGCTTGACTCAATGTCTACCCGACTTGTCTCAGCCGTATAGCCTGCAGTCACCTGAGCTCTCCTCTCTGTCTCTCTTAGTATCAACAACAAAGTACCATTTATGGTTTTACCATATATATATATATATGTGTGTGTGTGTGTGTGTGTGTGTGTATTATCAATTAAATATTTGATTTGAAGGTTGGGTCAATTGGGTCTGGTTGCTGGGTTAAGTTAGGTGCAGGTTGCGGGTTAGGTCAGGTTGGGAGCAAGCTCGACTCAACTCGAGGTAAGCTCACCTCGACTCGATCCATTAGCTCGCCTCGAGCTCGACTCGAAAGTTTTGGCAAATAAGACAAGCTTTAATAGTAAGCTCGAGGCCAAGCTTGAGCTCGAGCTCGAGCTCGAACTCGAGAAGAGCACGGACAAGCCAAGCCAAGCTTGGCCCACCTCGACTTGACTCGGCTCGATGCACAGCCCTACAATCGAGTGAAAAAACCTTGTGGCTAGCCGTAATTGGATATTTTATTTCATATGAATGACTTGGATTGTCCATAATATGGACCAAGTAGGAAATATAAAGACCCTACTTTGGTAGACTTTTCCTTAAGCGCAAAGTTATCTTTTCATGACTTATCAACTCTGTGAAAACCTAGATCTTTAGATCTAGCCATTTCCTATCGTTCATCGCAACTCAAAATTGGATCACACCTTGGCCTCACTTAACTACAACATCATACAAAATTTGGACCCTGATTTATGATTTTACACCGTTGAACGTTGAAGTCAGTTCCTTCCTTTTGACGCAAAAGGTGGTATTTCAGATCTACACCAATGTTTGTCCAATTATCTGCCTATCTTGACTACACATTTCCTCCAAATTTGGGACCTGATCATTAAGCGTGGACCGTTAATTTAGATAAAGTCCATTTTAACACCCACTAGGAGACCTTTCAAGATAAGCTCATGTAGGGCTCGGATCTACTTCATATTTGGGCTCATGAGCCAACATGACCTGGATAGAGTAATGAATGAAATGGGCTCCACTAATTCTATACAACCAAACTAAAGTTAAATAAATCCTGCATTCAAGATACGTGTGCTTGCGAGGAATTTACGTAAATCCTTACTGTAATTGTCACCCACACTTTCACAACATGTGGCCCACTTAGGAGTTAGATCAGGCCCATATTTGATACGATATCCAAAGGGAACATTGCAAATGTGATGAATGAGATGGATCTCACAAAAGCTATCAGAAGTGGGTCCCACCAACCCCACAACAAACCATTTACGCATCCAAGATACCCTCACGTACAGGTATGTATTTGAATGAAAGTCCTCTCCCCAAATTTCTAACTTAGGAAGAATCACTTCAAAAGTGAATGTCTTTAACTATTTCAGATCGTGTGGTCCACCTGATTTATGGATCTTCCTCATTTTTAACCCCATGTCCCAACCTGATACGGAGAAACAGATGACGAAGTGGATCTCCACAAGGACCATCACAAGTGGACCCCACTTAGCCAGTATGTATGTTACGTCGAGATAAAGGAAAGAAGAGTCAGTTATGTAAGTAACATCTCATGGTAACTCTCACACATTGTTGCAATGCATGGCCCATTAAGAACTCGGATCAACCTCGTAATTTGACTAATGGACCAATACATCATAGTGGTTCTAATTAAAGGACTAGATTTCCTGAAAATCCATTATAAGGGACCCCACCTAATGATGAAAATCAAACTGAAAATATACAAATTCCGCCCACTGTAATAGCGAACGATAAAAATGGGATATATAGAGAGAACTCGGTTGGAACTTCCAATTACGGAAGATCCCTTCGATCTTAGCCATTCAAATCTTAGGGGAGGTAAAACCGACGATCCCAGAGATTCCAAAAAGGTCAGAGAAAAGCCGATCACGCTGAGGATTTCTGGATTGGCCGGACACTAACGCAAACTACGACAATCCATTCGCACTTCAAACTCCCACTACGCATGACAGCTAAATGTGGATCATGGCACTAGATCCGAACTATCCAGACCACAAAGAGGGGGAATCTGAACCCTTCCATGATGGCAGAGTAGGAAGAAAGGTTTCGACGAGATTATGACTTCCTGGTCTTTCCAAATAAAGCCACCGCAAATCAGGGATCTGCAGGGCCACCGTCTGATCAGGGATGTTCTTGCACCTAAGAACGCAACCACAATCTTCCACTTGTGGACCCCATTTAGAACGACCCTAACCTTGACAGAAAAGAAAGGAGGAAAGAACAGGAAGGTTGTATAAAATAGACTATACGCACATGTTTCGCAACCTGTTTGCGTAAAACCTCTTTTGCGTACAACTTATGCTAGAATATTCTGGATAATCCGGACTTGTATAAAACCCCACACCCTGTTGTGGATAGGTACAACAAGAGAGAGAGCAACGTCCAACTCCTTACTGGATGTGGCAGCAAGAAAAGGAAGAAGAAGAAAAGAAAGGAAAGGAAAAGAAATGAGAAAGAAAGAGAGAAAGAGAAGGAGAAAGAGAAAGAAAGAAAGAATAAAAAGAGAGGCAGGTGTAGGGTCTTGTTTGGCCGATTGGACTCCTTTTCTCGAGTCGAGTTGTAGGTATTGATCAAGGTAAGTCGCCTTCTTATAGGATAACATAGGTTAAATCCCTAAATTAGACTAGTAAGTTATTTAACCTAGATGTAGATGAAGGATGAAACGCTAATCATGTGGTTTATATACTCTTGTAGACACTGGAAATCGGCGTCCACGCTGGTTTGGATGTTATGGATTTGATGGTGGGGGTGATTAGGCTGGTTTTTGGATGTTGGAGTCGCCACTAGCCAATTAATCTTAGAATCCCGCGGTCGGCTAGAACCCGCAAAATACGTTAAGTTGGATGTGAGACCCGACCCGACTTCGCTTGTGTGCATGTGTATGTAAGTATGCATTCCGTGCATCTTGGTCCCACGGTCCTACCGGTCAAATCCCGGTGACCCGTGACCCTTGGATAGTGTTTGCCGTCATCCGTGAGTCCAATCATGAAGACCCAACTCAGATCAAGTTGAGACCTATGCCATTGCGAGCGCATTATCATCGCAGTTCCAATGTCGCATCTTGTGCGTCCATCCGGCATGTAGATCGAAAGTTGGGTGCATTTTATTTTCTAAGTCCTTGATCATGATCATGTGGCCCACCTAGGGGTGGTGTGTACGGATTTCTAGGAAGGTCCCATCTCTTAGAACTATTTCTAACACAGTACACACACACACACTACTTAGGCCCTATCCTTACACCACCCATCTCTAAAACACTACCTACTAACCTAAAAAGCCTACTAACCCTACAACATTGTTTTTAACTTCCTATTGCAATGATTACTCTTCTCTATCCAAGGCAAGAGAGAGATGATTGCTTTCCTTAAAAATCATTTTCTCTTTTTCCCTCTCATCTCTCTCTCTCTCTCTCTCTCTCTCCCCCTCTCTCTTCTCTTCTTCTCCAGTAACTTTTCTCCATTTTTTCAGCTCACTTTCACTCATATATTCCCTCATCTAACCATTGAAATAAGATCTCAACCTTAGATCCATGTATCTTGGAGCTTAAAGACTATCTTGGAGGTGTTTGCTTGAAGACCTTGTAGATGGGTGTGCATGTATTAAGAATCTTAGGATCTACATTCCTTCCCCTTATTTCTCTTCTTCACCTCATGTTTGAAACATGTGGGGCCCACTAAATGATGGTGGAGGCCCCATGTCTTCTTGGATGTGGCCATTGGCCCATATTTTGTGCATGCATAACTCATGGGAGAGGCCATTTTCTATGGACCCCACCATGGTTTCTTTTCCTAGTTAGAAGGATCCTTAGGTCATCTAGACCCTTGATCCTTATTAGAGATGGCAACTCCACCATTGGATTTTGATTAGAAAATGCATGCATGGGTAGATCTTGTAATCCCATCAATATAGTAATATGTGTGGTTTGTAATGAAGGGAAGGGCCTTAATATGGCGGAGTCCCTTCCCTTGTGGCCGATTCTTACTCTTATTTTATTGATCTATTATTCTCAGATGTGTGTGGCCCACCTTCTGGCTTGAAAGTATCCGGACCATCTAAAGAGAGTGGACGCCCATGTCTGTCCACTCTATGAACATAGGTGCCCCATTTGCTCCTTTTTGGACACATGCAATGAATTTTATGGTATAGATTAGCTTTGGATATTTGTGGGGCCCACCAAGGTGGACCACAACTCAAATTACATGGGGTGATTTCCCCTTATTTTGGTTCCTATGCTCATTTTATTTCCTATGCTCATTTTATGGTATAGAAATTTTCTGGACAGATTTTTGTTGGACTTTGGGCTTGAATTTGGGATTGATTGGGGGGGACCTTTTTTACCCATAAAATATATTTTTCTGAAAGGTGTGGATCTCATCTTTATATCTCCCAAATTTCAGTCCCATCTGACCTTCATTGGGGTCCTAAAGATGTGGTCCAAGTGAGGCGGACAGTCTGGATTTTCTGCACTGTTCCAGCAACATTCCACCCTGGATAGGTTGGAATTTTGAAATTTATTAAAATATTTTTGGGTGTCTAGAAATTATAAAAATTTATAAGAATGTGGTCCACCCATGGTAGGACCCACCTACAAAATTTTGGGGCTAATGGATGCCTGTACACACCATGGTGGTGGCTGGACCGGCCCAGTATAATATGGTGTCCAGATCAGTCCGATTTTTAGGACAGATTAATTTCCTTAAATTAATTAAAATACTTTTATATATCTAAAAATTTTGAAATTTTATGAAGGTATGGTTCACTCATGGTAAGACCCACCTACCAAATTTCAGGATTAATGGACCACTGTGCACATCGTGGCGAGGGCCGGACTAGCCCACCTCGTTGGGATGTCCAGGTCTGTCCGATTTTCTGGATAGATTGTTTTGTTTAAATTAATTAAAATGCTTAGGAATATTTAAAAATTCTGAAATTTTGTGGGGATGTGGCCTACCTATGTAAGTGTTACTTTATAAAATTTCAGACCCAACAGACATTTAATCTGGCCGTGGTGCAACCGGGAGTGGCCAGCTAGGCAGGGATGCCCAGGCTGGGGCGTCTAGCTTGCTTCGTGGGCCCTCCTTGATGTGTTGTATATCCCACCACCCATCCACGTGGGGTCCTTAGGGGATTGATCATCCTCTATTTTTTTTATATTCAATTTGGGGCCCATTAGGTGGATTTTTGGGCCAGATACCCTGGGCCCATAGGCTGCCTACACATAGGACATCCCTACCTTAGGCTATTGTCGGGCCTGCATTCCAACGGCCTGAACCATTTGATATATGTGTTGCATATCTTCTCTCATATGGTGGGGCCCACAGTGATATGTGTGGGTCATCAGAGATTAAATATACTAAAAAATACTTCTATTGTTGGACTCCAACCAACCCAGAAATTTGGGTGGGCTGGAATTTGGCATTGAGCCCAATAATTGTTGCCTATAGAAGTTCTTTTGGGGCAATATGTCCTACTAGATGTGAGGAGGACTTAAGATAGTTATCTTACCATCTTAATTTTAATTTTTGGGTTTAATTAGTGCATGATTAAAGGCCCATTCCAATTGAATTCTTCTTGGGCTAGTCTCCTAGTTAAGTTTGGGCCTTATAGCCTTGGTTGGGCTGGAACTTTTGATAGGCCCATTGAACCCTTGGATCCTATATTAACCATACCATTGTGATGGGTCTTATGGGCCAAATACTCAAGTAGTTGGGCTCTTATTTGCCCACTATAGTAAATCCATACTTGGGCCGAGATGTGAGGCCCAACTTGTGTTAAAAATAAGGATTTCCATATGATTGGGATAATGGACTGCCCATTAAGCCCACCACAATGAGTGAACTGATGACCTTTATCATTGGGCTCTAACCTTGCTTAAAGGGCCCACTAGGTTGCCTATGTATTGGGCTCAGTGTATGGCCCACTAGGCCATGGATCGTTTCAGCCTTGGGCCTTAATTCATGCTCGCGTAGTGGCGGGCTACCTCTTGGAAACCAGTTGAGGTTGAATGTCCTCCTGGGTGATCCTAAGGTAGGCCCATGGGTTTCTCTATGGTTGGTTAAAGGCCCACCATAGACCTTGGGCTGTTTATTTGAGGTTAAATATGAATGTATGTGGAGCCTACCTCAACGTGTGTTGGTCCAAGCCATTCAAGCCTTGGATCGCCCAATCATGGAAGCACTCCTTGCCTTGGGTTGCTGCTGGACTCATAATCCAGTAACAGGCCTACTTGATCTTTTCATGATATATATACACTCTCCATATGTTGGGGTCTCCCAGTGAGTATAGTTGGCCTTCATGAGATTATTCCCACATAGTTAACTAATTTCTGGACCTTAGTCAATTCAGGAAGTCAAATGGGCTAAAAGTTTATCAAAAGGCCTTAAATGTAAAATTGTATAGTTAAAACTTTATTTAGCTGTGGGGCCCACCATATTGAGAACTTGTGTACGTGTTACATGCTTATGTTTTTTTTATAATCTTTGGACTTAATCAGTGCATTCTTTTGGGTCACCTTTAGTGATCACATGAGGACCCCATCTTAGATCAGATTTTTGGGACATCCCTTAGGCCAAGAGTGGTCTGGGACGTCCTAGCTTGGCCCAACCATACATTGGGCCGACTTCCACCATTTTGATGGACTTGTGGGCTAAGGTAAGTATAGTATTGGGCTCTTGGTTGCCTACTTAAATTGCTAGTTATTGGGCTGATGTAGTGGGGCCCATTTCATCCAGACTTAAACTTATTTTTTTGGGCCGTATATTGTGCACGCGAATTGCCCACCAAGTCTAACTTAATGTATAGATTCTGTGGCCATTGGAAATTGAGCTTTGGGCCTTAATTTTCCTATTGGGGCCCATGTTGTTAAAGGTGGTATTATATCCTTTTCTCAGGGCCTATTATGAGGGATATATGTATATGGTTACCTGTGTTCTTATCTTGAATGTAGGTCTTTAGGCCTTGTATCCATATAGTTCGTGGTTGAGATGCCTCTTGGGGAATGGTGGTTAAATGTCTTCATTATGGACCCCTCTAGGCCCGTTTGTATCTAAATGTGATTAGATGCTCATCTTAAACTCTTACTAGACTCACTTCTGTGTTACTTAGACATGTAGTTGTATGCTTAGTCTCGTGGGCTACCCTAGGTAAATGGGCCTCCACTAGAGGTGGGATTCCTCATGGATATTGTCTAAATACCTAGTCTTGGTCCCTTCTTGGATATGAGCGTATTACTTTGTATAACGCCTCATAATGCGTCTAGGCCTATCTTCATGGCCTATGTATATCATTGTATGCTTGTATGACACTGTGTGTGTGGTTATGATTGTGCTATTGGGCATTGCATGTTGCCTTCTTGAGGGACGTAGTATTCCCTCTTGAGCATGTTGGATGCTTGGAATTGATGCATAGTTAATGGTGTAATTCATGCATCTGGCATTGCATAACATATGAGCATTATCACCCTCGCTTCATCAGGGTTGTAACCTCTATAGATACATCGTGGATGGCCATGTTTGGACACCGAAAATGTTACTTGAGCATACCGGGTATATAGGATGCCCATGAGTGAAATTCTCAAAACTTCCATGGTACCAAGGATCTGCTCCAGCGCCGTGACCGGGTGGAATATATGAGCACACGAGGGCCTTATACCATTAGGCCATGACTCCTACTGTCATGTAGTCGGTTGGATAGGACTGTGGCCTTACTCACCTGATGTAAGGAGGCATTGTTAGGCTGAGTCTGACCAGCTCATGAATGGGTCCGCTACCTTCAGGCCTTACTGGTGATTGGCTGTCCGCAGGCAGGGTAGTGAGGTCTCTTATGCTCATTTGACTGTGCGGGGTCTGTAGAGCGGCAGTCATCTAGCAGTGTAATGGACCCCAGTGATTTCCTTATGATGGAAATGTACTTGATATTTAGATTAGATATGAGCACTAACATTACTTCACATTGCATTTGCATTTTTTGTATAAGCCTCATATTGTATCACCTTGGCATGGCGTCCAGTCCTCATTGCATTATAGTACTCATTGCACCATATAACCTTGGTATAGTTTCTTGCATTCATGATAGCCTTGGTAGGGCTAGTGGTATTAGTATTGATCATGACTCCCTTCTACATTCTCTATCTTCTTCTGAGCACCATTGTCACACACTTTCACTACCCTCCAAGCTTTCTATAAGCTTATGCACGATTGATGCGTGCAGGATATCCTAGGCAGGCGTCACAGTGGTAGATTTTGGATTAGAGCTGAGCTTGAGGACCCAGTGTTGCAGACTTCCTTTCTTTCTTCTATTATCTTATGTATGTCCTTTTGGATCTTATATAAGCTTGTAAAAGTTCAAATTCTTAGTGGATTTTGTAATGTATGCCTTTGTTATTCTCAGATTTACTTGTTATGATCTTGGGTATGCTCGTATTGGTAATGATTATACTATTATAAAAATCCTCCTTGTAGGATTCGAGGATCGGAACTTGCCTCAGGAGCCGAGAATGGGGTACTACGGAGGCTGTTGCGGCCAGAACCGGCCATCGGGTTCCTTGTGAGTCCGGTTACCGAGTCTGGGGCGTGACAGGAGTTGGTATCAAAGCATAGCAAGCAATTTTGAAATAACTTGGGATAATATCGCATAGCTGCTGCGAACTTAGGACAAGTAGTGTCCCGAATGCGTGTCCCTCATTCCGTTAGAGCCTTCCAAGATTCTAATTCCTAGGTGTCCATTACCTTTGTTCTTTCTATAGACCATATCGTTGAGGTGCCCATGATTGTGATGCCCGTGGCCATGGTGCCATGGACATGGTTCTCATTCCGCTCCAACGGTCTGAGTGACTTTTACTCCACCATCTGAGATTCCTATTTCCCCTATGGAGCCTGCCGTACCTATTCCTAAGGCTCCTGCTGTACCTGTGCCTCCGCCAGAGGCCAGTGCTACCCCCGCTTATCTTACAATTCTTATAGGAGCTGAGCATCTCTAGCAGTTGATGCAGGTCATCACTGATGTTCTTCAGACCCGTCAACCGTTCTTGAGATGCCTAGACAGGCGGAACAGGAGCTTGTGAGCCCCCTTTTACAAGATTCGACTCTACAGCGAGCTCCGTTGGCGGTATTTCTACTTCTGGGTGAGGTCGAGTGGATTGGTTCACAGAGGGATCGTGATCAGAGGAGAGGCCGAAAGGAGCAGGTCCCCTCCAGTAGCTCCTGACAGCGTCGACAATGGCAGAGGTGCGTAGCCTATCGAGCCGCCAGAGCATCAGCATCGCATATAACAACTTTTCTCCTAGGCCATTTATTGGCATTTGCTATGGATGTGGGTAGACAGGGTATCAAAGGCGCGAGTGCCCTCTTCCCTTACAGCAAAGACAATGGCTCCTGCCACTGAGACCCCGACAGCAGCCGAGACTGCAGGATGGACCTTTGCAGCGACCACAGTAACAGCAGAGACCGCAGATGCAGAGGAGACAGACACATCCCCAGCCACCTTAGGCTTAATTTTGCGCGACTCAGCAGGACCCTTAGTTATTAAGGGTGTCGTTATGGGTATTCTCCTTATCTCCATATGTAAGTCTTATGTTTTGGTGCATCGTACCTCTTTTGTATCCAAGGGCTTTTGTTCGATCACATTTCTATTAGAGTTTGTCGTAAGGGATTGTCAGTATCGACATTTTTGGGAAGATCGCTGTGTTAGGCCGATGATATTATCGTGTTCCATTTTGGATGATGAGATGTTCTTGCTCACTGAATAGTTTTGTATTGCTAATGTCGAGCTTGTTTTGTTGTCAAGGCGGTATTTCTGGTTAGGGATGGTAGGCCAGATTGCTAGTTTTGTGGCTGAGTGTGACATATGCTAAAGTGTCAAGGCCAATCATTAGAGGCCTCCTAGTCCCTTGCAGCCGTTGAGCATTCCAGAGTGGAAGTGGGAGCACATATCGATGGACTTCATCGCAGGTTTACTGAGGACTCGGCGTGGTCACGATACCATCTGGGTTATCATCGATCGTCTGACGAAGTCGGTTCATTTCATTCCAATGCGTGCTTCCTTATCTATGGACCAGTTGGCGATGATATTCATTGAGGAGATAGTGAGACTGCACAGCATCCCAGTTTTGATCAATTTTGACCGAGACTCCAGATTTACGTCTCAGTTTTGGATGAGTTTTCAGCAGGCATTGGGGTTCACTTTGCATCTCAATACCGCTTATCATCCACAGACGGATGGGCAGACCGAAAGGGTCAACTAGATCCTTGAGGATATGCTCAGGGCTTGTGTGATCAACTTTGCGGGTAGTTGGGATGAGCATATGCGCCTCACCGAGTTTGCATACAACAATAGTTATTAGCCGACTATTGGCATGGCTCATTTTGAGGCACTTTATGGCAGACCGTGCAGATCTCGTAGTTGTTGGAATGAAGTTGGAGAGCGTTATCTCTTAGGTCCCGAGCTTGTGCTGCTGACATCAGAGGCTGTTGATGTTATCAGGCAGAGGATGCCCATAGCTTAGAGCCTACAGAAGAGTTTTACTGATCGTCGGCGTCGACCCCTCGAGTTCATAGTCGGGTTCATGGTATATCTCAAGGTCTCGCTTATGAAAGGTGTGGTTCGCTTTGGTGTGAAGGGCAAGCTCGCCCTGAGATTTATTGGACCTTTTAAGATTACCGAGCGCGTAGGCACTGTGGCCTATAGGCTTGCCTTACCTCCTGAGTTGTCTACGATCCATGACGTATTCCATGTTTCTATGTTGCAGAAATGTGGGTTGAACAATATCCCTATGATTAATTGGCAACCACTTGAGGTCCATGAGGATGCTTCCTACATCGAACAACCGATTTGTATTCTTGATCGGAAGGAGCAGGTCCTCAAGACCAAGGTCATTCCCTTGGTGAAAGTGCAATGGGGTCATCATTCGGAGGCCGAGGCGTCTTAGGAACGCGACGCCGAGATTAGAGAGTGTTATCCCAATTTGTTCAATGATTGTTTGCTTGTATTGCCTTCTCTTGTGATTGATGATTGATATATATGATGATGTACCGCATTTTGTTGTTCCAGTTTTGTCAATTTTGAGGATGAATTTTTTTTGGTTAGTGGGGAGGATTGTGAGACCCTACCCGGCTTCGCTTGTGTGCATGTGTGTGTAAGTATGCATTTCATCCATCTTGGTCCTGTAGTCCTACCAGTCGAATCATGGCAACCAGTGACCCTTAGATAGTATTTGCGATCATCCGTAAGTCTAGTCATAAAGACCTAACTCGGATCGAGTTGATACCAATGTCATTGCGACCGCATCTTCGCTGCAGTTCCAACACCATGTCTTGTGTGTCCATCAGACGTGTAGATCGTAAGTTGGGTGCATTTCAATTTCTAAGCCCTTAATCATGATCATGTGGCCCACCTAGGGGTGGTGTGCACTGATTTCTAGGTAGTTCCCATCTCTTGAAACTATTTCCAACACACACTACCTAGGCCATATCCCTACACCACCCATCTCTAAAACACTACCCACTAACCTAAAAAGCCTACTAATCCTATAACATTATAACTAACTCCCTATTGTAATGATTACTCATCCAAGGCAAGAGAGAGATGATTGCTTGCCTTAAAAATATTTTTTCTCTTTTTCCCTCTCATTTCTCTCTCTCTCTGTCCCTCTCTCTCTCTTCTTCTCCAGCAACTTTCCTCCATTTTTCCAGATCACTTTCACTCATATATTCCCCTATCTAACCATTCGAATAAGATCTCAACCTTAGATCCATGTACCTTGGTGCTTGAAGACTATCTTGGAGGTGTTTGCATGAAGACTTGTAGGTGGGTGTGTATGTACTTAGAATCTTAGGATCTACATTCCTTCCCCTTATTTCTCTTCTTTACCTCATGTTTAAAGAATGTGGGGCCCGCCAAATGATGGTGGAGGCCCCATGTCTTCTTGGATGTGGCCATTGGCCCATCCTTTTGTGCATGCATAACTCATGGGAGGGGTCATTCTCCATGGACCCCACCATAGTTTCTTTTCCTAGTTAGAAAGATCCTTAGGTCATCTAGAACCTTGATCCCTGGTGAAAATGACATCTCCACTATTGGATTTTGATTAGAAGATATATGCATGGGTAGATCTTGTAATCCCATCAATATAGTGATATGTGTAGTTTGTGATGAAGGGAAGGCCTCAATGTGGCAGAGCCCCTTCCCTTGTGGCCGATTCTTACTCTTCTTTTGTTGATCTATTATTCTCAGATGTGTGTGGCCCACCTTGTGGCCTGGAAGTATCCAGACCATCCAAAGAGAGTGGACGCCCATGTCTGTCCACTCTATGAACATATGTGCCCCATTTGCTCCTTTTTGGACACATGCAATGGATTTTATGGTATAGATTAGGTCTGAATATTTGTGGGGCCCACTGAGGTAGACCACAACTCAAATTCCATGGGGTGATTTCCCCTTATTTTGGTTCCTATGCTCATTTTATTTCATGTGCATGTTACTGCCCAGAAATTTTCTGGACAGATTTTTGTTGGACTTTGGGCTTGAATTTAGGACTGATTGGGGAACCTTTTATACCCATCAAATATAATTTTATGAAAGGTATGGATCTCATCTTTATGTTTCCCAAATTTCAGCCCTATCTGACCTTCATTGGGGTCCCAAAGGTGTGGTTCAAGTGAGGTGGACAGTCTAGATTTTCTGCACTGTTCCTGCAACATTCCACCCTGGATAGGTTGGAATTCTGAAATTTATTAAAATACTTTTGGTTGTTCAGAAATTCTAAAAATTTACAGGGAGGTGACCCACCCATGGTAGGACCCACTTACAAAATTTTGGGGCCAATGGACGCCTGTACACACCATGGTGGTGGATGGACCGGCCCACTATAATATAGTGTCCAGATCAATCCGATTTTCAGGACAGATTGATTTCCTTAAATGAATTAAAATATTTTTATAAATCTAAAAATTCTGAAATTTTGTAAAAATGTGTTCCACTCATGTTAGGACCCACCTGCCAAATTTAAAGGTTAATAGACCATTGTGCACACTGTGACGAGGGCCGGACTAACCCACCACGTTTGGATGTCCAGGTTTGTCCATTTTTTTGGACTGATTGTTTTGTTTAAATTTGTTTATATTAATTAAATTAATTAAGAATATTTAAAAATTCTGAAATTTTGTGGGAGTGTGGCCCACCTATGGAAGTATTACTATGTAAAATTTCAGACCCAACGGACATTTGATCTGGCCGTGGTGCGGCCGAGAGTAGCCAGCTAGGAAGGGACTCTTAGGCTGGGGTGTCTAGCCTGCTTCGTGGGCCCACCTTGATGTGTTGTGTATCCCACCACCCATCCACGTGGGGTCCTTAGGGGATTGATCATCCTTCATTTTTTTGGTATTCAATTTGGGGCCCATTGGGTGGATTTTTGGGCCAGATACCCCAGGCCCATAGGGCTGCCTACACATGGGACATCCCTGCCTTAGGCTACTGCTGGTCCTGCATTCCAACTGCCCAGCCCATTTGATATATGTGTTGCATATCTTCTCTAATCTGGTAGGGCCCACAGTGATGTGTTGGCTATCAGGGATTAAATATACTAAAAATAATTCTATTGTTGGACTCCAACTAACCCAGAAATTTGGGTGGGTTGGAATTTGGCATTGAGCCTAATAATTATTGCCTATAGATGTTCTTTTGGGGGCAATATGGCCCACTAGATCTGAGGAGGACTTAAGACAGTTATCTTACCATCTTAATTTTAATTTTCAGGTTTAATTAGTGCATGATTAAAGGCCCATTCCAATTGAATTTTTTTTGGGCTAGTCTCCTAGTTAAGTATAGGCCTTATAGCCTTGGTTGGGCTGGAACTTTTGATAGGCCCATTGAACCCTTGGGTCTTATATTAACCATGCCATTGTGATGGGTCCTATGGGCCAAATACTCAAGTAGTTGGGCTTGCCCACTATAATAAATCCATACTTGGGCCGAGATGTAAGGCCCAACTTACTTATGTTAAAAATAAGGATTTCCATATGATTGGTATAATAGGTTGCCCATTAGGTCCACCACAATGAGTGAACCCATGACCTTTATCATTGGGCCCTAACCTTGCTTAAAGGGCCCGCCAGATTGGCTATGTATTCGGCTCAGTGTATAGTTCACTAGGCCATGGATTATTTAAGCCTTGGGCCTTATTTCATGCTCGGGTAGTGGTGGGCTACCTCTTGGAAACCAGTTGAGGTTGAATGTCCTCCTGGGTGATCCTAAGGTAGGCCCATGGGTTTCTCTATGGATGGTTAAAGGCCCAACAAAGACCTTGGGCTGTTTATTTGAGGTTAAATATGGATGTATGTGGAGCCTACCTTAATGTGTGTTAGTCCATGCTATTCAAGCCTTGTATCGCCCGATCATGGAAGCACTCCCTGCCTTGGGTTGCTACTGGACTCACAATCCAATAACAGGCGCACTTGATCTTTTCATGATATATATACACACTCTCCATCTGGTGGGGTCCCCTAGTGAGTATAGTTGGCCTTCATGAGATTATTCCCACATAGTTGACTAATTTCTGGTCCTTAGGCAATCCAGGAAGTCAAACGAGCCAAAAGTTTATCAAAGGGCCTTAAATGTAAAATTGTATGGTTAAAACTTTATTTGGCTGTGGGGCCCACCATATTGAGAACTTGTGTACGTGTTAACGCTTATGTTTTCTTATAATCTTTGGGCTTAATCAGTGCATTCTTTTGAGTCACCTTTAGTAATTACATGAGGATCCCATCTTAGATCAGATTTTTGGGACATCCCTTAGGCCCAGAGTGGGCTGGGACGTCCTAGCTTGGCCCAACCATACATTGGGCTAACTTCCACCATTTTGATGGACTTGTGGGTTGAGGTAAGTATAATATTGGGCTCTTAGTTGCCCACTTAAATTGCTAGTTATTAGGCTGATGTAGTGGGGCCTATTTCAACCAGACTTAAACTTATTTTTTTGGGCCGTATATTGTGCATGCGGACTGCCAACCAAGTCCAACTTAATGTATAGATTTTATGGCCATTGGAAATTGAGCCTTGGGCCTTAATTTCCCTCTTAGGGCTCATGTTGTTAAAGGTTGTATTATATCCTTTTCTCAAGGCCTATTATGAGGGATATATGTATGTGGTTACCTGTGTTCTTATCTTGAATGTAGGGCCTTGGGCGTTGTATCCATATAGTTCGTGGTTGAGATGCCTCTTAGGGAATGGTGGTTAAATGTCCCCATTATGGACCCCTCTAGGCCCGTTTGTATCTAAATGTGATTAGATGCTCATCTTAAACTCTTGCTAGACTCACTTCTATGTTACTTAGACACATAGTTGTATGCTTAGTCTCATGTGCTACCCCAGGTAAATGGGCCCCCACTAGAGGTGGGATTCCTTATGGATATTGTCTAAATACCTAGTCTTAGTCCCTTCTTGGATAGGAGGAGTGTACTACTTCGTATATCACCGCATAATGTGTCTAGACCCATCTTCATGGCTCATGTGTATCATTGTATGCTTGGATGACACTGTGTGTATAGTTATGATTGTGCCATTGTGCATTGCATGTTGCCTTTTCGAGGGATGTAGTATTCCCTCTTGAGCATGCTGGATGCTTGGAATTGATGCATAGTTGATAATGTGATTCATGCATCTGGCATTGCATAACATATGAGCATTATTACCCTTGCTTCTTCAGGGTTGTAGCCTCCACAGATACATCATGGATGGCCTTGTTTGGACATCGAAAATGTTACTTGAGCATATCGGATAGATAGGAAGCCCATGGGTGAAATTCTCAAAACTTCCATGGTACTAAGGATTGACTCCAGCACCGTGACCAGGTGAAATATATGAATGCACGAGGGCCTTATATCGTTAGGCCGTGACTCCCACTGTCGTGTAGTCGGTTGGATAGGAGTGTGTCCTTACTCGCCTGATGTAAGGAGGCTTTGCTAGGCTGAGTCTGACTAGCTCATGAATGGGTCTGCTACCTTCAGGCCTTACTAGTGATTGGCTGTCCACAGACAGGGTAGTGAGGTCTCTTACGCTTGTTTGACTGTGAGGGGTCTGTGGAGCGGCACTTATCCAGCAGTGTAATGGACCCCGGTGATTTCCTTATGATGGAAATGTACTTGATATTTAGATTGGATTTGAGCATTGGCATTACTTCGCATTGCATTTGCATATGTTGTATGAGCCTCATATTGCATCGCCTTATCATGATGCTCAGTCCTCATTGCATTATAGTACTCATTGCACTATATAGCCTTAGTACGGCTTCCTATATTATCGTACTGCCTTGGTATAGTTTCTTGCATTCATGATAGCCTTGGTAAGGCTAGTGGTAATGGTATTGATCGTGACTCCCTTCTGCATTCTTTATCTTCTTCTGAGCACCATTGTCACACACTTTCACCACCCTCTAAGCTTTCTATAAGCTTATGCACGATTGATGCGTGCAGGAGATCCTAGGCAGGAGTCATAGTGGCAGAGTTTGGATTAGAGCTGAGCTTGAGGACCCAGTGTTGCAGACTTTCTTTCTTTCTTCTATTATCTTATGTATGTCCTTTTAGATCTTATGTAAGCTTGTAAAAGTTCAAATTCTTAGTAGATTTTGTGATGTATGCCTTTGTTATTCTCAAATTTACTTGTTGTGATCTTGGGTATGCTCGTATTGGTAATGATTATACTGTTATGAAAATCCTCCTTGTAGGATCTGAGGATCGGAACCTGCCTCAGGAGCTGAGAGTGGGATACTATGGAAGCTATTGTGGCCAGAACCGGCCATCGGGTTCCTTGTGAGTCCGGTTACCGAGTTCGGGGCGTGACATTGGAGAAATCCGAAGACTCTCCTACCTTAGATTGATTCCTGGTCTGCAATCCGGGACTCCGGCCAAGTGTAACGCCCTGAAAATCGGGGGTCGAGTAGTAACTCAACTCTCGAGTTCCAGAACATCACTTATGCAACAAAATGAATGATGATTGAATGTTGACTGTATTAGAGTAGTGAACATGAGTGAGATTAAGCCAAAACAACATATCATACTCCAGAGACAGTTAAAGTTGCAAGCGGAAGACTGTAATAGATAGACAAAATATATAAACTATGATGAGTCTCCAGAGTGTGATAACATTTCCAGGTTAAATAATTACAAGGACAATTCTAAAATATACCTAATGTGATGACGTGTAAAGTCTCTTATCCCAAATACCATAGCCTCGTCAATACATACCGTGTCTTCATAGACCTGTCAGAGAGATACAGATAGGAGAACTCCTCATCACCATAGAAGTAGTCCGGCTCTGCTTCACAAGCATCGCCATCACCTGAAACTCAACAAATCTGTTTGGTGTGTACAACACCGTCCCGTAACGTGGGAGTGAGTAGCTAACTCAGTGGAACAATAAGGCATAAGTTAACATGTTATCAATGCAGTCAAGCAGTAATGATAAAGCGAAGAAATCAAGCACTCCTAGTTACTCTGATTAATGCAAGTATGAATGCAGGTATGATGGATGCCCTCACCGACATACTCCCTCATGCGACACCATCTCACGTTCGCGCATGCTTACATCCCACAGTGCTCCACATCTTCCAGGCACATGCGATGCATGATGAGCATGATTACCGAGTTTTTTTAATTAGTCCATTTCAAACAGCAGGATTGGGAAACTAAGGTACCTCCCTTGTATCATTCCCAAACATGATCCATTCTAGGGTCGTCAGTCCTAGTTAATACCAGACGATGGTGTATTTTCTAGGTCACTGCAGAGGCTGCCAGGGCTGTTACGTACAAAGGTTGCACCACTCCCCCATCACCCCTTAAACGATTCATCACTATACAGAAACAGGCCTAGTTCATACTCTATATATCGCGGCGAACCCTAAGGCACGCTGCAACTTCAGAATATGCTCGCGGTCACTACAAAGGGTCGCTGTGGTCATTACGCACAAAGGTTGCACCACTCCCCATCACCTTATCAATGTAGGCCGACAACGCGAATATAGTGTCCCATACCACCATAATCGGCTCACGAGTTGAGTTGCTCACTTGGTCACTACGGGAGGCACGTAGCCCCAGCGTAGGCCGACAGCTCGACCACGGTGTCCCATACCACCATGCCCGGCTCATGAGTCTTAGCGGATCGAGGTACCATGGTTAACGGGATTTTCACTGGTAAGTTTGGTACCCTAGGTTCAAGCATTAGCGACCAAACATGGTGAACATACATTAGACAAATCGGGTTACATAACGAGCTCGGCTAGCTCGAGCGCACAACAAGTTGAACGACATGAAGTGCATAAGCACTTCGCGTGGCCAACCACTATCGCCAACTGAAGTACGACTCGAGTTCGTCGAACACATCTCAGTGGCGACATGAAACTCAACCACGATTTCCAATCTAGTACCGATTGTCTGGACTATAATCATAGCCCCAAGCACAATCAATTGTCATCCATAGCATGTAGAGTAAAGCATGATAGACAAAGTAATTCAAGCATGATAAATAAAGTAATTCAAACGTGCTAGTAGGCATGTTAAAAGCATATTATAAAGCATGATATAAAGCATGTTGTAAAACACTACATTAATAGGAATACAAACACATGTATTGTAAGTAAGTGGTTTAAGTGATCAACCTCATGGAGGTAATCATACACGTCGCTAGGATAGTTGAGAATCCAATCTCAACACCCTTAAACATTACAATTTACTAACTACTACTCATTCAGACATTTCAACAAACACTTTAAAATACAGGAATCAACATACATGACATATGTTGATCACAGAGGCATAAGGCCAAATCCTTTCACTAGGGAGTTACCCCAATCATAACACGCATACACCCATGACGGATAGTCATGGCAAGCAGGAAACCAAGTTCCATATTCATTCAGTCATTTCCACAAACACTTGGGCCACACATTTTAACATATATAGTGTGTATTGGCGTGGCGTGATTTAGGGTAAATCCTTTCGTCAAAGGGGTATTGCCAATACAACAATCAATTATCCATGACAATTAGTCATGGCGAGCACGAATGAGAATTCTATACTCATTCAAATTTTCACAACACTTAGAATACACTATTACAACATACATGATGTATGTTAGCAAAACATGTATTAGGGCTATCCTTTAGCCAAGTGAGTATTTTATCCATGTATAATATATTACTACAACAAATAATCATGATAAATACATCTCCAAAATTTATACGTATACAGTATTTTCTAGAATACGCATTTTCAACATACATAGTGTATACAAGCAAACATGTATTACGGCGATTCACTTCGCCAAGAAAATATTTTATACGCACATAATATATTTATACGGAAATTAATCATGACAAACACATCGCTAAAATATACATGTATACGGTACTTCTTACAATACCGTATTTCTACATAAATAGTGTTTATTAGTAAACATGTATTTAGGCGAATCCTTTCGCCAAATAAGTATTTTATCCATACGTCATATATCCATACGACAAATAAACATGTCAAACACATTTCCAAAAAAAATACATATACGGTATTTTATACGAATACCTAGAGTATGTGAAATTCCAAATTCTACAATTCTAATCGAAACAGAAAACGGAAAGCACTTTGTACATGTGCAATTGCATGCAGATCATGAATCTACCATTATCTGACATTGAAAGCGTTGAAAACCGCAACTTATACACTTAAAGTCCTCACCTTTGCCTTTGGAAACGAAACGAATCAGCAAGGGTAGTAGAACTTCCGTATACGGGAGATTTCTAGCTTAAAGAGCGGAATCGGTTAGTCGTTACACAACCCACATCGATCCCACCTCAAATCAGACCTAGGGTTAGGGTTTCTTACCTTCAAATGGGATGGAAACCGCCGGGAAAACACCTGGAATGAAGCGGTGTAGGCCGTGTAACAGTCCAAAGCAGTAGGAGGAAGATCTCCCACAAAACCCAAGCTCTTCTCTCTCTTTTCTCTCTCTCCCTCTAGGGTTTTTCTCCAAAATTCGTATGGCTATGAGAGGGGCTGTTCTAAGCTCCTTTTATAGCCAAAAACATTCCGAAATTAGACTCAGGTTCAAGGGGTACTGCTAATATAGGATATTCGTCGCTTTTCCAGGCTTAAAAGGGAAGTTCTGTGGCCCTCCTTGAACCAAACGTCAAACTTAAGCTCACCATCTATGGATCTACGTGGGATTACGTTTTTGACTCGATCGGATTCCCAGATCACACGTGGCGGACCACTTTCAGTTCGACGGTCAGTGGGCCACGATCAGAAATTCCAAGTACATGTAAATGTTCCTGAAATTTTTCTTAATCCGAGGGTGTAATTTGGTCTGATTCTGACGGTCAGGTTGCTTAATACTGACGCGTCAACGAATGATGCCAGATCACTATTCCAGATATTTATTTTGGATGGGAATAGTGTTTTTCACACTCCCTCGCTCCGAATCGAAATGAATGGCCATGGAACATCGGATGGAGCTGATTTTTGAGATGATTGTTAAGCCCAGTGGGGCGGTCCTAGTTCCTTAGCTTCGGGTTAATCGGACTCCCGATGTGCGATCTAGACCTAATACGAAGTTTCGTTTCATTCCCTTCCCGAGCAGACGGGAAATGAGTTTGGTTCTAAACTTTAGGGTAACCTAGCGCCAATGATTCTACAAGTTTTGGGTCTTGCGAACATATTTAAAGCGATTCGAATGGATTTCGTAGCTAATCGGTTTCACACCTAGTTACTTTGTCTCATTTCTAAAGGATTTAGTCCTAAGTGAATTAAGTCGTCGAGGTGGTACTCGTGCCTTTGGAGTTTGTATATAAAGTGATCCAAGTTATACTACTTAGCTAGTTTAAGATAGTGTCTAGGGTGAAAGTTATTAGAAAAATTGGAAGATCAAGGTGATGAAGGGTGAGGTTTGTGAAGGAAATGAGTTCAAAGGCGGCTTTAGACTTTGGGATTCAGTTCTGACAAGTTAATGAGGTATTACGATCGACCCATTGCCTAAGGTCATCTAATCCCAGGTTGGCAAAAATCCGGGGCGTTACAATCTACCCCCCTTAAAACAAAATTTCGTCCCCGAAATTGCCTAAGGGTAATAAGGAAAGATTTCTATTATTTCATTTGCCTAAGACTTATTGATTTCGAGTTCCTACGCGTGGTAGGGTATATACTAGTCTGGTTCCTTTTAGTCTACCCCCCTTAAAACTTAATTCTTCATCCATTTCTCATACCCTGATGGTTTGCTACCATTTATTTCTTTACCTATTTGGAGTCTCGACGACAATTCCCACAATTTAGAGTAAGATAGTTGTTTTCATTGTTTGACCAACACGGAGATACGGTAATAGTGGGCTCGATCCCGATACATCGATCATCCACCGGGCCAGGGTAGGAAGCTCATCGTATCCCTTCCGAATCCTGGTGGATCCTGGTCGTCCGCTTGTCAGCAGAGAGTCCATCGGTAGTCACCCAGGATTGGGAATTGGGTCAAGCCGCGAAAACTTCGCAGTTGTAGATGTCAGTAACTCCGTAGTCCGATCACTCTCTAAGAGTAGGGAATGTCCATCATTGAAAGGCTCAAATTGTTTATTCTAAGGTTGCCCTTTAGGTCTTAGTCTAAGAGAGTCCTCGATATCATCTATGTCCAAGGAAAGGGTGAATCAAGTCTTACTAAATCATCTTAAAACGGTTTCTCATAGTAGAACTTACTAGGGCTTCTATAATGTTCGTATTTATCGAGCACCGTTTCGATCCTGGGCTAGTGGGGTAGGGTCCACCACGTTTCTGCTGCGCCACCCAGGTCAAAGAGGTGTATTAGGTGACCTAACTAGAGCGGGTTCATCATGTTCTACCCCCCTTAAAATTTATTTTCGCCCTCAAGGCTCAAGATTTATGTCCTGCTCCGTATATCGGAACAAGGTGTAGTTTAGGATCTATCCTTGACATGAAATGGGATGCGATCTCCCACTACATTGGTCTTCTTTTCATCAATGTTGTGTATTATGGCATTGATACCTATGGTCATAGAAAGGAGCTAAAGATGAAGGGTATTGTGGTTGATTCGGGGTCAGGTGTGAGTTTGTAGCGAGATGCCTAATTCTACCAAGAAATTTTGTCGCGGTCCAGACTTATCCTATTTAATCATGTCTAGCTTAATAGGCAGGCTATCTTTTTGCGTTCATAAGCACAATATGTATGCCGACATGGCATGTGATTTAGGACCTGATTCTTAACTGTCTGTTGCTCACTTGGGAAATTCCTTAGGCCTAAAAGGAAATATTTCTATTGGCTATATATTCTCACACTTCTCAAAGACAAAGTTATAAACTTTTGGTTGTAAGTGGTCAAGCCAACACGGAAGAAAGTTGCGTAGTGGGTCTGAGCCAGATTCATAGACCTTCGCCTCGCGAAGACGAAAAATCATCGTATCGTCCTTAATCCTAGCCGATCCCGACCTTCTGCTTGATCAGAGCATAGGGTTCATTGGTCACTACCAGGATTGAGAATTCGATTCAAACCACGAATACCTCGCTAATGTGTAGTTTCTCTGCCCCGTGTCCCCGATTGTACTAAGTCCTTGAGAAGGCAATTCTGAGGGTGTATTGATTTGATCTAACATTAAATCCAAAGGATATATAAGTTTTCTATGAGCGTGAATAGTTTCTATGTCATACAACCTTCCCATGAGTTATTAAAGGAGCCTATGAGTATTAAGGGGTCCGACGAAGGAGTGAGGTCTCACTCTAACCTAATCCAGCCCATTAATTAAGTCCATCTTTCAACTATCTTGCAATTATCTTAGCATAATCAGTCTTTTACGTTCCGTAGTAGAACCAGTAGCCTAGTCTCAATTTATGAATAGTGGTAATCTATTAGTCTATACTTACACACTAGATGATTTCAGATCATTTCTAATACAAGAAATTATTCATCGTGTAGGGTCAAACGTTGTCTAAGTGGAATTGAGTTGTCTGTACTTGACGCTCGAGCCTTTCACACATGCTCACACCAGCTAAGAAGATCCTGGAGTTTGTATTATTAATTTGTTGGATTTCCTATATGGTCAGGTTTGTCAAGACTAGGAGTATCGCTCTAGGTCCAAACTCTATGGGCCTATCTATCAAACAACCATTTACTTCAAAAGCTTAAGCTATCAGAGTGCAGTGGGTTAATGTATATCAAGGGACTTTATCACTTCAACACAATTTGGCCGGGGCCTTAAGTTGTATTAAATGGGACCGCATTACTAATCCTACCTTGGGATTGGGTGTGACATGGTTGGTAGGAGGGTGGGAGGGGATTAAATTTTATAGGCCTTGGAAAAATGAGCCTGGTGTTGGAAAAACATGAGATGGGATTTTCCATACCCCACGATGGGAAAATTTCTAAGTGTTATTGGAAAGGAATTCTCGGAATTTACTCTTAATTGTGTACATTCTAAACATGGTGTCGGAAGACATAGGATACACCCAATCTAGGGGCCATACCCTACATATACATTTATTATTACTTTTACAATTCTATCCACCGTAAACTTATCTAATGTAATTTGGCCGAACGGACCCTAAACGTTCTCAAATACTTAAAACATTCTACCAACTACTACACCTATCAACAGGAAAACATAACCACCCTAAGATAGTAGCCCATGCAAACTACAAGACAACATATGGATGAGCTCGGATAGAGCCATGGAAAATGAGGATAAGGGAAATGGGGGGCTGGAGTTTTTGGTTCTCCATGGACTTGAGCCTCAACAGGGATTGTAAAGGCCAAAAGGTAGGGAATGAAGAAGGAAAATGGAAAAATGAGATAGGTTTGAAGGTTGCACGAATTTGAGCTCCAAATGGGGGATGTGAGAGCTCCGCGTTAGAGAAAAGTGAAAAGGAGGAGGCTAGGGCTGTTGTGGACAGTTGGAGTGGGTGATTTATGGAAGAAAATGGGGGATTGCAAGGTTTAGGGGAATGGGTTGAGAGAAAAATCGGAAATGGTGGGTTTGGGCGTTTGGAAGGGGTGATATGAGAGAGAGGGGAGCTCCAACCCCTAAAATCCTAAACATTTGCCAAAATGGCATGTGCCAGGGGGTAGAGGGGGTCAGGCCGACCAACCCCATGCTTGGAACCTCGCCGGAAAAGCGACCAGACTGCGGTCCGCCGCCGGTGCTGCGGCGCCGCCGCCGTCGGACTTGGCCGGAACCGCGCCGCCGCGGTGGGGCCGTGTTCTCTGTGGTCCCAAGGTGCCAAATGCACCCTGGTTTGACCCTGGGTCCCATCGGATCTAAGTGGAGAGGCCCCCGAATCCGATTTGCTCCATTTCAGGTAGTTTCGGGATAATTGGACGTAACTTACAATCCGGAATGAGTTATCTGATGTAAAATATATGAATTTGGGGTAGAACGAGCTAATGAAGCCAACTAATCCAGCTATGCCGGGTTGCGCAGCCCGGAATTGCGAGAAAACCCTCCAATTGGCGGTCATTTTCCCGTTTTAATTTTGTTTTACCAAAATAGTAATTTTTGTTTGATTACTCTTCATCTGTTGGGCTTTAGGAGTTGCGCTCATCGCGTAAAGAGCTTAGAATAATTAGGAGAATGGTTTGGTGAAGTCAAATAGGACACTTACTATTTTTGGCTGAAAGCCTTGCGCACTAGTAGACACCATGACCTTAGTAAGTCGCGAATGCTAGGAGTTTTAGTTGTAGTTTGTTTCTGATTTCTTTCCCATTGCTTGGTATTCCTATTTAAAGGGTTGTGAACTCATTTTTAGTCATTCATTAATCAATTGTGGATCTATTAGAATTTATTTCTAGTTTCTGCTTTCTTTCCTCATGGATTCGAGAAGTCTCTGCGAGGAGTCCAGAGAAGCTTCGAGGATTCGGAGTAGTTATCCTCATCACGCCTATCGCACATTTTACTGATTCTCAATGATTGGGATGAGGTGGATTATGATCTAGACCCTTCACTAGACAACCTAGAAATGTTTTAAGGTCGACCCGTGCGACCATGGTTGAATACATACTCGATTTCGGCGTTCGTTTTCAATGAACTTCGCCAATTGACGAAATCGGGATACCTATGACTGTTTCTACATCCCGTCGCTCCCTCCTAAGTCAGAGTGCGTTAGAGTGCGTAGTGTGACCATAACCCAGGTCCGGTTTAATCAAAATCATGCTCTGATACCATCTTGTAACGCCCTGAAAATCGGGGGTCGAGTAGTAACTCAACTCTCGAGTTCCAGAACATCACTTATGCAACAAAATGAATGATGATTGAATGTTGACTGTATTAGAGTAGTGAACATGAGTGAGATTAAGCCAAAACAACATATCATACTCCAGAGACAGTTAAAGTTGCAAGCGGAAGACTGTAATAGATAGACAAAATATATAAACTATGATGAGTCTCCAGAGTGTGATAACATTTCCAGGTTAAATAATTACAAGGACAATTCTAAAATATACCTAATGTGATGACGTGTAAAGTCTCCTATCCCAAATACCATAGCCTCGTCAGTACAATACCAGGTCTTCATAGACCATCGAGAGAGAGATACAGATAGGAGAACTCCTCCTCATCACCATAGAAGTAGTCCCATTTCTGCTTCACAAGCATCGCCATCACCTGAAACTCAACAAATCTGTTTGGTGTGTACAACACCGTCCCGTAACGTGGGAGTGAGTAGCTAACTCAGTGGAACAATAAGGCATAAGTTAACATGTTATCAATGCAGTCAAGCAGTAATGATAAAGCAGTAAATCAAGCACTCCTAGTTACTCTGATTAATGCAAGTATGAATGCAGGTATGATGGATGCCCTCACCGACATACTCCCTCATGCGACACCATCTCACGTTCGCGCATGCTTACATCCCACAGTGCTCCACATCTTCCAGGCACATGCGATGCATGATGAGCATGATTACCGAGTTTTTTTTTTAATTAGTCCATTTCAAACAGCAGGATTGGGAAACTAAGGTACCTCCCTTGTATCATTCCCAAACATGATCCATTCTAGGGTCGTCAGTCCTAGTTAATACCAGATGATGGTGTATTTTCTAGGTCACTGCAGAGGCTGCCAGGGCTGTTACGCACAAAAGGTTGCACCACTCCCCCATCACCCCTTAAACGATTCATCACTATACAGAAACAGGCCTAGTTCATACTCTATATATCGCGGCGAACCCTAAGGCACGCTGCAACTTCGAGAATATGCTCGCGGTCACTACAAAGGGTCGCTGTGGCATTACGCACAAAGGTTGCACCACTCCCCATCACCTTATCAATGTAGGCCGACAAATACGAATATAGTGTCCCATACCACCATAATCGGCTCACGAGTTGAGTTGCTCACTTTGGTCACTACGGGGAGGCACGTAGCCCAGTAGTAGGCCGACAGCTCGACCACGGTGTCCCATACCACCATGCCCGGCTCATGAGTCTTAGCGGATCGAGGTACCATGGTTAACGGGATTTTCACTGGTAAGTTTGGTACCCTAGGTTCAAGCATTAGCGACCAAACATGGTGAACATACATTAGACAAATCGGGTTACATAACGAGCTCGGCTAGCTCGAGCGCACAACAAGTTGAACAACATGAAGTGCATAAGCACTTCGCGTGGCCAACCACTATCGCCAACCGAAGTACCACTCGAGTTCGTCGAATACATCTCAGTGGCGACATGAAACTCAACCACGATTTCCAATCTAGTACCGATTGTCTGGACTATAATCATAGCCCCAAGCACAATCAATTATCATCCATAGCATGTAGAGTAAAGCATGATAGACAAAGTAATTCAAGCATGATAAATAAAGTAATTCAAACGTGCTAGTAGGCATGTTAAAAGCATATTATAAAGCATGATATAAATCATGTTGTAAAACACTACATTAATAGGAATACAAACACATGTATTGTAAGTAAGTGGTTTAAGTGATCAACCTCATGGAGGTAATCATACACGTCGCTAGGATAGTTGAGAATCCAATCTCAACACCCTTAAACATTACAATTTACTAACTACTACTCATTCAGACATTTCAACAAACACTTTAAAATACAGGAATCAACATACATGACATATGTTGATCACAGAGGCATAAGGCCAAATCCTTTCACTAGGGAGTTACCCCAATCATAACACGCATACACCCATGACGGATAGTCATGGCAAGCAGGAAACCAAGTTCCATATTCATTCAGTCATTTCCACAAACACTTGGGCCACACATTTTAACATATATAGTGTGTATTGGCGTGGCGTGATTTAGGGTAAATCCTTTCGTCAAAGGGGTATTGCCAATACAACAATCAATTATCCATGACAATTAGTCATGGCGAGCACGAATGAGAATTCTATACTCATTCAGTCATTTTCACAACACTTAGAATACACTATTACAACATACATGATGTATGTTAGCAAAACATGTATTAGGGCTATCCTTTAGCCAAGTGAGTATTTTATCCATGTATAATATATTACTACAACAAATAATCATGATAAATACATCTCCAAAATTTATACGTATACAGTATTTTCTAGAATACGCATTTTCAACATACATAGTGTATACAAGCAAACATGTATTACGGCGATTCACTTCGCCAAGAAAATATTTTATACGCACATAATATATTTATACGGCAATTAATCATGACAAACACATCGCTAAAATATACATGTATACGGTACTTCTTACAATACCGTATTTCTACATAAATAGTGTTTATTAGTAAACATGTATTTAGGCGAATCCTTTCGCCAAATAAGTATTTTATCCATACGTCATATATCCATACGACAAATAAACATGTCAAACACATTTCCAAAAAAAATACGTATACGGTATTTTATACGAATACCTAGAGTATGTGAAATTCCAAATTCTACAATTCTAATCGAAACAGAAAACGGAAAGCACTTTGTGCATGTGCAATTGCATGTAGATCATGAATCTACCATTATCTGACATTGAAAGCGTTGAAAACTGCAACTTATACACTTAAAGTCCTCACCTTTGCCTTTGGAAACGAAACGAATCAGCAAGGGTAGTAGAACTTCCGTATACGGGAGATTTCTAGCTTAAAGAGCGGAATCGGTTAGTCGTTACACAACCCACATCGATCCCACCTCAAATCAGACCTAGGGTTAGGGTTTCTTACCTTCAAATGGGATGGAAACCGCCGGAAAACACACAGGAATGAAGCGGTGTAGGCGTGTAACGATCCCAAAGCAAGTAGGAGGAAGATCTCCCACAAAACCCAAGCTCTTCTCTCTCTTTTCTCTCTCTCCCTCTAGGGTTTTCTCCAAAATTCGTATGGCTATGAGAGGGGCTGTTCTAAGCTCCTTTTATAGCCAAAAACATTCTGAAATTAGACTCAGGTTCAAGGGGTACTGCTAATATAGGATATTCGTCGCTTTTCCAGCTCAAAAGGGAAGTTCTGGTGGCCCTCCTTGAACCAAACGTCAAACTTAAGCTCACCATCTATGGATCTACGTGGGATTACGTTTTTGACTCGATCGAATTCCCAGATCACACGTGGCGGACCACTTTCAGTTCGACGGTCAGTGGGCCACGATCAGAAATTCCAAGTACATGTAAATGTTCCTGAAATTTTTCTTAATCCGAGGGTGTAATTTGGTCTGATTCTGACGGTCAGGTTGCTTAATACTGATGCGTCAACGAATGATGCCAGATCACTATTCCAGATATTTATTTTGGATGGGAATAGTGTTTTTCACACTCCCTCGCTCCGAATCGAAATGAATGGCCATGGAACATCGGATGGAGCTGATTTTTGAGATGATTGTTAAGCCCAGTGGGGCGGTCCTAGTTCCTTAGCTTCGGGTTAATCGGACTCCCGATGTACGATCTAGACCTAATACGAAGTTTCGTTTCATTCCCAAGAGCAGACGGGAAATGAGTTTGGTTCTAAACTTTAGGGTAACCTAGCGCCAATGATTCTACAAGTTTTGGGTCTTGCAGAACGTATTTAAAGCGATTCGAACGGATTTCGTAGCTAATCTAGTTTCACACCTAGTTACTTTGTCTCATTTCTAAAGGATTTAGTCCTAAGTGAATTCTGGTCGAGGTGGTACTCAGGCCTTTGGAGTTTGTATATAAAGTGATCCAAGTTATACTTCTTAGCTAGTTTAAGATAGTGTCTAGAGTGAAAGTTATTAGAAAAATTGGAAGATCAAGGTGATGAAGGGTGAGGTTTGTGAAGGAAATGAGTTCAAAGGCGGCTTTAGACTTTGGGATTCAGTTCTGACAAGTTAATGAGGTATTACGATCGACCCATTGCCTAAGGTCATCTAATCCCAGGTTGGCAAAAATCCGGGGCGTTACACCAAGCGACCTTAGTTATAAAGAGAGGTGTTAAACACCCTTTTTACCCTTACGAAAGTACAGTCTCTACTTTGTGCGGTAATACAATCTCAAGGAATGGATGATGTGGTCGAGATAGGACTAGGTACACACATGGATTTCTGATGTGACAAGATCTCAGATTTTGGCAAGCCAAAGAGCATACGTTCAGGAATGTGTCTAGAAGGCGGATGTAATGATGCTTATGCCAAAAAATAAAATGGACTAGATTGCTAGAAATTTCTGATGTGATGGGATCCGATGTATGGAAAGTCACAGAGCATACGTTCACTAGAGATCTAGAGAAGCAGGGGGGTTGAGAAGGGAATAAATGTCATGATTAATGCTTAAAATGAATGGATCTTTGGCTTAATCTTGAGTAGGCTAAGACATGGACTGGGCCATGATCAATCTGGGCTAGACTTGGAGATTAAGGATGGTTAAGAAGGTAGGGAGTAGACTAAGGGGATAACTAGAAAATCTAGATTTGGAGGCTTCAGAGCTCCTCCTCACTCTCACTCTCTTCCTCTCTCCCTCCCTCCCTCTCTCACTTAACTTTTGAAATGAAAAGTGGATGCTTGAAATGTGAAGAGGAGAGGGCTATTTATAGCCTTCTCCAATGGTCTTATGGTAATTGTAGGGTTTAAGAGGGGTAAAAGATGAGGTGGCAAGTTATGATTAGTTAAGGAGAGGGGAATTCCACATAGTGCTCTCTCGTTGGCTCTTGGGGTTGGTAAAATGGTAAATAGTGAATGTTGGAGGGGTAATTTCTTGAGAAAGTTGACTTTTGGACATTGGGACAGCTGTCCACACGCGGACCGCGCTTGGGCCAAGCTCAAGCGTGTGGGCTTTGGTTGATGCACTGATTCATCCGATGGTCTCATTTTTTTGGATTTTTGGCTTGTTCGGGTGTATTAGGTTGACTCGTCTTAAATAGGTCCTAGGTTTGGGACTTTAGGTTGGGTTATTTAGGTTCTAATGGTTTAGATTAGGTTTTTAGGTTCGGGTATGGTTCAGATTCGGGTAAGGTTCGGATTAGGGTTTCGGATTCGGGTAAGGTTCGGACTAGGCTTTCGGGTTCGAGTAAGGTTCGAATTAGGGTTTTGAGTTCGGGTAAGGGGCTCAAATAGGGTATAGGCGGGGGCTATCAGTGGGTTGAATGTTATGATTACGAATTTGAAGTTTAGGATTTTAGGTCAGGATTTTAGGTTTGACCTGAGACTGGGGTTTGGTTTTGGACATGATTATGATTCCTGGATTGTCTTAGCCTTATTGAGATGTTAGCCTGGGTGGGGTGTCTACAACTCTATAGTTGAAGTTTAAACTAAAGTACATGCACTAAGTTCTAACAACGCAGGAGGATGCTTCAAAAACTAAGGTGAGGGTTTTATCCTTTAGGCTTACATTAAGTTAAGTTATTATATTTACCTTGCACTTACATATTATCCTGTTATTTCATCTTACCTTTACATGCCTTCACGTTATTTCTATCTTACCTTTAACATCCCTTCGTGTTACTTTGAATTCTTCCTGCAATTATATGTTTTACCATCAATTATTTGCTCTTTGAGATTATAGTTTAATGTTGTTTACAAGTGATCTTTTTAAATTTATGTAGGGCGATGGATACAAGTCTTGCCCTTGCCTTTATCAATTTATTGAGTTGGCCTTTGCCACTCTCTTCTTTATTGAGTCGGTTATTACCACTCTCCTTATATTTGAGTTGGCCATTGTCACTCGTCTATTTGTTGAGTTAGCCATTGCTACTCTTCTTTTATTGAGTTGACTATTGTCACTGTCCTCTTTATTACATTAGCCATTGTCACTCTTCCCTTTATACTATTGGCCTTGTGCTATCTATCTTTAAAGGGCTTAGGCATATGTTTTGATATTCCTGGACTCTTATAATTCAATGGATTTCTCTTTTTGGTGTAAGTACTATGTTGGGTATCCCTCTTCTAGTGATTGAATAATTATTGTGGACGTAATGTGTTTTCTGTTGCGGGCCTGGGGCGACACGTAATTCCATGTTTCGTGGGTGATGGTGCACAAATTGGTGTATGTAAATCATTATACGTGTTACATCAATTCTTTTCTTTTTGGGGGTTGGATGTCGCATTTAGTCACTCAAATCCGGTCTTTTGTTTTGGGGGTTGGATGTCACAATTAATCGCTCCAATCTGGGTTACATAATTCACCCGGTCATGTGTTGTGTTCATCTTGTGATAACCGCATAAATGCATGCTAAACGTGGGACACGTCGACAAATCTCCATAGTATGGGATGCGGGGCGAGTCAGATAACTATAATTGTATTGCACAATGTGGCGATCGCTAAGTGTGATAAACTGCATATACTTTGCTAGGCATGCATCTCATATAGATTTCTTGTACATTGATACCTCTTATAATTGTGGAGTACGGGACATATTAAAACCTTTACAGTGCTTTTATGAATCTCTTGAATTACTGTTAATCTTAAAGGATGACTATTCACTATGAGTAGGGCATTGACCCTCTCTCAACCGTACAGATGATACAGGTGATGTACCGCTTGAAGACCTAGAGGACCATCTCCCTATAGAAGACTATACAGAAAGAATATGAAGGTAGTTTTATTATTTAGTTTTATACTTCCACTGCGAACTCGATTAATGTACTAAGCTTATATTGAGAAGGCATTTGATTATTTATTGAATTTCTTTACTTTGATGAAATAATAAATCCAGTCAATTTTATTCTTGTGAATGTTACCTTTATGAATGTATCCGGATGCGATTTAAAAAAAAAAAGTGAGATTTCTAAAGCATCCAAGTTTTACACTATTAACACCTGATTTTCTCAGGCATGAGTATAAACTCTAGCTGTGAAAATTCGGGACGTTACAGTACTGTAACATCCTAAATTTTTCACAGCCAGAGTTTATTCTCTTGCCCGAGAAAACTAGGTATTAATAATGTATAAATTGGATGCTTTAAAAATTGCACCTTATTTTTTTTTCATTTGGATCACATCCACATAGCTTCATAAAGGTAACATTCATGAGATTAAAATCAAGTGTATTGATTATTTCATAAGAGTAAAAGAATAACCAAATGCCCTCTCAATGGAAGCTTATTACATTTATTGAGTTTGCAGCGAAAGTATGAAACTAAATAGTAAAACTATCTTCCTATTCTTTCAGTATGATCTTCCATAGGGAGATGGTCCTCTAAGTCTTCAATCTGTACATCCCTGCATCATCTGTACGGTTGGGAGAGGGTCAATGCCTTACTCATAGTGATGGTCATCCTTTAGGATTAATAGTAATTCGAGAGATTCATAAAAGCAATGTAAAGGTTCTAATATGTCTCGTACTCCACAACTACAAGAGGTATCAATGCACAAGCAATCTATATGAGATATATGCCGAGCAAAGTATATATAGTTTATCATACTTAGCGATCGCCACATTGTGAAATACGATTATAGTAATCTGACTTGCCCCGCATCCCATATTACAGAAATTCATCGGCGTATCTCACGTTTAACATGGAATTATGCGGTTATCCCAAGACAAACACAACACATAACCGGGCGAATCACGCAATCTAAATTGGAACGACTAATTGTGACATCCAACCCCAAAAGAAAAGACCAGATTGGAGTGACTAAATGTGACATCCAACCCCCAGAAAGAAAAAAATTGATGTAACATGTATAACGATTTACATACACCAATTTGTGCATCATCACCCATGAAACATGGAATTACGTGTCACCCTAGGGTCACTACCGAAAACGCATTACGTCCCCGATATATATTCGATCGCTAGAAGGGGGATACCCAACATAGTACTTACACCAAAAAAGGGAAATCCATTGAATTATGGGTGTATTGAAATACAAGACACATACCCAAGCCATTTAAAGATAGATAAAACAAGGCCAATAACATAAAGAGAAGAGTGACAATGGCCAACTCAGTAAAGATAAAAGTGGCAATGGCCAACGTAATAAAGAGGAGAATAGCAATGGCTAATTTAACAAAAAGGGAGTGGCAATGGCCAACTCAATAAAGAGAAGAGTGGCAAGGGCCAACTCAATAAATTAATAAAGCCATGTAAGGGCAAGGTTTGTATCCATCGCCCCACATAAATTCATAAAGATCATTCGTAATAAACATTACACTATAATCTCAAATGATAAATAATTGATGATAAAACATATAATTGTAGGGAGGATTCATAGTAACATGAAAGCATGTAAAAGGCACGATAAATATAACAACTTAAATTAATGTATGCTTAAAGGATAAAACCCTCACCTTTGATGTTTGTTCCTTCTTAAGTGTAGGTCAATGACGAGGGTTGAAGCTTTAGCCTAAATCCCTTATCTTAATATTTCTTGATCAAGTTGACTCACCTTGACTCGGTCCTAGGTCCTTTGGCTTGAGCCGGTGGAAGAAAGGGAAAGGAAAGAGGAGCCTAAGAAGAAAGAGGAATATGGGAGAGATATACCTCTAACCGATTTCTCGATTCAACAACTCAATGAGTCGCGGGCGACTCTTCCACCTCTTGATGGTGCGGCTACCCTCTCATTTTATTCTTTCCTTCTTCTTTCTCTCCTTTCTCTCTTGTGTTGTTTTCCATCAGGAATTTATAGACTCGTCTTATAGGTTTCTAGAATTTTCTTACATAAAAACTTGTTATCTGGGTTTGTTTGGCCAGCCCTCTGCGTTAGTGTCTTTCGATAGGGGAAACGGTTTCGCTCGTCTGATGGGTGTGATGGCATTTCACGTAAGGTGGTTTCATGGTTTTCATTATCGAATTCGTTCAAACTTACTGGATGTCTGTTTTCTACCGATTGAGAGTCTGTTTCGGGGCCATCAGATCAACAACCAAATTGTGAAACACTTTGAACCAGCGATCACCGTTTCCTGCTCGATCACATAGATAAGCTCCGTTTTAATGGCAGATCTTATCTTTGCCATTTTTTCTTGATCAGAGCCTTCCATCGGCGCTGATTGTTCACTTTATACTTCCCAGTCATGGGATCAATGGTTCGGATGAAGTCTGTCGGTGATCTTCCCGAGAGATTCAATTCTAAAGTTACTGCTATTCAGGAATTGAGAGATAGTGATCTTATGAGGGTTGAGGAGCCAGTTGGCTCTTTACAAACAAATGAGTTAAATTTTAAGGCTCTAAAAGCTAAGTCTATTGCTCTTAAATCTTCTAAATCTATTTCAAAAGAAACTAATTCTGATTCTAAAGAAAAATAAAAACAAGATGATATGACAATGTTAGCTAAAAAGTTTTATAGAATTTTCAAAAACAAGAATATATCAGATTTTCAAAAATCAATAGATAAAAGAAAAGGAAAATCTAGTTCTTGGAAATCTAAAATTAAGGATAGTCAATGTTTCAACTGTCACGAATATAGGCATTTGGCTAATAAACGTCCTAAAAATGATAGGTCAAAAAGAAAGGGCATGATTGCCACTTGGGATGAATCATCTGACTCTAAAAGCTCTTCTGAGTCTGATGAATTAGAACAAGAGTATACAAATACAAACGATGTAAAAGCTCTTATGACCTTAGCTAGAGTCACTTCCACATATCTGACAATACAAACGATGTAATCTATCTGACAATGGTCTCAGGAGTGACCCTGAAAATGAAAATGAAGATGATCTTCAAGATGCCTACAATGCTCTATATAGAGAGAGTTGTAAAATTGCTGTCAAATTGAAAATTCAAAAGGAAAAATATGCTAAATTAAAAGAAGAACATGAAAATACGGTTTTAAAAATATCTCATTTTTTAGATTGTTTTGAAAAAATAAAATTAGACTTAAGTTTTAAATCTTCTGAGTTAGAAAATTTTAAAAAAGAAAGTGAGAAACTAAAACTCCCTTTTGAGTTTAAAGGATACTTAGAAATATACCCACGGTGACCAAAAACTTAAAAACTTGTTAACCTCATCTAGAAAATGTGGTGACAAGTCAGGTCTGGGATATATTAAAGGTAACTCATCAAAATCCAAAGTGTCTATTCCTATTTTTGTAAGAGGAGAATCTTCTAACTCTAAAGGTAAGACTTTAAGAGATTTTAATCATAATGATTTCAAAAACTCAAAACCCTTTCAAGTTCCTAAAAATAATATAACCATCAGCTATAAATATCAAAAGAATAATAGATCTCACTTAGTTGAAAAAATAATGGACCTACTTAAAAACTTTTGAAATCTAACTCAAATATTTGTAAAGTTTATAGAGAAAGGAGAAATCCTAACTCTCAAATGCAGCGAAACTCAAAAGTCACTCCTAAACCTAGAACCATTATGAAATGGGTTCCAAAGGTCAAGTGTCTTGTAGTCCATAATGCTTTCAAAGCTATTAGCCATTCAAAATGGTACTTGGATATTGGATGCTCAAGGCATATGATAGGTGATAAGGCGATATTTATGAATATCAAAGAAGTTAATGGTGGATCAATTACTTTTGGTGATGGAAGGAACTGTAAAATAACATGCCAAGGTACTGTACAACTTTATAACCTTCCTCTCTTTGAAAATGTGTTTTATGTTGAAGGTTTAAAACATAATCTCTAAAGCATATCTCAAATCTGTGATAATAAGCATAGTGTAAAATTTTCTGATCACGGATGTGAAATAATTAATGAGAAAGGTAATGTGATATTAAATGGTCGCAGGACCTCTGAAAATTGTTATATTATCGATAACTCTTGCTCATCTAACCATTCATGTTACATGGTCCAAATAGACAAAACTGAACTTTGGCATAAACATCTTGGACATGTTAGCTATAGAGTCTGTATAAGTTGAGCAAAAGATATCACTTACAAGGCTTACCCAAACTTAAAAAAGATAGAAAAAGTATGTGGCGCATGTCAAATTAGTAAACAAAGTAGGAGTAATCACAAGAAAGTGAACTCCTTAACCATAGCCAAACCACTAGAACTACTTCACATGGATTTAGTAGGACCAACTATAACTAAAAGTAGAGGTGAAAAGAAGTATTTTCTAGTCATTATTGATGATTATACCAGATATACTTGGGTAGCCTTCTTAAGAGAGAAATCGGATACTCTTGATGAAGTCAGAAAAATTATAAAACAAATTTAGACTGAAAATGAGATATCTGTGATTAAAATTAGAAGTAATCATGGCACAGAGTTCGACAATAATAATTTTGAGAAGTATTATGATGATCATTGTATATCTCATGAGTTTTATGCTCCCAAGACACCTCAATAAAATGGAATTGTTGAGAGAAAAAATTGAGTTCTACAGGAAATGGCTAGTGTAATGTTAAACAACATGAAACTACCGAAAAATTTATGGGCTGAAGCTATTAATACTACATGTTGTTATATTATAAATCAAGTTTATATTAGAAAGTAAAAAAATAAAACAGCTTATGAACTATGGTTTAATAAAAAGCCCACTCTTAAATATTTTAAGACTTTTGGAAGTAAACGTTTCATTTTACTGTTTCGACAAGGAAACAAATGTATTTGATTTGGGGAAACTATCTTATTCAGACATAACAATGGAAAAGTATAAAGACAATCATCACACTTTATTGGTTCTGAATTCATTTACATCCTCTGATATCCCTTGATTCTAAGATAGATTACAAAGAATTCATTGTAAGTTCAACTATCATAGTTAAATGTAAATTTTGGCAGCATAACGGCAATGATTCCAATCATCCCCTAGGACTTAGGAGGAATTGACGAATCGACCAACAGTCTTCAAGAAAAATAGAGATTTCGGCAGCATTCTGATACTATTTCAATCATCTCCTGAGACTTAGGAGGAATACGCCTTTCTGTCGATGACTCTTCCTTCTCTCTTGAATAGGAAGAACTTGAAGATTTGAAGACCCCGACCATTTCAGCAACATGATGACCCATTCTTTGTTATGTCTTGCTATGAGATCGGTTTTGCTGCGGTCCCGCGCAAACCATATCTTTTGCGTGGGACCGCGCAAACTGTAGGAGCCCAATACAGGGCAAACTATAGGAGCCCAATGCTCATTTGCATGGGTCCACGCAATCTGCTAGAGCCCAATCTCCGCACCTTCGGTCTTCTCCTTCTCTCTTCTTTCACTCCGAAATCTTCGAACCCCTTTTGAGAGAGAGAGAGGGGTATTTATAGGCATTTCACAGGTGTAAACCTCTGACTTGGGCGATGTGGGACAAAATAACTCTCAGTCATTTCTGTGTCACTGTTACATGCTTTGCGCGGGCACGTGCAAACGATATACTTTGCGCGATTCCGCGCAAACGATATGCTTTGTGCAGTCCCGCGCAAAGTGTTCTCAGAACTATTTCTTTGTTCCTTTCTTCCAACTTTTTCCTAACTGCCTTGATCTTTCCCTGCTCTAATTCTTCTCTTATTTTATGCCTCAACATTTAAGTGACCGAAAAAATTTGGGAAAGTTTGAATCCAAGAGTGATGAGGGAATATTTTTAGATTATGCTCTTAATAGTCGAGCATATCGTGTTCTTAACAAAAGAACAGGAGTGATCCAGGAATCTGTTAATGTTGTAATTGACGATCACCTGATCATACCCACACCAAGTCAAGATGATGATGAAGCCAATATAATTGATATACCTGACTCTTCATCAAAATTAATTGATACTGAACTAAGATTAGTCAAAAGACCATCCGACTGATCTAATACTTGGTAACCCTAGCATTGGTGTACAGACTAGAAAACAATTAGAAAATATTTGTAATTATGTCTGTTTCACTTTTCAAATTGAATCGTCCAATATAAATGAAGCACTTACTGATAAAAGTTGGATAATTTCCATGCAAGAAGAACTAAATCAATTTATCAGAAATGATGTGTGGTACTTAGTTCCTAGACCTTCTGATAAACATATAATTGAAACCAAATGGATTTTTAAAAATAAAACTAATGAATTAGGTAACATTATCATAAATAAGGCTTGACTTGTTGTACGAGGGTACATGCAAATAGAAGGCATTGATTACAATGAAACATTTGCACCAATTGCTCGCCTTAAATCTATAAGATTATTTATTTCAATTGCATGTTATATGAAATTCAAAATATATTAAATGGATGTCAAAAGTGCATTTCTAAATGGTGACTTACATGAGGAGGTTTATGTTGAATAACCTTAGGATTTCGAGGACCCCAAATCTCCAATTCTTCTATATCGTCTTAAAAAGACACTTTATGGTTTGAAACAAGTTTCCGGAGCATGGTATGAAAAATTGACTAAATTTTTACTTAGTCATAACTTCAATACGGGTAGCGTTAATAAAACTTTATTTGTCAAAAAATATAACGATCATATACTAATAGTACAGACCTATGTTGATGATATAATTTATGGATTTACATGCATTAACTTATCTGTTGAGTTTGCAGATCTGATGAAATTCAAGTTTGAAATGAGTATGGTTGGTTAACTTAACTACTTTCTTGGATTATAAGTTAAGCAATATGAAGATGATATATTCATCTCAAAAACCAAATACACTGTAAATCTTGTAAAAAGGTTTGGATTTGAGAATGGAAAGAAGTTTGATACTCCAATGAGTACAACTCTTAAACTCTCAAAAGATGAATCAGGTAAAAGTGTAGATTCTCGTTTATATCAAAGTGTGATTGGTAGTCTCTTATACTTAACTGCTAGTAGACCTGATATTGCATTTAGTGTTGGAATATGTGCCCATTATCAATCCAATCCTAAAGAATCTCATCTAATTGTAGGTAAGCGGATAATCAAATATGTCATAAGTTTAGCTAATTTAGGACTTTGGTATCCATATAATCATCCATACAAATTGCCGGATATACTGATGTAGACTGTGCTGGAAATATTGACGATAAAAAATCTACCAGCGGTGGATGTTTCTACGTAGGAAACTGTTTAGTTTCATGGCTCAGTAAGAAACAAATCTCTGTATCACTCTCAACTGCCGAAGCTGAATATATTGCAGCTAGTAACACTTGCACTTAACTCATTTGGATGAAAAGAATGTTAGCCAATTATGGCATTGCGTAAAGATACAATTACATTGTATTGCAATAATTTAAGCGTAATTAACATTTAAAAAAATCTAATCCAACATTCTCGTACAAAACATATTAATATTAGATACCATTATATTTGAGAACTTGTTGAAAATAAGAGTGTTGTGTTAGAATATATTTAAACTAAAAAGTAACTTACTGACATTTTAACCAAATTGCTCGACATGATTAGATTCTCAAATTTAAAGAATGATATTGGTTTGTGTTATTAATTAAGTATTTATGCATTTGTTGGTTTCTTATTTTATATTTAATTAAATGCATATAATATTAATAATATAATGACAATTTATATATATATATATATATATATATATAAAATCACTTTTTTTTTAATTTTTCAATGGGTCGTGGACATACTCAACTAGTCGAACCCTTGACAGGTCGAGTACGTTGCTCGACCGGTCAAGGACCGCGGGATTTCACTTCTAAAAAGTGAAAAATCACTTCTTCTTCTTTTTTTTTTCATCTTCTTCTTCGACTCGTCGGTGGCCCTCTTGTCGAACCCATCTCTAAATTTAGCTTATTAATGGTTGTTTTCCTATTTCTTTCAAGATTTGAGTACTTCCTTGCTAGCTAATATATCATTTGGGATTTATTATTGATTCTAAACCCTTTTTTGTCATGCCCCAAATTTGAAAACCGGGTTCACAAAAATCCCCGATTGCCGAATTCGGTGCCGACAACCTCCGTAGTACCCCATTCTCATCTCCTAGCGCCCATACACTAGATTCTGATCCTGGGATCCTACAATGAGGATTTTCCAATGTCCATTTGTCTCATTAGAAGTATAACCACAAGTTTACCCAAATTATAAAGGCAACAACATCATCATCATATATCCACTAATATAAACATCTGAATACAGTGTTGAAAGGGAAATACATATATCAAAAATCAAAGCTCCATAAGATGGCTGCACGCTCCATGCTCAACGCTGCTGCAACCTAATGCTACTTGCATGCATCTATCGTGCATAAGCTTATAGAAAGCTTATAGGGTGGTGTAAATGTGTGAGCAGTATATGCATGCTCAGAATGTAATATCAGAGTAAACGGAAATACTGGTAAGTCCACGAACCATACAATATCAGAGTAAGCAAAAATACTAACAAGTCCATAAAAATATCATCAACCTCATCCAGGATATGAGATGAAAAAACATAGCAAGCCAATGTCATATATTGAGAAAGTAATGTAAATCGGCTATGTAATGCAGAAACATAATGAACCAGATATCAGATATCGAGGATGCAATATAATATGCAATTCAGAAGAGCTACGAATACCATCAGCCTCATGTAGGTCATATAAATATAGAAATATAGCAACCCAAAATATCATATGTTACGGATGTAATGTAATATGCTGTATGTAGTGCGAATGAAATGAGTAAGCTGTAGTGTGAAGTTGGGATGATAGTACGTGTATCGTAGGTTATGGGATCTATCACAAAAGGATTTCTATTCAAACCAGTCCCATACCTAAATTTGGATAGATAGACTCAATGTGGTAAACTCCTGATCTTAGGTTAGTCACGCACCCCAATCGAAATCCTTGCCATTACAAAGGTATATGTAACAAATACTTGTGCATCACTAGCCAGAGTGGATAGTGAATGAATGAATGAATGAGTATGCACCTCCTGCTCAATAAGTCCATGTATTAGTATTGTACATCTCTGGGATCATCATCGGGGTCTAGTACACTCTACGCCAGCTGTCGCCCCATCAAGCGCACAACTAAGTAAGTGGAAGAGACTAAAATTGTGGTGAAGACTGCACTAGTTGAAGAAGGAATACGCCAATATGTCCTAGAGGGGGGTGAATAGGACTTTTGAAGGTTTTATGGTCTATTTTAAAATCCTATTACGCTAATCCTAACAACAGACATATATTATGATTACTCAAATATAACTCTACTGGCTTCCAGGCCTAGTAGAGGATCCAATCACAAACTATTCAAGAAGTAGCAATATATAACTTACTTTATGATGGATATGATTGTGAATGTGTGTGAAGTGTGATCAGATATATAAACATGAATGCATTGACATGAATTACAAACACAAAAGAAGAGTAATCACAAACACTTGTCTACTCCACTCCCGATAACCACACTCAACCCTTGAGTGTACCGAATTTCACTAAGGAGGTTTCACAGTGGTTCACCTCAAACTTAAGGTTTTAAATCAGGTTCACCTTCAACCTTTATAACCTACACTGAGGCTGACTGTTTATGCTCTCACGAGCAAGGGTCAACACAATGCACCCACTTTTAGGCACACTGGCCAAGGATCTTCTATAAGACCCTACTGGAGGTTTTTACACGGTTCACCTCAAACCAAGAGTTTTACTGGTTCACTCTTAATTAGATGTTTATGCTCTCTACAGAGCAAGGGTCCATACAATGTACCCACCACGTACACTCCCACCAGAGGCCTCCTTGAGGACTTTAAAGGGTGAGAAGCACTTAAGACCTAATCCTAAAAAGGAATGATCACAAGTGTCCTCTTAGACTCTAGATACTTACAAATAAGTTGATGAGTCCCGATTAACACAATGCCGAAGATCTCCTCCTCCTTATTGATGAAGAGTCTTCTGCTCCCTTGATCCGCAACATAAAATGATATACCAGTACTTGGCTTCGGGTTGGGTTAAGGTCAAGATAGAATCCTACTCTCAAAGTGTTTTCCTATCAGGAAGATAGAGCGATTCCAATCTTATGCATTCAAGGCATCCCAGCTTAATGATTTGCCATTAAGGTAGTAGCTGGAGGATCCTTAAATGCAGAAGTTCATTCCCCAATCCACTTTATTGAATATCAATGATGAGGGTGGATTGGAGGATGAACTTCCTTGAGAGAAAGGGCTTTGGGTATATGATCTAAGGTTAAACACTCAAAAGCTCTCTCTTCTTTCTCTCTCCCAACAACAATAGACAAGTCCTCTATATATAGGCAAAAGGTTCCAACAGATATAAAACGGTCACATTTATGACTGAATTCGATATCATCGAGCAGTTCAATATTATCGAGTGTATACTCTTGATAGCATCGATGGTCTGCTCAATGACTTGAACTCCAAGTCATACACTTTTGAAACCTTTTGCCAGATAGTCGATGAATCGAAACCATTGTCGATATCATCGGATTTTGAATTTCGATTCCATCGATGGTAGGATCGATCTATCGACACTTGAAAAATGAGAGAGACTTGACATGAAATATTTCATGTTTTTAGGATATGATCGAGGGTTAGCCGATGTCATCGGAATTTGTATATCGATGATATTGAAGGCAGTGTCGATGCATCGATAAATCCAATAGATTTACCAATAAACTTGCTAGACAGTTTGTGTCCAGTTTCAATGCATCGACTCGCCCTCAATATCATCGACATATGAATATCAATTTCCTCGAATGGCCCTCGATCAAAGTTAAAAATAACCTGTGATATCTGCTAAAAGAAATGGCGCCCACGGACGATATCATCGATGGACTTCTGATCTTATCGATATTTGATTTCAGATCATATCGGAAGGCGCATCGATATATCGAAGAAATTTAAAATTTTCTCTAAAAAACAAGGGCGTCGGAAACTGCTTGTCGATCTTATCGAGCCACTTTCGATGGGCTCGAGATTTGAGTATCGATGATATCGATAGGTGTATCGATACATCGATAATTTGTCCAGATATGTTGTGAGGTTGCTGGACATATTTAGTCCTCTTTCTGATCATATCGATGAAGCATCGAGGACTCGACAGCGCAGGTCGATCATATCGAGGGTGTTTCGATAAAATCGACAAGGTGAGAAAAACTTAGAAATTTTCCTATTTTGAAAAAGTTTTCTCACCTAAAAACCCTATGCTTTTCTAACTTATTTTTAAGGGTTTTATTCACCTGGTATTTTGGGACAAGGGATGTGAGACTTTAAATTTACCTGTGGCGAGCTTGTACACATCCGGTTGAGGAGGACGCTTAAAATGATCTTCCTATCAGGCTCTGTAGACAATCTGACTCATTACTCATGTAACTTGACAAACCAGGGCACTTTCAGAGACCTCATTATCCGCCTGCCAATATCAAGCCCGGCTCGTCTATAGCGGACCCATTCCTCAAGCTAGTCAGACTCAGCCTAGCTATGCTTACTCCGTTATGCGGGTAAGGCCACACCCCCTCCCAACCGACCATGACACAGTGGGAGACGCGACCTACTGGTATACGGTCATCATGCGCTCATATATATCCACTTGGTCTCGATGATGGGGCATCTTCTGGTACCAAGAGGGTTTAGGGATTTTCATCCAAGCCATTTATAGCGGCCCGATGCTAGTAATAGATTTTTGGTGTCCCATTTGGCCATCCACGACATGCCTGTGGAGGCTACAGCCTTGACGTCGCTAAGGCGTATAGTAATCACAACACACAATGCAAGGTGCATGAGTTATACAATCTAGTCATACATCAATTCTGCACATACCGTGTGCTCATGTGAAATAACTTCCGCTTATCAGGGAGTCTCATAACAACCTACCCAATAGCATATGCAATGGTCAACCACATCTCATAACAAACATGCAAATGATGCGTATGGGCATGTATCATGATGCTATACTCATAATCGGTATCGACAACCGACACTGATAATCGACATCGATAATCGGCCTCGATAATTGGGCTATATAATCAGCCTCGACAATCAAAATTAGCCTCGTTAATCGGCCTCGACAATCGGCCTCAATAATCGGAATCGATAATCAGCCTCGACAATTGGAATTGGCCTCGGCAATCGGCCTCAATAATTAGAATTGGTAATCGGCCTCGACAATTGGCTTCGACAATCGGCCGAAGGGAAGGTTACAATTTGAACATTTAACCATCATTACCCATCAATGTGGACATTTAACTGACATTGCTCCCAAGCAGTGGCCCACATAAACATCATTACATACATTATAGTAAAATCACACATTACATTGGTTTGCACATTCATCGCATTGGGCCTCACTCGAGGGCCGCACATACACTACATCGGGCCTCGCCATATGGGCCACCAATACATCACAATGGGCCTTATCAAATGGGCCCAAATACATTACAACGGGCCACGTCATACGGGCCTCACATACATCACAATGGGCTGCAATACATGGATCTCATATACATCAAATGGACCGCACTATATGGGCCTTATATACATCAAATGGGCTGCATCACATGGTCCGCACCAATGGGCGTCGCACAAATGGGCCATAAATACATCAAGTGGGCCGCATCACATGGGCCTCAACGATGGGTTTTATATACATTAAGTGGGCCCACCGTAACTTTTATCTTCCATCCAATCTGTTCATAAGGTCACATGGACCTGACTTAAGAGGAAAAAACAAATTTCATAATAATCCAAAATGGGTTTCAATGATAGCTGTTCAATCCCCACTGATTTTTTTGTAGTGTGGTCCACATGATATACAATGTGGATATACAAAATATTCATTAAAGGTGGACCGACGGTGTGGATGATGATCATCAAGGTGGGCCCGGAAGATGAACGGCGTGGAGTATACATCATGTGAGACCCACAGAGCTTGGTGAAGTCATTCATAGTAGCAAATAGCTACGTGAGGTGCACTGGCCAATCCGTCCAGCAGGTGGCTCCCACGTGGGACTCACCATATGCATATATCACATATATATAATATTATATTATATTATATCCTTATATTTATTTATACTCTTTTTTGTAAAGCAACGTCCAGGCATTGGACGGCCTGGATACAATATATATCAAGGTGGTCCCCACCCCACACGTACAGCACGTGTGGGTGGGTCCCATGTCCTGCCTAGAACAGGCGGACAAATAGGATGGCAAATACATCACGGTGGTTCCCATCATCCAGGGACTGGACGGTGGAGATACATATATCACATCGGTCCCACACGTACATCACAGGGCCCCACAAGTAGGCAGCACAAATGAAACACATATAACATGGTGGCGTCCCACTCCACCTATCTAGATGGACAGTTGGGATATAACACCTCACGGTGGGGCCCACAGAACTTGCCAACGAAATACAGCAGCCGCATAGGTGGTGGGCTACAGGCCCAGCATCAGATGGATGGCTTAGATCTCACAAAGCAGCACCGTCCTTTCATTTTAGTAAATCAGCACCATCCAGGCATTGGATGGTGCAATAAGGCACATACATCAAGGGGGATCTCACCGCCCAGGCCCTTGCACTAGACGGTGTGAATAAAATATAGCATCAAGGTGGGCCTACTGGCCCTGGATGGTCTGGATGTACTGTACATATTAGGTGGGCTGCGTGTCACATACATCACAGTGGGCCCAGGGATGGGGATAAAACATGTACATCATGTGGGCCATACACACATCAGGTGGGCCACACACCTCACCATCATCACCACTATACAAAAGGAAAAGAGAGAGAGAGAGAGAGAGAGAGAGAGAAAGAGAGAGAAATCAGATGGTGGAGGGACCCCGCCACTATGGGCAACTCATAAAATCACAACACATACATGAAATGGGTCCCACTTGTCCCAAACATCAAAGGTCAAGATCTGCTTTATAACACCCACCTTTGATCTCCTTTTCCTTCTTCCGCCTATAGTCTCTAGAGCTCTAAAGGAATGATTTCAATGGTCGAGATGATCTTAGGATGGTGGAGATGAGAGGTAGGAAGGTGGGCCACACAAGCTCTATCCATGGACCTTGGACGTCGGTTGCTTACTTGAAAAATGGAGAAAATAAGAAAGAGAGAGAGAGAGGATGGATGGGTGTGAGTGATGGAGTGATGGAGAGGGATGGCTGAAGTGATGGAAAGTTGAGTTTTTGGGGTTGCTTTTGTACTTGGGGATAGGATAGAGTAATGGGTCGAGTGATGGGTGTACTTTGACAAGTTAGGTGACTGATGTGACGGATTCTCTTGGGATTATAACGTGTGACATTTTCCTCGAACTGAATGCGGGCCCACATCTCCTGGCCCAAGTATCGCCTCGGCATGCGAGATGTGGAGTCAGAACCGCGACGACGACATGGTCATACTGGTATAGGTCTAGGGTCAAGCAGACTCTGGAATACGAGATACAACTCAGGGTCACGCACAACTGCCGATTACATGTCGCGGGTTATCGGAATTCGACCAGGAGGACCGCGGAAGCCTATGGAATAGTACGGGCTAGGATACGGGTCTCACAGCTCTCCCTCCTATTAAAAACTTCATCCTTGAAATTTACAGAACAGACGAGGGAAGAGGAAACATCATTAAGTATATATATCAAGGCATAATCAATCTACAAAAGGATGAAGATAGCGCTCTCTAATCATAACCTCGCTCTCCCAAGATGCATCATCAACACTATGGTGATCCTACTGAACCTCAGATCCCTGATCAGAAACGATCTAAATGGGAATACTATTGTAACGCCTCAGATTTTGAGGGTCAAGCAAGGCTCAACTCCCGAGATCCGTCGCATCACTTATGCAACATAGATAATGATGTTTAAATGTTGACCACATTAGTACATTAAACATGAATGGGATTACACTAAAATAACATATCATACTCCAGAGATAATTAAATTAAGCAACCGGAAGACTGAGATAAATATATAAAGTATGCAAGTGTTTTTCAATCCCCGAGGTATGAGTATGTAATCAAACTGAATATATACATGTATAGTTCTAAAATTTACAAAATACAAAGTGTAAATGTCCAACTAATCCAATATCCCTGTAATCCCATCGAAGCAGCGCAAGGTCTACATAGACTCGCGTGAGAGCTGCACATAGGAGAACTCCTCCTCGTCAACGAAATCTGGCTCCGTCACGAAAGCCTCGTCATAACCTGCATCTAAATCAGACTCTGGTTGGTGTTTTAAAACACCATCCCAGAGTGGGAGTGAGTGATCAACTAAGTGGTACCATAAGGCAAAGGTTAACATGTTATCAATTCAGTCAAGCAGTAATGATAAAGCAGTGTGACAATCATGTCCCAAGTAGTCTTATTAATGCAAGAATAGTATGTTGTAATGATGCATGCCCTCTCCTGCACTCCTTCAGTGACTTCATCTCACGGTCATGCTTGGCAAACTCCCTAAATGTGTGCTTCCTCGCTAAAGCACATGTGATGCGGTGTATGGTCGTGTTAGCCAAGTAATTGTTTAGGTTTATTCATACAGCAAATTCGAGAAGCTAAGGGACCTCCCTTTATATCATTAACCCAAACAGAGATCCATCTAGGGTTGTCAGTCCTGGTCAATAACATACGATAGGCAAGTTGTAGGGCATCATCCCTAACGTAAGTAGTGGACAGATAAGTTCAATTGATTATACTCAAGGTCACTATGAGAGGCTCGTCACTTGAACGTAGGCCGATAACTCAAATACAGTGTCCCATACACCACCATATTCGGCTCACGAGTTTGGGTTGCTCACTAGTCACTACAGGGAGGCTCGTCACCCCAGCGTAGGCCAACAGCTCGACCACGGTGTCTCATACACCACTATGCCCCCGCTCATGAGTCTTAGAAGATCATGGTACCATGGTTGAAATGGGTTTTACATTGGTAAGTGTTACCTTAGATTCAAGCAGTAGCGCCTATACATGATAAACATACAATAGGCCAATTGGATTATTTGACAAGTTCGATTTGTATAAGCGCACGCTAAATCAATCGATATGGAGAGCATAAGCACTCTACGTGGCCTAACCACTGTCGATAATCACCGTACAACTCAGATTCATCAAACTTATTCCTTGTGGCGAGACTAGTTCAGCCACTCGATCGGAAGCCGTTACCGATTGCCTAGACTATGTAGTAGTCCCAATCACACTCCAATGTAATAGGTAGTAACATGTGATGATCATAATAGCATTTAACAAACAATTCAAACATAAATCCCATTTAAGCATTTTAACAAACACATTGAGCATGTTATTATACATATGCATTTCATCCAGGAATCACGTAGTGGTAGTTTAGATTTCATGAAGAAAACTATAGATATTAATAAGGTAGTTGAGAATCCTATCTCAACACCCTCATTAACTACAATTCATCAAGCAATTTCTCATTCTGACATTTTATCAAACACTTAGGCTACACATTTCTACATACATGAGATACATTAGTTATAGCATATATTATGACAAATCCTTTCATATAGGAGTTGTCATACATACAACAAACATGCATTCTAGATTAATAGTCATGGAAAGCACAAATCATATTTGCAATTTCATTCAAACATTTCAATAAACACATGGAATGCATAATATTCACATAGTTCACACACATGTATAATCTACTGAATACATCGTAACTAAGATTATATGGCAGCAATCAAGTCAGGCATAAATCATTGCTGATATTGAAAGCCTTGAAAACCATAAGCTAAACGTTTATAGTCTGCACCTTTCGTTGGTATACTCGTTACGAACTCAGTTCGTATCCAACATTCTCAAGTACAGCGTAATGGGTACCTAAATCACGAAATAGGTTAGCTTCATTGTTTATTCTATATGAATCCCTAAGACAAGATTAGGTTAGGATTTCTTACCTAAATCGAAGTTAGAATCAATGGTGCAGCGATGGTGGGGTGGCGATTCTGTACGTGGTGCAGTGGGAGTGAATCCCTGCAACGATCTACTGATCTCTCTCTGCTCCTCGCTCTTTTCTCTCTTCTCTCTCCTAGGGTTAGAGAAATTCGTATGGAATGAGAGAGGGGTGGTTTAAGGTCTTTAAATAGGACTAAAAGTGACGTCAATGGCCCCAGGGCCATGGTATACTTAGGGTATAGTCAAAGGGCCTGTTTTTGACAAATGGGGCCCTTAGGAAGGTCTATTTCTTGCCTAAGTCATGGAGCAAGTTCCCTGACAATGGATCTACGCCAGGACTATGTTTATGGTGCGATCTGATAAACTGATCGGCCGTGAAGGACCTATATTAGATCAACAATCGTCGTTACTTGATCAAGGCCACAAGTATACCAATAGGTGCAGGGAAATTTCCCTAATCCATGGGTGTAGTTGGGTCAGAATCTGACAGTTTGAAGTCTTCAATTTCGTCTACAAGTGAACGGTCAAATTCACTTAAGTTTGATTTCATTTTCTAAAGACATTCGCGTTTCTTACACACTTTACTCAGGGCTCTAGTTGTGCATTTCTAGATACTATTCAGGCTCGATTCCCGTGATGGTTGTCAAACCCAGTAAGGTGGTCATAACCTTATAGTTTCGCGGTCATCAGACTTTCGACGGGCGGTCCAAGTCCGATATGTAGTTTCAATGTGCTCCCGAGAGCAACTGAGTTTTGAGATTGCTCCTAGGATTTTAGGTAATGATGAATTAGGGATTCTAATGGTTTTGGGTCTTGCCATCCGTATAGGTAGTGGTTCAAGATAATCCATCGATTAAATTAGTTTAGTAATTAATTAAACTTCACCTAAATTCTAAAGAATTTGGTCCTTAGTGATCTCTGCCTGAGGTGGTACTCGGGTCTTTGTACAGATTTTTCTGAGTTATTACAATCTCGGTGTGAGTTTCCCTTCCTTTCCAAACAGGACTCCCTTCATTAGAAAAACTTTAAGAACACATAGTCCCCAACCTCAAATTCTAGCTATCGTCATCTGGTATCGGCATAACTCTTCTGTCTGCTCTGAGCTGTAAGAAGTCGACGCCTGATAATGTCGATCTTCTCTGAGGTCGCCTGTACTAAATCTGGGCCAATCAAACTCTTCTCACCAACCTCTGTCCAATAATGTGGTGCTCGACATAGACGCCCATATAAGGCCTCATAGGGAGCCATGCCAATGCTCACTTGAAATCTGTTGTTATAGGCAAACTCAACATAGGGAAGACAGTCATCCCAACTGTCCTTGAAATCGAGCACACGTGCTTGCAACATATCTTCTAACACCTGATTTACTAGTTCCATTTTCCCATCTGTCTAGGGGTGGAACGCGGTACTGAACTTCAGTTAAACTCTCATTGCTTCTTGGATTTGAGTCCAAAAGATGGATGTGAATCGCGTGTCTCGATCCAACACAATCTCCATAGGCACTCTATGCAGGCGTACTATCTCCTTAATGTACAGCTTGGCCAAATCATCTGCTAAGTTTAAAACTTTAATCAAGAGGAAGTAAGTCGATTTTGTCAATCGGTCCACAATAACTCAAATGGAGTCCTGTCCCTTTCTCATCTTTGGTAACCCTGAAATGAAATCCATAGAGATGAAATCCCATTTTCATTTAGCTATAGGCATGAGTTGAAGTAAGCCAGGAGGTCAGCGATGCTCGGCCATAACCTGCTAGCACGTAAGGTAGCTGGACACAAAGTCTGCTATGTGGGCCTTCATGTTATCCCACCAGTATGAACATTTCATGTCTCGGTACATCTTTGTACTGCCAGGATGTGGCTTCTAGAACTTCCTTCCTTAAGTCAGGGAGATTCGGGATGCATAGGCGGTCATGATAACATAAACCCTCATCCGAACCAACTCTCCATTCAGAGTCTCCATCGTCATTAAGTCATTTCCTCATCTTCACTAACCATTCATCTTCCCTCTGAGGCACAATGATTTGGTCATCAATAAGTGGTTGTACACAAATATGGGCGACGCTCTTGAACGGTTCCTCTACTATAAGCTTCTATTCGAAGTCTCGCACAAATTTTATCATGTTCCATTCTTCTATCATTAGCGGAGCGGCAAGTTCTATTGTCTTCTTACGGCTCAATGCATCCGCCACAAGGTTGGCCTTACCAGGGTGGTAGGAAACCTCAAACTTGAAGTCTTTCAAGGTTTCCATCCAACGTCGTTGCCTCATATTCAGGTCTCTCTGCGTGAATATGTACTTGAGGCTCTTATGGTCGCAAAAGAGCTCGAACTCCTCTTCGTAGAGGTAATGTCTCCAGAGCTTTAATACGAAGATAACTGCTGCCAATTCCAGGTCATGCGTAGGGTAGTTTTCTTCGTGTTTACTTCACTATCACGACGCATAAGCAATTACTATATCCTTCTGCATAAGGACGCAATCCAAACCAACACAAGACGTGTCGGTGCATATCATATATCTGACCCCTTGCTCTGGCAATACTAGCACAAGGGCAAACGTTAACTTGTCCTTCAGTTCCTGAAAGGCCGCTTCTGCTTTCTTGTTCTATGCAAACTTAAGATCTTTTCGAGTGTGCTGAGACAACGGTCTGGCTATCTTGGAAATATCTTTAATGAACCGACGATAGTAACCTACCAGGCTAAAGAAACTCCTCACTTCAGTAACTGAACTGGGCTTCTCCCACTCCTGAACTGCGGTCACCTTAGCAAGGTCCACAGCAATACCTTCTTTGGACACCCATGTCCCAGGAATTTGACTTCTTCTTTTCAGAAGTCGCATTTCTTGTACTGAGCAAATAACTGATTCTTCCTGAGAGTATTGAAAACTACTCGTAGGTGCTCTTCGTGATCCTTCTGACTCTTGGAGTATATCAAGATGTCATCTAAAAACACGATGACAAATCGGTACAGATACGGCAGAAATACCCTGTTCATGGGGTCTATGAACACGGCTGGTGCATTTGTGAGTCCGAACGATATCAGAAGGAACTCGTAGTGCTCAAAACTGGTTCTGAATGCCGTTTTCTGCATGTCTTCGTCCCTGACGCGCAACTAATGGTACCCAGACTGTAAGTTGATCTTTGAAAAATACTGTGGCCCTTTTAACTGGTCAAACAAATCATTTATCCTGGGCAAAGGATACTTATTCTTCACTGTCACTTGGTTCAACTTGCGATAATCAATACACAATTGCACCAATCTGTCCTTCTTTTTCACAAACAACACATGTGCACCCCAAGGGGATACACTCGGTCGTATGAAACCTGAATCCAACAGATCATCAATCTATCTCCTCAACTCCTCCATTTCACATGGAGGCATGCGATACATCGGTAGAGAAATGGGTATCGCACCAGGCACAAGGTCGACAGTAAAGTCAATCTCGAGCCAATCAGGTAGTCCAAGTATTGTCCTAAACACGTCCATAAAACTTTGGACTACAAGCGTGTTCCCAAGTGTCAGAGCATCAACATTTCCTAGCAAGGTAGCATAACAACTAATGCGGTAATACCAATTGACCTGAACTAAGAAAGTAAAGGTCGTGCCCTCAGGTCCATGGGCTGTCACCAATTTAGTATCGCAATCGATCTCTGCCTTCATCTCAGTGAGCCAATCCATACTGAGGATGACATCGTAATGACATAGAGGGTTAACAATCAGGTCAACGAGTATTGTTCTGCTCCCTAAGTCTATCGAGCAACCCTTATAAATCTTGGTAGTGTCTAAGAAGGTCCTTGTGGCGGTAAGGAGTCTCAACCCAACCATAGGACAAGTTTTCAATACTAGTTGCTTGACTGTTGCGCATGATATTATCGAAATAGTGGACCTGGTGTCCACCAATATGAAGATTGGTATTCCTTGGATATGTGTTATGACTTCGAAAGCTAATGGTGCTGCGGTTGCTGTGTCGGATGCCTCAGTTGTAAGTGAGTGCACATGAGCTTGTTGAGGACGATTCGGCTGCGCTGCCATAGGTCGTTGAGGTGGCCTATTATGAGGTACATTTAGCCTATAAAAAGGTTATGCTAACGGTGTTGAACGTAGAGGTGGAGCCTAGATAGCTTGAGGAAGCTGGCGGTTGATCTTCTAGGGAGGCGTGAAGCCATTATCCCTCATCTTAGTAAAGCAGTAAGATTCTGTATAGCCCAACCTCTTACAGTAGATGCACCACATATCTGATCGCCTCGGTTGGGTCAGTGGAGCCATAAGTCTGGGAAGCGAATCTGCACGTGGCCTCTTGCCGAGGAACAGTCTATTCGGCAAATCAGTTTGAGGCCTCAAACCCATGGGCAGACGTGTACGGGATAGTCTGTCCATATCCTTCGTAACTCACAGGGACATGTTCACTAGCTTAGCATAGTTGGGAATGCTAGTGCAACACATCTTCATGCGTATCTCAGGCCGTAAACCATCAGAAAATCACCACATCTCATCGGCTCGTCTGCAAGTATCAAAGGAGCATATCTGGCCAGCTCCGTGAATATGTTCTCATACTCAGTAACGGTTATCCCTCCCTGTAGGAGGCAAAGAAATTCACCCTCTTTTTCATTACGGTAAGTGAGGGGGAAATACTTTCCATGGAAGCGGGTCTCAAACGCGTTCCAGGTTCACACGTACCCTATAGGAACTATCCATAGGATGCTGTCCCACCATAGACTAGCCTCCTTCTCGAACATATAGGTAACCAACTCTACCTGCTCTCCCTCGGTGCAATGCAGCAGCTTCAACATCTTAGAGATGCGATCTAGCCAGTATTCGGCCTCCTCAGGCCTATGAGTGCCTGCAAAGGTGGGAGGTCAGAAATATTGGAAGGGTTCAAAAAGACCACTGGTATTCATATTTCTAGCAGGGTGCACAGGTGGTGCAGGTGGGACCATATTCATATTTTGGGCAAGGGCCCCAGCAATCGTGGTCCAAATTTGCTGCTGCTGCTGCTGCATTAGGAGCATCATCTGCTCTAACCTATCAAGGGGAGGAGCTGCCTGAGGCATGTGTGGCGTCAAGGTAAACACATGGTTTTGTTCTAGAATCGGTGGTGCACTAGGTGTTGGCCCATTAGTGGGGCCAGTGGCTAGCTTTGAATCTGGCATAGTGTTACTATAAGGGCCCAAACTAGGGTCCGTGTGGCTATCGCTTAGGGAGGTGCCCCATCAAACGATTTGCTAAGTGCGAGACGTGGCTTTCAGAGGCATTCTCTATACACAACATAAGGTGTAACACGTATAAGATTTAGCATAATAACACTCAATTTCTCAAGCATTCTACACATTCCAATTCAAAAGAAGCTTCATGCATTTCATTACCCAAAATCGTCACAATACATGAGATATAGTATTACATGAATCATGACAGAAGATGTATGTGAGCTAATACACCAACACGAGACATAGATAATGTTTCACATCAACTATTCTAACATATAACTAAGCCTATCAAGGCTATTACGTAGAAAGAAAGAAACAAGGAAAACCAAAAGACAACCATAATTCATAGCTAGTCCTCTGACTCCGGCGAAGGTAGAGGCACACCCTTATCCTACATACAACACAAGAGGGCCTTCAGGGTGCGAGACATCTTCTTGGATTTCTTCTTCAGGTAAACCTGATTTTCTTCAAGCTTTTGTTTCACTTCAGCCTGGGTCTCTCTGATCTCTTGTCTCAAGGCAGCCTAGATCTCCTCAATCTGAGCCATGCGGGCATCCAAGGAGATCCGATTGCGGTGGTGCCCATGTGTAGCCGCAGGAGGTCTCCCATCGGAATCTCAGGACTCCTCCTCTTCATCACTTCCTTCTTCCTTGCCGCTTCACTCTTCGCTACCTTCCACACCTTCACTTTCTTCCTCTCCACCACTTCCTTCTTCATCATCACTTCCATCTCCCTCTTCACTTTCTTCCTCTATCTCATCTCCATATTCATCAAGATGGGCTTGTCGCTGCCTGGGGCCTATGCCCATATTGTTGAGCGAATATCATAGATGATATGGATCGGGGCAGGGTGATCCATATGGAGTCAAAAACTGAAGTTTTGGGAAGTGAGGCATCTCCCCGTGCAAACCGTGCAATACTCACAATCTGAGATAAGATAAATGTAGGTAGGCATAGCTTATCTCCCTATCCGGCTTGGTACAAGAAATCCACCATGAGTCGTGTATATTCCTTACAGTTACTTCACCTAGGATATACAATATACATAAATATATGGTGGAGCAGGAGGAAATCATTAGTCATTTTGGTAGCCGCAAGGCTATTTCCTCGCCTCCACCATTCAAGCTGGTCGCATAGGAAATGAGTGCGGTGATTTCTTTCTCGTTCACTAGTGAGGTTCCTCTCACTAGCATGCACCAATCCACGCTCAATGCCCATGATCTGAGCCACCATATAAACATTTACTACAACCTCCTCTCTCCCCAATGGGATAGTAAACTGAAGCGACTTCAATTGTGGGTCCCGTATATGAGCATAGAAGGCTCGTACGGTGCCTTCACTTGCATGTGCATTTCCCTCAAATATGGGACCCCACCCTTTTTTCAGGAGCATGTCCATCACTGTGTACAGTCCAAACAACTTCTCATCAACATGAGCCTCGAATACAACTTTATGGCCACGAAACTTACCAAGTTCGATGCCCGATAGTAGAGATCTTTCGATGGGGATCCACAGGTCAAGATCCCACTTTGATCTTCTCTCTCGTTTGGTGCTCGTGCTCGCTTCGGCGCCCATTTCTTCCTTGAATAGGTCGGGCGGTTAGGCTTGGCTTCATCCGCGAGTGCCCTTCTCTTTCCCATGAGGGAAAGGAGTGTGGAATGGGAAAAGATGGTAGCCCCTAGCTCAAAAAGAGCCACAGGGTTAAGAAAACTTGAAGGATGAGATGGGTTGGTGGGTTTTGGGTTTTATGAGACACAAAGATGGATTTATGTGCTCAAATGAGAGGAAATAAGGGGGATAAAAGGTGGTAGGTGATGGGTTTTGAGGAAAATGGTGGAGGGTGGGTGTGTAATGAAGAAGAAGAAGATTTGAGTATGGAATGAAGGTTTGAGAGGGAAAATGAGATTTTTGAGGGGTTTAGAGCTTGAAATGGGGGTGGAATGGACAAAGGGAGGCAAAGGGGACCCAAATATGGTGGTCTCACACGAGTGCAAGGCCCCACACATGTGGGTTAGGGTGGCACGCCGCCAGATTCATGGCCCCCCCGTGGCCTGCTGGAGGTGGGCGGGCGTGACGCCGTCCGAGCAGTGCCGTCGCGGTCCCCTAGGCAGGTGGCGGCCCCGCCGCCTAGGGGTTGTTGCTTCCTATTCCCCCAGGGTGTTGGAATGATGCGAGAGACCCCCTGGATCCCCCCGTTTCTTGTGGTTTAGGCCCCCGTGTCGGTTTGAGGTGGTTTCAGGTCCCATTTTTCACATATTCACGCCTTTTAACGTGATTTAAGTTTGGGATTCATCGAATAATAACTCAAACCCGTTGATTGATGATCTAAAAGGGGATTGAGATCATTTTATGTGATCTCAGACACCTATGGGGTGCATTTCAGTACATTCATAGATTGTGCTGAATCTCGAGGATGAGATTCTCTTTAAGGGGGTAGATTGTAACACCCCGAACTTTTCAATACTCGAGTATTGAAAGTATTCGAGCATTACCAAGTTATGTGGGTCTGACTGTGGTATGTTTTATCCAACACTGCCCATCGATTTTGCTTGAAGTGGGACCCCACCTAGATGTATGTTATGTCTCCACCGTCCATTTGATGGGTTCCCTTTATATATGGGGTGCCCACAAAAATCAGCCATACATAGAGATCAGGTGGCCCACACCATCTACAATCTTGTGAAGAGATGTTAAATCATATAAAAGCATTTTTTGGTGTCCATATGAGATTTGGGTGCACCTGAAACTTGGTTTGACCCCTTAACCTAGTGGGACGCACATAATGAATGGGTTAAATTGGTGAACCACAACTTGGTGGGCCCAACAAATGATTATGAATGCTTTAATGGCAGATTATAGTATATATTGTCATGATTGAATCCACTATTGATACTTGATAGCTATTGTTATTATCATTAGTATTGCAATAATAATTATAGTTATTAAACACAACTAACAATTAGCAGATTATTCATGCTAATAGTAGTCCTTACAAATAAAACTATCATTATTACATATTAGTAATTTAATTATCATTCTTAGGTACAATCATTAATAGTAGAGCATACCATTACTAGCATTATAATGATTATTAATTAATTGGCTAACGTTAATTATAACACTAATGTTAACAATAACTCTTCAATTATTAAAATTATCAACGCCAACTACAATCCAAATCCTACAAACCTATCGTAGACCTAAATTATATGATGAAAACTTAGTTCTACATTAAAACCCTAAACCAAGATAATCTAAACCTTAGGTTAAGACCTTGACCAAGAATAGCGTGTAAAGCTTGAATCTAATAGTATAACTTTACAATTCATGATAGGGTTTGACTCTAAAGAAAACATGCATTCTCTAGCAAACACGGCTAGGCGGTTCAAAATATAAGGTGATGATTCTTTCCCTTGAGCTTTCCATTTTTTCATTAGCTTAAGTTATAGTTTTTATTTTAAATTGTAATTGATATCTCCATTTCATAGTCACATGTGATAATTGTTGGAATTAAATTGCTATATTACATGCTTAATGTGTATCTTGCATATTTATTCATGCTTGTGGATTATTTGTGGATTGTTTATGGAACTTAAACTGGTACACCAGTGGAAAACCCCCACCTATATGTGTACACCCATACTTGGGATGTAACTTGAATGGTTGTGATAGTAATGGACCTTCGGCTTAGTGGTTATTGAATGATGATTTAAATCAACCATTGATGTGGGCCTACCATCTAGGGTTGTTGTGTCAAATATTTTTAAGGATGGTCTTTTATCGCATGATTTTGATACTTGCTTTATGTGGCTTATTTTTATATCTGTTTATGTGTTTTGTTTCGATATCGCCCTATGTGGCTTTTATTTTGGTATTTACCCTATATGGGTTTGAGGTTTTATATCGTGCAACCATGCGATGGTAAGCCCCATATACTGTAACGTGATTGGCCACTAGTCGATGGGTTTCCATTAAACATCCTAAGATGGTATTCTCATGAGCCGAAGATGGTGGTATGGGACCTATGCCTGAGCTGTCGGCCTACGCTGGGCTATACGCTCCCCGTAGTGACCTTGAGCTTACCTAAATTGGCTGATTGTAATTGGACTAATAAGGGTTTGGCTAATCATGCATCCATAGCATGCTGGCGATGATGGGTGGCTATTTTGTATGCTGTAGCACGTGCCCTTAGGATCTTCGGGGTATCGTTTCGCTAGTTCCCAGACCACTGACTATCGACCCCTGTCCGACTGGATGATTTTTCCAGGTCGATGATTTTCATGGGCGACGAGCCCAAGTCCGACTGGATGTGCATCCCCAGGTCGATGTGCATTCACGCATCCATGCATTTAAAAAGACTACGTCATGTATTGATTTGATCGCCTTGTTGTTTTATAATTATGCTTACCTAATGCGACCGTGTGTAATCTTGAGGGGAATTCACACTGAGCTGGCCACTCATCCATCAAATATACAACCATACAGGTAGAACAGGTGGCCCAGATGATGTATATGATCAGACTTGATGAGGAGCTGTGCAGGTGCCATGGATGTACGACCATATTGCTAAGAGGAGCTGCGCGATCTTGTGGCTCTCATTTATATGTTTTATATGTTTCAAATTTCTCATGTATGTAATCTTGCAATTGATAGTGTAGAGACATTGGTTTGTATAAGTCATTATGGGCAACCACTTGTATATTCTAAATGAAATAAAAAATTTTCTTTATGTTGATTTGTCCATTCTACGCTCATCTGCTTACTCTGATAGTTGAAAAAAAAATACACTCGAATTTGACCATCCTTTAAGGTTAACACTCAGGCTTTTGGGAAACGAGTCATATACTCGGGTCCTGAAAAACACGGGGCGTTACAATCTGTCGCATCACTTATGCAATATAGATAATGATGTTTAAATGTTGACCACATTAGTGCATTAAACATGAATGGGATTACACTAAAACAGCATATCATACTCCAGAGATAATTAAATTAAATAAGCGGAAGACTGAGATAAATATATAAAGTATATAAGTGTTTTTCAATCCCCAGGGTATGAGTATGTTACCAGGCTGAATATATACATGTATAGTTTCAAAATTTATAAAATACAAAGTGTAAATGTCCAACGTATCCCTTGTGGCGAGACTAGTTCAGCCACTCGATCGGAAGCCGTTACCGATTGCTTAGACTACGTAGTAGTCCCAATCACACTCAAATGTAATAGGTAGTAACATGTGATGATCATAATAGCATTTAGCAAATAATTCAAACATAAATCCCATTTGAGCATTTTATCAAACACATTAAACATGTTATTATACATATGTATTTCATTCAGGAATCACGTAGTAGCAGTTTAGATTTCATGAAGGAAACTATAGATCTACTGATCTCTCTCTCTGCTCCTCACTCTTTTCTCCTCTTTTCTCTCTTCTCTCTCCTAGGGTTAGAGAAATTCGTATGGAATGAGAGAGGGGTGGTTTAAGGTCTTTAAATAGGCCCAAAAGTGATGTCAATGGCCCTAAGGCCATGGTATACTTAGGGTATAGCCAAAGGCTGCATTTTTTGATGAACGGGCCTTTAGGAAGGTCCATTTCTCGCCTAAGTCATGGAGCAAGTTCCCTGACAATGGATCTATGCCAGAACTATGTTTATGGTGTGATCCGACAAACTGATCGGCCGTGAAGGACCTGTATCAGATCAACGGTCATCGTTACTCGATCAGGGCCACAAGTATACCAATAGGTGCAGGGAAATTTTCCTAATCCATGGGTGTAGTTGGGTCAAAATCTGACGGTCTGAAGTCTTCAAATTCACCCGCAAGTGAACGGTCCAATTCACTTAAGTTTGAGTTCATTTTCTAAAGATATTCGTGTTTCTCACACACTTTACTCAGGGCTTTAATTGTGTGTTTCTGATACTATTCGGGCTTGATTCCCGCAATGGTTGTCAAGCCCAGTAAGGTGGTCATAACCTTATAGTTTCGCGGTCATCGGACTTTCGACGCGTGGTCTAGGTCCGATACGGAGTTTCAATGTCCTCCCGAGAGCAACTGGGTTTTGAGATTACTCCTAGGTTTTTAGGTAATGTTAAGTTAGGGATTCTAATGGTTTTGGGTCTTGCCATCCGTATAGATAGTGGTTCAAGCGATCTCTGCCTGAGGTGATACTCGGGTCCTTCGTGATCTCTGCCTAAGGTGGTACTTGGGTCTTTGTACGAATTTTTCTGAGACGTTACAACTATGCAACCTTATAATCTCAACGGTAGGGAGGTATATCCAAAAATCTCTAAGTTATTCGAACTCGGGGATCTAATCATTCTAAGTTATCAACAATCATAGAGTGAAGGGTAGCTATCAGTGGATATGTGATGTTATCTTCACGTATTCTAAAGTTATGCTCTGATACCATCTTTTATCATGCCCCAAATTCGGTAATCGGGGTCATCTTTTGTCACGCCCTAAATTCGAAACCGGGATCACAAAAATTTTTGATTGCCGAATTCGGTGCCAACAGCCTCCGTCATACCCCATTCTCGGTTCCCAGTGCCCATACTCCAGATTTCGATCCTGGGATCCTACAATGAGGATTTTTCAATGTACGTTTGTCTCATTAAAAACATAACCACAAGTTTACCCAAATCATAAAGGCAGCAACATCATCATCACATATCCGCTAATATAAACATTTGAATACAATGTTGAAAGGGAAATACATATATTAAAAATCAAAGCTCCAGAATATGGCTACACGCTCCATGCTTAACGTTGCTGCAACCTAATGCCACCTGCACGCGTCTATCATGCGTCAGCTTATAGAAAGCTTAGAGGGTGGTGTAAGTGTGTGAATAGTATATGCGTGCTCAGAATGTAATATCAGAGTAAACGGAAATACTAGTAAGTCCACGAACCATACAATATTAGAGTACGCAGAAGTACTGACAAGTCCATAAAAATATCATCAACCTCATCCAGGATATGCGATGAAAAGACATAGCAAGCCAATGTCATATACTGAGAAAGTAATATAAATCGGTTATGTAATGCGGAAACATAATGAACCAGATATCAGATATCGAGGATGTAATACAATATGCAATTCGAAAGAGCTACGAATACCATCAGCCTCATCTAGGTCATATAAATGCAGAAACATAGCAACCCAAAATGTCATATGTCACGAATGTAATGCAATATGTAGTATGTAGTGCAAATAAAATGAGCAAGCTGCAGTGTGAAGTCAGGATGATAGTACGTGGTATCGCAGGTTACGGGGTCTATTACAAAGGACTTCTATCCAAACCAGTCCTATACCTAAATTTGGATAGATAGACTCAATGTGGTAAACTCCTAATCTCAGGATGGTCACGCGCCCCAACCGAAATCCTTATCATTACGAAGGTACATGTAACAAATACTTGTGCACCACCAGCTGGAGTGGATAGTGAATAAATGAATCAATGAGTTTGCACCTCCTGCTCAATAAGTCAACGTATCAGTACTGTACATCTCTAGGATCATCACCGGGGTCTAGTATACTCTACGCCAACTGCCGCCCCATCAAACACACAACTGAGTAAGTAGAAGAGACCTCACTATCCGCCTGACAATATCAGGCCCAACTCGTTGATAGTGGACCCATTCCTCAAGCTGGTCATACTCAGAGTAGCTATGCATACTCCCTCAGGCAGATAAGGCCACACCCCCTCCCAACCGACCACGACATAGTGGGAGACATGGCCTACTGGTATACGGTCCTCATGTGCTCATATATATCCACTTAGTCTCGATGTTGGGGCATCTTTTGGTACCAAGAGGGTTTAGAGATTTTCATCCAAGGCCATCTATGGCAGCCCGATGTTGATAACAGATTTTCAGTGTCTCATTTAGCCATCCATGACATGCCTATGGAGGCTACGGCCCTGATGTTGATAAGGCGTATAGTAATCACAACACACAATGTAAGGTGCATGAGTCATACAATCTAGTCATGCATTAATTTCGTGCATACCGTGCGCTCATGTGAGATAACCTCCACCTATTAGGGAGTCTCATAACAACCTGCACAATGACATATGCAATGGTCAACCACATCTCATAACAAACATGCAGATGATGCATATCGGCATGTATCATGATGCTATACTTATAATCAATATCGATAACCGACACTGATAATTGGCATCAATAATCGGCCTATATAATTGGCGTCGACAATCAGAATCAGCCTCGATAATCAACCTCGGCAATTGGCATCAATAATTAAAATCGGTAATCGGCCTCGACAATCGGAATCGGCCTCAATAATCAAAATCAACCTCGACAATCGGAATCGGCCTACGGGAAGGTCACAATGTGGACATTTAACCATCATTGCCCATCAATGTGGACATTTAACCAACATCGCTCCTAAGCAGTGGCCCACATAAACATCATTACATATATTATAGTGAAATCACACATTACATTGGTCCGCACATTCATTGCATTGGGCCTCACTCGAGGGTCACATATACACCACATCAGGTCTCGCTATATAGGCCACCAATACATCACAATGGGCCTTATCAAATGGGCCCAAATACATTACAACGGACCACATCATATGGGCCTCACATATGTCACAATAGGCCGCAATACATGGATCTCATATACATCAAATGGGTCACACTATATGGGCCTTATATACATCAAATGGGCCGCATCACATGGTCCGCACCAATGGGCCTCGCACAAATAGGCCACAAATACATCAAGTGGACCGCATCACATGGGCCTCAACAACGGATTTTATATACAATAAGTGAGCCCACCATAACTTTTATTTTCCATCCAATCTGTTCATAATGTCACATAGACCTGACTTAAGAGGAAAAAACAAATTTCATAATAATCCAAAACTTCTGTGACCCTAAAGTGGGTTTCAATGGTAGCCATTCAATCCCCACTGATCTTTTTGTAGTGTGGTCCACATGATAGACAGTGTGGATATACAACATATTCATCAAAGTGGACCAACAGGGTGGATGATGATCATCAAGGTGGGCCCAGAAGATGAACAGCATGGAGTATACATCATGCAAGACCCACAGAGCTTGGTGATGCCATTCACAGTAGCAAATAGCTGCATGAGGTGCACTGGCCAATCCGTCCAGCAGGTGGGTCCCACATGGGGCCCACCATATGCATATATCATATATATATATAATATTATATCATTATATTTATTTATATTTTTTTAATTTAAAAAGCAACGTCCATGCATTGGATGGCCTGGATACAATATATATCAAGGTGGGTCTCACCCCACACGTGCAACACGTGTGGGTGGGTCCTATGTCCTGCCTAGAAAGGGCAAACAAATAGGATGGCAAATACATCACGGTGGTTCCCACCATCTAGGGACTGGACGGTGGAGATACATACATCATGACATGGGTCCCACACGTACATCACATGGGGCCCACAACTAGGCAGCACGAATGAAACACATATAACATGGTGGCATACCACTCCACATGTCCAGATGGACGATTGGGATATAACACCTCATAACGGGGCCCATAGAACTTGCTGACGAAATACAGCAGCCGCATAAGTGGTGGGCTGCAGGCCCAGCGTCAAATGGATGGCTTGGATCTCACAAAGCAGAACCGTCCATTCATTCCAGTAAATCAGCACCGTCCAGGCATTGGACAGTGCATATAAGGCACATACATCAAGGGGGATCTCACCGTCCAGGCCCTTGCACTGGACGGTGTGAATAAAATACAACATCAAGGTGGGCCTGCTGTCCCTGAATGGTCTGGGCGTACTATACATATTAGATGGGTTGTGTGTCATGTACATCACAGTGGGCCCAGGGATGGGGATGAAACATGTACATCATGTGGGCCATACACACACCAGGTGGGCCACACACCTCACCATCATCATCACTAAACAAAAGGAAGAGAGAGAGAGAGAGAGAGAGAGAGAAAGAGAGAAATCGGATGATGGAGGGACCCCGCCACTATGGGCCCCTCATATAATCACAATACATACATGAAATGGGTCCCACTTGTCCCAAACATCAAAGGTCAAGATCTACTCTAGAACACCCACCTTTGATCTCCTCTTCCTTCTTCCACCTATAGCCTCTAGAGCTCTAAAGGAATGATTTCAACGGTCGAGATGATCTTAGGATGGTGGAGATGAGAGGTCAGAAGGTGGGCCACATAAGCTCTATCCATGGAGCTTGGAGCTTGAACGTGGGTTGCTTGCTTGAAAATTGGAGAAAATAAGAAAGAGAGTAAGAGATAGAGGGGATGGATGGGTGTGAGTGATGAAGTGATGGGGAGAGGGATGGGTGAAGTGATTGAAAGTTAACTTTTTGGGGTTGCTTTTGTACTTGGGGATGGGATAGAGTAATGGGTCGAGTGATGGGTGTACTTTGACAAGTGAGGTGATTGATCCGATGCATTCTCTTGGGATTGTAACGCGCGGTGTTTTCCTTGAACTGAGTGTGGGCCCACATCTCCTGGCTCGGGTATTGCCTTGGCGTGGGAGACGCGATGTCGGAACCGCAGCGACAGTATGGTGGCACTGGTACAGGTCTTGGGTTGAGCCGACTTTGGAAATTAGGATATGACTCAGGGTCGCACACAACTGCTGATTACAGGTCGCAGGTTGCTAGAATTTGACCGAGAGGACCTTGAAAGCCTATGGAACGGTACGGGCTAGGATACGAGTCTCACATTTCTTGCGTGAGATTTATGAAAAATCTAATATATCCACAATCACACTTCTCTCTTTAGTTATTTCTTGAGCAAACATTAAATGGAGCATTGTACTAAACGTGTGACTACTCAACTCGTAGTAGTTCTTCATCTAGGCCAACTTCATCTAATGTGAGAACCTTAAGGGGTTTCGAAGAAAATTCATACCAAATTGGGGATTTCAGCTCAAGAGACATAATTATTGAGCATAGTGTAAATGTTTCTCACATTGCTCCATTCAATCTTGTTCCTTTACTTTCTAATGTTGGTTGGGGAGGCATTTTAGCTTGGGGTGGCAAAGCTTACCGTTCCATTGTGCAATGCATGTGTGCATCAATTTGTGAAGTTTTCTAAGAGAATCTAACCTTTATAATTAAATTTGTGGACGGGAACTTTTATATAATCTCAACTTTAACTAGGATTGCTATTGTAGAGGATTGAATTCCTCTTAACAATCTAACTGATAGAATGTCCCATACAGAATGGCTAGCGGTTACACATAAACTATGTCGATTTAATACGGAATGGCATTTAGGTAATGCGTTGCGTGCCAATCAAATGTTGCCTTGATTTCGAGTTCTTCACCATATCTTTACATTCAATGTGTATCCTCGATCAAGAAATAAGTCAGAACTTACTCCCTTCTTGGCTAATATTCTTCACTCTGTTGTTTCTAGGGTACAAGTGTGTCTTCCTTTGCTTATTTGCTATATCATAATTCAGTTTCATCGTTATCCTGGTCATGGTTCTATTCCCTTTACATGTCTTATGACTTGTATTACCTTACATTATAATGTTCCTATTCCTATGTCTGAGGTGCTTGAGTCAGTATTACCATTCGATAACACTAATATTCATAAGATGAATCTGAAATATCTTCTGGGCCAGAGAGATGAGGAAGAAGAAGAAGGACCCGCACCACCAGAACACACATCTATGAACGATATCTTTGCTGAACTCGATGAGTCAAATGATCCAAATGATTTAGATTTTCAGCCTTCACAAGGTGATGATCGACTCAAATCATTGGAAGAGAACGTCACGACATTACAGGTTTCACAAGACAACCTGGCGTAAACTCAGAAATCCTCTATGAAGTACATGAAGAAGTACTTCCACCATATTACAAGGAGTTTACATCAGACGGATCCTTCCCTGAGTTCTTTTTACTCTTTATATATATATATATATATATATATATATATATATATATATATATATATATATATATACTTATGGGGCTGTATAACTAATATTCTACTTGGTTTGTTGGTTAACTGTTCTTAACTCTGCTTGAATATTTGTTTGCTACTTCATATGCTACTTTAGACATTTTTATATACTACTTCATATGCTTTCTTACATATTCATGTGATTATAAGCTTTTCTTGATGGTTATCATCCCTCTTCCCTTGTCAACTTGTGATAAAAAGGGGGAGAAATATGAATATATGATTGATTGGAATGTTGAGAATATATGATATATGTTTTAAACAAGAAACAAAAGTGTTTGGTTTGGGAGAGTATCTTATTTAAACATAACAGAGAAAGAGTGTTCAAAACGGTCATCATACTTTACTGACACTGAGTTCATTTACATCCTTTTAATATCCCTTAATTCCAAGATAAATTACATAAAATAAAGGAATTATTATGAATTCAACAGCCATAGTTAAATATGAAATTCGACAGCATAATGTCAGTGATTTCAGTCATCTCTTAGGACTTAGGAGGAATATTCTCTTCTCCTGATCCTTTTATGCTTGAACAGAAGGAACTTGGAAACTTTAGCCATTTCGACAGCATAACGACCCTTTATCTTCACAGACTGTAGGGCAGTCTAGTTGCGCGGACCCGCGCAAGCCACCGCTGCCTCCTCTTCTCACCTTCAACTTCTTCTTTGCTCCGCTTTTTCTCAAAAATCTTCAATCCCCCTTTAATGAAGGAGGGGAGGGGTATTTATAGACCCTCGCATGTGTGGAACCTCGATTTCGGTGCCGTGGGACCCGTTTTGAATCAATCTTTACCGTTCAAGGAAATCTTCCCTTAAAACCATCTACGCAGACCCGCGCAACTGATCTTTGGGTTGCGCAGACCAATGCAATAGACTTTTAAGTTGCGCGGACCGGCACAACTGATATTGTTTGCGCGATTCCCCGCAAACGATCTCAAAGACATTTCTTCTTCTTCTTACATTCTTCTTTCTAGTACTTTATTTTCAATCCTTTTATCATTTTTTCATGCCTCAATAATGTATGAGAATGTTGAATGTCATATTTGCTTAGAGAATGCTTATGGTTATATGAACAGGGAGAGTACAACTTTAGGGGGTTACTTTTTTTTTTTTTGCAATCTTCAATTACGCCATGACTTCAAGAATATAGGGCTACATTCTGATTCATGTATCACTACTAAGTTTTTTATCATAAAATTGACAAAGGGAGAGATTGTAAGTGTTATTATGTTTAAAGAACATGTTACACCTGGTTTGTCAAATTTTGTCTTGTCAAAACAACTTAGTATAGTGTTCTTCAAGTTAAAGACAAGCTTATGTTCAAGTTGAAGTCAAGTGTAAGTTCAAGTCATGTGGATCAAGATGGAAAGTTCACCTTCAAGTGTAAGTTCAATTCTACTAAAAATGCTAGTAAAAGATCAAGCTTCATCGACAAGTTCAACTATTATTGATGAATCAACTAGTAGAAGATCAAGCTCCTTTGAAAACTTTAAGTTTCTAATCCTATGAAGTTCAGTCCATACATTTATTTTAAACCTTATAAAGACCTTAGGTTTAGGGGCTTTCAAAATATATTTAAATTGGATTTTTACATTATAATTGATTGAATTTCGACTTGAATAAGTTTTGCTTCAACCAGTTTAAGAAATTCCTCGCTAGTCCAAGAAACAACCGAAGTATAACAGAAATTTTGTTGCGTCTTCGACCAGCCGAGTGGAGTCCTCGACCAATCGAAGGTTCCTCGACTCGAAGTCCAACAACTAAATTCTAGTCGGATTCTACTTGGTCGACCAGTAGAAGATCTGTTAAATCTTATCCCGTTCGAGTTTAAAAATTTGTTGGAACTGTATTCGGTACTTCAACTAGTCGAAGATTACCTTAGACCAGTTGAAGGAACAGATTTTCTGACTATAAATAAAAGTTCTTTCTCAATCCGAAAATACAATTTAAGCCTATAAAGCCCTTATTCAAGAAAGAGAGAAGCCTCATTTACTATCAAGCTATCAAGCAGTATTTATAAATTTACTTATAACTTTTTCATTAATTCCTTTATCTCAAAACTCTGTCATTCTGATTTTAAAAAGAGTGTTTACTCTTATTGAGATTTGAGGGAATTAATGCAAGTAGCCTTTGTATTTAAATCTAATTAAAATCAATTAGAACCATGAACCTTTTCTATTGGACTGAACATCGAACATTCGTCATTCAAGAAAAATGATCTACTGCTACAACATCTTCTTCGGTGAAGATAAGTGTAACGCCCTGAAAATCGAGGGTTGAGCAAGCTCAGCTCCCGAGTTCCAACGCATCACTTATCCAACATAGATAATGATGATTATGATGAGTGCATTGAAACATGAATGGGATTAGACCAAAACAACATATCTACTCCAGAGACAGTTAAATTACGCCAGCGGAAGACTGTGATAGATATATAACATATATAAACTGTTGTAAGTCTCTAGAGTGTGAACATGTTACCAGGTCAAATACATCAATGTATACTCCAAAAATGAATAAAATAAATAAACATGGGTGTTCTATAAGAGCAAACTAAAGTGTAATGGCATCTAATCAGCAACCTGTAACCCCGTCGATCAGAAGATGGTCCACATAGACCCGCCTAATAGCTGCATAAAGGAGAAACCCTCCTCATCATCATAAAGACCGGCTCCGCTTCGCAAGCATCGCCATCATCTGAAACTCAAACAGGGTCTGGTTGGTGCGTACAATGCTGTTCTGTAACGTGGGAGTGATTGATCAACTCAGTGGAACAATAAAGCAGAGGTTAACATGTTATCAATTCAGTCAAGTAGTAATGATAAAGTAGTAAATCACACATTCCTAAGTACTGTTGTTAATGCAAGGATGGTATGAATGTATGATGCATGCCCTCACCTACGCTCCCTCAGCGACTACATCTCATGTTCGTGCATGACAACATTACTTCAGTGCTTGACCTGCAACCCCTGAACGCATGCGTAATGCGGTGCATGCATATGATTACCAAGTTCTTATTAGTCATTTTCATACAGCAGGATTGGAAAACTAAGGTACCTCCCTTATATCAATACCCAAACAATGATCCATTTTAGGGTCGTCAATCTTAGTAAATCTCATACGAAGTTGTGGTTCTAGGTCACTACCACCAACGCCCTACCAACTGGCAGTCTATTTTCGAAGGCGCGTCACCGACCCGACTGGGGACCACAGCCAAGCTGCGATGGGGTAGGCCTAGCTTATACTCTCGTTGCTACGGAAGGCTTGTCGCCTCAATGTAAACTCAGAGTATGCTCGACGTCACTACAAAGGGCTCGTCACCAATCAGTGTATGCCGACAGCTCGAATACAATGTCTCATACCACCATATTCGACTCACGAGTCTAAGTTGCTCACTAGTCACTACGGGGAGGCTCATTAGCTCAGCGTAGGCTGACAGCTCGACTACGGTGTCCCATACCACCATGTTCGACTCATGAGTCTTAGCGAATCGAGGTACCAAGGTTAACGGGGTTTCCACTGGTGAGTTTGGTACCTTAGGTTTAAGCAGTAGCGTCTAAACATGGTGAACATAAATAGGGCCAATCGGGTTACTTGACGAGCTCAACTAGCACAAGCGCACATCGAGTTGATCGACATGAAGTGCGTAAGTACTCCATGTGGCCTAACCACTATCGATAACTGAAGTACGGCTCGGGTTCATCAAACATGTCCTACATGATGAAGGAATCTCAGCCACGACTTCAAGCCTTTTACTGATTGCCTGGACTATAACATAGCCCCAATCACACTCAATCCTTAACCATAAAGCATGTATAGTAGTCAAAGCAAAATTAACAAAGTAATTCAAACATGTTAACAAGCATGTTATAAAGCACAATATAAGCACGAAATACAAACACATATATTTCATAAGTAAATTATTAAATTAAACAACTTGCATGGAAGAAATCATATACATCTCTAAGGTAGTTGAGAATCCTATCTCAACACCCAATTAAAGAAGAATTTATAAGCACTTACTCATACAGACATTTTTACATACACTTAGTCTGCACATAACGTCATACATGGTATGTAGTAGTTAGAATACGTATTAGGGCAAGTCCTTTTGTCAAAGGATTGCCGCCTATACAACAATCACATATCCACATGGTTAGTCGTGGCGTACTCTAATGCATAGTTTATACTCACTTAGACATTTTCACAAACACTTAGGCTACAAATTATACATACACGACGTATGTTAATATAACAAGTATTAAGCTAATCCGTTCACCCAGAAGTTGATACACATGTATCTAGCATACATAGACGGTAAATAATCATGGCAAGCACAAATCCGTATTTCATACTTATATGGTATTTTCTATAAATATGAGGAATACAGTATATTCAACATAGTTAACGTATATCTAAAAAACGAAATGGACAGCACTTTGTACATGTGTAATAGCATCCATGTCAGTAATATATCATTAACTGATATTGAAAGCCTTGAAAACCATAACCTATACGTTTAAAGTCTGCACCTTATGTCGTAGAAGCGTAATGAATTCGCTAGAAACTCTAAGGCGTCGTCAACGAGGATATATCAACCTATACCTGAAATCTGAAAACAGATTAGGGTTAGGTTTTCTTACCTAAGAACGGGATCGGTATCGCCGGTAGAGTGGTATGGAAGAGCAGATTCATCCCGTGGAATGATGGGATTGAATCCCAGGGATGAACTCCAACTCTCACTCTCTCTTTCTCCCTCTTTCCTCTCTTCTCTCTCCTAGGGTTTCCCAAATTCGTATGGGATGAGAGAGTGAGGGCTTAAGGCCCTTATATAGGCCCAAAACTGATTGGAATGGCCCCAGGACAAAGGTATACGTAGGTTATGTCCAAACAGCGTCTGTTTCAGCTCAATGGAGCATTTTCGGAGCCCCTCTTGAGCTAAAGGTCGGACTTAAGCTCACTGACCTTGGATCTAGGTCGAGTTAAGGTTTCGTTCCAATCGGGTTTCCAGATCGCATGTGGCGGACCAGTTTCAGTTCAACGGTCATCGGAACTCAATCAGGATTACAAGTACACCGACATGTGTATGAAATTTTCCCTGATTCGAGGGTGTATTTGGGTCAGGTTCTGATGGTCTGATTGCTTATATCAGGTCCGTAAGCAACATGTCTCAGATTACTTAAATTAGGTTTAATTTCTAAAGGAAACCACGTTTTCTCACACTCTTCACTCCGGGCTCAAGCGAATAGCCGTGGGACACAATCTGGGTTTGATTTTCGAGATGGTTGTCAAGCCCAGTAAGGCGGTTCTAATTATATAACTTCATCGTAATCGGACTTTTGATGTGCGATACAGATCCGATACGGAGTTTCAATGTGCTCCCGTGGGCAACTGTGTAATGAGATTAATCCTAGATTTTAGGGTAACCTAGCATCAATGATTCTACAAGTTTTGGGTCTTGCAGATCGTATTTAAAGTGATTTAAGTGGATTTCATAGCTAATCTAGTTTAGCACTTAGTTAAACGTGTTTAATTTCTAAAGGATTTAAGGTTTGAGAGGTTCAAAAAGGGTTAGGATCGACCCCTTGCCTAAGGACATCTAACTCCAGGTTGGCAAAAATCTGGGGCGTTACAATCTACCCCCCTTAAAAATAATTTCATCCCCGAAATTGGCTAAGAGTAATGAGTAAAGATTTCATTATTTCTTTTGCCTAAGTTTTATTGACTTCAAGTATATGTGCGTGGTAGGGTGTATACTATCTATACTAGTCTGGCTTACTTTAGTTTATCCTCCTTAAAACTTCTTCGCCCTAAAATTGGCTAAGGCTCCTATTAAGTTCGTATTCAACGAGCACATATATGGATACATTGACCTTGGTTATTGTAATTCAGCTCGTACCTATTGTTAGGCCTATTATGTAATATAAATTGGTTTAACACTTAAACCCTAATTGCTTTCCTTTAAAGACTACATTATTGACATTCTAAGGAAGATTCAGATCCTATGTAATGACCTAACCTTACATATAACCTGGATCAATTTCCTTCGATCTTGGGCCAGTGGGGTGGAGGTCCACCACGCTTCCACTGCGCCACTTTGATCCAACGGATGTATTAGCTGACCTAACTAGATTGGGCTCATAATATTCTACCCCCCTTAAAATTTATTTCTAGTCTCAAGGCTCAAGAATCTGTGTCCTGATCCGTATGTCGGAACAATGTGTAATTTAGAACCTATCCTTGACACGAAATGGGAAATACATTGGTCTGCCTTTCATCGATGATGTGTACTATGGCATTGGTACTTATGGTTATAGAAAGGAGCTAAAAATAATGGGTGTTGAGGTTGATTCCCAGGGACAGATGTGAGTTTGCTGTAAGGTGCCTAACTATACCAGGGAAGGACCTTTGCCATGGTCCCAACTTACCTCTTTAATCATGTCTAGTTGAATACTGTAAGATAATCTATACATTATCAGTGCACAAGGAGTTTGGACAAAATAGGTTAACGGGCAAACTATCTTTCTAAGGCCATATGCACAATATGTATGCCCGAATAGTCTATGATTCAGGACCTAATCCTTAACTCTTTGTTGCCCATTTGAGAAATTTCTTAAGCCCGAACAAGTATCCCTATTGGCTATATGTTCTTAAAACTTCTCAAAGGCGAAATAACAAACTTTTGGTTGTAAGTGGTTTGGCCAACACGGAAGGAAAGCTGTGTAGTGGGTCTGAGCCAAATACATAGACCTTCTACCTAGCTAGGACAGAAAATTTGTCGTATCAGTTCTTAATCCTAGTTGATCCCGATCTTCTGCTTGATCAGAGTAGTGAGTTCATTGGTAACTACCAGGATTGAGAATTCGGTTCAAACCGCGAATACTTCGCTTATATATATAGTTTCTCTGCTCCATGTTCTCGATTGTAATAAGCCCTTGAGAAGACAATCATAGGGAGTGTGTTATTTTGATCTAACGTTCAATCAGAGGGATATATAACTTTTCTCTAAGTGTAAATAGTTTCTAAGTTAAAACAACTTTTCTAAGAGTTATTAAATAAGCCTATAAGTATTAGGGGGATTCAACGAAAGAATAAGATCTCACTCCAACCTAATCAAGCCAACTAACTAAATTTATCTTTCAATTGTCTTAGCATAATCAGTGTTTTACATTCTTTAGTATAACCAACCAATAGTTGTAATCCAAAGTCTATGCTTATATGCTAGATGATTTCATACCCTTTCTAATACAAGAAATTGTTTATTGCTTAGGGTCAAACGTTGTCTGATTGGAATTGAGTTGTCTGAACTTGAATTTAACTACACTGGTACACTACACACATGCTCATACTACCTAAGAAGGTCCTAGGGTTCACATTATTAATTTTTTGGATTTCCTATACTGCTAGATTTGTTTGTAAAATCTATGAGTACCAACTCTAAGTCCAAAACTCTAAGGGGCTGTTTGGCCAGTGGTATGAAGTTGTATTAAATGGATTGCATTGTTAATCCCACCTCAGGATTGAGAATGACATGTTTGGTAGGAGGGTGGGATGAGATTAAAATTAATTTGTTTTATAGGCTTTGGAAAATCAGCCTTGTGTTGGAAAGTATGAGATGTGATTTCCAAATCCCACGATGATGAATTTCTAAGTGTAATTGGAAAGAAATTTCTCGAGATTTACTTTTAATTGCATACATTCCAACCATGGTATTGGAAACCATGGGATACACCCAACCTAGGGACAAGACCTTACACATGCATTTATTGTTACTTTTACAATTCCATCCACCCTAATCTCTCCTAATGCAGTTGGGCGAACATGTGGAGGTTGTGAAGGTTACGGAACACGAATTTTTCATGCTCAAATGGAAGGAAATGAAGAAGGAAAATGAAGAAAGAGGATGGGTAGTGGGTATACACGAATTTGAGCCTCAAATGGGGGATTCAAGAGCTCAAATAGGAGAGAATGGAGAGGGTAGGTAGCTGTGGTAGAGAGATTCAGAATGTGTGGTGAAGGTGGTGCATGAAAACGAAAAAAGGAAGAGGTTGGAGGGGTAATTTTTGTGCAAAATCAAAAGTTTGGGAGAGAAAGGAAAGCTTGGGAGGGTGATTTGTGAAGGAGGGGTGCCCTAGGAAAGGTTTTAATCAAAACCCCATGTATCAGGGGGCCACACTACCCCTAAAACTCGATCGGCCCAACCAGCCCACCCGGCCTCACCTGTTAGCCAGCAAGGCCTCGCCGAATCAGCGAGCCCCTCGCCGACCTCTGGAGTGTTTGGCGAGGGCTTGCCCTTTGGACGAGGTCTTCCTACCCCCCTTAGTCCAAAAATGTATGGGGCCCACCTTGGGTCCCCCCCGGAAGTGCCCGATTTGGGCCCCACCTCCGTTTTGAGTCTATTTAGGCTATTTCGGGAACGAACTGATGTATATTCACATTTATCGATTTCTAAAGGCTGGGATGGGATCATTTGTGATCTAGATCCATCGAATGACGGTCGAGGAGTGATCCGAGGTCGCCTCATACTATCACAGAGGTGTACAGAGTCAATTTCGGCGATTGTTTTCGGTGAACTTCGCCAAGTGGCGAAACTGGGACCCCTATGACTGTTTCTACATTTTCTCGCACCCACCTATGTTGAGTTTGCATCAGCATACATTGTGTGACCATAACCCAGGTCCGGTTTAATCCAAATCATGCTCTGATACCATCTTGTAACGTCCTGAAAATTGGGGGTCGAGCAAGCTCAGCTCCCGTGTTCCAACACATCACCTATGCAACATAGATAATGATGATTATGATGAGTGCATTGAAACATGAATGGGATTAGACCAAAATAGTATATCATACTCCAGAGACAGTTAAATTACGCCAGTGGAAGACTGTGATAGATATATAACATATATAAACTGTTATAAGTCTCCAGAGTGTGAACATGTTACCAGGTTAAATACATCAATGTATACTCCAAAAATGAATAAATTGAATATACATGGGTGTTCTAAAAGAGCAAACTAAAGTGTAATGGCATCTAATCAGCAACCCTGTAACCCCGTCGATCAGAAGATGGTCTACATAGACCCGCCTAATAGCTGCATAAAGGAGAAACCCTCATCATCATAAAGACTGGCTCCGCTTCGCAAGCATCGCCATCATCTGAAACTCAAACAGGGTCTGGTTGGTGTGTACAACACCATCCCGTAAAGTGGGAGTGAGTGATCAACTCAGTGGAACAATAAAGCAGAGGTTAACTTGTTATCAATTTAGTAAGGTAGTAATGATAAAGCAGTAAATCACACATTCTTAAGTACTGTTGTTAATGCAAGAATGGTATGGATGTATGATGCATGCCCTCGCCTACGCTCCCTCAGCGATTACATCTCATATTCGTGCATGACAACACTGCCTCAGTGCTTGACCTGCAACCCCTGAACGCACGCGTAATGAGGTGCATGTATATGATTACCAAGTTCTTATTAGTCATTTTCATACAGCAGGATTGGGAAACTAAGGTACCTCCCTTATATCAATACCCAAATAATGATCCATTTTAGGGTCGTCAATCCTAGTAAATCTCATACGAAGTTGTAGTTCTAGGTCACTACCATCAACGCCCTACCAACTGGCAGTCTATTTTCGAAGGCGCGTCACCGACCCGACTGGGGACCACAGCCAGGCTGCGATGGGGTAGGCCTAGCTTATACTCTCGTTGCTACGGAAGGTTCGTCACCTCAACGTAGACTCTAAGTATGCTCGAGGTCACTACAAAGGGCTCGTCACCAATCAGTGTAGGCCGACAGCTTGAATACAGTGTCCCAGACCACCGTATTCATCTCACGAGTCTGGGTTACTCACTGGTCACTACGGGGAGGCTCGTCGCCCCAGCGTAGGCCGACAGCTCGACCACGGTGTCCCAAACCACCATGTCCAGCTCATGAGTCTTAGCGAATCGAGGTACCAAGGTTAACGAGGTTTCCACTGGTGAGTTTGGTACCTTAGGTTTAAGCAGTAGCGTCCAAACATGGTGAACATAAATAGGGCCAATCGGGTTACTTGACGAGCTCAACTAGCATAAGCGTACATCGAGTTGATCGACATGAAGTGCGTAAGTACTCCATGTGGCCTAACCACTGTCGATAACTGAAGTACGGCTCGGGTTCATCAAACACGTCCTACGTGGCGAAGGAATCTCAGCCACGACTTTAAGCTTGTTACCGATTGCCTGGACTATAACATAGCCCCAATCACACTCAATCCTTAACCAGAAAGCATGTATAGTAGTCAAAGCAGAATTAACAAAGTAATTCAAACATGTTAACAAGCATGTTATAAAGAACAATATAAGCAGGAAATACAAACACATATATTTCATAAGTAAGCGATTAAATTAAACAACTTGCATGGAGGAAATCATACACATCTCTAAGGTAGTTGAGAATCCTATCTCAACACCTAATTAGAGAAGAATTTATAAGCACTTACTCATACAGACATTTTTACATACACTTAGTCTGCACATAACGTCATACATGGTATGTAGTAGTTAGAATACGTATTAGGGCAAGTCCTTTCGTCAAAGGATTGCCGCCTATACAACAATCACATATCCACGATGGTTAGTCGTGGCGACTCTAATGCATAGTTTATACTCACTTAGACATTTTCACAAACACTTAGGCTACAACTTGTACATACACGACGTATGTTAATATAAAAAGTATAAAGCTAATCCGTTCACCCAAAAGTTGATACACATGCATCTAACATACATAGACGGCAAATAATCATGGCAAGCATAAATCTGTATTTCATACGTATACGGTATTTTCTACAAATACAAAGAATACAGTATATTCAACATAGTTAACATATATCTGAAAAATGAAATGGACAACACTTTGTATATGTGTAATAGCATCCACATCAGTAATATATCATTAACTGACATTGAAAGCCTTAAAAACCATAACCTATACGTTTAAAGTCCGCACCTTACGCCGTAGAAGCGTAACGAATTACCTAGAAACTCTAAGGCTTCGTCAACGAGGATATATCAACATATACCATGAGTTGGGTTAATTATTTCATAACCTACACTACCTGAAACCCGAAAACAAATTAGGGTTAGTTTTTCTTACCTAAGAACGGGATCAGTATCACCGGTAGAGCGGTAAGGAAGAGCTGATTCAGCCCGTGGAATGATGGGATTGAATCCCAGGGATGAACTCCAACTCTCACTCTCTCTTTCTCCCTCTTTCCTCTCTTCCTCACCTAGGGTTTCCCAAATTCGTATGGGATGAGAGAGTGAGAGCTTAAGGCCCTTATATAGGCCCAAAACTGATGGGAGTGGCCACAGGGCTAAGGTATACTTAGGTTATGTCCAAAGATCGTCTGTTTCAGCTCAACGAAGCATTTTCGAAGCCCCCCTTAAGTCAAAGGTTGGACTTAAGCTCACTGACCTTTGATCTAGGTCGAGTTAAGGTTTTGTTCCAATCGGGTTTCCAGATCACATGTGGCGGACCAGTTTCAGTTCAACGGTCACCGAAACTCGATCAGGATTAGAAGTACACCGACATGTGTATGAAATTTTCCCTGATCCGAGGGTGTATTTGGGTCAGGTTCTGACGGTCTGATTGCTTATATCAGGTCCACAAGCGACAAGTCTCAGATTACTTAAATTAGGTTTAATTTCTAAAGGAAACCACGTTTTCTCACACTCTTCACTCCGGGCTCAAGAAAATAGCCGTGGGACACACTCTGGGTTTGATTTCTGAGATAGTTGTCAAGCCCAGCAAGGCAGTCTTAATTATATAACTTCATCGTAATCGGACTTTCAACGTGCGGTCCAGATCCGATACAGAGTTTCAATGTGCTCCTGTGGGCAACTGGGTAATGAGATTGATCCTAGATTTTAGGGTAACCTAGCGTCAATGATTCTACAAGTTTTGGGTCTTACAAATCGTATTTAAAGTGATTCAAACGAATTTCACAGCTAATCTAGTTTAGCACTTAGTTAAACGTGTCTAATTTCTAAAGGATTTGAGGTTTGAGAGGTTCAAAAGGGGTTAGGATCGACCCCTTACCTAAGGACATCTAACTCCAGGTTGGCAAAAATGTGGGGTGTTACAATAAGTATCAATTTACTTACTGTATTTAGTTTTTTATATGAAATAGCCAGAAAATCTCATTAGAGGTTTTGTCTGAGATAGCCTAAAAATCTCAGAGAGGGGTTTCTTTGTTTGTGATGACCTTTTAAAATCACAACTGTATCAGGTTTTAATGTGACCCTATGAAAACTTTGTTCACAGTGAAAGTCGAGATTACGAGGTTAGTAATCTTGGGAGTGGAGTAGGTGTGGCTATTTAAGAACAGTTGTTGTACACATCGAATCATTATAATTCTTGGTGTTTGTGGTGAATGTTTTCTTTTTTAGATTTGTGGATAATGTTTGTAATTTCTTTTATACAAAAGTGGTGAATGTTTGTAATAGATAGGTTTACTTTCTCTTGCTTGGTTTGAGATCTTGATTCTTATAAACGTTCGTGAAATAAGGTTGTCCTACCTAAACTTTCTTTTGGGTGTATGTTGTCCTACGAACTAGTTTGAATCAATTTTTCAATACTAGTGCAATTGAGATTTCAGATTTGTTTATTATTTATGCGCTTTAATTTTTATTTGGCATAGTCATATTCAACCTAAGATCACCTTTTCACTTTGTCTTTCAAACAGTCTCTGGATTTTTGCAACTAAGTTCGCAGTTGAGTTAACTCATTTTGGGTTTAAGTTTTATACACTTGTTCGAGCTCGTGTACAATTAGTGCACCATTGGGATTGGGTCATAGTCGTTGTATCTTGGAGACCAACTATCTAAGAATCTTATTGCACTTAGGACGTGGTCTAAGGAGGGCAGATTTGGTTTCAAGCCGAGTGACTCAGTCACGCCTTGAATCAAACAAATAAGTCATCTTTTCTTATTTATTTTTCTATTTTTTCAAAATTTTTCTATTTTTTTAGCATATATTTTCCAATAATCTTGAAACCAAGCCCGATTTGTTTGAAATAGTATACCATTGATTCATTATCTATTCGAAAAATAGAAATTCATTTTTCTTCTTTCTTTTAACCTTTTCTATAACAAGTGTTCAAACTCATCTTGGAACTGGTTGTAAGCTATATTGTAATCAGAAATAGATGATCGAAAACTATAAATCATGGCCACCATCACAGTCAACCCTATAACTGAACGGTCCAAAATCGAACCGTTCGCTGGACATAATTTTAAATGGTGAAAATAAAAAATTAATTTTGCGATGGAAACTCTAAAGGTATTTTACATTCTTTTGGATTCATTTATATCTAATCTAGCCAACAAAAATGAATTTAGAGATGCTAATAAAGGTAAACATTATATTCTCAATACCTTGTCCAAATAATTATATGACATCTATGTTTCTTATGAACATAATTAAGGTCATTTGGATCGCACTAGAAAAGAAATGTCCTTGAAGATGCAAGATTTAAAAATTATTTTATCGCAAACCTCCTTTATTATGAAATAACAGACAATAAACCTGTCATGAACAAGATTCACAATTATCAAAATCTAATACATGAACTGTTGGTTGAGGGAATGAAAATGGATGAAGTATTCTTATTTGGAGCGCTAATTGAAAATTAAGCTACCTCCTTCTTGGAAAGATTACAAAAAGAGAATGAAAGATAAGAAAAATGCAATTTCTTTAGAAAACATAATCATACACATAATGATAGAAGAGGCTAACAGAAACAAAGACCAAATTAAAAATGCAAACGAGTCAGTATCAAAGGCTAACCTAGTAGAAACAAGTCAGACACAAAAGTGCAAAAAGAAAAGGAATTGTTATAACTGTGGAAAGCTTGGACATCACTACAAGGAGTTTAAACTCAAAAAGAAAATAAATGGCCAATTTAAGAGAAAAGGGGCCTTGTAACTACTGTAAAAAGCTTGGACATTATGAAAATGAATGTAAGCTTAATAAAAAGAAAACTAAATCTCGAGTCATTTTTGTTGAAACAAAAATAAAAAATAAAAAATCCAGACCTGTTTGTCATTGTAGTTTTTGAAGTGTTCCTAGTAAACAACATGGAATGAATATTCGACACCAGGGCAATTCAGCATGTATGCATGTATAAAAGCATGTTTACCTTGTATCAGGAGACAGGAGATGGGGAGCAAGTGTTCATGGGAAATGCTCAATCATTTCTAGTTGTTGGAAAAGAAAATGTTCTTCTAAAGCTCACAACGGGAAATACTTTGATGCTAAAGAATGTGCTACATATGCCTGACATTCATTGGAACTTGGTCTCTAGTTCACTCATCGGTAAGGTTTGAGTTAAACTAGTATTTGATTCTGATAAGCTTGTAATGACCAAGAATGAAACTTTCCTTGGAAAGGGTTATTGTAGTATTAGAATTAGTGTAGGATTAGGTTTAGTTTTTCATTGTATTTTGAAGTTAGGATTTTCTGACTTATTAAATATTAACATTGTTATTTTATTTTGTAGAATATAACCCAAAATCACCAATTGGGTACTATCCTTCCAACCCTCTTGCATGAGTATTTCTGATTCTTTATTTTTTATTTTTAGTTTAGTAGAAATAGGTTTAGTTTAGAACTAGGTCTAAGAGTATTTCATGCCCAAGTAGGTCCGTGACGATACTCTACGTCTTTTAAGTGAAGGAGGATTAGTCGAAGGTTTGACTACCGATCACTAGATTAGACAACACCTAAGATCCTTTGAGTTGGCAGAAAATATGGCTGAAAGTCAACCTTATCAACCTGCCAAGGAACAACAAGACAAGAACGATGTACACAATGTTCCTCCACACAGTACTCTATGTGACTATTTGCAACCAGTGAGGATAAGCACACCATCCTGCATAGTCTTTCCACATACTGCAGGAAATGTGGATTTCAAGCCGGGAGTGATCCAACTACTCCTAAAGTTTCATGCACTAGATTCTAAGAGTCCATACCTATATCTTAAGGAATTTGATGAGATTGTAGCGACCTTACACTTCCTCAACGTGTCCGATGACACCTTAAGACTAAAATTATTCCCTTTCTCTTTGAAAGAGAAAGCCAAGTTATGGCTTCAATCCTTGAGACTAAGATCGATTGGCACATGGGATGAGATGACTCGGGAGTTTCTTAAGAAGTTTTTCTCGGTTCATAAAACCAACACCCTTAGGAGGGTGATCATGATTTTTTCTTAGAAAGAGGAAGAAACCTTCTTCCAATTCTACGAAAGATGCAAGAATCTTCTAAATGCTTGCTCACATCGTGGTTACGAAATTTGGTATGTCATAAGCTTTTTCTATGATGGACTGACTTCATCTATGAGCCAGTTCATAGAGATGATGTGCAATAGAGAATTTATGAACAAAGATCCTGTGACACGTGAGACTATTTTGATATGCTTGCTGAAAAATGCGCAGTCATGGGATACTTTGGCCAAGCCCACCAACCCCAAAACAACTCAGTCCAAGAAGAAGGGAGGAATGTACGTCTTAAGAATGGAAGCCGACATTAATGCAAGGGTGGCTAACCTCACAAGAAAAGTTGACGCCACGGAACTTAAAAAAGTAGAAATAGTCAAACTCGACGAGATCGTTGAAGTTGTTTGTGGTATATGTGCTAGCAACATACACTCGACACATGATTGTCCTACAATTCCATCGTTTCAAGAGTTGTTACATGAGCAATCTAATGTTGTGACCAATTATCAAAAGTTCGTTCAACGCTCCCATCTCAAACATGTATAATTCTAGTTAACAGAATCACCCAAACTTCAGTTGGAGGAATGAACAGACGACCAATATAGACAGAAATCCTCAATGGGCTCTTCTTTCAATCTTTAACCCATTATTTAATCAGAACAAACCCCAAGAGAATATGGTTAAAAAATTTATCCAGAATCAAGAGAAATTCAATCAAAATAAATTGTAAGCATTCCAAGATATTAAAACATAGTTGGGAGTGTTTGCATCGTCTATTCAAAGAATCAAGTCACAACTTGCAGTTAGGGAGAAAATGACTCTTCCAACCCAACCTCTAACTAACCCAAAACCACAATATGAAATAAGTGACCCAAGCTCTTCAAATCAGCATGTATAGCATATAAAGTCTATCACAACTCTGAGAAGTGAAAAATAATTGATAAAAACATCCTAACGAGGGTTGAGAAGTCCAAGGGCTCAGAAGAATCTGAGAGAGATGATGGGCTTAGCAACACTAAACATGAGAAAAAAATCAAAAAAACAATACAAGCCAATTGCTTCGTTTCCATAAAGGTTGATATCACCAAAACCTTTGTCAAACACTTAAGATATCTTAGAGGTTCTAAAACAGGTGAAAATCAACATCCCTCTATTGGATGCCATAAAACAAATCCTATCTTATGCCATGTTCCTAAAACATTTATGTACGAACAACAGATGACAAAACAACCAGAAAAAAATATTTTTAACAGAGAAAGTGAGTGCCGTCCTAAACCAAAATGTGCCCTAAAAATACAAAGATCCTAGTAGCCCAACCATCTCTTATGTCATTGGGCATCACCAGATTGAACATGCACTCTTGATTTAGGGGCAAGTGTAAATTTGACCCCATAATCGATCTACGAACAACTTGACCTTGGTGAATTAAAACTCACCAAGACCACACTTCAACTTGCTGATAATTTAATTCGTATACTGAGAGGGATGATAGAGGATGTACTTCTCCATATGGATAAATTCTACTACCTAGTAGATTTTATTGTTTTTGATACACAACCCGTTATCGATGCTAACACTCAAATTCTTGTCATCCATGGCCGACCATTCCTAGCCACATCAAATGCCATATTCAATTGTAGAAATAGGATTATGAAACTATCTTTTGGGAACATGACACTTGAGTTGAATGTGTTTAATATGTGCAAACAACTGGAGGATGGTGATGATGTCCATGAAACAAACTTGATTGACTTATTCGTGAAAGATAAGTCACTTTTGACTTAGTGCTCCGACACTCTAGAGATGTTCTTGATCCACTCCACTGATTTAGATAATGACATGATTAGGGAGATGAATGCCTTTCTTGATGTTATGCGGTACTTGAAACTAACCGAAAGAAGCCTAAATTTAAAAGATTACCTCAAGCGGACTCAAAGCCTCTATCTTCTAGTGTCAAGGCACCGAAGCCTGCTAATCTTAAATATGCTTATTTGGGTTAAGATGAGATATATCCTGTGGTGATTTTTTCCCTTTTGGATGAGGAACAAGAGAGTATATTGATTTCTACTATTAAAGAACATAAAGGAACCTTTGGATGGACAATTGCGAATCTTAAGGGAATCGATCCTTCGATTTGTACTCATTTCATTTACCTCGATGGCAATGCAAAAACATCTAGACAGCCACAACGTTAGTTAAATCTAAACATGAAGGAAGTGGTTAAAGCCGATGTGTTAAAGCTATTGGATGTGGGTATTATATACTCTATATCCGTTCCAACTGAGGTGGTACCTAACAAGTTCGGGATCACCATTATAGCCAATGCATATAATGAACTCATGCCAACCAGAGTCACTACTGGTTGAAGAATCTATATTGACTACCACTTTTACAATGATCTAAGGCCTGAAATTCGATGTATATGGTTAATTTATGATAAATAGGCATGATATAAAATTTTACATAAAACGGATCATGGGAACCATGTGATCTAGAATTCAAAGGTATAGGTTAATAGTATTAAGTATTTACAATTTTGCCATCTTTTATTTCTCCAACTTCCAACATCCGTAACGTCGGATTACACTATCCAAATGCATTGAAATTTTACAGACGTTCTTTATTTTTCATTTTTCATTTTCTTTCCATCGCTCCATTTTGGGCCTTGATCACTTACAGATAACCAAGTTGCTTTTTTAATGGGTTATACCGCCCCGAGGTTTAAATCAACGCTTTCATATATCTAATAGATAAGTCAGCCGGTAGTTGTGACATATACCTTACGATCTTCGAACTGAGATGTTATTTCTGATATTTAGACGGGCCGTTTGGCAGATCCAAATATGATGGACGGTTGATGACATGTTTAAAATAGAAAAACTTGATGGTTAGTATTTTGATCATGTATGTAGGTGGTTATATGGTCGATTTTGTAAACGAATGAATATAAGTAGATTTTTGGAGTAATCAATAGGTAGAACATATATATCGTTAGATTCAAGTGATTATTCACATGTGTAAGTTTTTCAGATAGTAGTTCTGATGGTGGGTTGAGTATATTCATAGGGGTGAATACGATGAATGGATCAGAATCTCAATTCAATATGTGTTATAGCGAATGTAGATATCAAGTAGTTAATTTACTATAATCGGATGTGTCCAAACTCAAAGTGGACGGTCATATATTTTTACCATCGGTAGATAGTTAATTGAACGGTTGGTTATGATAGACAAGTGGGAATACTTGGACATATGATGATCTTATTTTAAAATCAACGGTCAGATGACTTGATTTATAGATGAAGATCAATTTCAATGATTAGATTCATGTTGGAGAATAAACTTAAGGTTAGGGTAATTAAATTGGTATCGTACACATGTACATACTAAGTTAAACTTCATGGTGACACTCGAGAACTTTTAATACTCGAGTATTGAAAAGTTCAGAGTGTTATATAACCCTAAGCCCTAGTTGACATTAAACCTAAGCTCTCATGCCAACCTGTCACACCTTAGAAATTCAAAACTCAAGTACAATAACCTTGATCCGAATTCTAAGATTTGAGCTAAATTATATGCATTTATACATTATATTCACATTCAATACACCACGTACCCAAACTAAATAGCTATTTAATTATCTAATGAAATTATCCACCGGTTAAATTTTAAAATAAATAAATTCAAAATATACTTAATTATTACAATCATAAGTCTCTATTTTGATTTATTACAATTTTTTAAATAAAATAAACTAAAAACAAAACTATTATAAAAGTAATTATCTAAATCTTATTCCTTTCTTTGTATTTGCTCTCTCGTTACAACGTTACCGGACTCTTCGCAGCAAATTATGTTGCACTCACCAGTACTTCTCGTCGCATACACAAGCACCGACCCCATCACGATGCACTTCCTCACAACCCTCACGTTAGCCTACTCACGTGAGCTGACACGAGATCCCTAACACCCACGCAAGGTTAGACCAGCAATCTCACGTTTCCAACGTATTAAGACATCACTCCTAGTCACGAACAAGTCACTCGCATTCCTATCTATAAATGAAGCACCGATCTACCCTCTTCAGAGGTGTGTAACACACGTGTGAAGCTTACGCATAACATATAT